>OX451741.1:917139155-918438477 GCA_948472305.1 Vicia faba | reverse complement strand
ACTCCCTTTTATAGCTTTTTGGGTAGTATATTGGATGTCATACTCAGTCAGGATCATTTGCCATCTAGCGATTCTTCCAGATAAAGCAGGCTTCTCGAAGATATACTTGATCGGGTCCATTTTAGAAATCAGCAAAGTGGTATGAGTCAACATATACTGCCTTAGTCGGCGAGCAGCCCATACCAAAGCGCAACAAGTTTTCTCGAGCAGTGAGTAGCGAGTCTCATAGTCGGTAAACTTTTTGCTTAGGTAATAAATGGCATGCTCTTTTCGACCAGACTCGTCATGTTGGCCCAGTACACACCCCATTGAGTTGTCCAAAATAGTTAGATACATGATCAGCGGCCTTCCTTCGACGGGTGGCATCAGAATTGGAGGTTCTAGCAAATACTCCTTAATCTTATCAAAAGCAATTTGACAATCATCATTCCATTCGACTACCCGATCTTTCTTTAATAGTTTGAAAATTGGCTCACAGGTAGACGTTAGATGAGAGATGAATCTGGCAATATAGTTCAAGCGTCCTAAGAATCCTCTAACCTCCTTTTCAGTACGGGGGGCAGGCATTTCTTGTATAGCCTTTACTTTTGTTGGATCGACCTCAATGCCTTTGTTGTTGATAATAAATCCCAGAAGTTTACCAGACCTAACTCCAAAAGTGCACTTACTTGGATTCAGCTTGAGTTTGTACTCCTTCAACCTGGCGAACAGCTTCTGCAAATGTTCAAGGTGCTCTTCTTTTGTTTGTGATCGAGCTATCATGTCGTCTATGTAAACTTTGATCTCATGATGTATCATATCATGAAACAAAGCCACCATGGCGCATTGATAAGTTGCCCATGCGTTCTTCAGTCCGAACGGCATTACCTTGTAGCAGAAGGTACCCCATTATGTAACAAAGGTTGTTTTCTCCATGTCCTCGGGGGCCATTTTGATCTGGTTGTAGCCCGAGAATCCGTCCATGAAGGAAAACACCTTGTGTTGAGCCGTGTTGTCAATCAAAATGTCGATATGCGGTAGCGGAAAATCATCTTTAGGGCTAGCCCTGTTCAAATCCCGGTAGTCCACACACATTCTGACCTTGCCGTCTTTTTTAGGTACTGGCACAATGTTAGAAACCCATTGCGGATAGGATGTAACAGCCAGAAAGCCAGCGTTGAATTGTTTCATTACTTCAACTTTAATCTTCTCAGACATGTCGGACCTCATTCAGCGGACTTTTTGCTTGATCGGTGGACAGTCCTCTCTTGTAGGGATACGGTGAACCACGATGTCTGTGTCTAACCCCGAAATGTCTTCATAAGACCAGGCGAAGATTTCAACATATTCATTTAACAGCTGTATTAAGAGCTCCTTGACACTTCGTTCCAGATTGGAACCCACTTGTACTTCTTTCCTGTCTTCCTCTGTTCCTAAGTTGACTGTTTCCAACAACTCTTCATGAGGTAAGATGGCCCTCTCTTCTTGTTGTAGAAGTCTGGCTAGCTCTCCCGGTACTTCACAATCTTCGTCGTCTTCGCACTCAGCCTGATTGACCAAATCTTCAGAGTTATTGAAGGATACAATAGAATAGTCACCCATGGAATCCGGAGTGGATGGGTACCTGCATTTGTGAGTGTGGGTGTGTGTAAGGGATAGCCATCCTTAAACAAATAAAAATGCAAAAGGAAAGAAAATGAACACATCAGTTTATAAATGAAAAACGTCCAATGAATCCTTAAACATGGCATATGATTATGACAGAAAATCAAAACCCTTACAAATGGACTTACATGCCCCGGGCAAGGCATGAGGTGAAAAATAGTGTGCAGATTGTTTTAGTAATTATTACAGACCAACAGGAAATGTTCGAAAGATAAATTACTGATTGATGAAAGTAATGGGAACGAAGTCTTTCGCCTCCCAGTTGTGCAGTCCCCCTTCAATGGTTGGGAAGATCCAATCTTCAATGTTACCCTCTTTGTCTTTGTCTTCCAAAGCATTGATTCCATGAGGAGAAATCTTGATGGGTGTCTTCTCAATTTTGGAGCGACGCATAGCCTTTTTCCCCACCGCGGTAAATCCCAACCCAAACTTGTCTGTCTTGTGAGGAAAGTCAGGAAACTGTCCCCATGTTGAGCTCTTTCCCTCTTTCATTGCAGCCTTTGCGTCTTTCAGAGATGCCATCATGGCCACCTGCTTGGGTACCTCAGTTACTGCCTTTGCTACTGTCACCTCGGGAGAAACTTCCTCAAAGTGTTGAAAGGGTGTTTCAATGAATTCGCCATCCACTTCCACATACCTAAAGGAGTTCAGGTGACTGATCATGTACTCCTCCTCACCGTGTACAGTTATGATTTTTCCCTTGACAGGGTATTTCAGCATCTGATGTAGAGAGGAAGTGACTGCCCCAAAATTATGTATCCACGGTCTTCCTAGCAAGCAAGAGTAAGATGGGAGGATGTCCATCACATAGAAGGTTGAGTGGAACACTTCAGTGCCTACCTTGATGGGAATGTCGACCTCCCCATGCACCATCCTTTTAGACCCGTCAAAGGCCCTGACAATGATATTACTTGGTTTCAGCTCCAAGCCTTCACAATCCAACCGGTCCAGAGCTTTCTTAGGCAGCACATTTAGAGAAGAACCAGTATCGACCAAGACATGGGCGAGAGTAGTTCCTCGGCATTCGATTGAAACATGCAGTGCGTCATTGTGCTTTCTTCTCTTCGGAGTCAGGTCAGCATCAGAGAAACCCAGGCCGTTGTCGGCGGTAAGGCTGGCTACACAATCCTGGAATTGATCGGCTGAGGTTTCCTGGGGAACATGGGCTGTCTTCAAAAACCTTATCAAGGCCTTGGCATGAGCCTCCGAACAAAGCAATAGGGCAAACATGGAGATATTCGAGGGGGTTTACCCCAGTTGCTCTACAACATCGTAATCACTCTTCTTAATTATTTTCAGAATCTTCTCCATTTCTCTTTTAGAGGTCTCAGGGATGACCAATGGCTGAGCCCTCGTCTTGACGAGCTCTTCTTGGATCCCTTTCCCTTTTTCAGCAGCAGCAGAAGGGACAATCACAGGAGTAACAGCTTCTTCAATCATTGGAGTTCTTGCGGATAGTTTTACCGGTGCAGGGGTAACCTTGGGAACAGCTGAGGGTCCAAAGATTGCCTTTGGAGGGGCAATCTCTAGAGAGAAAATTCTTCCACTTCGGGTAATTTTGCTCGTACTGGCAATGTTTCCAATGTCGGCAGTTTCTTCGTCAGAGCTCTCTTCAGTTATCTCAATTTGTTTAATACCATGGTAATAGATTTCTCCACCATAATTCCACGATATTGATTTGTCAGATTTGTATGGGACGGGCCCAGGCATGGTTATCTTCAAGGGTACAATCTTCGGAGTGGATGTAATCTTAACAGGCCTTTTGGGGGCCTTGGAAAGATTGGAGGAAATGGTTATTATTGAAACTTCATTGATAGGAGTTGGAGTAACAGGAGTCTTTTCGAAAAGAATTTGTTGGTTGTCCATTAGGCGTTGGATGCCTATCTTCAGCAATGGACAGTCGATTGGTAGGGAGGAACAAAGGTAGCAATCTTCTTTACAACCTGGGAAAATTCCAGCCTTCAACAGATTCAACTTGATTGTTAGTAGTGGGGTTATCAGATCATCAACAGCAGAAACAAACAGATCTTCTTCAACAACATGGACATTGAGACCATGCTTTGGCATTGGAGCGGAGATTACATTTGGCTTCTCAGGGGCGTCGAACTCAACCTCTTTAGCATCTATCAAGTCTTGAATTTTATTCTTTAACGCCCAACAATTGTTGGTGTCATGCCCGGCGCTGTCAGAATGATAGGCACATTTAGCATTGGCATAATAGTATGGAGATGTAGTCTTAGGATTTTTCGGCGCCTCCTTTAACCCAGTCAGATTCAACTTCAACAAATCGGGAAGAACTTGTGCAGGCGTCATGTTGATGCGGGTGAACTACCGTTGTGGCCGTTCTACCCGTTGCTGGTTAGGTCTAGACTGATTGTTACGAGGCTGATCATTTGACGAATTTTGAATCATCACGCCCCCTATAGTCGGCCGACACTCAGTTCTTCTCAATCCTTTCTGAGAGTATATGGCAGATGCCTCTTTCTTAGCTGGGAAAGATTTTTTAACAGTTGTGGAGGCAGAGGCATCCCTTTGAATCTTCCCACTCTTAATACCAGCTTCCACCCGTTCGCCAGTCAGAATCAGTTCGGTGAACCCTACAGAAGAGCTCCCGATCAAATGGTTGAAGAAAGGGCCAGATAGGGTCCCCAAGAAAATATCAACTAGTTCTCTATCTGAAAGAGGTGGCTGCACTCTTCTGGCCAAGTCACGCCATTTCTGGGCGTATTCTTTGAATCCCTTATTTGAGACCATCCCCATACTTTGTAACTGAGTACGGGTCGGCGCCAAGTCAGCATTATATTGATACCGGCGATAAAAGGCAGCTGCCAAATCCTCCCAACTATGCACTTCTGACCTCTCAAGCTGGTAAAACCAATCTAGCTGTGTACCAGACAGGCTGTCCTGGAAAAAATGTACCCAAAGATTTCTATCGGATGAATGAGGTTGAATTTTTCTGACATACGACCTCAGGTGCATCTTCGGGCAAGACAGACCGTCGTATTTTGCAAAAGTTGGCACCTTAAACTTTTGAGGGATCACAATCCCAGCAATCAATCCCAATTCTTCAAAATCTAACCCGGGAACCCTTTGCAGCTCCATAGCTGCCAGTCTATCCTCCAGGTTTTTGTATTTGTCGTCTGCTGGCGGGTATTGCTGCTCTGAATAATCTTCATCTTCCTCAACCTCTTCTTCTTCAGCCTCGGACTCAGAAGGTAATGCAGCTCCTTTTCCCTTACCAGTCCCCTCATCAGATGTGGAGGGGAATTCAAGAACTCTCCTAGCTTCATTCTCAAATATTCTTCCCAGTGTAGCTACCCCAACTCTTTTCTTTTTCTTTTTTCCTTTTTCTTGCTCTTTATTCCCTAACAGTGCTTTAAGATCCTCCTGACCCTTTGCCAAGGTCATAAGGAGCTGTTGAAACTGCGAGTTTTGTGCCTGCAGATCTTTGACCGTCTGTTCAAGATCCATCTTACTGAAATAAACAGCAGAAAGATAAGGAAACCTGGTGTGAAGACCTGTTTATGCATATGATGAATGATATGTTTATTCATGCAATGCATTCAAGGATTTAGAAATTCAAAGTTGTTGCGAACAAAAAGAGCACACGTCATATTAATAAGAAGAAATTTTGTCAGTACATAAATGCCCCATGGGCCAAATATTACAAAAACTTCTTAAGGAAAAAAGACGTTGCGCATCCTCTTTGGTGCGATGTAAGTTTTGAGGGTCTCCTCCTCGTGAAGTTGGCGAGTAAGCTCCAAAACCTTCTTCTCACTGGCGTAGAAGCTGGCTTCAAAAGTATCCCTTTCTTCCTTGAGTTGGACCCAACTCTTCTGCATCTCCTCCCATGATGTTGGCATGTCAGGATGTAGGATGGTGTATGGAACCTCTCCTTCCTTAACGGGCTCTTTAATCAAAGGGAGAATGTGAGGATACGGCATCATAAGACCCTGGGCACGGGTTCGTACCCACTTGAGGTAAGGCTCAAGAGGGATGGAGTTCTTGTGCCCCAGTGTCTTGCTATCTACCTTGTTAGGCATCCTCCAAGCTCTGATGAATCTTTGGCGAAGTCCTTGCGTATCATTGCCGAAGTCAAAAACTAGGTCAGGAATCAACATGTCATGAGGCCCATCCCTCCGAGCATATCCAAATTGTCTCAAAGCTAGACAAGGGTTGTAAGTAATGCCTCCCCTAATGCCAAGTAATGGAACATTAGGGAACTCACCACAACGATCGATGATGATGACATTTTCTCTGGACCGAGAACACCAATGTACATCAGAATGTGTGAGGGTCATCAATCATTGTGACCACCTTGAACCTTGTTCATTCTTTAAAACTGATTGTGGAAGGTGAGAAATAAACCACCTTGCAAGGAGAGGAGTACAACACATGAGAACACCTCTCTTCCTCATTGTTCGTGTGTAAAATGAGTGGAGGATGTCCCCAAGCAATGTAGGTATGGGATTCCTTGACATGAAAATCTTGACAGCATTGACATCTATAAGTTGGTCAGGATTTGGGAATAAGACCAACCCATAAATGAGGAGCGCCACAATCTCTTCAAAGGCTTGTAGATCCAAAGAATTCCAACACTCTTGTGCCTTCTCAAACAAGAATTTTGCCAAGAAGCCTCTGACACCACTTCTAGTTTCCCGATGCCCCTTGATGTCAGATGATTGCAAGTGTAGTGCTTGAGCAATATCTTCAGGTTTTGGTTCTTTTTTCGTACCGTTGTAGGGTAGTTGATTAAGAATAGGAATTCTCAGGAGTTGAGAAAATTCCTCCAAAGTAGGCACCAATTGGTAGTCGGGGAATGTGAAATAGTGGTGAAGGGGTCAAAGAACTGGAACAACACTTTCACCATGTCTTCTTCAATGCTGGTGTTGACTAGGCTGAGCAGTCTACCATGTCTTTCACTGAAGAGAGAGCTTTCTGGAATTCTGGATGTAAGCTCCTTGAGTTGAGGAGGGATTCTCACAAGGTTTACTTGGATAGTTTTCCTGTGAAGAATTTCCATGACCTACAAACCAAGAACAAAGATGAAGATCCAAACCCTTGAAATGGTTAGTGGATGCATATGATGCTTTATGATGTTCATGATGTATGCACAAACATATGTACAAGCAAGTCACACAAAACCCTAGTTTCAGGCTTGCATGGGGCTTCATAGGTAAGTACCCTCTTGAGTTTAGTTAGCTTAAAACCTGTCCTAAATAGTAACTGGGTTCTAAGGAGCTCAATATCATTGGATTGTTTTCTATGTTCATTGTTTTGGTTTAGCCACTTAACTAGCGACCAAAATATTCCAAGAAAACAACCCTCAATGAGTGTAGTATCGAGTATCTACCAACTTCGGACTGCACCAAAACCAGTCATCTCACTACCCCTAATAAAAGGCCAAGATGGTCAAGTAAGGTTCTAGGTCATTAGTGCTTAGTGACATCACTCAGCGGCCCCGTACTCTCCTTGATTGAACTCAAGGGTTACCGGTACTCACAAATATGTCGCACTAATATAGCTATTGCTTCAACCGTGTTGGTATACCCCGCACAGTTTCCACAATGTATTGCTATCTATGAATGTTTCCCAAATCCGGGTGTAGGATTTCAAGCCCAAACAAGAGAACCAAAAATGTAAAGCAATCAAAGCAAACAATTAGTCATGCAAAAGGGTGATATAAGACCTAAGGTTACTCCACTTTTAGAATTTAAATCCCCAGCAGAGTCGCCAGTTCTGTGATACGGTGGGAGAACTGACTTGGTTTTGCGTTTGTTTTCAAAAATGTTTCGGTTTAGCAAGAGTCGCCACTGACTTTTTATTTTATCCTAAGGAAAGGTTAAAAAGCACAGGAAAAACCTTTGAGATGTTTTCTTGGGTTCGGGGAGTAGATTATAGAAAGGGAAGGTATTAGCATCCTTTCTATCCATGGTTATCCATGGGCTCTTATTTACTTGCTTAGATCACTTGCTTTGCATTTTCAATTGTTTGAAATGGTGCTTTTGTGTGGTTTTGAAAAGAGGCCATTGTTGTGGCAACCTTTGTAATGATCCATGTTTGAATGTATATAAAGGTGTTTGTCTTTTTGAAAAGATGTTTCAATGTTTTTGAAGGTTTGTTTGAAAATTGTTTTTGAAGTTGTGTTGTGATGTGTGTTTTGAAAAAGGCAAGGATTGTTTCGCAAGTTTGGTCAAGTAACCAAGAGCTATCTACCCTAAATTTCTCAAAGATCTTTCTCATGTTTTAACCCTTTTAACAGTGTTGTTTCACCATTGTATTTGGTGAACAACCTTGTGTTAGGATGTTAACGGGACGGGCGCGGGTCATCGTTTAGACCATGAATGCAATGGTGTCAAGTATCTTTGGCAATTTTCTTAAGGGACTTGATCATTTTTGTTTAGGCAACTTGATAGCGTCATCGAGGGACTATGATCATTTGATTTGTTTTTGTTTTGCCAAAGAGACTTAACATGCAACCATGGCCCATTTTTGAAGGCAATAAGTGGAGTAACCCTAAGGGTGCAAGTGTGCATTGTGTTTGTTTTTCATGCATGTTTATCTTGAATTAGGACAAGCTATTTGTTGGTTGATTTTTGCATACAAACCCTAAGTCTAAACATGGCATAATTGAAAGCTTTTAAATGCGGGAATTTAAATGCTAAGCTATTACAACAATGATTATGGGGATGGGGATACAAGTTTGTATTGGGAGATATTTGACAAGGAAATAAAATCTAAGTTATTACAACCATATCGAATGTATACAAATATTTAATTGTACAATATTTAAGTAAATACAATAAATATCAAAATGCAATGTATTATGCAAAAAAGGATTTTTTTTTTATGCATGTAAAAAGGTTTTCATGTTTGAAGTATAAACAAAATAAAAAAAAGTCATTTTTTTGGTTATTTTTGTTGTTTAGGGCAAAACCCTAATTTTTGAATAAATAGTATTTATTCATTAATTATGTACAAGATATATATTAATTTATACAAAAATAAAAAAAAAGAAGTATATTGTAAAAAAGTATTTTTTAGTGTCATATATTAATAAAAATAAAGATGTATTATTTTTATTTTTATTTTGCTCTAATTATCTAATAAAATATACAAGTATTTATATATTATATATTAAATATA
This sequence comes from Vicia faba, assembly GCA_948472305.1. NCBI lineage: Eukaryota > Viridiplantae > Streptophyta > Magnoliopsida > Fabales > Fabaceae > Vicia > Vicia faba. Next base: position 918,429,687 of record OX451741.1, on the reverse strand, counting down.
CTAAATATGTACAAAAATAAAATATTAATTATTTACAAAAAAAAAAGTATATTTTAGAAAATGTTTTCAAAATGTAAATAAAAAATAATGACTAAAAAATAAATATTTTTGTATTATTTTTTAGGGTTTTAAATAAAAAGGTTTTTATATTATTTACATATATATACTAATAAAATGAAACAAATGCCAAATAAATATTAAAAAAATGTGGAAAAATATTTTTAATGTTTTTTATGTTTGGACAAAAAATATCAAATCAGAATAAAAAATAAAAAGTCAAAAATGATAAATGTTTCACACAATGGGCCAGGGGGTGCAAATGGAAAAAAGGGGTGTGAACAGCAAGTTGACTCAGGCCCAGCCCAAGCCAACTTTGTCTTCAACCTCTAGCATTGTTTGAACAGAAAAACGCGCGCCTCTTTGATCTAACACCAACTCCTGATTCTTTGACTTTTACACAAAACTCATAACACCAATATTATGGAGCATCAAAAGACGAATTCAAACATGTAAAGAACTTGACCTAACTCTAAGAAACCAGGGAGAATTTCTTCACCCCCAATTTTTGACCTAGTTTTTCTTCAATGTTCATGGTTAAAATTCTCACAACACGCTTAACATAAATGAAAAGTAATCATATGTATGGCTTCAGGGCTATGAGTAGAGCATGTTTCATTCACAAACCTAAGCCTAACTCTTCCTAGATTGAGAGATAGAAGTTCAAAGATTACCTGTTTCAGCTTCACTCGAGCAGAGCAATGTAGGTATCTTCAATGGAGTTTGAGCTTTGGTTGAGCTTGCCTGCAGTCCAAGGATGCTTCCCAAGTGCCTAGCTTGCTTTGAAACCAACTATATCGTGCTATGGAAGTCCACCTGCACAGCTTGAAAGTAAAAATGGAAAACGTGGTTAGGGATGTTAAAGCTTGAGTTCAAGGCTTGGGATAGTTTCAATGGATGATATGGAATGTGTTTGAACTCCTTTTGGACAAAACGCACGACAGGAATGGATTGTGGAACTCAAGTTGCAGGGTATGCCATGTTTCTGCAGCAAGAGGGTGTTTTGATGTATGAGGAGGTTTGAGAGGTGGTTGAATCATGCCTTAGGTCTGTTTTGATGTATGGAAGATGTGTACAAAGTTTGTTTTGGCTGGTGTTTACAGGAATCAAAGATGGTTTGAGTTTGCAAGGTTTCTTCAAATGTAAGCAAGAAAGTGTAAGTTGTCAATGCAGGATTGTACCACCCTCTATGTATGCTGCATATCTTGCTCTTGAGACTTGTAACTTTTAGATTTGATTTGGCTTCAGAGATATGGCCCCATGCCTCTTGGATTTGGTATTTGACATAAAGTGTCACTTTTCTAAAATGGCAAGTTTGCTTTTTCTAATTAAGGATTAATTCTATGTGCAATGCCCAAAGGGAATAAATAACACCTTAACACAATGGTTAGGAATTTAATTATTGAGTGTGAAGAGGTTTAGAGGCCTGCAAGATAGCATAAACCAGCTGATTTGAAAAATGCCAATGTTATGAACATGCTTTGGTCAAGAACAAAAGTGAGTTTTGGTCAACTTTGCAAATTCGATTCTCTCTAACCACAAGGGTGTTTGAGAAGTTCTTGGACAATTTGGAAAGATTGGAATGTGTACTACAATCCATCTTTTTAATGCAAATTGAAACTCCAAGTGGAACCATGTGAAAAATGGCCAAGAAGTTGGACAAAAATCCTGCCTAGAATAGGGCAAAATTTCTCTAAGTTAAAAATGTTTTGCACCCTTGTCCCAAAAATCATAACTTGAGATACAAGCTTCCTTTGAGAAAACTTTGTGAATCAAAGTTGTATATTTTTCAATGGACTACAACTTTCATGTTTCAAGTTTTGTTTGAATCCATTTGCATCTTGGTGAAAAAAAGGGACAAAGTTAGGGAGAAAAAAAAAGGAAGTTTCATAACTTAGAAAAATTCTAAGTTATGAAATTTTCTCATTTTAAACCCTAATTTGCAATTTTGGGTTTCTTGATGAATAAGTTTCATAATTTGACATGTCTTGATGAAAAATGAATCTTGGCACTTGATTTTGACCAAAAAGTCAAAGTTTGACTTTTCAGTATACAGTCAAATTTTGATCAGTTGACTGAAAAATTCATCTGTCAATCCTATGCATTTGAGATCTTTTGAACTTGTTGAATGGGTCAAGACAATTCCATTGAGTCCTTGAGTCCATATGTGATCTTGATTTGCCATTGGTTAGGTCAAACAGTAAAAAATGGCCTTTGTGCAGTCAAAACCCTAAAAATGACCATTTTGCCCTTTTGGTGATCTGATCAAATTTCTTGTGGAATTGTGATCCAAACTTGACCAAATGGTTCATGTGAGTTCATTATGTTGATGTGGGTCAAAAATCATGAATTTTGACTGTCAATTGGCCACAATTGACTTTTTCCCCAATACAGCTGATTTCTAGGTCAACTGTCCAATTGACTGGGCAAAGATTGGAATCAAGGCTTGAAACTTGGTATGGATAAACTTGTGAGTCCAACATGAAGCATGAAAGTAACTTTTGGCATTTTAGGTCAAAACATCCATGTGCAAACTCAAACCCTAATTTGGGTCAACAGTGCAAGGAGGGGCCTTGAGCAGAGCAAACCCTAACTTGATCTTGAGCTCCAAGAGTCTTGTGATGAGAAAATGACGATGAAATGAGAGGGAAAATTTTGGGGTACAACACCTGGGCATAAGAGTAATGTGTGCACTGCTGAAGTGAAGAGGTGTTTCCGTTGTGGTAAGAACAGACATGTTGTATCTGAGTGAGAACACAAGGATGTGATTTGTTTCAACTGTAGAGAAGAATGGCACATTGGTAGTCAGTGTCCGAAACCGAAGAGGGTTCAGTTAAGTGGTAAAGTGTTTGCTTTGGTTGAGGATCAGACAGCTGCTGAGGGCAGACTTATTAGAGGTACATGTTTCATTAATAATACTCCTTTAATTACTATTATTGATACTAGTGCTACGCATTGTTTTATTACTGTTGATTGTGTTGAAAGATTAGGTCTTATGTTGTCTTCTTTGAATGGAGAAATGGTCGTCGATACTCCAGCCAAGGGGTCGGTGACTACTTCTTCTGTGTGTTTGAAGTGTCCCTTGTCGATCTTCGATAGACTTTATTATTGATTTGGTTTGTTTACCATTAAGAGGTTTGGATGTGATTCTGGGTATGAACTGGTTAGAGCATAATTGTGTTCATATTAACTGTTATGACAAGTCGGTGAAGTTTTCTACTCCTGAAGAAGAGGAATATGGTCTGTTGTCTGCTAGACTGTTGAGGAAGTTGATGCAAGAGGAAGCACAGATGTTCTCGTTGACGGCGTTGCTATCTGTAGAGACTCAAGCTATAATTGAGGAATTGCAGGTGGTGTGTGAATTTCCTGAAGTTTTCCCTGATGAAATTCCTGATGTACTGCCGGAGAGGGAAGTTGAATTTGCAATTGATCTTGTACCTGGTACTAGACCTGTGTCTATGGAACCATACAAGATGTCTGCATCTGAATTGTCAGAGTTAAAGAAGCAATTGGAAGAGTTACTTAAGAAGAAGTTTGTAAGACCAAGTGTATCGTCGTGGGGTGCTCCAGTGTTGTTAGTGAAGAAGAAAGATGGAAGTATGAGGCTTTGTGTTGATTATAGACAGTTGAACAAGGTGACGATTAAGAACAAGTATCCGCTTCCAAGAATAGATGACTTGATGGACCAATTGGTGGATGCTCGTGTGTTTAGTAAGATTGATTTGAGGTCGGGTTACCATCAGATTAAAGTGAATGATGAAGATATTTAGAAGACGGCTTTCAGAATGCGTTATGGACATTACGAGTATTCGGTGATTCCTTTCAGTGTTACTAATGCGCCGGGAGTATTCATGGAATATATGAATCGTATCTTTCATACTTATTTGGATCGGTTCGTAGTGGTGTTCATTGATGATATTTTGATTTACTCTAAGTCAGAAGAAGAGCATGCTGAACATTTAAGAGTAGTATTGCAAGTTTTGAAAGGGAAGAAGTTGTATGCAAAGCTGTCCAAGTGCGAGTTTTGGTTAAAGGAGGTTAGTTTTCTTGGTCATGTAATTTCAGGTAGTGGCATTGTTGTAGATCCATCGAAGGTTAATGTTGTGTTGCAATGGGAGACTCAAAAGTCAGCTACTGAGATTAGAAGCTTCTTGGGATTAGCTGGTTATTATAGAAGGTTTATCGGAGGATTTTCTAAGTTGGCACTTCCGTTGACTAAGTTGACTTGTAAAGGTAGAGCTTTTGTTTGGGATGTTCAGTGCGAAGAAAGTTTTACAGAATTGAAGAGGAGGTTGACGTCGGCTCCGATTTTGACGTTGCCTAATCCAGAAGATCCTTTTGTGGTATATTGTGATACTTATAAGATGGGTTTAGGAGGTGTGCTTATGTAGAATGGTAAGGTAGTTGCTTATGCGTCAAGGTAGTTAAGGACTCATGAGAAGAACTATCATACACGTGATTTAGAGCTTGCTGCAATTGTCTTTGTGTTGAAGATTTGGAGGCATTATCTTTATGGTTCTAGATTTGAAGTGTTTAGTGACCATAAGAGTTTGAAGTATTTATTCGATCAGAAGGAGTTGAATATGAGGCAACAAAGATGGTTGGAATTGTTAAAGGATCATGATTTCGGTTTGAATTATCATCCAGGAAAAGCAAATGTGATAGTTGATGCGTTGATTCGAAAGACTTTACATATGTCAGCAATGATGGTTAAAGAGTTAGAATTGATTGAGCAATTCAGAGATATGAGCTTAGTTTGCGAGGTTACTCCGCAGAGTGTTATGTTGGGTATGTTGAAGATTAATAATGAATTTCTAGACAGTATTAGAGAAGCTCAGAAGTTGGATATGAAACTGGTAGATTTGATGGTTAGGATTGATCAGTCTGAGAATAGTGATTTTAAGCTGGATGCGCAAGGTGTGTTGAGATTTCGTAACCAGATTTGTATTCCTGATGATGCTGAGATGAAGAAGGTGATACTTGAAGAGAGCCATAGAAGTAAGTTAAGTATTCATCCAGGAGCTACAAAGATGTATCAAGATTTTAAAGGTTTGTTTTGGTGGCCTGGGATGAAGAGTGATGTGGCTCGATTTGTGTATGCATGTTTGACTTGTCAGAAGTCAAAAGTTGAACATCAGAAGCCTGCAGGATTGATGCAACCGTTAGAAGTTCTAGAATGGAAATGGGATAGCATTTCAATGGACTTTGTAACGGGGTTGCCTAATACTTTGAGAGGACATGATTCGATTTGGGTGATTGTTGATAGGCTTACAAAGTCAGCTCATTTTTTTCCTATTAACATCAGCTTTCCAGTGTCAAAGTTCGCTGCGATTTACACTAGTGTAATTATGAAGCTGCATGGTGTTCCTTTGTGCATTGTGCCAGATAGAGATCCAAGGTTTACTTCTGATTTTTGGAAGAGTTTGCAAGAAGCATTGGGTTCTAAGTTGAGGTTGAGTTCATCGTATCATCCTCAGACAGATGGTCAGATCGAACAGACTATTCATTCGTTGGAAGATTTGCTGAGGGCATGTGTTCTTGAGCAGGGAGGTTCGTGGGATACTTATCTTCCGTTGATAGAGTTCACTTATAATAACAGTTATCATTCCAGTATTGGGATGGCACCTTTTGAAGCGTTGTATGGTCGAAGATGTAGAACTCCGTTATGTTGGCATGAATCTGGAGAAAGTGTAGTACTTGGACCTGAACTTGTTCATGAGACTACCGAGAAGGTGATGTTGATTCGAGAGAAGATGAAAGCTGCCCAAAGTAGACAGAAGAGTTATCATGACAAGCGAAGGAAGGATTTAGAATTTCAAGCTGGTGATCATGTGTTTTTGAGAGTTACACTTGGGACTGGTGTTGGGCGAGCATTGAAGTCTAAGAAGCTCACTTCTCATTTTATTGGACCGTATCAGATTTCGGAGAGAGTGGGAATGTTGCTTATAGAGTGGCTTTACCGCCTAATCTTTCGAATTTGCATGATGTGTTTCATGTGTCGCAACTTTTGAAGTATATTTCAGATCCATCTCATGTGATTCATATGGACGATGTGCAAGTACGGGATAATATTACGGTGGATACGATGCCTGTACGGATCGCGGATCAAGAAATGAAGACTCTGAGGGGAAAAGAGATTGCCTTGGTTAAAGTGGTTTGGCTAGGAGTTGCTGGTGAAAGCATGACTTGGGAGTTGGAGAGCAAGATGCGAGACTCCTATCCTGAATTGTTTGATTGAGGTAAATTTTCGAGGACGAAAATATTCTAAGTGGGGAGAGTTGTAACGCCCGTAATTTAATTAATTATTTAATTAAATTATTTTGGAATATTTGAGAAGATGTGTTGTGATTAATTGGATTTAATTATTTTATTAAGTGGAGAAATAATATTAGAAGTATAATATTATTGATGTGGGCTTGTTTTTAAGGAATATAAGTAATAAGGGGGTGTATTAGTTTTGAGCCCAATAGAGAATTAAGAGAATAATAGGTTATTTTATTGTTGTTAGAAATAAAAGAATAGAAAGAAAGAAGCAGTAGAAGAATAAGGAGTGAGAGGAGAACGTGCAAGCTGTTAGAAAAGGTGAAAAACGGCAGAACAAGAATTCAAACAGAAGATTATAGAGCGACCTTCAATCCAAGGTAAGGGTGGGGTTCTGGCTTTATAATTGGGTTCATGATGATTGATATGTGGGGTTAGAGGTGATTTCTATTTCGTTCTTGAATTGGATGTGTATGATGATGTATGATGAAGATTTGATGAATTTTAGATGAATAATGATGTCCCAATGTTGTTTGATCGATATAGAATCATATGATAATTGTAGGTGATGATTTATCATGATTATATTAAGTTTGTAGAGTTAAAAACATGAATCCCGTAGTGAGAGGCAGGGAAGAAAATCGCAGAATTATGCAGGAAGAATCAGGATGTGTCGACCTCAAACTTGATGCGTCGATACATGAGGGCCTAGAGACTCGGTATGAGTTGACACGAAGAGCCTTGCATCGATACAAGAAGGTTGAAAGAATCAGGATGAGTCGATACGTAGGATGCATGTTTCGATACATGCGGTGTGCAAGACTCAGTATGAGTCGATCCATGAGAGGATACGTCGACTCATGTTGTGCAGTTAGAGCAATACGCATCGATCCAAGGGGTTTTGCATCGACCCATAATGCCTGATTTTTGGCAGATTCAGTTTTAAAGTGTTGTAACTTGAGTTTTAGGATGTCGTTTGAGATGTCGTTCGAAGCGTTGAATAGCTAACGCGATGAACTTTATTCTAGAGGATTAAAATGAATAATAGGACGTGTAATCCTAGTAGCCAATTTAGGATTTAGAATTAATTCCCATGTTGATCGTTGTGTTGGTTTTGAACAGAATTATGCAAATTAGATGCCTAGAGGCTGCTGTTAGAATCATAACAGTAGGATTTAGTGACAGTAATGATGTAAGAATTACAGAATAGCAGTATGAGTTACTGTGGTATTAATGTACAACTGAGTTGTTAGTGAGAAGTTATTAATGATGTTGTGTTGATGATTTATAATAAATAAATGATGTTTGATGAATTATAATGATGATATGAGATGTTGATGAAGAGACGTTGAGATGCCTTTGAGACGTTGTTAATTTGAGATGCTTTTGAGATGTTGTTAATTTGAGATGTTGTTAACTTGGGTGTTGTTATTACATTCATGGTTGCGTCGCATACATTTCATTTTTGAGATGGAGCTTATGCTCGTTGAGATGGTCTGTATTGGCGAATTTTGAGATGAAGGCTTATGCCTTGTTGATGCCTCTATTAATTGGCAAATTTTTGAGATGGGAGTTCTGCTCCAATGGTACCACATGCATTTGCATAGTATTTAGTCACATTATATGATTGCATAAAGAAGTGTATTTTGATGTTGATGAAAGTGTATATACGTTGTAATTATTGTTTATTAAGAGATGAGAAGTGGTGATGTTATTGATCTAATTTAATATATTATTTATCATGTACTTTATTATATTGTTAGATATCTCACCCCTTATGTTTGAATGTTTCTCTTATGTTGGTAACGTGCAGGTAATCGAGAGTGAAGGATGTATACCTTCAGTAGTTCGAGTCGGTGTCATTGCTCTGATATGTAACACTCGGGGGAATGAACGCTTGCTGTTTTTGATTGTTGATTATTATTAAATTGTGTTATTTAGAAGTTGTTGTATTGATGATAAAAATTGTTATTGAGAATTCCGTTGCGTAGATGTTGATTTATTTAATTAAAGATGTTATGATGGTCCATCCGATGTTTTGAAAGTGTTATATATCCACGATGAATGCAATGATTTTTTTATAGAAGAATTTGTGACGTCCCGATTCGTTTGCATGAATGATTTTTATAACTCTGATTTATTTATATAATTGCTTGGGGTAGAATTGGGGTATTACATGGGACACCTCTCACTTCCCTGACTATCACTAACAGTGACAAAACCACAACTCAAATGAATTAGAAAACAAACTTCACAAACACATAATCACTCTATACTTAAAAGCTTAAGAGTGATTGGCAATCAATAAGAAGACACTCTTCAACAAATAAAATTCACTCTTGCTTAACAACTTATGAGTGTTTCACAATTACAACTCAACTAACAATCCAACTTAAGTAACAAACAATACAAGAGTGGCTCACAATTAACACAGTCCGACTCTATCTTAGAGTGGATCACAAAATAACGATGGAACACAAACCCTAAAGGCTCAACAAACATTACAAAACGTTCCATACAAACATTATGTTTTTAACCTTCTATTTATAACAATCTTTTAAACTTGATTGAGCTTTAACAACTCAACAAATCATTTGCTAAAACTCTACAGAATCTTCTACATAAAATTAGGACTCCAATCATTTGTTTCCTAATTTGTCTCCACAACTAGAAACTGATAAGACTCCTTGAAATTAGCTTGAATCTCTTTAATCTTCAATCTTCAACTTGAGAGCCACATAGGATAGCATAATATTCTAGAATATTCTGTATTTGTAACAAACAAAACTAATCTAACTGTCCAGCTGATCGTAGTCACGATGTCAAATGATTCTGCATAGGACATTTTTATTCGACATGTTTCTCCGCAAGTTAGAACATAATACTTAACATGTTTCTGCCTAATTTGTTTTACTAAAATTAATGTCAATCTTAAAATAAAGAATTAACAATCTCCCCTTTTGGAAAATTTTGGCTAAAACAAATTAACAAAATATAATTCAGATTTAAAAAACAAATACAAGAATCAAAGCTCCAGCAATAATCATAACTCTCAACTTGGGACATAAGAGAAAGTTAGTCTTCGGAAGCTACAAAAACATAGAGAAATGAAATTCTCAGTCTGGTTGATGTCATGACATCATGTTTGAAATCTCTACATAATAGTGCACACAACTTCATAATGGCATATCAGACTCAACACCGCAGTACAACAAACTTAAGAAGAAAAGGAATAGAAATTCCTGAAGTCATTTGGTGTACATGATGAAGAGGACAACCTATAAATTCAAGAACAACCAAAATACTCCCCCTCAACCCAGGAACCTTACCCTTTAGGGAGCATAAGAGGAAACTTAAGAAGCTTTAAATGATGACTCTGGGGTGCATCCTGTAACTCCGGGTAACTTAGAACACAAAACGCAACTGTGTACATAACTCAGATCACAAGACACAAAAAAAAATAAGGACAAGGACTCTGATACGAGTATCCTACCCAACAAAAGCAACTACGAACAAACCTCAGACCTCAAGGAAGAAAAGAAACAACAGAACTAGACCATTTCACCCCCTTTTTAGCCAAAAAAATGACAAACATATTCATCACAACACCATACCCAAACCGTACTCAACCAAATCCAGACAAAATCCATAAGGACTTATTTTGAAGACAACCAAAAACAAGATGATGGAAGGGAAGGAATGACCTCTTTAAATAGCAGAGCAGTGAATTAGAAGTTAATGATCCTTAACTGTAACAATGGGCTTGGTCAAGGAAAGTGTTATTTGAGGAAGTTAACAACTCCAAAAATAAATGTGCACCGTCCAAGTCAATTTTGAACGTCTTTATTGACTTTGGACTGGTTCTCCGGGAATTGATGGTTCCAATAAATGTGCATGCACATGTTTCACACTCCTTCTGACATCTTCTCGATTACACTGTAAAAAAAATTGTTAGTCTCAAAAGACACATGTCCTGAACAATGTCCTGACATTCTAGTCACACATTGTATACTTTCCCTTGTCTTCTCAAACTAGATCAAAACTTCTTCAACCGTCAGTAAAAGATGTTTCACACAATAATACACATGTTCTGAAGCATAATAAGGATGCTTTGGACTTAAAATAAACTCCTTTTAGCCAGACTTAGTGAAACATACCAAGATATCATGACATCATATGTGACATCTCCCATTCATCAACCAAGACATCCATTGAGTACCAACAAGAGAAACGTAAATTCTCCCATTTAAAACACTGTTTATTAGAGTACTCCTAAGAAACATGTGCACACATGATTCAATCAATCAGCTTCATATGGCTAGAACCGCACATACCCTGTCTAGAGCACAAAGAACTACACCTAGTAGCCCTATGTTATGACACACTGTCTGACACCATATCCTCACAAGAGGTATTTTTGTACCGCAAAATTTTCCCTCTCTTTTCTCAAAACATTTCTCACAAAGATCTGCAAAAGCTCAAGCTTGCACAAGGATTGACTAGGTCAAGACATCTCCTTAACACTGATGCCTCAAATTAGGGTTTGAGTTTTCACAAGGAAAATTGGAGTTTTAAATTCTCATACGACTTTTATGGATCATTATGGACTTTCAAGATTTCTCATGTCAAGTTTCAAGTCTTGTAGTTCAAGTTTGCTCAGTCAATTGATCAGATGACCTCAAATTAGCTGTATTGGGTAAAAAGTCAATTGTGGTCAACCTACAGTCAAATTTCAAGATTTTTGACAAATATCAACATTTTGAAGTCATGTGTATCATTTGATCAAGTTTGGATCACAATTCCCCAGGAAAATTGTTCAAATCACCAAAAGGGCAAAATGGTAAAAATTAGTGTTTTTATTGTATTTGACTGATCAAGGATTGTTTGACCTAATACATGATCTAAATGGCTTAAAGTACAATCTCAAGGATTCAAATACAACATGTTTACCTAATTTCATGGCTCAAAACATTTCTCAAGATCATTGGATTGACGGATAAAATTTGGTCAACTGATGAAAAAGTCAACTGTATACTAAAAAGTCAAACTTTGACTTTTTGATCAAATTTAAGTCTCAGATCAAAATTCATCAAGACATCCAAGAATATCAAGCTTGATCATCAAAAAGTCAAGAAAGTCAAAAGTCAATTTATAAAGTCAAACTTTTCAAGACTTAGAAATTTTTCTAAGTGTTTTACACATGTTTATTTCATAACTTCATACCAATTTTTCCCCATGACGCAAAGTGATTTAAAGGAAACTTTCAACATGAAAGTTGTAGATCTTGATGAATTCTACAACTTTGTATTATAGGGTTGATGTCCAAAAAATGCTTAGTTTTGAAGATATAAGCCCATGAAGACATGACATTTTCATCTAGCACTTAGAAAAAATTTCAACAGATTTTGGTCAGGATTTTATCCCAACTTATTGGCATTTTTTCACATAGTTCCAAGATGATGTTGTCAAAATGGCCAACATGAAAGGTATAGAGGCTGTTTCAAGCTTTCCAAAACATCCAAGAGCATAAATTTATCATACTTGAGCTAGGAGATTCAAGGGCATGAAGTTAGGCATCCATCCTTGAATTGTAGGTCCTTTTGTTGAAGAACACATAACCAAATCCTTATGTTATGATCCATAATCTTGTGTTGTAGGCCTTCTAACTTTTCAATCTCACCATAATTTTATGCTTACACCTACTCTTGATCTATTACCTAAGTGTTTGATCCATTGTCCAAAAGATCTTTCCATTTATGTCATAAACGCACCATTGCTATTCTTGAAAAGCATGCTTGTTGGCACAAAACTTATCTTGAGCCCATACCTTGTTTACTTATGATTTTACTCCACCATAAATCATGGAAAGTAGCCCCTCTATACCAGCAACTTTAGTACTTCATCTTGGGACAATGGAGAATTGACATAGTTTGATATTTGCATCCCAATCAAACCATAACATACTGTTTTGTAAGCCTAATCAGCCCTTGTTCACAAACCTTTTGCCTATAAATAGAGGGAGAATTTTAAAGGAAAATGTCAAAAAAAATAGAGAGCTTCTTGTGTGTTTAAAAATCCTCAAACCCCCCTTTTACTCTAAAAAACCAGAACTGTCCATAAAAACTTCTATCTTTGAGCTTTGAAGTCTAAATCTTTGAATCTCATACCTTGCAAGTTTTACCCAAACAAACCATCCAAATACTTCACATACATCATATAGAATTTGTTCAAACACGAGAGCAATTTCTGTAACATCATTATCTCCACTTTCCAAACTCAAAAACATTGTCTTGCAAGTTGACTTGGTTGGAAAGATTCAAACACTTTCAATATAAAGTAAAGATTGGAACAACTTCAGGAAAGTCTAAGGAAGCTCAATCAATCATCATATTGCAACTAGAAACATCCATACATATTTTGAGTTTTCTCAAAACTGTGATATCCTTGTTCATAAATCATTTTACTTTCATTTTCAAAATAATAAAACAGTACAAGTAAGAGTAGAAGGGTTGCAAACACTCAAAATCACAAAAAATGCTTCTAGAAGTCTGACACGGCCACCCGTGTCAGGAAGAAAACATGAAAAATGGAAAGAAAGGGTTTTGACACGGGTGCCCATGTCATAAGACACGGCCCGTGTCCCTCTTACCAGGAAGAAAACAGGAAAAATGGCAAGACAATGTTCTGACACGGGTGCCCGTGTCATAGGACACGACCCTTGTCCCTTACTAGGATTAATAATTGGCAAAAATGGAAGGACAGGGTTCTGACACAGATGCCCGTATCATAGGAAAAGACCTGTGTCAGCTCAACTGGGACAAGAAAAGATATGCATGCTTCTTACAGGGTCCTGACATAGGTTCCCGTGTCAGCTTCAACACCAAAAATCTTGATTTTTGAGAATTTTTTCTATTATTTTTATTCGATATGGTTGTAATAGTATAATTAGAACTTTATTGCTTTCATCCCCATTCATTAAACTTGTACCCCCGTCTCCTAAAAGTATTGTAATAGCGTAGGACTTTAAATTTCCGTAATTTATCGCTTTCCATATTATTGCTAGTAATTAGGGTTTGTATAGAAAGACTTAAAATCAACAAGTAGACAACCATAATTCAAGACAAAAATGTATGAAATCAATACACTCGCACACGCACACCTCTAGGGTAATCCACACTTGTTGCCTTAAGAAAAATAGTCATGTCCCTCAAACGTGGGATACATTAGCAATGACCCTCGAATATAAGATCGTAGTCCCTCGATGACCCTTCAAATGTTTCCTTCAATAAACGATCTTAGACCCTTACGACAAATTGCTAAGTATCCTACAATGTTGCTTTCTATGAGTATACGATGACCCACGTCCGTCCCTTCACATCCAATGATAGGGCTTCTTATCAATCAATGGTAAGATAGTAATATCTAAAGGAGGAGGAAAATAACTAAGACTTTTTGAGTAGGTAGAACGCTCATAGTTGCTTGCTCATAACCATCTTCAAAACATCTTTCAAAACATACAAACACTTTCAAATGAAACATTTTTAAAAGTAAACACTTTGTATGCATTCTTATAGAGATGAGAATCATTACAAAGTTCACCTAAACGAAGGCACTTTCAAAAATACTTTCAAAACCAATCACAAACACATTTCAAACAAAGCATTTCAAAGGGAGATAGAAACTAAGAACCCGTAGATAACTACAGATGAAAAGGGTGCTAACACCTTCCCTTTTCATAACCTACCCCCCGAACTCAAGAAAATTCTCAAAAGGTTTTTCCTATTCTGTTCACCCTTTACTTTATTGGATAAAAGAAAAGTTGGTGGCCACTCTTGCTATCCGCAACAATTGCGATAAAATGCAAAACACCCAAGTCAGTTCTCCCACTGTATTACAGAACTGGCGACTCTGCTGGGGATGAAGACTTTAAAGTGGGGATACCTTAGAGACTAGATCACTTTTAAAAATTATTTCATTTGTTTGACTTGTTTGCTTTACATTTTGGATCCTTGTTTGGGTTTTGTATTGATCCTCTACCCGGATCGAGGAACATTAATAGGTAAGAAGAAATAGATCATAGAGACCGTGAGGGGTATACCGACATGGTTGAAGCAATGTCTATGTTAGTGTGACATATTTGTTAGTACCGGTAGCCCTTGAGTCCAGTCAAGGAGAATACAGGGCCGATGTATGGTGTCATGAAGCACTAACTGACCGTAGAACCTTTAATTGAACAACTTGGCCATTAGGAAGTAGTGAGATAGCCGACTTTGGTGCATTCCGAAGTTGGTTGATACTTGATGCTATGCTCATTGAGATCAGACTTTCGGGATATTTCATTCACCAATAAAGAGGCTTGCGCTGAAACAATGCCTGATGAAGAAAGATCAATGATATTGAGATTACCTAGAACCCAATTACTTTCTAGGAGAGGTTGAACCAACTAAACTTCAAGAGGGTACTAACCTATGAACCTCATGCAAGCCTAAACCTAAGGACTTGTTTACTTTGCTTGTATATGTTTAATTATACATAACATCATGACATCATACCATGACATTTTGCACTAACCATTTCAAGGATCTAGAGATTTATCTTTGTTTTTTTTTGTAGGACATGGCTTCCACTCGTAAGAATACTATCCAAATCAACCTTCTAAGAGTTCCTCCTCAACTCAAAAATTTAGCGTCAAGGGTTCCCAAGAATTCTCCATTCACCAAGAGACATAGTGGGCTTCTCAGTCTGGTTACCTCAAGCTTTGATGAAGACATGATAAAAGTGCTCTTTCAGTTCTTTGACCCTTTACACCATTGCTTTACATTTCATGATTACCAATTAGTGCCTACCATGGAGGAGTTTTCTCTACTTTTGTGAGTTCCTATTATTGATCAATTACCCTTCACCAGTATTGAGAAAGACCCAAAACCTGAGGAGATTGCTTTAGCTTTACATTTGCAACGGTCTGACATTATGGCAAATTGGGAAACAAGAAGTGGTGTTAAGTGTTTTCTAGCCAAGTTTCTGTTTGAGAAGGCTCAACAATTTTGGGATGCTTTGGACTTACAAGCCTTTAAAGAAGTGTTAGCCCTTCTAATCTATGGGATCGTACTATTTCCTAACCCGGACCAACTCATAGATGTGAATGTGGTCAAAGTTTTTCTATCCCATAACCAGGTGCCTACCTTACTTGGAGACATTTTGCACTCTCTTCACACTCGCACCATGAAGAGAAGGGGAATTCTTATGTGTTGCACTCCTTTGTTGGCTAAGTGGTTTATTTCTCACCAACCTCAATCTGTTTTGAAGAATGAGCAAGGCATGATATGGTCTATTAGGTTGATGTCACTCACGCATTAGAATATTCATTGGTATTCTCGATCTTTGGAGGATGTCACCATCATTGATCGTTGCGGAGAATTCCCTAATGTCCATCTCCTTGGTATTAGGGGAGGTATCACCTATAATCCTTGCTTGGCTATGAGGTAGTTTGGGTATGCTAGGAGGGATGACCCTCATAACACACTTGTCCAAGGAATTGTTTTTTACTATAGAATGATGCTCAAGGCTATCGTCAAAGATTTGTGAGAGCTTGGGGCATCGTGAACAAAGTTGATAGCAAGGCATTAGGGCATAAAAACTCCATCCCATTAGAGCCTTATCTCAAGTGGGTGCAAGCCTGTGCTCAAGGCCTCATAAGGTCGTATCCTGTCATCCTACCTATCATCATGGAGCCTATTGCCGAAGGAGATGTTCCCTATACTATTCTTCATCCCGACATGCCTACTAATATCGAGGAGTTGCAAAGATCATGGGTTCAACTCAAAGGGGAGTGGGACACCTTTGAAGCCCAATTCTATGCAAGCGAGAAGAAGGTTTTGGAGCTCACGAGACAGCTTCATGAAGAGCGAGTTTGAATGCCTACATTGCACCAAAGAGGATACGCTCATGGGAAGCTGGAGTCCTTTTTATTTTAGGAGTTTATTTTGTATCATTATTCTTGTTTCTTCCATTGTAAGCCCGAGAGGCACTTTTTGTAACCATTTTGAACTTATTAATGCAATTAATGTTTGTTCCTTCTTTGTTTAAACAAACATAAATCTTAAAGGTCCTTGAAAACATTTGCATTCATGCTACATGCATCATATCATAAGCAGGTTTTTTGACACAGGTTTCCTCATCTTTCTACTATTTATTTCAGTAAGATGGATCTCGAGCAAACCGTGAAAGACTTGCAGACTCAAAACTCTCATTTTCAAGAAACTTTGCTTAACTTAGCAAAGGGGCAACAAGAACTGATGGTATTTCTGGTTACGAAGAAAAAGACCAAGAAAAAGGCCGTGATCAACATGGGGAAAAGATTCAAGGGCCCCGTACAACATGTTCAAGTGGAAGAAGACTCCTCTAAGGAGGATGATAACAAAATGAAGATGCAAGAAGCACCCGTGCAGCCTGTGCAAATAATTAAGCTTCTGAGGATGAAGATTACTTTGATGAGCAATATCCACTGGCTAAAGACAAGTATAAGAAAATGGAAGATAGGTTGAAAGATGTGGAAATTCAAGTTTTACCTGGCTTGGATTTTGGTGATTTTGGATTAATACATGGGGTTGTTATCCCCCAAAAATTCAAAATTGCAATATTTGTTAAGTATGACGGCGTTTAGTGCCCAAAGCTTCATTTGAGGTCCTACGTCCATAAAATACAACCAGATACCACTGACAAGAAGCTCTGGGTACACTTCTTTCAAGAGTCTCTCTGGGACTCAGTTAGAATGGTTTTACCAGTTGGAGGGTTCCAACATTCATACTTGGGAAGATCTGGCCACCACTTTCTACCGTCAATATTAGTACAACACTAACTTGGCACCGACTAGAGTTCAGTTACAAGGAATGACAATGGGTTCCAATGAAGGTCTTAAAGAATAAGCGCATAAATAGAGAGACCTTGCTGGTAGAGTACAACCACCATTGACGGATAGGGAGCTGGTTGATATGTTCATGAGAAAATTAACTTTCCCATTTTCAACTTGTTAATTAGGAGCTCATCGTCCGGTTTCACTGAGTTTATTCTGACTGGTGAAAGGGTCGAGAGTGGTATCAAGAGTGGAAAAATTTCCATGGCATCTGCTTCTACATCAAACACTGTAAAGAAGCCCTTTACTGGAAATAAAGAAGTCAATGTTGTATATGGGTCAAGGGCCCATACCAAGAAGGATCATTGTCCATCTGTTAATGTTGTTTTGATATCCAACCCTCCATCTTCTCAAAGACAACCACAACAAGCCAACCATCAAAGGTTTGAGGTTCCAAGAAGACAACTAACGAGGATTAACATGTCACTGTCCCAAGCCTTACAACACCCGTTGAAGGCCAACTTGGTAATATTGCGTAATCCACCATCAAATCCCAATATCTCATCTCTGAAATACAATCCTAATGCCAAATACGCTTATCACTCCAATAGATCTGGGCATGATACTAATCAACGTTGGGCTCTAAAAAACAAGATTCAAGATCTTATCGACAACAAAACTATTGAGTTTGATCCACCTACAACTCTGAATGTTATAACTATACCAATTCCAAATCATGGCAAAGGTGTCAATGCAATTGAAGACACCGCTTTTGTTTCCTTCGTTGAAGATTTGACCACTCCACTGACCATTGTTAAAGATAACCTACTGAGAGGTGGGGTTTTCCCTAGCTGTTTGAAAGACTGTAATTATTGCGCCGAACAAGTTAATGGATGAAAATGGCTGAAAGAAGGTGTTAAATGCCTGATAAATAGTCGTGAGATCCTGTTTGAAAGAACTCCATCCATCAAAAGTTTGAACGATAAAGCTGATGACATTTCCATCACAAAAATTTCCAACAATAATCTTAGGATCTCTTCAAAGGGTCCTATTAGGATTTCCAATGAACCAACGATTGCTCCTTTGATAATTACTGATCCTGGGCCGATCCCTTACTCCTCCGACAAAGCAGTCCCTTGGAATTACGGTGCTGAAGTTTACTATTAGGGAATTAAGCATGACTCTTGGATCAATAAAGACAAATCTGATGACATTACCAATATTGCTGGTTCTAGCAAGGTGACAATAACGGGGAGGATTTTCTCTCCTAACATTTCACCTCTAACTACTACAATGACACATGTCCGCATTACCATTGATAAGCCTAGTACTGACACTAGGGTTAAAGAGAAAGTAATTGAGCCTGCTGGGATAGAGGCGCCTGCTTAAGGCATTGATGCTGAGGAACCTTCCACCCAAGAAATGGAGGAAATCTTGAAGATTATAAAAAAGAGTGATTTCAAGATAGTAGAGCAACTAGGGCAAACCCCCTCTAAAATATATATGTTATCTCTGTTGCTTTATTCTGATGCTCATGCCCAATCTTTAATCAAATTTTTGAAGAAAGCGCATGTTCCTCAAGAGACCACAACCGATCAATTTGAAAATTGTGTGGCGAGTCTGACTGCCGACAATGGATTAGGGTTCTCTAATAATGACCTGACACCATTTGGAAGGAATCACAACAAGGCTTTGCATGTCTCTATTGAATGTAAAGGAACTACTCTGGCCCATGTCTTGGTGGATACAGGGTCCTCTCCAAATGTCTTACCCAAAGGTGCCTAGATCGGTTGGATTGCGACACTTTGGTGTTAAAGCCAAGTGACATAGTTGTGAGGGATTTTGATGGATCCAAGAGGATGGTACTTGGAGAGGTGGATCTCCGTATTAAAGTTGGTTCATAAATTTTCAATTCTACTTTCTACGTGATGGATATCCGTCCCGCTCATTCTTGTTTACTTGTACGCCCTTGGATACATGGGGCAGGAGCAGTGACGTCCACCCTTCACCAAAAATTGAAATATCCAATCAAAGGAAAGATTGTTATTATTTATAGTGAAGAAGAATCCATGGTTAGCCACCTAAGTTCGTTCAAGTATTTAGAGATGGATGGTGAGTTCATAGAAACTCCATGCCAAGTTTCGAAGTGGTTCCTCCCATGGTTGCCGCCACCAAAATCTTTTTTGACACTCCAAAAGCTGATGAAATTGTGCCAAGGATGGTTTCACTTAAGGAAGCTCGTGCCATGATTAAAGATGGAAGTAGTACAAATTGGGGACAACTCCCTGACATTCCTTTCAAAGCAGACAAGTTTGGGTTGAGTTTCACTGCCAAAGCTCAAAAGGAGGTCATACGTGGTCGCATAGGAAAACTACCTCTTCGCATTGGTAATCTTTGAATGAATGTTATTGAAGACTCTGAGGATGAATGTCACTTTGACGAATTGATCTACCCGACTACCGGAGAAGAGCTCAACAACTGGTATACCAAGGATTTCATTCTCATCTCCTTCAACGAGGAGTAATTACCATTTACTTTTTTTATTAATTCAAGAACTATGTCTGTAATTTAATTTCAAACAATGATTTCAACCATGTGCCTTACCCGGGGCACCATGGTCCATTTGTTAAGGGTTTATTCATTTTCATATGCCATATGATCATTTAATAAAAAACATTGGACTCTTTTGCATTCAAATTTTGCGATCTTTGTCTTTCTTTCATTTTTATTGCATTTTCAAAATAGCCATGTATCTTACATGCACACACACACACACACACACACACACACACAATTGAAGATCTTCATCCACTCTGGATCTCATCTCCAACGACTTTGCTATTGCCATCTATGACTTTGAACATCCAATCTACCAAGCCAAAAACGAAGGAGAAGAAGATTTTGAAATACCTAGGGAATTAGCCAGACTTATGATGCAAGAGGAGAAAGCCATTCAACCTCATGAAGAGCTAGTTGAAGTAATCAACCTAGGTACTGAGACAGACAAGAGGGAAGTCAAGATCGGCACTAAACTAGAAGAAAGTGTCAAAGGGAGGTTTGTCGAGTTGCTGCATGATTATGTTGAGGTGTTTGCTTGGTCATATGAAGATATGTTAGGGCTTGATACTGATATTGTAGTTCATCGCCTACCAACAAAGGAAGATTTTCCTCCAGTCAAGCAAAAGGTTCGTCGTATGCGACCTGACATGTCTGAGAAAATAAAAGCTGAAGTAATGAAGCAATTTAATGCAGGTTTTTTGGTAGTAACACCATATCCCCAATGGGTGCCGAATGTGGTTCCCGTACCAAAGAAGGATGGAAAAGGTCCTCATGTGCATAGACTATAGAGATTTGAATAGGGAAAGCCCCAAGGAAGGTTTCCCACTACCGCATATTGACGTCTTGGTAGATAATACGGCTCAACATAAAGTCTTCTTCTTCATGGATGGTTTCTTTGGCTACAACCAAATCAAGATGGCTCCCAAGGACATGGAGAAGACCACCTTTGTTACACAGTGGGACACCTTCTGCTACAAGGTCATGCCATTCGGTTCGAAGAATGCAGGGGCAACCTATCAACGAGTTATGGTAGCCCTATTCCATGAAATGATCCATCATGAGATAAAGGTCTATGTGGATGATATGATTGCAAGGTCGCAGATTGAGGAAGAACACCTGGATCATTTACACAAGCTATTCGAAAGGTTGAAAAAGTACAAGCTATGGCTGAATCCTAACGAGTGCACTTTTGGAGTAAGATCTGGAAAACTCTTAGGTTTTGTCGTAAATAGCAAAGGCATTGAAGTTAATCTTGAGAAGGTTAAAGCCATACAAGAAATGCCAGCTCCCCACTCTGAGAAGGAAGTCAGAGGTTTCTTGGGTCGACTTAACTACATTGCTCGATTCATATCCCACCTAACTACTACTTATGAGCCAATCTTCAAACTCTTGAAGAAAGATCAAGTAGTCAGATGGAACAACGACTACCAAGATGCCTTGACAAGATCAAGGAATATTTACAAGAACCTCTAATCCCGATGCCTCCAGCTAAAGGAAGACCCCTGATTATATATTTGACTGTATTAGAGAATTCAATGGGGTGTGTGTTGGGTCAACATGACGAGTCTGTCCAAAAAGAGCATGCAATATACTACCTGAGCAAAAAGTTTACTGACTGTGAAACTTGATATTCACTGCTCAAGAAAACTTGTTGTGCTCTGGCATGGGCTTCTCGCCGGTTAAGACAGTATATGTTGACTCACACCATATTATTGATTTCTAAGATGGACCTCATCAAGTATATCTTCGAGAAGCCATCTCTCTCGGGACGAATAGCTAGATGGAAAATGATCTTGACTGAATACGACATTCAGTACACTATACAAAAAGCAATCAAAGGAAGTGTGTTGGCGGATCATTTGGCACATCAAGCTGTTGATGACTACCAATCCATGAATTTTGAATTCCCGGACGAGAATATCATGCTAATAATTGACTGTGAAAAGCCTGGACCATATGAAGGACTTAAACAAGGAACCCAATGGACTATGGTTTTTGATGGGGCTTCTAATGCTTTGGGTAACAGAATTGGTGATGTGATCATTTCTCCTAAAGGCTGTCATACGCCTTTCACTTCCAAACTATGCTTCAACTGTACAAACAACATGGTCGAGTATGAAGCGTGCATCTTGGGTCTTAAGGCTGCTATTGACCTAAGAATCAAATTCTTAAGCGTGTACGGAGATTTGGCATTAGTAATCAGTCAAGTTAAAGGAGAATGGGATGCCAAACATCCAAATCTAATACCCTACAAAGAGCTTGTGCTAACCCTGATCCCATAATTTGAGGATGTTACTTTTAAACATTTCCCAAGAGAAGAAAATCAGTTGGCAGATGCCCTAGCAACAATGTAATCTATGTTCAAGGTCAACTGGGACAACGAGGCTCCTAGAATTACAATCGAAAGATTTGACAAATCGACGCACTATTATGAGATGGACACTGATGAGGAGAAACCATGGTACCATGAAGTGAGGAAATATTTGGAAGCACAAGAGTATCATGAAGGAGCTTCCATCAATGATAAGAAATTCTTGCGAAGGTTTTCAGCCAAATTTTTCCTAAGCAAGGGAATCCTGTACAAGCGCAACCATGATTTTACTCTACTCCGGTGTGTGGACAAGAAGGAGGCAGATAAGATTATGGAAGACATGCATGATGGTATCTTTAGGACTCACTCTAGTGGAAATACTGTGGCCAAGAAGATTCTAAGGGCTGGTTACTATTGGTCGACAATGGAAGATGATTGTCACCATCACTCGAGGACTTGCCATAAGTGTCAGATCTATGCCGGCAAGGTTCACGTGCCTCGAGTACCTCTAAATGTCATGACTTCTCCATCTCCGTTTGCAATGTGGGGCATTGACATGATTGGAGAAATCAAACCCACTGCTTCTAATGAACATTGTTTCATCCTTGTTGCTATTGACTACTTCACCAAATGGGTCGAAGCTGCCTCATATGCCTCAGTCACAAAGAACGTTATAGCCAGGTTTATCAAGCATAACCTCATATGTTGATACAGAATCCCCGAAAGGACTATCACTGACAACGGGACCATTCTCAACAATTCTATGGTTACTGAACTCTGTACGCAGTTCAGAATCAAACATCATAATTCTTCTCCATTCAGGCCTAAGATGAATGGCGTAGTAGAAGCTACCAATAAAAGCATAAAGAAGATTGTGCAAAAGATGGTGGTGACCTATAAGGATTGGAATGAGATGCTACCATTTGCTCTTCACCGCTACCGTACTTCAGCTCGAAAATCAACTAGGGCAACCCCTTTCTCTTTAGTCATTGGCATGGAAGCTATCTTGCATGTGGAAGTTCATATTCCTTCTTTAAGTATTATGAAAGAAGCAGATTTAGGCGAAGACAAATGTGTTCAAACTATATTGGATCAGTTGAACTTGATCGGCGAGAAAAGATTGGTTGTTGTTTGTCATGGTCAAATGTATCAAAAACGTATGATTAAGGCTTTCAACAAAAAGATCAAGCCTCGAGCATACCAGGTTAGCGACTTGGTAATAAAGCACATCATTCTTCCACAAGGCGACCCCAGGGGCAAATGGACTCCCACTTATGAAGGGCCATTTGTTTTTAAGAAAGTATTCTCTGGTGGTGCCATGATTCTAACTACTATGGACGATGAAGATTTTCCACATCCTGTGAACGCGGATATAGTCAAAAAATACTATGCATAAAAATGACCCGCTAGGTTGACATACCTAGGACAAAAAAGGTATCTCGGCAAACCAAAGAAGGTTCTGGAAAAAATTATGGATATATACAAAAGATTGTACACCCGGCAAGTCAAAAACCCGAAAGGGCAGCTTGGGAAAAAAAGGGTATCCTGGTGGACTGAAAACCCAAAAGGGCGGTCCAGGAAAAAGTTAAGGATCAAAGTGTATGACATATGTCCCGTGAGATCACTACAACCAGCTTTATTACCAAGGTCCAAGCTCAATGGTCCAAGATCAATTCAATCGACTTCTTTCAACGACAAGGGATGATGTTCGAATACATGGGGGGCAATAGCGGAGTTGGAACACAATGAGATCACTTCCACGTGGATATTATTTTTGTTTTCATTTTGTATTCCTTTCATCCTTCGGCGATTTCCTCTTACTAGGATCTTTGTCTCCTTGTACAAAAACGCATGTTTATAGGAAAACATCAATACAAATATACTTTGAAGTGCAAACTTTTTATTTTTCTGTTTTGAGTGAAAAAGTGTCCAAAGACTAAAATTGAATGAACATATGCATATGAACATGATTAAATTGTTAACAAATGTATACATAAAAATAGTAACAAGCATCTCCTTAAATATTTGGGATATCCCCACAAAGATACTTCAATAAGATTATCCCCACAGAGACGGATTCATGCAATCCCCAGCCAGATTTCCAATCTCTCAAAAACCCTCTCTCCAGCTGAGTTGGTCTTAGAAAGAAGCCATATGGATTTCTACCTAAAGAAGTCACTTCCCCAGAAGGTCGTCAAAATATTCTCTTTAACCAGGTTTATTTCTCCAACAAACTACAAATTCCCCAACTTGAGTTGGCATTTTAAACTATTACAAATCAATGGACAAAACCCCTTAATCCCCGAGAGTCATTGCATTCCCCAATGAAGCTGTTACTATCCTAGTAAGTTACTGCGAAGCCTGGAATCCGACCAGATCATTTCAAGCAAGTTACTGTGAAGCCTGGAATCTGACCTGATAACAGTTAACTTCATCCTTTCAAGCAAGTTATTGTGAAGCCTGGAATCCGACCAGATAACAGTCAATTTCATCTAAGTTGTTGCGAAGCCTGGAATCCGACCAGATAATAGTTTAACTTCAATTTTCTGCGAAGCCTGGAATCCGACCAGATAACAATTAATTTCATCTAAGTTGCTGCAAAGCCTGGAATCCGACCAAATAACAGTTTAATTTCAATTTTCTGCAAAGCTTGGAATCTGACCAGATAATAGTTAATTTCATATAAGTTGTTGCGAAGCCTGGAATCCGACTAGATAACAGTTTAACTTCAATTTTCTACGAATCCTGAAATTCGACCAGATAACAATTAATTTCATCTAAGTTGCTGCGAAGCCTGAAATCTGACCAGATAACAGTTTAACTTCAATTTTCTACGAAGCCTGGAATCTGACCAGATAACAGTTAATTTTATCTAAGTTCTCGCGAAGCCTGGAATCCGACCAGATAACAGTTAACTTTATTATCCCTATCAAGTTGTTGCGAAGCCTGGATTTCGACCAGATAACAGCTAACTTTCACTCTCCCCGGTAAAATATAATTCCCCAGTAGAGCAATGGACAACTCCTAAACTCTATTCCCCAAGCAGAAATCAACACTCCTAAGAGAGTTTCCTCAAGCAAAGGGCCAAAATCAATGCTCCCTAGCGGATTTCTCCTCAAATAAAAAACAAGAATTCCCAGCGGAAACATTCTAAACAAAGTTTGAAGATACATATACTCTTCATTTCCAAGCAGCAGTCCGGGATTCAGCTTCCCAATGCTCCCCAGCATTTGTCAAGAATTCATTTTCCTAGACAAGGATACATTTCAATAAAATCCATTCATCATATTACATATATGACAAATGCATATAACATAATCTCATTTATTTTGAGAACATCATTACGCCATGCATACATCTACATACAACTGAGCCTCTTCCTTGCAGGAAAACTCAATCAACAAATCAAAGACCTCTTCTGGTGGATCTCGCTCCTTCCAGTTAATAACAGGCAAACAAAGACCTCTTCTGGTTAGATTCACTTCTTCCAGTTAATGATAGAGAATAAACAAACCTTTTTGGTTATATTCATTTCCCCAGTGAAGTAACCATCACAAGTCCTTTTCTGGTTAGATTTATTTCTCCCGTTTAAAAAAAGGCAAAAGACATCTACGATTTCAGTATAAATCGACCAAAGATTTATTCTGATACTTCTCCCTCGATAGTCACTCTGTATGGAATCTATAAGCCCATATCTAACAAACTCTTCATCACTTTTCCAAATGGCATCTTTAATACCATTCACGACACAATCAACTAACACATAGTCGAGCGTAAATTTCTGGGCACTTTAGTGTTCAATCATCTTTCACCTTCAAGTCACGAATGACAGACTCACCAATCTAACTCTCCAGGTTTAAGAAGATTGAACAGGGGAAGCTGTTGTATCCCAAAATTTTCCCTCTCTTTTATCAAGACATTTCTCACAAATATTTGCAAAAGCTCAAGCTTGCACAACAATTGACTAGGTCAAGACATCTCCTCAACACTGATGCCTCAAATTAGGGTTTGAGTTTTCACAAGGACAATTGGACTTTTAATGTCTCATATTACTTTTATGGATTATTATGGACTTTCAAGATTGCTCAAGTCAAGTTTCAAGTCTTGCAGTTCAAGTTTGCTCAGTCAATTGATCAGATGACCTAAAATTAGTTGTATTGCATAAAAAGTCAATTGTGGTCAACCTATAGTAAAATTTCAAGATTTTTGACCAATATTAACATTTTGAATTCATATGTATCATTTGATCAAGCTTGGATCACAATTCCCCAGGAAAATTGTTCAAATTACCTAAAGGGCAAAATGGTCAAAATTAGGGTTTTGATTGTATTTGACTGATCAAGGATTGTTTGACCTAATACATGATCTAAATTGCTTAAAGTACAATCTCAAGGATTCAAATACAACATTTTGACCTAATTTCATGGCTCAAAACATTTCTCATGATCATTGGATTGACAGAAGAAATTTGGTCAACTGATGAAAAAGTCAACTGTATATTGAAAAGTCAAACTTTGACTTTTTTCTCAAATTTAAGTCTCAAAGATCAAAATTCATCAAGACATTCAAGAATATCAAGCTTGATCTTTAAAAAGTCAAGAAAGTCAAAAGTCAATTTGAAAAGTCAAACTTATCAAGAAATTCTTCTAAGTGTTTTACACATGTTTGTTTCATAACTTCATACCAATTTTTCCTCATGACACAAAGTGATTCAAAGGAAACTTTCAACATGAAAGTTATAGATCTTGATAAATTCTACAACTTTGTATTAGAGGTTTTATGTCTAAAAAATGCTTAGATGTGAAGATATAAGCCCATGAAGACGTGACATTTTGATCTAGCACTTAGAGAAATTTTCAACAAATTTTGGTCAGGATTTTATCCCAACTTCTTGGCATTTTTTCACATAGTTCCAAGATGATTTTGTCAAAATGTCCAAAATTAAATGTATAGAGGATGTTTCAAGCTTTCCAAAACATCCAAGAGCATAAATTTATCATACTTGAGCTAGGAGATTCAAGGGCATGAAGTTGGACATCCATCCTTGAATTGCAAGTCCTTTTGTTGAAGAACACATAGCAAATTCCTTATGCTATGCTGCATAATCTTGTGTTGCAGGCCTTCTAACTTGTCCATATCACCATAATTTAATGCTTACACCTACTCTTGAGCTATTACCCAAGTGTTTGAGCCATTGTCCAAAAGATCTTTCCATTTATGGCATAAAGGCACCATTGCTATTCTTGAAAAGCAAGCTTGTTGGCACAAAACTTGTCTTGAGCCCATACCTTGTTTACTTCTGATTTTACTCCACCATAAATCATGGAAAGTAGTCCCTCTATACCAGAAACTTTAGTACTACATCTTGGGACTATGGAGAATTGACATAGTTTGATATTTGCATCCTAACCAAACCATAACATGTTGTTTTCTAAACTTAATCAGCCCTTGTTCACAAACCTTTTTCCTATAAATAGAGGGAGCATTTGCAAAGTAAAAAGGTCATAAAAATAGATAGCTTCTTGTGTGTTGAAAAATCCTCAAACCCCCCCTTTTACTCTAAAAAACCAGAACTGTCCACAAAAACCTCCATCTTTGAGCTTTGAAGTCCAAATCTTTGAATCTCATACCTTGCAAGTTTTACCCAAACAAACCAGCCAACTACTTCACATACATCATATAGAAGTTGTTCAAACACAAGAGCAAATTCTGTAACATCATTATCTCCACTCTTTAAACTCAAAAACATTGTCTTGCAAGTTGACTTGGTTGGAAAGATTCAAACACTTTCAGTACATAGTAAAGATTGGAACAACTTCAAGAAAGTCTAAGGAAGCTCAATCAATCATCACATTGCAACTAGAAACATCCATACACATTTTGAGTATTCAATTCAAGAGGTAAGTTTTCTCAAAACTATGATATCCTCGTTCATACATCATTTTACTTTCATTTTCAAAAGAATAAAAAAGGACAAATCAGAGTAGAAGGGTCGCAAACATTGAAAATCACAAAAAATGCTTCTGGGAGTCTAACATGGGCCGTGTCAGGAAGAAATTAAGAAAACTGGCAAGACAGGGTTCTGACACAGGTGCCCATGTCACAGGAAATGGCTTGTGTCCCTCTTACTAGGAAGAAAACAGGAAAAATGGCAAGACAGGGTTCTGACACGGGTGCCTGTGTCACAGGACACGTCCTGTGTCCCTCTTACTAGGATTAAAACATGGCAAAAATGGCAAGACAAGGTTCTTACACGGGTTTCCGTGTAATAGGACACGGCCCATGTCAGCTCAAATGGGACAAGAAAAGACATGCATGCTTATTACAGGGTCCTAACACGGGTGCCCGTGTCAACTTCAACACCAAAAATCTTGATTTTTGAGACTTTTTGCTATTATTTTTATTCAATATGGTTGTAATAGTATAATTAGAACTTTATTGCTTTCATCCATATTCATTAAACTTGTACCCCCATCCCCTAAAAGTATTGTAATAGCGTAGGACTTTAAATTTCTGCAATTTATCGCTTTTCATATTATTGCTAGTAATTAGGGTTTGTATGGAAATACTTAAAATCAACAAGTAGACAACCCTAATTCAAGACACAAATGTATGAAATCAATACACTCACACACGCGCACCTCTAGGGCAATCCATACTTTTTTCCTTGCGAAAAATAGTCATGTCCTTCGAACGTGGGATACTTTAGCAATAACCCTCGAATATAAGATCGTAGTCCCTTGATGACCCTTCAAATATTTCCTTTGGTAAACGATATTAGACCCTTACGACAAATTGATAAGGTATCCTACAATGTTGCTTTCTATGACTATACGACAACCCATGTCCATCCCTTCACATCCAATGATATGGAATCTTATCAATCAATGGTAAGATATCCATATCTAAAGGAGGAGGAAAAGAACTAAGACTTTTTAAGTAGGTAGAATGCTCGTAATTTCTTTCTCACAACCATCTTCAAAACATCTTTAAAAACACACCAACACTTTCAAATGAAATATTTTTAAAAGTCAACACTTTGTATGCATTCTTATAGAGACGAGAATCATTACAAAGTTCGCCTAAATGAAGGCACTTTCAAAAATACTTTCAAAACCAATCACAAACACATTTCAAACAAAGCATTTCAAAGTGATCTAGAAACTAAGATCCCGTAGATAAGTACGGATGAAAAGGGTTCTGACACCTTCCCATTTCATAACCTACCCCCCCGAACTCAAGAAAATTCTCAAAAGGTCTTTCCTGTTCTTTTCACCCTTTCCTTTATTAGATAAAAGAAAAGTCAGTGGCGACTCTTTCTATCTGCAACAATTGCGATAAAATGCAAAACACCAAAGTCAGTTCTCTCACTGTATTTCATGTATATATAATCTCCACAAGCATGAACAACATGCAAGCTTCATAATGGCTGCACCATTGCAGCTACTAACCATAGAGAAGCATTAAACTTCCCTTGTCATGGATAAACAATGATCTTGTTTAAAAAGCACACTTGAGCACCATATGAAATCATAAGAGGTACTTCACATTCTCATAGTGGAGGACTACCATTTCATTTGTTAAACACATTCACACTCTGTAAAACCAATTCTGATCCAGATAATCTAGATCCTTGACAGCACATCCAAGCACCCTTACTTATTCACTAAGCAAGGACATATTAGATAAATGGCCTTACAGATCCACACATTGTGTTATGACTCTTTGGATGGCGAATATGTCATGCACACTCCTCATAAACAAACATATCATATTACAGTATCTGATACTCTTCCCTTGCACCTACTAGAAATTACTGGTACAAGTGAGTTCTTCAACATGACAGTAGTCATGCATTTTCCTTACACCCCACTAGAGATAAAGTCATAAGCTTTTCAACTTACTTCATCATAGATAGAGAAGTCACTTCTGAAACTAGCATTGAGTAACAAGTTCCACATCCATACTTCCAAGCAAGAAGAATATCATCAACAAGCATAATGTTACAACACCATTTAGGACATCATCTTATCATTACAGAACCATTCACTTTGGTTCTTGATCCACCATCCATAGAACTTTATATACTAAAAAATCCTTCTTTAAAGCTTGTACAAGGAGATATCCATATGACACATCCTCTGCAGCTTGTTCCGGTCACCCGAAACTATCGAGAGAAATAAAATCTCATATAATTTCTGAAGCATAATGTTTAGAATGCAATCCTACATCAATACATTAGACAAAAATATAGTTCTCTTCTTAGATTAGGAAAGATGTCAAACACAACTAAATTGACATTAGTCACATGTACAACCATATGAGATGAACATATCCTCATGTCGCTTCCTTCACAGTTTATCTTAGGGGTACAATCAATAGATAGGATTACCTCCTCATAGATGGTAGCCCATTTAATCTCACATCCTTCTTTTACAATCCATTAGCACACATTAATTCAAACATCTACTCCACCATAGTTAGACATTCCAATCTAATTGTGATCAACATTTCTCACAACATGACCTTCATGAACAACTTCCTTTTTTGTAAAAGTAATCATTGAGGTGATGTTCCATCATCAGACATTAACTTCAATCAAGGATTTTATCAGTTACTATGGTTCTGGAAAGACATAGTAACCCATACACACCTCTTTGTATAGAATACATGAGAGCCATACAACAAAGACAAATCACCCTTCAAGACAAGATCATATATATATATATATATATATATATATACATCAATCTATATTCTACACACCTGAGAGATAATCTTCCAAATTAACTTATATCTAGATGATATAGCTCTAATGTACACAACTCCTTCAAAGGTAACTGCCAATAAGCAATTTGATTGACACTAATGACTCCACTAGACATAAACTCAGCCTGATATAGTCTTGGATATATATTGTTTAGACATTCTTAACTACAACAGAACAAGAGTTCCATGTTCTCAACTTCCATCATGTTTATAGAAATCACCAGCGAACCATCTTGATCAATTTCAGCTTCAAGCGTTCTTCTTCAACTCAATCAGAGTAGTCGTAAGCAATACCACACAAATCTGGATCCTTTTGAATAGAAGGATCTTCCAGATATCATAGAGGATGTCCTCGACATTTAAGCTTCACTTCCACATATAAAGAACCTGGCTGATGTAGCAGATCTCCACTAGAAGTTAGAACTCAACCATTGTACTCCTACTTACTTGGATTAGAAATAAACTGACAAAAGAAGTAATTAATAGGTTGATCATCTCTTGACTAACCCTCTCATCTAAATCATGTTTTTGTAACATACACTTCTTAGACATACAACCCATATACTTATTCAATCTTAGGAGAAGGTTCCAAACATATGTGATTGACACGCATCTATTTCGTGCCCATAGCACATGTTATGCCATATCTTTGTCCAACAGGTTTCTGCACATATTATTGAGTTTGGTTCTGAGGTCATTAATTCTTCAAGAGACTCAGGTCATCCCTTGATTAGTTTTCCTTCAAAACTTATTTCATCAACCACCTTTGAAAGTGCCTTTATGAGAGGACTTGAGATGAACCTCAAGTATCTTTGGCAACTTTAATCTGTTGGTTGAAGCTATCTTCCAAGTATTATAACATCATAGGACAAATCTTCAGAGAAGGACATATCATAATGCTTTTCCCTTATTGGTGATATAAGAATGGTCCTTTCTATAGCCTTAACATAAGGAACTAACAGAGGTTATACATCAGATACACACACAGCGGAACAAAAATAACTTCTCAGCACCCCTTAGGCACAATAATCCAGGTTCCAATAGAACATCATAGGTTTAAAAATAAATCAAACACACAGATCAGAACCAAAATAGCTCACCATCAAATAAACATGCTTGACAACTTCAATTAGGATCATTACTCACCCTGTCACAAATAATCAGTACTCCCTCTCAAGGGACCATCCAAGCAACGATATGACTTGTCTAAGTTCACACATTAGGAAAGATGTCATAACATTTGGTAAGATATCACACATAATACCACCAGCAGCAACAAAAGCACACTATAGCATTGAGAATAATCCAACCTTGACCTTCTTCAAATTGTCTCTCACCTCTTTATTCTATCAAATAGCCTTCTGAACTCCTTGAGTCTGTCACAAGTTTTAGAAGTGTTATATGCAAAACCCCTTGTTATCTCCTCAGAAAATGTCTTCTTAAAATCAGCCCTTAGCAGAGAGCTTTCGATCACAAATCCACTTTCAATATCCATTGTACCAGAAAGTATCTTCCCCGAATCTCACCCAGAGATAGAGCATGATGCCTGCTCTGATACCAATTGAAATTCTAGTATTCAGATTACATATGTCCTAAGATATGTCAAGACATTGTAATATGACTTCAACACAATGAACGAATACAATACAATTGGTGCAGTAAGTAAACAACACACAAAATTATTAACACAATTTGGTGTATAACAACACCTACTTTGGGGGCTACTAAGCCAGGAAGGAAATCCACTAAATAGTATCAATTCGAAGCTAAACTCCCCCATTTACAACTTCTCACTAAGTCACTCTCCATGCTATACTTCTACCTAAGATTCACCTAGGTATGAGACACCTCTCTCTTCCCTGACTGTCACTAACAATGACAAAACCATAACTCAAAAGAATTAGAAAACAAACTTCACAAACACACAATCACTTTATACTTAGAAGCTTATGAGTGATTGATAATCAAGAAGAAGACACTCTTCAACAAACAAAATTCACTCTTTCTTAATAGCTTATGAGTGATTCATAATTAGAACTTAACTAATAGTCCAACTCAAGTAACAAACAATATAAGAGTAGCTCACAATTAACACAGTCTGACTCTATCTTAGAGTGGATCACAGAATAACGATGAACACAAACCCTAAAGGCTCAACAAACATTACAACATGTTCCATACAAACTTTAGGTTTTTAACCTTATATTTATAATAATCTTCTAAATTGGATTGGGCTTCAACAATTAAAAAAATAAGTTGTTAAAACTATATAGAATCTTCTGCATAA
Source organism: Vicia faba (assembly GCA_948472305.1). Classification (NCBI taxonomy): domain Eukaryota; kingdom Viridiplantae; phylum Streptophyta; class Magnoliopsida; order Fabales; family Fabaceae; genus Vicia; species Vicia faba. The sequence goes on along the minus strand of OX451741.1, from coordinate 918,396,591 downwards.
AATTAGGACTTCAATCATTTGTTTCCTAATTTGTCTCCACAAATAGAAACTAATAAGACTCCTTGAAATCAGCTTGAATCTCTTCAATCTTCAACCTGAGTGCCATATATGATAGCATAATATTCCAGAATATTATGTATCTATAACAAACACAACTAATCCGACTGTTCAGCTGATTGTAGTCACGATGTCGAATGATTCTGCATAGGACATCTTTATTCAACATGTTTCTCTACAAGTTAGAACATCTTATTTAACATGTTACCGCCTAATTTGTTTTACTAAAATTAATGACAATCTTAAAATAGAGAATTAACAGAGAGTAATACTTAGGTGCGACTTAGAGCCACACTTGTATAGGGGAGTTAGTTAGAACCATTTGTGGTGGGCCAGACATAGATCACATGAGATAATGAGGTGTAGATTAACGATAGAAATCAGGACGAGACTCTTACTCTTGTGTGCCGTCGTATCATAAAGGTACATTTATTCATCATTTATAGGCGCTTTGACTAGATTAATCATATGGATTTGGTTGGCCTTATCAAGCTTTTGGATAGTATGAAACAGTTTCCCTCTAAGTCTTTGTTATCATTAATAAAGTGAGGAATGTTAACACAACAACTCAGATATCGACCCAAGTAGGAGTTCCTATGAGGAAGTGTATCTGTTGAGAATATGTCTCTTTGGCGAGAAGGAGTTCCATTATAATGTTTAATGATAGTAGGTGACATCGAGAATACACACATTTAATATTCATCGTATCGTTGAAACATTCAGGTAAGGTAGGGTATGATGCGTTTAAAGCACTTTAATGTAGTTGAGTGACATTCAAGGATTGAAACCTTATTTGGATAGTTGGTCATGGAATTTAATTTTTGTTGGACTCCCTATTATTATTATTGGTCCTCCGTATGCCTATAACTAAGAAAACTCGTGTGAGTTTTCTATTTTAGACTTTTTTTCGTCTTTGAATGTTATCGATCCTATTTTTCTCTTTGTGATTGCAATAACCATTGTTGTAACTTTCTAGGTTTAAAATTATGTGTTCTTCATCACTTTGTTCTTTGTCTTTTAGAACCTGCAACAAATATTTTCAAGAATATATATGGCAATACAGGGAACAAAATCGAAGAAAGAAAACAAAAAATGAAGATACAAGAAAAGTTGTGGTTGATGAAAATTTCTCAGATAAAGAGGAAGAAAACATGTTGAATTTGAATTTTAGAGGCTCCTGAAAAAGAAAATTGGAATAAAATAAAATACAACATTAAACAATAATAGAAAAAAAGAGAAAAATAAACATCTTAAAAAATGAATATTATTGGAGAAAGAAAATATTTAAAAAAAATTGGTCATCTCATACCATATTAACAAAATAAATATAAACTAAATACACATCATTTATTGTACCACTAAAACTAATAAATTATAATCTAATAAGGAATATACTCCTTTTATATAGGGAAAAAGACTAATATGCTACTAAATGTTCCTAAAATAAATAACTAACATAATTAAATGTATGAAGATATAAGCTAATAAATAAGAAAAACAAATAATTAAAGCCTGAAAACATAATTAAATGCATAAAGATACAAGCTAATAAATGATATATTATTTTTTTAAATTTAATTATTTTAAAATTATTTTTTAATTTTAAACTAGTCTTACTTATATAATATCCTTACTCTACCAAATTATAAAATATTATTTTCGACTAACCCAAGGTTCAATCTACAATGTCTAGGTTATATAAGTCTCAAGAAGCAGGACGAATTAGGAAATTCATATCCTTTAGAGGTACACTTGATAATAGGCCGATCCATCTTCGTAGACTGTCAGAATTCAAGATATTATAATTTCCTATAACTTTTTTTTCTCCAAGACATATGTCATAAAGAATATTTTATGGTGTCCAAACTCTAAACCTTACACTTCTGGGCATAAGTTACTTGATTGTTAGTGCATTTTATGATACACACCCAACAACCTTTATATACATGTATGGTTTGTCATACATGAGTTTGTCGAAGCTATCACCATGATCAAGAACATTGTTGTTTGAAAGCTTCATAGATTGAATCTCATTGTAGGCCGTATTTGTCAATTGTCGAATTAGAAGATAACGATATTGAAGTTTATCAGTGATTCCATGAAAACAATAGACGACTGCTTGAAAAAGATATGAGATCATAGGGAGCATGTAGATTAAAATAGGGTTAAATATCTTTGTGGTCTTCCTAAATAGTCTCTCAAAATATTTTCTTTAAAGAATGGTTATTCTAAAAGTTTTCACCCACACTTCTGGACTTTAATATTAAAATTATCGTTAAAACTGTCGATAATTCAGTCGATAAATAATAAACTGTCATTAAGTTATAAAAATCATCGCTAAGTGACAGGAGGGGTCAAAAATGTGGATGGAAAGTTTTATGAAAATCATTCTTTAAAGAAAATATTTTAAAAGATTAAAAATGAAATTTAAAATTTGTAAGAGGACTACAGATATATTTAATCTTATAAATTATATTAAAAAGATGAGATATACTCCTTTTATATAAAGAAAAAGACTAAGATGCTACTAATAGTTCCTAAAATAAATGAAAAAAACAACTAATTAATAAACCTAAAAACATAATTAAATACATGAAGATAAAAGTTAATTAATAAAATATTATCTTTTTAAATTTAATTGTTTAAAAATTATTTAATTTAAAACTAGTTTTACTTGCAAGATATTCATATTCTACTAAACTATAAAATATCATTTTGGACTGGGCCAAGGTCCAATCTATAGGGTCGGGGTCACCTAAGTCTCAAGAAGAAAGGAAAATTAGGAGATTAACATCTACTAGAGGCACACCTAATCATGGGCCAACCCATCTTTGTAGATTGTGAGATGCTAATAATTAAATTTCATATATAACATTTTTCTTCTTCTTTAAGACAAGTGCTCCTAAAGAAGATTTTATGGCCTTTAACTCTAAACCTTGCACTTACTGGCATCAATGACTTAATTATTGATGCGTTTGTATCTATATGTCCACTAACTAGAATATATATGAGGGTTTGTCATACAAAAGTTCATCGACATCATCACTCTCATTAACAACATTATTGCGCACAAACTTTATAGATTAAACCTCAATGTAGGCCACATATATAGTTGTCAAACCAGAACATAACAATATTTGAAGTTTATGAACGATTCCATAAAAACATCGAACATCACGAATGACTACTTGAAGGATATGATCTCATAGGGATCACACATATTTTTGGCCTCCTAAACCAAATAAAATATATTGAAAAGATTGGGAGGCTCCTGTGTAACTAAAGGTTCTCATACGTGATCTATAATTCATGAATGAATGAATGAATGAATATCAATTGAGGTGTAATTGCAGTGGGATAAACACAATTGCAAAGTATTTTCCATTAGAACGATTCAAAGGGATTTGTGATCCTGATCTCCTTGAAAACCATGCCATACATGGGGAAAGATCACCTGGGATATTGACTGATGATCCAGTCAGAGTTCGAGGGGGTATCCTATTCCCATCACCATGATTTCCCTCCTTCATGAAAGGAATTTAAGGTTATGATCCTTCTGATTAAGGAAAGATGGATAAAGTCCTTATGTAGTTTGTGTGCACATAAATGTGATTGTTGGCCATCTAATCCTCTATAATCGGTCTTTCATGAGGATATTTAATTGTGTTGATCGTATTCTTAGTCGATAAATAAAAAATAGTTAATTAGAGGTAGGTCCATGTCTATCCACCCTCTCGTGTAGCATGAAAAGACCAAATAAAGCGTCACCCCTCCCCCATAAGGTCCACTCTATTGAAAGTGTTATGGACTAGCCCGACAGTTAGAGTGGACCCAGTCTAGTCTCTCCCTCTAGCGCGGCCCGTCAGGAACCATCAATCATTTTCCCTCCTAAATTGGAACTGACCCACTATGATCAACGAGCAACTCTCAGTCTACCCGACACCAAGTCACTCAAATAACCAGGCTTTCGATCAGACTGCTGCCCATGACCTACCTTCTCCTTGGAACCAGTGGCTCGTTACGGGAACACCTTCTCGGTATGACCAAGTCCTGGAAATTACCTATTTTCACGGGGCCACATATCTAGACCCAAAAATAGGAACCAATGGCCATGCGCCATGGGCATTATATATACCCTCACACTTATGAGGGTCAGGTATCAAATATTCACTATTCACCACTAAAACCCTAATTCTTTTGCTTGTATCTCTTCCCTCCCACACTTACTTGATCGTCAGAGTGTCTTGCAGGTATAACCCACCTTTTTTCCTTCTCGACTTTCCAGCCTGACAGAAGATCATCACCTGGCCACCTTGCAGGTTCTGATCAACCAGTAAGATCAGTGGCACTGTCTGTGAGAAACTATCTTCCCCATTTTCTATTCTTTTTAATTTAGAAACCAAAAATCCTATCCATTCAACAATCATGTTTGACCGTGATAATCATCATTCATCGTGAAATACTCCACTTTACCTGATGCTCAAGAACGATGAAGGTCAGGAACATCCTCACCTCGAGGATAATTTCGACCTCCACAACGGTCGAACTGCATCCCCAAATTTTGTCGATGCCTAGCGCGACGATCAACAATTCTTGGATGGACAGTGTCCCAAGATCCCCACTGAGAAACTTCTAGAGATCCTACAACCAATTCCCATCCCTCACAACACTGACCCGTCCATCTGTTGGCTGAAGATTTTGATAATATTATTAGAAGCCAAATAAGTTGAACGTTTCGATCGAAATGAAACAAAGCGTCATGTTTCGAAGTAGCAGAAGCAGTGTTTCGAATAAGAATATCAAAGCTTGAAGCTTCGAGTGGCAGTTATGGGAACATATCTAAAGAAGTCTCGAAATGACAACAAGGCTGTGTCTGAGAAGTGCATTCGAAACGGAGAAGTACCAAAACATTTGAAATTCAAATGAAAGCGGGACATTCGAAGTTTGAAATTTATGTGCTGGAGCATTTGGAGACACGTGGAAACAAGAGAGAGGCATTGTTCTGCATGTTCTGAACGTGGCATAATCTTATAGCAAGACCGTTATGGTCGAATTAGTATAAATAGAAGTCTTAGTATTAGGATTTCGTGTGTCATATCTATTGTACTAAATACTCAGTAACATTCAAATTACCACATGGCAAGGGAAACGAATGCAAGAGCAATGTACGTATGATAGCACCACATGTTTATGATTTAATGAAAACCTTTTATCATTTCCAGCACTTTCCTTTATCTTTCTGCCAAATACCATTTACAAGTTTTCTCATCCAAAGTCTCTTTATTTCGAAATCTCTTCATTAAAGCCTTACATTTTAATGCTTTCTTTACATTTCAAGCACTTTACATTTCAGAAAACTGTCATACTTTTCATGCCTTTATCTTCAAGTTTTGTCTTTCGAAAGCCAATTTTTACTTAAAGTCATTTACAGATTTCTTGCATTAAACGCTTTCTTCATATTTCGAATCTTTTACGTTCCAAAGCATCTTTTACATTAACTGTTTTTATAATTCAAAGCCATTTACTTGCCTTTTATGCAATTTTACATGTCTTTACAATTAACATTTATTCATGCAAGTTAGTTTCACGCACATACATTTTGATTACATCTTTAGATCTGTAAAGGAGAAATCGAAATAAGTCAAACACCTACACAAGACTCAAATACTAACCATGAATATCTGTTCAATCATGAGTTACCCTAATGACCAAGGAATCCTAGGATCAATCTAGTCGATCCTGTGAGTTACCAGAGAAATTGAATAACAGTCAGTAAGTTTATTCGATAGTTTGGAAGACTAGCGGTTGTTTACCAGAAATCACTGGAAACAAATTGGCACACCCGGTGGGACCAATAATTGGAAATTAGAAATAAAGATTGTTGAGACATAAACATTATAAAAACGTTGGAACCTAAGAAGTTTGCTGTTTTATGAACTTAAGAAGTGGTAAAATAACCAACAGCAACCAAACCTTATCCAGAAGAAAACGTTTGAACAAGATGTCTAATTCTGACAATCAACAAGGGGAACAAAATGCCCCACATACAACAGGCACTAATGTGTCCACTTTAATAGGAACATCTAATGTGATCCCATCGAATGCACAGTCTGTTGCATCCTCAACCAGTAATATAGCCACCAATGGAGTAAGTGGCATATCAACTAATAGTTCGATCTTAGGAAATACTGGAACCATTGGTTACCCTGGGGGATTCGTTCCACCATCAGGGACACAATCCCATTTCGCCACTCCACTAACTAGACCACCCGGTTTCGATGGTAATAGAACCATAAATTCCTCTTATGGAATGCCAACTTCCTTTATGGCAGGTTTACACAATTCCACATCGAATTCATCACCACAATTAGGGTCTGGGTCTGGGGCGAATCAGTTTATGACAAATAACCAAGGGTCAGTGGGTAATAGCACAATGCCTATTTTAACCACAGAAAACCAGTTGGCTTTTAGGCAATTGATGGATGACAGTAACCATAATATGATAGGGGTGTTAGCACAAACTATGCAGGAAATATTTGCCCCAATAGTACAAAATGTGACTGTGACAAACAGGGAAAACGCTGACAACATGAGTCGAATAGCAAATTTCTTTGCTCCCCAAGAAAGGCGTAGGCAGAATCAGGCGTGATTTCGAGCAAACGTGCCTGTTATGGAACAAGTTGCTAACGACCCAATTTATAGACCACCTAGAGAAGAAGTTAACTTGGGGGCAAGGGCACCAAGGTTAGAAGCCCCAATAATCCCAGGCCCACAAAGAGAAATTATGGAACCAGGGGCAAGGGTCGAAAGGCTAGAAGCCCCAGAGTTTCGAGAAGAACAACCTAGGGGGGTTGTCATGGTTGGTCGAAATCAAGATGCTGATGCTGTCATTCATAGAATTCGAAACGATAATATCTTGGCGGAAAACAATCTAACCACCATGATAGAGAGAGTCATGGCCCAGAATGGCCTCAACACAGGAATGAGAAGGCCAAATTATGCTTCTCCTATATTAGATTGCATAATGCATACTGATTTACCAAGGGGATATAAAGTCCCTAAATTTACAAAGTTCGCTGGGGATACCAATGAGTCAACAGTCGAACACATAGCTAGATATCTAACCGAAGCGGGAGATATAGCCAATAATGAAGATCTCAGGATCAAATATTTCCCAAGTTCCTTGACTAAAAACGCCTTCACATGGTTTACCACTTTGCCTCCTGGGTCCATTGATACTTGGGCTCTTTTGGAGAGATTATTCCATGAACAATTTTACATGGGACAGTCGAAAATAAGCTTGAAGGAATTAGCCAGTGTCAAGAGAAAGTTCACCGAACCCATAGATGATTATCTGAATAGATTTAGGCTTTTGAAATCCAGATGTTACACAGTAGTGCCTGAACATGAGTTAGTCGAAATGGCCGCTGGTGGTTTGGATTACTCTATTCGGAAGAAACTAGACACTCAATATTTGAGGGATATGGCTCAGTTAGCCGATAGGGTTCGACAGGTCGAAAGGCTAAAGGCCGAAAAGGCCAGAGTCTTTAAGAACAGCAAGAAAGAAAGGATCTCCTATGTTGGAACTGAGGAAGTAGAAGAATATCCTGAATTCGAATTCGAAGAGGTCGAAATCGACCTCGCTGAATTAAAACAGGCTCCACCTTACTCCTGCAAATTATTGGTTCCCACAAAAGGGAAAGAGATTGTTGAAAATGAGAAAAGTGACAAATTCCCAAAGAAGGTTTATACCTTCGATGTCACTAAATGTGACGAGATTTTTGATTTACTTGTCAAAGATGGCCAACTCATTGTGCCATCAAATGTCAAAATACCTCCTTTGGATCAGAGAAAGAAGAGAGGATTTTGCAAATATCATAGTTTCCTAGGCCACAAAACCTCACAATGTTTTCTTTTCAGGGACCTAATTCAAAATGCAATCAAAGATGGCAGACTAAAGTTTGCTGATAAGGCGAAGATGAAAGTGGACGAAGATCCCTTGGACGTCGCAGACACCAACTACTCCGAGCCTGCATGCATTGGAGAGATTAACATGGTGGAAACTGACCAAAGCGATGCCCTAACAGGAGAGAAAGGTACTGAAACTGAAAACTGGGTGATGGTCGAAGTCGATAAGGAGGTCACTGAAGACATCCAAAAGATGCCAGAGACTTCGATTGAAGAAGCACCTGTAGTTGTTGCAAAAGAAACCCAGGCTACTGAAGGCCAGGGAAATCAAAACCAAGAACTAACACAGGTCACTGAAGGCTTGAGGCTGGAATTGGAGAAAGTCCAAATCACGAAGCCAACTTCCCCTCAGAAGGAAATATGGGACACTCTAGGGGAACCCAGTGGAAAATTTGACTATTTGGTCAAATATTCTGCCCCAGAGAGTTCGAAGGTTCAGATTGAGGATATAAAGCCCATAGGATGGGGCGATGATGAAGCTAAGGGGGAAGATGTTGAGATAAATATGGTGGATATAGAGAGGCCTCGCTATGAGATGGAGGAGGTAGAAAAATACTTAGAAAAAGAGAAGTATAGAATGGAGGATAATCACACTGGAGATGCTAGTCTCAAGGATTACCTCATGACATGCCACAAAGGAGATACAGGCATGATACTTTGCCCTAAGTGCAGCATCCTCTGCAATCAGAGAACCGTTGCGAATTTCGAGAGGGTACAGAGGACTCGAACTGGCAACAATTGGCGCCAGGATAACCAGCTGTTCAGGTGTTATCCTAAGGCTGGAGAAAGTTTGCTGGAATTTGTGTTTCGCTGCTACAAAGGGGAAACCAAGTGTTTGATTTGCCCAAGGTGTTCTGCTGTGTATGACCAGAGCATGGCCAGAGCCTTCGAAACGATTCCCTTCGCCCCTTGCTGGAACCATCAAGAAACTGTCCAGATGGGCCCACGTTTCGACAGCAAACACAAACAACGAAGGCCTGATAGCCCTCACCCCAAGGCTGCTCGAAGAGTGACTTTCAAACTCCCTGCTGAAGTGCCAACCGACAGATGGTTGCAAGTCAGAAATGACAAAGGCAAAGACAGATGGAGAAACACCAAACGAAATGCACGCCATGTTGTGACATACAGAAGGCAATTCAACATAGCAAAAAGGGAAGAGGTAAGATTAGAAAATTACAAAGGAAGGAACCCCATGTCAAGATCCTAGTGGCGCAGGCAACAAAGGATTCGAAAGGCTGAGAGGGAAGCTGTGGCAAACAAAGGGGTCACTTAAACAAAGAACCAAGGTGAATCTAGCACCAACAAACCAAAAAATCAAACTGAAAACAAACCTCCAGTTAATAGGAGGCTTTTCTCTGAATTACAACGGGATGAACCAAAGGAATACACTCCAGGCCCAGAAGAGGACGAAGACATGATAACAGATAACTTCGAATCGGAGGGGGAGTCTTCATTCAACCTAAACTGTAACGTGGTGTCTGTGCTTCCCTGCGAATTTGGGCAGGAAACCGAAATTGATGAATATGAGGAAGAAGATACCACAGATTTGATGAAGCATAGGCCTGTGTGCTACTATGTGATGGACAATGGGGCTGTTGAGGAGCAAAACGCGTTCTTCGAACATCTAGAACCTGCTATGAAGAACCATCTTAAGCCACTATTTATTCGGGCAAAAGTTGGTGCCCATGGTGTGAACAAGGTTCTAGTGGACGGGGGTGCTGCAGTCAATTTGATACCCCACTTCATGCTGAAAAGACTAGAGATCCGCGAAGGAGACATCAAGCCCCATAATATGGTTATGTCCAATTATGAGGGAAAAGTGGGCAAAACACTGGGAGTGGTCCAGTTGGAATTGACAATAGGCTCAAGCTGTAGGACCACCATGTTTATGGTGATCGAAGCCAAGGCCAACTATAACTTATTGCTGGGAAGGGAGTGGATCCATGGCGTGAGGGCAGTCCCTTCGTCAATGCATCAGCGACTAGTTCTGTGGAGAGATGATGGAATCGTGGAAAACATCGAAGCAGACCAGAGTTACTTTATGTCAACAGTCAATTTAGTTGACAAGAAGGATTATGATAAAAATCTGGCAAAGATTGCTCTGTGTGTTCCAAATGATGAGATTGACGAAACCAGAAACACCCACTACTACATGACCCTTCGCCATGATGGCCTTTACTGGGATAGAACAATAATCAGTGAAGAAGAGGGAGTTGAAAGCACTATACAAAAACGGCCAGCAGGCTGGGACTTCGACAACCTTATCCATGACTGAGTCCACCTTTTTCGAAAGGATTTCGGCCTATATGGCTAAGAACGAATCAAAAGCGGCCTTAGAGGCTGAAATAAATAAATTAACTGTAAAGATGAACGAAGTAAGTGGGGATGGCTCAAAATGCTCACCCTTCAAAGAATTTGAGATGGATCAAAGGTTGGATGCCATCTACGATAAAGAACCTTTAGGCTTCGAAAGGGACCCCATAAACTCAGGTGCCAAAATGTTGGCACAAGATCCACTCGAAGAAGTCAACATAGGGGATGAAAAAACGAAAAGAATAACCTACATAAGTGCAAAACTTAGCCCAGGCCTCAAGAAGGAAGTAATCGAAGTCCTCAAGAAAAACAAAGATTGCTTCGCATGGGATTATGACGAAATGCCTGGTTTAAAGAGGGAGTTGGTTGAACACAGACTGCCAATCAAAGATGGCAAGAAGCCCATCAAACAAACTCCCAGAAGATTCGCACCAGCGGTTCTCACAAAGATTAAAGCTGAGATCGAAAGGTTGCTGCGTTGCAAATTCATCAGAACAACAAGGTAAGTCGAATGGTTAGCAAACATAGTACATGTTATTAAGAAAAATGGTTCTTTAAGAATTTGCATAGATTTTAGGGATTTAAACACTACAACCCCTAAAGATGAATATTCCATGCCTGTGGCAGAAATGCTAGTAGATTCTGCTGCAGGGTTCGAATACTTGAGTATGTTAGATGGATACTCTGGGTATAATCAGATTTTTATTGCTGAAGAAGATGTTGCAAAGACAACATTTCGTTGCCCAGGAGCCTTAGGCACCTGCGAATGGGTGGTGATGCCTTTTGGTTTAAAGAACGCTGGGGTAACTTATCAAAGGGCAATGAATTCAATTTTTCATGATTTCATTGAAACCTTCATGCATGTGTATATTGATGATATAGTCATCAAATCTATATCTGCAGAAACACATTTGCATCATTTGAGCCAATCATTCGAGCGAATGAGAAAACATGGCTTAAAGATGAATCCCCTTAAATGTGCATTTTTTATGCAGGCTGGAGATTTTCTTGGTTTTGTGGTTCACAAGAAAGGGATTGAAATCAACCAGAACAAAACCAAAGCCATAATGGAGACGAAAGCACCTACATCAAAAAGGGAGTTGCAATCTCTGCTAGGGAAAATTAACTTCCTCAGAAGATTCATTTCGAACCTGAGTGGAAGAACCCAAGCTTTCTCTCCGTTACTTCATTTAAAGTAAGGCCAAGCCTTCGAATGGAACGAAGCCCACCAGGAGGCATTTGACAGGATAAAAAGATACCTCTCTCAGCCTCCTATTTTGTCTCCACCTTCATGGGGGAAGCCCATGAGACTGTACATATTTGCCTCTGAAGTTAGTATAGGTAGTATGTTAGCACAAGAAGATAGCAATGGTATCGAAAGAGCCATATACTATTTAAGTAGAGTACTAAATGATGCAGAGACCAGATATAGCAATCTAGAAAAGCTATGTCTCTGTTTGTATTTCTCTTGTATGAAACTCAAGTATTATATAAAGCCTGTTGATGTTTATGTTTTATCTCATTTCGATGTCATTAAACATATGCTTTCAAAACCAATAATGCATAGCAGAGTTGGTAAATGGGCTTTAGCCTTAACAGAATATTCTTTGACTTTCATGCCTTTAAAAGCTGTGAAAGGTCAAGTGATTTCTGACTTCATTGTGGACCATTCTTTGGTTGAGCAGACTGTCATGAGTTACATCGAAATACAACCATGGAAATTGTACTTTGATGGTTCAACCCACATGAATGGAAGTGGCGTTGGAGTCCTTCTAATTTCTCTTGAAGGAATTCCAACAAAATTCAAGTATAAATTAGATGGTCCTCGTTGCTCGAACAACGAAGCTGAGTATGAAGCGCTCATTGTTGGACTTGAAGCTTTGTTGGAATTGGGGGCAACTAGAGTCGAAATTAAAGGAGACTCAGAATTAGTGGTCAAACAAATTACAAAGGAATATAAGTGTATAAAGGAAAACTTGATGATATACTTCGTCATAGTCAATAGGCTACTAAGGAAATTTGAATACATGGATATTCAACACATACCAAGAATAGAGAACCAAGAAGCAAATGACTTAGCACAGTTGGCTCCGGGTTATAAAGTTTCTACCAGGAACTTTAAGGATTTAGTTGAGTTAAGGGGTAGAGTTATGGCTACTAGATTCACACCATCGGATCTGGAAAGTATGAAATTGGGATATGCTGAGAAACAGGGATTCGAAATATTAGCCATAAATACTTTGTCAGATGCAGATTGGCGAAGTCCACTGAAGAGTTATTTAGCAGACCCAACTCTGAACGTGGATAGAAAGATAAAATACAGAGCATTGTCATATCTCCTCATGGGGAACGAATTATTTAAAAAGACCCAAGAGGGTGTATTATTGAAATGCCTAGGAGAAAGTGAGGCATATCTAGCATTGTCAGAAGTCCACAATAGGGCATGTGGGGCACATCAAGCAGGCCATAAAATGAAATGGCTATTATTTCGATACGGCTTGTATTGGCCTAGCATGCTCAAAGATTGCATAGACTTTGCTAAAGGATGTGAGGAATGTCAGAAACATGCAGGGATTCAACATGCCCCTGCAAGTGAGTTGCATTCGATCATCAAACCATGGCCATTTAGAGGATGGGCATTGGATTTGATAGGAGAAATAAATCCTGCTTCATCCAAAGGACAGAAATATATCTTGGTAGGAATAGATTATTTTACCAAGTGGATCGAAGCTATACCATTAATAGTTGCTGATCAAGAGGCTATTATTGAGTTTATACAAAAGCACATTATCTATAGGTTCGGATTGCCAGAGAGCATAACCACAGACCAAGGCTCTGTGTTTACTGGTAGAAAGATGCAAGAATTTGCCCAAGAAATGGGGTTTAGATTGCTAACGTCAACGCCATATTATGCTCAAGAAAACGGTCAAGTCGAAGCAGCCAATAAAGTGATAATAGGATTAATCAAGAAACATATTGGTAAAAAACCAAGAAACTGGCACAAAACTTTGGACCAAATATTATGGGCCTGTAGAACATCTCCTAAGGAGGCTACTAACACTACGCCTTTCCAACTCACATTTGGTCATGATGCAGTGTTGCCAGTAGAAATTCATCTACAATCAGTTCGAATTCAGAGACAAAACGAAATCCCAGCTGCATTATATTGGGAAATGATGATTAATGAATTAGTTGAGTTGGACGAAATTAGATTACATGCATTGGAAATTTTGATGAGACAAAAAGAAAGAGTGGCCAGAACATACAACAAAAGGGTGAAGAAAAAAGTATTCATTATTAATGACTTAGTTTGGAAAGTCATATTGCCCATGGACAAGAAAAATAAAGCATTAGGTAAATGGTCACCTCATTGGGAAGGACCTTTTCGAATATTAAAAGTATTCTCAAACAATGCATACGAAATCGAAGAACTGGTGGATGATAAACGTATCCTAAAGGTTAATGGGAAATATTTAAAGAAATATAAGCCACGCCTGCAGGAGATTCGAATAGTAACAACGTAACCAAGATATCATAAAAAGGCCAAAATGGCAAGATGAGATGCCAAAATGGCGTTGTTTGAATATTACATATAAGAAACCAAATTGTAGTTAAATAATCACTGAAATTTAGAAATAAGAGTTATTTTTCAATCGGTTGAAAGTGCTTCGAAATGATTCAAGCCTCTGCTGAGCGAAACTCCTGGCTCCTTCCAAGGTTGCCACTTCTCCTTTAAGTTATTCTGCAGTTTCCATTTCTGCAAGCCCCTGGTTGAGAAGCTCTTCGAATTGGTTACCAGCAGTATTGGTTTCGAAGGCTATTTGTTGTTCTTTAGCCTCCTTAACCTTCTGTTGAAGTTCCAGAATCTGCCTTTCCCAAAGAAGTATGGACTCAGCTCGAGCCTCATAATCAGTTTTCTCCTGCTTTAGATGCATAGCTTGATCCTCAGCTTCTTGAGAGATTTTCGAAGCTTGTTCATAAGCAGCATCCATTGCAATGCGTTTTTCTTGAACCTTCTTGGCAGCAGATTCATCTTGGAGAAGGTAACTAGTTACGTTGTCCAGCAAAGCCTGAAGATCGAACAAGAGAGTACTAACTGGCAAGGAGCAGGTAGCAAGATTGACCTTTGTAAGCAACTCCTTCATAGTATAGCAAGCAGTACTATCTTGTTTGAGCACTTCGAATATATCCACATTGAGAATTGTTTTCCTAATCTTATTAAGAAGTACAATTCTTTCATCTGTGGGAAGAGGATAGCTGGTCGAACTTGTGCCAGCCCTAGCAAGTGGGACGTCCCTTTGAGCCAGCTTTGCCTTCATGTACCCAATAGGGTCATTTCGTCTCAGGAGTGCAAGCTCCTCGTCAGTCATTCGAGACAAAGAGGATTGAGGGAGTTCCACACGTAGGGGAGTCACGTCTATTTCAACCTCCATGGGTTCGTTGGTTGCATCACCATCCCCTTCATTCGTTTCGTGCTCATGATCTTCTTCTTCATCATCCAAGTCCACCACTTCGATGCCTTCCTTTTCACTGCTATTTGCGTTGGACTCCGTCCCAGCAGTCGAACCATCATTAGCATCCTCCTCCTCAGACTCTTCGTCTGCAGATTCTTCGTCTCTTTGGCCAGAATCAGCTTTCTCTCCTTCAGTTTGAGTGTCCTTTGGGTCCTCTTGAAGAGTTTCAAGAGGGGACTTTTGAAGAGAAGCTCTTTGCAAATCCTCTGCAGATGTTTGAAGTGGTATTTCGTTTGTCTCTTTCAGAGGAATAGAGGTGCCTTGATCATCCTGTTGCTCAGAAGTTCCAGCCAGAACCGCCATATTGGAGGAACCTTTGTTCTGTACAAGGTTGCTGGAATCTCCTTGAGGAGAGGAGTTGAGTGGAGCAGCAGCTTTGGATGGTGAGTTCGAAGTAGTGGAAGCTGGATTCAAGATGTTCTGCAAGGAGCAACAGAATGTTAAAAACATGCACCAAGGTAATAAGAAATTATTATTTTCAAAGAGATTTAAAGTTCGATTTACTTGTGGACTCTCGGAGGAGAGGTTACTAGCTATGCGTTCCAACATTGTGTTGGAGGTCGAAGGTGGAATTTTGGATTTGGGTGAGGGAGCAGCATCCCTGGAATCTAGTCCAGAGACACTAGTTGGAACGGTACTCTTCGAAATATCTTTCTTCTGCTTCTTCTTCGAAGCAATTGTTAAGTTTCCTCCAGCCTTGGGGTCTTCCCCAGTGGTATTTGATTTCCGCTTCTTGGGAGTAGTAGGAGGAAGTTTGTTGGTCTGAAAAGATTTAAACAAAGAGTTAGATGCAAACCATAAAACATGAGTGAATTCGAAACATCAAGGCTAAGTGATTACCGTTGGAGTTGGAACACTGGTTGTTGTTGGTATTGTTGTTGTTGTTGTGGTTGCAGCAATGGTTGTTGTTTCGGGTGGATTCACTTTGTCAGTAGTTTCGATAGAGGCCTGAGAGGCGCTCCCTTCTTTTGACTTCGAGGCGGATGTCTTTATCCTGATGGCTGAAAATCGAAACAATTAAAGCAAAGGTTAAAGATATGGAAAATGAAAAACGTTTGGGATTTTCCCAAGCATTCGCACCTGTGCCTTGATCAGATTTAATTGATATGGCAGAAAGGTCGTATCGAAGGTGTCCTGGGAAATCATGAAGCCAGTGTCGAGCCCATGTCACAGTATCAGATGGCTTTGGTTTCCTTTGAAGATGTTTGAACATCTCTTTGCAAGTGAACCACCAAGGATATGGGGGAAACCAAGCCAGAGCCAGTTCTGAGGTAGGTAATCTGGGAAATTTAGGTGGATGCATTTCGAATGCCAACCTATACCTATCCTCAGGTGACAACCCTGAAGGAAGTTTTAACTTAGAAACTTTTTGTTTGAATTTTTCCTTCAAGGTCTCAGCCGCTTGATGCACAGTGGATTCCAAGCGCGTGGGGTCATAAGTAGTTTCAAAATAATTTTGAAAAGCTTTAATCTCTTTGGCATGAGTAAACATACCTTTCTTAGCTGGTACCTGCACATCGAAGGCATCAATTAGTTTCTGTTGAATTGTAAGTGTATCGAACATATAAGTTTGATAAAACTTGGTCCACCATTCCAGAAACCCCTTAGCAGTAAGATGGGTAGGTTCGAAGGTTATCAGCTCAAACTGGGCAAAGCCTTGGTATTGTTCTTGTTGTAATTTGGCTTCCCGTGCCTTGAAAGTTCGCCTAGAGGTAATAGCACTCTCAGTTTGAAATAAGGGTTCAGGAATTAGTTAGCATAAGCCAAACTGCCTCGAAACAAAATTTGGCTGGTAAGCGAAAAGAAAAATCTGATTCTTGGCTGGAGTTATTCTTGAAGAAATGAGTCTAGGTAGCAAAAAAGCTCTCCATACATCCTGAATCTCCTTGCTCTTGACAGCTTCTGAGAGAGCCATGGTGAACCAGGAAGGTCCATGAGCCCTCGAAGCAAAAGGCGCCATGCTCTCTTCGAACTTATGCCTTTTGGAGAATATCATGATGTACTTCGAGAATAGGACTTTGAAGTCGTCTTTGTCGTCATTTGGAGTTAATCTTCGAAGCCTAGTGCCTTCGACTATCCTATCAGTTATCTCAGGGTCTTGTTCATTAATGGTGTTGGCAATTGACAAGGAGGGTTCGAACATGGCATTTAGCCATAGCTGAAGTAACCAAAAAGGGCCATCCAACAGGATATTCTTGGAGGTATGGGATTTGAGGCTCGAAACAGCTGACCTCAGGCTTTCATAAAGGTCAACTAAGAGCAGTTCACTTAAGCACACTCTTCAATTTTCATGCAAATCCCTAGCTAGAGGAATAAACCTACTGGCTACCTGTAGGGATCTACTGCAGAAGACGTATCTTGACAGCCATAGGGTGAGGAAAGCAATGTGTTCTACATCAGACACACTGTCTCCCTCAGCATGGTAGTGACTGATAAACTTGAAAAAACTTGCTAGTTTGACTTCGAAGTCGATTATACTTGAATGTTCTTCGTTGTCAGGTAGATATGTTTCTCCTACTGGCGATAGCCCAGTGATGGTCGCTATGTTGAAGAAGGTAGGGGTAATCATTCCACCAGGGAGATGCAAAGTATTATAGGTACTGTCCCAGAAATAGAGGGACGCGAATAACAAAGGGTGGTTGTAAGTGAAACCAGGCTTCGACAGCTTAATCAGGTTGTAGATACCTAATTCTTCCCATTGCTGGGATTTCTTAGCTTCTACCTTCTTGAACCAGTTTTGATAAGCAGTATCGGAGGTGGGGCAAGATCGAAACGGTTTAAAATTACTTTTTACATAATCTAATACAAAAGGGTCCTTAGGAGGAACAGTTGGATTTTCTATGGTGTTTGAGCCAGAAGATTCTATTGCCTTAGGGGCGTCCATTTTGTTAAACAAGGGTTTGAAACTATAGCAAGCTGGGAAAATTGTCCTGGTATCTTTTAATATTTCAAAAACCATAAGAGGGCCCATTAAAGCTAACCTCTTACCAGCAACGGTGGTAGGAATGAGTACCTGTGATGCATACAACATTTCTTTTTCCTTTGAGATCATCTGGGGAGCAAGAACGGATTGACCTTGGTGAGTGATAACTTTACTTTCCATGGTAGTTCCTGCAGTTTTTCCTTTCTTCTTGGAAACCTTTTTGAGTTGGGATGAAGTAGAAGAAGACATTTTTGAAGGATGTTGAAAGCTTAGGGTTTTGACGAGAGAAGAAGGATAAAGGATTCAGAATGTAGAAAGAAAAGAAAAAGACTAAGTGGATGATGTTTTATAATGTGGAAGTTTAAGCATCCACTGAATAAGGTGGTGATACATGGAAATTATGGGTTGGTTTGATGAAGAGGTGGCGTAAAGTTAACATGAGTAATAGGCGTGATTTAAAGATAATCATTGTTTGTAACTGCACCATACTGTGAAGTGGCTCCAGGCGGTTAAGGAATCCAAAAAGTGCTATGATTGACGTGAATGGAGTCAAAAGCATTAAATGTTACGATGATTCGAAGGTCGCCTCAAAATCTTGTGTAGATGTTTAAAATAAGTATTTCTCAGAAAGATCGAAATACATATTTTAAAGGGGCATTTTGTTGGCTGAAGATTTTGATAATATTATTAGAAGCCAAATAAGTTGAACGTTT
This sequence comes from Vicia faba, assembly GCA_948472305.1. Lineage (NCBI taxonomy): Eukaryota > Viridiplantae > Streptophyta > Magnoliopsida > Fabales > Fabaceae > Vicia > Vicia faba. Next base: position 918,378,103 of record OX451741.1, on the reverse strand, counting down.
CGATCGAAATGAAACAAAGCGTCATGTTTCGAAGTAGCAGAAGAAGTGTTTCGAATAAGCATATCAAAGCTTGAAGCTTCGAGTGGCAGTTATGGGAACATATCTAAAGAAGTCTCGAAATGACAACAAGGCTGTGTCTGAGAAGTGAATTCGAAACGGAGAAGTACCAAAACATTTGAAATTCAAATGAAAGCGGGACATTCGAAGTTTGAAATTTATGTGCTGGAGCATTTGGAGACACGTGGAAACAAGAGAGAGGCATTGTTCTGCATGTTCTGAACGTGGCATAATCTTATAGCAAGACCGTTATGGTCGAATTAGTATAAATAGAAGTCTTAGTATTAGGATTTCGTGTGTCATATCTATTGTACTAAATACTCAGTAACATTCAAATTACCACATGGCAAGGGAAACGAATGCAAGAGCAATGTACACATGATAGCACCACATGTTTATGATTTAATAAAAACCTTTTATCATTTCCAGCACTTTCCTTTATCTTTCTGCCAAATACCATTTACAAGTTTTCTCATCCAAAGTCTCTTTATTTCGAAATCTCTTCATTAAAGCCTTACATTTTAATGCTTTCTTTACATTTCAAGCACTTTACATTTCAGAAAACTGTCATACTTTTCATGCCTTTATCTTCAAGTTTTGTCTTTCGAAAGCCTATTTTTACTTAAAGTCATTTACAGATTTCTTGCATTAAACGCTTTCTTCATATTTCAAATCTTTTACGTTCCAGAGCATCTTTTACATTAACTGTTTTTATAATTCGAAGCCATTTACTTGCCTTTTATGCAATTTTACATGTCTTTACAATTAACATTTATTCATGCAAGTTAGTTTCGCGCACATACATTTTGATTACATCTTTAGATCTGTAAAGGAGAAATCGAAATAAGTCAAACACCTACACAACACTCAAATACTAACCATGAATATCTGTTCGATCATGAGTTACCCTAATGACCAAGGAATCCTAGGATCAATCTAGTCGATCCTGTGAGTTACCATAGAAATTGAATAACAGTCAGTAAGTTTATTCGATAGTTTGGAAGACTAGCGGTTGTTTACCAGAAATCACTGGAAACACCATCGCAGTATTGCTCGCTGCCACCAACCAAACAAATGCCCTTATTTTGCAACAGAATAGAAAGATGGGGGCCTGGGAATAGAAGCAGTCAAAATCTCCTCCTCAGAGAATCCAACGACGATATTCCCCCAACATATTTCCATCAAGGCATGGCCTTCCACCGACGAAGGAGAAGCGCGACGTTTCTTTCTTCAAGAAACACGACCGTACACCTCCCTCGAATGATCAAGACTTTCTATCATCTGAGAGAAAGAAAGGAAATTGCCAAGCCGACTGCTGTCGATCACCATCGCCCAAGCTAAGGCAGCAATGGAGAAGTCCTCCCCTCCGTCGAGACAACGACTTACGACGCGGATGGAATTATAACTCTCCTTCTTCGTCTCCTATAGATAGCGATGACGACGAGCCCTGCGGACCGTTGTCAAGAGAAATTATAGAGGCACCACTCCCCGTCTAACTGGAAAAACCATCCCCATTGAGGACGTATAATGGGACAACAGATCCCGACGAACATATGGAGAACATTGGGGCCCTCCTCAACTACCGATAGGTCAGAGGAGTGCTCAAATATAGACTGCTCCTGACCACTCTCAGGAAAGGAGAAATTTCCTGGTACAAGAGTCTCCCAGATGAATCCATCACCTCCTAGAAGCAGCTTGGGAGGATGTTCTCGAGGCACTTCACAGCCTCACATCGACACCCGAAGTCAAAGGCTTCGCTCAAAGAGATCATCCAAGGAAGGGATGAATCTCTCAGGGCATACATCAAGCGCTTCGACAAGGAAGTAGTGCAGGTCTTTACGACCGACAACATGAAGAAATACCTCATTGAGCCTAGGCTCCATCCCCACAGCGACTTTGCTAAAGCAGTGAGCATCGAAACACCAACAATGCTCAAATCCCTCCTCCTAAAGGCTCAAGCGTACATAAAATATGAGGAGAAGGAAGCCGCCAATAGCGCACGTAAATCAAGGCACAAAGAGAGTGCCAAACCCTTAAGAAACGATAAACCCCCGACTTCTCATCGAGGAGAGAAGAAATGGGAAGACAGATCCTGAGACCCCAAGGACTACAAGGGACCCGTTGGGCGGTTCCAAGACTACACCCCTCTGACTACTTCGAGGGAGCGTATTCTATCTAAATGCACAAATTCGGAATTCAAACAGGTCAGGGTACGCTTTCCCCAATAACACCCTTGAAACCAAGAACCGACAAAAGCAAATATTGCATGTTCCATAATAGCCACGGGCACAACACTGAGGATTGCATCCATCTCAAGGATGCAATCAAAATACTAATTCGAGACGGGAACCTCAAAAAATACAAGAAAAAAGAGGTCGTCCATGAAGAGGCTCTAGAAGCCAAAAATATCGAAAAGGGGAAGGAGTACCCCGACATTAACGCCATACCGGTCACCATGAACATCTCACGGCCAGAAGGCTTCTACCTCTCGGAGATGGAGATCGTTCCTTTCTATTTATCCTCTCATAGCCCTTGAGAGTCGTTCCCCATCGCTATAGTCATCTGTGGCAGGGGATTCAACAAGCATATGGTGGGGTCAATGAAAAGAAGATTTGACCAACTCATCGAAGCAAATTCCAACATGGACGCCACACTAGACAAGTTTCGTGGAGGTTCTCACCCCCTCGCCTTCTACAGGGAAGAACTACTGGGTGGTACCCCCAACTCGACCATCCCACTGCTCATAAGAACTTGCATGGCGAATTTCAACGTGCGATGAATTTTGTTCGACCAGGGAAGCTCGGTAGACATTATGTACACCCAGGTGTTCGCAACTCTGTAGCTGATTGAAAGCCATCTGACCCCGTACGTTGGATCGGATCTCCAGGACTTCAGCGGGGCCAGTATAAAACCTTGGGGATGCGTTGAGCTAATCGTCACCTTCAGGAGAGGAGTGACGGCCAGAGCCATCAAAACCCAATTTCTGGTAGTAGATTTCTCATCTCTTTACCAGTGCATCTTTGGGAGGCCAACTCTCGCCGAGCTAATCGCACTGCCCTCCACTGTGCACCTCAAGATAAAGTACTACACCGCTGAGGGTTTGGTCGCCACCCTCCATGGGGACATCTAAGCGGTAAGAAGATGTTTTGAAGCCTTAGCCAGAGGTCTGATTTTCATCTATGTTCAACCTCGAATGACCACTGGGGCTGCTCTGCCATCTAGCTCCGAGTGAGCCAAGCCACTACCAAGGGTCGACGCCATCGACCTTGACAATGGCTTCTCCAAAGAGGATCGAACCGAACAGAGAAATAAGGGAAAAGAACCCATGGTCGAAGGCGAGGATTCAACCCCATCTGCAGGTAGCAAGGAAATATCACGACCCATCCCAGACAGAGATTTTGAACTCACCCCCTCGGGAATGACCCCACAAGAGGAGTGAAGATCGGATCTGATCTCCCCGACTTGGAGAAGAGGAAACTTAAAGCTTGTCTAAGGGATAATGCCGACCTATTCGCCAGGAGCGTGACCGAGATGCCGGAAATAGATCCAGAAATTGCATGCCATCACCTGAACATATATCTTTCCCTCAAGGAGGTCGCTCAGCATAGGAGAAAGCAATCCCCCTAAAAAATAGAAGTTGCAGAAATAGCTGTAAAAGACCTCCTAGACGCACATTTTATTTCTGAAGCCCAGTACATAACCTGGCTCTCTTTTGTAGTCCTTGTAAAAAAATCTAATGGAAAATGGTGCATGTGCATTGATTATACTGATCTCAATTGGGCTTGCCCGAAGGATACTTATCCCCTCCCCAATATTGACAAATTGGTCAAAAACTTTGTCGATTTTAAATTACTATCGTTTATGGACGCGTATTCTGGATACAACCAAATCCCAATGGCGAAAACAGAATAAAGTACACCACTTTCATGACTGAAACAGACAACTGTTACTACAACGTAATTCCCTTCGGTCTGAAAAACGCGGGTGCTACATATCAACACATGATGAACAAAGTCTTTCACAATGAAATAGGCGATATGCTCGAAGTCCATATGGACGACATGATCGTCAAATCGACGGAGGAGGTCGACCATACCCTCCACTTAAAGAAAGTGTTCGAGCAGGCCCGAAAATGATGAATGCGGTTTAACCCGAAAAAATGTACCTTTGGGGTACGAGCGGGCAAGTTCCTCAGGTTCTACCTAAAAAACGAGGAATTAAGGAAAACCCCGATAAATGTCAAACATTCTCTGAATTTCTAATGCCCACTTCAAAAAAGTCCATTCAAATCCTAAATGGTATAATCACCTCTCTCTCCCTCTCTCTCGATTCGTGGCGAAATCCGCCAACATGCGCTCCCCTTCTTCAAGCTCCTCCACAAAGAAGCAGTTTTCGAATGGACGCCCGAATGCGAGCAAGCCCTTGCTCAATTGAAGTAGGCACTATCACTATCACCCGTCCTCTCCCAACCAGACAAGGATGAAATCCTGTATCTTTATCTGGCTGTCTCTTCTGAGGTAGTGATTACAGCGCTGATCATGGAAACTCCGAAAGGACAAAGACCTATTTATTTCACCAGAAAAGCCTTACAAATTTTTTTCCCTATCCCTTGTTAATGCAACCAGGAGACTCAGGCACTACTTTTTTCCCCATACCATAGTCGTTTGAACAGATCTACCGATAAAACAGTTGCTTAGAAGACCTGCTATGGCGGGCAGAATGTTGAAGTGGTCCCTAGAACTCTTTGAATTTGACGTCCAATATGAGAGCAGGAAAGCCCTCAAAGCTCAAGTACTGGCCGACTTCGTGGCTGAAATGACCTTGCCTGGATCCATGGACAGAGCACGCAAGTGGATAATCTTCGTCGATGATGCCTCCAGTTCAACCAGGAGTGGCGCTGGTATTATATTGGAAAACAAAGAAGGAACCTTAGTTGAGGTCTCCCTCAAACTATCTTTCCCAACCACGAACAACCAAGCCGAGTACGAGGCATCCCTTGCAGGCTTGCGCCTGGCGAAAGATCTGGGATCCGAGGAAGTTAAGATCATCATCGATTCTCAACTAGTGGCATCCCAGGTCTGGGGAGAATATCAGGTCAAAAATAACCAACTCACTGAATATTGGGCCCTAGTATAGGAAAGAAAGAAGATTTTTAAATTAATGTACGTGTAGCATGTTCCCTATGAACATAACGCTTGCGTGGATGTCCTATCTAAATTAGCAAGCACGAATAAGAAAAGAGGAAACAAATTGGTGATACATGAAATCCTTCCTCGACCGAGCACCCAGAAACCCCCTTCAACCTTAGAAGTACTCGTCGTAGGGGACAACGACTGCTGGATGAACTTGTACACAACTACCTCACAAAAGGAAAGCTGCCCGCCGACTTGAAAGAAGCGAATGTTGTCAGACAAAGAGCCTGCTCGTATGTTTTGATCAAAGGAAAACTACACAGGAGAGGATATTACATCCCCCTCCTCAAATGTGTCAACTGATGCAGCACGAATCGTATCTTGGTCGAAATCCACGAGGGGATTAGAGGCTAGCATCTAGGTAGAAGATCCCTCACCAAGAAAGCTTTACGAGCAGGATACTATTGGACCACCATGCAGCACGACTTAAAAGAACACGTGAAAAGATGCGACATATGCCAATGACACACAGCTGTGCATCTAGCTCCACCTAACGGGCTTAATCCCCTCTCCTCTCCTTGGCCCTTCGCCTGGTGGGGATTAAACCTCCTCTGCCCATTTATGGTGGAGACTAATCAAAACAAATATTTGATCGTAGCGGTCGACTACTTCCCCAAATGGATAGAAGCTAAAGCTCTGGCCAAAATTACATCCCAAAATATCCTTCACTTATACAAAAGAAACATCCTCGCTCGATTCGGCATTCCACAAGTGATATTCACTAACAACGGGACTCAGTTCACAGATCACACCTTTCAGAAATTCGCCGTCAAGTTAGGAACCACCCAACACTTCACCTCTGTCAAGCATCCCCAGACAAACGGCCAGGTCGAATCTACGAACAAGGTAATTCTCATGGGACTTAAGCGAAGATTAGACGAAACCAAGAAGAGGTGGGCCGAGGAGTTGCACATCATACTCTGTGGATATCAAACAATGACACATTTGTCGACCGAAGAAACTCCTTTCCGACTAACTTACGAAACAGAGGTCATCATTCCCATGGAGATCGAGGAACCCTCCAGACGAACCGAAGCTTCCCCGGACGAGGAGATGGATGATGTCGCCCTTTAGTAGGAATTAGATCTTGTGGAAGAAATCAGAACGGGAGCGGCCCTATGAGAGGCCTCACTCAAACAAAAGATAGCCATGCACTACGACACCAAAGTAATACAACAAGAGTTCGAGGTCGGTAGCCTTGTCTTAAAAATAAATCTCAAAGAATCTCGCAAAGGCAAGCTAGCAGCGAATTGGAAAGGCCCCTATCGCATCTACATAAAAACAGGGACCGTGGCGTATTACTTAGAAAATTTACAATGGAAACAACTCGTTCGATCATGGAATGCTGATAAACTAAAACAATATTACATTTAAAACACTGAACAATTGGCGATTCTCGTTGACAAGACAAACTCATCCAGGCCCGACCATGCGTGCATGCCTAAGTACAAGCGTAGAACCTAAATTATATCTAAAGGGATAGACTCCGCTCTCTAAACGAGCATGTCCTCAACCCAACATGGATAAACCAATCGAGCTTCATCGTCCCGGTAACACGATGGCAAAACACCCGACTTACAACAGGAAGTTAACCCCACCGAGCTCAGGCCCTCGAAACATAACCTGAGTTCTGACCCACGCCCGACATTCGCCCTGGTCGTTTGTCTGGTCAACCACACGGAGAACACACAAACTAAACTAAAAGCTCCCCACTACAAGCCCATAGCAAAACAAAATATGTCTCAAGCAGACAAGCATCATAACAAACATGCAAACACAAACATTTAAAGTTGAAATAAATGACCGTTAAGGTCGCCATTGTAGGAATTTTTACAAAAATAGGCCCGTGGCCCCGCATCAAAAATAGTGGTCGCAAGAACCACATATGTTTAAAAATTACATAAACAGGCATACGCCCAAAAATGAGATTACAAAATAACAGCGCGCAGGCCAGAACATACTAGCTTCACTCTTCTATTCTCTCCTCGGCGACAAGCGACAACTGAGGAAGACCCTCGACAGGTTGGGCGACAAGATCTTCAAGGTAATCAGGGACCAGGATCTTACTTGTGGCTACATATTAATTAACCCCATGCCAGAGGTATTGAGATCGACCCTAAGGTTCATCACACGCAGCTGCTTCACTGCATTCTCAAAACTCCCCTCAGAGGTAGCTTGGGCGTCCTCCACCACCAATTGAAAACGAGCGTCAAGCTCAGCCTGAGTCCTCAAATCCTTTGTATCCTCTGGCTCGTCTTCGGTGGGCGTAACCTCAGTAGTCAAGGCCGCTATCTTTTCCTCCAGAGCCTTCTTTTTTAGTAACAAAATTTTGCGCTCCACAGAGAGCCTCCCCGAATCCTCCTCGTCCAGCTTTCGAGCCTTTTCCTCATCACTCCGCCCATTCTCGATCACAGCTAGCTTAACCCGTAGTTTCTTCAGCTCAGCCTCTTGTGAAGAACTCCCCTTAGTTTAAGCAAAGACCATCTCCAATATCCTCATCAAAATGCCAGCATCCTGCACCAACATCGCCCTCTTTTCCGGGTGTTCCAAACACTCGAGGTGAAGAGACTCATCCCGAGGAAGACAGATAGTTGTGTGCTCTAAGAAAGCCTTCTCCAACCAGCAAAGGGGTGGGTCGTACGCCAATTTCCCCTTTTCTCTGGTCAGATCGACACTTCCCTCGACACGTGGCCTCTTTGTCTTCAAGGATACTGGAGCAGGAGAGAGAGCAACTGTATTCTGGCCCAAAGACGAGTTTCCCGACCCTGATGTAGGAGCGGCCCCTGAACCAGTTTGATCGTCCTATATAGCTTTTTTTGCTCTAGCAGCAAGAGTCCTGGCTATACGCTCCTGAGCGAGATTCATGCTATCTGCAGGACAAATAAAATAAAAAATCAAAGTTATCAAATGATAGACCAAAAATTATCGGCCACATATAACTACTCAAAACATAAAGCTAAGTAACCAGGTATTTGACAGGATCCTCTCTCTCGAGAAGTTCCTTTATGACAATCAGACTGGACTCGTAGACGGCCTCCCCATTTTTGTCCATCATCAGCTTGCCTCCCCGGCCCACTCGCTGGACGCGAGGGATTTGCGCTACGAAAGTAGTTAGGTTGACAAAGCTCTCTTTATCCTTGACGCTGAGCTCCCCCTCCTTCAAGATGTAGGAACCTAATTTAATATCAAAGTTCCTCCTTGTCCACTGAAAGGGGAACTTGTAAACCAGCTTAATCACTTGATCACCCTGCTCGTTTAAACGGGGGACCTCGTCCTTGTCACATACCGACACGGTTATGAAGACATTCAACATCGCCCTGTATGAGAGAGGCTGCACCAAAATATATTTTTCCTTAAAATATCAAACAAACTCCGGGTAGGCTTTGAACAACTTCCCATTTCCTTGCTTCAAGGCAACCCATCCCTACATACCATGAATCTAGCTCCTCTGGATATGGAAGTAGTAGAAGAACAAAGGGATGGTGGCCCCTATCTTCAGGTAGTCACAGACGATCTCGAAAGCTCATATAAAAGTGACCCCATTTGGATGAAACTGGGAAGGAGCCAATCGGAGATGACGAAAAACGGCCACTTGGAAGTCTGAAAAGGGAGTCAAAGGCCCATCTCCCGGAAGACAATGTCGTACATATGAACCCGCCTCTTGTCATATTTAGAATAGATCCGTCTGTTTTTACCAGGGATCCAAAGCGACCAATCCCCTCGACCTCTGTCGTCGTGCATATATATCTCGAGAAAAACCTCGTCTGCATGCTCGAAGAAATAAGAGACCCAATCCCAAGGATCTCGGGAAACCCAAGACTGCAGGTCCTCATCTTCATAGGGAGGGAACAGGCCAACTTGGTGGACGGGGATTGTAATATGGTGGGAGAACTGACTTTTGGTTGAGTTTTATCACAAATGTTACGGATAGTAAGAGTCGCCACCGACTTTTCTTTTATACAGTAAGGAAAGGGTGAAAAGAACAGGAAATACCTTTGAAAATTTTCTGAGTAAGGGGTGTAGATTATAAAAAGGGAAGGTATTAGCACCATTTTCATCCGTAGTTATCTATGGGCTCTTAACCGCTAGCTCAATTTTTAAAATGCTTTGTGAATGTGTGTTTGAAAATATTTTGAAAATGCCTAAGTTCGATAAACTTTGTAATGATTCTCGTATCGTTGAGAATTCATACAAAGTGTTTGTTTTGAATTTTTTTTAGAAAAGAAGTATTTTGTGTGAAAAATGTTTTTTCGTTTGTGAGCAAACGACTACGAGCTATCTACCTACTTAAAAGTCTTTCATTATTTTCCTCTTCATTTAGATAGTGTTATCCTACCATTGGTTAGTAGGAATCCCTTTCGTTGAATGTTTGAGGGACAGGAACGGGTCATCATACAGTCATGAAGGCAACATATAGGGATACCTTTAAAAATTTGAAGGGACTATCATCATGTATTCATAGGCAACATCGAGGGACAAGATCATTTACTGAAGGCAGCATCGAAGGGTCATTAAGGGACTATGATCTTTATGATGATTTTTAACTAAGGGTCCTTGCTAATAATATCCCTATGTTCGAGGGACACGACTGTTTATCCAAGGCAACAAGTGGAGTCACCCTAGAGGTGCGTGTGTGAAAAATGGTCTGATTTTAGTTAATTTTTATCTTTTCTTAGGATTAGCTATCGTTTGTTTTTAGTATTTCCATACAAGCCTATTAGCATACATCTAGCAGTTATAAGAAAAGTGGTAAAGACAGAAAATATATTTCTTATACTATTACAAAGCTTCGGGGAGGGGGTACAAACTATAAAAGTGGGGGAAATAGAAAGCAATTAAAACTCTATTTAATCTATTACAACCTTTAGCAGTTACAATATTATAAAACAACTAATGCGAAAAATAAAGAGTGCGCGTAGATTATAAGAGAAAGATATGGAAACAATGTCTTGATAAAAAATGACGATTATTCTAACCTAATTGTTTTTAAATTGATAAAAAGGAATTAAATTAAACCTAAAATAAAAACCCTAAATTATTTTTAATGGAGGATAATTTAATGATAAAACCTAAAGAAACTAATTTAATTAATTCAATTAATTTAATTAAAAGAAAAGTCCATTATTAAATTTATTTAATTAAATAAAAATCCTAGATCTAAGTTAATGTAAATTTTATTTAGCAAGAAAAAGTTAATTATTTAAAAAAAAAGAAATTGAAATAAAATACAAAAAAGGGAATGGTGGGCCTGAAAGAGTAACTCTGGGGGTGTGAGAAAAGTAAATCCATTAGTCCCAAAACACCAGCCCAACACTTGCATGGGATTCAGCGCGTTACTCTCCAAGGGTTCCATGATGTTCCTGTGAATCTGGAGCGTTAGATCTGGCTCTGTGAGTATCTGATGGTGATGACACGAGGCTGCATAGTGCACGCGTGGACCGGCAGGCATTGGATCTGTAAAGAGAAAACATAAAAAATATAGTATCAGGGGTAGAGATCAAACTCATGCCCTGATATGTTAACGCCTTACCCATACACACTCCTACCGCTGGGGTGGACTTTACATCTGGTTATGTAAGTCAAATAATAACAATATAACATATAATCAAATATGATGACCGGATAAGCGCCCGAGCCGTAACTCCGATCGTCTTCTTTAGCGATCTATAAATACCAAAACCTGCAAAAATCAAGTGTTAATGTTCTAAAACATCATGTCCCCCCTGATTCGACCCTTCTGGATCCAAATCTGGACTTAGTTTTGGCTATTGGTCCTTGTATCATGGGTTTCGAATCAAGTGAAACCGATCAGAGAAAATTATGGCATCTTGCAAACTAGCATGCATGGGACCATAACATTTATCCAAACATGCTCAAACAACACTCAGAGACCAATTAGAAGCATCAATCCAGTTTGAAACAAGACCAAATTAAAGATATAAATTGAAGAAAATTTGTAAATTGGTTATATTATGTTGTATGGTTTCTCATGCTTAGGACCATAAAAATAGATCCAAACCTACCCTTCAATACTATTGGAGATGATTGGAAGGAGGATCTCACAATGAAAGGGCTTGCAACATGGGTTTTGAAACTTGAAGGTTTTGAAAATTTTGAGAATTTTGGAAAGCTGCTTTGAGGTAAGGGTTCGTGGTCCTTTCTGTCTGATCTGGTTATGTTTATATAGAGGGATGGAAAGAACCAACAAATATGGCAAGGAGACCAAGCAATCATGGCCATGAGACAAGAAACCAACACATTAAAAAACTTCTATTTTTTGAGAAATCCTTTCCATTTTGAAGCTCACACGGTTTTGACAAGGTTGTAATGGGTTTTCATGAGTTATCTTGGGCCTGAATTGATCAAAGAAAGCAAGCCCAGATGCCTTATAACACTGCCTCATATTTTATTTGTTTTAATTTCATTTAAATGAATAAAAATTCAAATAAAGGAAATAAAAATCATGAAAAATATGCGCATGGATTTAGAAGTCTTCTAATACATTATGAACATGTTTGAGCATCAAAATTTAGGTCCACTAGTTCAAAATTTCAAGTTTGCTCACTTTGCACTTCATGCATTTCCTCAAAATTTCCTAACTTGCACTGGTCATAACTGTCTCAATTTTAATGTTTTGAATGTGATCTTGGACTTTTTGGAAAGATTAATATGTTATATACAATCTCTATTTTGAAATTTTTTGCATTTGGAGATATTATCTTGAGGTAAGTTGTCTTGACAAAAAGTGTCTTTTTGTTGACTTTTGAAATGACCTATAATGTATGGGCTCATATCTCTCAAATGAAGCACTTTTTGGACTTGAGAATAAAGTTACAAAGTTGTAGAGAATTGAATTCCCTTAAAAAATGGATTTTGTTGGGGGAAACATTGATGGATCATGTTAAAGTTATGCTTGGTCAAAGTTCAGTTGACTTCTCCTAAGGAAACCCTAATTTGGCAACTTTTGACTTTTGATGATTTGAGGGTTTTCCTTGAGAAATCATGACCAAACATTGATGAAATGATGAATATCACTTCAAAATTTTGATGTTGACAAAAAATATTGAAGTTTGACTGTATGTTGACCATAGTTGACTTTTTACCCAATATAGTTGATTTTCAATCATCTGAGCCATTGACTGAGTAAACTCGTGATGCAAGACTTGAAACTTGATATGAGCATTATTTAAAACCTACGGAGAACCATGGAATCCACCTGAGGCCTTTGAAACCAAATATTCTTTGATAAACTCAAAACCCTAGTTATAGACCTGTTGCTTAGGAGGAATTTTGACTAATCAACCCTTGAGTAACCTTGAATACTTGAGACCCTTAGAAGAATGTTTTTTTTGATGAAAATGGGAGTGAAAATTTTGGGGTACAACAACTACCCATGTTTGATCTTCTTAAACCCGAAGGTTAGATTGGCATGTCCGCCGTTCGTGACTTGAAGGTAGAAGATGATTGAACACTTAAGTTCCCAGAAATTTCCACTCGCACGTGCACCAAGTAACATTGTTGGTTGATTATACCAAGAATGGGCTTAAAGATGCCATTTAGATAAGTGACGGAGAGTCGTTGGAGATGGGCTTACAGATTCCATCAAGGATAATTGTTTATAAGAAAATCAGACTAAGTATATGCATGAATTTGTCTTAGAAGATGTATTTGGAACGAGTCTACGCCTGACTTTGTCCAAAAGAATAATCAGAAAAAATCTACGCTCAATTTTATCTGAACTAGAAGATGTCTACGCTCGACTTTAACTATAAGAGATTCCAGAAAGAGTCTGTGCCCGACTTTTCCAAAAGGAGTGTCTGAAAGAAATCTACACTTGATTTCATCAGAACTAGAATATGTCTACGCCCGACTTCAACTAGAAAAGGTACCGGAAATAGTCTACGCTTAACTTTTCCAAAAAGAGTATCAGAAAGAAATCTACGTCCGGTTTCATCTGAACTAGAAGATGTTTACGCCCGACTTCAACTAGAAAAGGTACCAGAAAGAGTCTACGCCCAAATTTTCCAAAAAGAGTATCAAAAATAAATCTACGCTCGATTTCATCCGAACTAGAAGATGTCTACGCCCGACTTCAACTAAAAAAGGTATCAGAAAGAGTCTACGCCTGACTTTTTCAAAAAGAGTATTAGAAATAAATCTACACCTGATTTCATCTGAAATAGAAGATGTCTACACCCGACTTCAACTAGAAAAGGTATCGGAAAGAGTCTACGCCCGACTTTTCCAAAAGAGTATCAGAAAGAAATCTACGCCCGATCTCATCTGAACTAGAAGATGTATACGTCTGACTTTAACTAGTAGAGGTACCGGAAAGAGTCCACGCTCGAATTTTTAAAAAAAGAGTATCAGAAAGAAATCAACGGCCGATTTCATCCGAACTAGAAGATGTCTATGCCAGACTTCAACTAGAAAAGGTACTGGAAAGAGTCTATGCCCGACTTTTCCAAAAAGAGTATAAAAAATAAATCTGAATATGTGAAAAACACAAGAAGGGGGATTGAATTGTAAAACTTATATCAAATGTGCAGACAACACTGTATTTTTATCCTGGTTCGTTTGATCTCAAACTACTCCAGTCCACCCGTCAAGGTGATTTCGCCTCTCTCCAACGAGGTCTTAATCCACTATAATCAAAGGATTACACAGTCACTTTAACAACTGTTAAAGCCTTCTTGAGTATAACCACAAACCGGTTTATCTCAAGGAAATATCTTTACAAATAATTGAACAAATAATGTGTTTGATGTTTTCTAATAAAACAGTATACCACAACTGTGATAATACACAAATTTAAACTTAGAATGAAACTGGATTTCTAAAGCGTTTGAATGAGCGTGGTTGGAAAGCTTAGCAAATTGTATGAGAGCGTGCGTGCAGATTATTAGCCTTTTCTTTTCTCACAGGCGTGTTTATATATCCAAGGCAAAGATACATTGTTGTCCATAAAGCACTTTCAATGTTAATAACGTTCTTTCCTTTTTGAGAAGATCTTGTCTTGAAGAGAGTCGTTAGCAATTAATCTGTCTTGAATACTTAGTAACGCTTCAGAGTGTTCTTTATGATAATCAGAGTGTTCTTTGCTTTAACTTATGCTGACGCTTCTGAGTGCTGATGACTTGGTAAAGATCTTTGATCAGAGTCAGAGTATTTTATGCGTAGATTCTGGTCATCAGGCTTCAGCGTATAATCTGGTAACTTCAGCGTGTAGCACATGTTATTGATCTTCTGATGCTGACATATTACTGATCTTCTGATGCTGATATGATCTTCTGATGCTGATTCCATCAGAACTTCTGTAAACACAAAACATAATTTTAAGTAGCATACATGTCTTATATATAAATCTTATAATTTATTTATTCTTGTATTTTGTTATCATCAAAACTCTAATTGAGGGTTGTAGAATCAAACTATGTTCTAACAATCTCCCCCTTTTTGATGATAACAAAAACCAGATTTTTTTCAATTAAATATAAAGAATAAAAGGTATCAGAGCTAAGAGGAGAAAACTCCCCCTGAGTTGATTACTTCTCTTTAATTCCATGAGTCTTTGAGCATCAGAACTTTACTGTACTTTACTGTATCTTTCGTCAGAATTTTGTACCTGTTCAAGCTTTTCAGAAGAAAGAAACTCAAATAGATCAGAATGTTAGAATGTTTGAAACTTATGTCTCAGTAATCCGTTATTGAAAAATATCATTCTTTCTCCCCCTTTTTGTCAGTTATCAAAAAGCACAAATAATCAGAGTCAAAAATGCATTTATATTGAAAACAGAAGCAATGATAAGTTCAGAACATTGTAAAAATATTACAGATAAACAAGTTATAAAAACATGGAAATTCTAAGAAGGAGGAGGAAGTCGTGTGAACAAAGCCTCCAACATGCTCTTGATTTGGGTGTTGGTTTCCTGTTGCTGAGTTAACATGCTTGCTATTGCATCAATTTTGTTGTCCTGTTTATCCATTCTTTCATTCATCAGCATATCAGATCTTTTCAAGTCTTCAAGAGTCTGCCTGTCAATGGAGGAAGCTTGAGGATCTTCAGAAATAGGATGCTTCTCAGAGCTTTATGTTATATCTTCTTCTTGAACCAGTGCTTTAGCAGGAATCAACAGATCTTGAGTATCAGGTTGAACTTTGGATGTTGGACGATGTTCAGACCATGGAGCACTGTCAAGAGGGAGAACTTCTTCCTTAAGCAGCTTGCTCATAACTGGACCTTCAATTTCTTTCAGCAAATTGCTGAAGTTCTGTTGAGCTTGTCCATAGCTCTGTTCTTGCAGCTTAAAGGTTTCAGAGCATACCCGTCTTCTGAACTTTGTCCAAAGGTAGTCAGAAGCAGCATGATCAACCAGCTCAAGACTAGCTTGTTTCAGAGAAGTGATCCACTTCTGTACTTCTGTTTCAAAGTTCAATATATTGGTACCAACATCTGGATGTTTTGGTTTTGGGATAGCAGTTTTGTGGTTTATTGCAGCAAGACGTTCAAAAACTGTTAAGTCAATGACAGTCTTGATGTTGTCTTCTTGATTATTCTTTGGTGAGGGAGGTGGAGAGTCACGAATTATGATTGGACTTGATGGGGAATTTGGTGGAGTTAGTTCTGGTGAAGAGGGAAGTTGGGGAAAATTCACAATGGTGCCACAGGGAAAATGAATGGCCAGAGGTTCTGGTTCATGGGACTCAGAGGGTTGAGCCTCAGAAGTTTGAACTTTTGGGTGAGATGGTTCGGGTTGTGGAGAAGGTGGATTAATTTCTGGTTGAGGAGATGGAGGTAGTGGGATTTCTGGTTCTAGAGAGAGTGGAATTTCTGGTTGAAGTTCTATTATGGTTTCAGGATTTGGATTTTCTGGAGTGGGAGCAGAAGTATGTTGGTCTATATCAGAAAGAACTTTTTCAAGTTCTTGTTGGGTTTCAACAATATTTGGATTTTGAGGTTGGGAGCGAGATCTTCTTAGAGTTAATGATTCAGAGGGGTCAAAGTCAAGGTCAAAATCATCAAAAGTTTGAGGTGTGGGGTTTTCAGGTTGAGTGGAAGTTGGGATAGATGTTGATACAACAGTTGAATCTAAAACAATTACAGAAGAAAGATTACCTCTCTTTTTAGGAGTCTGCTGGGAGGATCCTTCTGCAACAGCTTTCCTTTTCTTGGTTTTCTTCAGCATAACTTCTGGAGCCTTCTGCTGAAGATCTTGAATATTCAGATTTGGTGTTGTACCATCAGCCTTGCAAGCATCCAGATATTTGAGAATTATATCTGGTTTAAAGTCAATTTCTGAGAACAGAGGGAAGTTGTCCAGAGGGACTCTTCTGCTGGAGATTGCAGCAAAAGGAGTGACGCTAGGTTCCTTCTTAATGTTCTCAATCAACTTCATCTTCTTCAGATTCTTAGCATTCAACTGTTTGCCCACAGTGGCTTCCAAAGAGCTGATTTCTTGAGCCTCTGTAAGATGATCAATCAACTTATTCTCTGTTATAATATCTGATATCAGTCTTCCTAAGGGTATCCAATCCCTTTTTGTACGCTCCTCTTCTCTTGTTTCCTTAACACTTGTTCTGAGATGATTAAACAACAGATGAGCCAGATTTATCTTGACCTTCTGAGAGATGAAATAGATCAGAAATTGTTGATCAATGTTAATGTAGTCAGGAGAGCTGGTAGGATTCCTGTGATTGATGCACCCCAGAATGATCTTGACCCAAATTCTGTGTTTGTCCTTCAAGTCCCTTATCTTGCTGGAGGGAAGCCCCAGAGTGAAGATTTCCCTTGCAATTAGGGCAGCATCAGCGCACTTTTCTGCCATGTCAATGCAACGAACACCACCACCACTGTAGCCTATGAGTCTTGCTATCAGGTCTTCAGTAATAACAATCTTCTTCCCCATGATGTAAGACGTAACTTGATGATTTAAAGAAGAAGCGTGAATCCAAAATTCCTTTACCAGAATAGGAAATGTTGGACCCACCAGACGATCAAAATACTTTTCCCAGCCTTGAGCCTTAACCTCTTCAGATAGATTAAACCCATTCTCCTGAAGACTGTTGAAATCCATGATTAATTCTGACAGAACCTCTCGGTTTTTGACTGGTGTTAGAAGCGTTTTGTGGGGTTCTTCATATTGTTCAAATGAAACAGTTTTCTGGGAACCTGAAGTAGGAATGCTGGAAGAATCCATGTTCACACGAAGGTTTTTGTGAAAAAGATTGAAAGGGTTTCTTGAGAAAGTAAGAATGCTGAAATCAGTAAGTTTGAGAGAAAATGAAAGTGAAGGTAAAAGTGTGTTAATGGTGTGAAGTGTGTTTAAATAGATTTCTAAATAATTTTGAAAACATAAACGGCAAGATAGAGAAATTAATAATGATTATTAGCATTTAATGATAGCTGATTTTAGGGGATTCAGAAAGATATTTGGAACGGTTACCCATGACATGTGTCTCAATGCATCCAATCAGCGCTTTTGCCTTTTCAGAAACGTGAACGCGTGTTCAGCCTCAGAAAATAGTTGATGACTGGATGACACTTGTTTGCTTGAGTGAACAACACATTTCTATCCTTGAAATGAAGCGCTCAGATCTTCATGGATAGATTCTGATACAATCTGCACTTCTAAAGTTCTGAAGAAGGATTGATCAGTAGTTCACAGAGAAATAAACAAAGTTCTGAAGGTTAAGATATGGAATCAAAACAATTTTATTCTGGGCAGAGCTTCATGCTGAGATGTTTCAGAATGAAGTTGAACCTATCTTCAGAAAGAGGTTTTGTAAAAATATCAGCCCATTGATAGTCTGTGTTAATAAATTTAAAATTTAAAATCCCTTTCTGAATATAGTCCCTAATAAAATGATGTTTTATTTCTATATGCTTAGCCCTAGAATGTAAAATTGGATTTTTGTTGAGACAAATAGCAGAAGTATTGTCACAGAGGATATGAATGTTACTCTCAAATATCTGGAAGTCCTCAAGTTGACTTTTCATCCAGAGCATTTGTGTGATGCATCCAGCTGCTGCTATGTATTCAGCTTCTGCTGTTGATAGAGAAATTGTGGATTGTCTTTTGCTGGACCATGAGATCAGATTTTCTCCCAGAAACTGGCAGCTTCTAGAAGTGCTTTTACGTTCTACTTTGTCTCCAGCGAAATCAGCATCATAGTATCCTACTAAGCTGTAATCACTTGATTTTCTATAAAACAAACCCAGATTAGTAGTACCTTTCAGATACTTGAAAATTCGCTTAACTGCTGTTAAGTGAGATTCTCTAGGATCTGATTGGAATCTAGCACAAATGCATACACTGAATAAAATGTCCGGCCTTGAAGCCGTCAATTATAGAAGAGAACCAATCATACCTCTGTAGACCTTCTGTTCTACCTTTTTACTCACCTCTTCTCTTTCCATAATGTACGTGGGATGCATTGGAATCTTTGATGGCTTACATTCTGAGAGATCAAATTTCTTCAGAAGTTCTCTGACATATTTTCTCTGATGAATGTAAGTTCCTTCTGGGGTTTGATTAATCTGAATGCCCAAAAAGAATTTTAGTTCCCCCATTAGGCTCATCTCAAATTCTGCCTGCATACACTTAGCAAACTTCCTTCCCAGAGAAGGTTTAGTAGATCCAAATATGATGTCATCAACATAAATCTGACATACTAAAATGTCATTCTTAACTGTCTTACAGAATAAGGTTGTGTCCACTTTCCCTCTGGTGAATTCCTTTTCTAACAGGAAGTTACTTAGTCTTTCATACCAAGCTCTGGGAGCTTGTTTCAGACCATAAAGTGACTTCTTTAGTTTGAAAACATATTCTGGATTTTTGGAACTTTCAAAGCCAGGGGGTTGGTGCACATATACCTCTTCTTCTATATAGCCATTTAAGAATGCACTCTTAACATCCATCTGATACAGAGTGATGCCTTTATTAACAACAAATGAGATTAAGAGTCTGATAGATTCTAACCTGGCGACTGGAGCAAAGGTTTCTGTATAGTATATCCCCTCTTGCTGACTATAACCTTGTGCTACCAATCGTGCTTTGTTTCTGATGACTTCACCTTGTTCATTCAGTTTATTTCTGAACACCCATTTTGTTCCAATGATGTTGAATCCTTTTGGTTTAGGAACTAGATCCCATACGTCATTTCTTGTGAATTGATTTAGCTCCTCTTGCATTGTTAGAATCCAGTCAATGTCCAGAAGTGCTTCATCAATTTTTCTTGGTTCAGTTAAAGAAACCAGTCCCATGAGGGATTCTTTAGAGTTTCTGAAGCTAGATCTTGTTCTGATTGGATCTTCCTTTCTTCCTAAGATTGTTTCTTCTGGGTGATCCATGCTGCTTCTGGATGGTATTTTATGGAGTTGATCAACAGAAGGTGCTGGATTGCTTGCAATGCCTCTTTCTGATGTTGAGGGAGTGTCTCTGTTAAGAGCTTCTGATGACTTGTCTTCAGTACCTGTGAATTCAACTTCCATACCTGCAAGTAATTCATTCTGCTTTGACTTTTGAGAGTCAAGCTTATCATCAAAACAAACACTGATTGACTCTTCCACAATCTGTGTTTCTGTATTGTATACTCTGTACCCTCTTGAGTGTTCAGAGTATCCTAACATAATACACTTTTGTGCTTTAGAGTCAAACTTGTTCAAATAATTTTTTGTATTTAAAATAAAACATGTACATCCAAATTGGTGAAAATAAGAAATGTTGGGCTTTCTGTTCTTCCACAATTCATATGGAGTCTTTTCCAGAATAGGTCTTATGGAGATTCTATTCTGAATGTAACACACTGTGTTTATTGCCTCTGCCCAGAAGATCTTAGCAACGTTAGTTTCGTTGATCATGGTTCTGGCCATTTCTTGCAATGTTCTGTTCTTTCGTTCTACAACTCCATTTTGCTGGGGAGTTCTAGGACAAGAGAAATCATGCAGAATGCCTTTGTCATTAAAGAATGACTCAAAATCTTTGTTTTCGAACTCTCCACCATGATCACTTCTGACTTTGACGATTCTAAGATCCTTTTCATTCTGAATTTGGTTGCAGAAGGTGACAAACACAGAGTGTAACTCGTCCTTGTGTCTTAAGAACTTTACCCATGTCCATCTGCTATAGTCATCTACGATTACTAACCCATACTTCTTGCCACTGACTGAAGCAATTTTAACTGGTCCAAATAAGTCAATGTGCAGAAGTTCTAATGGCTTAGAGGTGGAAACAACGTTTTTGGATTTGAAAGCTGGTTTTGAAAACTTGCCTTTCTGACATGCTTCACACAGAGCATCTGAATTGAACTTCAGGTTAGGAAGTCCTCTGACCAGATTGAGTTTGTTAATCTGAGATATTCTTCTCATACTAACATGTCCCAATCTTCTATTCCAGATCCATTGCTCGTTGTTAACAAACAAAAGACACTTTACATTCTGACTTTTTAGTTCAAAAAGTTTTATTTTATAAATGTTGTTTCTCCTCTTTCCATTAAATAGGATAGTCCCATCTTTTTGACTAACAGCTTTGCATGAATTTTGATTAAAGATTATATCATAACCGTTATCACTTAATTGACTTATGGATAACAGGTTATGCATTAATCCATCTACTAATAAAACATTACTTATAGAGGGAAGATTTCTATTACCTACAGTTCCAGAGCCAATGATCTTTCCTCTCTGATTGCCTCCAAAACCTACGTGGCCTCCAGGCTTAAGTTCCAGGCTTTGGAACATATGCCTTCTTCCCGCCAAGTGTCGTGAGCAGCCAGAGTCCAGGTACCATGACTAGTGTTTTTGCTTTGCTGCTAAAGATATCTGCCACATGTATTATTTTATCCTTAGGTACCCATATTTTCTTGGGTCCTGATTTGTTAGTTTTACCAAAACTCTGGTTGAATTTTGGTTTGACAGAGTAATCACTACTAGTATATTTTATGTCATGTGTGTGCCCATATATAAAGTGTGAATCAAGTGGAGTATGTTTTATAACTAAATCCATGGCATTCTTTGGTGTAGGTACCCTACCTTGATATCCTATCCCTTTTCTGCCATTTCTGCTAACTCCATAGATCATTGAAACCATTTTGCTTATGTCTATGTTTTTAGCTAGAAACTTCTGAAAGCTGTGATCATACTCCTTGATGATCTCATCAGCATTGCTGGGAGTTTCAGGGATTGTTTCCTTCTGAGAGTTTTGCAATAGATTTTCTAATTTTAAAATTTTATCTTTTAACTCAGAATTCTCCAATTTGATACTCTCAGTCTTATCAGAGTCAGAAGCAAGATTCCTTTTCAAGTTTCTGAATTTGACTTTGATCTGCTGATATCTTTCCAGAATTTCATTAAGGCTTTCAGCTAATTTAACCTTAGTAAAGTTTATAGCAAAGTCAGGGAATACCTCTTCTGTATCTGATTCAGAGTCTGACTCAGAAGCTTCACTGTCTTCTGTTATGTTTTCTATGAGAGCTATGTTTGCTCTTTCATCATCTAATTCTGAGTCAGCTTCAGATGTGTCAGAATCATCCCATGTAGCCATGAGACTTTTCTTCTTTTCCTTGCCAAACTTCTTTTTGGGCTTTTCCTTCTGAAGCTTTGGGCAATCACTTTTGTAGTTCCCTTGCTCGTTACATTCATAGCAGATGATGTCTTTGTTGTTTGGCTTTCTGTTTCCTGAAGAACCTTCAGATCTTCTGTGTCCAGAGGAGGATTCTGACCTTCTGTATCTGGAGAAAGATTCATTCTGATTTTCTGATCTTCTGGGATTCCTGAACTTCCTTTGACTTTGCTTCCATAATTGGTTCACCCTTCTGGAGAGGAGAGACAGTTCATCTTCTTCTGATGAGGACCCATCAGAGGTTTCTTCTACAGCCTGCAAAACTTTGGAGTCAGATTTTCTGTTAGATTTTAAAGTTAATGGCTTACCTTGCTTTTGAGGTTCATCTGCTTCTAGCTCTATCTCGTGACTTCTGAGGGAGCTGACAAGTTCCTCCAGAGAGATTTTGTTGAGATCCTTGGCTAGCTTAAGCATTGTGACCATTGGCCTCCATTGTTTTGGCAAGCTTCTGATGATCTTCTTAACATGATCAGCAGTAGAATACCCTTTGTCAAGAACTTTGAGACCAGCAACAAGAATTTGAAATCTTGAAAACATAGTTTCTATTGATTCACTCTCTTCTATCTTGAATGCCTCATACTTCTGAATGAGCGCAAGAGCTTTGGTTTCTTTGACTTGAATGTTGCCTTCATGCGTCATTCTCAGAGAGTTAAACATATTCTTTGCAGTGTCTCTGTTTGATATCTTTTCGTATTCTGAATAAGAGATGGCGCTGAGAAGAATTGTTCTGGCCTTGTGATGATTTCTGAAATCACGCTTTTGCTGATCAGACATTGTTTTCCTGTCAATCTTCTGACCACTTCCATCCACTGGGTGCGTGTATCTATCAGTCACCATGTCCCACAGATCAGCATCATGGGCCAGAAAGAAACTCTCAATTCTGTCTTTCCAGTAGTCAAAGTTCTCTCCATCAAAGACTGGAAGTTTGCCACTGAATCTGTCTCTTTCTTCATTGCTGTCATTGCTGATGTTTTGATTTGGTCCTGCCATTGTGTTTTTCTGACGCTGGATCTTATACTGAAACAGTTAAGTGTTATAAGCTCAGAACCAGGCGCTCTGATGCCAATTGAAGATGTGAAAAACACAAGAAGGGGGGTTGAATTGTAAAACTTAAATCAAATGTGCAGACAACACTGTATTTTTATCCTGGTTCGTTTGATCTCAAACTACTCCAGTCCACCCGTCAAGGTGATTTCGCCTCTCTCCAACGAGGTCTTAATCCACTATAATCAAAGGATTACACAGTCACTTTAAGAACTGTTAAAGCCTTCTTGAGTATAACCATAAACCGGTTTATCTCAAGGAAATCTCTTTACAAATAATTGAACAAATAATGTGTTTGATGTTTTCTAATAAAACAGTATACCACAACTGTGATAATACACAAATTTAAACTTAGAATGAAACTGGATTGATAAAGCGTTTGAATGAGCGTGGTTGGAAAGCTTAGAAAATTGTATGAGAGCGTGCGTGTAGATTATTAGCCTTTTCTTTTCTCACACATACTTGTTTATATAGCCAAGGCAAAGATACGTTGTTATCCATAAAGCACTTTCAATGTTATTAACGTTCTTTCCTTTTTGATAAGATCTTGTCTTGAAGAGAGCCGTTAGCAATTAATCTGTCTTGAATACTTAGTAACGCTTCAGAGTGTTCTTTATGATAATCAGAGTGTTCTTTGCTTTAACTTATGCTGATGCTTCTGAGTGCTGATGACTTGGTAAAGATCTTTGATCAGAGTCAGAGTATTTTATGCGCAGATTCTGGTCATCAGGCTTCAGCGTATAATCTGGTAACTTCAGCGTGTAGCACATGTTATTGATCTTCTGATGCTGACATATTACTGATCTTTTGATGCTGATATGATCTTCTGATGCTGATTCCATCAGAACTTCTGTAAACACAAAACATAATTTTAAGTAGCATACATGTCTTATATATAAATCTTACAATTTATTTATTCTTGTATTTTGTTATCATCAAAACTCTAATTGAGGGTTGTAGAATCAAACTATGTTCTAACAAAATCTATTCCCAATTTCATCCAAACTAGAAGATGTCTACGCATGACTTCAACTAGAAAAGGTACCAGAAAGAGTTTAACCTCGACTTTTCTAAAAAGAGTATTAGAAAGAAATCTATGCCCGATTTCATCTGAACTAGAAGATGTCTACGCCCGACTTCAACTAGAAAAGGTACTCTTTTAGTATGACCTTCTGGGGAGAATGCTTAAGTAGTTATTTGTCATATATAGCCTTTGAGGAATCTGCTTGTAGATCTTTACCTGAAAAGATAAAGAGTTAACTTTATGCAATGTCACGATGTATGATATGAATTATGTAATAATATTCTCAAAATAAATGAGAGTGCATTGTATGCGTTTCGTATGCATATGCTATGATGTTTGTATATGATATATGAAGGTGAGATGCCGTTGAAATGTATTAGTAATCTTGTGCAGCATCTTTGACTGGGAAAATAAATCCCCAACTGTTGTTGAGGATGAAGAATATACGTATCTTCAATCTTGAGAGGGATTCATACTTTTTGTTTGAGGAAACTCCACTGGGGAATGTAGACTTCTGTTTGGGGAGAAGAGTTCGAGAACATTGGTCGTTCATTATTCTACTGGGGAATTTAATTCTTATATACCCTAACTGGGGATAAAAGAGATGGATAACCTCTCGGAGTGTTATATGATCGAGTTTCTGATATGGATGTCGACTCATTTGGAGAGAATAAGATTTGGATGATGACCGGTCTGGTTCCAGATTCAGTAGCAACTTTCTAGGGATAGTGGTTCGGACTGCCTCTTGTAGGAGAGTGAAATTTTGTCGGTGATCTGTAGTAGCCAGAGGGATAGACTCAAGCTGGAAAGACTGAACTCCGCTAGGGAAATAAAACCTACTTGGGGAAATAAACCCCGTTGGAGAAATAAACCCTAAATTTTGACGGAGGAACCCTGCTGAGGAAATACCCTTGCTGGGGACATGAGCGTTGTTGGAGAACTGGAATTCTGCAACGGATTTTACAGCAGAGAAATAAACTCAGTTGGGGAAGAGAATTTCTGTAAATTGTACTGATGACATAGTCTCCGGTGGAGATTGAGATTCTGTAGGTTGGCGTCATTGTCGGTGAAAAGATCATATCCCCTCATCCGCTAGAGGGATCTGTTGGTGAGATATATCTTCGTTGAAGATGAGCTTGTTAAGACTACTTTGGGGGATAATCTTGTGAGGATTCTTCTATGGACATACTGGATGAATTAAACATTATCTCAACTCCTAGAGTCTTGAGAAAATGCTTATTCCTGTTTTCATGCATATACTTGTTAACAATAATCGTATTCATATGCTTATGTTCATTCAATTTATTCATTGGACGTCTTTGCAAACAAAATAGAAAAAGGTAAATCAAAAGTTTGAATTTTGAAATTTGTATTTCTATTGATAGTTTGCCCATAAACGGGCGATTTTGTACAAAGAGACAGAAATCCCAGTAAGATGAAATCACTGTGAAATGCAAAGAGTACAAAGTGAAAATAAAACATATAGCTATGTGGAAATAATCTTGTCGAGTTTCAACTCTGCTATTGTCCCTTATGTGTTCAAGCATCTCATCCCTTACTATCGGAAGAAGTTGACTGAACTGATCTGTACCGTTTGAACTTGACGTTGGTAATAAAGCTCGTTGTAGGTGATCCAACGGGACATAGTCGTACGCTTTAATCCCTAACTTTTTCCTGGACCGCCCTTTCGGGTTTTCAACCCACCGGGATATCCTTTTATGCCCAAGCCGCCTTTTCAGGTTTTTGACTTGTCGGGTGTACACTTTATATATATATATATATATATATATATATATATATATATATATATATATATATATATATATATATATATATATATATCTAATTTTTTCCCGAACCCTTTTGGTTTGCCAGGATGCCCTCATTTTTTCCTAGGCCAGTCAACCTAGCGGGTCGTTTTTCATGTGTAGTATCTTTTAAATATGTCTACATTCATAGTGTGCGGAAAATCTTCACCGTCCATGGTGGTCATCATCATAGCAGCGCCAAAAAATATTTTCTTGATTACAAATGGCCCTTCGTAAGTGGGAGTCCATTTTCCTCTGGGATCACCTTGTGGTAGAATGATGCGCTTTATTACCAAATTACCAGCATGATATACTCGAGGCTTGATTTTCTTGTTGAATGCCTTGAGCATGCGCTTTTGATACATTTGACCGTGACAGACATCCACAAGCCTTTTCGTGTGAATCAAATTCAACTGATCAAACCTGGTCTGAATCCACTCATCTTCGTCCAAGTCTGCATCTTTCATAACTCTCAGAAAGGGAATCTGAACTTTGATAGGTAAGACGACTTTCATACATAGACCAGAGAGAATGGGGTTACCCAGTTGATGTCCGAGCTAAAGTGTGATAACTGTGAAGAGAAAACGGTAACATCTCGTGCCAATCTTTGTAGGTCACAACCATTTTCTGCACAATCTTCTTAATGTTCTTATTGGAGGCTTCCACTGTGCCATTCATCTTCAGTTGATACAGAGAAGAATTATGGTGCTTGATCTTGAACTGTGTGCAAAGTTTCGTGATCATAGTGTTGTTGAGGTTAGTACCATTGTCTGTGATAATCCTCTCGGGGATGCCATACCAGCAGATAAGGTTATGCCTAATGAACCGGGTGTAATAGAATGGGAGAACTGACTTGGGTGTTTTATGTTTAATCGCAAATGTTGCGGATAGAAAGAGTCACCGTCGACTTTTCTTTTATCCAATAAAGGAAAGAGTGAAAAGAAAAGGAAAGACCTTTTGAGAATTTTCTTGAGTTCGGGGGGTAGGTTATGAAAAGGTAAGGTGTTAGCACCCTTTTCATCTGTAGTTATCTATGGGCTCTTAATTACTTGATCACTTTGAGAATTCCATTGTGTTTTGTGTAAGTTGAAATATGTTTTGAAGATGTTTTGAAAGTGATGATTTTGTAATGATTCTTGTATCGTTGAGAATGTATACAAAATGTTCATTTTGAAAATATTTGGAGTGTTTGAAAAGATGTTTGAAAATTCCAATGTAAGGAAATTTTGTAATGATTCTCGTATCATTGATAATGTATACAAAATGTTTGTTTTTGAAAAGTGTTTTGAAAGTGTGAGGTGTAAAGATTGTTTTAGTTTGTGAGCAAGCAATTACGGGCAATCTACCTACTCAAAAAGTTTTTGTTCTTTTCCTCCTCCTTTAGATAGTGTTATTTTACCATTGGTTGGTAAGGAGCTATATCATTGGATGTGAGGGACAGGTGTGAGTCATTGTACAGTCATAGAAGGCAACTTGTAAGATGTTTTAGCAATTTCCGTAAGGGATTAAGATCGTTTATCGAAGGAAACATTGAAAGGTCATCGAGGGACTATGATCTTTTAATCGAGGGTCTTTGCTAAAACATCCCACGTTCAAGAGACAAGATTGTTTTATCCAAGGCAATAAGTGTGGGTTACCCTAGAGATGCAAGTGTGCAAAGTGTGTTGATTTCATGTATTTTATCTTTGAATTAGGGTTTTTCTAGGTTTGATTTTAGTCTTGTCATGCAAACCCTAATTACTAACACTAATAAGGAAAGAGATAAATTGCGAAATTTAAATGTCATGCGCTATTATAACGCTTTGGGAATGGGGGGGGGGGGTACAATTTTGTAAGTGAGGGAGGAAAGCAATAAACATAATTATCTATTACAAACCATTGAACATGAATGATGATAGAATGTACAAAATGAAAAGAAGAAGAAGGAAATTATTTTTAGGGTTTTTGATAAAGAAAATGTTTTGATAGTTAACCTAATTAAACTAATTAATTATAATTACAAGAGAAGCTAATTAATATTTTAATAAAACCTAGAAATCTAAATTAATTTAAATTAAGAAAATAAAGCCTAAGTCTAAATGATTTGAACGTTAATGTTAATTTTGAAAAATATTTTAAGGTGTGAAAAATAAACAAAAACCTATATCTATATATTTACATAAAATAAAATAAAATAAAATAAAATAAAAGTTTTAAATTAAAATATTTTTAACTTAATTATTTAAGAAAATATATATATTTGTATTTTTTTGGTTAAATAGAAATAAATAAATAAATAAAATAAAATAAAGTTGGGTCTGGATGTAAAAAAAAGGTAAAATGGGTGTGAAGTAGCAAAAAAATCTCTAGGCCCAAGTATGTGTTTTTTGTTTGCGTCAGAAACAGGAATAAAAAAAAAGATAAATGGGCATGTGTTAAAAGTAGTCAGGGGTGTATGAAATAGCAAAGAATGACAAGCCCAAAACAACAAGGTCCAGGCATTGTATGAACAGGTTTGGTTGACCTTTAATGTCTCATGATGGACAATCATAATTGAGGCATTGGATTTGTTGGCACAATGATTTGATGATCCAGTCATGAGGTTGTATAACATGTGCGCGCTGCTTGATGTACTGAATCTGCAAGTAAATAATGTGAAAAAAATAAAAGGGTACTGGGGCTCGAACCCAAGTCCCTATACACTAATGCCTTATGCGCGCTTCCTCTACAATTGGGGTGGCTGTTTCATCCGTTTATAAAACAACTTGCAATATACTTAAAATAAACTTGATCCCGATTGTACTTCATCCCTAACCTCGCGCCAGAAGCCATTGTCAATATTTTCAAATTTCTGAACTTGCTTATTTCTCAACCATTTTCAAAAGTGTTGTAGTTGTTTAGTTATTGGCTTGCATTTTTGGTAAAACCCAAGTGTATGTGTGAATGTCATGACTGATGTCATAACATTCCAGTTTAGTTTGTACTGATTCATTAGGTACCTTTGCAGAAAAATATTGTCATACAGGTACTGATGTTTATAAGTGTGTATCTGAGCATTTTGCAAAATGATCACATTTACCTAAATCAGTAGACAGGTTTTCAGATGTCATAACAGATGTTAAGACATCCTGTTCTGAACTAACAGGTATGCAGTTTGGTTAATTCTGAGTCTTTTCAGGAAAATGACTCAGTCTTTCCAGAACAGAATCCTGCGTTTTCTTTGGGTTAACCTAGCTCAACCCCAACCTGGTTAATAAAGTCATGTGACCTAGTCTTAAGGTCAAACGAAATTAACCCTAGCTTTTTGTGGAAACCCTAACTGAAGTTGCAGCTGCTATATATTCAACAGGGCTGCTGTTTTGAAGACAATCCCTTTTTGACAGAAGATCATTTAGATGCTGTATAGTTTTTACTATTGTAATCCAAGCAATTATCATTGTGATAAGTGACTTGGAATAGGTTTTAATTGTAAGGGTTGTGTAACACTCAAAGCTTTGAAGCAAGAGTGTTTGTATGTCTCTTGACTAAAGCTGTAAAGCAAAGTCAAGTTAGGTTTGTGTATCACTCAAAGCTGTGAAGCAAGAGTGTTTGTGTTGCTTGATTAAAAAGATGTGAAGCATAATCAAGTGTATGTTTTGAAGAGTGTCTTCAACAATTCATTAGTCAAATTGTTTTTATGTATCACTGCTGTGATTGAGGGGGAGTGAGTAGAAACTCAGGTTTAAGTTGTACTTAGATTGAAGTTGCATTGGGTAGGTCTTAAGTGAAGGAGATAAACTGGTTGGTTTATTCCTGAATTAATATCTCTTATAGTGGATTTCCTCCCTGGCTTGGTAGCCCCTAGAGTAGGTGTTGTTGCACACTGAACTGGGTAAACAATTGACTGTGTTCTTTACTGTTTTTGTATTTACTGTCTTATAGAAAGTCAGATACGGTGTCATAACATTGAACGTGACATTGAGTATCTGCAGCCAGAATTTCAATTGGTATCAGAGCAGGCACCCTGCCTGTATTACTGGGTGAGATCTAGGGATATCACTTTATGGCACTATGGACAAAGGAGGAGTTTTTGGAAATAGACCACCCATTCTGGATGGAACTAATTATGACTACTGGAAACCTCGTATGATTGCCTTCTTAAAATCTCTGGACAAAAAGGCTTGGAGAGCTGCTGACAAAGGATGGATCCATCCCACCATAACTGAGAAAGATGGGACAATCAGTTTGAAGCCTGAGGAAGATTGGAGTAAAGAAGAAGATGAGTTAGCCCTGGGAAATTCCAAAGCCTTAAATGCCTTGTTCAATGGAATTGATAGAAACATTTTCAGACTAGTACATCAATATGAACTGGCCAAGGAAGTTTGGGACACTCTCAAAACTACCCATGAGGGCACTTCCAAAGTGAAAATGTCAAGGCTTCAGATGTTGACTACCAAGTTTGAGAATCTAAAAATGATGGAAGATGAAACCATTCATGACTTTCACATGAACATCTTGGAGATTGCCAACACCTCAGGAGCACTAGGAGAAAAAATGGCAGAAGAAAAATTGGTGAGAAAGATTCTCAGATCCTTGCCTAAAAGATTTGCAATGAAGGTAACTGCCATAGAAGAATCCCAGGACATCAGCAAGTTGAAAGTGGATGAACTTATTGGGTCTCTTCAGACCTTTGAGATGGGGATCACTGAAAATGGTGACAAGAAGAACAAGAGCATATCACTTGTTTCCAACACTGATGTTGAAGAAAATATTTCAGAAGCTATAGCCATGCTTGGAAGACAGTTCAACAAACTCATCAAAAGAATAGATCCAAAGTCAAGGTCTAATGTTCATAACATTCCCTCTGACATTGACAGTTCCAGCAGAAGACCAAGGTCAGAAGAGAAGGGAAATCAAGGAAGAGGAATTCAATGCCATGGTTGTGAAGGATATGGGCATATTCGAGCTGAATGTCCTACCTTTCTTAAGAAACAAAAGAAAGGAATGACTGTTACTTGGTCTGACTGTGATTCAGAAAGTAATTTTGAAGAAGAATCTGCCAAACTAGTTACTGCTCTAACTAGTGTTTGTACCTCTGAAAGTGACATTAGTGATGAAGAGGTGACTTTTGAAGAACTGGCTGATACTTACAAGAAATTGTGTATCAGAAGTACTGAAGTCTTTGTGCAGAATGAGAAACAATCAAAACTCATCATAAAGCTGGAGGCTGAAAAAAGGGCAAACCTTGAAACTATAAGTCATCTAGAAGGGGAAGTTCAATTGCTGAACTCACAACTGAATCAAATGACCAAATCTGTCAAGATGCTGACTAATGGAACAGACAAATTGGAAGAGATCCTTCAGGTTGGACAAAATGTGGGAAATAAATCTGGACTAGGATTTATGGAAGCAAAGAAATCTGGTACAGATAAGAAGATCAGGCCTGATAAGCAAATGTCAAAACAGATGTCTCAACACAACTCTCAACATCAGGAACAGAGACATATGAAGAAAAGGTACCAAAGATGGAGATGTCATCATTGTGGGAGATATGGCCACATAAAGCCCTTCTGCTTCAGATTGCATGGATACCCTAATCAGAACTCAGGTGTCAAACCTAAGTCTAAAAAGGTACCACATGCTCCTAAATGGAAGAAAAAGGCTACTGCCCTGATAGCCCACACTTCCCTGAGGGTCTCTGCAAAGGAAGACTGGTACTTTGACAGTGGATGTTCCAGACACATGACTGGAATCAAGAACCTCCTCAATAATGTTAAGCCTCACACCACCAGTTTTGTGACCTTTGGAGATGGTGCTAAATGTAAAATCAAAGGAGTTGGTGATTTGGACTGCCCTGGAGTTCCAAGTCTGAATGAAGTACTGTTGGTAAAAGGGCTGACTGCTAATCTCATTAGTATCAGTCAACTGTATGATCTAGGATTCAAGGTCAATTTCTCAAAATCTGAATGTCTTGTAATTAATGAAAAGCAAGAAACTGTAATGAAAGGAGTCAGATCTAAAGACAACTGTTACTTGTGGGAGCCTGAGAACACTAATTTCTCCTCTGTGTGTTCCATTGCAAAAGAAGAAAAAGAGGTGAAACTGTGGCACCAAAAACTTGGACATCTTCATCTAAGAGGTATGAAAAGGATTATCTCCATGGAGGCAGTCAGAGGGATTCCAAGACTGCAAATTGATGAAGGAAGAGTTTGTGGTGAATGTCAGGTTGGTAAGCAGACTAGAATGTCACATCCAAAGTCAAGACATTTGACCACCTCTAAGGTTCTAGAACTTCTTCATATGGATTTGATGGGACCAATGCAAGTGGAGAGTCTTGGTGGAAAAAGATATGCCTATGTGGTTGTGGATGATTTTTCCAGATTCACCTGGATTAACTTCATTAGGGAAAAATCTGATGTATTTGAAGTTTTTAAAGAATTGTGCAAAAAAATTCAAAGAGAAAAGGAAGGGTGTATTGTCAGAATCAGAAGTGATCATGGCAAGGAATTTGAAAACAGCAAGTTTGATGATTTCTGTTCCTCAGAAGGAATTAGTCATGAGTTTTCTTCTCCTATAACTCCTCAGCAAAATGGAGTTGTGGAAAGAAAAAACAGGACCATACAGGAATCTGCCAGAGCAATGATACATGCCAAAAGACTTCCTATGTATTTTTGGGCTGAAGCTATGAATATAGCCTGCTATGTCCATAACAGGGTCACCTTGAGAAAGGGAACCTCATCCACCATATATGAACTCTGGAAAGGAAGAAAACCAACTGTGAAGTACTTCCATGTGTTTGGCAGCAAATGCTATATTCTGGCAGATCGTGAACAAAGAAGAAAACTAGACCCTAAAAGTGATGAAGGCATATTTCTAGGATACTCCTCAAACAGCAGAGCTTATAGAGTATTCAATTCCAGGACCAAAGCCATGATGGAATCAATAAATGTTATAATTGATGATTATCATGAAGAAATAGATGTCCCTTGTAATGTTGAGACATTCTTTGAGTCTCCAACCCAACAGAATGATCTACCCAACACCACCACAACAGAATCTGAATCAAAGGAAGCTAGCAAGATCCCTTCCATCAGAATTCAGAAGGATCATCCAAAAGAGCTCATCATAGCAGATCCCAACAGTGGAGTCATTACAAGATCTAGAGAAATCATCTCAAACTCTTGTTTTGTGTCCAAAATGGAACCAAGAAATGTCAAGGAAGCTTTAACTGATGAATACTGGATTGGTGCAATGCAAGATGAACTGAACCAATTCAAGCAACATGAAGTTTGGGAACTGGTTCCTAGACCTGAAGGAACTAACATCATTGGCACAAAATGGATTTTCAAGAACAAATCAGATGCTGAAGGAGTTGTCACCAGGAATAAGGCAAGACTTGTTGCTCAAGGGTACACTCAGGTTGAAGGGGTTGATTTTGATGAAACCTTTGCACCTGTAGCCAGGCTGGAATCAATCAGACTCTTATTGCCAATTGCTTGTCTTCTGAAGTTCAAGCTATTCCAGATGGATGTGAAAAGTGCCTTTCTAAATGGGTACTTGAATGAGGAAGCTTATGTGGAACAGCCCAAAGGCTTTGTTGATCCAAACCACCCTGATCATGTCTACAAATTGAGAAAAGCTCTATATGGCCTGAAATAAGCTCCTAGAGCATGGTATGACAGGTTAACAAAGTTTCTCTCAGACAAAGGATACAGAAAAGGAGGCTTGGACAAAACACTCTTTGTCAAAACTGAAGGAGGGAAGTTAATGGTTGCCCAAATATATGTTGATGACATAGTGCTTGGAGGAATGTCAGAACCTATGGTTAAACATTTTGCTGAACAGATGCAGGCTGAATTCGAAATGAGTCTCATGGGAGAACTGACTTATTTTCTTGGACTGCAAGTCTCACAGATGGAGGACTCAATCTTCTTATCTCAAAGCAAGTATGCTAAGAACATTGTAAAGAAGTTTGGTATGGAGAATGCCAATCACAAAAGGACTCCTGCTCCTACTCATTTAAAGCTTTCCAAAGATTTAAGTGGGGTTAAGGTGGATCAAAGTCTGTACAGAAGCATGATAGGAAGCTTGTTGTACTTAACTGCCAGCAGAACTGATATTGCCTTTGCAGTTGGAGTTTGTGCAAGATACCAAGCTGATCCCAAAGTCAGTCATATCAATCAAGTGAAGAGAATTTTGAAATATGTGAGTGGAACTTACAACTATGGGTTGCTATATTCTCATGGCTGTGAACCAAATCTGACTGGTTACTGTGATGCTGATTGGGCTGGTAGTGCTGATGATAGAAAAAGCACCTCTGGAGGATGTTTCTTCTTGGGAAATAATCTGGTTTCCTGGTTCAGCAAGAAACAGAATTGTGTGTCTCTCTCTACTGCTGAAGCTGAATACATTGCAGCTGGTAGTAGCTGTTCTCAAATGATCTGGATGAAACAGATGCTTACTGAGTATAATGTCACTCAAGATGTTATGACATTGTACTGTGACAATCTGAGTACAATCAACATTTCCAAGAATCCCATTCAGCATAGTAGGACCAAACATATTGACATAAGACATCACTTTATTAGAAACCTTGTAGAAGAGAAGACAATCAAATTGGAACATGTTGCCACTGAGCTACAGCTGGCTGACATTTTTACCAAGGCTCTTGATGCAAATCAATTTGAAAACTTGAGGGGTAAGTTGGGTATTTGCCAACATGAGGAATTGTAGCAATTAATTTTGCTTAAAACAAGGGTTAAAGATGTTATGCTTGTTCTGATTGGGTTAAAATTATATTTTCCCATTTCCTTCAATTCTTTTAAGAAGTTGAATAGACACTCCTTTTCTTCCTTCCCCTCTCGTCTCCTCATCAAAACCCAGTCTCTCAATCAGAATTTTCTCTTCAGTTGCTGTTGGTCCTATAAGACTGTCAAAATGTCTCAAACACCATCATCCAATACGACTATTTCAACCTCTTCCTCTAATCAAGATTCTAGGACAATCTCTTCTTGTCTGGACTCTGAAGTCCTGGAGATCTCTTCTCTTAGAAAAGTGGGAACTAACCCCACCAAGGTCAAAGAGTTGAGAACAAGACATGCAGGAAGGTCCCAAGCTTCTGCCTCTGGTAATCCATCTCATCCTTCTTCTTCAGTTCCCCCTGAAATTGAAAATAGGGAAGGGTCGGCCTATGTTAGTCAAGCAATAGCTAAAATTGTTTCAAGAATTCTGAACGAGAACCACTCAGTTCCTGGCATTTCTATTCCTTTGAATCAAGAAAGTTCAAATGCTGAAACAAATCCAGATGTCTCTAAGGATGTTGAGACATCAGACAAAGAGAAGAATGCTGACATTGCTCACAAGAAAAGGAAGAAGCCCGAATCCTCTGAGTCTGATGACAGTGCTTAAAGGTTGGTGGAGTTGCTGTTTGGTGGAGTTGGTGCTGGTACCTGGTAGAGTTTGGAAGTGTGTTCAGTTTTTTTGGTTCTGCTCTCATTACTTTTTCTGGATGACTGTATAACTTTTAAGAACATGTATCTTTGGCCCATTTGTGGCTAAAGAGGGGGAGATATATTTTGGTACTTAATTAGACATTCTATTTTTCTGCAGTCATTTCTTTCTGCTGCTATCTATCTCTGATTGCTTAGGGTCTTTAGCCAAAAATCTGCCAAAAGGGGAGTTTGTAGTTGTTTAGTTATTGGCTTGCATTTTTGGTAAAACCCAAGTGTATGTGTGAATGTCATGACTGATGTCATAACATTCCAGTTTAGTTTGTACTGATTCATTAGGTACCTTTGCAGAAAAATATTGTCATACAGGTACTAATGTTTATAAGTGTGTATCTGAGCATTTTGCAAAATGATCACATTTACCTAAATCAGTAGACAGGTTTTCAGATGTCATAACAGATGTTAAGACATCCTGTTCTGAACTAACAGGTATGCAGTTTGGTTAATTCTGAGTCTTTTCAGGAAAATGACTCAGTCTTTCCAGAACAGAATCCTGCGTTTTCTTTGGGTTAACCTAGCTCAACCCCAACCTGGTTGATAAATTCCTGTGACCTAGTCTTAAGGTCAAACGGAATTAACCCTAGCTTTTTGTGGAAATCCTAACTGAAGTTGCAGCTACTATATATTCAACAGGGCTGCTGTTTTGAAGATAATCCCTTTTTGACAGAAGATCATTTAGATGCTGTATAGTTTTTACTATTGTAATCCAAGCAATTATCATTGTGATAAGTGACTTGGAATAGGTTTTAATTGTAAGGGTTGTGTAACACTCAAAGCTTTGAAGCAAGAGTGTTTGTATGTCTCTTGACTAAAGCTGTGAAGCAAAGTTAAGTTAGGTTTGTGTATCACTCAAAGCTGTGAAGCAAGAGTGTTTGTGTTGCTTGATTAAAAAGCTGTGAAGCATAATCAAGTGTATGTTTTGAAGAGTGTCTTCAACAATTCATTAGTCAAATTGTTTTTATGTATCACTGCTGTGATTGAGGGGGAGTGAGTAGGAACTCAGGTTTAAGTTGTACTTAGATTGAAGTTGCATTGGGTAGGTCTTAAGTGAAGGAGATAAACTGGTTGGTTTATTCCTGAATTAATATCTCTTATAGTGGATTTCCTCCCTGGCTTGGTAGCCCCCAGAGTAGGTGTTGTTGCACACTGAACTGGGTAAACAATTGACTGTGTTCTTTACTGTTTTTGTATTTACTGTCTTATAGAAAGTCAAATACGGTGTCATAACATTGAACGTGACATTGAGTATCTGCAGCCAGAATTTCAAGTGTAAACATGAAACTTGCTCCATTTTCACCATGAATTCAACCATGTAATTAACTAAAGCTATAAATCAAAGATGAACATGAATTTTGTTTGGTACCAAATAAAACCTAATTTTTTTTCCAGAAAGTTCAACTTTGAAATTCGCATCACTCGGGAAACATAAATGAAAACTAAAGGCATGGTTAGCTTCAGGGCTATGATGTCCATATTTTTATTTATAAAGTAACCATTAATGATGCTTGTAGAGAGAGTTCAAATTTGAGAAAACTTACCTCAAAACTGGAAATCAGGTATGGAGTTTGAGCACCACTGGAAGTGTTCTGATGATCTAGATAGCTTCACTGAACTCCTAGGAAGCTAATGCAACTCTTACTTTATGCTGAAAATGCATGAATCTTCCTGGAGAAGTCAAGTTATAGGTGACTATTTTTTAGTTTGGAAGATGATCAAAATGGAGTTACAATTATGAAACAAGGGTGGGGATGAGTTATAAATGAGGTATGGAAGCTTTGTGATTGATTAGAAGTGAAAACGCACGAGTGGATTGTGAGTTTGAAGTTTGAAGTCAGAATGTGCAACAATGGATGTTTGAAATGCAAATTCTAATTTTAGAGTGTTTGAGGGTTGTGAATTTGTCCTTTGGATTGCAAATGACTCCTCTATAGAGGAAAGGTTTTGAAGGCTCTAGTGATAAGAAATCAAATATCACATGTTATGGTTATGTGACTTGATTTTGAAGCCATCTTGAAAATCATGGTTTTAATGCATAGTACAAGGGCTTGTATGGTGTCTAATAGGTTGTAGATGAGTTTCTTATGGCTTTGAGATTGCGTGTGTTCATAAGGGACAAGTGAAAAGCTCAAGGAGAGTGGACTTTGTGATTAAAGACACTTTTCCAAAATGGCAATGTTACCTTTGTGCCAAAATGGATTAATCACTTGGACAATGGCTCAAATGCTTGGACAATGGCTAAATTAGTTGTGTAAACAATTAATTATGGAGTTATTTGCAAGTTAGAAGCCTGCAAATAAATATTTATGTAGCATGGCTTGAGATTTGATCAAGTGTTCTTCATGAAAATGCCTTGTAATTCAAGAATGGATGCTCAACTTATTCTATTTGATTCTCCTAGCTCAAGCATGATCTCTTCGAGTCATTCTCAATCAAAACCCTAATTTTTTACAATTTCACCCATTTGATGATTTGAATGCTTTTCTTGAGGAATTATGATTAACCCTTGGTCAATTGATAAGTATCACTTCAAAATGTTGATGTTGGCCAAAAATCATGAAGTTTGACTGTATGTTGACCACATTTGACTTTTTACCCAATATAGTTAATTTTCAATCATTTGAGCAATTGACTAAGTAAATTTCTGGTGCAAGACTTGAAACTTGATATGAGCAATATTGGAGACCTATAATGAACCATGAAAGTAACATGAGATATTAAAAGTCTAACATTCCTTGAGAAAACCAAAACCCTAATTTGTGGCCTCACTGCTTAGGAGGTGAACTTGTCAGATCAACTCTTTGAGAATCCTTGAGCATTTGAGATCATTTGTGAGAAATGTCTTGAGAAAAGAGAGAGACAATTTTGGGGTACAACAACTGCCCTTGTTCAATCTTCTTATACATGAAGAGCTAGATTGGCTTGTCTGTCATTCATGACTTGAAGGTGGAAAATTATTGAACAATTAAGTGCCAAAAAATTTTCTCTCGCTTGTGCATGAAGTAAAACTGTTTGTTGATTAAACCGGGAATACGCTTAAAGATGCCATTTGGAGAGGAAATGAAGAGTTGTCAGAGATGGGCTTATAGATGCCATCTAAAGTAACTGTGATAGAGAAATTGGACTAAGTCTACGCTCGACTTTGATCCGAGCTAGAAAATGTCTACTGGAAGAAGTATCAGAATAAATTTTTGGTCGATTTAATCTAAGCCAGAAGATGTACGCGTCTGTCTTTAACTGGAGGAAATATCAGAATAAATTTTTGGTTGATTTAATCTGAGCCAGGAAAGGTCTACTGAGAGAAGTATAAGAATAAATCTTTAGTCGATTTAATCTGGGCCAGAAAACTTCTTTAAATCTTTAATTGGGAGAAGTATCAGAATAAATATTTGGTTGATTTAATCCAAGCCAGAAAAGGTCTACAGAGAGAAGTATTAGAATAAATCTTTGGTCGATTTAATCTGAGCCAACATATGTCTTTAAGTCTTTAACTGGGAGAAGTATCATAATAGATCTTTGGTCTGTTTGATCTAAGCCAGAAAAGGTCTACTGAGAGAAGTATCAAAATAAATCTTTGGTCGATTTAATCTGCGCCAGCATAGGTCTTTAATTCTTTAACTAGGAGAAGTATCAGAATAGATCTTTAGTGGATTTGATCTGAGCCAGAAAAGGTCTACTGAGAGAAGTATCATAATAAATCTTTGGTCGATTTAATCTGGGCCAGCAGAGGTCTTTGAATCTTTAACTGGGAGAAGTATCAAAATAAATCTTTGTTCGATTTTATCTGAGCCAAAAAAGGTCTACTGAGAGAAGTATCAAAATAAATCTTTGGTCAATTTAATCTGAGCCAGCAGAGGTCTTTAAATATTTAGTTGGGAGAAGTATTAGAATAAATCTTTGGTTGATTTAATCTGATCCAGAAAAGTTCTACTGAGAGAAGTATCAGAATAAATCTTTGGTTGATTTAATCTGAGCCATTAGATGTTTTTAAAATCTTTAACTGGGAGAAGTATCAGAATAAGTCTTTGGTCGATTTAATCTGAGCCTGAAAAGGTCTACTGAGAGAAGAATCAGAATAAATCTTTGGTCAATTTAACCTGAGCCAGAAAATGTCTTTAAATTTTTAATTGGGAGAAGTATCAGAATAAATCTTTGGTCGATTTAATCTCATCCACAAAATTTCTACTGAGAGAAGTATCAGAATAAATCTTTGGTCAATTTAATCTAAGCCAGCAGAGGTCTTTAAATCTTTAACTGGGAGAAGTATCAGAATAAATCTTTGGTTGATTTAATCTGAGCCAGAAAAGGTCTACTGAAAGAAGTATCAAAATAAATCTTTGGCCGATTTAATCTAAGCCAGTAGAGGTTAATTTTTTTTATTAATAACCATGTATTAAAATAATATTTCGCAAATAACCGGGTTTCGGAAAAAATTACGCAAATAACCATGTTTGAGATGACTCCCCAAAGGAGGAGCCATCTCACTTGGCGCCTCCACCTAGGGTTTTGCCCTAGGCGCCATCTCACTTGGCGCCTCCCTTGGCTTTTAGCCAAGTGAGATGGCGCATGCTCCTTAAAAGTGAGAGGAGGCGCCATCTCACTTGGCTCCTAGGGCAAAACAAGGGCAAAATGCTGTTTTATAAATAATTCGTCCGTTTCTCTGAAATTTCTCACACTTTCTCGCACTGTATTTTTATTTTGTACTCCGTTATTTGCGTCATGACGTCGCCTATGATTTTTAGCTGAGATGGTTACGTTATCTTCTCCGCCACGAAACCTGCGATGAAAATGAAATTCTGGCACATTCACTCCATGGAGCGTCTGAAGCGGGAGTTGATGCGGTGGCTAGATGGAGACATTGCGGAGGGGGAAAAAATTCGAAGGATCCAGCGAAAACGAACAACAACCTCACATGCGACAGGAAGACCTAATGTGTGGTTGGAGGAAGTCAAAACAGACAGTGATGTAATGTTGATGATGCATGGGTCAGATGAAATTGTGTTAACAGTTGTAATTTCCTAGATTGAATATCGTTAATTATTGTTGTACGCGTTTTATTAATTGTAGCAAAATCTGTTAACGGAAAACCCAAATGTTTACAACACAATTATGAAAAGATTTTATGTATTACAATATTTATGTGGTCGAGCCAGATGCCCGATTCAGACAGTTTTTGCGATTGTGTCCGACCTGACGGCATAAACCACACTTTCTTTCCAACCTGTCAAGATCGTCCATTTCTGTTGTGATGCGCCTACTTTTGGGACGACCCTTCTTGTTCCTTCGCATTTGGTCATTGTGCCAAACTATTTCTCCGTCGTATTCAGGCCAATAATCTGGTTTTGCCACCAAAGGAAAGTTGTTGTTGTAAACATTGAGCAACGTTTCAGATTTGTAAATGTTTGACAGCAGTTGAAGCGCGTCTTGATGGGTATGAGCACAAGCGGCAATGACATGAGAGCAAGGCATACGAAATGCTTGAAACCTGCTACAATCGCACCATTGAGAAGGTAAAATGACCCTGTATTCTTGTCTTGGCAGGCCTTCATTATGGTCAATTGTCTCTTTCACAATGAAGTTGTGGCTGTGTTGGTCAAACCGTATAACCATGTGAGTGTTGGCTTTAGCACTTTCAGCCTTAATGTATTTCATGCAGCTTTCACTCCATAGTTGTCCAGATTTCAACACCGCATTCCATATTTCACCTCTTTTTGAAAATAACGCAGCCATCCTAAAATACGTAGATTTTACCAAGGCAGTGATTGGGAGGTTTCGTATGCCCTTGAATACCCCACTCATTGATTCAATAAGATTTGTTGTCATATGCCCCCATCTTTGGCCATTGTTGTATGACCTAGTCCATTTTTCCACCGGAATATTATCGATCCTCCTACCGGCTTCCGGATTAGACAAACGGATCTCGTTGTAGTAATATTTGAATGTGGGTTGTGTTAATGCATATCCCGCATTCATAACCGCTTTCCTCAATGTTTTGTCCTTGACCTCCCTCGAGAAATTTTGGACGATATGCCTAACGTAATAGACATGCGTAGAAGGAGGGTCATGCCAACCATTTGCTGGATTATTGTAGGCACTTTCAATGGAGGCATGTCTGTCCGAGATCAAACAGAGATCTGGTTGAGGAGCCACGTGTGTCTGAAGATTTTTCAGGAAAAAGCTCCAAGCACCACCGGTCTCCCCCTCGAAAAGGGCAAACGTAATGGGGAAAATGTTGTTTTTGCCATCTTGTGCAACTGCCATCAATAGCGTGCCTTTGTACTTCCCATACAACCAAGTCCCATCAATTTGTAAAATTGGTTTGCATGATGCAAACCCTGTGATCCATGGTTAAAATGCCCAAAACACGCGACTGAATATTCTGTTGCCATGCAGTAGACTACCATCTTGGGCGTACGCTGGCAATGTTTCCAGAATGTAAACACTACCTGGAGAATACGTCTTAAGTGCATTCAAGTAGCAGGGAAGTTCTCGGTATGACTCCTCCCAATTTCCGTACACCCTTTCAATCGCCTTAGTCTTTGCTAACCACGCCTTACGGTAAGACGAAGTGTAGTTAAAAACCGTGGTGATGTGGGAGATGATTGTTTTCACCTTCAAAGATGGGTCGTTGCTGACCAGGGGTAGGATTTCTTGACAGATTAGATCATAGTTGAGTTTTCGGTGGTCTTGTGATTGAGTGGAACTTACACAAGTGTGGGTAGTCATGGAACCTATGATCCAGCAGTCACCCCTTAATCTGTATGATGCGGTCAGCTTGAACATACAGTCAGGGTGGACACACTTGATCTTGTACCTTTCCGGGTTGAGAGGATCCACCTTAAAATCAACCGAGTTGAGCATGTGAAATTTTTTAATGGCCCTGATGCATTCCTCTCTGTTACGAAACTTGTCCTTCTCTTTTAAATTTTCATCCGACTGCATATATGGATTGAAAAATAAGTCAGTAGAAGGTTCATCTCCGCCCATGTTGAAGTTTGTCATGTGCGGAGGTGGTGTGTAAATTTTGTCTGTAGGAATACTAGGGATGCCATCATCGTCGGAATCATCGTTCACCATTTCATCAAACTCTAACGCGTTATCTTCTTCTTCATCATCAACTGCATCTACCCCATCTTGTTCATTCTCCAAAGGATCAACCTCCTGTGTCACATGAGGCTCTTGAAGCAAAACGTACAACTCAATAGAGTCGTATCCAGAATAGACATGGCTGGAAATCATATTTTGGAGATCCTCGTCATCTTGAACTTCAACCTTATAAAAAATTACTTGGTTGTTTCCAAAGAAAACTGGATTCTGATAAAATATCTGGGACACCGGGCCTCGTTCAAGTTTGGCCTCCAATCTTTTTTTGAAGTACGAGAAATTGGCTTTCCCGTTTAAGAGAAATCGGATGTTGTCTGTGTCTCTAAACAAAAACCCAGTTGTGGGACAAATGTATGTCTCACCGTTGAAATGTGCTTTGACGACAAATTATGGTGAAGAGGCCATTGCGTAGAATTGTTTTATGGTTTGAAGGTTGGAATGTTTGAGGTTTATTGATTGTATGAAGGTTTGAATGCTGTAATGTTTGAAGGTTAGAATGTTTGAATTTGATGAGTGATTCGAAGGTTGAAGGTTGGAATGTTTGAAGGTTGGAATGTTTGAAGGTTGAAATTGATTGTACCATTCATTTTTGTACTCTTTCGCCAAGTCCAATGGCGCCTCCCTTACTGTCCAATCGTGATACATGCATGGGCTTATGTAACCCCCTAGGCTGCCACCTAGCCTGCCCCTAGTCTGCACATATACATGTATTTTGTAAGACTCCTCCCATCAACTCCAATAATATTACATGCAATAATGAAAGGAATCCCAAAGGCTGTCACGTAGCCTAAGCCTAGGTTGTAACAAAGGACACCTCTTATTCGCCAATTGGGGTGGCGACACCATTCATTTTTGTACTCTTTCGCCAAGTCCAAGGGTGCCTCCCTTACTGTCCAATCGTGATACATGCATGGGCTTATGTAACCCCCTAGGCTGCCACCTAGCCTGCCCCTAGTCTGCACATATACATGTATTTTGTAAGACTCCTCCCATCAACTCCAATAATATTACATGCAATAATGAAAGGAATCCCAAAGGCTGTCACGTAGCCTGAGCCTAGGTTGTAACAAACGACACCTCTTATTCGCCAATTGGGGTGGCGACACCATTCATTTTTGTACTCTTTCGCCAAGTCCAATGGCGCCTCCCTTATTGTCCAATCGTGATACATGCATGGGCTTATGTAACCCCCTAGGCTGCCACCTAGCCTGCCCCTAGTCTGCACATATACATGTATTTTGTAAG
This sequence comes from Vicia faba, assembly GCA_948472305.1. Lineage (NCBI taxonomy): Eukaryota > Viridiplantae > Streptophyta > Magnoliopsida > Fabales > Fabaceae > Vicia > Vicia faba. The sequence continues at coordinate 918,334,546 of OX451741.1, read as the reverse complement.
ACTCCTCCCATCAACTCCAATAATATTACATGCAATAATGAAAAGAATCCCAAAGGCTGTCACGTAGCCTGAGTCTAGGTTGTAACAAAGGACACCTCTTATTCGCCAATTGGGGTGGCGACACCATTCATTTTTGTACTCTTTCGCCAAGTCCAATGGCGCCTCCCTTACTGTCCAATCGTGATACATGCACGGGCTTATGTAACCCCCTAGGCTGCCACCTAGCCTGCCCCTAGTCTGCACATATACATGTATTTTGTAAGACTCCTCCCATCAACTCCAATAATATTACATGCAATAATGAAAGGAATCCCAAAGGCTGTCACGTAGCCTGAGCCTAGGTTGTAACAAAGGACACCTCTTATTCGCCAATTGGGGTGGCGACACCATTCATTTTTGTACTCTTTCGCCAAGTCCAATGGCGCCTCCCTTACTATCCAATCGTGATACATGCATGGGCTTATGTAACCCCCTAGGCTGCCACCTAGCCTGCCCCTAGTCTGCACATATACATGTATTTTGTAAGACTCCTCCCATCAACTCCAATAATATTACATACAATAATGAAAGGAATTCCAAAGGATGTCACGTAGCCTGAGCCTAGGTTGTAACAAAGGACACCTTTTATTCGCCAATTGGGGTGACGACACCATTCATTTTTGTACTCTTTCGCCAAGTCCAATGGTGCCTCCCTTACTGTTCAATCGTGAAACATGCATGGGCTTATGTAACCCCCTAGGCTGCCACCTAGCCTGCCCCTAGTCTGCACATATACATGTATTTTGTAAGACTCCTCCCATCAACTCCAATAATATTACATGCAATAATGAAAGGAATCCCAAAGGTTGCCACGTAGCCTGAGCCTAGGTTGTAACAAAGGACACCTGTTATTCACCAATTGGGGTGGCAACACCATTCATTTTTGTAATCTTTCGCCAAGTCTAATGGCGCCTCCCTTACTGTCCAATCGTGATACATGCATGGGCTTATGTAACCCCCTAGGCTGCCACCTAGCCTGCCCCTAGTCTGCACATATACATGTATTTTGTAAGACTCCTCCCATCAACTCCAATAATATTACATACAATAATGAAAGGAATTCCAAAGGATGTCACGTAGCCTGAGCCTAGGTTGTAACAAAGGACACCTTTTATTCGCCAATTGGGGTGACGACACCATTCATTTTTGTACTCTTTCGCCAAGTCCAATGGTGCCTCCCTTACTGTTCAATCGTGATACATGCATGGGCTTATGTAACCCCCTAGGCTGCCACCTAGCCTGCCCCTAGTCTGCACATATACATGTATTTTGTAAGACTCCTCCCATCAACTCCAATAATATTACATGCAATAATGAAAGGAATCCCAAAGGTTGCCACATAGCCTGAGCCTAGGTTGTAACAAAGGACACCTGTTATTCGCCAATTGGGGTGGCGACACCATTCATTTTTGTAATCTTTCGCCAAGTCTAATGGCGCCTCCCTTACTGTCCAATCGTGATACATGCATGGGCTTATGTAACCCCCTAGGCTGCCACCTAGCCTGCCCCTAGTCTGCACATATACATGTATTTTGTAAGACTCCTCCCATCAACTCCAATAATATTACATGCAATAATGAAAGGAATCCCAAAGGCTGTCACGTAGCCTGAGCCTAGGTTGTAACAAAGGACACCTCTTATTCGCCAATTGGGGTGGCGACACCATTCATTTTTGTACTCTTTCGACAAGTCCAATGGCGCCTCCCTTACTGTCCAATCGTGATACATGCATGGGCTTATGTAACCCCCTAGGCTGCCACCTAGCCTGCCCCTAGTCTGCACATATACATGTATTTTGTAAGACTCCTCCCATCAACTCCAATAATATTACATGCAATAATGAAAGGAATCCCAAAGGCTGTCACGTAGCCTGAGCCTAGGTTGTAACAAAGGACACCTCTTATTCGCCAATTGGGGTGGCGACACCATTCATTTTTGTACTCTTTCGCCAAGTCCAATGGCGCCTCCCTTACTGTCCAATCGTGATACATGCATGGGCTTATGTAACCCCCTAGGCTGCCACCTAGCCTGCCACTAGTCTGCACATATACATGTATTTTGTAAGACTCCTCCCATCAACTCCAATAATATTACATGCAATAATGAAAGGAATCCCAAAGGCTGTCACGTAGCCTGAGCCTAGGTTGTAACAAAGGACACCTTTTATTCGCCAATTGGGGTGGCGACACCATTCATTTTTGTACTCTTTCGCCAAGTCTAATGGCGCCTCCCTTATTGTCCAATCGTGATACATGCATGGGCTTATGTAACCCCCTAGGCTGCCACCTAGCCTGCCCCTAGTCTGCACATATACATGTATTTTGTAAGACTCCTCCCATCAACTCCAATAATATTACATGCAATAATGAAAGGAATCCCAAAGGCTGTCACGTAGCCTGAGCCTAGGTTGTAACAAAGGACACCTCTTATTCGCCAGTTGGGGTGGCGACACCATTCATTTTTGTAATCTTTCGCCAAGTCTAATGGCGCCTCCCTTACTGTCCAATCGTGATACATGCATGGGCTTATGTAACCCCCTAGGCTGCCACCTAGCCTTCCCCTAGTCTGCACATATACATGTATTTTGTAAGACTCCTCCCATCAACTCCAATAATATTACATGCAATAATGAAAGGAATCCCAAAGGCTGTCACGTAGCCTGAGCCTAGGCTGTAACAAAGGACACCTCTTATTCGCCAATTGGAGTGGCGACACCATTCATTTTTGTACTCTTTCGCCGAGTCCAATGGCGCCTCCCTTACTGTCCAATTGTGATACATTCATGGGATGCCACCTACCGTGCAAGACTGACACCTTTCATTTTTTATACATGCATGCATGCATATGTGTAACCCCCTAAGCATGCAAATGTGACACTTCGCAGGCATGCAAGCACAAGCAACCACTATATCAAAATTATTTGCCTATAAATACATACCATATCATACATCTCTCACACCCACACAAGTCTCACTCTCTGCTACGAAATATTTCATAAGTCTATCATACTCTCTATCTCTTCCTAAGTCTTTCATACTCTCAAGCATTTTAAACAATGGCTTTTCTAACAATGGGCGATACTCACAGAGGCACAAGGGAAAACATTGCCGCATTTGTAAGTTTCTTTTTTGGTTATACATTTTTCATACTTCAAATAACGCGTTGTTCATCTTAATTAATCTTACACATGTTACATTATGAACTCAGGACACAAAAAGATTCAGAATCCGTTCGCACAACTACCTAGCTCCCGACCCATTTATCGTCCCATATCTGGAATACACAGGTTTTGGACATGTCATAAAGATCTCCAACTGCACCATTGACTCGAAGTTCATTCTTGCAATGTTGGAAAGGTGGAGACCGGAGACCCATACATTTCACCTACCAATAGGTGAATGTACCATCACGCTAGAGGATGTGTACATGCTACTAGGTCTCCCTATCGACGGTAAGGCCGTGAACGGGTCAGTTCAACAACCCAACTCTCAGTGTGAAGAACTGTTGGGCAGGGATATGGTAGAAGGTGGTGGTGCAAGAGGGCAGGGAATACTACTCACTGAGCTGAAAAGTCATTATGCAAGTTTGGAATTAAATGAAAATTCCTCAGAGAATGACAGGGTAGTAAAAGCCAGAACTTATCTTATGATACTTTTTGGTACATTTTTATTTCCCGAAAGTACGGGAAATAGTGTAAATTTTATGTACTTACATTTACTAACAAATTTTGAAAAAACAAGAAAATATAGTTGGGGTTCTGCAGTTTTAGCCCACCTATACAGTTCCTTGTGCAAAAACGCAGTCAAGGAAAAATGTACATTTTATGGGTGCGCTTTTTTACTACAAGCCTGGGGTTGGTGGAGGATGGAGTCCTTAAACCCCGTCAACAACAACACTTTCGGTTTCCCGTACGCAACAAAGTAAGTCATCAAGTTATAACATTTATAACTATTCTGCTCTTCCCAAAATATATGCTAAGAATAAAATGTTTCTCATTTCCTTTAGGTACTGCGTGAGGGGTATGGATTACGGCAAGAATCCAAGATTCAATGTCGCACTCTACCGTAACCTGTTGGATCACTTAGGCCCGGATGACGTACATCGTAGCTTTTAACTTTTGTTCAACTAAATTATTTATACACTACTTTTTCATTAACCTTATTTACATTTTATCGTAGTTCGTCTGGAGACCATATTTGGGTTTGGGCCATGTTCCAAACCTGGAGGATGCAGCAACTTGGACCGCGAAGACTGCAATCATTCGGTTCAACATTATGGAGATGCACCACAACGACCGTGTGAAGATGCAGTTCGGAATGAATCAAGAGATACCAAGTGATCCAACTTGTTTGTCCCCATGGCATCTTTAAAGGGTTGACGCCCAGTGGGGTCTTACCAACTGGAAAGACTTCGCTCCGGAATGGTGTAAGATGTGGCAGAGGCGTCACCGCTACGTCTTGCAATTCTCGGTTTTCCTTACTCAAGGTAATATGCGACACACAGATCAATATTTGTCTTGGTACAGGTCGGTTAGTAACCCAGAAATGCACGTGTCTCATCCAAGGTACTTGGTTGACCCACGCACACAATGGGCACAACCCTCGATTCCCCATCAACAAACCCAAAACCCATCAACCTCCCACCAACCCCCAAGAAGAAACAGACCCACAAACACCCAACCACAGTCCCCACCACAACACAACTACAATCAAATGTCGCACAACCAACCACAATCACCACCAAACTACCAATACCCCGATATGCCTCAAACCCAACCATAATACCAATCTCAATACCAGCACACCCGCATACCCCACACACAATTTCAGTCTTCCACATATCCCAATATGGCGCCCTCAACATCCAGCCTTAGCCATGATATGGGAATGTCGGAAGATTACGAACAAGCCGACCCAACCTACCATCACCCACAATATCACCAAACCACCCAACATCCTCAATACCAAACACCCCAAGATCCATTTCCTTTCTACCCACCGTACTTAGACGATCAATGCTACAGACCCACTATGGAACCGCACCCACCGCCAACACGACCAAACTTTGAGGGTATGGGTAACCGACTGTACCAGAGCGGATCTTCTAGATATGGAGATCTGACTAATTTTATGGATTCGGACCGCATTGACTTCGCTGGGCCATCGACCTCGCCGCAGCAGGAAACGCGACGACACCCAGCACGAGAAAGGTGAGGACAGGGATGCGGAACCTGGGGTCATTACCGGGTTCCGGGGGATCACTGATGTATCCGTTTTTTTTCCCAGTATTTTTGTATCCATTTTTTTAATCTATTTTTTTTACTGTTATTTTAATGTAATACAGTTGGATGTAATTATTTTTTTTTAATAAAAAGTCCATTTTGTTGATCTCTGTCCAACACGCAACGCACCCGAAAAAAAATAAATCATTTTTTGCCCTAAAAATACACCTAGGCGCCATCTCACTTGGCTTAGGGCATGCCCTAAGCACGTAGGCGCCAAGTGAGATGGCGCCTCCCCTTAAAATATAGGTGAATGCGCCATTTCAGATGGCTCCTCCTTTGGGGAGTCATCTGAAACATGGTTATTTGTGTATTTTTTTTCTGAAACGCTGTTATTTGCGAAATATTATTTTAATACTTGGTTATTAATAAAAAAAATTCAGCAGAGGTCTCTAAATATTTAACTGGGAGAAGTATTAGAATAAATCTTTGGTCGATTTAATCTAAGCCAGAAAAGGTCTACTGAGAGAAGTATCAGAATAAATATTTGGTCGATTTAATCTGAGCCGTCAAATGTTTGAAGGGAGTGTTCATCATGTAGATATTTTCCATGTCTTGTTTTAGGAAATGACCTACAATTTGTTTTGAGGATTTGTTGATGATATCAGTTTGTCGATTGATCTTTCCTGAAAAGGTAAAGAGTTAGTTATATGCAATGTTATGATGTATGAAATGCATTACGCGATGATGTTCTCAAAGTAAATGAGATTGTTCTATATGCGCTTCGTATGCATATGCTATGATGTATGAAGGTGAAATGTTGTTGAAGTGTAGTTGTAAACCCGTGCAGAATCTTGTCTGGGAAAATAAATCATGGATTACTGCTGGGGATGAAGAGTGTGTGTATCTTCAATCTTGTATAGAATGCTTCCGCTGGGGATTCCTGGTTACTTGTTTGAGAAAGCTCTACAAGGGATGTATTGTTTTCTGTTTGGGGATTAGAGTTTGGGAACATTGGTCGTTCATTGCTCTACTAGGGAATTTAATTCTTATATAGCCTGATTGGGGATAAAATAGATGGATTCATCTTCCAAGTCGTTTGGGGAGAATAAAGTTAACTGGTATTTGGTCAGGTACCGGGTTTTGCAGCAACTTTTAGGGGATAGTGGTAACTTCACTGGGAAGAGGAATTTTGTCAGTGATTTGTAGTAGTATGAGGAATAGACTCGAGCTGGGGAAATTGTAGCTTGTTGGGGAAATAAACCTTGTTGTCAGAGAAGTATTCAGCTGAGGAAACAAATTCTCCTGGGGAAATTGAATTTGCTAAAGAGAAGAAATTTTGTAGGGGTTTTACAGTTTTGGAGGACCAGACTTAGCTTGGGGAGAAATTTTCCATGCATGATACTGATTGGAACTCCGTAGGGAAATTATGTGAAGGATATTATACTCCTTTGTTCACTGGAGCAATCTTCCGGGGAGATTATGGGGAATGTACCCTTATTTGTGAAGACTACTTTGTGGGGGTAATCTCATGCTCTGTGGGGATTCATGGACAACTTGAACGTCATCCCAATTCCTAGAATCTAGAGTAAATACTTATTCATGTTCTTATGCATATATTTGTTAATAGTTAATCATGTTCATATGCACATGTTCATTCAATTTTAGTCATTAGACGTTTTTGCAAATAAAACAGAAAAAACCAAAATTTTAGACTTTAAGATATATTTGTATTGATAATTTTCCTATAAATAGGCGATTTTATACAAAGAGACGAAAATCCTGATAAGAGAAAGTCATCGTGAAATGAAAAGATTACAAAGTGAAAATAAATAAATATATATATATATATATATATATATATATATATATATATATATATATATATATATATAGCCATGTGGAAGTGATCTCATTGGGTTCCAAACTCCGTTATTGCCTCTATGTCTTCGAATATCTCGTCCCTTGCCATCGTAAGAAGTTGATTGGACTGATCTTGTACCATTTGAACTTTCTACTTTGGAAATAAAACTTGCATGTAAGTGATCCAATGGTACATATTCATACACTTTTAATCCCTAATTTTTTCCTGGACAGCCCTTTCGGGTTTTCAGTCTGCCAGGATACCCTTTTTTGGCCCAAGTCGCCCTTTTAGGTTTTCGACTTGCCAGGTGTACAATCTTTTGTATATATTCCTAATTTTTCCCAAACCCTTTTGGTTCGCCGGATGCCCTTACTTTTTCCTAGGCGTTTCAACATAGCGGGTCATTCTTATGCGTAGTATTTTTTGACTATGTCCGCGTTCACAGGATGCGGGAATCTTCGACATCCATAGTGGTTAACATCATAGCTCCTCCCGAGAATACTTTCTTGATAACAAATGGACCTTTGTATGTGGGAGTCCATTTTCCTCTGGGATCGCAGTGTGGTTGAATGATGCGCTTATTACCAAGTCACCAGCCTGGTATACTCGATGCTTGATCTTCTTGTTGAATGCCTTGATCATATGTTTTTGATACATCTGACCATGACAGACAACTGCCAGCCTCTTTTCATCAATTAAATTCAACTGATCCAACCTAGTCTGAATCCATTCGTCTTTGTCTATGTCTGCTTCTTTCATAATCCTTAGAGAAGGGATTTGAACTTCGACAGGCAAGACATCTTCTATACCATACATTAGAGAGAATGGGGTTGCCCCAGTTGATGTTCGCGCCGAAGCACGATAGCCATGAAGAGAAAATGGTAACATCTCATTTTAGTCTTTGTAGGCCACCGCCATCTTTTTCATAATCTTCTTTATGTTCTTGTTGGTGGCTTCCACTACACCATTCATCTTAGGTCTGTATAGAGAAGATTTGTGGTGCTTGATCTTGAACTGCATGCAGAGTTCAATGATCATGGCATTGTTGAGATTGGTACCATTATCGGTGATGATCCGCTCAAGAATGCCATACCAACATATGAGGTTATGCTTGATGAAACGGGCCACGACATTCTTGGTATTCGAGGCAAATGAAGCTGCTTCAACCCACTTGGTAAAGTAGTCAATGGCGACAAGAATGAAATGATGTCCATTAGAGGCAGTAGGGTTGATTTCTCTGATCATATCAATGCCCTACATTGCAAATGGCCAAGGAGAAGTCATGACATTCCAAGGAACTGGAGGTACATGAACCTTATCAGCATAAATTTGGCACTTATGGCAAGTCCTCGAGTGGAGGTGACAATCAGTTTCTATGGTCGACCAATTGTAGCCAGCTCTTAGAATCTTCTTGGCCATAGTATGTCCACTAGAGTGAGTACCAAAGATGCCTTTGTGAATGTCCTCCATAATTTTCTCTGCTTCCTTCTTGTCCACATAACAAATCAGGGTCGAATCATGGTTGCGCCTATATAGAATTATGTTGCTCGAGAAGAACTTGGCAGAGAACCTCCATAGGAATTTCTTATCGTTGATTGACGCCCCTTCACGATATTCTCGAGCTTCAAGGTGCCTTTTCACTTTGTAAAACCAAGGCTTCTCCTCTACTCCATCAGTGTCAATCTCATAGCAGTGCGTTGGTTCGTCAAATATTTCGACAGTAATTATGGGAACTTCATTGTCCCATTTGACCTTGAACATGGATGACATGGTAGATAAGGCATCCGCCAACTAATTTTCTTCCCTCGAGATATGTTCAAAGGTAACCACTTCAAAGTACGAGATCAAGGTGAGTACAAGTTCTTTGTAAGGGATAAGATTTGGATGTTTTGTATCCCACTCTCCTTTAACTTGACTGATGACCAAGGCTGAATCCCCATACATGCTCAATAATTTTATTTTTAAGTCAATAGCAGCCTTAAGACCTAAGATGCATGCTTCGTACTTAGCCATGTTGTTGGTACAGTCAAAGCAAATCCTGGAAGTGAAAGGCGTATGGCAACCTTCGGGGGAAATGATCACAACACCAATTATGTTACCCAGTGCATTAGAATCTCCATCAAAAACCATAGTCCATCATGATCCTTGCTTAGGTCCTTCATACGGTCCAGGCCTTTCATAATCCGTAATCAACATGATATTCTCGTCCAGGAATTCAAAGTTCATAGATTGGTAGTCATTCACAGCTTGATGCACTAAATAATCTGCAAGCACACTTCCTTTTATTGCTTTTTGAGTAGTGTACTAGATACTGTATTCAGTTAAAATCATTTTCCATCGAGCTATTCTTTCGGAGAGAGTTGGCTTCTCGAAGATGTACTTGATGGGATCTATCTTAAAGATCAATAGAGTAGTATGAGTCAACATATATTGTCTTAGCCGGCGAGCATCCCATGCCAAAACGCAACAAGTTTTCTCGAGCAGTGAATATCTTGTTTCACAGTCGGTAAAAAAATTTCTAAGGTAGTATATTGCATGCTCTTTTCGACCAGACTCGTCATGTTGCCCCAGGACACACCCCATCGAATTCTCTAACACAGTTAAGTACATGATCAAAGGTCTTCCTTCAACCGGTGGCATCAGAATTGGAGGTTCTTGCAAGTATTCTTTGATTTTGTCAAAAGTTATTTGCCAGTCGTTATTCCATTTGACTACTTGATCATTCTTCAACAGCTTGAAGAGTGGTTCATAAGTAGCAGTCAGGTGAGATATGAATCAGGCAATGTATTTGAGTCATTCTAAGAAACCTCTGACCTCCTTCTCAATATGGGGAGATGGAATTTCTTATATTTCTTTAAATTTTGTAGGATCAACCTGAATTCCTTTGCCACTGGCAACGAAACCTAAGAGTTCTCCAGATCTTACCCCGAAGATGCATTTGCTTGGGTTCAGCCTCAACTTGTATTTCTTCAGCCTGCCAAAAAGTTTGTGTAGATGATCAAGGTGCTCTTCTTCAGTTTGGGATCTCGCTATCATTTCATCCACATAAACCTCTATCTCATGATGAATCAAGTCATGAAATAAAGCTACCATAGCATGTTGATAAGTTGTGCATGCGTTCTTCAGCCCAAAAGGAAAGACCTTATAACAAAAGGTGCCCCACTGTGTGACAAAAGTGGTTTTCTCCATGTCTTCAGGCGCCATTTTGATTTGGTTATAACCTGAGAAGCCATCCATGAAGGGGAATACCTTATGTTGAGCATTTGTTTCAACCAAGACATCGACATGTGGTAGTGGGAAATCGTCTTTGGGGCTTACCCTATTTAAATCCCTGTAGTCTATACACATACGGACCTTACCATCTTTCTTCGGTACTGGAATAAAATTTTCAACCCATTGGGGATACGACGTTACTGCCAAGAAACCTGCATTAAAATGTTTCATTACCGCGACCTTGATTTTCTCTGACATATCAGGGCGCATACGGCAAAAATTTTATTTGATCGGAGAACAACCCTCTTTCATTGGCAACCGATGAACCACGATATCAGTATCGAGCCTCGGCATGTCTTCGTATGACCAAGAAAAGACTTCAACATATTCATGCAACATCTAAACCAATCTTCTCTTGACACTATCTTCCAGGTTGGTGCCAATCTTGACTTCTTTATTATTTGTCTCAGTACCTAAGTTTATCACTTCGACTGGTTCTTCGTGCTGTTGGATAGCCCTTTCCTCTTGTATCAGGAGTCTGGAGAGTTCTCCAGGTATCTCGCAATCTTCTTCACCTTTGTCTTTGGCTTGATAGATTGGATTTTCAAAGTCATAAACGACAATAGCAGAATTGTTGTCAATGAGATCCGAAGTGGATGTGGATCTGCAAATGGGTGTGTGTGCATGTAAGGTCACATAGCTATTTTGAAAATGCAGTAAAGTAAAAGAAAGACAAAGAGCATAAAATTTGAATGCAAAATCACCCAATTTTTTCATTAAATGAGCATATGATATATGAAATGACAACCCTTAACAAATGGACTATTGTGCCCCGGGCAAGGCATAAGGTTTAAAGTCATTGTTTTTAAAGAAATTATACTGACAAACTTCTTAAAGAAATAAAAATAGGAAATAGATATTACTCCTGGCTGAACGAGATTGAGATGAAGTCTTTAGCCATCCATTTGTTGAGTTCATCGTCAGTAGTTGGGAATATCCAGTCGTCCAAGTCACCGTCACTGTTAGTGTCTTCCCGAGCATTGACTTCATTATTGCTAATACGAAGAGGTGGACCTCCAATATGAACACGGTGAACCTCTTTCTGAGCCTTTGAAGTGAAACCCAGTCCAAATTTGTCAGATTTATAGGGGATGTCAGGAAGTTATCCCCAAACAGTGTAACCTCCTTCTTCTACAATAACCCTTGCATTCTTTAAGGAAGCCATTCTTGGCGTGCCCTTACAGATTTCAAGAGTAGCAGGAGTAACAACAAAAATCATTGGAAGGATTACTTCAAATGTCTGACAGGGGGTTTCAATTAATTTTCCATCCATTTAAACATATTTGAAAGAATTCAAATGACTGACCATATATTCTTCCTCTCCACAGACTGTGACAATCTTCCCTTTTACTGGGTACTTCAGCTTTTGATGCAATGTAGAGGTAACTGCACCTGCCCCATAAATCCATGGGCATCCTAGCAAGCAAGAATAGGCCGGACGGATGTCCATTACATAAAAATTGGAGTTGAAAACTTGAGATCCCACCTTGATCGGAAGATCGACCTCTCCATGAACCATCCTCTTTGACCCATCGACGGCTCTGACTGCAATATCGATGGGTTTCAGCACCAGCCCTTCACAGTCCAGTCTATCCAAAGCACCTTTGGGAAAAATATTTAGGGAGGACCCAGTATCTATTAACACATGCACCAGGGTGGTGTCTTTGCATTAAATAGAGATGTACATAGATTTATTATGATTCTTCCCTGCCGGAGTCAAATCTACCGCAGAAAAGCTTAAACCATTATCAGTAATTAGGCTCGTAACACAATTTTCAAATTGGTCAGCAGTGGTCTCTTGTGGTACATGGGTATTCTTCAGGAATTTCAACAAAGCTTGGGCATGTACTTCGAAGCATAATGATAAGGACAACATGAATATCTTTGAGGGTGTCTACCCCAGTTGTTCAACTATTTTGTAGTCACTTTTTCGAATGATCTTCAAATTTTCTTCCATCTCTTGTCTAGATGGGTCTTCAATTGTAACTTATTTTGAGGTTCCCTCCGTCAGGGCAGGCTCAGTTACTTTCTCTTTACCTCGGGCGTTGGCAGTTGGCCCAGCAACAGGAATATGAACAAGTGTTGTTGTAGTTTTTGGAGGAGAGATCTCTGGAGAGAAGACCCTTCCTGTCCTAGTGACCTTACTAGTTCTGGAAATGTTTGTAATTTCAGGATCTTCATTTTCAGTAATCCATAGCTCTTGCTTGACACCATGATAATAAACTTATACCCCATAGTACAAGGGAACAACTTTGTCAGAGGAATAGGGGACTGGCCCCAGTTTAGTGATAATCAGGGGAGCCACTCTTGGCTCAGCGGGAATCCTTATAGGGCCTTTAGAGGTGGTCCTAATAGGAGTATTTGAAATGGTGATTATGGAAACATCTTCAAGTCTCAGCTCTTGGAAAGTACTTTCAGGCAAACTCTTCACAGATGGAGTTTTCTTGAACAAAATTTCATGGCTATCAATCAGGCGTTGGATACCTTTCTTCATCCATATACAACCATTAGTTTGAGAAGCACAATGGTAACAATTTTCAAGTCAACCCGGAAATAAACCGGCTCTTAATAGATTCTTCTTAGCGGTCATCAAGGGAGTAGTCAAATCACTAATGGAGGAGACATAGGAAACATCGTCAATGAAATTGACACCTTTACCATGACTGGGCATGGTGCGGTAATCACATTAGGGGTTTATGGAGGGTCAAACTCAACCACCTTACTGTCAATCAAATCTTGGATTTTGCTTTTTAGGGCCCAACAATCATGGTGTCGTGTCTAGGGCTATTAGAATGGTATGCACACCTTGCATTTGGGTTATACTTTAGAGATGATGTGTTGGGATTTTGAGGAGGATCTCGCAGTGTTACCAAATCTGCCTTCAACAGATGTTGTAAAGCTTGAGCCAATGGCATATTAATTCGGGTGAATTGTCTCCTTGGAGTGTCTGACCTACGCTGATTGTTTTGTTGTTGTGGTCGTTGAACTGGGGTTGGGTTAGAAATCAATACTTCTCCTATCGACTGATGATTATTCTTGATACGGCTCCTTTATCTATAAACAACATTAGTTTCCTTCTTTCCAATAAATGTTTTCTTTACAATAGTAAAGGTTTAGGTCATTGGGATCTTCCCCAATCAGCAAATGTTTCCCAATCAGTAAATTAAAGAATGGACTAGTCAAGGTTCCCATAACCATGTCCACTAACTCTCGGTCAGTCAACGGGGGTTGCAACCTTCCATCCAGGTCCCTCCATTTTTGAGCATACTCCTTAAATCCTTCATTTGTGCCCATAGTCATATTCAGTAATTGCACGCGAGTTGGTGCAAGGTCAGTATTGTATTAGTATTGTCTGTAGAAGGCAGCAGCCAAATCCTCCTATGTGTGGATATTAGTTCCCTCTAGTTGATAGAATCACTCCAGCTGTGTCCCAGATAACCTCCCTTGGAAGAAATGAATCCATAACTTCCTATCGGTGGTGTGTGGTTAAATCTTGCGGACATATGACCTCAAATGGAGTTTTGGACAAGAGACTCCATCATATTTTTGTGAAGACCAAAACCTTGAATTTGAGGGGAATGACCACCCCAGGGACCAAACCTAAGTCTCCAAAGTCCAAACCAGGCACTGTTTGGATCTCTACAGCCTTAATTTGTTCTTCCAATTGTTTGTATTTGTCATCCGCCGGTGGGTACTGCTCATTGGAGTAGTCTTCATCCTCAGAAATATGGTTATTTCCACCCCATCCCTAGTGCTTCTAACTTCCTCTTCTTGATTGTCTTCTTCCTCATAATAAGCCTCTTCTATTTGAGCCAGTCGGGCGGGCCCCTTGAACCTTCTTCCCATGTTGAGGATGACAACCTGTTTCTTGGTCTTCTTTTTGGTGGAAAGGAGTGCCATCATTTCTTGTTGTCCTTTAGCTAGGTTGAGGAGAGTCTCTTGGAACTATGTGTGTTGAGTTTGCAGATCTTTGACGGTTTGCTCTAGAGCCATCTTATACTTAAATAAATAGTAAAAAGATGAGGAAACCTGTATCGGAAAACCTTCTTATGACATGATGCATGCTATGTGGATGCAATGTTTTCAAGGACCTCAAGAGATTTAAATTTTCTAGCCAAAAAGGAAACAGAAACAATAATTGCATTAATAAGTTCAAGAGTTATAATTGCCCCTTGGGCTTACAATAGGAAAGAAAAAAGGTCTCAAAGAGACAATAAAATGAACTCCTAAAACAAAAGACTCAAGTATCCCACGGGAGTTTCCTCTTTGTGTCGAGGTAGGAATTCAGGCTCTGCTCCTCGTGAAGTTGCTTGGTGAGCTCCAACACTTTTTCTTGCTTGCATAAAATCGAGCTTCAAAGGATTTCTCGTTCTCCCTTGAGTTTAACCCAGGACTTCTATAATTCCTCGAGGTCAGTAGGCATGTCAGGATGGAGAATGGTATAAGGAATATCCCCTTTAGAAATAGGCTCCATAACTATTGGTAAGATAGCTGGATATGGCATCATGAGAATTTGAGCACGAGCTCGTACCCATTTGAGATAAGGCTCAAGAGGGATAGAATTCTTATGCTCCAAAGTCTTGCTATCAACCTTGATTACCATGCCCCAAGCATGTATAAACCTTTGGTGATAACCTTGAACATCGTTCTCGTAGTTGAATATAATATCTTGAATGAGCACATCATGAGGACCATCTCTTCTAGCATAGCAAAATTTTCGTAGAGCCAGAGAAGGGTTATAAGTAATACCTCCCCTAATACCTAAGAGTGGAACATTAGGGAACTCCCCATAATGGTCAATGATAGTAACATCCTTCAGAGATCGGGAACACCAAAAGATATCATAATGAGAGAGTGACATCATCCTTTAAGACCAAATCAAACCTTGTTCATTCTTCAATACTGACTGGGGAAGGGCCTAACCCATTATCAGCCGTTAAGCTCTCTACAAAAATCTCAAACTGATCAGCAGAACTCTCTTGTGGTACATGAGCATTCTTCAAAAAATTTACCAAAGCCTGAGCATGGGCTTCGGAGCATAATAACAATGACATCATGGATATTTTGGAGGGCATCTGCCCCAGTTGTTCAACTATACTGTAGTCACTTTTGCGGATGATTTTTAGTATCTCTTCCATATCTTGTTTGGAAGTGTCTTCAATAGTATCTTTTGATGGCGCCTCCATCTGGCATGCTCAATCATCTTTTCTTTGCCTCGTGTGTTAGTAGTCGACTCGGTAGCAGGGATGTGAACATGTGTTGTGATAGTTTTCGGAGGAGAGATTTTTGGAGAGAAGACCCTTCCTGTTCTGGTAACTTTACTAGTCCCGACAATATTTTCAATGTTAAGGTTTGTAACTTCAGAATCTTCATCTTTGGCAATCCATGGTTCTTGCTTAACAGCATGGTAATAAACTTCAGCTCCATAGTTCCAGGGAATAGCCTTGTCGGAGGAATAGGGGACTGGCCCCGGTGTAGTAACGATCAGGGGAGCCACCCTAGGATCGATAGGAATCCTTATAGGACCTTTAGAGGTGATCCTCACATGAGTATTGGAAATGGTGATTATAGAAACATATTCAAGTCTCAGCTCTTGAGACATATTTTCATGCAAACTCTTCATGGATGGAGTCTTCTCAAACAAAATTTCATGGTTGTCAATCAAACGCTGAACACCCTTCTTCAGCCACCTACAACCATCAGATTGGGACTCACAATGGTAACAATTTTCAAGGCAACCCGGAAATAAGCCGGCTCGCAACAGATTCTTCTTAACGATTATCAAGGGATTGGTCAAATCACTTATGGTGGGGATATAAGAAACATCGTCAATAGAATTAACACCTTTACCATGACTAGGCATAGGCGCAATGATCACATTAGGGGTATCGGGAGGATCAAATTAAATTTCTTTTACATCAATCATATCCTGGATTTTATTCTTCAAGGACTAGCAATTGTTGGTGTCGTGTCCAAGACTGTTAGAATGATAGGCGCGCTTCGCATTCGGGTTATACTTAGGAGAGGATGTGGTTGGATTTTGAGGAGGATCCTATAGTGTTACCAATTATGCCTTCAACGGATGTTGTAACTTCTGAGACAAAGGTATACTAATACTGGTGAACTGCCTCCTTGGCGTGTCCGACCTATGTTGATTCCCCTGTTGTGGTTGTTGAACAGATGCAGGAATAGAAATCAACACCGCTCTCACAGACTGATGGTGATCATTCTTACTACGACCCTTATGGTTATAAACAACATTGGTTTCTTTCTTATTGTTTAACATCTTCTTTACAACACTAGAAGACGCAACCACCAAAATCTTTTCGCTCCTGATACCACTTTCAACTTGCTCCCCAGTCACGATCAACTCAGTAAAACCAGATGATGAACTCCCAATTAGCAGATTAAATAATGGACCCCTTAGAGTTCCCATGAACATATCAGTAAGCTCCCGATCAGACAAGGGAGGTTGGACCCTTCCAGCTAAGTCTCTCAACTTTTGTGCATACTCCTTGAAACCCTCATTCGAGCCCATAGACATGTTTTTCAATTGCACTCTAGTCGGTGTAAGGTCAGCATTATATTGATATTACTTATAAAAAGAAGCAACCAAGTCTTCCCATGTACATATGTTAGTTCCTTCTAGATGATAGAACCATTCGAGTTGAGTACCAGATAAACTTTCTTAAAAGAAGTGGACCCATAACTTCCTGTCAGCAGTATGGGGTTGGATCTTTCAGACATACGATCTCAGATGAAGCTTAGGACAATACACACCATCGTATTTAGCAAAGACATGGGCCTTGAACTTATGAGGATGACAACCCCTGAGATAAGACCCAGCTCTTCAAAATCCAACCCAGGAACTCTCTGGATCTCCATAGAATTTAGCTGATCTTCCAGCTGCTTGTACTTGTCGGCAGTCGGAGGATATTGTTCATCTGAATAGTTTGCTTCTTCGTCATCAGAACCCTGGTTGTCAGCCTTCATACTTTTTTCATCTTGCTCTGGGTCATCATTTTCTTCTTCAAACTCCAAAGCTCGCTTGACCAGACCTTTGAGTCTTCTACCCATGTTGAGGACGACAACTGGTTTCTTGATTTTATCCTTCCTCTCTTTAGTGATAAGGGACTTCAGTTCTTCCTTCCCATTGGCTAGACTTAGGAACATCTGTTGGAACTGAGCATTTTGAGCTTGGAGATCCTTAACTGTTTGTTCAAAAGCCATACTTTCTGCTGAAATAAACAACAAAAAGATAAGAAACCTGTCTGGAAACACCTGTCATGTAGTGATATGCATGATATATATATATATATATATATATATATATATATATATATATATATATATATATATATATATATATATATATATATATATATATATATATATATATATATATATATATATATATATATATATATATATATATATATATGCAATGTTTTCAAGGACCTTACGAGATTTAAATTTGCTAACCAAAAGGAAACAAAAACGAAGATTTTCATTAATAAGTTTATGTGAATAGAAAAGATTATAAATGAATAAATTAATAAATTCCTAAAAACACTAAGTTTCCCACGAATGCCTCCTCTTTGTGTTGATATATGCATTAAGCTCTACTCATTGTGAAGTTTCTTTGTGAGCTCCCACACTTTCTTTTCACTTGCATAGAATTGAGTCTCAAAGGTGTCCCGTTCTTCCTTGAGTTGAATCCAGAATTTTTGCAATTCTTCAAAGTCAGTGGGCATGTCTAAATGGAGGGTGGTGCGAGAAACGTCTCCTTTAACAACAGGCTCCATGATCAGCGGTAGGACAATTGGATATAGCATCATAAGTTTTTGAGCGTGAGCTCGTACCAATTTGAGGTAGGGCTCCAGAGGAATGGAGTTCTTCTGTCCTAAATCCTTGCTATCAATCTTGCTCACCATGCCTCAATCATGTATAAAACTTTGATGATAACCTTGAGGATCGTTCTCGTAATCGAATATGATACCCTGGATAAGCGTGTCATGGGGAACTTTTCTTCGAGCATAACAGAGTTGATGTAGAGCTAGAAAATGGTTGTAACTAATACCTCCCCTAATGCCAAGGAGTGGAACATTCTTGAATTCCCCACAGCGATCAATGATAGTGACATCCTCGTTAGATCAAGATACCAGTAAATGACTGTATGAGAGAGTGACATTATTTTTTGAGACCACTTCAAAAATTGTTCATTCTTTATTATCGAACGAGGAAGGTGCAAAATAAACCATCTGGATAGCACATGTATACAACACATGAGAGTTCCTCGCCTCTTCATAGTACGAGTGTGAAGAAAATGCAAGACATCTCCCAGCAAGGTAGGCACAGGATTACGAGCAAGAAATGTTTTGATGGTGTTCACATCTACAAGTTGGTCTGGGTTAGGGAACAGTACCAATCCATATATTAACAAAGCCAAGATCTCCTCGAAGGCCTAAAAACTCATAGCATCCAAAAATAGTTAGGCCTTCTCTATCAGAAATTTAGAAATAAAACCTTTGACTCCACTTTTCGTTTCCCAATTAGATACAATGTCATACCGCTTTAGATGTAAGGCTCCTGCAATATCTTTTGGTTTCTGAGTTTCCTCTAAACCGATGACGGGTGTCTGATCAAGAACATGTACTCCTAATAGTTGAGAGAACTCCTCCATTATGGGTACTAACTGATAATCTGGAAAGATGAAGCAATGATGTGCAGGGTCAAAGAACTGGAATAGAACACTCATCATGTCTTCGTCAAAACCTGGGGTAACTAGAATCAGTAGTAGACCATGCCTTTTGATAAATGGGGAACTTTCGGGAACCTTTGAGACTAACTCCTTAAGTTAAGGAGGTGCCCTTACAAATTAGATTGAGATAGTGTTTCTGCGAGCGGAGGCCATAACTTACAACAAAGAACAAAGATAAATCCCTTGGTCCTTGAAATGGTTATTGAAAATGATATGGTATGATGCCATGATGTTATGATGTCATGTTCGAATAATTAATCATACACAAACAAAACACACAAGTCCTTAGGTTTAAGCTTGCATGGAGTTTGTAGGTAAGTACCCTCTTGAAGTTTTAGTTGGCTCAACATGTCCTAAAAGAAGTAACCGGGTTCTAGGAGCCTCAATATCACTGATCTTTCTCCCGGGTATTATTTTAGCACAAGCTTCTTATTTGAAACTGAAATATCCCGAGAGTCTGATCTCAATGAGTGTAGTATCGAGTATCAACCAACTTCAGTTTGTACCAAAGTCGTCCATCTCACTACTTTCTAATGGATAAGTTGTGTCAACTAAGGTTCTACGGTCATTTAGTGCTTTATAACACCATGCAGCATCCCGACATTCTCCTTGACTTAACTCAAGGGACACCGACACTAACTAATGTGTCACACTAACATAGACATCGCTTCAACCGTATCGGTATACGTCGTACAATTTTCACGATCTATTGCTACTTACCTAAAATGCCCCCAGATCCGGGTATAAGATCTTTACAAAAATAAACCCGAGTAAAACTCCGAAATGTAGAGCATACAAATCATTCAAGTAAAGCATTTTAAATGTGATATAGCTCTTAAGGTAACCCCACTTTTAGTTTTCCCCAACAGAGTCGCCGGTTCTGTAATACGGTGGGAGAAATGGCTTTTGGTTTTACATTTCATCACAAATGTTGTGGATAGCAAGAGTCGCCACCGACTTTTCTTTTATCCAATAAGGAAAGGGTGAAAAGAATGGAAATACCTTGAGAATTTTCTGAGTAAGGGGGGTAGGTTATAAAAAGGGAAGGCATTAGTACCCTTTTCATCTGTAGTTATCTACGGGCTCTTAATTACTAGCTCACTTTTGAAAATGCTTTGTGAATGTGTGTTTGAAAATATTTTGAAAATGGCTAAGTTCGGAAAACTTTGTAATGATTCTCGTATCGTTGAGAATGCACACAAAGTGTTTGTTTTGAAAATATTTTAGAAAAGAAGTGTTTTGTGTGAAAAATATTTTTTTTTGTGAGCAAATGACTACGAGCTATCTACCTACTCAAAAGTCTTTCGTTTTTTTCCTCTTCCTTCAGATAGTGCTATCCTACCATTGATTAGTAGGAAGCCCTACTGTTGGATGTTTGAAAGACAGACGCGGGTCATCGTACAGTCATAAAGGAAACATATAGAGATACCTTTAGAAATTTGAAGGGACTATCATCATGTATTCTTAGGCAACATCGAGGGACAAAATCATTTACCGAAGGCAGCATCGAAGGGTCATCGAGGGACTATGATCTTTATGATGATTTTTAACCGAGGACATGACTATTTATCCGAGGTTACAAGTGGAGTTAGCTTAGAGGTGCATGTGTGAAAAGTGGTCTGATCTCAGTTAATTTTTATCTTTGCTTAGGGTTAGTTATCGTTTGCTTTTAGTCTTTCCATACAAGCCTATTAGCATACATCTAGCAGTTATAAGAAAAGCGGTAAAGACAGAAAATAGATTTCCTATACTATTACAAAACTTCGGGAAGGGGTACAAACTGTAAAAATGGGGAAAATAGAAAGCAAATAAAACTCTATTTAATCTATTACAACCTTTAGCAGTTACAATATTATAAAACAACTAATGTGAAAAATAAAGAGCGTGCAGAGATTGTAAGAAGAGAAAGATATGTAAACAATGTCTTGATAAAAAAATGATGATTAATCTAACCTAATTGTTTTTAAATTGATAAAAAGGAATTAAATTAAACCTAAAATAAAAACCCTAAATTATTTTTAATGGAGGACAATTTAATGATAAAACCTAAAGAAACTAATTTAATTAATTAAATTAAATTAATTAAAAGAAAAATTAATTATCTAATTTATTTAATTAAATAAAAATCCTAGATCTAAGTTAATTATAATTTTAATTAGCAATAAAAAGTTATTTATATTTAAAAAAAATAAATTGAAATAAAATAAAAAAAGGGAAATGATGGGCCTGAAAGAGTAATTCTGGGGGATGTGAGAAAAGGAAATCCATTAAGCCCAAAACACCAATCAAATACTTGCGTGGGATCTAGTACATTATTCTCCAAGGGTTCCATGATGTGCCTGTGAATTTGGAGCGTTAGATCTAGATTTTTTTAATTTAATAGTTTTAATTTATTATTTATATTTTTAAGTGAACACTAAGGATGCATAAGATCCAATCCGGTCTTCTAACTCATCCTGACTCAAATATATTGGGTCAAATTTTGACCCGGTCCAGAAGAATATGGACAAAATTTTGGAAACAACAAAACAACACAATTAAAATAGGAACGACTTTCGATTGTTTTTCAGGTTATACGTGTCGTCCTAAAAGAGTTAGTGAATATAATACTTTTAAAATTAATTAGACTAAAATCTCATTGTAAAATAAAATCAACACATCATAAAAATAAAATAAAGATTATATATAATGGTTTAATATTAACTTTTTATAATGAATAAAATAATTAAGTAAGAAAATATATTAGCCGGAGAAAAAAAACTATAAATCTTAAAAGTTATTAGCATGTTTCACCATAAATCCTACCATGGCTATTGAAAGTAATTCTTTGTGTCGAAGTAGTTTGTTCGACAGAGACAAGGGAGCATCAAAATAATGTGTGTCAAAGGGAGGTTTCCCAAATCGAAGAGCTTGTGGATCGAAGCAAGCTATACACAAAGATTTGATTTGTTTTAGATTTAGATAGATTTGATTTAGATCTAAAATAAATATGTTGGGCTTTTATAGTTTTGGGCTTTGGCTTAGTAGCAAGCCAAAGCCCAAAATTATAAATAGAGGGAGTAACCCCTATTTTTGTAATTAAGACAATCAAGTCAATTAAGTTGTATTCACAGAATTTGCAGTTGCAAGTGAATAATAATGTTTTTCATAGTTTGTGGTCAGAGAGAAACTCTGCAGAAAATAATTGTCTTCTTTCTTTTATTTTATTTTCTTTTCTCATAATTCATTGTCATTGTGTGGTGATATCAATCTTGTTCATCAAGATTGGTAGAAATTCATCATAGATATTTGTTGGATTCCTAACATCTGGTATCAGAGCTCGGTTAACCGATTCAAGGGAAGTATTGATCAAGAACGATTAAGGAAGAAAAAGAATTCACGATGGCGAATATGGGAATGCAAATTATCCAACAACTCTATCAATTATGAAAGTAGACAACTATGAGAATTGGTGCAAACACATGAAAGTTTTATTTAGGTGTCAAGGTCTTTGGGATCTTGTAAAGGATGGATTGGAAGCGCTTGGAGAAAATGCTTCAGAAGAAGAAAAGAATAAACACACATAATCTGAGAAGCTGAGTTATAAAGCACTCATTATAATTCATCAATGTCTGAGTCCAGAAAAATTTGAAAAAGTGAGTGATTTAGAGTCTACAAAAGAAGCTTGGGAGGTTCTTGAGAAGTCTTTTGGTGGTGCAGAAAAGGTGAAAGAAGTGAGGCTACAAACTCACAAGAGAACGTATGAATTGCTTCAGATGGAAGATAGTGAGAGCATATCTAATTTCTTCACTAGGGTTACAAAACTAGTGAATCAAATCAAGGTATATGGAGAAACATTAACAATAAGAGTTATTGTTTCGAAGATCTTGAGATGTTTGGCTGCTATGTTCGACCATGTAGTGGTGACTATAGAAGAAGGGAAAGACTTGTCGAAATTGACAAAGGAAGAGCTTCAAGGGACGCTTGAATCTCATGAACAAAGAATGAATGAAAGAGTTACAGACAAGTCGGAGAGTGATGTGGCTTTGCAGGTACATTCAGCAAAAGAAACCAAAGGAAAGGGAAAGTGGTTCGATAAAGGTAGAGGCGACTACAACAAATCTAATGATAGAGGAAACCAGAATGAAGGAAATGTGTCGAATCAGAGAAGACCATACCAAGGCAACCAAAGAGGTGGTGTTGCAAATAGAGGAAGAGGTGGTGGCCAAAAACCTGACAAGAGTCACATTCAATGTTATAATTGTCAGAAGTATGGTCACTATTCAAGTGATTGTCCAGAAAAATGAAAGAATCAAGAAAGTGATGCAAAGTTTACAAAACATGAAGAAGAAGAAGAAGAAGAGATGATGCTAATGGTCACAACAAGAGATGAAGATAGATTCAAGGACAATGGTACTTGGATTCAGGATGCTCATCACATATGTCTGGAAGGAAAGACTGGTTTGTCAACATAAAGCCCTCAATGAAAAATATGGTCAAATTCGTATATGACAATACCCTAGCAGCTGAAGGTATCGGTGATGTTATGATTATGAGGAAAGATAGAAAGAGGCAGCAATTTCCAATGTGTTGTTGTGATACGGTGGGAGAACTGACTGGGGTATTTTGTGTTTTATCGCAAATGTTGCGGTTAGCAAGAGTCGCCACCGACTTTTCTTTTATCTAAAAGGAAAGGCTGAAAAGAATAGGAAAGACCTTTGTGATTGTTTCTTCAGTTCGGGAGATAGATTATGAAAAGGGATGGTGTTAGCACCCTTTTCATCCATAGTTATCTATGGGCTCTTAGTTTCTTTCTAGATCACTTGCTTTTGTTTGAAAATATGCTTTGTGTGGTTTTGAAAGTATTTTGAAAAGGCGCCATCGTTTAGGCAAACTTTGTAATAGTTCTCGTTCGTAAGAACGTATACAAAATGTTGAGATTTTGAAAATATTTCAAGTTTGGAAAATGTTTTGAAAGTGTTTTTGAAAGTGTTTGGTGTTTTTTTTGAAAATAAGCAAGGATGTTTGATTTGAAAATGAGCAAGCAAATAAGAACAATCTACCTACTCAAAAGTCTTAGTTCATTTCTTCCTTTCCTTTGATATTGCTATCTTATCATTGATTTGGTAAGAAGCCTTATCTTTGGATGTAAAGGGAAGGGCTTGGGTAATCGTATAGCCATGATAGCAATGTTATGAGATATCTTAGCATTTCTCTTTGAGGGACTAAGATCATTTTGAAAGGCAACATTGATAGTGTCATCGAGGGACTACGATCTTGTATTTTTTATTGATTTTGGCTAAGACATCTCACATGCATAACATGTCCATTTTTGTAAGGCAACAAAGTGGAATCACCCTAAGGGTGGAAGTGTGCAAATGTGTTTGATTTTCATGCATTGTTTATCTTGGATTAGGGTTTGCTACTTGTTGGTTTTAGCTTTCCATACAAACCCTAATTTACTAGCATTTATATAAAGCGATAAATTGCGGAAAGTAAAATTACTAAGCTATTACATCATTAGGGGATGGGGTATACAAATTTACAAATGCGTATTTTGCAAGAAAATTAAACCTAATTATCTATTACAACCATATTGAATAAATGTACAAGAATTGAATAAATAATAATGTACAAATGCAAATGGAAAAATAAATGATTTTTGTTTGGTTTTCATGAAAGGGTTTAGTCTTGACCTAATTAAGAAAATGATTATTTAAAAATAAACAAAATTAAAATTAAACTAATTAAGAAAGAAATTAAGTTAAAAAGCATTTTTAGGGTTTTTCGTGAAAAGGTTTTAAACTAATAATAATAATATGAAAATTAATTAATTAAAAGAAACCTAAGTTCTAAATTAATTTTAAATAAAAATAAAATGAAATAATAATTAAGCCTAAGTCTAAATATTAATTATTTAAGAAAAAGAAAATAATTATTAAGAAAAATGTTTTTGTTCTTTTTTTGTTTTTATAAAGAAAGTAAATAAATAAGTGTAACAATAATAAATAAAATATTTTTTATATTTTTGTATTAATAAAAATAATAATAATAGTAATAATAAAAATATTAAAGAAAATATGAAATAAAAATAAAAATAAAATGAAGAAAATGAAATAATAAATAAAATAATGGGCCAGAGGTGCAAAAGTAAGGCAGGGGGTTAGAAGCTAGCAAAAAAACAAAGCCCAAAGGGGGGAGGCCCAACGCGCTACTGTATGGAACAAAAAAAGAGAAAATGTGAGAAAATAGAACAAAAGGTAGTGTTGGGTGTTGAACCCCTGACCTCTAACACAAACGCGCGCTACCTTTGCCACTGGGGTGACTGTACATCAGGTAATATAATTGAAATAATAAATACGTAATACAAAACAAGTTCTAGAAATGAACTTCATCTTCAACCTCCAGCCATGGATCTTGTAACTTCACCATTTCTCAACAAAAATGAAAGATGCAAACATGAAAGTTGCTCTATTTTTCCATACGAATCCAACCATATAAATATCATAAGCTATAAATCAAAGATGAATGAAAATTTCTAAATGTACCAAATTTTAACCTAATTATATTTAGAGATTCAATCCTAAAATTCTCCTAGCTCAAGCAATATAAATGAAATCTATGTACATGTACAGTTTCAGGGCAATGATGTCTACATTTTATCTTCACAAATGCAAGCCTAATAATTCCTGAATGAGAAGATAGAAGTTCAAAAAATATATCTCAAAATTGGAAATAGTGAAATGAGTTTGAGCTTCTTTCAAGGTGCTGCAATGATCAGGTTAGCTTCCTCAAGCTCCCAGGAAGCCAGTGCAATGATTAGCTTGAGCAATGGATGGCTGGAATGGCTTGGAGAAGTCAATGTGCAGACTCTGTTTTTTGGTTATGGAGGTTATGATAAATGGTGTTACAGTGATGAAACAGGGTCAGGGATAAGTTGTATTTTATGTAAGGAAGCTTTAGGAACTAAAAGGCCAAAGAACGCACGAGGGAAATATAAGTTACAAGTCCAAGGTCAGAAACTGTGCAACAATTGAGTTTTTTGGAAATTTCTGGTTTTAGGGAGTTTTGGAGTGTTTCATGGTGTTAATGCCCGTCCTCTAGCTCACAAATAGTGAATCTATTTATAAGCAACAAGTTTGGAGACTTGTTGTTGATCAAAATTCAAAAACAAATGCTTAAGCTCAACATGTGATTTTTTGAGAAATTCAAGTTTCAAAGTCTTGTGTACTTGATAATGTAGAGTGGTTATGCTATAAACAAGTTTGATTATGAATTTGTAGATGAAGTGTGATCATAAGGAACAAGTTATAGGCTCAAGAATTGACTTTGTGCATAAAGCTTTCTTTTCAAGAATGGCATTCTTCACTTTCTTCCCAAAATGGCAATGTGAATTGGATAAAGCTTAAACCACTTGGATTATAGCTCAAAAGTTTGTGTAATTCATTAATTATGGATAGATACACAAGTTAGAAGGCCTGCAAAGCAAGATTATGCAGCCTAACATTGAAATTAAGTTATGTGTTCATTAAGAAATGACTTGTAATTCAAGAATGAAACCCTAACTTCTTGCCTTCAATTCTCCTTGCTTAAGCATGATCTCAATGAGTTCTTGGATATTTTGGAAAGCTTGTAACATCATATACAACATCTATGTTGGACATTTTTAAAAATTCATCTTAGAACTATGTGAAAAATTGCCATGAAGTTAGGTCAAAATCCTGCCTAAACTAGGGCAAAATTTCACTAAGTTTCCAAGTTTCATGAACATGTCTTCACAAAATAATAACTTGAAATCCATGCATTTATAGGAGAAGTTGTGTTCTAAAATTTTTTATGTATCATTGAGATATACAACTTTCATGTTGGAAGTTTCTTTTGAATCATCTTGCATCATGGTGAAAAATTGGCTCAAAGTTGTGAATAAATATGAATTTTCAAACACTTAGAAAAATTTCTAAGTTTAGAAATTTTGACTTTTCAAAATGAAATCTTGACTTTTTGATTTCTTGATGAACAAGTTTCATATTTTTACATGTTTTGATGAATTGTGATCTTTGACACTTGATTTTGACCAAAAAGTCAAAGTTTGAGTTTTCAGTATACAATTGACTTTTCATCAGTTGATTGAAATTCATCTGTCAACCAATTGATCTTGAGCAATATTTTGAGCCATTCCATTAGGTCAAAATGAAGTATTTCAAACCTTGATATCATAACTTAAACTAATCAATCATTTGCTAGGTCAAAAATCAGATATTGCACCTTCTCAATCAAAACCCTAATTTTGACCATTTTGCCCTTTTGATGATCTGATCAAATTTCTTGAGGAATTGTGATCCAAACTTGATCAAATGACATATATGAGTTCATAATGTTGATATGGACCAAAAATTATGAATTTTGACTGTAAATTAACCACAATTGACTTTTTCCCCAATACAACTGATTTTAGGTCAACTGATCAATTGACTGAGCAAAAATGTGATCCAAGACTTGTAACTTGACATGAGCAATCTTGAGAGTCCAAAATGATCCATGAAAGTCATTTGGGGCATTAAAAGTCCATTTGTCCTTGTGCAATCTCAAACCCTAATTTTTAGTCATTAGTGCTAGAGGAAGTGTCTTGAGCTGATCAACCTTTGTGCAGTCTTGAACCAAAGGAGATCTTGTGAGAGATTATTTGAGAAATGAGAGGGCAAATTTTGGGGTACAAAAATTGTACATACCAAGAATTAAGAGCATTTTGCTCAGTATAGAGCAGTTGGTCGAAAAGAATTATAAAGTGGCAATCAAAGATAAGATAATGAGAGTCGTCGATGCAAATGGAAGATTAATGTTGAAGGCTCTTATGTCTAAAAATAGAACCTTCAAGAATGAACTAAATGTGATGGAACACAAATTCCTTTCAAATGCAGCTAGCAGAGATGAATGGATATGGCACTAACGACTAGGCCATCTCAACTTCAGAGACATTAGAGATTTGAAAAGAAGAAATATGGTTTCAGGATTGCCATAAATCGACATTCTAAATGAGGTATGTGACGAATGTGTGCAGGTGAAGCAACACAAGAATAACTTCAGCAAGGATGTAGGAAGAAGGTCGAAGGCTATTCTTGAAGTCATATACTCTGATGTATGTGGACCAATCTAGGTGGATTCGATGGGAGGTAACAAATACCTTGTTACATTCATAGATGATTTCAGTCAAAAGTTGTGGACTTACCTGATCAAGAAAAAAAGTGAAGTGATCGATGTATTTTCCAAGTTTAAGTCTATGGTCAAAAGACAAAGTGGTCGAAAACTCAAAATTTTTAGAACTGATGGTGGTGGAGAGTATGTGTCGAAATACTTCGACAGGTTATGTAAAAAGGAAGGGGTTGTGCATGAGGTGGTGCCACCCTATACTCCACAGCATAATGGAAATGCAGAAAGGAAGAATCGAACCATCATGAATATGGTGAGAAGTATGTTGAAAGGCAAGAATTTACCTAAAGAATTTTGGGGTGAAGCTGTTTCGACTACAATATACATTTTGAACAGATGTCCTACGAAGAAGCTAGAAGGAATTACTCCAGAAGAATGTTGGTCTGGTGTGAAGCCTAGCTTGAGTCATCTGAAGGTATTTAGAGCTATTGCACATAGACATGTGCCAGATCAGTTGAGAAGAAAACTTGATGACAAGTCGAGTCAAATGATTATAGTTGGATATCATTCGACATGACGTTACAAGTTATTCGACCCAATGAACAAGCATATTGTGATCAACAGGGACATGATCATAAATGAGCTTAAATGATGGGATTGGACTGAAAATGTCAAGAAAGATTCAGTGAGAATCCTACTTGGAGAACCAGAAACTCGAGTCAAAAGAGAAGTTCGACAAAAGGAACCAACAGTTATAGATCAACCAAGTACAAGCAGGCCTTAAAGAACAAGACGTATGCCTGCAAGATTGCAAGATTGTGTGATTACATCAGATGATGTGATAGATAATGAAGGTGAGTTGGTACATTATGCTTTCTATATAGATGTCAAACCTGTCAATGCAGCTGAAGCATTGAAGGAATTGAAGTGGGTGAAAGCAATGAACAAGAAGTGAAGTCTATCAAAGACAATAACACTTGGTCACTTATCGAATTTACTCAAGGCAAGAAGGCAATTGATGTCAAGTGGGTATACAAAGTGAAGATGAATCCCAAATGGGAAGTAACTAGACACAAAGCAAGGCTTGTGGCAAAAGGATTTCTACAGAAAGAAGGAACAGACTTCAATGAAGTTTTTGCACCTGTTGCTAGGATCAAAACAATCAGGTTGGTTATTGGTGTAGAAGAAATAAATAGATGGCACATATGTCAGATGGACGTGAAGTGTGCATTCCCAAATGGACCCTTAGACGAAGAAGTTTATGTTAAACAACAAGTTGGGTTTGTGAAACATGACGAAGAGAGAAAGGTGTACAGGCTGCATAAAGCCTTGTATGAAATGAAACAAGCTCCAAGAGCTTGAAATAAGAAAATTGATAGTTTCCTAAGGAAGAAGGAATTTTTTATGTGCACAACTGAACATGGAGTGTATGTAAGAAGAAGCAATAGTGGATTTATTATACTATGTCTCTATGTCGATGATTTGCTGATAACATGTAGCTGCAATAGTGAGATCAAAGACTTCAAAGGTGATCTCAGCAAGGAATTCGAAATGTCTAATTTGGGTGAGATTTCATATTTCCTTGGCATCGAATTATACAAGAGAAGTAGAGGTTTGATGATGCATCAAAGAATATATGCAGGAGAAATTCTCAAGAGATTTGAGATGGAAGAATGAAACTCAACTTCGACACCTGTAGAACCAAGACTGCAACTGTCTAAAGATGCAGATGAAGATGATGTCGATCCAACCCAATACAGGAGAATTATTGGGTCATTGAGATACCTTTGCCATACAAGTCCTGACTTAGAATATAGTATAGGTATGGTAATTAGATTCATGCAGAAGCCAAAGGTATCACATCTAGCAGCGGCGGATAGGATACTAAGGTATCTCAAAGGAACTCTCGACTATGATGTTTTGTTTCTTGTAGCTGATAAAGGAAAAGAATGCAAGTTAGTAGGATACACTGATTCGAGTAGGTGTAGTGATGTTGAAGATCGA
This sequence comes from Vicia faba, assembly GCA_948472305.1. Taxonomy (NCBI): domain Eukaryota; kingdom Viridiplantae; phylum Streptophyta; class Magnoliopsida; order Fabales; family Fabaceae; genus Vicia; species Vicia faba. Next base: position 918,304,258 of record OX451741.1, on the reverse strand, counting down.
AAATCAACAGCAGGATATGTGTTTATGTTAGTTGGAGCACCAGTTGCTTGGAGTTTAAAAAAGGAACCAGTAGTGGCATTGTCATCATGCAAAGAAGAATACATAGTTGCTTCTCTTTGTGCATGTCAAGCAACTCGGATGGTGAACTTGGTCAAAGAGATAACAGGGAAATATCATGGAGCAATTACCATGAAGATCGACAGCATGTCAGCTATCAATCTGGCATAGAACCCGATAGCATATGGTCGAAGCAAGCACATCAAAATGAGGTTCCACTATCTTCGAGAGTAGGTAGCAGATGGGAAGATGAATTTGGAACAATGCAGAACTGAGAATCAAATTGCAGACATCATGATTAAGGGTGTGCAGGTCAAAGTATTTTGAAGACTAAGAGCTATGATGAATGTGGATAGCTTAGACACAATGATTATATGGTGTGTTGAAAGTAATTCCTTATGTCGAAGCAGCTTGCTCGATAGAACAAGGGAGCATCGAAACAATGTGTGTTGAAGGGAGGTTGCCCAAATCGAAGAGCTTATGGATCGAAGCAAGCTATACACACAAATTTGATTTGTTTTAGATTTAGATAGATTTGATTTAGATCTAAAATAGATATTTTAGGCTTTTATAGTTTTGGGCTTTGGCTTAGTAGCAAGCTAACCTAAATCTATAAATATAGGGAGTGACCCCTATTTTTGTAATTAAGACAATCAAGTCAATTAAGTTGTATTCACAGAATTTGCAGTTGCAAGTGAATAACAAAGTTTTCCAAAGTTTGTGGGCAGAGAGAAACTCTGCAGAAAATAATTGTCTTCTTTTTCTTTTCTTTTATTTTCTCATAATTCATTGTCATTGTGTGGGGATATCAATATTGTTCATCAAGATTGGTAGAAATTTATCATAGATATTTGGTGGATTTCCAACAATGGCAACCTTTCAATCAAAGTTGATATTGTAAAAGTTTTTAACACTATAGATTGACATTTTATTATCAAGGTCCTCAGAGCATATAGGTTTTGCATAAAAGTTTATGATTGGATTTCAAAAATTCTCATATCAACCATGTTATTCATATTAGTCAATGGAAAGCAAGATAGTCACTTTGTTTATTCTAAGGGAGTTAGACAAGGGGATTCATTGCTGAAGAAGTGTGAAGAAGATGTATCTCAAACTTGGTTAATTTAAACAACCTAACAACCATTAAAGGTACTAGATTAATGAACATGTAGATTTATGTGATTGCAGATACCGTCAAGGTGATCTAAAGTAGTAGAGTTAGTTGATATCAAACATGCAATCAACTGTTTGGTTTTGATGATGATAACACTTTATATCCAATGATATCTAGTGAAGTCCTTATCTCTTAAAGATAACTCAAGTCATCAAATATATTCTTAGTAACTAGATGTTTAATCAAACTTTATTTTTGAAGATGCTCTTTTTCAGATGCCTCTAACATCAAGTCATCTATTAGAAATTAAATCTACCACCCAATGATGTTCAAGTGAAGACTTATGTTTCTAGATTCTCTTATAAAGGCATAAGGGTATATATAGAATTGTTAAGGCAAAATCACAAACACATTTTAAACTCTTGAGGAGTCTCTCTTAATTTTTTAAAACTATCCAAAATTGTTTATAATTTCATAACCAATTATCCCTAGTGCAATAATCCATTACTTTAATTTACAACACTTACATTCAATTGGAATAATTCTTTTAATGGTTGACAACGAGTATAAATAAAAACATTCTATTTTGGGTGTAATAATCCATTATCACACTTAAATAGTTTGTGGATTGTTTTCAATTTTATACCATATTTTTCTTATAAATATAAAGTTCTTTTACCATTTCAAACAACTCGAAAAAGATCTTTGATCCTACTTTCTCACTCTCTCATTTTTTTAAACTATAAATCTCTCAATTTCTCACTTGAATTTTTCCCTAGTGTCTTAAGAATGTTCTTGTGCTTAGTGAGGATCTTTGTTATGAGTGAATGGCATGTTTTTTATTTATCCAACAGTGTATTATATATTAATTAAAGTATCTCCTGAAAGAAGATGCTTTGTTGCAAGCTAAACTATACAAAGTTTTTATTTGGTTTGAGGATTGTCTTAGGAAGTATCCAGATCATTCGTTCTGGCTACTACAGAAGCTCTTATTGGTTCATAAATATAAGTGAGTAAAATCTCCACAAATGTTTTTGAGCTCATCCCGGTGTAAAAGCTATGTCATTTCGAGATCAGTCAATATAAAATCCCATTTTGTTTCTAGATCAGCCAGTAGAAAGTCCCATCTTGGCTCGAGATCAGCTAGTGTAAAATACCATTGTGGTTCTAGATTAGCCCATATAAAATATCACCTTTGTTCGTGATCAGTCCTTGTAAAATCTCATCTTAGTTCAGAGGTTGAATTGTGTCAAACCCTAGTTCGTTTCGAAGGATAGCCAATATTAAACTCCATCTCGGTTCAAAGGCTAGTCCGTGCAAAATCTCTATTTGGTTCGAAGGACAACCAATATAAAACTCCATCTCGATTTAGAGGTCAACCTGTTCAAATTTTCTGTTTGGTTTGGAGGATAGCCATTCAAAACTCTATTCCTTGTTTGCTTGGAAGTTAGTCATTGAAAAACTTCAAATCCTTGTAAAAGGAGATTCGTGGGAATATCATATTTAAAGCTCTCAAAATAATGGAAACTCTTTAGAAGAGTTCTTGGAGAGAGGATTATGCCATATTTATTTAGAATGAACCTCTATAAATTGTTGGCTTTCTCTTTACCTTATCTCTTTTACTTCTCAGTTATTTTCTTTCCTTTTATTTTTCATTTGTTTATTTATTATGCAACTTATTTCTTTGTTTATTGGGTTAAATAAGTTTTTGGTTCCTCTAAATATCTAAAATTTTGTTTTTAGTCCCTCTAAATTTTTCCTTTAAAGAATGGTCCTCCTAAAAAATTAAATTTTAACTTTTGGTCCCTCTTGACAAAATCGTAGCTAAAATAGTCTCTAATTCTGTCATTAAATAAAAATCATCATTAAAATTGTCGCTAAGTTGTAAAAACTGTCGCTAAATTGCAAGAGGGACCAAAAGTTAAAATTTAATTTTTCAGGAGAACCATTCTTTGAAGGAAAATTTTAGAGGGACTAAAAATTAAATTTGAAATACTTAGAGGGACCAAAAACGTATTTAACCCTTATTTATTTTACAAACATCTTTAAACTCTAGCTTCCTCAAAGAATTTGTTTTCAATCAAATATTTTTAAACCTCTAAATTCACCCCTCTTGTATTTAAATTCACTTGTCCAACAAAATATTGCTTCACACATTTTATATATTGATTATGTGATGGTCTTTTGCAAGGGTTTTAGTTCCAATATCAACATCTTATCAAACTTCTTCAACAAATATGCTTAAATTTCATGTAAACATGTAAAATCTCAAAATCCACAATTTGTGGTGGCTCAATTGCTCCTCATAGACTCAATGGCATTTGGTCCACTCTTGGCTTCACAATTGGAACCTTTCCTTTCATTTTTATTAGAGTACCAATCTTCAAAGGTTGGCCTAAGGCAGTATACTTTCAACCTATCATTGACAAGATAAAAGTAAAGTTGGATTATTGGAAGGAAACTCTCATCTCATTTGCAGGAAGGGTGTTACTCAATGAAAGCATTGCTCAAAATATTCTAATTTATTCTATTAAAAGGTGTTGGGTAATGCTTTGGTGTGGAAGGAGGTTTGGCCCATGGTGTGGAAGGAAAATTCCATTGGTGTTGTAGATTGCTCAAAACATTAATATTTTAATTTACATCCAAATCATTACCCAACACATGGGCCAAAATCATTTAGAACTGTTATATACCCTTCTAGATATCCAATGGCGTGGAAGCTTCTTCATAACAAAATCACACTAACCTAATAGCTAAGGGATGTTACATGCCTTCAATATGCAGTATTTGTAACTCAAAATATGAGACTACAAGTCATCTTTTCCTCAACTATAATGTTGTAAAAAAATTCTAGAAATGGTTCCAAAACATCATGAACTGACCCGTGGACCTCACTTTTGTCAACTCCATCTTCAAAATCTCCAATGGTGGTTGGAGTATTCAATGTTCACTCATAATAACCTCTACCATTATCTTCATCATTAATACTATTTGGACTTGTAGAAATAGAATCATATTTTAGGACCTTTCTTTCAACTTCAATTAATGTGTATGTAAAATCATAGCGTTATTTCTTGTTTAGGAAATATATCCAAAATATTCACTGACCAGCCATGATTGACTTCAATATTTTTAAAAGTTTCAAATTAATGTGCATCCTCCAAGGGCTCCTAAGATTATGAAAATTATAGGATATATTCCTTCTTTGAACTAGCTAAAGCTCAACATAGATGGTGCTGCATTTGGTTTTTTAGCCCGACTTCTTGTGTAGTAATATTTAAAAACAAAGAAGATGAGTTAATAGGTTGCTTTGCTGCTCACATTGGTATAACATTTGGTAGGAACAATTCCTTCCTAAAGAAAATTAAGGTCAGCGCCACTTTTAATAAGGTCAACTTCATTTTTTAATATAAACGTTCTGTTAATAACTAAAGTTATTCTAACAAACCATTTTGGAGAAATTACTCTGTCAATAAGAGTGAGAAATCTATCATTAGTGGAAAGATTGCTAGTAGAAGATATTTCTTCAACTTTAGGGGTACCCGTTTCAATCAAGGAAACCCTTTGATATAATTTTTGATTATCCTTCTTTATTTGAGTAATTTCATATTTCAAAAGATTAATTTCTCTATTTAAATCCATAACGGAAACATGAGTTTGTATGGGACTGTTGAAATCTGGATAGAACCTCACTTAATTGGTATGGAGCTTCAATAATAATAGGAGATTCTTTTTTAGAGTTTTCTTGAATTAAAACTTCAAGCATTTTTCTTTTAAGATTATTATCGGAAATAGACTCAATAGATTTTATAGCTTCATCTTGTTCTGTAGTAAGAACATTAAGACCGTTCATGTCAATAATAGACTTCCAATAATTTATTTGATTACATTGACAATTATTATTGTCAAAACTATCTGAGGAATAATCTGATGATGATTCATAGATCATGTCAATATCTTCATTAGAAGAATTGGTTTCTGAGTCAAATTTAAATAAACAAACTTTCTCAAGTTGAGAGCGTAATTGCTCATCCTCAATTTCATTGAGAGCTCTTTTGGTCCAACATTGGTTTGCATAGTGACCAACTTTGCCATATTTGTGGCAAGATACATCAAGCATTTTAGCTTTTCTTTTGCCTTTATGATTAAAAGTCTTTTCTTTTGGTCTACTTTTATTAAAGTGACCCTTTTTCTTATTATTCTTATAAGAGTTTTTATAATTATCCTTATTTTTATGAGGTTTATTCCTGAAAATTTTTCGTTTTTTCTTTTTATTCTCAAGAGATCTTCCAAGATCAAAGACGGACTGGTCGCAGAATTCACTCATTTGGTGTTTTTCAGAATATTTTTGTTTTTAAGCTGATTTCTAAGTTTAATATCATTACACAAGGTTAATCCTTCATTAACACAAGTTATAATAATTGGGCCATAAGTAAGATCAGGATAATTAATATTTATCCCATCATTTTTACTTCTTAAAAAATGTCTAACTTTTTCAGAAAAGAATTGGGGTAATCCATCAATAAATTTTGCTTTCCAGTTGATAGAGTTAGGGTTTTTTAATTGATAAACTCTAGATAAAAGGTATCTTTGTACCATCTAAAATGTGTAAGGGAGGGACATCTTTGATTTTGAAGTAGAGTTTGAATTTTTTTCTCCAATAGGGATATTGATTCCAAAAAAATGTTGAAGGATAGAGAGACATAATGTGTAAACCGCATCTTATTCTCTTGTGGTGGGAATACCACTTGTTCCGATTCCAGGAGCTTCAGACTTAACTATTTTCTTATGGTTAAGAATATCTTTTTTCTGACTATCAGTGAGATAATGATCCCACCATCCTCTTAATTGACCAACAAATCCAGTTGATATAAAGGAGGCAATATCTTTGTCAGAATTTCCATGTTGTTTACAAATAGTAGAATACATAATCATTCTATGTATGGCATCAAGGATTTGTTTGTCATTTAATCCATAAATGTTCCATTCGTAAATGACTTTTCCGAAATATGAATTTTGGAAGGGTTCAGGTTCCTCAAAAAGTAAATCTTGAGGAGAGGGGCGCTTACAATAGTATTTCTTCAAAGGTTTAGAGTTATAAATAGGATTTATCTCATTGTTATTTTAATTACTAATGTCTAATTCAGAAAACATATTTTCTAAATCATTAATGTCTTCTTCATTAGAAGAGTCTTGATTATACAAAACCGTTAAATGTAAATCTTTAAGCATTTTCTCAAGAATACGGACAAACTCATCTCTGTTGGTTTCCATTTTAAATCCTTCTATAGGAATAGGAGGTTGAATTATAGGAACATATGAAATATTGGAGGTAGAAGCTTGTTCATAAAATTTAGGCTTATTAATAAGGTCAATAATAACCTTTTGGCGAGCTATTTATTTGTCTAAAATGTCTTTTACGGATAAGAGCTATTTTTCTACAAAAATAAATTGTTCTCCTAGACAAACAAGGTATGCATTAGTATAATTATTGGATTTAATTATGGAATTTAACTCCTTAAGAGTAACCTGATTTTGTTCAACTCTTTATAATTGAAGGGTAAGATAAGGTGTAGCCTCAGTATGAGGATCCAAACTTATGGTTTGCTCTGGGGGAAAAAGAGATTCCATTTTTTCTCCTTTGATATTTTCCCACGGTTTTTGTAGAACTAAAAGTTCGTATTGTTTCATAAAACCTAACTCTTCTTTTTGTTTACTTATAAAGTAACTAATGAACCATTTGACAAATAGAATAAAATCTTGGTTCATAGACATCTGAGTATAGTACTCCTCCTTAAAGCTAGCTAACACTGGAGCAGAAAAAGTTTTAAAAAACCATTTTGTACATTGAGTGTATCTTTCATGCTGAAACTCATTATTGACAAAGTTTCTTAGATTACTACCTGGGGAATAATTTAACATTATAACGGGAAGTCCATATCTTAGAGAGTAGGTGATTATACTCTAGGAGGATTTGGTTTTTGATATATACCATGGGGAATTTTGTTTTCTCCAAGTCTTATATTATCAACGACTTCTATTTCTTCTCTTAATTGAGAAGTTGAAGGTCTAGCTAATTGACTAGGAGCAGTGTAAAACTCATATATAAAATTTACATAACGTCTTCCAGACATAGATATAGGTATTCTAATAATTCTTTTAGAGTTAAAGTTTATCTCCATATCTCCTTCATTAGTCTGAATTATTTGATCAACATCCTTATTAAGGATGGGTTCAGGTTCTATGCCCTGAGGAAGATTCCAGGTTTCTGGAAAATTAATTTCATCCCATTTTAGCAGCCTATTAGTTGCAACATTAGATGTTAATAAATTAGTTTGAACTAAAGTAGTAGTTCCATGAAATGATATTTGTTTAGCTTTGGGATTTAAAGTGGTAAAAACTTTGTAATAAATCCTGTAACATATAGCCATAATTTCACTTCCAGGTTTGAAATTGTAACCATTGGTGTAGCAGTAGAAATGTTGAGACTAAGTCATTGGATTGACTTAAATCACACAGATCAAATAAAAATATCTTCGTCGTGCTTTGTTGTTTCCAAAGGAATGGGAAAAGAGAGAATAACACAAAAGAGAGGGAAGAAAATCTAAGTTCGGGGATTGGTTATGCAAAGGGAAGGTATTAGCACCCTAAACATCTACGGTACTCCGCATGAACCTCTTCGAAAAATTGTGTATTTTGGATATAAAATGTTGTATAAAAAATAGATAGTGGACATGAGAAAATAAGTATATTTTTATGATTTTTGCACCCGCCGCGGTTGCGAATCTTTAGTGCCTATGTACCATCTTCCGTACAATAGGGGATCAGGGTACTCGTAGTTCACCTTTTAAAAATTTTAAAACACATGTGTTGGCTAATTTTAAGAGACGAGACATTATCGTCTTATCTAAGTGGAAGAACATAATTACTACTCACGATTATAAGAAAGGAGAATTTACGTCATCTCAAAGTGGACGATATGGCCTGGATTTTAAAATCAACAACGCTTCACTCAATACCCAAGTGGAAAACATCTCACTTCACTACATATCATAGAAGTATAGTAGTTCGCATCACTACCAGGATTGACAAGAGTCTAATCTTTTGAGAAACATTTTAAGGAAAAAGGCCAAAGTGAAAAAATAGTTTGAATGAGATTGATTGACTTTTACTCTTCTCACAAAAAAATGTCAAGGTATTATTAAGTTGATTAAAGTTTGATTAAGAAAATGTTTTGGAAAATGCATGGACATAAATACAAGTTTATTGTGAAAATGGTTCAAGTTTTAAAACAAGAAGAGTTTTTAAAAGAAGAGAGAAGATTTTTGAAATTAAATAAAATGGGGGGAAGATGAAGGGACTATCCTAAAGCATAAGGTAAAAGCTAGGGAAAAGAACCGTCTAACTAACAAGAAGCCAATACTTGACATAATGAGTCAATGTAGAATTAATATCCTTTGGATTTGAAACCAAACAAGCAAAAATAATAAACCTCTTTAAGAAAACCAAGCTTAAATTGCATTAAGTCTTCACAAAAATTGGGCAGAATAACGACTGTATATAGATGAATTTTTGATCACAGACAAAGCATGTAATCACAATAACCTGCACACAAACAAAACAAACAACTCAATGTCTTGGGGTAAACCCCAAGAACTCCAGACAAAATAACAGTTGAGGTCACAAGGTCTCAAGATAGGCCACAGCTTCTAATCCTAAGTCCAAGAAGTTCATAACTCCAAAATGCCAAGGATAGTAACCAAGTAGTCCAAGTAACATTAAAGTTTTTTATGGTTCAATTGATTATTAGGTATCTTCAAAAAGAAATGAAAAGCCCAATGGAGCAAAATAAAAATGACATAAAAGTAAAAGCTCAAATGAGCAAAGATGAAAATAGCATGAAATGTAAATGCTAAAATAAACGTGCTTAAAGTAAAAGCATAAAGTAAAAGCAGAAAATAAAGTCAACTGTTAGAAATTAGAGGTTAGTTGAATGACCATCTTTAAACTTGCATTTGAAATTCATTAGAAGATTGATAAAATCAAAGCCTCTCAACAACAAGTTTCATTTTCTTTTTATCAAGTATATCATTCATTTAAAATTCTCAAGGCAACAATAAATGATCAACGATGTTTAAGTGATTCACTTTAACCAAAGCCTAGGAAGATTCATTAGAGGATTGATAAGACCAAAGCCTCCTAATAATGAATCTCAAGGTTATTGGATCAAAGGATTCAAATTAACATACTTGGGCTTACAAACAAGGGTTTGGGCCACAAATGATCGTTTCTCGAATCGGGACAAAATTTAGCACTATGTTAAGCAATCGTAAGTGGACTTATATAGAAGTCGCACCTATTTTGAGGCCAATCAATAAAGTCTATGCATCCATACGTGTTCAAGAGGTAAATTTGAATTAACTTTGAAATCGCAATACAATACAATAAAATAAGCAACACTACTTAATTTGTTTACAATATCACAAAACCAAATTATAGAAAGAAATAAAGGAGGTGTAAAAACAATAAAGGGGTTTGAAAAGAGGCCCAATGTCAAAAGCTCATATAATAAACTATAGATTCTGTTTAAAATCATTATTTAATACTTAACAAAATTAAAATAATATATGATAAAAAAACAAAAACTAAACTAATATTATATATATGCATGTATATTTAAACAAACAAATTAAAACTTGGATAAATAAAAGAAAGCAAAAAAAGAGTTTAACATAAAAACAAAGGAAGTACGGTTTGCTTGCAGAATGGTTGTTGATGATGATGATGTGCGATAAGGACGTGAAGCCGAGGAGGGAGTGTCGCGCGAACGCGCTTTTGTCGGAGGAGAGGGATGTGTCTGCAGTTGGAGCTTTTGTGAGAGAGATGAATCTTGATTTTTCTTTATGATTTTTGTGAGGTTTTGGTTATGGAGCTTGAGTTTGTTAGATAATTGAGAGAGATGAAATTGGAGAGTAGAGAGAATGAGAGGGAAGAAGTGAGAGATTACTGTGAAGTGGGAGATAAAGGGAGTGTATCGTTGGATAACAGAGGGAGTAGATCGTGGATATAGTTAATACAGTAGTGGTGATTAGAATGTGGAAATGGTGAGAGGGGAAGATTGAAGTGAAGGAAAGGTTTTGTATAGGCAGAGGAGATGAAGAGGAAATGATAATGGGTTTGTGTTATTGTATGCCTTTCTTCGTTCTCTGCTAGCTCTCTCCTCAATTCAACTATTTCTCAATGTATAGCACAAAACTATTGGTTTAACTAATTTTAAGTGACCAAAACGCCCTCTAATAATAAAAAAGACATAAAATCTGAAAGATTAAAAAATAATACATTTAAAAATATTTTTGTTTTAATTTTTTTGAATAAAAAATAGAGATCCAATATGACTAAAAATGATTTAAAAAATGGACATTAATCTATCCAAAAAAATGAAATAAACTACACGTCACAAAGATTAATAAAAATTAATCAAATGGTCAAAATCAAAATAAAATGGGAATAAAAATATCAGGTTGAACAAATGCTTATGATTAAAAACGAGACTTTAAACTGTACCAAAAAAATGAAGCGAGCATACCGTCATGATCTACGTGAAACGTAGATTCATAAAACGATCATTAAAAGCTGAAAACTTGAAATATTTTCTTGCTAATTTTCCGCACAGTGTCGAATCGCTTTTAACCATCTATCTGTAAAACCGAAATATTAATATTATCGACATATAAACAACTTGGAGCAATGCAAGAAACGAGTAAAGAGATAAAAATACATGAAGTGAAATATCATGTGTTTTTCAACTACAAAATGATGTAAACTTCGATTTAAACTGACTTTTGGTCAACTTAAATACGACTAGTGATGCAAAATGTGATGAATGAATATGTTTATTAATGATTGTGACCAAATGACAAAGTATGATATAATAATGCGACTAAAAAAATTAGAGGCAAAATTTAGGGTACACCACCTACAAGATGACATTCAAAGAGAGATATATATATATATATATATATATATATATATATATATATATATATATATATATATATATATATATATATATATATATATATATATATATATATATATATATATATATATATATATATATATATATTGATGTTAGTCAAAAGGATATATGTACAAGATACAGAATTCAAGGTGCTTGGTGACCCCTCATGGACAAACCTAAAGATAAGATGATGTAGGAGAAGTACCCAAAACCCTAATGTGTTATCTGGTTGCACTGTGATGGTATGAGATGTTAGAGGAATCTTAGGGGCAAAAATTGGGATACAACAACTTCCCTTATTTAAGTGTCTTCTATCCAGAGATGCGAAGGTTAAAATCTTCATGTCGACGTGATTGAAGATACTTAAATATAAAATAAGCCCTATTTTTGGTCCTAAGATGCCATGCAATGCTTATGATATAAATGCAAATGAACAAATCTAAAAAAAAGACATAATACACCACTGGGGATGTAGGAAATAAAAATAAGGAGCAAAATAAAAACCCTACTAGGAAAATAAATCATTGGTGAACAAAAGTCTAGACTCTATTGGGGTAAAGCCTAAAGAGGAGATAAAGCGTCATCAACTCAAAGATTGAGGAGAGAAGGTAAAGGATGAAAGTGATCGACAGATGACTGTGAACTATCCACTCACTGAGGAGATAGTAAAAAAGTAACATTGACCCACCGGGGAAGGAAGTGGTAAGATAATACCGGTAGATTCCAATATTAGGGTCGTAATAATAATCATCACCGGTACTCATGACTGGAAACAAATGAACTTCTTCAGAGTAATATGGATTTCAATGGCGAACTATCTCCCATAATGACGAGACTACCATTCATCGGAGAAAGATCTCAACAAAAAACTACCTTCCATAATGACAAGGCTACCATTCATTGGAGTAACAAATCTCAACAACAAACTACCTTCCATAATGACAAGGCTACCATTAATTGGAGTAACAAATCTTAACAATGAACTACCTTCCATAATGACAAGACTACCATTCATTGAAGTAACAAATCTCAACAACGAACTATCTTCCATAATAAAAAGGGTACCATTCATTGGAGTAACAAATCTCAACAACAAACTACCTTCCATAATGACAAGGCTACATTCATTGAAAAAACAAATCTCAACAACAAACTACCTTCCATAATGACAAGGCTACCATTTATTGGAGTAAAAAATCTCAACAACGAACTACCTTCCAGAATGAAAAGGCTACCCTTCATTGGAGTAACAAATATCAATAACAAACTACCTTCTATAATGACAAGGCTACCATTAATTAGAGTAACAAATCTCAACATGAACTACCTTCCATAATGACAAGGCTACCATTCATTGAAGTAAAAAATCTCAACAACAAACTACCTTCCATAATGACAAGGCTACCATTCATTGGAGTAACAAATCTCAAAGACACACTACCTTCCATAATGACAAGGCTACCATTCATTGAAGTAACAAATCTCAACAACAAACTACCTTCCATAATGACAAGGCTACCATTCATTGGAGTAACAAATCTGAATTTTCTCTGGAAACTGACAGATTTACTGGTGAAGTACAAGTTGCTCAAATAAAGAGACCTTCCACTTGTTGTTATGAGAAGAAAATTACATAATGATTTCCTAGGGAAAGTAATAGGAATTCCTAGGGAAATGCCAATATATTCCTATTGAGGAGATAAAATCTTCACGTGCAAAATAAATGCACATTCTATAACTAGGCTCAAAGCTTGCAAAATCAAGATAATAATATTGCCAGGACTATAGATTTAATCCAAAAATAAACCGGAATGAATCAGTCAACCAAAATAATACCTTATGAGAAATAAACTCAAGAGCGGACCACTTTCTATCCAGACAAAGAGCTGTACAGGGAGGCTAAAGCAAAAATCTTCCATGAGGGATAACTCAGTGGGGAAATTGAAAGAATATACACTTTATGCTTAAGGTTGACACTCTATTGGAGAGAGGATAAGAGAACTCTTCCAAAACAGGGTAATACGCTAACAAAATATTAATGAATGTAAATGAGCAATGATTTGCTAAATTCAACTATGCATGATGTATTCATGAATGTATGAATTTATTATGTATATGCTGACAAAACAGACATATAACACTGGGGATAACCAGACAAAACCAACTTGGGTACAATCAAAACTTGGATAAATCACATCCGGGATGAAAACTTCATAAGAAAGCAAGCATTAACTGAGGAAACAAAATTCCTATTTCACGGCTTTACTCCACTGGGAAGGAACATAATCGAAAAATAGTCAAATCATAATAATAAATCAGCACAGATATAGGGATATAATATCCTCCTCCAGGCTTCACCGAGGAATATCACACAGACTTCAATGGGGAGAACAAATGTTTCAAAGTCTGTAATTCTACCGGGGAATTGCAATACCGATTTCAACAGGGTAGACGAAAACCACATCATCGAGACATCAACTAGGGACCTCGTTCCAACTTCATAGGGGAAGGCAACACCATATCATCGAGGGGAACCCGAAATACATTCTTCAATACTGAGAGTGATGATTGCACCCACTTCTCTGGGGAGAAACTATGAAACCTCATGAGGGTCAACTTTCAGGGAGAGACGTTATCTCAAATTTACTTGTGGATTCGAGAAGTCAAACATTACAGCAAGAAATCAAACTTATGAGGATTTTAAATCAAACCCAGCACTTGGCAGGAGAAAACCCAAAAAGTTGACAACTGTTTTAACACTTCTTAGAAAAGATATTACCCTTGTCTGGTTTCCTAGGAAACAAACAACAACAAAAATGCTAGCACTACAAAGGGCAATGTTTTGCAAATTCTTTCATCTTAGCGCACAAATGAGAAAAGAATTTCGTCATGTGAGGAAAGACCTTACTGAGGAACCTGGGGTAGAGACTTCATACCATGTAGACCCGAAAAATGCACCAAGACTTGACTGGGGAAAACGGGATCACAAAACCAACACTGCGTCATACATCAATTGTCATCATTTCCAACTATTTGAGGAACTCAAAAAGATCATACACATACTGGAAAAGAATGCCCTGGGAGAACCTTCTTAGGGGAATACATACTTCCAAAATTTCAGAGTTCGTCCATCCTTGGAGCCACCATTTTTGTTCTCCTTGAGTCAAAAAATCTAAAGCAAGAAATAATTTATAAATTCTTTTCAAAAGAATAATTTTTGCTATTTAATCTGTTTTCTTTGAAAATTACTATCAATAATAAATGAAGTTTTTGTAAGCAGAATAAAATAAGAATTTCAAAGAATTGGATAAAAGCTCAAACTTTATTAATAGAATGGTAGTCTGCAAATGGCGAGACTCCATAGATGACTACAAATTTTGGAAAATGGCAATATATTGGAAAAGATATATTGAAATACAATGACCACTATTCTCCCTAACAAATTTTAATTTCTGAGTTGTGACTTCTGTTGAAGTATGATGAGAGTCCAAGAAGATTGTTGCTTCAATGATCAAGTCTTGTCTGATGCAGTTACTTTCCAAGAAATCTCTAACTTTTGTCTTGATTTACCTTGCGGGTTTTCAACCTAGTGGGAAAATATATTCTGTTTATGTCTATAATTTTTGTCTTGACCAGCCTTTTGGGTTTTCGGCCTACCGAGACGCTCCTTTTTGCCTAAGCCTCCCTTTCAGGTTTTCGACTTAAGGAGTTATTCTTTTATTTATTTAGGAAAAGTATTTCTTAACTGCATCAGCATTCACGGGATGTGGGAACTCCTCGCCATCCATAGTTTCAAGAATCAATGCACCTCCAGAGAAGGATTTCTTGACAACATATGGGACTTTAAAATTGGGAGCCCACTTTCCCTTAGAATCAGCGTTAAAGGACATGATATTCTTAAGCACGAGGTCACCTTTTCTGAATTCACGAGGTTTGACCTTCTTATCAAAAGCTTTATTCATTCTCTTCTGGTATAACTGACCATGACACAAAGTCGTCATTCTCTTTTCTTCATTCAAATTCAACTAGTCAAACATGTTCTGGACCCATTCAGCCTCTGACAATTGGGTTTCCATTATCACACATAAAAAGGGAATCTCAACCTTAACGGGAGCACTGCTTCCATGCCATACACGAGAGAGAATGGGGTTGCCCCTGTTGAAGTGCGGACAGATGTCCGATACCAATGCAAAGCAAAAAGGAGCATCTCATGCCAATATTTATAAGTAATAACCATTTTCTGGATGATCTTATTAATGTTTTTATTAGCAGCTTCAACAACCCCATTCATCTTTGGCTTGTAAGGAGATGAATTGTGGTGGACAATCTTGAATTCTTCACAGAGTTCAGTCATCATCTTATTATTTAGGTTTAAGCCATTATCGGTGATAATCCTGCTTGGCATACTGACATATGAGATTGTTCTTGATAAAGCACACTACCACATTCTTAGTAACATTAACATATGAAGCTGCTTCCACCCATTTGGTGAAGTAATCAATTGCTACAAAAATGAAACGATGTCCATTTGACGCATTGGGTTCAATCATTCCAATCATGTCAATACCCCACATAGAGAAAGTCCACAGGGTAGAAATAACAATAAGAAGTGGCGGAGGCACATGAATTTTGTCGGCGTAAATCTGACACTTATGGCACTTCTTTGCAAATTTGTAACAGTGAGATTCCATTATCAGCTAATAGTAACCTGCCCTAAGCATCTTCTTTGACATCAAATGTCCATTTTCTATCTTTATTTGATGCACCAACTGGGTATTCCTGAGTCTGGAGAAAATGCTTGATATCATAATCCCAAGGTTTTTTGTCTGCCGTATCCTCTATTGCAAACACATGAGCTGATTTATCCAGACGCTAAATAGTGATACAATGCACATCGTGCCAAGTATTTACTTGATACATAGAATCCAAAGTGGCTAAAGCATCCGCCATCCGATTCTCATCTTTGGGAATATGATGGAATTCAACTTTATTAAAGAAGGGTAATAATCTTCTAGCACAGTCTTTGTAAGGGATCAAGCTAGGGTAACGAGTATCCCATTCTCCTTTAGTTTGATTTATTACCAAAGTTGAATCGCCATACACATATAGAACTTTGATTCTGAGATCAATGGCCTCCTCGAGACCCATGATACAAGCCTCATATCTGCCATATTATTGGTGCAATCAAATGTCAGCCTTGCAGTAAAAGGAATATGTGATCCATGAGGAGTAATAATTATAGCTTCAATTCCTTTACCATAAGCATTTACAGCTCCATAAAATATCATACCCCACCAAGATTCAGGATCAGGACCTTCCCCAGACAAAGGTTCATCATAATCTTTCGCTTTCAGAAACATAACATCCTCATCAGGAAAATTGTATTTAATAGACTGATAATCATCAATCTGTTGATGAGCAAGATAATCTGCCAACATGCTGCTTTTTATAGCCTTCTGAGTACGGTATTCAATATCATATTCAGACAACAACATTTACTAATGGGCAATTCTCCCAGTAAGTGCAGGCTTTTAAAAAATATATTTAATTGGATCTATTTTGGAAATCAACCAAGTAGTATGATTTAACATATATTGCCGCAACCTCTTTTTCGTCCTTGCCAGAGCACGATATGTCTTTTCCAGCATAGAATATCATGACTCACAGTTAGTAAACTTCTTGATGAGATAATAAATGGCATATTCTTTCTTCCCTGTTTCATCTTGTTGTCCCAAAATACATCCCAAGGAATTATCTAACACTGTCAGATACATAATCAATGGTCTTCCTTCAATGAGAGGGAGCAAGATAGAAGGTTCAAGCAAATACTCTTTAATACTTTCAAATGCCCTTTGGCAATCATCTTTCCACACAACCCTGATCTTTCTTTAACAACTTAAAGATCAGTTCACACGTTGCTGTCATATGGGAGATAAATCTAGAAATTTAATTCAGACGCCCAAGGAAGCCTGTAACTTGCTTTTCAGTCCTTGGTGTAGGCATTTATTGAATTTCTTTGAATTTATCAGGATCAACTTCAATTCCTTTTTGGCTGATAATGAAACCTAACAATTTTCCTGATTAGACACCGAAGGTGCATTTATTTGGATTCAAGCCTCACTTAACACTCAAGTGGAAAATATCTCACTTCACTATATATCGTAGAAGTATAGTAGTTCGCGTCACTGCCAGGATTGACAAGAGTCTAATCTTTTGAGAAAATTTTTAAGGAAAAAGGCCAAAGTGGCAAAATAGTTTGAATGAGATTGATTGACTTTTAGTCTTCTCACAAAAAAATCAAGGTATTATTAAGTTGATTAAAGTTTGATTAAGAAAATGTTTGAAAATGTAGGGACATAAATCCAAGTTTATTGTAAAAGCGGTTCAAGTTTTAAAACAAGAAGAGTTTTCAAAAGGAGGGAGAAGATTTTTGAAATTAAAGAAAATTAGGGGAAGATGAAGGGACTATCCTAAAGCATAAGGTAAAAGCTAGGGAAAATAACCGTCTAACCAACAAGAAGCCAATACTTGACATAATGAGTCAATGTAGAATTCTCATCCTTTGGATTTGAAACCAAACAAGCAAAGATAATAAACCTCTTTAAGAAAACAAAGCTTTAATTATATTAAGTCTTCACAAAACATTGTGCAGCGTAAGAACTGTATACAGATGAATTCCCTATCACAGACAAAACATGTAATCACAATAACTTGCACACAAAGAAAACAAACAACCCAATGTCTTGGGGTAAACCCCAAGAACTCCAGACAAAATAAAGTTGAGGTCAGAAGGTCTCAAGATAGGCCACAACTTCTAATCCTAATTCCAAGAAGTCCATAATTCGAAAATGCCAAGGATAGTAACCAAGTAGTCTAAGTAACGTTAAAGTTTTTTATGGTTCAATTGATTATTAGGTATCTTCAAAAATAAATGAAAATCTCAAGGGAGAAAAAATAAAAATGACATAAAAGTAAATGCTCAAATGAGCAAAGATGAAAGTAGCATGAAAAGTAAATGCTAAATAAATGTGCATTTAAAATTCTCAAGGCAATAATAAATGATCAACGATGTTTAAGTGATTCACTTTGACCAAAGCTCATGAAGATTCATTAGAGGATTGATAAGACCAAAGCCTCCTAACAATGAATCTCAAGGTTATTGGATCAAAGGATTCAAATTAACATACTTGGGCTTACAAATATGGGTTTGGGCCACGAATGATCATTTCTCGAATCGGGACAAAATTTAGCCTATGTTAAGCAATCATAAGTGGACTTATATAGAAGTCACACCAATTTTGAGGCCGGTCAATAAATTCTATACATCCATACGTATTCAAGAACTAAATTGGAATTAACTTTGAAATCGCAATGCAATACTATAAAATAAGCAACACTACTTAATTTGTTTACAATATCACAAAACTAAAATACAAAAAGAAATAAAGGAGGTGTAAAAGCAATAAAGGGGTTTGGAAAGAGGCCCAATGTCAAAAGCTCATATAATAAACTATAGATTCTATTTAAAATATTCATTTAATACTTAACAAAATTAAAATAATATATGATAAAAAAACAAAAACTAAACTAATATTATATATGCATGTATATTTAAACAAACAAATTAAAACTTGGATAATTAAAATAAAGCAAAATAAGAGTTTAACATCAAAAATAGAGGCAGTATGGTTTGCTTGCGGAATGGTTGTTGAGGATGATGATATGCGATTAGGTGAAGCCTAGGAGGGAGTGTCGCGTGAGCGCGCTTTGGCCGGAGGAGAGGGATATGTTCGCGACGGGAGCTTTTGTGAGAGAGATGAATCTTGATTTTTCTTTGTGATTTTTGTGAGGTTTTGGCTATGGAGCTTGAGTTTGTTAAAGAATTTGTTAGATAATTGAGAGAGATGAAATTGGAGAGTAGAGAGAATGAGAGGGAAAAAAGTGAGAGATTATTGTGAAGTGGGAGATAAAGGGAGTGTATCGTTGGATAACAGAGGGAGTAGATCGTGGATATAGGTAATACATTAGTGGTGATTAGAATGTGGAAATGGTGAGAGAGGAAGATTGAAGTGAAGGAAAGGGTTTGTATAGGCGAAGGAGATGATAATGGGTTTCTGCGTTTTTGTATGCCTTTCTTTGTTCTCTTCTAGCTCTCTCCTCAATTCAACTATTTCTTAATTTATAGCACAAAACTATTGGTTTAACTAATTTTCTAAGTGACCAAAAATCCCTCTAATTATAAAAAAAGACGTAAAATCAGAAAGATTAAAAAATAATACATTTAAAATTATTTTTGTTTTAACTTTTCTGAATAAAAAATAGAGACCCAAAATGACTAAAAACGATAAAAAAATGGACATTAATCTATCTGAAAAAATGAAATGAACACATTAAAATAAACTACATGTCACAGAGATAATAAAAAATTAATCAAATGGTCAAAATCGAAATAAAATGGGAATAAAAAATCAGGTTGAACAAATGCTTACGGTTAAAAATGAGACTTTAAACTGTACCGAAAAAATGAAGCGAGCATACTGTCATGATCTACGTGAAACGTAGATTCATAAAATGATCATTAAAAGCTGAAAACTTGAAATATTTTCTTGCTAATTTTCCGCAAAGTGTCGAATCGCTTTTAACCATCTGTCTGTAAAACCGAAATATTAATATTATCGACATATAAACAACTTGGAGCAATGCAATAAACGAGTAAAGAGATAAAAATACATGAAGTGAAATATCATGTGTTTTTCAACTATAAAATGATGTAAACTTCGATTTAAACTGACTTTTGGTCAACTTAAATACGACTAGTGATACAAAATGTGATGAATGAATATGTTTATTAATGATTGTGATCAAATGACAAAGTATGATATAATAATGCGACTAAAAAAATTAGGGGAAAAATTTAGGGTACACCACCTACAAGATGACATTCAAAGATATATATATATATATATATATATATATATATATATATATATATATATATATTGATGTTAGTCAAAAGGATATATGTACAAGATACACAATTCAAGGTGCTTGGTGACCCCTCATGGACAAACCTAAAGATAAGATGAAGTAGGAGAAGTACCCAAAACGCTAATGTGTTATCTGGTTGCACTGTGATGGTATGAGATGTTAGAGGAATCTTATGGGCAAAAATTGGGGTACAACAACTTCCCTTATTTAAGTGTCTTCTATCCAGAGATGCGAAGGTTAAAATCTTCGTGTCGACGTGATTGAAGATACTTAAATATAAAACAAACCCTATTTTTGGTCCTAAGATGCCATGCAATGCTTATGATATAAATGCAAATGAACAAATCTAAAAAAAAGACATAATACACTACTGGGGATGTAGGAAATAAAAACAAGGATCAAAATAAAAACCCGACTAGGAAAATAAATCATTGGTGTACAAAAGTCTAGACTCTATTGGGGTAAAGCCCAAAGAGGAGATAAAGCGTCATCAACTCAAAGATTGAGGAGAGAAGGTAAAGGATGAAAGTGATCGACAGATGACTATGAACTATCCACTCACTGAGGAGATAGCAAAAAAGTAACATCGACCCACCGGCGAAGGAAGTGGTAAGATAATACTGGTAGATTCCAATATTAGGGTCGTAATAATAATCATCACCGGTACTCATGACTGGAAACAAATGAACTTCTTCAGAGTAATGCAGATTTCAATGACGAACTATCTCCCAAAATGACGAGACTACCATTCATCGGAGAAAGATCTCAACAACAAACTACCTTCCATAATGACAAGGCTACCATTCATTGGAGTAACAAATCTCAACAACAAACTACCTTCCATAATAAAAAGGCTATCGTTCATTGGAGTAACAAATCTCAACAACAAACTACCTTCCATAATGACAAGGCTACATTCATTGAAGTAACAAATATCAACAACAAACTACCTTCCATAATGACAAGGCTACCATTTATTGGAGTAAAAAATCTCAACAACGAACTACCTTCCATAATGACAAGGCTACCCTTCATTGGAGTAACAAATCTCAACAACAAACTACCTTCCATAATGACAAGGCTACCATTAATTGGAGTAACAAATCTCAACATGAACTACCTTCCATAATGACAAGGCTACCATTCATTGAAGTAAAAAATCTCAACAACAAACTACCTTCCATAATAACAAGGCTACCATTCATTGGAGTAACAAATCTCAAAAACACACTACCTTCTATAATGACAAGGCTACCGTTCATTGAAGTAACAAATCTCAACAACAAACTACCTTCCATAATGACAAGGCTACCATTCATTGGAGTAACAAATATGAATTTTCTCTGGGAACTGACAGATTTACTAGTGAAGTACAGGTTGCTCAAATAAAGAGACCTTCCACTTGTTGTTATGAGAAGGAAATTCCATAATGATTTCCTGGGGAAAGTAATAGGAATTCCTAGGGAAATGCCAATATATTCCCGTTGAGGAGATAGAATCTTCACGTGAAAAATAAATGCACATTCTCAAACTAGGCTCAAAGCTTGCGAAATCAAGATAATAATATTTCCAGGACCATAGATTTAATCCAGAAATAAACTGGAATGAATCAGTCAACCAAAATAATACCTTATGAGAAATAAACTCAAGAGGGAACCACTTTCTATCCAGACAAAGAGCTGTACAGGGAGGCTAAAGCAAAAATATTCCACGAGGGATAACTCAGTGGGGAAATTCAAAGAATATAAACTTTATGCTTAAGGTTGACACTCTATTGGAGAGAGGATAAGAGAACGCTTCCAAAACAGGGTAATACGCTAACAAAATATTAATGAATGTAAATGAGCAATGATTTGCTAAATTCAACTTTGCATGATGTATTCATGAATGTATGAATGTTTTTATGTATATGTTGACAAAACAGACATATAACACTGGGGATAACCAGACAAAACCAACTTGGGTACAGTCAAAACTTGGCTAAATCACATCCAGGATGAAAACTTCATAAGAAAGCAAGCATCAACTGAGGAAACAAATTCCTATTTCACAGCTTTACTCCACTGGGAAGGAACATAATCCGAAAATAGTCAAATCATAATAATAAATCAGCACAAATATAGGGATATAATATCCTCCTCCAGGCTTCACCGAGGAATAACACATAGACTTCAATGGGGAGAACAAATGTTTCAAAGTCTGTACTTCTACCGGGGAATTGCAATACTGATTTTAACAGGGTAGACGAAAACCACATCATCGAGACATCAACTGGGGACCTCGTTCCAACTTCATAGGGGAAGGAAACACCATATCATCGAGGGGAACCTGAAATACATTCTTAAATACTGAGAGTGATGATTGCACCCACTTCTCTGGGGCGAAACTATGAAACCTCATGAGGGTCAACTTTCAGGGAGAGACGTTATCTCAAATTTACTTGTGGATCCGAGAAGTCAAACATTACAGCAAGAAATCAAACTTATGGGGATTTTAAATCAAACCCAACACTTGGCAGGAGAAAACCCAAAAAGTTGACAACTGTTTTAACACTTCTTAGAAAAGATATTACCCTTGTCTGGTTTCCTTGGAAACAAACAACGACAAAAATGCTAGCACTACAAAGGGTGATGTTTTGCAAATTCTTTCATCTTAGCACACAAAGGGGAAAATAATTTTTTCATGTGAGCAAAGACCTTAATGAGGAATTTGGGTATAGACTTCATACCATGTAGACCCGAAAAGTGCACCAAGACTTGACTGGGGAAAACCGGATCACAAAACCAACACTGCGTCATACATCAATTGGCATCATTTCCAACTATTTGAGGAACTCAAAAGGATCATACACATACTGGAAAAGAATGCCTTGGGAGAACCTTCTTGGGGGAATACATACTTCCAAAATTTCAGAGTTCGTCCATCCTTGGAGTCACCATTTTTGTTCTCCTTGAGTCAAAAAATCTAAAGCAAGAAATAATTTGTAAATTCTTTTCAAAAGAATAATTTTTGCTATTTAATCTGTTTGCTTTGAAAATTACTATCAATAATAAATGAAGTTTTTGTAAGCAGAATAAAATAAGAATTGCAAATAATTGGATAAAATCTCAAACTTTATTAATAGAATGGTAGTCTGCAAATGGCGAGACTCCATACATGATTACAAAGTTTGTAAAATGGCAATATATTAGAAAACATACATTGAAATACAATGACCACTATTCTCCCTAACAACTTTTAATTCCTGAGTTGTGACTTCTGTTGAAGTATGATGAGAGTCCAAGAAGATTGTTTCTTCAATGATCAAGTCTTGTCTGATGCAGTTACTTTCCAAGAAATATCTAACTTTTTTCACTTGATTTACCTTGCGGGTTTTCAACCTAGTGGGAAAATATATTCTGTTTATGTCTATAATTTTTGTCTTGACCAACCTTTTGGATTTTCGGCCTACCGAGACGCTCCTTTTTGCCTAAGCCGCCCTTTCAGGTTTTCGACTTAAGGAGTTGTTCTTTTATTTCTTTAGGAAAATTATTTCTTAACTGCATCAGCATTCACGGAATGTGGGAACTCCTCGCCATCCATAGTTTCAAGAATCAATGCACCACCAGAGAAGGCTTTCTTGACAAAATTCGGGCCTTCAAAATTGGGAGTCCACTTTCCCTTAGAATCAGCGTTAAAAGACATGATCTTATTAAGCATGAGGTCGCCTTTTCTGAATTCACGAGGTTTGACCTTCTTATCAAAAGCTTTATTCATTCTCTTCTGGTATAACTGACCATGACACAAAGCTGTCATTCTCTTTTCTTCAATCAAATTCAACTGGTCAAACATGTTCTGGACCCATTCAGCCTCTGACAATTGGGTTTCCATTATCACACGTAAAAAGGGAATCTCAACCTCAACGGGAGCACTGCTTCCATGCCATACACGAGAGAGAATGGGGTTACCCCTGTTGAAGTGCGGACAGATGTTCGATACCAATGCAAAGCAAAAAGGAGCATCTCATGCCAATCTTTATAAGTAATAACCATTTTCTGGATGATCTTCTTAATGTTTTTATTAGCAGCTTCAACAACCCCATTCATCTTTGGCTTGTAAAGAGATGAATTGTGGTGGACAATCTTGAATTCTTCAGAGTTCTGTCATCATCTTATTATTTAGGTTTAAGCCATTGTCGGTGATAATCCTGCTTGGCATACTGACATATGAGATTGTTCTTGATAAAGCACACTACCACCTGCTTAGTAACATTAGCATATGAAGCTGCTTCCGCCCATTTGGTGAAGTAATCAATTGCTACAAAAATGAAACGATGTCCATTTGACGCATTAGGTTCAATCATTCCAATCATGTCAATACCCCACATAGAGAAAGGCCACAAGGAAGAAATAACAATAAGAAGTGGCGGAGGCACATGAATTTTGTCGGTGTAAATCTGACACTTATGGCACTTCTTTGCAAATTTGTAACATTAAGATTCCATTGTCAGCCAATAGTAACCTGCCCTAAGCATCTTCTTTGACATCAAATGTCCATTTTCTATCTTTATTTGATGCACCAGCTGGGTGTTCCTGAGTCTGGAGAAAATGCTTGATATCATAATACCAAGGTTTTTTGTCTGCCGCATCCTCTGTTGCAAACACATGAGCTGATCTATCCAGACGCTAAATAGTGATACAATGCACATCGTTCCAAGTATTTACTTGATACATATAAGCCAAAGTGGCTAAAGCATCCACCATCTGATTCTCATCTTTGGGAATATGATGGAATTCAACTTTATTAAAGAAGGGTAATAATCTTCTAGCACAGTCTTTGTAAGGGATCAAGCTAGGGTAACGAGTATGCCATTCTCCTTTAGTTTGATTTATTACCAAAGTTTAATCGCCATACACATATAGAACTTTGATTCTGAGATCAATGGCCTCCTCGAGACCCATGATACAAGCCTCATATCTGCCATATTATTGGTGCAATCAAATGTCAGCCTTGCAGTAAAAGGAATATGTGATCCATGAGGAGTAATAATTATAGCACCAAATCCTTTACCATAAGCATTGACAGCTCCATAAAATATCATACCCCACCAGGATTCAGGATCAGGACCTTCCCTAGACAAAGGTTCATCACAATCTTTCGCTTTCAGAAACATAACATCCTTATCAGGAAAATTGTATTTAACAAACTGATAATCATCAATCGGTTGGTGAGCAAGATAATCTGCCAACATGCTGCTTTTTATAGCCTTCTGAGTATGATATTCAATATCATATTCAGACAACAAGATCTACCAACGGGAAATTCTCCTAGTAAGTGTAGGCTTTTAAAAAATATACTTAATTGGATCCATTTTGGAAATAAACCAAGTAGTATGATTCAACATATATTGCCGCAACTGCTTTTCCGTCCTTGCCAGAGCACGATATGTCTTTTCCAGCATGGAATATCGTGACTCACAGTCAGTAAACTTCTTGCTGAGATAATAAATGGCATATTATTTCTTCCATGTTTCATCTTGTTGTCCAAAAATATATCCCATGGAATTATCTAACATTGTCAGATACATGCCCAATGGTATTCCTTCAACGAGAGTGAGCAAGATAGAAGGTTCAAGCAGATACTCTTTAATACTTTCAAATTCCCTTTGGCAATCATCTTTCGACACACAACCCTGATCTTTCTTTTACAACTTAAAGATCAGTTCACACGTTGCAGTCATATGGGAGATAAATCTGGAAATGTAATTCAGACGCCCAAGGAAGCCTGTAACTTGCGTTTCAGTCCTTGGTGTAGGCATTTCTTGAATTTATTTGACTTTATCAGGATCAACTTCAATATCTTTTTGGCTGATAATGAAACCTAACAATTTTCCTGATTGGAGACCGAAGGTGCATTTATTTGGATTCAAGCCTCACTCAACATCCAAGTGGAAAATATCTCATTTCACTATATATCGTAGAAGTATAGTAGCTCGCGTCACTACCAGGATTGACAAGAGTATAATCTTTTGAGAAAAATTTTAAGGCAAAAGGCCAAAGTGGCAAAATAGTTTGAATGAGATTGATTGACTTTTAGTCTTTTCACAAAAAAATCAAGGTATTATTAAGTTGATTAAAGTTTGATTAAGAAAATGTTTGAAAATGTAGGGACATAAGTCCAAGTTTATTGTGAAAGCGGTTCAAGTTTTAAAACAAGAAGAGTTTTCAAAAGGAGGGAGAAGATTTTTGAAATTAAAGAAAATTGGAGGAAGATGAAGGGACTATCCTAAAGCATAAGGTAAAATCTAGGGAAAATAACCGTCTAACCAACAAGAAGCCAATACTTGACATAATGAGTCAATGTAGAATTCTCATCCTTTGAATTTGAAACCAAACAAGCAAACATAATAAACCTCTTTAAGAAAACAAAGCTTCAATTACATTAAGTCCTCACAAAAAATTGGGAAGAGTAACAGCTGTATACAGATGGATTCTCGATCACACATAAAACATGAAATCACAATAACTTGCACACAAATAAAACAAACAACCCAATGTCTTGGGGTAAACCCTAAGAACTCCAGACAAAATAACAATTGAGGTCAGAAGGTCTCAAGATAGGCTACAACTTCTAATCCTAAGTCCAAGAAGTCCATAATTCTAAAATGCCAAGGATAGCAACCAAGTAGTCTAAGTAACGTTAAAGTTTTTTATGGTTCAATTGATTATTAGGTATCTTCAAAAATAAATGAAAAGCTCAAGGGAGAAAAAATAAAAATGACATAAAAGTAAATGCTCAAATGAGCAAAGATGAAAGTAGCATGAAACGTAAATGATAAAATAAATGTGAATTTAAAATTCTCAAGGCAACAATAAATGATCAACGATGTTTAAGTGATTCACTTTGACCAAAGCTTATGAAGATTCATTAGAGGATTGATAAGACCAAAGCCTCCTAACAATGAATCTCAAGGTTATTGGATCAAAGGATTCAAATTAACATACTTGGGCTTACAAACATGGGTTTGGGCCACGAATGATCATTTCTCGATTCGGGACAAAATTTAGCGCTATGTTAAGCAATCGTAAGTGGACTTATATAGAAGTTGCACCTATTTTGAGGCCGGTCAATAAATTCTATACATCCATACGTATTCAAGAGCTAAATTGGAATTAACTTTGAAATCGGAATGCAATACTATAAAATAAGCAACACTGCTTAATTTGTTTACAGTATCACAAAACTAAAATATAAAAAGAAATAAAGGAGGTGTAAAAGCAATAAAGGGGTTTGGAAAAAGGCCCAATGTCAAAAGCTCAAATAATAAACTGTAGATTCTATTTAAAATATTCATTTAATACTTAACAAAATTAAAATAATATATGATAAAAAAACAAAAACTAAACTAATATTATATATGCATGTATATTTAAACAAACAAATTAAAACTTGGATAAATAAAAGAAAGCAAAAAAAGAGTTTAACATAAAAAATAGAGGCAATATGGTTTGCTTGCAGAATGGTTGTTGAGGATGATGATATGCGATTAGGTGAAGCCTAGGAGGGAGTGTCACGTGAGCGCGCTTTGGCCGGAGGAGAGGGATATGTTCGCGGATGGAGCTTTTGTGAGAGAGATGAATCTTGATTTTTATTTGTGATTTTTGTGAGGTTTTGGCTATGGAGCTTGAGTTTGTTAGAGAATTTGTTAGAGAATTGAGAGAGATGAAATTGGAGAGTAGAGAGAATGAGAGGGAAAAAGTGAGAGATTATTGTGAAGTGGGAGATAAAGGAGTGTATCGTTGGATAATAGAGGGAGTAGATCGTGGATATAGGTAATACATTAGTGGTGATTAGAATGTGGAAATGGTGAGAGGGGAAGATTGAAAGTGAAGGAAAGGGTTTGTATAGGCGGAGGAGATGATAATGGGTTTCTGCGTTTTTGTATTCCTTTCTTCGTTCTCTGCTAGCTCTCTTCTCAATTCAACTATTTCTCAATTTATAGCACAAAACTATTGGTTTAACTAATTTTCTAAGTGACCAAAAATCCCTCTAATAATAAAAAAAGACGTAAAATCTGAAAGATTAAAAAATAATACATTTAAAAATATTTTTATTTTAACTTTTTTGAATAAAAAATAGAGACTAAAAACGATAAAAAATGGACATTAATCTATTATAAAAAATGAAATGAACAGATTAAAATAAACTACATGTCACAGAGATAATAAAAAATTAATCAAATGATCAAAATCTAAATAAAATGGGAATACAAATATTAGGTTGAACAAATACTTACGGTTAAAAACGAGACTTCAAATTATATCGAAAAAATGAAGCGAGCATACCGTCATGATCTACGTGAAACACAGATTCATAAAATGATCATTAAAAGGTGAAAACTTGAAATATTTTCTCTCTAATTTTCTGCACAGTGTGTCGAATCACTTTTAACGATCTTCCTGTAAAACTGAAATATTAATATTATCGACATATAAACAACTTGGAGCAATGCAAGAAACGAGTAAAGAGATAAAAATGTATGAAGTGAAATATCAGGTATTTTTCAACTACAAAATGATGCAAAGTTCGATTTAAACTGACTTTTGGTCAACTTAAATACGACTAGTGATGCAAAATGTGATAAATGAAGATATTTATTAATGATTGTGACCAAATGACAAAGTATGATATAATAATGCGACTAAAAAAATTAGGAGCAAAATTTAGGATACACCACCTACAAGATGACATTCAAAGAGACACACACACACACACACACACACACACACATATATATATATATATATATATATTGAAGTTAGTCAAAAGGATATATGTACAAGATACACAATTCAAGGTGCTTGGTGACCCCTCATGGACAAACCTAAAGATAGGATGAAGTAGAGGAAGTACCCCAAAACCCTAATGTGTTATCTGGTTGCATTGTGATGGTATGAGATGATAGAGGAATCTTAGGAGGAAAAACTGGGGTACAATAATTGGTATGAATAGTTAATTGAAGAGCATCTAATAAATTTTTAGCAGACATAGATAAGATTATATTGGGAGAGACATCAAAATAAACTGGTTCATGACATAGGCTTCTCTCAATTAAAGCAACTAAGGATTGTTTAAAATATTTACATCTACCATCTCTAATATATCCCAGGATGCTATTATTTAATCCTAGCAAATTTAAAGGTTTAACAACAACTTGTATTAAACCAACATGAATATAATTATAATTTTTAAAAGGAAGTAAATCCTTTTTTGTTAAAAGTTTAATCGTCTGAGTACTTTCAGAGATTTGAATAGTTTGTTCTAAGCTTTTAACAATAAAAGGAGATAATATATCTATTTTGCCAGATTTACAAATTTGGTTTGGAGGTACTGATGGAATTGTCCATTTGTTAAGTTTATCCAATTTTTTTGGATATTCCATAAGTTCTTCATGTTTAATCAAACTGCTTTGATGATTATCATCATCAGAATCCATAAATATGACAGGCTAAGAATGTTGTGGATGATTAGCTATCTTAGGTAAGACTAAGTAGGTAAATATAACTCATGAACTTAATACAAATATATCTAGGCAAAAACTGATAAGTCATATTTGCAAAGAAAATTTTGTTTAACTATCAACCCTAAGGGATAGAAGGATCTCTCCTAAATCAAATATGTAAAATGTTTTTTAGCAAAATTTTTCTTTCCAAATTCATTGTGACACTCCCTTCTCCGGGAAAAATGATGAATATAAGAAAACACTAAAAAACCTCTTTAGTTTTGAAAAACCCTTATAACTTGTTGCCATGATATATATTTATATTAATATCAAGAGTAGAACCTACATACTTAATTTCTTATAAGTTATCTAACCTTCCACAACAAAATATTTAGCCACTAAATGTCATTTATTATTAGTTGGATTAAGAAATGTACCTTAGTTTTGGAACCAGACGATGATACCAGAAATTGTAATTTGGAAGCGGATTGGAGAAATTGTAATTTGGAAGCCGATTGGGAGCGGAATTAAAAGGATTTTATGGTAGAAAGAAAGCCGAGTATATATAAAAACTTTTTTATATTAAAAAATTGCGTGCTTACAAAGGAAATAAAAATCCCTTTATATAGGGATGCAAAGGCTTACTATTTAAGCCGGTAATAGCTACCTATGATAGCCATTTATAACAAACAAAGATGAATTATTAATGTTGGGTACACACTGGGCCCCATCGATACAAAAATAATCCACAAACAACAAAAAACTTTTAAAGTAGACATAAGATATTGTTTCAAGATAAGATTCTCTCTTATCTTTGTGTTTGGCATTATTGCTTCTGGATAATTCTTGTCATTGCTTAGTCTTTTGTCATAACTTTATTGCCAATAAGATTCTTTTTTATTGTTTCAAGATAAGATTCTCTCTTATCTATGTGTTTGGAATTATTTCTTCTGGAAAATTCTTGTTATTGCTTAGTCCCTTGTCATAGCTTTAGCCTTAGCTTTTTCTTTAGCCTTTTGGACCATAGATTTAATCATAGTATCCCATAAGTCTTCAGCTGTGGAGTCGTCATTTTGAGTTTCTCCAGCTAAACCTTCAAAGGTGTTGGAATCTATTGATCCCATGGATGAACTAGTCTTCATGGATTACATATCATCTTTTAAAGCTTGAGATTGGAAAGTGTAGAAGAATTGAGTCTTCATATGATCTAGAATTGGGACATTAAACTTTTCAATGGAAATAGTGATAATCCATCTCCAAATCCAAGGAATTTTAAACTTAGTGAAGAAAAGAAATGGATATTGTCGAGTTATCAAATTTGATGAAATATTTAACACTAGAAGACTATTTTCGCACCAAGGAGTATACAATTCATTTAACTCTTTTGGCAAAATTTCCAGCGTAGGACCAAATTTTTAATCCACCAGGCATAAAACCAATTTGAAATGGGTCTATTAATCACGTCTTGATTAATTGAGAAAAATCAAGAGTGTTTGTTCTTAAGATTTTGGTAATAAAAGACTTGGGTGAAAGCCTGGACATAGTCCCAATAATTGAAATAAATATATTTTACTTCGGCAATTCTTATTGCCTTTCCACCATTAGGGTTAAGACCCCAGTCCCTAGGTGATAAGATCTTATTAATGTGGCATTTGCTGAAGTTTATGAAACTTTCAGGATTGTTTTTTTGATAATGATGAGTGAAAGTTGTTGATTCAGTAACTGTTAGTAATATTTCTAAATGTGGTCTTGATTTACCATGAAGGCCTGGATATCCTCTTGACTCGAGGTATTTTGTTTTCACAGCCCATCCATCATTTGGATTTATTTTTATATCCTCATCATCAATATACATAATTTTTTCTATAACTGGATTCTCAAAATAATCAGTTACTTCTTCTTGAGGGGGGGGGGGGGGGGTCATTGAACGTAATTTCTTTGTAAGATATAATCATTTTAGAAGATGAAGAGGAAGGTATATCTTCCTTTTTTGAGGTAGGTAATTGTTTCATATTTCTACCTTTATAGACTGTAGTTCAATCCTCTATAAGGGGAATGTTTAAATCACTTTGGGGTAACATATTGTTACTCCCTCTTCCAAGGCCTCGTCTATAACTGCGACCCCTTCCTCCCCTAGATGGAGGTGTAATTCTTTACCTGCAAAAATTCACGGGTGAGGTAATCAGCAAGTGAATTATTTTCACCTTTAATATGTTTAATATCAAATTCAAACATCGATAATTGAGATTTTCAGCGAGCAAATATTTGTTTTGCAACAACATTTTTAACATCTTTTTGAATAATTGATTTAGCAGAGCTGCAATCAATTTGTAATAAAAAAATTTATTAAGTAAATCATCTTGAAATTTCGAAACACGTTTTATAATAGAAAGCATTTCTTTTTTGATGGTCGAATATTTTGACTGAGTAGGATTCCATTTACGAGAGGTAAACCTAACCAAAACTTCTTTAGATGTTTCAGGTATAACATGTTTTGAAATTCCTCCATATCCTAAGTCTGAAGCGTCAGTTTCAACGATTTTAAAATACTTGGGATTAGCAAGAGATAAGCAAGGCAAACACTTAACCTTATTTTTAATTATTCGGGCTGCTTGAGAATGTTTATCAGTCCAAGGGCCGGGATTTTTTCTAAGCCTAGCATGTAATATACCAGTATCATTGGCAAGATTCTCATAGTAATCGGCAATATAATTAAGACTACCAAGAAATATTTGTAATTGTTTCTTATCAGTAATGATATCATGGAACTTAGAAGCAAATATAATACTTCTTTGAATAGGAATAATAGTTCCTTGATCTATTTCATGGCCTAAAAATCTAATTTTAGTCTGAAATATTTTTATCTTAGGAGCGGATATAACTAATCCATTATGCTAAATTAAACCCTTAAATATTTTTAAATGTTTCATATGTTGATCAATTGTTTTAGAAAAAATTAAAACATCATCAATGTAAACAATTATAAATTCCGTATAAGGAATAAAAATATCATTCATAATATTTTGAAATTCGGAAGGGGCGTTCTTTAGCCCAAACAGGAAGACATTCCATTCAAAATGTCCAAAAGGCACAGTGAAGGTTGTTTAATACTTATAAGATTCATTAATCTGAATTTTCCAATAGCCATATTTCATATCGAATTTAGAAAAGATTAAAGCAGTGTTTACTCTATCTAATAAATCCATTTTTAGGAATAGGATATCTAATCCATTTCAACACCTTATTAAGGGGTTTATAATTGATAATAAGTCTAGGGACGCCGCGTTCTCTTTCAACAACATTATTAACATAAAAAGCAGTGCAACTCAAAGGAGATTTAGATTTTCTAATTAAAAATTTCTCTAAAAGAGAATTTATTTCTTCTTTACATAGGTTTAAATACTCATGATTCATCTGGGCTGATCTGGCTTTAGTAGGAATCTGAATTTCATTAAAGTCATCAAGATAAGATAAATAAATAACGTGTTTCTTTCTATCCCAAAAAGAATTTGGAAAATCATTGCAAACTTCATCTTTAAATTGTTGATCAATTAGTTTGATTTGTTCTTTCATCTCATCTTTACTAAGTTGTTCATTAATATTTAATAAACTAACTTCTTCTTTAAGAAAACCTAATTTTTTTCTTTATTTAAAATAATACTTTTGACCTCATTAAGTATTTTAATATGAGGATCAGTAATGAATTCAAAAGTAACTTTCTTACCATTAATCATGGTGGTGATGCCTTTAGTGTCAACATTTATTAAAGGCATAATGCTATTTAAAAAAGGAGTTCCAAGAATAACTCTATGAGTCATGCTTTTAACTAATATGAAATGGGAAGGTAAACAAATATCTTGATTACAAACATAGGTATTAGGTAATTTATAATTAACCATTAATTTGTCACCACTAGCCTGAGCAAGGGTTTGATTGGTTTTGGTATAACATTTGGTAGGAACAATTCCATCCCGAAGACAATTAAGGTCAGCGCCACTTTTAATAAGGGCAACTTCATTTTGTATTATAAATGTTCTGTTAATAACTAATGTTATTCTAACAAACCATTTTTGAGAAATTACTCTGTCAATAAGAGTGAGAAATCTATCATTAGTGGAAAGATTGCTAGTAGAAGATATTTCTTTAACTTTAGGGGTACCCGTTTCAAGCAAGGAAACCCTTTGATATAATTTTTTATTATCCTTCTTTATTTGAGTAATTTCATATTTCAAAAGATTAATTTCTCTATTTGAATCCGTAAGGGAAACATGAGTTTGTATGGGTTCTCTATTTGAATCCGTAAGGGAAACATGAGTTTGTATGGGACTGTTGAAATCTGAATAAAACCTCACTTAATTGGTTAGCGGCTTCAATAATAATAGGAGATTCTTTTTTAGAGTTTTATTGAATTAAAACTTCAAGCATTTTTCTTTTAAGATTATTATCAGAAATAGACTCAATAGCTTTTATAGCTTCATCTTGTTCTGTAGTAAGAACATCAAGACCGTTCATGTCAACAATAGACTTCCAATAATCTATTTGATTACATTGACAATTATTATTGTCAGAACTATCAGAGAAATAATCTGATGATGATTCATATATCATGTCGATATCTTTATTAGAATAATTGGTTTCTGAGTCAGATTTAAGTAAACAAACTTTCTCAAGTTGAGAGCGTAATTGCTCATCCTCAATTTCATTGAGAGGTTTTTTGGTCCAACATTGATTTGCATAGTGATCAGCTTTACCACATTTGGGGCAAGATACATCAAGCATTTTAGTTTTTTTTGCCTTTATGATTAACATTCTTTTCTTTTGGACTTCTTTTATTAAAGTGATCCTTTTTCTTATTCTTCTTCTAAGAGTTTTTATAATTATCCTTATTTTTATTAGGTTTATTCCTGAAATTTTTTCCTTTTTTTCTTTTTATTTTCAGGAGATCTTTCAAGATCAAAGGCGAACTGATCGCATAATTCACCCATTTGGTGTTTTTCAGAAAGTTTCTGTTTTTTAAGCTGAATTCTAAGCTTAATATCATTACACAAGGTTATCCCTTCATTAACACAAGTGCTAATAATTTGGCCATAAGTAAGATCAGGATAATTAATATTTATCCCATCATTTTTACTTCTTAATCCATCAATAAATTTGGCTTTCCAGTGGATAGAGTTGGGGGGTTTTAATTGATAAACTCTAGATAAAAAGGTATCTTTGTACCATCTAAAATGTGTAAGGGAGGAACATCTTAGATCCTGAAGTAGAGTTTGAATTTTTTCTCCAATAGGGATATTGGTTCCAACAAAATGTTGAAGGATAGATAGACACAGTGTATAAACTGCATCTTCTCCTGTGGTGGCAATACCACTTTTTCCGATTTCAGGAGCTTCAGACTTAACTATTTTCTTATGGTTAAGAATATCTTTTTTCTGACTATCAGTGAGATACTGATCCCACCAGCCTCTTAATTGACCAACAAATCCGGTTGATATAAAGGAGGCAATATCTTTGTCGAAATTTCAATGTTGTTTACAAACAGTAGAATACATAAACATTCTATGTATGACATCAATGATTTGTTGGAACCTAACAGGAGACTAACAGGAGAAGAAGATGCAGTTTATACACTGTATCTATCTATAGGAATATGAAGTTGAATTATAGGAACATCTGAAATATTGGAGATAAAAGCTTATTCCTGAAACTTAGGCTTATTAATAAGGTCAATAATAACCTTTTGACGAGCTATTTATTTGTCTAAAAGTTTTTTTTACGGATAAGAGCTCTTTTTCTAGAGAAATAAATTGTTCTCCTAGACAAACAAGGTAGGCATTAGTATAATTATTGGATTTAATTATGGAATTTAACTCCTTAAGAGTAACCTGATTTTGTTCAACTCTTTGTAATTGAAGGGTAAGTGTAGCCTTAGTATGAGGATCCAAACTTATGATTTGCTTTGGGGGAAAAGGAGATTCCATTTTTTCTCCTTTGATATTTTCCCACGGTTTTTGTAGAATTAAAACTTCGTCTTGTTTCATAAAAACTAACTCTTCTTTTTGTTTACTTATAAAGTAACTAATGAACCATTTGACAAAGGGAATGAAATCTTGGTTCATAGACATCTAAATATAGTACTCATCCTTAAAGCTAGCTAACACTGAAGCAGAAAAAAGTTTTAAAAAACCATTTTCTAAATTGAGTGTACCTTTCATGCGGAAACTCATCATTGACAAAGTTTCTTAGATTACTAGCTGGGGAATAATCTATTATTATAATGGTTATGCCTAATCAAGACTCTTCTAATGAAGAAGACATTAATGATTTAGCAAATATATTTGCTGACTTAGACATTAATAACCTATTAGTTGCAACATTAGATGTTAATAAATTAGTTTGAAATAAAGTAGTAGTTTTAGGAAACGTTATTTGTTTAGTTTTAGGATTTAAAGTGGTAAGAACTTTGTAATAAATCCTGTAACATATAGCCATAATTTCACTTCCAGGTTTGAAATTGTAACCATTGATATGAATATTTAATTGAAGAGCATCGGATTTTTTTTTATCAGACATAGATAAGCTTATATTGGGAGAAACATCAAAATAAACGGATCCATGACACAGGCTTGTCTCAATTAAAGCAGCTAAAGATTGTTTAAAATCTTTACATCTACCATCTCTAATATATCCCAGGATGCTAATATTTAATCCTAAGAAAGTTAAAGGTTTAAGAGCAACTTGTATTAAACCAACATGGATATAATTATAATTTTTAAAAGGAAGTAAATCCTTTTTTGTTAAAAGTTTGATCGTTTGAGTACTTTCAGAGATTTGAATAGTTTGTTCTAAGCTTTTAACAACAAAACGAGATAATATATCTATTTTGACAAATTTATAAATTTGGTTTGAAGGTACTGATGAAGTTGTCCATTTATTAAGTTTATCCAATTTTTTTGAATATTCCATAAGTTCTTCATGTTTAATCAAACTGTTTTGATGATTATCATCATCAGAATCCATAAATATGACAGACTAAAGATGTTGTGACTGATTACCTATCTTAGGTAAAATTAAGTAGGTAAATATAACTCATAATCTTAATACAAATATATCTAGGCAACAACTGATAAGTCATCTTTGCAAACAAAACGTTGTTAACTATCAACCTTAAGGGATAGAAGGATCTCTCCTCTAAATCAAAGATGTCCAATGTTTTTTAGCAAAATTTTTCTTTTCAAATTCATTTTGACACTCCCTTTTCCGGAAAAAATGATGAATATAAGAAAACACTAAAAACCTCTTTAGTTTTGAAAAACCCTTATTACCTGTTGCCATGATATATGTTTATGTTAATATCAAGAGAAGAACTTACATATTTAATTTTTTCTAAGTTATCTAACCTTCCACAACAAAAAATTTAACCACTAAATGTCTTTTATTATTAGTTGGATTAAGAAATATACCTTAATTTTGGAACCAGACGATATATATATATATATATATATATATATATATATATATATATATATATATATATATATATATATATATATATATATATATATATAATTTAAGTGCGTCCAGATCAGAATCTATAAGGTTTTATAACTTTTCACCATAGAGGTCAGAATCAATACTGTTAGTCACGTAATATTGTTCTGAA
This sequence comes from Vicia faba, assembly GCA_948472305.1. NCBI lineage: Eukaryota > Viridiplantae > Streptophyta > Magnoliopsida > Fabales > Fabaceae > Vicia > Vicia faba. The sequence continues at coordinate 918,266,937 of OX451741.1, read as the reverse complement.
TGTCTCGGATCAGATAAAGTTATCAAACTAGCTAACTTTGCTTTCACATCTCTCCTTTTTGTTATAACTATTTTATAACATTAATTCTTAACTTCCAAAAAGGCAATTACAACTTAAAAGGGAAAAAAGAAAAAAATTATTTACAAAAAGGAATATAAATCCTATTATACAATTTAATAAAGTTGGAATCCAAGTCATTCTTCAACAATCAAGTTGATATTATTTCTTCCATTTCTCTTAGCACTTAGGTTGCTAGTTCAAGAGTCATAACGCACAAGGTTCGCCACAAAAATCATACCTTTCAACTTTGTTATGACGAGATTGTTGAAAGCGCACGGAGTTAGCTTTTTTCTTACATAGAAACGACTACTTTGGAAGGTATATATATATATATATATATATATATATATATATATATATATATATATATATATATCATGCTTTGTAATATACAGACTCAAACTACATTGTATTTTTTTAGATGCACTTAAATTACACACACTCAATGCTTTGTCTAAAAATACCAATCAAAATTTGGTAGTTAAAAAATTTATTTGAAAAGAGTGCAAGCCCATGGTTTTAGTGTAGATCGATAAAAGTCGTCTATACAAACCTAGTTATTGAACTCGAATATGCAAAAAGTCTTATGGAATAAATGAGTTGATAAGAGGAATTAATACACTTAAAATAATCAACACTTTATTACTCGTTTATCACAATTCACTAGCAAACTATTTTCAATGTAATTAAACAAAAATATATAACAATACAATTTGTTAAACACTTGGTGTGCGAACGAATTTTCAGAGTTTTTCTTTGAGTTTTGTTGATATGAAAAAGCACTTATAATCAAAGTGATTATAAGCTAATCAGCAAACCAATTAAAATCAAAACAATCACAAAAAATTCTTAAGAGTCGATCGAGTAAATAATGAAATTCAACAAATTGCGTAATAAAAAATAAAAGTGAGTAAAGAGTTAACAGAGAGCAACGCAATAATTTGTTAAAGCAGTTCACCACATCGTCCTCGGTAGTGGCTACATCTGCCCCCAATTTCAATTGAAATTGAGAAGTCTATTCTAATTTGCAAAAAGTATTACAAGAGAATGTTAGAAGTGAGGGGAAGTTCTGAAGCAATAAAATCAAAAATATGTAGAGAAGGAATGATGATTTGTGGATTTTCTGTAGGGCCAGTGGTTTCTGGTTGAGATGAGGAGGTGGTTTTGTGGCATATGAGAAGGTAAAAGATAGAAGTGATTCAGAAATTGTAGGTGTGAATTTAGGGAGGTGTAAACATGATTTTGGGAGTGGAGGTTTCTGAAGTGGTTATGAGATTTGTTGGTGGAGGTGGTGAATTTATGATTTTGAATTTTCCAACAAGAGCAGAAGTAAAAGTGGATGATGGTGAGATAGAGGTAGTTGTAATTGTGATCGAAAATTATGCAGGTGGTGTAGGAATCAATGAAGATATAGTTCTAGTATCAGAACCAGAAGCAGCAAAACTTAGAGAGCTAGAAGACTTACTTAAATGAGAAGCAGTGACAGTGTTCTGCAAAGATTTTGTAGGTTCTACTGGTTCCATAATTCTTAGTTTCTTCTGATTTTTCCTTTTCTTCTTTTGATATGAATCAAGCTTCCTTTTGTGTGGGGAAGGAGGTTTGTTTAGAAGAGATTCATAATTAATTGCGGATGTGTCAACACCTCCAGCTTCAAGGTTTTGGAAATAAGCTTCTAGAATCTTTGGAGGGTGCTGAAACAGTAAAGTGGCAAGTAAAAGTAAGTATTTTTTATAGAGTATATCATATCGTCTCCACAGGGATTAGTACTACTGAATTGTTGTTTGATAATTTCTTGCATTTATGAGTTTGAGGTTGAATGGATTTAAAGTGGTAAATACGGGAGTTAAAGTTATTAACAGAAAATAAATACATTCTTCAGAAAGGTGAGAATTTTCGGGATTGAATTTCATATACCCGTCAAATACTTAAACTTACTATCCAGTTACACTTAACCTAAATTACTCGTCGTTATCATCATGTATCTCTCACACAGAAGTTATCTCTAACACAAAGTGAGATATCAATCGTATTGTTCTTCGTCGATAATGTCTCGCGCAACTAAAACAACACTGAGGTATTAAGAATCGATATCTAAATGATTATTAAGCCTAAATCTATCTCTACAGTTTAAAACCAAATAGATATTCATGCTAACTCTGGATTCAAACCGTATATGTCTATAGTAACTCAAATTCAAACACTTGGCAAGCTAAAAAGGATAAACATCAATAAAGATTAGTAAAAAAAAGGTTCATACAACACCATGAGTAATAAATATACATACAAGACAAAGCATACTTACCAAACAAACTCCAACAAATGGAAAATACATAAAGAAGAGAAAAGATAAACCGAAATCTCTTGGGTTGTCAACACTGATTAAAGCAAATCCACCTCCTAAACATCAAGATGCATGATCCATTGTTATTTTTTAGCTAAGTCTCTACAAAGAATGTTTGGTGATGGAATGAGAGCAACAAATACCTAACCATACCCTAAAAGATGTATTTTTTTACTTTAATATGAGTTTCTACCGAGCCTGCATCGCCCGACGCTCAAAACAACATTTTTAATGCATTTTCACATTTCTGGAGCACCTCTGCACCGCCCGACGCTCTCAGGGTGCTGCCTGACAGTAAGTTGAAAAAAATAGCATTATTTCGGTCATAACTTGAGAACTGTAACTCCGATTTATGCACAGTCGGAAGCGTTGGAAAGCTTATTCAATAATCTATCTAACAATGCCTAAATGTCAATGATTGATTACCTAAAAAAATGAGATAAAATCAATTAAACTCAATGATATTCACACGATAATGCAATATATACAATATAGCATAAACTACACCTAATATATACTAAAGTTGAGGTTTACTGACAAAAAGCAAATGAATTAAGCCGATGAATATTAATTATTCACACTCAAATTCATAATAATTTAACACTCATCAAACTCTTCCAAACTTAAAACATTGTTTGTCCTCAAACAAAGTCAAACAACCTAAAGAAACAAAAGACAATAATCCAAGAATCACGAATCATCTGGTTTTGAAAACAGAAAACAAATGTATGGTGTGATACGGTGGGAGAACTGACTAGTGTTTTGCGTTCGTATTCGCACTTGTGCGGTTAGCAAGAGTCGCCACCGACTTTTTATTTTATCCTAAAGGAAAGGTTAAAAAAGCACAGCAAAAACCTTTTTGAGATATTTCGTGGGTTCGGGGGGTAGATTATGAAAAGGGAAGGTATTAGCACCCTTTTCATCCATGGTTATCCATGGGCTCTTAGGTACTTGCTTAGATCAATCTTGCCTTGGTTTTCAATTGTGTGAAATGGTGCTTTGTGGATTGTTTTGAAAATGTTTTGAAAAGATGCCTTGCGCTAGGCTAACCTTGTAACAATTCTTTGCTCGAATGTTTTACAAAAGGTGTTTTATCTTTTAAAAAGATGTTTCAAGGGTTTGAAAAGTTTGATTTTTGAAAAGTGTTTGTGAAGTGGGTTTTGAAATTAGGCAAGTGCTTTCTTTGCAAATTGACAAGTACTTAAGAGTTTATCTACCCTAAAGCTTTCTCAAAAGATTTTCGTCGTGTTTTAACCCCTTTGAACAATTTTGTTCCACCATTGAAATTGGTGGACAATCTTGCGTTTAGGAAGTTTATTCGGGACAGGCGCGGGTCATCGTATGGACCATGAATGCAATGATGCCAAGTGTCTTTGGCAATTTGCTTGAAAGGGACTTGATCATTTTGATAGGCGACTTTCGAAAGCGTCATCGAGGGACTTATGATCATTTGATTTTGTTTTGCCAAAGACATTCGACGTGCAAGCATGACCCATTTGGAAGGCAACATGTGGGATTACCCTAGGGGGTGCAAGTGTGATTGTGTATTGATTACATGTATTTGTCTTGTATTAGGTTATCTAGCGTTTTGATTTTAGGTACATACAAACCCTAGGTCTAACCATGGTATAATTGGAAAAACTGTAAATTGCGGAATGTAAATCTACGCTATTACAAAATAATATCCAGGAGTGGGGGTATAAATGTACAAGGGGATGAGACTTATAGTATTTACAACCAAATCGAATGTCACAATCAAAATATAAATATCGAATGTATAAATATGAGATAAAATGTGTGTAGGGCAATATATTGTGTAAGTGCAAATGTATATGTATTGTGTAAGTGTAAATATGTACAAGTGCGAAATGTGAAATTGAGCAGTATTAGGGTTTTGACCTAGATAAATGTTTTTTGATGAATCTTGATTTTTGTATGTTTAATTATGTACAAAAGAAAAATGAAGTGTTTTGATTAGAGTGTTAAGTTTTTTTTAAAAAAGCATTTTAGTCAAAATGTTTTGTGAATTTCAATATTAAAAGATGTATCGAATTATTATGTACAAAAAGGTATATTAACTAAAAAAAAAAAAAAGAGTTTAATTTTAATTATGTATAAACAATGTGTAATATGTACAAATATGTTTCAATATGTAAAAAATATTTTCAAGTTAATTGGTATAAAAAGTATTTTGTTATTGTTATGTACAAAATGTGTATTAATCTAAAGAAAATGTTTTATATAATATGTACAAAATTAACTTTTAATATAATTATGTATGTACAAAATGTATTATCTAAAAAGTCTTAACCTTATGATAATAATAAAAAAAAAATATTTAGTTAAGTTAGTATTTTCTAAGGAATACAAATATTTCTTTTACAAAATAACAAGAATGGTTAGTGTTATGTATGAAAGAATAATAAGTATTGTTTAGGTTAGTGATTAATGGGCTTAGCATAACTGGGAACGGGTCAGGCCCGCGTCAAGCAAAAAATGAAATTAGGGTTAGGCAATGGTTTGTTCAATTGGAAACGCGATAGGGTTTGAACGGCGCCGCTCACTGAGTTCTGTCTCCTTCCTCGTTCATTCTTGAGTGCTTCTCTTTGCTTCGAGGCCACCAGCGCTACCCCTCCTCCTTCCAGCTCGAGTTCAAAGGCCTCAATACAGAAAGGTTCGCTTTAGATGTTTTCTGATTCTTTTCTTTTTTATGAATTGCATGCATTATTTGATTCGAATTTGATTCTTAAGTTTGTATTGCTATGGAGGTGATGGAGAATAAAGAGGGAGAAATAACTGACTACCTGACTTGGAGAAGGAGGAGGAAAAAGGACGTGGCGCTCAGGAGGCTCGATGGCGGAGATTCGGTGATGAGGCTACGCTTTTGATGCTTTCTGGTACTTTCGTTCTTTGGCCTTTTGCTTAGGTTTTGATGATGATACGTACTGAGAAACTTAATGTGCACTTCTTTACCTCTTCTTCTTTATGTCCCTTTGCCTATGATTTGTTTCTGCTTCTCCTTCTCTCGTGTTGCCTTGATATCTTTATCTCTTCCACTTTCGTGTTGCCTTGATATCTTTATCTCTTCCACTTTCGTGTTGCCTTCTGGATTTGTATGTTGCCTGAGATGCTGCCTTGATGTTGCCTTCTGAGATGCCTACAGCTTTTGCCCAATGATGTTATACTGAGGGCCTGGAACTTTTGTGTGCTTTGATTATGCTTGAGATTGGGTTGCCTTGACAGTTTTGGTACTGGTATGACAGGATATTGGCATTGTTTTTGAATTGAACTGTGTGTTTTATGGTTTTGAACTTCTGTTGAGGGGTTTGGGCTTTTGATGTAGGTATGTGGTTATGGCATTTTTGTGTTCTTGAAGGTGATGCAGGCTTGATAGCTTCGTTTTTGGTTATGTTGGACTGAGTTTTGTATTGGCTCAGGATGTTTGTGTTTGAGAATGTGTGCTTGGAGGTTTGATGCCTTTTGAGTTGCGTTTGATGCAGAGTTTTTGAAGTTTGTGGACAGTAGGCAGGTTCTTGGCTTGAGTTTTGTATGTTTAATGCAGGGTATGCTCCATGTTTTTACTGATGCAGGTTTAATGGTTTAGGGGTTAGACAGGTTTGAGGTGTTGGTATGTTATGCTGTGTGGTTTGGATATGGTTGATGATATTTGGTTATGACAGGGTATTGGTTTTGGTAGTGAAGTTTGTGTGTTATCCTTCTTTGAAACTCAGGGGCTTGTATTTGTATATTGATGCAGATTTTTGGTTGGCTTTCCATTTTCGTGCAACTACTGAGTTGTATATATTTCTTCTCTCTTCACCTTACCCCCTGAACTGATATGCTGAGTTTGTATTATATTTTTCTATCTTTTCTTTTTGGCGCCCAATCTTTTTTCAAAGCTTTGGTCTTCTCTTTGACCCAAGTCTGCTGGATATTTTCACAAGGTTTCTTGGCATTTTTCCCCATTCGGTAACTGGCTATGCTGTGTAATTTTTAAACAATGCCGAATTATCCTCTTTTTGTGCATCTTTTCTGCCTTGCTTCTACTGTCTATGCCTGCTGAACCTGAACTAGGCTTGCTTTATCTCTCTTTCTTCTCACTTCATAGTACAATAGAGAATTTTTATATAATTTAAGTTGTACTTTTCTGAAGGGGCTATATTTATACTGGGAAATGATGACTAGCTTGCATAATATGTTTTCTGCATTTCTTCTTCAGCTTTTGCGCCTTGCTCTTTTCCTTGATATCTTGGCAAAGGTCCCTTTTTGACAGCTTGTAGGCTTTGATAGCAACTTGTACTATTTTGATTTCTTTGATACCTTTGGCATTCTGACAGTAGCCTTTGCTTTTGGATAGAAAGTTTGGATTTGATTTTTCAGTTTGGATTTGAACTATATAGTTTTGAATGGGAAATTGAGATTCTCATGTAGCTTGAATTTGCAACTTATGCATTTTTTGACATTTGCATTTCATGAAATAAAAATAATCTTCCCTCTCTGTGAACCGGGAGAAATCCCGTGATTTGCAGAGAGGGTCAACTGATCCCAGTCAGTGGCCCCTAATGATGAGCAACTTTTTATCTGTCCTTTAATTAAATGCTTTCTGACTTTTCTTGTTTCTTTTTGCAGATGAAAGATGGAATGCCGGAGCGGAGTGAAGAACGAAGAGTATTTAGAAAATAGGATAGTTTTTCATTCTATTGTAATATTTAAATTAAATGTAAATTATTGTTTGTAACAACAATTTGTAAATAATTCAAATATCAATAAAAATTCAAATTATCCAATTAATTCTAATTTCCTTATTATTTGTTTATTTATTTAAAATTCTTAGAATTAAAACAATTGAAAAATAAATTCAATCATTTTAATTTCAGAATAATAAATAACTAAAATAAAACAACATTGATCCAATAAACCTGTCTTATCTCACATTCAAAGCAAAGCAGCAATTAACCCAGATAGACTGATCAAACACATGAACACTGTGAATCCAATACTGCATCTTGCATATGACCGGCCCAATCAAAACGTACTGAATTCAAAACCATTGTCTCTTTTACTGATTAAACCAAGATAATGCGAATTTTAATCCAAATCTTGAAATAAACCGCAAAGTGCTGTGGAATTCAAATTCTTCTGAGAACATGCCCATAAAACCCTAATTCCTGATTAAATGCCAAATCACGCTTGCTTGATCAAAATCGAACCAACAATCAATCAAACCCTAAGCCCACTGTATGAAACAATTCAGAGCTCTGAAAATCAGTAAAAACCCTAGTTTTGCTTGACTGTCAAGAAAAGTCCGTTTGTCCGATTCTTGAGCCAGTTTGAGAAGTCAGGAAATGCTTGAAGCTGAGATTTCTTGGGGAAAAATGCGAGGGCAAATTTTGGGGTACAACAGTTGCCCCTGTTCAATCTTCTTTGACTTGAAGAGTTAGATTGGCAAGTTTGCCTTTCGCGACTTGAAGGTAAAAGGAGATTGGACACTAGAGTGCCCGAAAATTTGCACTTATCAAAGTACTGGATGCGGGAATGGGCTTAGAGATGCCATTTGGAGATGGGCTTAACGATGCCATCTAGGGGAGTGACAGAAACTTGTCGGGGATGGGCTTAAAGATGCCATCTGGAAGGGGACATTAGGAAAGCGTCCGAGCTTTAGACCATTTCTGAACTGGGGGTCTGAACAGGCAATAGGTTGACATCCGTGGTTGGGGGAACCTATAAGCCATTTTCAAGAAGCCGCATCTAAATAAGTTGATAGATTAACATCCGTTACTTGGGAAGAATCCATGAACTGTTTTCAGAAATCTTGAGGTTGAATCTGAACAAGTGATAGGTTAACATCCGTTTACTTGGAGAACCCGTGAACTGTTTTCAGAAGTCTTGAAGTTGAATTAGCAATAGAGCAGCATCCGTTGTTGGGAAGCGTCCGTAAACTAAATTCGAAGGTTGCATCTGAACAAGCTGATAGATTAACATCCGTTACTTGGGAAGAATCCATGAACTGTTTTCAGAAGTCTTGAGAAGAATCCGAACAAGTGATAGGTTAACATCCGTTTACTTGGAGAACCCGTGAACTGTTTTCAGAAGTCTTGAAGTTGAATTAGCAATAGAGCAGCATCCGTTGTTGGGAAGCGTCCGTAAACTAAATTCGAAGGTTGCATCTGAACAAGCTGATAGATTAACATCCGTTACTTGGGGAGAATCCATGAACTGTTTTCAGAAGTCTTGAGAAGAATCCGAACAAGTGATAGGTTAACATCCGTTTACTTGGAGAACCCGTGAACTGTTTTCAGAAGTCTTGAAGTTGAATTAGCAATAGAGCAGCACCCGTTGTTGGGAAGCGTCCGTAAACTGAATTCGAAGGTTGCATCTGAACAAGCTGATAGATTAACATCCGTTACTTGGGGAGAATCCATGAACTGTTTTCAGAAGTCTTGAGAAGAATCCGAACAAGTGATAGGTTAACATCCGTTTACTTGGAGAACCCGTGAACTGTTTTCAGAAGTCTTGAAGTTGAATTATTTTACTCTGTCGACTGATCTTGCCTGAAAAAGGCAAAAAGTTAGTTGGATGCAATGCTATGATGCATGATACAATGTACATCGTGGTTTTATGAATGTAAATGGATGTGCATGTAAGCTGGAGATAGAGGTATCTTGACTGCTGCTGGGGAAAATAAATCCTGGGTCATTGCTGGGGAGCTTGGAGCTTGGATTGTATACCAATCTTCTGGGGGATTTCTGAAGTCTTCTACTGGGGAGTGTTAAACTAGTAGACTTAATGTTGGGGAAGCCAGATTGAGAATCTTCAGCTGGGAGAGATGTACCCCTGGAGACTGACTCTACTGGGGAATGCAAGATTTTCTTCTAAAAAACCTGTGGGGAGAAGATTTAAAAGTCTGACTTCGCTGGGGATTGACCTTTTGAAGCTTTTGATCTGCTGGGGACACCGAATCTTGAACTCTGAGGAAAAATGATCTCCGGAAGATTCTTTGGCTGGGGATAAACTTCTCCGGGGATAGTACTGATAAGTTATTGTTGGGGGAATCCTGAGGAACTCCGCTGGGGATGGGAAGAATTCTGGCGGGTGTGACCTCTCCTGACGGTTAGTCGAGGATAAACCAGTTATACGCCTTTGTGAGAATAAATTTGAATAAAACTTGGAAGGGACGTCCGTACTCTGCGGGGATTACCTTTCGGAATCTTACGGGGATAAGCTCCGAGGGTCTGCTGGAGATAGACCTCAAGGTTTGTGGATTACACATCTCGAGGGATTTCCTTTGGAAGGGTGTCGAAATATTCGTCTGTACTTTCATCCTATCAGTAATCCTTTTCTTAGGTTCAATCAGGAAGTGATCATGTTTCAAATGCATATGCCTATTTAACAAAACATTGGACGTTTCTCAAAATAAAACAAATAGCGCAAGAGAAAAAGGAAAAGGAAATGGCACAAATTTTGGGAAGAGTATTTGTATTGATTTTCTTCGGGTATATTTATACAAAGGAGACAATCATCCTAGTAAGAGGATCTTGTCGTAAATATTTGAAAAAATTTATACAAAACAAAGATGGCTATGTGAAATAATTCCATGGGATCCCACTCTGCTATAGCTTTCACAACTCCGAACATCTGTCCATTCAATGCTTCGTTTGACGATGGCTGGATTGATCAGAAACCTGGGCCCGGTTGATGAAGAGACTGTCTTTGAAGTGATCTGACGAGACATAGTCATACGCTTAAATTCCCTAACTTTTGCCTGAATCGCCCTTTCGGGTTTTCGATCCACCGGGAAACCCCTTTTTGCCCAAGCCGCCCTTTCGGGTTTTCGACTTGCCGGGTGTACAGATTTTTTTTGTTTTTATCCCTAATTTTTGCCTGAACCGCCCTTTCGGGTTTTCGGTTCATCGGGATGCCCATTTTTGCCCAAGCCGCCCTTTCGGGTTTTCGACTTGTCGGGTTATTTTATGCGTAGTATCTTTTGACTATGTCTGCATTCGCAGGATGCGGCAAATCGTCGCCGTCCATGGTGGTCAGAATCATTGCACCACCAGAAAATACGCTCTTGATTACAAACGGCCCTTCGTATGTAGGAGTCCATTTGCCCCTGGGATCACTTTGCGGTAATATAATCCGCTTGACTACTAGATCTCCGACTTGATACACCTGACGTCTGACTTTTTTATTGAAGGCCTTGATCATTCGTTTTTGATACGTCTGACCATGGCATACAGCGGCAAGTCGCTTTTCGTCGATCAGATTGAGTTGATCAAGTCGGGTCTGAATCCACTCATCTTCATTCAAACCTGCGTCTTTCATAATTCTTAGAGACGGGATCTGAACTTCCATAGGCAAAACGGCTTCCATGCCATAAACCAAAGAAAACGGGGTTGCCCCAGTTGAGGTACGTATCGTCGTACGGTATCCATGCAGCGCAAACGGTAACATCTCATGCCAGTCTTTGTAAGTGACTGTCATTTTCTGAATAATCTTCTTGATATTTTTGTTCGCAGCTTCAACAGCACCGTTCATCTTCGGTCTATAGGGAGATGAATTGTGATGATAAATCTTGAACTGTTCGCATAATGCAGTGATCATTGTATTATTCAGATTGGTACCGTTGTCTGTGATGATTCTGTCTGGAACACCATACCGACATATGAGATTTTGCTTGATAAAGCGGGCAACCACATTTTTGGTGACGGAGGCGAAGGAAGCTGCTTCGACCCATTTAGTGAAGTAGTCGATGGCAACCAGGATGAAGCGATGTCCGTTGGAAGCCGTGGGTTTGATCTCTCCAATCATATCAATGCCCCACATTGCAAAGGGCCATGGAGCAGTTAGAACGTTGAGAGGAACCGGAGGGACATGAACTTTGTCGGCATAGACTTGACATTTATGACAAGTACGGGAATGTTGATGGCAATCAGCCTCTATGGTAGACCAATAATAGCCTGCCCTTAGGATCTTCTTAGCCATTGTATGCCCGCTTAGGTGAGTGCCAAATGTGCCGCTGTGTATATCAGTCATGATTAACTCTGCTTCAGCCTTATCAACACATCGGAGTAATACACAATCATGGCTTCGTTTGTAGAGGATGCCGTTGCTCAGGAAGAACTTGGCGGCGAATTTCCTTAAGAACTTCTTGTCATTCACGGAAGCTCCTTCAGGATAATCTTGGGTCTCGAGATACCTTTTGATCTCATGGAACCAAGGTTGTTCCACTACTTCTTCGGTGTTAATCTCGTGACAATGCGCTGGTTCATCCATTCGTTCGATGGTGATTTGGGGAGCCTCGTTATCCCAGTTGAGTTTAAACATGGAGGACATTGTGGCTAGAGCATCTGCTAGCTGATTTTCTTCTCGCGGAAAGTGCTCGAAGGTAATTTGCTCGAAATGAGGCAACAACGTCAGAACATGTTCTTTGTATGGAATAAGATTAGGATGCTTGGTATCCCAGTCTCCTTTGATTTGGCTAATGACCAAAGCCGAGTCCCCGAATACAATCAGAGATTTGATCCCCAAGTCTATGGCAGCCTTGAGACCAAAGATGCAGGCTTCATACTCCGCCATATTGTTTGTGCAGCTGAAACAAAGTCGGGCCGTGAAAGGAGTGTGGCATCCTTCCGGAGAAATAAGTACCGCGCCAATGCCGTTTCCAAGTGCATTTGAGGCACCATCAAAGTACAGGGTCCATCGGGATCCCTTTTCGGGTCCGTCATACGGTCCGTCACCTTTAATGTTGTCCAAACTCATGATGTCCTCGTCTGGGAAATCAAATTTCATGGGTTGATAGTCTTCAATAGCCTGATAAGCCAGATGGTCCGCTAGCACACTCCCTTTTATAGCCTTTTGGGTGGTGTATTGGATATCATACTCGGTCAAGATCATTTGCCATCTGGCTATCCTTCCTGATAGAGCGGGCTTTTCGAAGATATACTTGATAGGGTCCATTTTGGATATCAACAAGGTAGTATGAGTCAACATATACTGTCTTAGTCGGCGAGCAGCCCATACCAAAGCGCAGCAAGTTTTCTCGAGCAGCGAGTAGCGAGTCTCACAGTCGGTAAACTTTTTGCTAAGGTAATAAATAGCATGCTCTTTTCGACCAGACTCGTCATGCTGGCCCAAAACACACCCCATTGAATTGTCCAAAACGGTCAAATACATGATCAATGGTCTTCCTTCGACGGGTGGCATCAGAATAGGAGGTTCTAGCAAATATTCCTTGATTCTATCAAAAGCAGCTTGGCAGTCGTCGTTCCATTCAATTATCTGATCTTTCTTCAAGAGTTTGAAAATTGGCTCACAGGTAGAAGTCAGATGTGAAATGAATCTGGCAATATAGTTTATGCGCCCCAAGAAACCTCTAACTTCCTTTTCAGTGCGAGGGGCAGGCATCTCTTGTATTGCTTTTACTTTTGCCGGGTCGACTTCAATGCCTTTGTTGCTTACGATGAATCCCAGGAGTTTACCGGACCTAACTCCAAAAGTGCATTTACTTGGATTTAGCCTGAGTTTGTATTCTTTTAATCTGGCAAACAGCTTTTCCAGATGTTCCAGGTGCTCCTCCTCTGTTTGTGACCGAGCTATCATATCGTCTACGTAAACTTCAATCTCATGATGTATCATGTCATGAAACAGAGCTACCATGGCGCGTTGATAAGTTGCTCCTGCGTTCTTCAGCCCGAACGGCATCACTTTGTAACAGAAAGTACCCCATTGCGTGACAAAAGTTGTTTTCTCCATGTCCTCGGGGGCCATTTTGATTTGATTGTAGCCCGAGAATCCGTCCATGAAAGAAAACACCTTATGCTGAGCTGTATTGTCAATTAGGATGTCAATATGAGGTAGCGGAAAATCATCCTTAGGGCTGGCCCTATTCAAATCCCTGTAGTCCACACACATTCTGACTTTGCCATCCTTCTTAGGTACTGGCACAATGTTAGCGACCCATTGAGGATAGGACGTAACAGCCAGAAAGCCAGCATTGAACTGCTTTATCACTTCTGCTTTGATTTTTTCGGACATGTCAGGCCTCATTCGACGAATTTTTTGTTTGATCGGTGGACAGTCTTCTCTTGTGGGGAGATGGTGAACCACGATGTCAGTGTCTAGACCCGGCATGTCTTCATAGGACCAAGCGAAGATTTCGACATACTTATTCAGTAACTGTACCAAGCGTTTCTTGACTTCTGGTTCCAGATTGGCACCCATTTGTACCTCTTTCCGATTTTCCTCGGTTCCCAAGTTAATAGTTTCCAACGGCTCTTTATGCGGTAAGATGGCCCTTTCCTCTTGTTGCAGGAGCCTGGCTAGTTCCCCTGGTACTTCACAACCTTCGTCGTCCTCATACTCGGCTAGATTGACCAGGTCTTCAGAGTCATTGAAAGATACAGCAGAATAGTCACCCATGGAATCCGGGGTGGATGGGTACCTGCATTGGTGAGTGTGGGTGTGTGTAAGGGGTAGCCATCCTTAAACAAAAAATGCAAAAAGGAAAGAAAATGAACACAAGCAGTTTATCAAATGAAAAACGTCCAATGAATCATTAAACATGGCATATGAATATGAAAAATAGTCAAAACCCTTACAAGTGGACCTACATGCCCCGGGTAAGGCAGGACGCGGAAAGATAGTGTACTGATTGTTTGAAAGTAAAATATTACAGACCAAAACAGAAAATGTTTGATAGATAAATTAATGAGGAATAAAAGTGACGGGGACAAAGTCTTTAGCCTCCCAATTGTTCAGCCCTCCTCTGACCGTCGGATGAATCCACCCTTCAAAGTTGCTTTCTTCATCTTCATCTTCCAGGGCGTTGACTTGGTAAGGAGAAATCTTGACTGGCGCTCTCTCAATCTTTGACCGGCGCATGGCCTTCTGACCAGCGGTGGTGAAACCTAAACCAAGCTTATCAACCTTATGCGGAAAATCGAGTAACTTCCCCCACGCTGAATCCTTTCCTTCTTTAACTGCAGCCCTTGCATCCTCCAGAGATGCCATCCTGGCCATCTGCCTTGGTGTCTCAGCTGCCAACTTTGCCACTGCTACCTGAGGGAGCACTTCTTCGAAATGTTGAAATGGTGTCTCAATGAATTCCCCTTCAACTTCCACGTACCGGAAAGAATTTAAATGGCTAATCATGTACTCTTCCTCGCCATGGACAGTAATGATTTTACCCTTTACAGGATATTTCAGCATTTGGTGCAAGGAGGAGGTGACTGCCCCAGCATGGTGTATCCAAGGTCTACCCAGCAGGCAGGAGTATGATGGACGGATGTCCATTACATAGAAAGTGGATTTGAACACCTCGGTACCTATCTTGACAGGAATTTCAACTTCTCCATGGACCATTCTTTTCGACCCATCGAAGGCTCTGACGACGATATCACTCGGTTTCAATTCCAACCCTTCGCAATCTAGCCGGTCCAAGGCCTTCTTAGGTAAAACATTCAGCGATGAACCGGTATCAACCAAAACATGCGCAAGGGTGGTTCCGCGACACTCAATTGAAATATGCAACGCATCATTGTGATTTCGGCCTTTAGGGGTCAGGTCGACATCAGAAAAGCCTAATCCATTGTCTGCAGTCAGGCTAGCCACGCAATGTTGAAATTGATCTGCAGAGGTTTCTTGGGGCACATGAGCTGCCTTTAGAAACTTAATCAAAGCTTGAGCGTGTGCTTCTGAGCAAAGCAACAGTGCCAACATGGAGATCTTGGAGGGGGTCTGCCCCAACTGTTCCACCACATCATAATCACTTTTCTTGATTATCCTCAAAATTTCGTCCATCTCTTTCTTAGAAGCTTCCGGAATCACCAAGGGTTGAGTCCTCGTCCTGACGGGCTCATCTTGTATTCCTTTTCCTTTATCGGCGATGGTAGGAGAGACAGCACTAGGAACGAAAATTTCTTTGATCAAAGGAGTTCTGGCAGAGAGCCTTGCTGGAGCAGGGATGATTTCTTTTACTGATGAGGGTCCAAAGACTGCTTTTGGAGGAGCAATCTCTGGAGAAAATATCCTCCCACTTCTGGTGATTTTGCTGGTGCCCGCAATGTTACTAATGCTGGCTTCATCGTCATCTGAATCTTCTTCAATTATTTCAACTTGCTTGATACCATGGTAGTAGATGTCACCACCATAGTTCCAAGGTATCGACTTCTCGGAGACATAGGGAACCGGCCCCGGCCTTGTTATCTTCAACGGTATGGACTTTGCAGTTGGCGTAATCTTAACTGGCTTTTTGACGGCCTCGGAAAGATTGGCGTGAATGGTTATGATTGAGATATTTTCAACGTGAACTGGAACAACAGGAACTTTTTCGAACAAAATTTGTCGGCTATCTATGAGGCCTTGGATGCCTTCCTTTAGTAGCGGACAACCCAACGGCAGAGAGTGACAACAGTAACAGTCTCTATTACATCCCGGGAAGATCCCGGCCCTTAACAAATTTAGCTTAACGGTTAACAGTGGAGTAGTTAGATCACTAACGTCAGTAACATACCGATCCTCCTCAATGGCGTTGACGTTCCGACCGTGCTTCGGCATAGGTGCAGAGATCACATTGGGTTTTTCTGGGGCGTCAAACTCTACCTCCTTGGCGTCTATCAAGTCCTGGATCTTATGCTTGAGGGCCCAGCAATCGTTGGTGTCATGCCCAACACTGTCTGAATGATAGGCGCACTTAGCATTGGCATGGTAGTGTGGAGAGGATGTATTTACATTCTTTGGTGCTTCTTTGATAGAGGCCAGATTCAATTTCAACAGATGGGGAAGCACCTGCGCTGGGGTCATATTGATACGAGTGAACTGCCGTTGTGGCCTTTCCACCCGTTGCTGGTTCGGTCTGGATTGGTTGTAGCGAGGCTGCTCGCTTGGAGCGTTTTGAATCATTACGGCCCCCACAGTCGGCCGACGCTCCGTCTTCCCTGCTCTCCTTTGAGAATATACCATAGCTGTCTCCTTCTTAAACGGCTTCTTCTCCATACTTGCGGCGACGCCCTTCTGAATTTTTCCTGACTTGATGCCAGCCTCGATTCTTTCGCCTGTTAAGATCAGATCAGTGAATCCCGCGGAAGAGTTACCGATTAAATGATTGAAAAATGGCCCAGATAGGGTCCCGAGAAACATATCAACGAGCTCACGATCGGTTAAAGGAGGCTGCACCCTGCCAGCCAAATCCCTCCACTTTTGTGCGTATTCCTTGAATCCCTCACTTGTTCCTAGCGACATACCCTGAAGTTGGGTACGGGTAGGAGCAAGATCGGAATTATACTGGTATTGTTTATAGAAAGCGGTGGCCAAATCTTCCCAATTCCTGACACTGGTTCCTTCTAACTGATAAAACCATTCCAACTGGGCTCCCGACAGACTGTCTTGAAAGAAATGAATCCAGAGATTTTTATCAGCTGTATAGGGCTGAATCTTTCTCACATAGGACCTGAGGTGCATTTTGGGACAGGACAGCCCGTCATACCTTACAAACGCCGGCACCTTGAACTTTGGAGGAATCACAATTCCGGCGACCAAGCCCATGTCTTCAAAATCCAGACCCGGCACCCTCTGCAATTCCATTGCAGCCAATCTGTCCTCTAAACCCTTGTACTTGTCATCAGCGGGAGGATACTGCTGGTCCGAATAATCCTCGTCCTCTTCCACGTCTTCCTCTTCTGCATCAGACTCGGAAGGCACTACAACCCGATCTCTTTTACTAGTCCCCTCATCAGAAGTAGGAGGAAATTCGAGCACCCTCCGAGCTTCTCTGTCAAATCTCCTCCCCAAAGTAGCCACTCCGATCCTCTTTTTCTTCTTCACTGGGTCCTTGCTCTCTAGATGAGCCTTGATATCCTCTTGACTCTTGACTAAGGTCATCAAGAGTTGCTGGAATTGTGCATTCTGGGCTTGTAGGTCTTTGACCGTTTGCTCGAGATCCATCCTACTGAAATAAACAGCAGATAGATAAGGAAACCTGGAGCGAGACCTGTTTATGCACATGATGAATGGTATGCAATGCATTCAAGGATTTGGGACATTCAAAATTGTTTCAGACAAAGAAGAACGCACGTCATATTAAGAAGAAATCTGTTAATACATAAATGCCCCATGGGCCAAATGTTACAACATAAACCTCTCAAGGCAGAAAGACATTGCGCATCCTCTTCGGTGCGATGTAGGTGTTGAGGGCCTCTTGCTCGTGGAGTCGGCGGGTAAGCTCCAGAACCTTATTTTCACTGGCGTAGTAGCTAGCTTCAAAAGTGTTCCGTTCCTCCTTGAGCTGAATCCAACTCTTCTGCATTTCCTCCCACGATGTAGGCATGTCCGGATGCAGGATGGTGTAGGGGACCTCTCCTTCATTGACGGGTTCCTTAATCACTGGGAGTACATGGGGATAAGGCATCATCAGACTTTGAGCACGGGCTCGTACCCACTTGAGGTAGGGCTCAAGAGGGATGGAGTTCTTGTGTCCCAGGGTCTTGCTATCAATCTTGTTGAGTTTTCCCCAAGCTCTGATGAACCTTTGGCGAAGTCCTTGCACATTGTCGTCGAAGTCAAAAACTAGGCTAGGAATCAGCATGTCATGAGGGCCGTCCCTCCGTGCATACCCAAATTGCCTCAAAGCTAGGCAAGGGTTGTAGGTGATACCTCCCCTAATTCCAAGTAAAGGGACATTGGGAAATTCTCCGCAACGATCGACGATGATGATATTTTCTCTAGACCGAGAACACCAATGTATATCAGCATGAGTGAGAGTCATCAATCGCTGGGACCACCTTATACCTTGATCATTCTTCAAGACAGATTGTGGAAGGTGCGAAATAAACCACCTTGCGAGAATAGGAGTGCAGCACATGAGAACACCCCTCCTTCTCATTGTTCGTGTGTAAAATGAGTGAAGGATGTCTCCAAGTAATGTTGGTATTGGATTTCTGGACAAGAAGATCTTGACGGCGTTGACATCTATCAATTGGTCAGGATTTGGGAATAGGACCAACCCATAGATAAGGAGTGCCACAATTTCTTCAAATGCTTGCAGGTCCAATGAGTTCCAACATTCTTGCGCCTTCTCAAACAAGAACTTTGCTAAGAATCCTTTGACACCGCTTCTGGTTTCCCAATGCCCCTTGATTTCAGACGGTTGTAGATGTAATGCTCGAGCAACATCTTCAGGCTTTGGTTCCTTCTCCGTACCGTTGAAGGGTAGTTGATTAAGGATAGGGATTCTTAGGAGTTGAGAAAACTCCTCCAAAGTGGGCACCAACTGATAATCCGGGAAAGTGAAGCAATGGTGAAGGGGGTCAAAGAATTGAAATAGCACCTTCATCATGTCTTCTTCGATGTTGGTGTTGACTAGGTTGAGCAGTCTACCATGTCTTTCACTGAAGGATGAATTTTCCGGAATTCTTGAAGTGATCTCCTTGAGTTGAGGAGAGACTCTCACAAGGTTGACTTGAATGGTGTTTCGGCGAGGTATTTCCATGTCCTACAAAACAAGAACAATGATGAAGGTCCAAACCCTTGAAATGGTTAGTAAATGCATATGATGTTTCATGATGTTTATGATGTATGCATAAAACATGTGTACAAGCAAATCACACCAAACCCTAGTTTCAGGCTTGCATGGGGTTTCATAGGTGAGTACCCTCTTGAGTGTAATTGGCTTAAAAACCTGTCCTATAAATAGTAACCGGGTTCTAAGGAGCTCAATATCACTGGATCGCTTTCATTGTTCATTGTTTTGGTTTAGCCACTTAACTGGCGACCAAAATATTCCAAGAAAACAACCCTCAATGAGTGTAGTATCGAGTATCTACCAACTTCGGACTGCACCAAAGCCGGTCATCTCACTACTCCTAATAAAAGGCCAAGATAGTCAAGTAAGGTTCTAGGTCATTAGTGCTTAGTGACATCGCTCAGCGGCCCCGTACTCTCCTTGATTGAACTCAAGGGTTACCGGTACCCACAAATATGTCGCACTAATATAGCTATTGCTTAGACCGTGTCGGTATACCCCGCACAGTTTCCACAACGTATTGCTATCTATGAATGTTTCCCAAAATCCGGGCGGAGGATTATAAACCCAAACAAAAGAACCAAGGTATAAAGCAAGCAAACCACCCAATTAGTCATGCAAGAAGGTGATCTAAGCCCTAAGGTAACCCCACTTAAAAGGTCTCCCCAGCAGAGTCGCCAGTTCTGGTTACGGTGGGAGAACTGACTAGTGTTTTGCGTTCGTATTCGCACTTGTGCGGTTAGCAAGAGTCGCCACCGACTTTTTATTTTATCCTAAAGGAAAGGTTAAAAAAGCACAGCAAAAACCTTTTTGAGATATTTCGTGGGTTCGGGGGGTAGATTATGAAAAGGGAAGGTATTAGCACCCTTTTCATCCATGGTTATCCATGGGCTCTTAGGTACTTGCTTAGATCAATCTTGCCTTGGTTTTCAATTGTGTGAAATGGTGCTTTGTGGATTGTTTTGAAAATGTTTTGAAAAGATGCCTTGCGCTAGGCTAACCTTGTAACAATTCTTTGCTCGAATGTTTTACAAAAGGTGTTTTATCTTTTAAAAAGATGTTTCAAGGGTTTGAAAAGTTTGATTTTTGAAAAGTGTTTGTGAAGTGGGTTTTGAAATTAGGCAAGTGCTTTCTTTGCAAATTGACAAGTACTTAAGAGTTTATCTACCCTAAAGCTTTCTCAAAAGATTTTCGTCGTGTTTTAACCCCTTTGAACAATTTTGTTCCACCATTGAAATTGGTGGACAATCTTGCGTTTAGGAAGTTTATTCGGGACAGGCGCGGGTCATCGTATGGACCATGAATGCAATGATGCCAAGTGTCTTTGGCAATTTGCTTGAAAGGGACTTGATCATTTTGATAGGCGACTTTCGAAAGCGTCATCGAGGGACTTATGATCATTTGATTTTGTTTTGCCAAAGACATTCGACGTGCAAGCATGACCCATTTGGAAGGCAACATGTGGGATTACCCTAGGGGGTGCAAGTGTGATTGTGTATTGATTACATGTATTTGTCTTGTATTAGGTTATCTAGCGTTTTGATTTTAGGTACATACAAACCCTAGGTCTAACCATGGTATAATTGGAAAAACTGTAAATTGCGGAATGTAAATCTACGCTATTACAAAATAATATCCAGGAGTGGGGGTATAAATGTACAAGGGGATGAGACTTATAGTATTTACAACCAAATCGAATGTCACAATCAAAATATAAATATCGAATGTATAAATATGAGATAAAATGTGTGTAGGGCAATATATTGTGTAAGTGCAAATGTATATGTATTGTGTAAGTGTAAATATGTACAAGTGCGAAATGTGAAATTGAGCAGTATTAGGGTTTTGACCTAGATAAATGTTTTTTGATGAATCTTGATTTTTGTATGTTTAATTATGTACAAAAGAAAAATGAAGTGTTTTGATTAGAGTGTTAAGTTTTTTTTAAAAAAGCATTTTAGTCAAAATGTTTTGTGAATTTCAATATTAAAAGATGTATCGAATTATTATGTACAAAAAGGTATATTAACTAAAAAAAAAAAAAAAGAGTTTAATTTTAATTATGTATAAACAATGTGTAATATGTACAAATATGTTTCAATATGTAAAAAATATTTTCAAGTTAATTGGTATAAAAAGTATTTTGTTATTGTTATGTACAAAATGTGTATTAATCTAAAGAAAATGTTTTATATAATATGTACAAAATTAACTTTTAATATAATTATGTATGTACAAAATGTATTATCTAAAAAGTCTTAACCTTATGATAATAATAAAAAAAAAAATATTTAGTTAAGTTAGTATTTTCTAAGGAATAAAAATATTGCTTTTACAAAATAACAAGAATGGTTAGTGTTATGTATGAAAGAATAATAAGTATTGTTTAGGTTAGTGATTAATGGGCTTAGCATAACTGGGAACGGGTCAGGCCCGCGTCAAGCAAAAAATGAAATTAGGGTTAGGCAATGGTTTGTTCAATTGGAAACGCGATAGGGTTTGAACGGCGCCGCTCACTGAGTTCTGTCTCCTTCCTCGTTCATTCTTGAGTGCTTCTCTTTGCTTCGAGGCCACCAGCGCTACCCCTCCTCCTTCCAGCTCGAGTTCAAAGGCCTCAATACAGAAAGGTTCGCTTTAGATGTTTTCTGATTCTTTTCTTTTTTATGAATTGCATGCATTATTTGATTCGAATTTGATTCTTAAGTTTGTATTGCTATGGAGGTGATGGAGAATAAAGAGGGAGAAATAACTGACTACCTGACTTGGAGAAGGAGGAGGAAAAAGGACGTGGCGCTCAGGAGGCTCGATGGCGGAGATTCGGTGATGAGGCTACGCTTTTGATGCTTTCTGGTACTTTCGTTCTTTGGCCTTTTGCTTAGGTTTTGATGATGATACGTACTGAGAAACTTAATGTGCACTTCTTTACCTCTTCTTCTTTATGTCCCTTTGCCTATGATTTGTTTCTGCTTCTCCTTCTCTCGTGTTGCCTTGATATCTTTATCTCTTCCACTTTCGTGTTGCCTTGATATCTTTATCTCTTCCACTTTCGTGTTGCCTTCTGGATTTGTATGTTTCCTGAGATGCTGCCTTGATGTTGCCTTCTGAGATGCCTACAGCTTTTGCCCAATGATGTTATACTGAGGGCCTGGAACTTTTGTGTGCTTTGATTATGCTTGAGATTGGGTTGCCTTGACAGTTTTGGTACTGGTATGACAGGATATTGGCATTGTTTTTGAATTGAACTGTGTGTTTTATGGTTTTGAACTTCTGTTGAGGGGTTTGGGCTTTTGATGTAGGTATGTGGTTATGGCATTTTTGTGTTCTTGAAGGTGATGCAGGCTTGATAGCTTCGTTTTTGGTTATGTTGGACTGAGTTTTGTATTGGCTCAGGATGTTTGTGTTTGAGAATGTGTGCTTGGAGGTTTGATGCCTTTTGAGTTGCGTTTGATGCAGAGTTTTTGAAGTTTGTGGACAGTAGGCAGGTTCTTGGCTTGAGTTTTGTATGTTTAATGCAGGGTATGCTCCATGTTTTTACTGATGCAGGTTTAATGGTTTAGGGGTTAGACAGGTTTGAGGTGTTGGTATGTTATGCTGTGTGGTTTGGATATGGTTGATGATATTTGGTTATGACAGGGTATTGGTTTTGGTAGTGAAGTTTGTGTGTTATCCTTCTTTGAAACTCAGGGGCTTGTATTTGTATATTGATGCAGATTTTTGGTTGGCTTTCCGTTTTCGTGCAACTACTGAGTTGTATATATTTCTTCTCTCTTCACCTTACCCCCTGAACTGCTATGCTGAGTTTGTATTATATTTTTCTATCTTTTCTTTTTGGCGCCCAATCTTTTTTCAAAGCTTTGGTCTTCTCTTTGACCCAAGTCTGCTGGATATTTTCACAAGGTTTCTTGGCATTTTTCCCCATTCGGTAACTGGCTATGCTGTGTAATTTTTAAACAATGCCGAATTATCCTCTTTTTGTGCATCTTTTCTGCCTTGCTTCTACTGTCTATGCCTGCTGAACCTGAACTAGGCTTGCTTTATCTCTCTTTCTTCTCACTTCATAGTACAATAGAGAATTTTTATATAATTTAAGTTGTACTTTTCTGAAGGGGCTATATTTATACTGGGAAATGATGACTAGCTTGCATAATATGTTTTCTGCATTTCTTCTTCAGCTTTTGCGCCTTGCTCTTTTCCTTGATATCTTGGCAAAGGTCCCTTTTTGACAGCTTGTAGGCTTTGATAGCAACTTGTACTATTTTGATTTCTTTGATACCTTTGGCATTCTGACAGTAGCCTTTGCTTTTGGATAGAAAGTTTGGATTTGATTTTTCAGTTTGGATTTGAACTATATAGTTTTGAATGGGAAATTGAGATTCTCATGTAGCTTGAATTTGCAACTTATGCATTTTTTGACATTTGCATTTCATGAAATAAAAATAATCTTCCCTCTCTGTGAACCGGGAGAAATCCCGTGATTTGCAGAGAGGGTCAACTGATCCCAGTCAGTGGCCCCTAATGATGAGCAACTTTTTATCTGTCCTTTAATTAAATGCTTTCTGACTTTTCTTGTTTCTTTTTGCAGATGAAAGATGGAATGCCGGAGCGGAGTGAAGAACGAAGAGTATTTAGAAAATAGGATAGTTTTTCATTCTATTGTAATATTTAAATTAAATGTAAATTATTGTTTGTAACAACAATTTGTAAATAATTCAAATATCAATAAAAATTCAAATTATCCAATTAATTCTAATTTCCTTATTATTTGTTTATTTATTTAAAATTCTTAGAATTAAAACAATTGAAAAATAAATTCAATCATTTTAATTTCAGAATAATAAATAACTAAAATAAAACAACATTGATCCAATAAACCTGTCTTATCTCACATTCAAAGCAAAGCAGCAATTAACCCAGATAGACTGATCAAACACATGAACACTGTGAATCCAATACTGCATCTTGCATATGACCGGCCCAATCAAAACGTACTGAATTCAAAACCATTGTCTCTTTTACTGATTAAACCAAGATAATGCGAATTTTAATCCAAATCTTGAAATAAACCGCAAAGTGCTGTGGAATTCAAATTCTTCTGAGAACATGCCCATAAAACCCTAATTCCTGATTAAATGCCAAATCACGCTTGCTTGATCAAAATCGAACCAACAATCAATCAAACCCTAAGCCCACTGTATGAAACAATTCAGAGCTCTGAAAATCAGTAAAAACCCTAGTTTTGCTTGACTGTCAAGAAAAGTCCGTTTGTCCGATTCTTGAGCCAGTTTGAGAAGTCAGGAAATGCTTGAAGCTGAGATTTCTTGGGGAAAAATGCGAGGGCAAATTTTGGGGTACAACATATGGTTCAAATTAAAAATGCATAAGCAAAGTAGATACTTGTCATACCCCAAATTTTCCTGCCTTATTTCTAAACATTCAAATGATTTTTAAACTTGGTTGTTATAAATTTCTTTGATTTATTTACACTAATATTTTGGGGTTTTCTAGTTGTTTAATAATTTATTTTAAATTATTTGTATTTTTAAATAGAAAATATTTTTCCACTTTCACATACTTTCAATTGACTTTTTATTTTGATTAAATTAGATAGCACAATTGATAAGGAGACAAGGCTTACAAATAAAAGGTCATGTGTTTGAATACCACCTTCATAACTTTTTTTGCATTCTATTTTATTTTTAGCCTTCTTTACATTTTTTGCATTATTTTAATAAAATCATAAAAAGGTATTTTATTTATTTATTTATTTAAATATCATTTTCGTTTTTCTATATTTAGTATATTTTAAAATATTATTTATTTTATTAAAATTATTATTTGATGCAAAAAATAGCCATAAATCTATAAATAAATAAAATCTTTTTCAGTTTAAATATTTTTCAAATCAAATCTTGCACTTGGACACAAATAGGTCCAGATTTTTAATCTTGTTGACCAAGATGGAATCAGAAAATTTTGGGTTTTCTTGGTGTGAGTTGTTTCCTTTTTGGGGTGTTTTTAACCTAATCTCAAATCTATAAATATGGCTCTCTTCACCCTAATATCCATCCACGATTTCTCACAATTTCACTACGATTGACAATCTATCTCTACATTGTTAATCTTTTTTCTCTTTCTTCATTTATTTTAGGGTTTTGTCTTGAACAGACACTTAACCCTGTTTTTGTCTTGAATAAACAATTACATACGATCATCAACAATTCACCCACGAATATCAACAATTTTGCAATTACACACACACACTTTCTTTTCAAAATTTCTTTACAAAATACTATTGGTGATATATTTTTTGTTTTGGCCGCTGATTTCAATATGAGGCACCTCCCTTTTATTTTCAATTTCAATTTATTTACTGTTTAAATCATGTGATGAATTTATCTGTTGATTTATTTTCAAATCAATATACTCTTAAGATCACGTACATTCATCTTTCTTTTTTTCTAAAATTTTCACAATAACAATTCATATGCCATATTTTTCTTTTGAGTCAAAACTTTTGGTTTTCTTAGAGTGAAAAATTTGTACGAAGTTAAAACCCACCCTTTTTGTTGATATCTCTTAGTTCTGCATTTTACTAATTTCTTCCATAAAAACATGGCATTTGAAAAAACTCATAATCTTGTTTCATACACTTTGTTCATCAATAACTCACTACGGATCCTATTTTTCCAACAACACATTAGCAAAATCGCCGCATCAACAACCAACAAGCTCGACGCACCACTTACCGGACATCCCTTAGCAGCTCACCACCGACACTTTTTTTCTTTTGCTATTTGTGTGTACTGAATGTATTTATTTGTTTTTGCAGATTGGTGTGATATTGGGGAGAAGAAGGCAAGAAACAATAACCTGAAAATTCCAAGAGTTAGATGGCATGAACATGAAAGGGGAAATATAACCTGCAAATCAGAAAACTAAAACTCTTTTCATGGCCATGATTTCCAATTACTCACAATAGTTTTGAAAATCAATTCAGATCAAAATAAAACAAGTAGATTGACTATCGATTTTGTGTCGCTCCAACAAAAATAATGCAATGCATTGACCATCACCACAGACTGCCATGGAAACCGACGATTGTAGACCCAGTGGACACTAATCAAAAATCCACTTCCACACAAGACCATCCACGTACTCCCTCCTCCTTTCTCATACCAAACCCCAATCGTGATCAGCTCTGAAGTGTGTCAATCCAGCCCCTTCTTTAGACACAATCCACATCACAATCTTGCTCCACAATCCGTATTCAACCCGACCACGCCACCGGAACCAGCCACCATCTCCCATGAGAGCACTGCCACGCACCAACCATGATGAACACTACGTCACAAACTCCGATCTCAGATCATGTAACTAAGGCTCATTCAATCAGTCCCGATCCCGACCGCACTATCGGTCGTCGCTCCCTCTAACTCAGGTGCCCGTGTTGTTTTCGTATTCCATATGGCTTATGTGATTTTCATCAAATTAATTTAACATTTTTTACAAATAATATAATGGATGCACTTCCTCGAATAATTGATTAGTCGGCTTAACACTTACTAATTAATTATTCACATAAAATACATTTAAAATTCGTCAAATAAATCAAATGAATTTTTTCTTTCAGCGCGATCTAATTCTAATGAAGATAAACTCTTCTTAAAACTCAAATCAATTTCAAAATAGCTAACCAACTTCAAACCAGTTTTTCTACTAACTTAACAAAAACTTCAAGATATTTAAAAAAAGGATTAAATAGCATTGCCTTCAAACTTAACTTTGAACTGCGTGTACGATCACTTATTTTTCAAACCCGTACAAGGTTCAAGGATAATTCGAAAGAAATCCTATGTAATCCTAGAAAAAACACCAACCAAACACTATGAACTACGAATTTAGACTCTGATTCTTCGCAAGAAGATACGTAGGAACGCGGTTAAAATCAAGGGGAGTTCATAACTAAAATACTAAATTCTCTTCTCAAATACATGGAAACAAAAACATAAATAGGAAATTTATATCTTACCTTTAGACCTAAAAGTGGAGCCCCTTGAGAAAAAGAGAGATAAAGGGTGCCTAACACCTTCCCTTCGTCTACTTGACTTATGAATTTTGAATATCTGTACGAATTAGGGTTACCCGTTATGTCTCCATCCTTAGGATAAAAATTAATGGTGGAGACTCAATTTTTTGTTGGTTATGACAGTTGGCGACTCTACCGGGGACACTATCCTAGGGTTAGAGTTATCCCTTATTTTTTAGGTCTAGGTTTTTATGGGTTCTTTCTATTTATGGTATATTTTTGTTTCCATGTTTATTTATTGGTCTATTATTTATTCATTTATTTATCGCTTTATTATCATTTTGTTATCATATTATTGTTGGTGGTTTTAAATTTCAAAAATATAAATCCTTAGAAAGAAGGATTGTCAATTGGCCAAAAGGGGTTTAACATCCCTATGAGTTTTTGCAACGATTTGGCCTAGAGTCGGTTGAGTTCTAAGAAATATCTTTTAGAGGGCTAGACTCTCTTGGAGGCAGGACTTCGAGATTTGGCCAATGACTCTTTGTATAACTAAAACAAAATCGCATGGTGAAACCTTGAATGACCTAACAGACGAAAGTCTCGGACTACAAAGAGGCTCCGCTTAAAGGAGGCCCTTGCGCCTTTCCCTCTAGTGTCGCCCATAATACCCTTAAGGAAACCACTCTTATGAGATAGGGTAGAATATCCGTAGAACCACCATATGAGCCCTCTTATAGGATATTTTATTAACATCTCGTCCTTCATAGGGAACTGTTGTACCCCAAAATTTTCCCTCCCATATTTCTCAAAACATTTCAAGTGAGATCCTCAAATTGCTCAAGGAAGTCCAAGGGTTGACCAGACAAACTCTCTCCTAAGGCAGTCTACCTCAAATTAGGGTTTCATATTGCATCAAGATACTTGAGTCCAAGGGATCCCAAATGCTCACCATTGTCCTAATATGTTTTCAAGATCATCCATGTCAAGTTTCAAGCCCTACAGAGAAAGTTTCCTCAGTCAATTGCTCAAAGGCCTGAAAATCAATTGTGCTTGGGCAAAAGTCAACTGTGCCCCACATACAGTCAAACTTCAAGATTTTTGGTTAACATCCTCATTTTGAAGTATTATTCATTATTTTATCAAGGGTTGATCATGATTCCTCAAAGATTGCTCACAATTCATCAAAATCCAAAAGTTGCTAAATTAGGGTTTTATAGGAAAAGTCAACTCAACTTTGACCAAGCATAACTTTCTTATACTTTATCAAGAATTACCCATTCAAAGCTCATTTTGAAGAGGATGCAATTCCCTACAATTCATCTTCAGCTCCCAAGATTAAAATATGCACTCACAAGAAGATACAAATTTGGACATTATAGGTCATTTTGAAAAGTCAACAAAAACACCTTTTTTGTCAAAGCTTCATACATGATCATGGAAAACTCAATTGAGATGAGACAAAAAAGGTTGCTTAGAGGACATCTTGAGATTTCTAAAAAGTCCAAGAACACATCTCTAGGATCAAAATTGAAATAGTTATGCATTGGTGAAGTTGTCTTTTTTTGCAAAATTGCCAAAAGTCAAATATGCCTCAAATTGAAATTTTTGTCAAATGGGCCCAAGTTTTTGTGCTTGTACTGAGTTGGTAACATGATCCCCGACCCATGATCCTTCCCACTTGCCTTTATTTTATTTTTGTCATTTATTTTTATTTTTATTTCAATTAAATCAAATTAAATCAAAATAAAATCATGAAAATATCAAAATCATTTAAACCTTGAGATTTTGTGCATATTTCAGGTCGATGAATAGCTGGCAATGAGATCAAATCGTGCAAGGATTGTTTGTACACAAAAAGATTGAATTTTTCTTGTTTTGGAAATATTAGATACAAGTGTGAATCAAGGATCAAATCTTCATAATTGCAAAGATTGGATGCAAACTTGTAAACCTAATTCACTCAAGGATACATATAGAACAAAAATCAGACCAAAAGCACAAGGGTGAGAGGCGTGAAGAGAGAAGAACAACTTTCAAAAAATCAAGAAAAGTGGCAATATGATTTCATAGTTCCAGGCTATCTCAAGCCTTCCAAGCTATCTCATTTGCTTCCTGGGTGTTCAAAGAGTCTATCCCAATCACCAACAAGCATTTTCGTGCCCAGAAACGCAATGTAAGTGCCTCACGACATCCTTAGTTTTTTGAAATTGAATCTCATGAATTTGACATTGTTAGCATGATTGGTTTGTATATTCTGAATCCTTGAAGCATTTGCTAGCTAATGATAATGTTCAATTGCACTTTTGCTAACCATACAAAGATCCATCATTGTTAGGTTTTCTTTGTTCGTTTTAGGGCTTTCTTATGCAGGTAAAATTGACCCAAAAGAGGGGTACCATGATGTTCACAAGGCCAAGATGAACTGGCCTGTAGCTTTAGTTTTCATTTATGGTGCGTGTATGAGATTTTGGAAATATGCAGGGGCTGTACCTATAGAGAACGTCTGTAGGTAAAAGTTGTTTTACCTAAGACGACGGACGCTGGAGAAGAAAGGTGGCGTGGCAACACATCATTCGTCCATTCAAAAATTCGCGCACTAGCATATGTTAATTTGTGTTTTTTCCATATAATCTTTATTTGTTATCCCATATACAAACAAGCGTGCTGGCTCAGTTGGTTTGGAGGCATGTGGAAAAGGCCAAAGGGCCTGGGTTCGAATCCCAGGTCCCCCATATTATTTCATAATGTTTTTTCTTGTATAATCAGGCATGTGCACAGGCAGGAAGACTACCATACGCCCTCAAGGAATAACCAACCAGATGTCCACAAGCTGGATCCAAAGGCCATCATTTGAAGGTCTATAATGCACCCTAGTCAAATATGCAACATGGCATCTGAAAGGTCAACGTGGACCAAGGCTTTTTTGGGCCCAAAAGATGTTGTTGATACCCCCTTTTACTTTTGATACCAGACCCATTTCTCTCTTTTTCTTTCATTTATTTAATTTTGTTTAAATTATTTTCTCACACAAATTTAATTCTTTTGTATAGAAAACTCATAAAAATCAATTTTCACCAAATTAGAATTTAGGCTTTTTATTCTATTTTTATCAAAATTAATTTAATTAGTTTAATTTAATTTTAGGGTAATTTTAACCTTTTGTAAATAATTTAAAATAAATTAGAAAATTAGGGTTTTGTTTAATTTAATTTTTATTTTATTTTCTTAAAATAACCAAAATACAAAAATAGGTCAAATTAATTAATTTTCTTAATTTAGTTTAATTAGTAATTAGGTTTGTATTTATTCATTAAAACCTTATTTTTTTCTCAAAATAATAAAAAAAAAAGATTTTTCTTCCAATTAGGTTTAGACGGGGTCAAAACCCTAATTTTTTCTCGTCTCGTTTCATCGCGCGCGTTTATTTATTTTTACGATATTAATGTAACTGCTCATGGGTTGTAATAGTTTAATTAGGACTTTTCATTTATTTATCGTTTTCCACGGGTTTTTGGCTATGTAATTAATCCCCCTCCCCGAAGCCTTGTAATAACGTAGTTTTATATCTCGCATTTTAATTTCTGCAAATATTAACTGTTAGATGTATGATAATAGGATTGCATGACAAGAATGTATGTTAATTTTAAAACGGCTAGCAAACCCTAAATGTGAAAAGATAATAACTTGAAATCAAATCACTCGCATATGCTCACTCCTAGGGTATACTCTCACTTCGGTTGCCTTCGGTAAACGATCATTAAGTATATGATGTTTTAGTGGTCGCTCTCTTGTCTAAACAAAGATCAAATGTCTCGTTCGGAAATGTTGCCTCGGAAAGGTTGCCTCGGAAATGTTGCCTCGAATATGATCTTAAGACATTAGGGTTATTACTAAGACGTCCTAACATTGCTTTAGTGATCGTACGTCCCTTTCGAATTGACCCTTACAACTCCAACGACGGTGCTACCCACTCACTAATAGTGAGATAGCGTTGTCTAAAGGAAACAAGAACATAAACATTCTTTTTTCGAATAGGTAGATGCTAGTAGGTACTTGCTCAAAATCAAACTTTTCCACACTTACACTCTTATCAAACAAAGTTTTCAAAAACACTTCGTAACACTCTTGAAGACAGAAGCAATGGTTAAAACGAAGTAAAACAAAAACTTTTCAAAACACACAAACACGGAAGCCATTTTAAAATGATGAGCAAATACCTAAGAGCTCGTGGAAAACCACGGATAGAAAGGGTGTTAATACCTTCCCTTTCTATAATCTACCCCCCGTTCTCAAAATCTCGAAAAAGGGATTTTTCTGTTCTTTTTTCCTTTCCAATTGGATAAAATAAAAGTCGGCGGCGACTCTTGCTTATCGCGACATTTTGCAAACACAAATGCAAAACGCAAACCAGTATTTTCCAAAACAGTCTGGTTCTGCCACCGTATCACAGAACTGGCGACTCTGCTGGGGAATAATAAGTGGGGTATACCTTAGGATTAGTTCATCATAAAATTACTTCTCTTGTTTGTTTTGGTTGCTTTACTATTAAAGGGTTTTGTATTGGGAGTTACTATAGATCCTAACCCAGATCTGGGGGACACCTTTTAGGTAAGTAGCAATAAACTGTGAGGGAACTGTACAGCGTAGACCGATACGGTTAAAGCAGTAGCTACGTTGATGTGGCACATTGGTTGGTATCGGTATCCCTTGTGGAGAAACGAGGAGAATACAAGGCTGCTATGTGTGTCGTTAAGCATCAACTGACCTTAGAACCTACAATTGACCAACTTGGCCATTAGGAAGTAGTGAGATAGCCGACCTTGGTGTAAAGCTGAGAACTAGTTGATACTCGATACTACACTCATTGAGACCATACTCTCGAGATAGTTCCGGCCGCAAGAAAAGATTTCGTGAGCTGAAACCATGATCGATGGAGGATGGTCAGTGATATTGAGAACCTCTAGAACCTGGTTACTATTATTAGGACAGGTTGAAACCAACTGAACTTCAAGAGGATAGTACCTAGACCCCATGCAAGCCTGAAACTTAATGGCTCTTGTGTGACTTGTTTTCCTTTACCATGTTTGTTATCTTCTATACCTGTTGTGTGTTTTATCATGACATCATGCATCATAACATAGCATGCATACCTCATTATACTAACCATTTCAAAGACCGAGGGAATTTATATTTGTTCTGTTTTGCAGATCATGGATTCCATGCGCATAAACACCATCCAAGTTAACTTTGTGCAAATACCTGCTCAACTCAAAGATTTAGCCTCGAGAGTTTCTGATACTTCTTCATTCATTAGAAGACATGGTCAGCTTCTTAGCTTGGTAACCTTAAAGTTTGATGAGCAGATGATGAGTGTGATTTTCCAGTTCTTCAATCCGGTGCATCATTGCTTCACTTTCCCGGATTATCAGCTAGTTCCCACTATGGAAGAATTTTCTCACTTATTGGGCATATCCATCCTTGAGCAGATGCCCTTCACAGGTTTGGAAGAGACTCCTAGACCAGAATACATTGCTTCAGCTCTACATTTGAAAATGGCTGATGTAGTATCTAATTGGGAAACACGAAGCGGGGTTGAAGGTTTCTTAGCCAAGTTTCTGATAGATCAAGCTCAACTATTCTGGGATAATTTGGACTTTCAGGCTTTTGAAGACATCTTGGCTCTCCTTATCTACGGTTTGGTTCTCTTTCCGAACCCAGATTCCTTCATAGATGTGAATGTAGTTAAGATCTTCCTGTCTTGCAATCTTGTGCCTACTCTTCTGGGCGATATCTTGCATGCCCTCTACACTCGTACTGTGCGTAGAAGAGGGACCCTCATGTGTTGCATGCCTTTGCTAGAGAGGTGGTTTATTTCGCACCTCCCCAAGTCCGTGTTGAAGAATGAGGAAGGTTTAGGGTGGTCTTACATAATAATTTCCCTCGCCCATACAGACAATTTTTGGAGTTCCAAGGCTTTGGAAAGCACTGCTGTCATTGGTCAATGTGGGGGATACCCTAATGTCCCGTTGCTTGGAGTCAGAGGGGGAATAACCTATAGTCCTTGTTTGGCTTTGCGACAGTTTGGTCGTGCTCGGAGAGATGGTCTATATGAGCTACTTCTTACAGATATTGCCTTTGACTACAAAGAGGATGTTGGCGAGCATCGCCGAAGGTTTATACGAGCTTGGGGCATGGTGAATAGGTCTGACCCTCAAGAGCTAGTATCAAGGACTTCTCTCCATATGCAGCCTCATCTCCAGTGGGTCCAAGCTCGTGCTCAAAAGCTTGGGATTCCTTATGAAGCTGCGTTGCCAGTGATTGTGGAGCCTACCAATGAAGAGGGCATTCCTTATACAGTCCTATATCCATACATGCCTACTGATCTTGGGGCATTGAAGAGATCTTGGATTCAGCTAAAGGAGGAGAGGGATACCTACCGGGAGAAGTACCATGAGCAAGAAAGGAAGATATTGAATCTCACCAGGTAACTTGAGAATGAAAGGACGATTAATGACTATGTCAGCACCAAGGGAAAGCGTCCATGGGATTTATGATTTTTTTTCTTTTTCTAGTTTAGATTTGTTTTCAATTTATTTCTTTGTAACGCCTCAAGGGCATTGTTGAACCTTTTTACAAGTTTAATCTAATAAAGTTTGTTTATTTCTTGATTTGCAAATTTAAATCTCCCAAAGTCTTTGAAATCATTACATACGCATCCCATTATCATGCACATCATTACAGGTACCATTACAGGTTTCTCATCTCCTTCGCTGTTTATTTCAGCACGAAATGTCTTATGAAATACCTACCGATCAAGCCATCAAAGCTCTCCAGGCACAGAATGCCCAATTTCAAGAGATGTTCTTGAACTTGGCTAAAGGGTAAGAGGATTTCAAGACTCTCATCCTGAAAGAGAAGAAGAAGAAGAAGAAGAAGAAGAAGGTGGTTCTTCTGAATATGGGTAACAAATTTGGGAATAGGTTGCGATAGGAAGCTGATTTGTCTCTTTCATCTAAAGGAGAGGAAAACCAAGAAGAAGAAAAGGGTCCTAGTACTGTAGTCTCTGATAATGATACTGATTTTGATGATGAGCAGTATCCTCCTGCTGAGGATAGGTACAAACAACTTGAAGACCGTTTGAGTGCTATGGAGATTCAGAAAATCCCTGGTCTGGATTTCGGAGATTTGGGACTGGCATCTGGGGG
The DNA here is from genome assembly GCA_948472305.1 of Vicia faba. Taxonomy (NCBI): domain Eukaryota; kingdom Viridiplantae; phylum Streptophyta; class Magnoliopsida; order Fabales; family Fabaceae; genus Vicia; species Vicia faba. Next base: position 918,232,786 of record OX451741.1, on the reverse strand, counting down.
GTGATCCCTCATAAGTTCAAAGCTCATGTTTTCGCCAAGTACGATGGAGTATCTTGTCCAAAACTCCATCTCCGCTTGTACGTCAGAAAAATCCAACCTTACACTACTGATAGAAATTTGTGGGTGCATTTCTTTCAAGATAGTCTGTCAGAGACTCAACTTGAATAGTTTTATCAATTGGAAGGAGCTAATGTCCGTAACTGGGAGGACCTTGTTGCTGCTTTTTACAGGAAGTATCAATATAACACCGACCTTGCTCCCACTCGTACTCAGCTCCAGGATATTTCTATGGGTGCAAGTGAAGGTTTTAAGGACTATGCTCAGAAGTGGAGAGATCTGGCTGGAAGAGTCCAACCCCCTTTGTCTGATAGGGAGTTGGTTGACATGTTTCTAGGGACGTTGTCTGGTCCATTTTTCAATCATCTGATTGGCAGTTCGTCATCTGGGTTTACTGAATTGATTTTGACTGGGGAGAGAGTGGAAGCCGGTATCCGAAGTGGTAAAATACAGAAAGGTACTTCATCCAGTGCAGAAAAGAAGCCTTTCACCGGTAAGAGAGAAGCTAGTGCAGTCTACGGCTTGAGGAGCCAAAGCAGACCTGAGCGTCGTCAAGTAGTAAATGCGATAGTAATATCAAGACCCACCGTTGCCCCACAACGCAACAATCAGCAAAGAATTGAGAGACCGCAGAGACAATACACTCGCCTTAATATGACCTTGTCTCAAATTCTACCACAATTGTTGAAGACCAACCTGGTAACTCTGAGTGAAGCCCCAAAGAATCGCAGCACCATATCTCTGCTGTATAACCCGAATGCCCGCTGCGCCTATCACTCCGATAGCCCAGGTCATGATACAAATAACTGTTGGGCCTTGAAGAATAAAGTGCAAGATTTGATCGAAGCTAAAGAGATTGAGTTTGACGCTCCGCAGAAACCCAACGTCATAACTGCTCCTATGCCCAAACGTAATCAGGGAGTGAATGCAATTGAAGATGGTGAAGAAGATTCAGATATCGACAGCTGGATCTACCCTACGACCAATGATGGCTTGAACAACTGGATGGCGAAAGAATTCATACCCATTTCTTTTATTACACAATAATTGACTTTTGTTTTGATATTTGTAACAGACAGTTTGAAACTTTACGACCCGGTGCCTTGCCTGAGGCACATTGGCTTTGTTTGTGAGGGCTTATTATTTGTCATTTTCATATATCATCAATAAAGCATTGGACGTTTTCTTACATTACAAATTTTTCGCTCCTTGTTTTTCCTTTCTATCTCGCACTTTTTCAAAATAGCTACTGTCTTACACACACTCACATATCATAATGCAGATCCATGTCCACTCTGGATCCCATTGATAACGACTCTGCTACTGCCAGTTATGACTTCGAAAATCCGATCAACCAAGCCGAGGACGAAGGTGAGGATGATTGTGAGGTGCCTGGGGAACTTGCTAGACTGTTACTATAGGAAGAGAGGGCCATACAGCCTCATGAAGAGCCAGTGGAATCAGTGAATTTGGGTACCAAGGAAGACAAGAAAGAGGTCAAGATAGGTGCGAATCTGGAGCCTAGTGTCAAGTAACGGTTGATACAGATGCTATGCGACTATGTTGAGATCTTCGCTTGGTCTTATGAATATATGCCTGGTTTGGACACTGATATTGTGGTTCATCGCCTGCCAACTAAAGAAGACTGTCCTTCGGTAAAGCAGAAGGTTCGTCGTATGCGCCTTGAAATGTCTGAGAAAATCAAAGCTGAGGTCATGAAACAGTTTGACGCCAGATTTATAGTTGTTACTTCTTATCTACAGTGGGCGGCCAACGTTGTTCCGATGCCGAAGAAAGATGGTAAGGTACGGATGTGTATGGACTATAGAGATCTAAACAGGGCGAGCCCCAAGGATGATTCCCCACTTCCTCACATCGATGTTTTGGTCGACAACACCGTACAACATAAGGTCTTCTCCTTTATGGATGGTTTTTCTGGTTATATTCAGATTAAGATGGCTTCCGAGGACATGGAGAAGACAACCTTCGTTACACAGTGGCGCACCTTCTGTTACAAAGTAATGCCTTTCGGGTTGAAGAATGTTGGGGCAACTTATCAGCGCGCCATGGTCGCTTTGTTCCACGACATGATTCACCATGAGATTGAGGTTTATGTTGATGACATGATCACAAGGTCCCAGACTGAAGAAGAACATATTGACCATCTCCAGAAACTGTTCGACAGGTTGAAGATGTACAAGCTGAGGTTAAACCCGAACAAGTGCACCTTCGGGGTAAGGTCTGGTAAGCTGCTGGGTTTCATCGTCAGTTATAAAGGTATTCAGGTGGACCCCGCCAAGGTAAAAGCCATACAGGAAATGCCAGCTCCCCGAATGGAAAAGGAAGTTAGAGGCTTTTTGGGACGTCTGAACTACATCGCCCGGTTTATTTCACATCTGACTGCTACTTGTGAGCCTATCTTCAAGCTGCTGAAGAAAGATCAAGTGGTAAAATAGAATGATGAATGTCAGACAGCTTTCGAAAGGATCAAGGAATACCTCCAAGATCCACCTATTCTGATGCCTCCAGTTGAAGGAAGACCTTTGATTTTATACTTGACAGTGCTGGATAATTTAATGGGGTGCGTGCTGGGGCAGCATGATGAGTCTGGCCGAAAAGAGAATGCTATTTACTACATTAGAAAAAAGTTTACCGACTGCGAGACCCGATACTCGTTGCTCGAGAAAACTTGTTGTGCTTTGGCATGGGCTGCTCGCCGACTAAGACAGTATATGCTGACTCACACCACCTTATTGATATCAAAGATGGACCCAATCAAGTATATCTTCGAGAAGCCTGCCTTGTCCGGAAGAATAGCAAGATGGAAGATGATCTTAACTGAGTATGATATCCAATACAGAACCCAAAAAGCAATCAAGGGGAGCGTGTTGGCAGATCATTTGGCGCATCAGGCCGTGGATGATTACCAATCCATGAATTTCGAGTTTCCGGATGAGAATATCATGTTGGTGACCGACTGTGAAGAACCTGGACCTGATGAAGGACCTGAGGAAGGATCCCAATGGTCTATGTATTTTGACAGAGCCTTAAACGTGTTGGGTAACGGCATTGGTACCGTGATCATATCTCCTGAGGGATGTCATACTCCATTCACCGCCCAATTATGTTTTAACTGCACCAACAATATGGCGGAGTATGAAGCGTGCATCATGGGATTTCGAGCAGCTATTGACTTAAGGATTAAGTTCTTGAGTGTATCCGGAGATTCCGCTCTAGTGATCAGTCAGATCAAAGGCGAGTGAGATACGAAGCACCCAAATCTTATTCCTTACAAGGAGTATGTACTGATGTTGCTTCCACACTTTGAGGAGATAACCTTTGAACATTTCCCCAGAGAGGAGAATCTGTTAGCGGATGCGCTAGCTACCATGTCATCTATGTTCAAGGTCAGGTGGGACAATGAAGCTCCCTAGATTACCATTGAAAGGTTGGACGAACCCACACATTGCTGTGACATTGAGACTGAAGAGGTAGCAGGTAAACCCTGGTTTCATGAGGTAAAAAGGTGACTTGAGGCTCAGGAATACCTCGAGGGTGCATCTATTAGTGACAAGAAGTTTCTGAGGCGGTTTGCCGCAAAGTTCTTCATCAGTAATAATATCCTTTATAAGCTCAACCATGATTCAACCTTACTACGATGTGTGGACAAGAACGAGGCATAAAGGATTATGGTAGAATTACATGAAGGTAACTTCGGAACTCATTCCAATGGACATACCATGGCGAAGAAAATCCTACAGGAAGGATATTATTGGTCTACTATGGAAGCCGATTGTTATCAGCATTCTCGGACCTGTCATAAGTGCCAAGTCTATGCTGATAAGGTGCATGTACCTCCAGTTCCGCTGAACATCTTGACAACTCCTTGGCCTTTTGCAATGTGGGGCATCGATATGATCGGCGAAATCAGACCTACTGCGTCCAACGGGCACCGTTTCATTCTGGTGGCAATTAATTATTTCACAAAATGGGTTGAAGCATCTTCCTTTGCTACAGTAACCAAGAATGTCGTGGCGCGGTTCATCCAACATAATTTGATCTATCGATATGGTGTACCAGAGAGGATCATTACGGACAATGGTACAAATCTCAACAATACAATGATCACCGAGCTCTGCAAACAGTTTAAGATATAGCATCACAACTCTTCTCCTTACCGACCAAAGATGAATGGGGATGTTAAAGCGGCTAATAAGAACATCAAGAAAATGTGCAGAAGATGACGGTGACATACAAAGACTGGCACAAGATGCTACCATTCTCTCTTCATGGGTATCGCACCTCAGCACAGACGTCGACAGGGGAAACACCCTACTCTCTGGTGTATGGCATGGAGGCATTCTTACCCATTAAAGTCCAGATACCCTCTCTCCGAATTATGAAGGATGCAGGTTTGAGCGAGGACGATTGGATCCAGACCCGTCTTGATCAGCTGAACTTAATCGATGAAAAGAGACTTACTGCTATTTGTCATGGTCAGATGTATCAAAAGCGAATGATCAAGGCATTTAACAAGAAAGTTAGACGACAAGAGTATTAAGTCGGGGATCTGGTGATCAAATGCATCATACTGCCACAAGATGATCCCCGGGGAAAATGGACCCCTACGTACGAAGGGCCATTTGTGGTTAAGAACATTTTCTCGGGAGGAGCTATGATTCTAACCACCATGGATGGTGACGACCTTCCTCACTCCGTCAATGCAGACATAGTGAAAAAATACTACGCATAATCAAAGACCCGTTAGGTTGACTGGCCTAGGCAAAAATAAGGGCTTCCCGGCGAACCAAAAGGGTTCGGGCAAAAATAAGAGATGAAAATGAAAAAAACTGTACACCCGGCAAGTCGAAAACCTGAAAAGGCGGCTTGGGCAAAAAAGGGTATCCCGGTGGACTAAAAACCCGAATGGGCGGTCCAGGAAAAAATTAGGGATCAAAGCGTAACACTATGTCTCATTGGATCACCTTGTAACCAGACTTCGGTATCGACTGTCAAGTTCGGATGGCGCCAATCAATCTGATCTACCTTCAACCAAGTAGCAAAGTGATGAGATGCTTGAAGATATAAAGGCAATAGCAGAGTTGGAACCCAGTGGGATTGTTCACATAGTTGTTTTTCTTTGTTTTTCACGAATTGTATAATTTCTATCTTTCGGCGGCGTTCTCTTACTAGGACGTCAGCCTCTTGTACAAAACGCCTATTACAGGCCAACTTCAAAATCAATACAATTCATTTTACAATAAATTTAAAAACAAATTGTTTTTCTTTTCCTGTTTTGTTTTGCAAGAACGTCCAATGATTCAATTTTGATATATGCATTTGACAATAATTGCTGTCCATAAATATTTACATGTGAAACAAAAGACAATTAGTCGTAATTCCAGGAACATGGGCAAACAAGAAGTGCCCAAACCTGATAGTTTCTCTACCCACCAGGTACAGGGATAGACCCAGCTTGAGGAAATGACTAAAAGTACATACACTCCCCGCAGAGTAAAAGGTATCTAAAAACAGTGGTGTTAATTCTCCCCAAGCAGAGTTCATCTATCACCAACAATGGAAGGCTATCCCCAGTGGAGTTTATTTCTTCCACAAGCAGAAATTCAATCCCCAACAGGGTTCATTATCTCCAGCAACGGTAATTCATCCCCAGCCGAGGTTATTTCTCAAAATCAGCAAATCTTCTGATAGAGTATCTCTTCCCCACATAGTCATTCTTTCACCAGTTTATTCTCTAGCAGAGTTATTCTCCCTCCAATTTATTCTCAAATCATCTTCGGTCGTTATCCCCAGCGAGCGCAACTCTTTATATCCTCCAACAGCAGTCCGAGATTTATTTTCCCCAACTAAAAACATCACGGGAACATTGCATATCCATACAGCATGGAATGCACATACTCTTCATACAACACAATCTCATTTATTTTGAGAACATCATTGCTCAATACATTTCATACACCATGACATTACATACAACTAACCCTTTACCTTTCAGGAAAAAATACAATCAAATTCTCATAAAGTTCAAGCTATGAAGCCCGGGTCCGACCAGATAGTATCTTGATTTCTCCATCATATTGTGAAGCCCGGAGAACGACTGGATAACAGTATCAGAATACCGCGAAGCCTGGAATCGACCAGATAATGGTATCTCTTAAAAACAAGCTATGAAGCCCGGATTCGACTGGATAATAGTTTAATCCCCAACAAGTTATTGTGAAGCCTGGATTACGACTAGATAATAATACAAGACACCATGAAGCCTGGACTCGACCAGATAATGGTACAAGACATTGTGAAGCCTGGATTACGACCAGATAGCATCTAAGAATACTACGAAGCCTGGAGTCGACCAGATAGTGGTATATCTTTAATGCAAGTTATGACGCCCGGATTCGACCGGATAATATCTTGATTTCTCCGAACGCCATGAAGCCTGGATTCGACCATATAATGGTATAAGACACCGTGAAGACTGGGTTACGACCAGATAACAGTACAAGACACCGTGAAACTTGGATTTTAACCAAATAGCAGTCTACCCGACCAATTACTATGAAGCCCGGAATCGACCGGATATTAGTAGGCCTTAAAATCAAATGGAAGCCCAAATGCGATTGGATAACCACTTGATTTCTTCTGAAGCCTGGAATACGACCAGATAAGAAGTAAGGTATTGTGAAGCCTAGAATCGACCAGATAGTAGTACAGGACATCATGAAGCCTGGATTCGACCAGATAATGGTATGAAACATCGTGAAGCCTGGATTACGACCAAATAGCGGTAAAGGACACTGAAGCCTGGGATTACGACCAGATAGCAATACAAGACACTGCAAAGCTTGGATTTTGACCAAATAGTAGTTTACTTGGACAATTATTAAGAAGCCTAGAGTCGACCGGATATTAGTGTGCCCTAAATTCAAGTTAAAGCCCGGATGCGACCGGATAACAACTTAATTCCTTCTGAAGCCTGGAGTACGACCAGATAAGAATTGAGAAGTTGCAAAGCCTGGATTACGACCGGACTACAAGTTTAATCTCATTTCCCCAGTAAGTCACTGTAAAGCCTGGAGCACGACCAGATAGCAGTCGATCTTATCACTATGAAGCCTGTATCATGACCAGATAGTAGTTCATTTTCACCTCTTCGACCAAGAGAAGATTCCCCAGTAGAATAACGGACGACCGGAGATCCTAAAATTCAACTTTCCTCAAGACAGAGACCAACATTCCCCAGCGTAGTCTTCCTCAACAACAGGTACACGGGCTCTCGCTAAGGAATCTCTTATGCGATCGAAACTCTTTCAGATGGCATATTTAAGCCCATTTTCCATCGTCAATCTCCAAATGGCATCTATAAGCCCATTCCCGACATCACAAGACAAGTACCACTTCATGCGAGTGCAAATTTCTGGGCACTCTAGTGTTCAATCATCTTCCACCTTCGGATCACGAAAGGCAAGCAAGCCAATCTACATCCTCAGGTTTAAGAAGATTGAACAGGGGCAGCTGTTATACCCCAAAGTTTTTCCTCCCATATTTCTCAAAACATTTCAAGTGAGATCCTCAAATTGCTCAAGGAAGTCCAAGGGTTGACCAGACAAACTCTCTCCTAAGGCAGTCTACCTCAAATTAGGGTTTCATGTTGCATCAAGATACTTGAGTCCAAGGGATCCGAAATGCTCACCATTTTCCTAATATGTTTTCAAGATCATCCATGTCAAGTTTCAAGCCCTACAGAGAAAGTTTGCTCAATCAATTGCTTAAAGGCCTGAAAATCGACTATGCTAGGGCAAAAGTCAACTGTGCCCCACATATAGTCAAACTTCAAGATTTTTGGTCAAAATCCTCATTTTGAAGTATTATTCATCATTTGATCATGATTCCTCAAATATTGCTCACAATTCATCAAAATCCAAAAGTTGCTAAATTAGGGTTTTATAGGAAAAGTCAACTCAACTTTGACCAAGCATAACTTTCTCATACTTTATAAAGAATGAAACATCCAAAGCTAATTTTTAAGAGGATGCAATTCCCTACAATTCATCTTCAGCCCCCAAGATCAAAATATGCACTCACAAGAAGATACAAATTTGGACATTATAGGTCATTTTGAAAAGTTAACAAAAACACCTTTTTTGTCAAAGCTTCATACATGAACATGGAAGACTAAATTGAGATGAGAACAAAAGCTTTGCTTAGAGGACATATTTAGCTTTCTAAAAAGTCCAAGAACATATCTCTAGGGTCAAAATTGAAAGAGTTATGCATTGGTGAAGTTGACCTTTTTTGCAAAATTGCCAAAAGTCAAATATGCCTCAAATTGCAATTTTTGTCAGATGGGCCCAACCTTTTGTGCTTGCATTGAGTTTGTAACATGATCCACGACCCATGATCCTTCCCAATTGCCTTTATTTTATTTTTGTCATTTATTTTTATTTTTATTTCAATTAAATCAAATTAAATCAAAATAAAATCATGAAAATATCAAAATCATTTAAACCTTGAGATTTTGTGCATATTTCAGGTCCATGAATAGCTGGCAATGAGATCAAATCGTGCAAGGCTTGTTTGTACACAAAAAGATTGAATTTTTCTTGTTTTGGAAAGATTGGATACAAGTGTGAATCAAGGATCAAATCTTCATAATTGCAAAGATTGAATGCAAACGTGTAAACATAATTCACTCAAGGATACATATAGAACGAATTCAGACCAAAAGCACAAGGGTGAGAGGCATGGAGAGAGAAGAACAACTTTAAAAAAATCAAGAAAAAGTGGCAATCTGATGTCATAGTTCCAGGCTATCTCAAGCCTTCCAAGCTATCTCATTCGCTTCCTGGGTGTTCAAGGAGTCTATCCCAATCACCAACAAGCATTTTCGTGCCCAAAACGCAATGTAAGTGCCTCACGACATCCTTACTTTTTTGAAATCGAACCTCATGAATTTGACATTGTTAGCATGATTGGTTTATATATTCTGAATCCTTGAAGCATTTGGAAGCTAATGATAATGTTCAATTGCATTTTTGCTAACCATACAGAGATCCACCATTGTTAGGTTTTCTTTGTTCGTTTTAGGGCTTTCTTATGCAGGTAAAATTGGCCCAAAAGAGGGGTAACATGATGTTCACAAGGCCAAGACGAACTGGTCTGTAGCTTTAGTTTTCATTTATGGTGCGTGTATGAGATTCTGGAAATATGCAGGGGCTGTACCTACAGAGAACATCTGTAGGTAAAAGTTGTTTTACCTAAGATGATGGACGCTGGAGAAGAAATGTGGCGTGGCAACACATCATTCGTCCATTCAAAAATTCACGCGCTGGCATATGTTAATTTGTGTTTTTCCATATAATATCTATTTGTTATCCCATATACAAACAAGCGCGTTGCCTCAGTTGGCCTGGAGGCATGTGGAAAAGGCCAAAGGGCCTGGGTTCGAATCCCAGACCCCCCATATTATTTCATAATGTTTTTTCTTGTATAATCAGGCATGTGCACAGGCAGGAAGACTACCATACTCCCTCAAGGAATGGCCAACCAGATGTCCACAAGCTGGATCTAAAGGCCATCATTTGAAGGTTTACAATGCACCCTAGTCAAATGTGCAACATGGCATCTGAAAGGTCAACATGGACCAAGGCTTTTTTGGGCCCAAAAGCTACTGTTGACACCCCCTTTTACTTTTGATACCAGGCCCATTTCTCTCTTTTTCTTTTATTTATTTAATTTTGTTTAAATTATTTTCTCACACAAATTTAATTCTTTTTTATAGAAAACTCATAAAAATCAATTTTCACCAAATTAGAATTTAGGCTTTTTATTCTATTTTTATCAAAATTAATTTAATTAGTTTAATTTAATTTTAGGGTAATTTTAACCTTTTGTAAATAATTTAAAATAAATTAGAAAATTAGGGTTTTGTTTAATTTAATTTCTATTTTCTTTTCTTAAAATAACCAAAATACAAAAATAGGTCAAATTAATTAATTTACTTAATTTAAATTAATTAGTAATTAGGTTTGTATTTATTCATTAAAACCTTATTTTTTCTCAAAATAATCAAAAAAAAAAAAAACAAAAAAATGATTTTTCTTCCAATTAGGTTTAGACGGGGTCAAAACCCTAATTTTTTCTCGTTCTCGTTTCATCGCGCGCGTTTATTTATTTTTACGATATTAATGTAACTGCTAATGGGTTGTAATAGTTTAATTAGGACTTTTAGTTTCTTTATCATTTTCCACGGGTATTTGGCTATGTAATTAATCCCCCTCCTCGAAGCCTTGTAATAGCGTAGTTTTATTTCTCGCATTTTAATTTCGGCAAATATTAACTGTTAGATATATGATAATAGGATTGCATGACAAGAATGTATGTTAATTTTAAAACGGCTAGAAAACCCTAAATGTGCAAAGATAATAACTTGAAATCAAATCACTCGCACATGCTCACTCCTAGGGTATACTCTCACTTCGGTTGCCTTCGGTAAACGATCATTAAGTATATGATGTTTTAGTGGTCGCTCTCTTGTCTAAACAAAGATCAAATGTCTCATTCAGAAATGTTGCCTCGGAAAGGTTGCCTCAGAAATGTTGCCTCGAATATGATCTTAAGACATTAGGGTTATTACTAAGACGTCCTAACATTGCTTTAGTGATCGTACGTCCCTTTCGAATTGACCCTTACAACTCCAACGACGGTGCTACCCACTAACTAATAGTGGGATAGCGTTGTCTAAAGGAAACAAGAACAGAAACATTCTTTTTTCGAATAGGTAGATGCTAGTAGGTACTTGCTCAAAATCAAACTTTTCCACACTTAATCTCTTTTCAAACAAAGTTTTCAAAAACACTTCGTAACACTCTTGAAGACAGAAGCAATGCTTAAAACGAAGTAAAACAAAAACTTTTCAAAACACACAAACACAGAAGCAATTTTAAAATGATGAGCAAATAACTAAGAGCTCGTGGAAAACCACGGATAGAAAGGGTGCTAATACCTTCCCTTTCTATAATCTACCCCCCGTACTCAAAATCTCGTAAAAGGAATTTTTCTGTGCTTTTTTCCTTTCCAATTGGATAAAATAAAAGTCGGTGGCGACTCTTGCTTACCGCGACATTTTGCAAACACAAACGCAAAACGCAAACCAATATTTTCCAAAACAGTCCGGTTCTGCCACCGTATCACAGGAACCTTCCCGCGAAAGACATCTCATTACAATTCCTAAACCCACAAGTGTTACCTCTTGTCTATCCATCCCTCAATCCGCATAGGATGTTCTCATTTCCATATCTATCCCAAAACCGGAATAGGGTATTCACTACCCTAAACCCATATAAGGTGTTCACTACCCTAAACCCAAAAGAGTTACCTTTTTTCTACTATAATCCTTATCTTGTAGGGTTTTCTTTTGTTTATGGTAATCTCTAGCCAGTAGGGAATTTCTTTTGTTAGTCTTAATCCCTAACTCGTTTAGGTTTCATAAGGTTTGTCATAATCCCTTGCCTGTAGGGGTTCTCTCTTGTCTTCCATTATCCATAGCTCTTAAGGAGTTCCATTGTGTCTGTCACAATCCCTAAGTCAGTATAGGGTGTCCTCATTTCCATTTAAGATTCCTTAGGCTTATCAATCCTTAGTCCATAAGGTCTTTCCTAGTCTGTAGGACTCCCATTTTTCTATTACAATTCCTAGCCTGTAGGAATCCCATCCGTCTACTATAATCCCTAGCCTGTAGGGGTTTTCCTTTGTACATCTTTGACTCTTAGTCCTAATTCCTAGCCTGTAGGAATTTCCATCTGTCTGTCTCAATCCTTAGCCTGTAAGGATTCCATTAAGTCCAATGCCATTGCTAAACCCGTTTAGGTTTCCTTAGGGCTGTCATAATCCATGAAACTAAGGTTCTTCCTTCAACCCGTGTAGGGTATCCTTATGTTTACCTCGATCCTACGCCCGCGTTGCATTGCATATCTATAAAACTTTTAGCACACCCTTAAAAACCACAAATATTTTTGCATACCCATGCTCTTCCGTACATGTATACATTTGCATTTCATGCATTTCCACCTTTGCCTTTGTCCAGCATCTATCCAGCTAGCAAGATTGCCCTATGCTCAAGAATAAATTCCAAGCATGCTTTAAGAAATCTGTGAAGGAATTCAAGAAAATCCAAAATTGTTGAAGGAGAAGGTCAACCACTAGGTTTGATCCTATAAGTCCTACAAAGGAAAGAAGGCTTCCCTTTTTCATACAAGCCAAAGGCTTACATAATGCCTCAAATGCAACTATCATTGGTGATTCAAAAGCAACGATGTCAACAAGAGCCAATGCCCTCACGAAATAGGTATGCCCGAGAAAAGTCAAAGGTCAACCCATACTTCTACAAGTCCAAGAACTAATAAGTATATCTTCTAAAGTCAAGTGGATCAACAAATAAGCTCTTCCATAGGATGATTAAACTTTATCAATTTCAAATTGTAATTTCCAAGTTGCTAAGTTGTATTTGGTGTAAATTTGTATCTTTTGACTAGTGATTTAAATAAAATAAGCATTCACGTGTTCAAAATAAATTCATTCATTTTATTTATCTTCACTTTCCATAAATATAAGTTGTTCACTTCCATCTTCCATTTTGCAACTTTAACAAATTTGGAGGGAGAATGACGTAAATACAAAATAGTTGAATTTGGCTGACGTATGCTTTCAATGTAAGACCGAGCCGAAGATATACAAAATTTTTTAAAATATTAAATAGTGGATGTTGTACCCCAAAATTTTTCCTCCCACTATTAAAGAATATTCTCCTAGGGTTTTCGTTTGCTCAAGGTTGCTCAAGAATTGATCAGACAAATTCACCTCCTAAGCAATAGATCCACAACTAGGGTTTCAATTTTCTCAAGGGAGATTGGGTTTCTAAGTCCTCAAGTGGATTTCATGGTTTCTTACATGTATTCAAGAATGCTCATACAAAGTGTCATGCCTTGCATCATAAGTTTGCTCAATCAATGACTCAGATGACTGCAGATCAATTGTCTTGGGTAAAAAGTCAAATATGGTCAACATACAATAAAAATTCAAGATTTTTGGTCAGCCTCAACATTTTGAAGTCATATTCATCATTTGATCAAGGGTTTATCATGATTCATCAAGAAAACTCCCAAATCGTCAAAAGTAAAAAATTGCCAAATTAGGGTTTTCTTAAGAAGTCAACTGAATATTAACCAAGCATAACTTTCACATGCTTCATCAGATTTTCCTTAACCAAATTTCATTTTGAAGGAAATTCAATTCTCTACAACTTGGTATCTCTAAGATCAAGTCCAAAATATGCTTCATTTGAGAGATATGGGCAATACATTACAAGTCATTTCAAAAGTCAACGAAAAGACACTTTTTGTTAAGGCAACTTACATCAAGATAAAGTATTAAAATGAAAAATGATCAAAATATAGATTGAAGAGAACATCTTAAGATTTCTAAAAATTCCAAGATCACCTTTAAATGATGAAATTTGAGAGAGTTATGACTAGTGCAAGTTGGGAAATTTTGAGCAAATGCATGAGGTTCAAATTGAGCAAACTTGAATTTTTTGGCTAATAGACTATTGTTTAAAGATCCATGCGCATTCTACACTTCATATGAACCTCTGAATTACTTCATGCACCCCTTTACCTCTTTACTTTATTTATTTTGATTTTTATCAAATTTTAAATTCAAAATAAATAAGATAAGACCAAGGCTTCTTACACAAGTCCAAGCCCATGTTTTATTTGACCTAATTTCATGCTATATATTCTCCTTAATTCAGACAAGGCACAAATGGAAAAATCTTTGCAAGAAACACCTCTCAAAAATCTCAAAATCATTCAAACTAGGGAAAACCTCCAACCCTAGTTTCAGCCACCTTCAACACATACCAGCATTTCCAATTGATTCCAAGAGAATTACAGAGTAATAATGGATCAAACCTGATGATCCAAAGCTCACAAAACTAACACACATACATCTCCGATCTCATATTATTTTGCAAATTCATATTTCAATTTTCATATTGTTTCAAGGCATGCTAACACTATTAATGTGTTTATGAGTCGTGTTTATACATGATTGGATCATCGTAGGGGTCCCAGGCAATCAGAACCACGAGTTGCCATGTTTGGTCCGATCCATGATATTTATGTCGTATCTCATAACCTAGCACGGTTTGGCCAAAGATACCACTCGCATTGAATTCGAAGGGTTGGATTTAGGGGGATATGGTACCTTTGGATCCCTAACATTTATTGTTTTTGCAGGCTTGAAAAATATACTCACCGGAAGACGACTCGAGTTAGGGCTCCGACGCCTCTCCGGTCCAGTGAATTTGTTTATAACATAATTATTTTGTTTGCCTAATGATAATGAATGTATGGTCACCCCAGTGGAAAAGGCGCGCGTTAAGGCATTGTTATACCAAGGTGTGGGTTCGATCCCTGCCTTTTGGTATTTTATTTTGTTGTTATCATATTTTCCAGGTTTGGCATATTACAAAGCGCGTTGATGTTATTCTTTAGACATAAGCGCACACTTGGCGCAGTGGTGAAGGTGTTGGGAAAAAAGGCTGAGGGCGTGGGTTCAACACCCACCCCTGGTAATTTATTTTAAAACCTTGTTTTTTCATTATTTTCCTTAAAAACCCTAAATTCATAAAACCATAAACCTTTTTAAACAAACTTAATTTTTTCAAAACCTTCTTACAAACCATAATCAAATTAGGTTTTAAGGTTTTTAATTTAATTAATCAATTTATTTTTTTAATTAAAATTAATTAGGGGTTTTTATGGTTAATCATCAAAAACCTTTTTTTTATATAAAAAAAATCACCAAAAACACTTTCGTTTTCCTTCTTCTCATTCTTACATTTTTGGTGTAGTTTATTATTCTTGCATTTTTTTCGTTATTGTAACTGTTTCCTGGAATGTAATAGTAATTAGGATTTACTTTCCCGCATTTTCTTACTTATGTACCTCTCCCAAAGCGGTGTAAGGGTCTAGGGGTTACATTTCCGCTTGCACTTTCTGCACCTTTACAATTTTCTATATTTGTTGTTTACTGATAGTAACTAGGCTTGTATGGTAAGATAATAACGAATCGGTAGATAACCTTAACTGCAAAGATAAATATAACTGAAAAACAACATACCTCGCACACTTACACCTCTAGGGTAACCCCCCTTGTTGCCTTCGGATTATAAAACAATCATGTCCCTCGAAAGTGGGGACGCTTTAGCAAAGTCCCTCGAAAACAAAGATCATAGTCCCTTGATAACCCTTTCGATGTTGCCTTCGGTAAATGATCTAGTCCCTTATGAAAAATTTCTAAAGCGTCCTTACCAGTTGCCTTCGATGACTGTACAATGACCGACGCATGTCCCTTCACATCCAACGATAGGGCTTCCTACTAACTAATGGTAGGATAGCACTATCTAAAGGAGGAGGAAAACAAAAGAACGACCTTGAGTGGGTAAATATTCTTAATCGTTTACTCACAAAGCTTTTCAAACAAAAACATTTCACACAAACATTTTAAAAAAAGTATTTTTAAACACTTTGTACGCATTCTCGAGGACAAATACGAGAATCATTACAAAGTTTCTCCTTACATTGGAAAAATTTCAAAATATTTTCAAACACGCACATACAAAGCAAATTTTCAAAGTGAGCTAAGCGATTAAGATCCCGGAGATAACTACAGATGAAAAGGGTGTTAATACCTTCCCTTTTCATAATCTACCCCCCAAACTCAAAAATCTTCAAGGTCTTTCCTGATCGTTTCAGCCTTTCCTTATTGGATAAAAGAAAAGTCGGTGGCGAGTCTTGCAATCCGCAACATTTGCGATAAAACAAAAAAAAGTAAATTCTCCCATCGTATTACAGAACTGGAAACTCTGCTGGGGAAATGCTTAAAAAAAGAGGGGTTACCTAAAGGTTTGATCACTTTCATTTTACTTGATTGCTTTGTTTGCATTGCATTTGAGGTTTGCTCGGGTCTTACTTTCTTGCAAAGATCCTACACCCAGATCTGGGGACCCTAGGTAAGTAGCTATAGATCACGAAAACTGTATGGCATATACCGATATGGTTGAAGTGATGGCTATGTTATTGTGACACATTGGTTTGTACTGGTGTTCTTTGATTCAGTTGAAGATAAAACTAGGTTGTCGCGTGGTGTCATAAGCACTAACTGACCTTTAGAACCTTAATTCAACCAACTTATCATTAGAAAGTAGTAAGATGGCCGGTTTTGGTGCAATCCAAAGTTGATTGATACTCAATGCTACACTCATTGAGATTCGACTCTCGGGTTATTTCAGTGGCAAGCCAATTGCTCTGCTGAAACAAAGCCTGTGAGAAAGATCGATGATATAGATTCCTAGAACCCAATTACTATTGTTAGGACAGGTTGAGCCAACTGAACTTCAAGAGGGTACTTACCTATGAACCCCATGCAAAACTTAAACCTAAGTCTCTTGTGTGCTTTCTTTGTGTTTTTTATCTGTTCAAGCATGACATCATGATATCAAACCATATCATTTTCATTAACCATTTCAAGGATCTCAAAGGCCTGTGATGCATGTTTATTATGAACCAGGCATCTAGCAAGGAGCAAGGAGATTTATTTTCTTCTAATAACACCAAAAATCAAAGTACTTTTGCTCGAGTCAAAGGCTAGGACCCACTTGACATGGTGAGCTTGATTCTCATAGAAGGACATTCAAAGACGCAAGGTTCTTCAGTCAAAGCTGCAGCCAGACTCAACTTCTAAACATTTCCTTTGGTTTATCCCACAAGATCCTTGAAAATATTGCATCCACATATCATGCATGTCATTACATAACAGATATTTCCCAGGATAAGTTTTCTCATTTTCTTGCTGTTTATTTCAGTAAAAGATGGCTCTTGAACAAACTGTTAAAGAACTTCAAGCTCAAAATTCCTAATTCCAAGAGACGCTCCTGAACTCAGCCAAGGGGCAGAAAGAACTGATGGAGCTTATCACCAAGAAGAAAAAGACTAGGAAACCGACCCATATCCTTAACATGGGGAGAATATTCAAAGGTCCCGCCAACCAGGTTTAAGCTTCTGATACACCATCAAATGAAGATGACAATCAAGAAGAAGACAACCGAAGTATCAAAGTTGAGGAGGGGATCAACCTTGGTTATGGTAAAATTCTTGATAAAGAAGACTATTTTGATGAGCAATATCCTCCCGCTGATGATAGATACAAACAGTTAGAAGATCGTCTGAGTGCCATGGAAATCCAGAAAGTGCCTGGGCTAGATTTTGAAGAGATGGGTCTTATCTCGGGGGTTGTTATCCCTCACAAATTTAAGGTCCCTGATTTTTCCAAATATGATGGTGTTTCTTGTCCTAAGCTTCATCTGGATCTTTTTCCCGGAAGATCCAACCCCATACTGCTGATAGAAAGTTATGGGTTCACTTCTTTCAAGAGAGCTTATCTAGGACGCAACTGGAATGATTCTATCAGCTGGGAGGAACCAGTATACGTACTTGGGAAGACCTGAATGCTGCCTTTTACAAACAATACCAATACAATGCTGATCTTGCACCAACTCATGTGTAATTACAAAGTATCACTATGGGCTCTCACGGAGACTTCAAAGAGTATGCCCAAAAGTGGAGAGATTTAGATGGAAGGGTTCAACCTCCGCTGTCTGATAGGGAGCCGGTTGACGTGTTCATGGGAACTTTAACATGACCTTTCTTTAATCATCTGATCAAAAGCTCTTCATCTGGTTTTACCAAGTTGATACTAACAGGAGAACGTGTCAAAAGTGGTATCCTAAGTGGAAAGATTCAAGTGGCCGCGTCTTCAAGTACTATGAAGAAGATGTTCAAAATTAACAAGGAAAAAAATGTTGTGTATGGCTAGAAGGGTCGTACTAGAAGTGATTTCAACTAATCTGTGGGGGCGATACTAATTTCTAATCCTGCGCCTGTGCAATAACAACAACAGGCCAATCAGCGTAGGTCAGAGGCACATAGAAGACAATTTACAAAGATCAACATGCCATTGTCTCAGACATTACAACACTTACTAAAAGTATAGCTGATTACACTAAGGGGTACTCCTCATAATCCCAACATCTCCTCTCCTCGTTATAATACTAATATGAAAGATGCTTACCATTATAATAGCCTCAGGCATGACACTAATAGTTGCTGGGCTTTGAAGAATAAAATTCAAGACATGATTGACAATAAAGAAATTAATTTTGATCCTCCCGAGACCCCCAACATGATTACTGCACCTATGCCTAATCACGAAAAAGGCATAAGTGCTAATGATGATGTTTTATATGTTTCTACTATAAGTGAGTTGACTATGCCCCTCCTAATTATCAAGAAGAACCTGTTGTAGGCCGGTTTATTTCCAGGTTTTATCGAGAGATACTATTGTTGTGCAGCCTAACCCAATAGTTGCAAGTTACTGAAAGAAGGTATTCAGCGTCTGATGGACAACCATATCATTATAGTTGAGAAGATTCCGTCTATTGAGAATTTGTTTCAAGACTTATCTATAATTTCTGGCACTTCTATCATAATCACTGCTAAAGGCCCTGTGAGGATTGCAGATGAACCTAGAGGCGCTCCTCTAATAATCACTACAACTAGACCAATTCCATATTCCTAGGACAAAGGTGTCCCTTGGAACTATGGAACCGACGTCTATTACCACGACATCAAGCAAGAGCCATTGACTGTTGAGAGTGAAGGTACTGAAGCTGTTGATCCTAACATCGACAATATTTTTGGGACCAGTAAGGTTAATATGAGCGAAAGGGTTTTCTCTCCGGAAATATCTCCAAAGACTGTCGCCACACCAGTTCGTGTTACCTCTACTGAGTCAATTACTGAGACTCGGGGCAAAAAGCAAATGATAGAGCCTGCCCAGACAGAGGCACCTAAAGAAGTTATAACTGAAGATACCTCCAGGCAGGAGTCAGAGGAAGTATTAAATATTATCTGAAGAAGTGATTACAAGATTGTTGAACAGCTGGGACAGACTCCCTCTAAAATCTCCATGTTATCCCTGTTACTATACTCAGAAGCCCATGCACAGGCTTTGGTGAAGTTCTTAAAATCTGCTCACATGCCATAAGAATTTTCTGCTGATCAATTTGGAAGTCATGTTGCTATCCTAACTACTGATAATGGGCAAGGTTTTTCTGATTCCGATTTGACCCCTAAAGGGAGAAACCATAACAAAACCCTGTATGTCTCTATTGAATGCATGTGCACTACTTTAGCGCATGTATTGGTTGATACGGGTTCCTCGCTGAATGTCTTACCGAAGGGTGCTATGGACAGGCTTGATTATGAAGGGGTTGTGCTGAAACCTAGTTATATTATAGTTCAAGCCTTTGACGGATAAAAGCGGATGGTACACGGAGAGGTGGATCTCCCAATTAAAGTGGATTTGCAGGTTTTTGATTCTACCTTCTATATGACAGATATCCGAACGACTTATTCTTGTTTACTCGGACGCCTCTAGATTCATGGGGCAAGCGCTGTTACTTCAACCTTACACCAAAAGCTGAAGTATCTTGTGTAAGGAAAGGTTGTTACAGTCTCCGGTGAAGAAGAATACATGGCGAGTTACTTAAACTCATTCAGGTATGTTGAGATGGACAGAAAATTCATTGAAACTCCTTGCCATACATTTGAAGTTATCACCCCTACCACTACTGATGACATTTATGCTATTCCCAAGGTCACCAGGGTTCCACCCAAAATGGCTTCTTTGAAGGATGTTAGAGTTGTTGTAGAAGAAGGTGGTTGCACTACTTGGGGTCAGCTTCTTGACATTCCGCATAAATCTGACAAATTTGGTTTGGGTTTTACTATAGAGGCTTTGAGGGATGTTCTTCGTGCTTGTGGTGGAAGACCATTATTCTGTGTCAGCAACAATTGAGTCAACGCTATAGAGGATGCTAATAGTGACTATGACCTAGACAACTGGATTTTTCCCACCATCGGCAACAGGCTCGACAACTGGAAGACATAAGACCTTATCTCAATCTCCTTTAGTCAAGAGTAAATGTTATTTTCTTTTTTATTGCTTTCAAAGTTTTGGTTATGTAACCTTTAAACAATAACTTTAAGCCTTGTGTCTTACCCGCGGTACAATGGTTCACTTGTTAAGGGTTGTAATGTCATTCACATATTTTCATTCAATAAAAACATTAGACGTTTTGCATTCAAATTTTGCGCTCTTTGTCTTTATTTTTTACTTTATTACACACTCAAAATAGTTATGTGTTCTTACACATACCCATATAATAAATTTCAAATCCACATCCACTCTGGATCCCGTTGATAACAATTCTTCTATTTCCACTTATGACTTTGAGAATCCGATCTACCAAGCCGAGGAAGAAGGTGTGGAAGATTGTGAAATACCTGGAGAACTTTCCAGACTATTAGTGCAAGAGGAAAAGGCTATGCGACTGCATGAAGAGCCAGTTGAGGTTGTAAACTTGGGTACTGAAGCAGACAGGAAAGAAGTCCAGATAGGTGCCAACCTAGAGGACAGTGTGAATAACATGTTAATCTAGAGGTTGCATGACTATGATGAGATTTTTTCTTGGTCGTACGAAGACATGCCAAGGCTTGATACTGATATTGTAGTTCACCATCTACCGATGAAGAAGGGTTGTTCTCCAATAAAGCAGAAGGTTTGTCGTATGCGTCCCAAAATGTCCGATAAGATCAAGGTTGAGGTTATGAAGAAATTCAACGCAGGTTTCTTAGCTATTACATCATATCCTCAGTGGGTTGAAAATGTGGTGCCACTACCTAAAAAGGATGGCAAAGTACATATGTGTGTAGACTACAGGGATCTGAATAGGGAGAGCCCTAATAATGACTTCCCACTTCCACATATCGATGTTCTAGTCGACAACACCGCTTAACACAAGGTATTCTCCTTCATGGACGGCTTCTCGGGTATAATTAGATCAAGATGGAACCTGAAGACATGGAGAAGACTACTTTCGTTACACAATGGGGAACTTTCTGCTACAAGGTTATGCCTTTTGGGTTAAAGAACACCGATGCAACATATCAACATGCTATGGTAGCCTTGTTCCATGACATGATTCATCACGAGAGAGAGGTTTACATCGAAGACATGATAGCCAAATCTCAGAATGCAGAATAACATATTGACCATCT
Organism: Vicia faba; assembly: GCA_948472305.1. NCBI lineage: Eukaryota > Viridiplantae > Streptophyta > Magnoliopsida > Fabales > Fabaceae > Vicia > Vicia faba. The sequence continues at coordinate 918,211,469 of OX451741.1, read as the reverse complement.
ACACAAGCTGTTTGAGAGATTGAAAAAGTACAAGTTAATGTTAAATCCGAACAAGTGCACTTTTGGGGTGAGATCCGATAAACTCCTATGTTTTGTTGTCAGTGGTAAAGGTATTTAAGTTGATCCCGCCAAGGTCAAATCCATTCAAGAAATGCCAGCTCCCCGTACTGAGATGGAATTCAGAGGTTTCTTGGGACGACTGAACTATATTTCCAGATTTATTTCTCATTTGACCGCTACTTGTGAGTCGATCTTCAAGTTTCTGAAGAAAGATCAGGTAGTTAAGTGGAACGATGACTACCAAACAACCTTCGAAAAAATTAAGGAGTACCTCCAAGAACCTCCGATTTTGAGGCCGCCAAGTGAAGGAAGACCTCTGATCATGTGCCTAACAGTGTTAGAGAACTCAATGGGGTGTGTACTGGGCCAACATGACGAGTCTGGTCGAAAAAGTCATGCAATATACTACAGTAGCAAAGAGTTTACCGACTGTGAAACAAGATATTCATTGCTTGATAAAACTTGTTGCGCTTTGGAATGGGCTTCTCGCCGACTAAGGCAGTATATGTTGACCCATACTACCTTGTTGATCTGTAAAATGGATCCTATAAAGTACATATTCGAGAAGCCCGCTCTCTCTGGAAGGATAGCCCGATGGCAAATGGTCTTAACAGAATACGACATTCAGTACACCACTAAGAAGGCAATCAAAGGAAGTGTACTGGCAGATCATTTGGCTCATCAAGCCATAGACGACTATCAATCTATGAATTTCGAGTTCCCGGATGAGAACATTATGCTAGTTATAAATTATGAAGAACCTGGACCGTATGAAGGACCTGAGACGGGAGCCCGATGGACTTTGATTTTCGAAAAAGCTTCTAACTTGCTTGGTAATAACATCAGTGTTGTAATTATATCTCCCAATGGTTGCCATACGCCTTTTACCACCAGACTTTGCTTTAACTGTACCAACAATATGGCCGAATACAAAGCGTGCATTAGGGGTATCAAAGATGCCATTGATATGAGAATCAAATTCTTGAGTGTATATGGGGACTCAGCCCTGGTAATCAGTGAGATTAAGGGAGAATGGGATACGAAGTATCCAAATGTCATTCCTTTCTGAGAGCATGTATTGACATTAATTCCGTACTTCAAAGAAATCACTTTTGAACATATCCCACGAGAAGAGAATCAGTTGGAAGACGCCTTGGCAACCATGTCATCTATGTTCAAAGTCAGATGGGACAATGAGGCTCCTCGAATTACCATTGAGAGACTGGACGAACCGACACACTTTTACGAAGTTGACACTGAAGGAGTAGAAGAGAAGCCTTGGTTTCAGGAAGTGAAGAGATACCTTGAGGCTCAAGAGTACCCTGAGGGAGAATCTATCAATGACAAGAAATTCCTATGAAATTTCTTTGCTAAGTTCTTCCTGAGAAACAAAATTTTGTACAAGCGCAACCATGATTTGACTATGCTTCGTTGTATGGAAAAGAAGGAAGCTGAGGAAATTATGGAAGATATGCATGAAGTAATCTTCGGTACTCATTCCAGTGGACATACGATAACTAAAAAGATTTTGAGGGCGGGTTACTATTGGTCGACCATGGAAACTAATTGACATCATCACTTAAGAACTTATCACAAATTCCAGATCTATGCTGACAAAGTACACGTGCCTCCGGTCCCTTTGAATGTCTTAACTGCTCTGCTGTACCCCAATATTTGACCTATCATTTCTCAAAGGATCACCCTGGACCCCCAGGTTTTCTTCCATCCAATTTCAAGCCTTGAATTACAAATTTTCCAAGAAACTCATTCATAAGGGTGAAATGGTCATTTGCACACTGAAAAGTCAAACTTTGACTTTTGATCAAAATCAAGTTTCAAGAATCATATTTAATCAAGACATGTTAAAATATGAAGTTTTTTTCATAAAGAAATTCAAAAGTCAAAATTCTAAAATACTTAGAATTTTTCTAAGTGTTTAAGAAATATGACAAGCTCATAACTTCTGATCAGATTATCACCATGATGCAAGCTGATTCTGGAAGAATTTCTAACACGAGAGTTTTAGATCTCAATAAGACCTAAAATATTACAGAACACAACTTCTCCTAGAAATGCTGGAATTTCAAGTTATAAATGTCCAAAGACACGTCCATGAAACTGAGGCACTCAACAAATTTTGGACACTTTCAAGACAATGTTTGGTTAGAACTCCTGGGCGAGTTTTCACATAGGTTCAGTCAGAAGTTGCAAGAGCAATTCAAAGAAGGTTTACAAATCGTGTTGCAAGCTTCCTGGAAAGTCTGAGAGCTCCTTCAGAACATGTTGGAGCAAGGAGATACAAATATCAGAAGTTGGATGTATATTCTAAGTTACGCTGAAGCTGAACTTCTGATCCAGAATTAAGCAATGACATGAAATCTCACATTGCAGGGTTTCTGGTTTGATCAATCTCATCATCATTTAATGCTCACAACCACTTTTGGGTCTTTGTCCAAAAGATTTCCCCACGTGTGGCATAGAAGTACCATTACTGTCTTGGAAAAGCAAACTTTTGTACAAGAGTGTGCTGGGCCCATGCGTTGCTTTTGCTTTTGAGGTTACCTTTCCTTAATTCCTTCTTATAAATCTGGCTTAGGCGCGGCTAAAGCTGCTAACGATCATACCTATTTGAACTTACTTCAAGAACAAGTCAGCGCCTAGCATATGATGGTTGTACCCCTTGACCTCTCCAAGCGACTAAACCTTTGCCTATAAATTGGACTTCATTGGAAACTGTAAAAGGGTCGAAAATTGGAGAAAGAAAAAGCCTTGAACCCCTGCTAAAATTCCAAGAATCCAAAACTGCAAACACAAAATACAAAACCTGTTAGCTTTTGATTCTGGCATTCAAACTCCATTTTTCCTCAAGTGTTTCTTGACCAAAACCATCCATACAGTTTCTGATATACATTTAGAAACTATCCTAACTTCCATGTTTAGATTGTGACATACCCTTCATCAATATCCACTTCAAAGAAGTCAGAACTTTTCTCTTTGGCTGTTCTAGAATTTTCCATCCATTCATAGTTCAAGTAAAAGGTTTCTAGCCTACTGGGCACGTGAGGAAGCTGGTCAGAACATCACAATCGGTCAGAGCCAGACTCCAGCTCACCGAACATTTTCCAGCTGCAAGGTAAGCTTCTTCTGACTCTCATTATATTACTTAGGCATTGTTAGACTTGCATGTTCAAAATACAATGTAGACATCCTGATTCTGATGCTGTACATATTATGAGGTTTCATGTATTTGCCTGCATAAGTAGAGAGAATTTCAGTTCAAAACTTTTTTGAAGAAATTAGGACTCAGAATTAGGATTAGCAAATTCATGCTTGCTTCTGATTTATAGTTCTGATATCTCTTGTTTCTGAAGCATTACGAAACTTGCCATAACTGCTATGTGCGCCTCTTCAGTTTTGTTGAGAAATGACTAAGTTGTAGATGCTCTGACTAACATGGAGAGGGAGACGAAGTTCTGTCAGCGACATCAGAACTTCTGAAATCTTCTTTGTTTCCAGCGGACCCAGAACCTCTAACCTTCCCTATTTTTTTGCTAACATGTTATTTCTGTCTTGCAGCTTGCCAGAGTCAGAACTTCTGATTTCTTTTATTTCAGCAAAGCGCTGATTCCGTTTTCTTTCTCCTTATTATTTTTTCCATCACTTTTATTAATCAAAAACACCAAAAACATTTCATATTCACATGTCCTATTTCTTTTAACATAAAAAAATCAAAATATTTTCTTAAATAAAATTTATTTCTTTTTCTTAAACAAAACAAGTTCATTTTACATTTCTTGTACATTCTTATCCATTCAATATGATTGTAATAGTAACTTAGGACTTAATTTTACTTACAATCCCCATTTTTAAAATCTATACACCCCACCCCTCTAATGATTTTAATAGCATAGGATATTTATTCCTCAATTTATCGCTTTATATATAACATGCTAGTAATTAGGGTTTGTATGGAAAGACTAAGACCAATGCTTAGAAAACCCTAATCAAAGACAAAATCAAGCATGGAAACAATACACTTGAACACAAGCCCCCTAGGGTAAATCCATTTGGTTGCCTTTACAAAATGGCCATATTTTGCATGTGAGGTATCTTAGCAAAAACCAGAAAATATAAGATCATAGTCCCTTGATGACGCTATCTGTGATACGGTGGGAGAACTGACTTGAGGGTTTTGCGTTCGTGTTTGCAAATGTTGCAGTTTAGCAAGAGTCGCCACTGACTTTTCTTTTATCCGATAAGGAAAGGTGAAAAAGCATAGGAAAGACCTTTAGAGATTGTTTCTTGAGTTCGGGGGGTAGATTATGAAAAGAGAAGGTATTAACACCCTTTTCATCCATGGTTTCCCATGGGTTCTTAGTTACTTACTAGATCACTTGCTTTTGTTTGAATGTGCTTGTGTATTTTTAAAGTATTTTGAAAACGTCTTTGTAACGGTTCTCATCTCTATAAGAACGCGTACAAAGTGTTTGTTTGGAAAATAGTTTAAAGGAGTGTTTGTGAAATGTGTTTTTGAAAGTGATTTTTGAAAATGGAACTTCGTAATAGTTATCGTTTCTATAAGAACGCATACAAAGTGTTTGTTTCAAAAAATGTTTCAAAATGGAAGTGTAGGTGTATAAAAATGTTTTTGTTATGAGCAAGCGAGTAACTAGGAGCGAATCTACCTACTCGAAAGGTCTTAAGTGTGCTTTTTCCTTCTCCTTTAGATGTTGTTATCTTACCATTGAATTGATAAGAAGCCCCATCGTTGGATGTGAAGGGACGGGCGTTGGGTCATCGTATGACCATGATAGCAATGTTGTGAGATGACTTAGCATTTTTATTTAGGGACTAAGATCATTTTGAAAAGCAACTTTGATAGCGTCATCGAGGGACTATGATCTTTTTTTCGATTTGTTTGTGCTAAGACATCCCACATACATAACATGGCCATTTTTGTAAGGTAACAAGTGGAATTATCCTAAGGGTGTAAATATGTGCAAGTGTGTTTGATTGCATGCATTTGTCTTTGATTTTTTTGGTGGTCTATTTCGTTATTTTTATCTTGTCATACACACCTAATTACTATATAGTATATGAAAGCAATAAAAGTGCGGAAATGTAAAGTCCTACACTATTACAACATTTAGGGGATGGGGGTCCAAGTTTATGAATGGGGGTCGCAAATAAAAATAAAGTCCTAAATTACTATTACAACCATATTGAAATGTATACAAGAAAATATTAAATAAACTTGTTTTGTTTTAAGAAAATATTTTTGGTCTTTTGTTTTAAGAAATAAAATAAAGTGTGAAAGAAATATTTTTGATGTTTGCTGATTAGTGAAAATAGAGAATGGTAGCAAAAATAAATAATAAATAATAAAAAAAAGGGAAAGAAAGAAAAAAAAGGAATCAGCGTGTTGCTGAAAAAAATGAAGTCAGAGGTTTTTGTGTGCTGTGTTTACAGTTTTTGGAGCTCTTTGGATTTTGGCAGGGGTTCAACGCTTTTCTTTCTCAAATTTTCCACTTCTCTTCAGCAATTTTTTTCTGGCCCCCTTTTCAGTGACCCAAGGTGTTCTATTTATATGTAAAGCTTTGTGGGTTTTAAAATGTCAAGTGGCGCCAACATCATACACTAGACGCTGACTTGCTCTTGAAGCAAGTTCCAAAAAGGTATGATGTCTGACAGTTTTTAGCTTAGGCTGGATTAGCAAGCAAGGATTAAGGAAAAGTGAACCTACAAGCAAAATATAGCGCATGGACCCTTACCTAATCCTGCACAAAAGTATTTCTACACTACACGTGGAGAGATCCTTTGGACAAAGACTCAAAAATGGTTGTGAGCATTAATGAGCATTAAATGATAATGAGATTTGTCAAAAATCAGAAATCCTGTAATGTGAGAATTTGCATCATTGCTTAATTCTGGATCAGAAGTCCCATTTAGGACAAACGTCCAACTTCTAATCCTTGTACTTCGTTGCCTCAGCATGTTCTGAAGGATTCACCAGGTTTTCCAGTAAACTTCTTTGATTTGCCTCTGAAAACTCTGAATTAGAGATTCTGCTTCAGTGTAGCATTCAATCTTCTGATCCTCTTACCTTCTGGCTCCAGCATGTTCTGAAGGAGCTTTCAGGCTCCGCATTACACTTTATTGCCTTCTTTGCATTATCCTAGCAAACTCTAACTGAATTTGCATAGATGCTGAAAAGCCATGTTCTGACTAAAGATTATATGCTGAGCCATGTTTACAACTTCTGACTGCTCCTGCCTGGAGGCTGGCTCAGAAGTTCTGAGGTGTCATTTTTTCTTAAATACTTTAGAGAAATTCTAAGTATTTAGAATTTGACTTTTCCAAGGTAAAATTTGACTTTTGAACTTCTTGATGAAACAAACTTCATATTCCAACATGTCTTGATGAAATATGATTTTTGAGATTTGATTTTGATCTAAAAGTCAAAGTTTGACTTCTCAGCGTGTAAATGACCATTTTTCCCTTGTGAATGGCTTGCTTGGAAAGAAATGATAATTCAAGGCTTGGATTTGTATAAGAGAAAACTTGAGAATCCAGGGTGATTTCTTGAGAAATGAGAGGGCAAATTTTGGGGTACAACAATATCTATGTTGCCTTTCAAATGATCTTAGTCCCTAAAAGAGAATGTTAAGATACCTTGTAACATTTCTAATCGTGGTTATACGATGACCCACGCCCGTCCCGTTTACATCCAAAGATAAGGTTACTTACCAAATCAATGGTAAGATAACAATGTCAAAGGAAAAGAAAATGAACAAGAAAGACATTTGAGTAGGTAGAATGCTCCTAATTACTTGCTCAATTTCAAACAAAACATCCTTGCTATTTTTCAAAACAAACACCTACACTTTCAAACATCTTACAAACTTGAAAACATTTTCAAAAGATCAAACATCTTTGTGTACATTCTTACGAACGAGAATCATTACAAAGATTGCCTAAACGATGGCCTCTTTACAAAATACTTTCAAAAACCACACAAAGCACAATTTCAAACAAAAAAGCAAGTGATCTAGCAAGTAACTAAGAGCCCATGGAAAACCATGGATGAAAGGGGTGCTAATACCTTCCCTTTTCATAATCTACCCCCCGAACTCAAGAAATAATCTCAAAGGTCTTTCCTGTGCTTTTTCACCTTTCCTTTAGGATAAAAGAAAATTCGGTGGCGACTCTTGCTAATCGCAACATTTTGCGATCAAACGCAAAACCTTCAAGTCAGTGCTCCCACCGTACCACAGAACTGGCGACTATGCTGGGGAATATTCTAAAAGTGGGGTTACCTTAGGTTAAATCACATTTACTTGCTTTCTTTGTTTACTTGTATGCTTTACATTATGGTTCTTTGTTTGGGTTTGAATCCTCTACACGAATTTGGGATACCTTATAGGTAAGTAGCAATACATTATGGAAACTGTGCGGGGTATACCGACATGGTCTAAGCAATAGCTATGCTAGTGCGACATATTTGTGGGTACCGATAGCCCTTGAGTTAATCAAGGAGAATACGGGGCCGCTGAGTGATGTCATGAAGCACTATTGAACTTTTAGAACCTTTACTTGACCAACTTGGCCTTTAGGACGTAGTGAGATGACAAGCCTTGGTGAAGTCCGAAGTTGGTAGATACTCGATACTACATTCATTGAGGTTTGGGTTTTTGAGATATTTCGGTCTCCATTAAAGAGGTTTGTGCTGAGACAATGCTCAAGGAAACAAACCAGTGATATTGAGCTCCTTAGAACTCGGTTACTATTAACTAGGATAGGTTTAGCCAACTAAACTTCAAGAGGGTACTTACCTACAAACTCCATGCAAGCCTAAACCTAAGGACTTGTCTGATTTGTGTGTATATGAATATTTGTAGATAAATTTTCTTACGTCGCATACTTGTACATAACATCATGACATCATACCATAGCATTTTCGATAACATTGAACCATAGAATTTCAAGGATCTCAAGGGTCTTTGATGCAGGGTCACGTTGAGCCAGACGTCTATCAAGGGGAAAGAGGATTTATTTTCCTCTAACCAAGCACCGTCAAAGATCAAGTACAACAACTTGAGTCAAGGGCTACAACCCACTTGACATGGTGAGCTTAATTCTCGTGGAAGGACATCCACCGATACAAAGTTACCAAATCAAAACTGTAAGTGACTACTAACATTTACCCCGCGAGATCCTTGAAAATATGCATCCATATATCATGCATCATATCATGATAGGTTTCTCCCACACAAGTTTCCTTATCTTCCTACTGTTTATTTTAGTAGAGATGGCCCTAGAACAGATCATCAAGAGCATTCAGATTCAAAATGCTCAAATTCAAGAGATGTTCTTGAACCTATCCAAGGGGAAAGAAGAGGTGAAAGCTCTCCTCACAAGGGGCATGGTCATGGGGAATCCGGAGGGTACCAAGGATGATCAGATGGAAAGGCTACAAACTGAAATGGCAACAATGAAAGTCCAGATGATGGGACAACTGGTGGGCCAGATGGCTCTTATCCAAAACCTGGCTCAAGGATAGGAAGAGCTGAGAGCCCTTGTCAACAGGCTTCATCAAGACAGATGCAACCAAATGGGGAAAACAGCCAGAATTAGAGATCGAGTCATTGATCAGCCTCCGATGAAGAGTGTAACTTTAGAAATTGCTTCCACGTCACGAGCCCAACAACAATCTCGCCAACAAAAATAGGGTAATTGGCATAGGCAGAATACATATGAAATACGCTTCACCGAAGTCAACATGTCATTGTCTCAAGCACTACAATACATGTTGGAGGCCAAGCTGGTTACGTTAAAAGACCCCCCTCAGAATCCCAACACAGCCTCCCCAAGGTACAATCCAAATGCAAGATGTGTGTACCACTCCAACAGTCCTGGACATGACACCAATAGCTGTTGGACATTGAGAAATAAAATTCAAGATCTGATTGATGAAGGAACACTAGAATTCATACCAGATGGTCAATTGGAATTCTTCTGCCTTCCCTAAAAGGCTCACCACCTAAAGTGACAAGTTCAGACAAAGAGGCTTCTGTTCATTTGAATTTTCAATTGTAATCTCTTTTGTTGTTTAAACAATTATCTATTAATGTCAAACCTTATTTAATTAATGCATTGCATATGTTTGTCTTGAATTCATCCTTTCGTTTTCACTATATTTAAACTATGTTTTTTACTCCCTTTCTAAAAGTTACAAGCCTTTAGATGGAGGATGACGGAAACGATGCCATAATCTCATACAATATGCTTATGAACAGATCTTGCTGATGATGTACAAGCGTTTCTTTAAAATCCTAAACACTGGAGTTATAAGGAGGATAATCCCTAGTCAACCTCTTCGAGCCAAAGAAGTAGAAGTTTTCTTTTCTTTTACACATATTAAAACCTTTAATCAAAACCTAGGGCAGGGAAGTCTCTCAGTTAATTCAAATGCACATTCAGTACACAACGAATGACATCAAAAACATTCCTACTAAACCAAAAGATGGTGATTGGTTCCCTATCAAATAGGCAGTCATTATCTCTCAAAAGAAAATCCCACTAAGTCAAAACCTACGAAAGAGACTTAAAGAAAACTAGGGCATCCCCCTGACTTTAAAAACATGAACAGTCAGGAAAAATCAGGGATAGTAAATCAAAAAGAGGTCACTACAAATCCTCAACAAACATGGAAAATATGGCAAAATGACTGCCTTCCAACAAACTTAACTTGTCTGAACCATCACCAAAACGTTATTCCAGACTCAATTGGAGTTCAAACGCACAATTAACTGAGTTTAAGACTGAAGAACATCACGAAGAACAGGTGGGTACAAACACACTTTGAGCCTTTATCCTTTGTTTCTAAAACCTTGAACCAAGCCATGCTACAACCCTTCAAAAGTCCTAATTGAAGCATGGATTAGTTCGAAAGCATACTGTTACAAAAGGTATCCTGACTCCTGTAAGGTTTTACCCTGAATCCTGAGTTTGAATTTTCTTACAAAACTTCTTTACTTGCTAAAATGCATTTTCAAAACTTCAAGACAAACATAAACTTTGCATTATTTGAATATCGTTTTTTACATATGGCTATTTATTTGACAACAGAGAAATTCACACAACGAATATCCGATGAACGAAAGCTCTCTCAGTGAACAAAATCACTTCAAGTGGGATGTCATTTCCATTAGCAAATATCCTATCAACAAGCGGGCATGACATGTAAAGGATTAATGTGAGAAGTTAACATGCTTAAATAGATTTCAAAATACTTTTTGAAAGTGTAAACGGTTTCAAGAAAGAGAAATAAAATCATGATTACGTTTTTAAAACATGATTACTTTCATTTAATGCTTGCTGATTTTGGGGATTTGAGAAAGATACTTGAAACGGTTACTAGACATGTGTCTCAATGCACCCAATCAGCGTTTTGCCTTCTCAGAAGCGTGCACGCGTTCTGCTTCAGAGATTTGCTGATGATTGGATGACACTTGTTTGATTTAGTGAGTAGCACGTCTATCCTTGAGCTGAAACGCTCAGATCTTTAAGACTAGCATCTGATACAATCTGCATGTTCTATCTTTCTGAAAAGAGATTGATCAGAAGCTCACAGTAAAACAAATACATTCTGAAAGATAATATATGGAATTAAAACATTTTCACTCTGGGCAGATTTTCATGCTGAGATGTTTCAGAATGAAATTGAATCTATCTTCAGAAAGGGGTTTAGTGAAGATATCAGCCCATTGATGGTCTGTATCTATAAATTTTAAGTTCAAAATTCCTTTCTGAATGTAGTCCCTAATGAAATGATGTTTTATTTCTATATGCTTAGCTCTAGAATGTAAAATGGGATTCTTACTTAAGCAAATAGCAGAAGTATTGTCACATAGTATAGGGATGTTACTCTCAAAAATCTGGAAGTCTTCAAGCTGAATTTTCATCCAGAGCATTTGTGTGCTACATCCTGCTGCTGCTATGTACTTAGCTTCTGCTGTTGATAGCGCAATTGTGGATTTCCTTTTGCTGGACCAAGAGATCAGATTGTCTCCCAGAAACTGGCAGCTTCCAGAAGTACTTTTACGCTCTACTCTGTCTCCAACAAAGTCAGCATCGCAGTAGCCTACTAAGCTGTAATCACTAGATTTTCTATAAAATAAACCCAGATTAGTAGTACCTTTCAGATACTTCAAAATTCTCTTAACAGCTGTTAAGTGAGATTCTCTAGGATCTGATTGGAATCTAGCACAAATACATACGTTGAATAAGATATCAGGTCTTGAAGCTGTCAGATAAAGGAGAGAACCAATCATACCTCTGTAGACCTTCTGTTCTACCTTTTTGCTTACCTCTTCTCTTTCCAGAATGCACGTGGGATGCATTGGAATCTTTGATGGCTTACATTCTGAAAGGTCAAATTTCTTCAGAAGATCTCTGATATATTTGCTCTGATGAATGTAAGTTCCCTCTGGAGTTTGATTGATCTGAATTCCTAGAAAGAATTTCAGTTCCCCCATGAGGCTCATCTCAAATTCTGCCTGCATACACTTAGCAAATTTTCTTCCAAGAGAAGGATTAGTAGATCCAAAAATAATATCATCAACATAAATTTGACAAACTAAGATGTCATTCTTAACTGACTTACAGAATAAGGTAGTGTCCACCTTCCCTCTGGTGAATTCATTTTCTAACAGAAGGTTACTTAGTCTTTCATACCAAGCTCTGGGAGCTTGTTTCAGACCATATAGTGACTTCTTTAGTTTGAAAACATGTTCTGGATGTTTTGTATTTTCAAAACCAGGGGGTTGGTGCACATAAACCTCTTCTTCTATATAACCATTTAAGAATGCACTCTTGACATCCATCTGATACAGAGTGATGCCTCTATTAACAGCAAATGAAATTAAAAGTCTGATAGATTCTAACCTGGCGACTGGGGCAAAGGTTTCTGTATAGTTTATCCCCTCTTGCTGACTATAACCTTGTGCTACCAGCCGTGCTTTGTTTCTGATGACTTCACCTTGTTCATTTAGCTTGTTTCTGAACACCCATCTTGTTCCAATGACGTTGAATCCTTTTGGTCTGGGAACAAGATCCCATACGTCATTTCTGGTGAATTAATTCAGCTCTTCTTGCATTGCTAGAATCCAGTCGTTGTCCAGAAGTGCTTCATCAATAGAAGAAGGTTCAATCAGAGACACAAGTCCCATGAGGGTTTCTTCAGAGTTTCTGAAGCTTGCTCTTGTTCTGATTGGATCTTCCTTTCTTCCTAAGATAGTTTCTTCTGGATGATCCAAGCTGCTTCTGGGTAATCTCTTCTGAGGTTGATCATCAGCTGTTGTAGGATTGCTAGCAGTGCTCCTTTCAGACGTTAAAGGAGTGTCTGTGTTGAGAGCTTCTGATGACTTGTCTTCAGAACCTGTAAATTCAATTTCCATACCTGCAAAAACTTCATTCTGCTTTGACTTTTCAGAGTCAAGCTTATCATCAAAACGAACACTGATTGATTCTTCCACAATCTGTGTTTCTGTATTGTATACTCTGTACCCTCTTGAGCGTTCAGAGTATCCTAACATAATACACTTCTGTGCTTTAGAGTCAAACTTGTTCAAATAATTCTTTGTATTTAACATAAAACAAGTACATCCAAATGGATGAAAATATGAAATGTTGGGCTTTCTGTTCTTCCACAATTCATATGGAGTCTTTTCCAGAATAGGTCTTATTGAGATTCTATTCTAAATGTAGCACGCTGTGTTTATTGCTTCTGCCCAGAAGATCTTAGCAACGTTTGTCTCATTGATCATGGTTTTGGCCATTTCTTGCAATGTTCTGTTCTTTCATTCTACAACTCCATTTTGTTGGGGAGTTCTAGGACAAGATAAATCATGCAGAATGCCTCTGTCATTAAAGAATGACTCAAAATCTTTGTTTTCAAACTCTCCACCATGATCACTTCTGACTTTAACGATTCTAAGATCCTTTTCATTCTGAACTTGGTTACAGAAGGTAACAAAAACAGAGTGTGACTCGTCCTTGTGTCTTAAGAACTTTACCCATGCCCATCTGCTATAGTCATCTACAATTACTAACCCATACTTCTTGCCACTGACTGAAGCAGTTTTAACTGGTCCAAATAAGTCAATGTGAAGAAGTTTTAATGGCTTAGAGGTAGAAACAACATTTTTAAATTTAAAAGAAGGTTTTGCAAACTTGCCTTTCTGACATGCTTCACACAGAGCATCTGAATTGAACTTCAAATTAGGAAGTCCTCTGACCAAATTGAGTTTGTTAATCTGAGATATTCTTCTCATACTAACATGCCCCAATCTTCTGTGCCAGATCCACTACTCGTTGTTAACAGACAGAAGACACTTTACATTCTGACTTTTCAGTTCAGAAAGTTTGATTTTATAGATGTTGTTTTTCCTCTTTCCATTAAACAGGATAGTCCCATCTTTCTGACTAACAGCTTTACATGATTTTTGATTAAAGCTTATATCATAACCGTTATCACTTAATTGACTTATGGATAACAAATTATGCATTAATCCATCTACTAGCAGAACATTATTAATAGAGGGAAGATTTCCAATACCTACAGTTCCAGAGCCAATTATCTTTCCCCTCTGATTGCCTCCAAAGCCAACGTGGCCTCCAGGCTTAAGTTCCAGTCTTTGGAACATATGCCTTCTTCCCGTCATGTGTCGCGAGCAGCCAGAGTCCAGGTACCATGACTGGTGTTTCTGATTTGATGCTAAAGATATCTGCAACATGTATTATTTTATCCTTAGGTACCCAGATTTTCTTGGGTCCTGATTTGTTAGATTTACCAAAACTCTGGTTGAATTTTGGTTTCACAGAATACTTACTGCTAGTGTATTTAATGTCATGTGTGTGACCATACACAAAATGTGAGTTCAGAGGAGTGTGTTTAATGGTTAAATCCATGACATTCTTTGGTGTAGGAACCTTACCTTGGTATCCTATTCCCTTCCTGTAGTTTCTGCTAACTCCATAGATCATTGAAGCCATTTTGCTTCTATCTATGCTTTTAGCAAGGAACTTCTGGAAACTGTGATCATACTCCTTGATGATCTCATCAGCGCTGCTGGGAGTTTCAGAAATTGGTTCCTTCTGAGAGTTTTGTAAAGTATTTTCTAATTTTAAAATTTTATTTCTCAGCTCAGAATTTTCCAATTTAAGACTCTCAGTCTTATCAGAGTCAGATTCAAGATTCCTTTTCAGGTTTCTGAATTTAACTCTAATCTGCTGGTACCTTTCCAGAATTTCGTTAAGGCTTTCAGCAAGTTCAGCCTTGGTAAAATTAACAGCAAAGTCAGGAAATATCTCTTCAGTATCTGATTCTGAGTCTGATTCAGAAGCTTCACTATCTTCTGAAATGTTGGCCATGAGAGCTATGTTGGCTCTCTCATCATCTGATTCTGAGTCAGCTTCAGACGAGTCAGAGTCATCCCATGTAGCCATGAGACTTTTCTTCTTTTCTCTTTCAAACTTCTTTTTGGGCTTTTCCCTCTGAAGCTCTGGGCAGTCACTCTTGTAGTGTCCTTGCTCATTGCACTCATAGCAGATGATGTCCTTGGTGTTTGGCTTTCTGCTTCCTGAGGAGCCTTCAGATCTTCTGTATCCAGAGGAAGAATTTGTCCTTCTGTATCTGGAAGAAGACTCGTTCTGATCAGATCTTCTGGGATTCCTGAACTTCCTTTGCCTCTGCTTCCACAGTTGATTCACTCTTCTGGAGAGGAGAGAAAGTTCGTCTTCTTCTGATGAAGATCCATCAGATGTTTCTTCAACTGCCTGCAAAACTTTAGACTCATATTTTTTGTTAGATTTTAATGCTAAAGGCTTACCTTGCTTCTAGGGTTCATCAGCTTCTAGCTCTATCTCATGACTTTTGAGGGAGCTAATAAGTTCCTCCAGAGAAATTTTATTGAGATCTTTTGCTAGCTTCAGAGCTGTAACCATTGGCCTCCACTGCTTAGGTAAGCTTCTGATGATCTTCTTGACGTGATCAGCAGTAGAGTAACCTTTGTCCAGAACCTTGAGACCAGCTACCAGAATCTGGAATCTTGAGAACATTATTTCAATGGATTCACTTTCTTCTATTTTGAATGCCTCATACTTCTGAATGAGCGCCAGAGCTTTAGTTTCTTTGACCTGAACGTTGCCCTCATGTGTCATTCTGAGTGAGTCAAACATGTTCTTAGCTGTGTCTCTGTTAGAGATCTTTTCATATTCAGCATACGAGATGGCGCTGAGAAGGATGGTTCTGGCCTTGTGGTGATTTTTGATGTCACACTTTTGTTGGTCAGACATTGTTTTCCTATCAATCTTCTGACCGCTTGCATTCACAGGGTGCATGT
The DNA here is from genome assembly GCA_948472305.1 of Vicia faba. NCBI lineage: Eukaryota > Viridiplantae > Streptophyta > Magnoliopsida > Fabales > Fabaceae > Vicia > Vicia faba. Next base: position 918,196,005 of record OX451741.1, on the reverse strand, counting down.
ATCCATCTGTCACCATGTCCCACAGATCAGCATCATGTGCCAGAAAGAAGCTTTCAATTCTGTCTTTCCAGTAATCAAAATTTTCTCCATCAAAGACTGGAGGTTTGCCGCTGAATCTGTCTCTATCCTCATGGTTGTCATTGCTGGTGTGTGAATAAGTTCCTGCCATTGTGTTTTTCTGACGCTGGATCTTGTACTGACACGGTTAAGTGTTTTAGCTCAGAACCAGGCGCTCTGATGCCAATTGAAGAAGTGAAAAACACAAGAAGGGGGGTTGAATTGTAAAACTGAAAATCAATGCAATGAACACGATATTTTTATCCTGGTTCATTTGATCTCAAACTACTCCAGTCCACCCGTCAAGGTGATTTCGCCTCTCTCCAACGAGGTCTTAATCCACTATATTCAACTGAATATTACAATCTGCTTTAACAACTGCTAAAGCCTTCTTGATGCAAACCACAAACCGGTTTGTCAAGGAACAACTTTCTTACACAATTGAAATCTAGGTGTGTGAATGTTTTCTACAAAACTGTTTATCACAACTGTGATACTACACAACTTAAGCTTATGGAAACTAGTTTGCTAATAATAATTGATTAAGGAATTTTGGAGCTTTTAGCAAACTGAGAATAAGAAGATGATGAATAGCTTTTAGGCGTGTAAATTGATGTAGAGCATTAGCCAATTCAATCTTCATTGACTTGTTTATATAGCATTGAAATTAGTGAACGTTGGAGCAATAAGTCTGATTCAATGCCAATAACAATTTTTCCTTATTAAGCAGATCTTGTCTGGAATGATGCCGTTGGTAATAACTCGTCTTGAATGCACAGTACCGTTGCAACTAAGGCGTGTTCTGGCTTTGGCTCATTCTGACGCTGCTTAAGTGCTGATGAACTGTTGTTGTCTTTATCAGAGTTCAGAGTGTTGAGCACAGTTCTGTTCATCAAGTTTTAGCATAAGCGTGAGTTGTTCTTCTGATTCTGGTATCTGATATAGCATCTTCTGATGCTGATGTTGATAACCAATATTCTGATGCTGATTATGATGTACTCTTGCTGATACCTATCAGAGTTTCTGCAAAACAGAAAGTAATATTTTAGGTAGCAGATAGTTCTTACATGAATCACATAATTAATATATCTTTTCATTTTGTTATCATCAAAACTTAAACTTAGGGTAGTAGATTCAAACTTTGTTCTAACACCTTGAACTTCACTGAAGCTAACAGAAGAAGAATTAAGCCTTAATGTGAGAAGTTAGGACTGCTAATGTAACTGCTACCTAACACGATATTAATGTAACTTTGTTCTAACACGATATTAATGTAACTGCTAATGGGTTGTAATAGTTTAATTAGGACTTTTAGTTTCTTTATCGTTTTCCACGGGTATTTGGCTATGTAATTAATCCCCCCTCCTCGAAGCCTTGTAATAGCGTAGTTTTATTTCTCGCATTTTAATTTCGGCAAATATTAACTGTTAGATATATGATAATAGGATTGCATGACAAGAATGTATGTTAATTTTAAAACGGCTAGCAAACCCTAAATGTGCAAAGATAATAACTTGAAATCAAATCACTCGCACATGCTCACTCCTAGGGTATACTCTCACTTCGGTTGCCTTCGGTAAACGATCATTAAGTATATGATGTTTTAGTGGTCGCTCTCTTGTCTAAACAAAGATCAAATGTCTCATTCAGAAATGTTGCCTCGGAAAGGTTGCCTCAGAAATGTTGCCTCGAATATGATCTTAAGACATTAGGGTTATTACTAAGACGTCCTAACATTGCTTTAGTGATCGTACGTCCCTTTCGAATTGACCCTTACAACTCCAACGACGGTGCTACCCACTAACTAATAGTGGGATAGCGTTGTCTAAAGGAAACAAGAACAGAAACATTCTTTTTTCGAATAGGTAGATGCTAGTAGGTACTTGCTCAAAATCAAACTTTTCCACACTTAATCTCTTTCAAACAAAGTTTTCAAAAACACTTCGTAACACTCTTGAAGACAGAAGCAATGCTTAAAACGAAGTAAAACAAAAACTTTTCAAAACACACAAACACAGAAGCAATTTTAAAATGATGAGCAAATAACTAAGAGCTCGTGGAAAACCACGGATAGAAAGGGTGCTAATACCTTCCCTTTCTATAATCTACCCCCCGTACTCAAAATCTCGTAAAAGGAATTTTTCTGTGCTTTTTTCCTTTCCAATTGGATAAAATAAAAGTCGGTGGCGACTCTTGCTTACCGCGACATTTTGCAAACACAAACGCAAAACGCAAACCAATATTTTCCAAAACAGTCCGGTTCTGCCACCGTATCACAGGAACCTTCCCGCGAAAGACATCTCATTACAATTCCTAAACCCACAAGTGTTACCTCTTGTCTATCCATCCCTCAATCCGCATAGGATGTTCTCATTTCCATATCTATCCCAAAACCGGAATAGGGTATTCACTACCCTAAACCCATATAAGGTGTTCACTACCCTAAACCCAAAAGAGTTACCTTTTTTCTACTATAATCCATATCTTGTAGGGTTTTCTTTTGTTTATGGTAATCTCTAGCCAGTAGGGAATTTCTTTTGTTAGTCTTAATCCCTAACTCGTTTAGGTTTCATAAGGTTTGTCATAATCCCTTTCCTGTAGGGGTTCTCTCTTGTCTTCCATTATCCATAGCTCTTAAGGAGTTCCATTGTGTCTGTCACAATCCCTAAGTCAGTATAGGGTGTCCTCATTTCCATTTAAGATTCCTTAGGCTTATCAATCCTTAGTCCATAAGGTCTTTCCTAGTCTGTAGGACTCCCATTTTTCTATTACAATTCCTAGCCTGTAGGAATCCCATCCGTCTACTATAATCCCTAGCCTGTAGGGGTTTTCCTTTGTACATCTTTGACTCTTAGTCCTAATTCCTAGCCTGTAGGAATTTCCATCTGTCTGTCTCAATCCTTAGCCTGTAAGGATTCCATTAAGTCCAATGCCATTGCTAAACCCGTTTAGGTTTCCTTAGGGCTGTCATAATCCATGAAACTAAGGTTCTTCCTTCAACCCGTGTAGGGTATCCTTATGTTTACCTCGATCCTACGCCCGCGTTGCATTGCATATCTATAAAACTTTTAGCACACCCTTAAAAACCACAAATATTTTTGCATACCCATGCTCTTCCGTACATGTATACATTTGCATTTCATGCATTTCCACCTTTGCCTTTGTCCAGCATCTATCCAGCTAGCAAGATTGCCCTATGCTCAAGAATAAATTCCAAGCATGCTTTAAGAAATCTGTGAAGGAATTCAAGAAAATCCGAAATTGTTGAAGGAGAAGGTCAACCACTAGGTTTGATCCTATAAGTCCTACAAAGGAAAGAAGGCTTCCCTTTTTCATACAAGCCAAAGGCTTACATAATGCCTCAAATGCAACTATCATTGGTGATTCAAAAGCAACGGTGTCAACAAGAGCCAATGCCCTCACGAAATAGGTATGCCCGAGAAAAGTCAAAGGTCAACCCATACTTCTACAAGTCCAAGAACTAATAAGTATATCTTCTAAAGTCAAGTGGATCAACAAATAAGCTCTTCCATAGGATGATTAAACTTTATCAATTTCAAATTGTAATTTCCAAGTTGCTAAGTTGTATTTGGTGTAAATTTGTATCTTTTGACTAGTGATTTAAATAAAATAAGCATTCACGTGTTCAAAATAAATTCATTCATTTTATTTATCTTCACTTTCCATAAATATAAGTTGTTCACTTCCATCTTCCATTTTGCAACTTTAACAAATTTGGAGGGAGAATGACGTAAATACAAAATAGTTGAATTTGGCTGACGTATGCTTTCAATGTAAGACCGAGCCGAAGATATACAAAATTTTTTAAAATATTAAATAGTGGATGTTGTACCCCAAAATTTTCCCTCCCACTATTAAAGAATATTCTCCTAGGGTTTTCGTTTGCTCAAGGTTGCTCAAGAATTGATCAGACAAATTCACCTCCTAAGCAATAGATCCACAACTAGGGTTTCAATTTTCTCAAGGGAGATTGGGTTTCTAAGTCCTCAAGTGGATTTCATGGTTTCTTACATGTATTCAAGAATGCTCATACAAAGTGTCATGCCTTGCATCATAAGTTTGCTCAATCAATGGCTCAGATGACTGCAGATCAATTGTCTTGGGTAAAAAGTCAAATATGGTCAACATACAATAAAAATTCAAGATTTTTGGTCAGCCTCAACATTTTGAAGTCATATTCATCATTTGATCAAGGGTTTATCATGATTCATCAAGAAAACTCCCAAATCGTCAAAAGTAAAAAATTGCCAAATTAGGGTTTTCTTAAGAAGTCAACTGAATATTAACCAAGCATAACTTTCACATGCTTCATCAGATTTTCCTTAACCAAATTTCATTTTGAAGGAAATTCAATTCTCTACAACTTGGTATCTCTAAGATCAAGTCCAAAATATGCTTCATTTGAGATATATGGGCAATACATTACAAGTCATTTCAAAAGTCAACGAAAAGACACTTTTTGTTAAGGCAACTTACATCAAGATAAAGTATTAAAATGAAAAATGATCAAAATATAGATTGAAGAGAACATCTTAAGATTTCTAAAAATTCCAAGATCACCTTTAAATGATGAAATTTGAGAGAGTTATGACTAGTGTAAGTTGGGAAATTTTGAGCAAATGCATGAGGTTCAAATTGAGCAAACTTGAATTTTTTGGCTAATAGACTATTGTTTAAAGATCCATGCGCATTCTACACTTCATATAAACCTCTGAATTACTTCATGCACCCCTTTACCTCTTTACTTTATTTATTTTGATTTTTATCAAATTTTAAATTCAAAATAAATAAGATAAGACCAAGGCTTCTTACACAAGTCCAAGCCCATGTTTTATTTGACCTAATTTCATGCTATATATTCTCCTTAATTCAGACAAGGCACAAATGGAAAAATCTTTGCAAGAAACACCTCTCAAAAATCTCAAAATCATTCAAACTAGGGAAAACCTCCAACCCTAGTTTCAGCCACCTTCAACACATACCAGCATTTCCAATTGATTCCAAGAGAATTACAGAGTAATAATGGATCAAACCTGATGATCCAAAGCTCACAAAACTAACACACATACATCTCCGATCTCATATTATTTTGCAAATTCATATTTCAATTTTCATATTGTTTCAAGGCATGCTAACACTATTAATGTGTTTCTGAGTCGTGTTTATACAGGATTGGATCATCGTAGGGGTCCCAGGCAATCAGAACCACGAGTTGCCATGTTTGGTCCGATCCATGATATTTATGTCGTATCTCATAACCTAGCACGGTTTGGCCAAAGATACCACTCGCATTGAATTCGAAGGGTTGGATTTAGGGGGATATGGTACCTTTGGATCCCTAACATTTATTGTTTTTGCAGGTTTGAAAAATATACTCACCGGAAGACGACTCGAGTTAGGGCTCCGACGCCTCTCCGGTCCAGTGAATTTGTTTATAACATAATTATTTTGTTTGGCTAATGATAATGAATGTATGGTCACCCCAGTGGAAAAGGCGCGCGTTAAGGCATTGTTATACCAAGGTGTGGGTTCGATCCCTGCCTTTTGGTATTTTATTTTGTTGTTATCATATTTTCCAGGTTTGGCATATTACAAAGCGCATTGATGTTATTCTTTAGACATAAGCGCACACTTGGCGCAGTGGTGAAGGTGTTGGGAAAAAAGGCTGAGGGCGTGGGTTCAACACCCACCCCTGGTAATTTATTTTAAAACCTTGTTTTTTCATTATTTTCCTTAAAAACCCTAAATTCATAAAACCATAAACCTTTTTAAACAAACTTAATTTTTTCAAAACCTTCTTACAAACCATAATCAAATTAGGTTTTAAGGTTTTTAATTTAATTAATCAATTTATTTTTTTAATTAAAATTAATTAGGGGTTTTTATGGTTAATCATCAAAAACCTTTTTTTTATATAAAAAAAATCACCAAAAACACTTTCGTTTTCCTTCTTCTCATTCTTACATTTTTGGTGTAGTTTATTATTCTTGCATTTTTTTCGTTATTGTAACTGTTTCCCGGAATGTAATAGTAATTAGGGTTTACTTTCCCGCATTTTCTTACTTATGTACCTCTCCCAAAGCGGTGTAAGGGTCTAGGGGTTACATTTCCGTATGCACTTTCTGCACCTTTACAATTTTCTATATTTGTTGTTTACTGATAGTAACTAGGCTTGTATGGTAAGATAATAACGAATCGGTAGATAACCTTAACTGCAAAGATAAATATAACTGAAAAACAACATACCTCGCACACTTACACCTCTAGGGTAACCCCCCTTGTTGCCTTCGGATTATAAAACAATCATGTCCCTCGAAAGTGGGGACGCTTTAGCAAAGTCCCTCGAAAACAAAGATCATAGTCCCTTGATAACCCTTTCGATGTTGCCTTCGGTAAATGATCTAGTCCCTTATGAAAAATTTCTAAAGCGTCCTTACCAGTTGCCTTCGATGACTGTACAATGACCGACGCATGTCCCTTCACATCCAACGATAGGGCTTCCTACTAACTAATGGTAGGATAGCACTATCTAAAGGAGGAGGAAAACAAAAGAACGACCTTGAGTGGGTAAATATTCTTAATCGTTTACTCACAAAGCTTTTCAAACAAAAACATTTCACACAAACATTTTAAAAAAAGTATTTTTAAACACTTTGTACGCATTCTCGAGGACAAATACGAGAATCATTACAAAGTTTCTCCTTACATTGGAAAAATTTCAAAATATTTTCAAACACGCACATACAAAGCAAATTTTCAAAGTGAGCTAAGCGATTAAGATCCTGGAGATAACTATAGATGAAAAGGGTGTTAATACCTTCCCTTTTCATAATCTACCCCCCAAACTCAAAAATCTTCAAGGTCTTTCCTGATCATTTCAGCCTTTCCTTATTGGATAAAAGAAAAGTCGGTGGCGAGTCTTGCAATCTGCAACATTTGCGATAAAACAAAAAAAAGTAAATTCTCCCATCGTATTACAGAACTGGAAACTCTGCTGGGGAAATGCTTAAAAAAAGAGGGGTTACCTAAAGGTTTGATCACTTTCATTTTACTTGATTGCTTTGTTTGCATTGCATTTGAGGTTTGCTCGGGTCTTACTTTCTTGCAAAGATCCTACACCCAGATCTGGGGACCCTAGGTAAGTAGCTATAGATCACGAAAACTGTATGGCATATACCGATATGGTTGAAGTGATGGCTATGTTATTGTGACACATTGGTTTGTACTGGTGTTCTTTGATTCAGTTGAAGATAAAACTAGGTTGTCGCGTGGTGTCATAAGCACTAACTGACCTTTAGAACCTTAATTCAACCAACTTATCATTAGAAAGTAGTAAGATGGCCGGTTTTGGTGCAATCCAAAGTTGATTGATACTCAATGCTACACTCATTGAGATTCGACTCTCGGGTTATTTCAGTGGCAAGCCAATTGCTCTGCTGAAACAAATCCTGTGAGAAAGATCGATGATATAGATTCCTAGAACCCAATTACTATTGTTAGGACAGGTTGAGCCAACTGAACTTCAAGAGGGTACTTACCTATGAACCCCATGCAAAACTTAAACCTAAGTCTCTTGTGTGCTTTCTTTGTGTTTTTTATCTGTTCAAGCATGACATCATGATATCAAACCATATCATTTTCATTAACCATTTCAAGGATCTCAAAGGCCTGTGATGCATGTTTATTATTAACCAGGCATCTAGCAAGGGGCAAGGAGATTTATTTTCTTCTAATAACACCAAAAATCAAAGTACTTTTGCTCGAGTCAAAGGCTAGGACCCACTTGACATGGTGAGCTTGATTCTCATAGAAGGACATTCAAAGACGCAAGGTTCTTCAGTCAAAGCTGCAGCCAGACTCAACTTCTAAACATTTCCTTTGGTTTATCCCACAAGATCCTTGAAAATATTGCATCCACATATCATGCATGTCATTACATAACAGATATTTCCCAGGATAAGTTTTCTCATTTTCTTGCTGTTTATTTCAGTAAAAGATGGCTCTTGAACAAACTGTTAAAGAACTTCAAGCTCAAAATTCCTAATTCCAAGAGACGCTCCTGAACTCAGCCAAGGGGCAGAAAGAACTGATGGAGCTTATCACCAAGAAGAAAAAGACTAGGAAACCGACCCATATCCTTAACATGGGGAGAATATTCAAAGGTCCCGCCAACCAGGTTTAAGCTTCTGATACACCATCAAATGAAGATGACAATCAAGAAGAAGACAACCGAAGTATCAAAGTTGAGGAGGGGATCAACCTTGGTTATGGTAAAATTCTTGATAAAGAAGACTATTTTGATGAGCAATATCCTCCCGCTGATGATAGATACAAACAGTTAGAAGATCGCCTGAGTGCCATGGAAATCCAGAAAGTGCCTGGGCTGGATTTTGAAGAGATGGGTCTTATCTCGGGGGTTGTTATCCCTCACAAATTCAAGGTCCCTGATTTTTCCAAATATGATGGTGTTTCTTGTCCTAAGCTTCATCTGGATCTTTTTCCCGGAAGATCCAACCCCATACTGCTGATAGAAAGTTATGGGTTCACTTCTTTCAAGAGAGCTTATCTAGGACGCAACTGGAATGATTCTATCAGCTGGGAGGAACCAGTATACGTACTTGGGAAGACCTGAATGCTGCCTTTTACAAACAATACCAATACAATGCTGATCTTGCACCAACTCATGTGTAATTACAAAGTATCACTATGGGCTCTCACGGAGACTTCAAAGAGTATGCCCAGAAGTGGAGAGATTTAGATGGAAGGGTTCAACCTCCGCTGTCTGATAGGGAGCCGGCTGACGTGTTCATGGGAACTTTAACATGACCTTTCTTTAATCATCTGATCAGAAGCTCTTCATCTGGTTTTACCAAGTTGATACTAACAGGAGAACGTGTCAAAAGTGGTATCCTAAGTGGAAAGATTCAAGTGGCCGCGTCTTCAAGTACTATGAAGAAGATGTTCAAAATTAACAAGGAAAAAAATGTTGTGTATGGCTAGAAGGGTCGTACTAGAAGTGATTTCAACTAATCTGTGGGGGCGATACTAATTTCTAATCCTGCGCCTGTGCAATAACAACAACAGGCCAATCAGCGTAGGTCAGAGGCACATAGAAGACAATTTACAAAGATCAACATGCCATTGTCTCAGACATTACAACACTTACTAAAAGTAGAGCTGATTACACTAAGGGGTACTCCTCATAATCCCAACATCTCCTCTCCTCGTTATAATACTAATATGAAAGATGCTTACCATTATAATAGCCTCAGACATGACACTAATAGTTGCTGGGCTTTGAAGAATAAAATTCAAGACATGATTGACAATAAAGAAATTAATTTTGATCCTCCTGAGACCCCCAACATGATTACTGCACCTATGCCTAATCACGACAAAGGCATAAGTGCTAATGATGATGTTTTATATGTTTCTACTATAAGTGAGTTGACTATGCCCCTCCTAATTATCAAGAAGAACCTGTTGCAGGCCGGTTTATTTCCATGTTTTATCGAGAGATACTATTGTTGTGCAGCCTAACCCAATAGTTGCAAGTTACTGAAAGAAGGTATTCAGCGTCTGATGGACAACCATATCATTATAGTTGAGAAGATTCCGTCTATTGAGAATTTGTTTCAAGACTTATCTATAATTTCTGGCACTTCTATCATAATCACTGCTAAAGGCCCTGTGAGGATTGCAGATGAACCTAGAGGCGCTCCTCTAATAATCACTACAACTAGACCAATTCCATATTCCTAGGACAAAGGTGTCCCTTGGAACTATGGAACCGACGTCTACTACCACGACATCAAGCAAGAGCCATTGACTGTTGAGAGTGAAGGTACTGAAGCTGTTGATCCTAACATCGACAATATTTTTGGGACCAGTAAGGTTAATATGAGCGAAAGGGTTTTCTCTCCGGAAATATCTCCAAAGACTGTCGCCACACCAGTTCGTGTTACCTCTACCGAGTCAATTACTGAGACTCGGGGCAAAAAGCAAATGACAGAGCCTGCCCAGACAGAGGCACCTAAAGAAGTTATAACTGAAGATACCTCCAGGCAGGAGTCAGAGGAAGTATTAAAAATTATCTGAAGAAGTGATTACAAGATTGTTGAACAGCTGGGACAGACTCCCTCTAAAATCTCCATGTTATCCCTGTTACTATACTCAGAAGCCCATGCACAGGCTTTGGTGAAGTTCTTAAAATCTGCTCACATGCCATAAGAATTTTCTGCTGATCAATTTGGAAGTCATGTTGCTATCCTAACTACTGATAATGGGCAAGGTTTTTCTGATTCCGATTTGACCCCTAAAGGGAGAAACCATAACAAAACCCTGTATGTCTCTATTGAATGCATGTGCACTACTTTAGCGCATGTATTGGTTGATACGGGTTCCTCGCTGAATGTCTTACCGAAGGGTGCTATGGACAGGCTTGATTATGAAGGGGTTGTGCTGAAACCTAGTTATATTATAGTTCAAGCCTTTGACGGATAAAAGCGGATGGTACACGGAGAGGTGGATCTCCCAATTAAAGTGGATTTGCAGGTTTTTGATTCTACCTTCTATATGACAGATATCCGAACAACTTATTCTTGTTTACTCGGACGCCTCTAGATTCATGGGGCAAGCGCTGTTACTTCAACCTTACACCAAAAGCTGAAGTATCTTGTGTAAGGAAAGGTTGTTACAGTCTCCGGTGAAGAAGAATACATGGCGAGTCACTTAAACTCATTCAGGTATGTTGAGATGGACAGAAAATTCATTGAAACTCCTTGCCATACATTTGAAGTTATCACCCCTACCACTACTGATGACATTTATGCTATTCCCAAGGTCACCAGGGTTCCACCCAAAATGGCTTCTTTGAAGGATGTTAGAGTTGTTGTAGAAGAAGGTGGTTGCACTACTTGGGGTCAGCTTCTTGACATTCCGCATAAATCTGACAAATTTGGTTTGGGTTTTACTATAGAGGCTTTGAGGGATGTTCTTCGTGCTTGTGGTGGAAGACCATTATTCTGTGTCAGCAACAATTGAGTCAACGCTATAGAGGATGCTAATAGTGACTATGACCTAGACAACTGGATTTTTCCCACCATCGGCAACAGGCTCGACAACTGGAAGACATAAGACCTTATCTCAATCTCCTTTAGTCAAGAGTAAATGTTATTTTCTTTTTTATTGCTTTCAAAGTTTTGGTTATGTAACCTTTAAACAATAACTTTAAGCCTTGTGTCTTACCCGCGGTACAATGGTTCACTTGTTAAGGGTTGTAATGTCATTCACATATTTTCATTCAATAAAAACATTAGACGTTTTGCATTCAAATTTTGCGCTCTTTGTCTTTATTTTTTACTTTATTACACACTCAAAATAGTTATGTGTTCTTACACATACCCATATAATAAATTTCAAATCCACATCCACTCTGGATCCCGTTGATAACAATTCTTCTATTTCCACTTATGACTTTGAGAATCCGATCTACCAAGCCGAGGAAGAAGGTGTGGAAGATTGTGAAATACCTGGAGAACTTTCCAGACTATTAGTGCAAGAGGAAAAGGCTATGCGACTGCATGAAGAGCCAGTTGAGGTTGTAAACTTGGGTACTGAAGTAGACAGGAAAGAAGTCCAGATAGGTGCCAACCTAGAGGACAGTGTGAATAACATGTTAATCTAGAGGTTGCATGACTATGATGAGATTTTTTCTTGGTCGTACGAAGACATGCCAAGGCTTGATACTGATATTGTAGTTCACCATCTACCGATGAAGAAGGGTTGTTCTCCAATAAAGCAGAAGGTTTGTCGTATGCGTCCCAAAATGTCCGAGAAGATCAAGGTTGAGGTTATGAAGAAATTCAACGCAGGTTTCTTAGCTATTACATCATATCCTCAGTGGGTTGAAAATGTGGTGCCACTACCTAAAAAGGATGGCAAAGTACATATGTGTGTAGACTACAGGGATCTGAATAGGGAGAGCCCTAATAATGACTTCCCACTTCCACATATCGATGTTCTAGTCGACAACACCGCTTAACACAAGGTATTCTCCTTCATGGACGGCTTCTCGGGTATAATTAGATCAAGATGGAACCTGAAGACATGGAGAAGACTACTTTCGTTACACAATGGGGAACTTTCTGCTAAAAGGTTATGCCTTTTGGGTTAAAGAACACCGATGCAACATATCAACATGCTATGGTAGCCTTGTTCCATGACATGATTCATCACGAGAGAGAGGTTTACATCGAAGACATGATAGCCAAATCTCAGAATGCAGAATAACATATTGACCATCTACACAAGCTGTTTGAGAGATTGAAAAAGTACAAGTTAATGTTAAATCCGAACAAGTGCACTTTTGGGGTGAGATCCGATAAACTCCTATGTTTTGTTGTCAGTGGTAAAGGTATTTAAGTTGATCCCGCCAAGGTCAAATCCATTCAAGAAATGCCAGCTCCCCGTACTGAGATGGAATTCAGAGGTTTCTTGGGACGACTGAACTATATTTCCAGATTTATTTCTCATTTGACCGCTACTTGTGAGTCGATCTTCAAGTTTCTGAAGAAAGATCAGGTAGTTAAGTGGAACGATGACTACCAAACAACCTTCGAAAAAATTAAGGAGTACCTCCAAGAACCTCCAATTTTGAGGCCGCCAAGTGAAGGAAGACCTCTGATCATGTGCCTAACAGTGTTAGAGAACTCAATGGGGTGTGTACTGGGCCAACATGACGAGTCTGGTCAAAAAAGTCATGCAATATACTACAGTAGCAAAGAGTTTACCGACTGTGAAACAAGATATTCATTGCTTGATAAAACTTGTTGCGCTTTGGAATGGGCTTCTCGCCGACTAAGGCAGTATATGTTGACCCATACTACCTTGTTGATCTGTAAAATGGATCCTATAAAGTACATATTCGAGAAGCCCGCTCTCTCTGGAAGGATAGCCCGATGGCAAATGGTCTTAACAGAATACGACATTCAGTACACCACTAAGAAGGCAATCAAAGGAAGTGTACTGGCAGATCATTTGGCTCATCAAGCCATAGACGACTATCAATCTATGAATTTCGAGTTCCCGGATGAGAACATTATGCTAGTTATAAATTATGAAGAACCTGGACCGTATGAAGGACCTGAGACGGGAGCCCGATGGACTTTGATTTTCGAAAAAGCTTCTAACTTGCTTGGTAATAACATCAGTGTTGTAATTATATCTCCCAATGGTTGCCATACGCCTTTTACCACCAGACTTTGCTTTAACTGTACCAACAATATGGCCGAATACAAAGCGTGCATTAGGGGTATCAAAGATGCCATTGATATGAGAATCAAATTCTTGAGTGTATATGGGGACTCAGCCCTGGTAATCAGTGAGATTAAGGGAGAATGGGATACGAAGTATCCAAATGTCATTCCTTTCTGAGAGCATGTATTGACATTAATTCCGTACTTCAAAGAAATCACTTTTGAACATATCCCACGAGAAGATAATCAGTTGGAAGACGCCTTGGCAACCATGTCATCTATATTCAAAGTCAGATGGGACAATGAGGCTCCTCGAATTACCATTGAGAGACTGGATGAACCGACACACTTTTACGAAGTTGACACTGAAGGAGTAGAAGAGAAGCCTTGGTTTCAGGAAGTGAAGAGATACCTTGAGGCTCAAGAGTACCCTGAGGGAGAATCTATCAATGACAAGAAATTCCTATGAAATTTCTTTGCTAAGTTCTTCCTGAGAAACAAAATTTTGTACAAGCGCAACCATGATTTGACTATGCTTCGTTGTATGGAAAAGAAGGAAGCTGAGGAAATTATGGAAGATATGCATGAAGTAATCTTCGGTACTCATTCCAGTGGACATACGATAGCTAAAAAGATTTTGAGGGCGGGTTACTATTGGTCGACCATGGAAACTAATTGACATCATCACTTAAGAACTTATCACAAATTCCAGATCTATGCTGACAAAGTACACGTGCCTCCGGTCCCTTTGAATGTCTTAACTGCTCTGCTGTACCCCAATATTTGACCTATCATTTCTCAAAGGATCACCCTGGACCCCCAGGTTTGCTTCCATCCAATTTCAAGCCTTGAATTACAAATTTTCCAAGAAACTCATTCATAAGGGTGAAATGGTCATTTGCACACTGAAAAGTCAAACTTTGACTTTTGATCAAAATCAAGTTTCAAGAATCATATTTAATCAAGACATGTTAAAATATGAAGTTTTTTTCATAAAGAAATTCAAAAGTCAAAATTCTAAAATACTTAGAATTTTTCTAAGTGTTTAAGAAATATGACAAGCTCATAACTTCTGATCAGATTATCACCATGATGCAAGCTGATTCTGGAAGAATTTCTAACACGAGAGTTTTAGATCTCAATAAGACCTAAAATATTACAGAACACAACTTCTCCTAGAAATGCTGGAATTTCAAGTTATAAATGTCCAAAGACACGTCCATGAAACTGAGGCACTCAACAAATTTGGGACACTTTCAAGACAATGTTTGGTTAGAACTCCTGGGCGAGTTTTCACATAGGTTCAGTCAGAATTTGCAAGAGCAATTCAAAGAAGGTTTACAAATCGTGTTGCAAGCTTCCTGGAAAGTCTGAGAGCTCCTTCAGAACATGTTGGAGCAAGGAGATACAAATATCAGAAGTTGGATGTATATTCTAAGTTACGCTGAAGCTGAACTTCTGATCCAGAATTAAGCAATGACATGAAATCTCACATTGCAGGGTTTCTGGTTTGATCAATCTCATCATCATTTAATGCTCACAACCACTTTTGGGTCTTTGTCCAAAAGATTTCCCCACGTGTGGCATAGAAGTACCATTACTGTCTTGGAAAAGCAAACTTTTGTACAAGAGTGTGCTGGGCCCATGCGTTGCTTTTGCTTTTGAGGTTACCTTTCCTTAATTCCTTCTTATAAATCTGGCTTAGGCGCGGCTAAAGCTGCTAACGATCATACCTATTTGAACTTACTTCAAGAACAAGTCAGCGCCTAGCGTATGATGGTTGTACCCCTTGACCTCTCCAAGCGACTAAACCTTTGCCTATAAATTGGACTTCATTGGAAACTGTAAAAGGGTCGAAAATTGGAGAAAGAAAAAGCCTTGAACCCCTGCTAAAATTCCAAGAATCCAAAACTGCAAACACAAAATACAAAACCTGTTAGCTTTTGATTCTGGCATTCAAACTCCATTTTTCCTCAAGTGTTTCTTGACCAAAACCATCCATACAGTTTCTGATATACATTTAGAAACTATCCTAACTTCCATGTTTAGATTGTGACATACCCTTCATCAATATCCACTTCAAAGAAGTCAGAACTTTTCTCTTTGGCTGTTCTAGAATTTTCCATCCATTCATAGTTCAAGTAAAAGGTTTCTAGCCTGCTGGGCACGTGAGGAAGCTGGTCAGAACATCACAATCGGTCAGAGCCAGACTCCAGCTCACCGAACATTTTCCAGCTGCAAGGTAAGCTTCTTCTGACTCTCATTATATTACTTAGGCATTGTTAGACTTGCATGTTCAAAATACAATGTAGACATCCTGATTCTGATGCTGTACATATTATGAGGTTTCATGTATTTGCCTGCATAAGTAGAGATAATTTCAGTTCAGAACTTTTTTGAAGAAATTAGGACTCAGAATTAGGATTAGCAAATTCATGCTTGCTTCTGATTTATAGTTCTGATATCTCTTGTTTCTGAAGCATTACGAAACTTGCCATAACTGCTATGTGCGCCTCTTCAGTTTTGTTGAGAAATGACTAAGTTGTAGATGCTCTGACTAACATGGAGAGGGAGACGAAGTTCTGTCAGCGACATCAGAACTTCTGAAATCTTCTTTGTTTCCAGCGGACCCAGAACCTCTAACCTTCCCTATTTTTTTGCTAACATGTTATTTCTGTCTTGCAGCTTGCCAGAGTCAGAACTTCTGATTTCTTTTATTTCAGCAAAGCGCTGATTCCGTTTTCTTTCTCCTTATTATTTTTTCCATCACTTTTATTAATCAAAAACACCAAAAACATTTCATATTCACATGTCCTATTTCTTTTAACATAAAAAAATCAAAATATTTTCTTAAATAAAATTTATTTCTTTTTCTTAAACAAAACAAGTTCATTTTACATTTCTTGTACATTCTTATCCATTCAATATGATTGTAATAGTAACTTAGGACTTAATTTTACTTACAATCCCCATTTTTAAAATCTATACACCCCACCCCTCTAATGATTTTAATAGCATAGGATATTTATTCCTCAATTTATCGCTTTATATATAACATGCTAGTAATTAGGGTTTGTATGGAAAGACTAAGACCAATGCTTAGAAAACCCTAATCAAAGACAAAATCAAGCATGGAAACAATACACTTGAACACAAGCCCCCTAGGGTAAATCCATTTGGTTGCCTTTATAAAATGGCCATATTTTGCATGTGAGGTATCTTAGCAAAAACCAGAAAATATAAGATCATAGTCCCTTGATGACGCTATCTGTGATACGGTGGGAGAACTGACTTGAGGGTTTTGCGTTCGTGTTTGCAAATGTTGCGGTTTAGCAAGAGTCGCCACTGACTTTTCTTTTATCCGATAAGGAAAGGTGAAAAAGCATAGGAAAGACCTTTAGAGATTGTTTCTTGAGTTCGGGGGGTAGATTATGAAAAGAGAAGGTATTAACACCCTTTTCATCCATGGTTTCCCATGGGCTCTTAGTTACTTACTAGATCACTTGCTTTTGTTTGAATGTGCTTGTGTATTTTTAAAGTATTTTGAAAACGTCTTTGTAACGGTTCTCATCTCTATAAGAACGCGTACAAAGTGTTTGTTTGGAAAATAGTTTAAAGGAGTGTTTGTGAAATGTGTTTTTGAAAGTGATTTTTGAAAATGGAACTTCGTAATAGTTATCGTTTCTATAAGAACGCATACAAAGTGTTTGTTTCAAAAAATGTTTCAAAATGGAAGTGTAGGTGTATAAAAATGTTTTTGTTATGAGCAAGCGAGTAACTAGGAGCGAATCTACCTACTCGAAAGGTCTTAAGTGTGCTTTTTCCTTCTCCTTTAGATGTTGTTATCTTACCATTGAATTGATAAGAAGCCCCATCGTTGGATGTGAAGGGACGGGCGTTGGGTCATCGTATGACCATGATAGCAATGTTGTGAGATGACTTAGCATTTTTATTTAGGGACTAAGATCATTTTGAAAAGCAACTTTGATAGCGTCATCGAGGGACTATGATCTTTTTTTCGATTTGTTTGTGCTAAGACATCCCACATACATAACATGGCCATTTTTGTAAGGTAACAAGTGGAATTATCCTAAGGGTGTAAATATGTGCAAGTGTGTTTGATTGCATGCATTTGTCTTTGATTTTTTTGGTGGTCTATTTCGTTATTTTTATCTTGTCATACACACCTAATTACTATATAGTATATGAAAGCAATAAAAGTGCGGAAATGTAAAGTCCTACACTATTACAACATTTAGGGGATGGGGGTCCAAGTTTATGAATGGGGGTCGCAAATAAAAATAAAGTCCTAAATTACTATTACAACCATATTGAAATGTATACAAGAAAATATTAAATAAACTTGTTTTGTTTTAAGAAAATATTTTTGGTCTTTTGTTTTAAGAAATAAAATAAAGTGTGAAAGAAATATTTTTGATGTTTGCTGATTAGTGAAAATAGAGAATGGTAGCAAAAATAAATAATAAATAATAAAAAAAGGGAAAGAAAGAAAAAAAAGGAATCAGCGTGTTGCTGAAAAAAATGAAGTCAGAGGTTTTTGTGTGCTGTGTTTACAGTTTTTGGAGCTCTTTGGATTTTGGCAGGGGTTCAAGGCTTTTCTTTCTCAAATTTTCCACTTCTCTTCAGCAATTTTTTTCTGGCCCCCTTTTCAGTGACCCAAGGTGTTCTATTTATATGTAAAGCTTTGTGGGTTTTAAAATGTCAAGTGGCGCCAACATCATACACTAGACGCTGACTTGCTCTTGAAGCAAGTTCCAAAAAGGTATGATGTTTGACAGTTTTTAGCTTAGGCTGGATTAGCAAGCAAGGATTAAGGAAAAGTGAACCTACAAGCAAAATATAGCGCATGGACCCTTACCTAATCCTGCACAAAAGTATTTCTACACTACACGTGGAGAGATCCTTTGGACAAAGACTCAAAAATGGTTGTGAGCATTAATGAGCATTAAATGATAATGAGATTTGTCAAAAATCAGAAATCCTGTAATGTGAGAATTTGCATCATTGCTTAATTCTGGATCAGAAGTCCCATTTAGGATAAACGTCCAACTTCTAATCCTTGTACTTCGTTGCCTCAGCATGTTCTGAAGGATTCACCAGGTTTTCCAGTAAACTTCTTTGATTTGCCTCTGAAAACTCTGAATTAGAGATTCTGCTTCAGTGTAGCATCCAATCTTCTGATCCTCTTACCTTCTGGCTCCAGCATGTTCTGAAGGAGCTTTCAGGCTTCGCATTACACTTTATTGCCTTCTTTGCATTATCCTAGCAAACTCTAACTGAATTTGCATAGATGCTGAAAAGCCATGTTCTGACTAAAGATTATATGCTGAGCCATGTTTACAACTTCTGACTGCTCCTGCCTGGAGGCTGGCTCAGAAGTTCTGAGGTGTCATTTTTTCTTAAATACTTTAGAGAAATTCTAAGTATTTAGAATTTGACTTTTCCAAGGTAAAATTTGACTTTTGAACTTCTTGATGAAACAAACTTCATATTCCAACATGTCTTGATGAAATATGATTTTTGAGATTTGATTTTGATCTAAAAGTCAAAGTTTGACTTCTCAGCGTGTAAATGACCATTTTTCCCTTGTGAATGGCTTGCTTGGAAAGAAATGATAATTCAAGGCTTGGATTTGTATAAGAGAAAACTTGAGAATCCAGGGTGATTTCTTGAGAAATGAGAGGGCAAATTTTGGGGTACAACAATATCTATGTTGCCTTTCAAATGATCTTAGTCCCTAAAAGAGAATGTTAAGATACCTTGTAACATTTCTAATCGTGGTTATACGATGACCCACGCCCGTCCCGTTTACATCCAAAGATAAGGTTACTTACCAAATCAATGGTAAGATAACAATGTCAAAGGAAAAGAAAATGAACAAGAAAGACATTTGAGTAGGTAGAATGCTCCTAATTACTTGCTCAATTTCAAACAAAACATCCTTGCTATTTTTCAAAACAAACACCTACACTTTCAAACATCTTACAAACTTGAAAACATTTTCAAAAGATCAAACATCTTTGTGTACATTCTTACGAACGAGAATCATTACAAAGATTGCCTAAACGATGGCCTCTTTACAAAATACTTTCAAAAACCACACAAAGCACAATTTCAAACAAAAAAGCAAGTGATCTAGCAAGTAACTAAGAGCCCATGGAAAACCATGGATGAAAGGGGTGCTAATACCTTCCCTTTTCATAATCTAACCCCCGAACTCAAGAAATAATCTCAAAGGTCTTTCCTGTGCTTTTTCACCTTTCCTTTAGGATAAAAGAAAATTCGGTGGCGACTCTTGCTAATCGCAACATTTTGCGATCAAACGCAAAACCTTCAAGTCAGTGCTCCCACCGTACCACAGAACTGGCGACTCTGCTGGGGAATATTCTAAAAGTGGGGTTACCTTAGGTTAAATCACATTTACTTGCTTTCTTTGTTTACTTGTATGCTTTACATTATGGTTCTTTGTTTGGGTTTGAATCCTCTACACGAATTTGGGATACCTTATAGGTAAGTAGCAATACATTATGGAAACTGTGCGGGGTATACCGACATGGTCTAAGCAATAGCTATGCTAGTGCGACATATTTGTGGGTACCGATAGCCCTTGAGTTAATCAAGGAGAATACGGGGCCGCTGAGTGATGTCATGAAGCACTATTGAACTTTTAGAACCTTTACTTGACCAACTTGGCCTTTAGGACGTAGTGAGATGACAAGCCTTGGTGAAGTCCGAAGTTGGTAGATACTCGATACTACATTCATTGAGGTTTGGGTTTTTGAGATATTTCGGTCTCCATTAAAGAGGTTTATGCTGAGACAATGCTCAAGGAAACAAACCAGTGATATTGAGCTCCTTAGAACTCGGTTACTATTAACTAGGATAGGTTTAGCCAACTAAACTTCAAGAGGGTACTTACCTACAAACTCCATGCAAGCCTAAACCTAAGGACTTGTCTGATTTGTGTGTATATGAATATTTGTAGATAAATTTTCTTACGTCGCATACTTGTACATAACATCATGACATCATACCATAGCATTTTCGATAACATTGAACCATAGAATTTCAAGGATCTCAAGGGTCTTTGATGCAGGGTCACGTTGAGCCAGACGTCTATCAAGGGGAAAGAGGATTTATTTTCCTCTAACCAAGCACCGTCAAAGATCAAGTACAACAACTTGAGTCAAGGGCTACAACCCACTTGACATGGTGAGCTTAATTCTCGTGGAAGGACATCCACCGATACAAAGTTACCAAATCAAAACTGTAAGTGACTACTAACATTTACCCCGCGAGATCCTTGAAAATATGCATCCATATATCATGCATCATATCATGATAGGTTTCTCCCACACAAGTTTCCTTATCTTCCTACTGTTTATTTTAGTAGAGATGGCCCTAGAACAGATCATCAAGAGCATTCAGATTCAAAATGCTCAAATTCAAGAGATGTTCTTGAACCTATCCAAGGGGAAAGAAGAGGTGAAAGCTCTCCTCACAAGGGGCATGGTCATGGGGAATCCGGAGGGTACCAAGGATGATCAGATGGAAAGGCTACAAACTGAAATGGCAACAATGAAAGTCCAGATGATGGGACAACTGGTGGGCCAGATGGCTCTTATCCAAAACCTGGCTCAAGGATAGGAAGAGCTGAGAGCCCTTGTCAACAGGCTTCATCAAGACAGATGCAACCAAATGGGGAAAACAGCCAGAATTAGAGATCGAGTCATTGATCAGCCTCCGATGAAGAGTGTAACTTTAGAAATTGCTTCCACGTCACGAGCCCAACAACAATCTCGCCAACAAAAATAGGGTAATTGGCGTAGGCAGAATACATATGAAATACGCTTCACCGAAGTCAACATGTCATTGTCTCAAGCACTGCAATACATGTTGGAGGCCAAGCTGGTTACGTTAAAAGACCCCCCTCAGAATCCCAACACAGCCTCCCCAAGGTACAATCCAAATGCAAGATGTGTGTACCACTCCAACAGTCCTGGACATGACACCAATAGCTGTTGGACATTGAGAAATAAAATTCAAGATCTGATTGATGAAGGAACACTAGAATTCATACCAGATGGTCAATTGGAATTCTTCTGCCTTCCCTAAAAGGCTCACCACCTAAAGTGACAAGTTCAGACAAAGAGGCTTCTGTTCATTTGAATTTTCAATTGTAATCTCTTTTGTTGTTTAAACAATTATCTATTAATGTCAAACCTTATTTAATTAATGCATTGCATATGTTTGTCTTGAATTCATCCTTTCGTTTTCACTATATTTAAACTATGTTTTTTACTCCCTTTCTAAAAGTTACAAGCCTTTAGATGGAGGATGACAGAAACGATGCCATAATCTCATACAATATGCTTATGAACAGATCTTGCTGATGATGTACAAGCGTTTCTTTAAAATCCTAAACACTGGAGTTATAAGGAGGATAATCCCTAGTCAACCTCTTCGAGCCAAAGAAGTAGAAGTTTTCTTTTCTTTTACACATATTAAAACCTTTAATCAAAACCTAGGGCAGGGAAGTCTCTCAGTTAATTCAAATGCACATTCAGTACACAACGAATGACATCAAAAACATTCCTACTAAACCAAAAGATGGTGATTGGTTCCCTATCAAATAGGTAGTCATTATCTCTCAAAAGAAAATCCCACTAAGTCAAAACCTACGAAAGGGACTTAAAGAAAACTAGGGCATCCCCCTGACTGTAAAAACATGAACAGTCAGGAAAAATCAGGGATAGTAAATCAAAAAGAGGTCACTACAAATCCTCAACAAACATGGAAAATATGGCAAAATGACTGCCTTCCAACAAACTTAACTTGTCTGAACCATCACCAAAACGTTATTCCAGACTCAATTGGAGTTCAAACGCACAATTAACTGAGTTTAAGACTGAAGAACATCACGAAGAACAGGTGGGTACAAACACACTTTGAGCCTTTATCCTTTGTTTCTAAAACCTTGAACCAAGCCATGCTACAACCCTTCAAAAGTCCTAATTGAAGCATGGATTAGTTCGAAAGCATACTGTTACAAAAGGTATCCTGACTCCTGTAAGGTTTTACCCTGAATCCTGAGTTTGAATTTTCTTACAAAACTTCTTTACTTGCTAAAATGCATTTTCAAAACTTCAAGACAAACATAAACTTTGCATTATTTGAATATCGTTTTTTACATATGGCTATTTATTTGACAACAGAGAAATTCACACAACGAATATCCGATGAACGAAAGCTCTCTCAGTGAACAAAATCACTTCAAGTGGGATGTCATTTCCATTAGCAAATATCCTATCAACAAGCGGGCATGACATGTAAAGGATTAATGTGAGAAGTTAACATGCTTAAATAGATTTCAAAATACTTTTTGAAAGTGTAAACGGTTTCAAGAAAGAGAAATAAAATCATGATTACGTTTTTAAAACATGATTACTTTCATTTAATGCTTGCTGATTTTGGGGATTTGAGAAAGATACTTGAAACGGTTACTAGACATGTGTCTCAATGCACCCAATCAGCGTTTTGCCTTCTCAGAAGCGTGCACGCGTTCTGCTTCAGAGATTTGCTGACGATTGGATGACACTTGTTTGATTTAGTGAGTAGCACGTCTATCCTTGAGCTGAAACGCTCAGATCTTTAAGACTAGCATCTGATACAATCTGCATGTTCTATCTTTCTGAAAAGAGATTGATCAGAAGCTCACAGTAAAACAAATACATTCTGAAAGATAATATATGGAATTAAAACATTTTCACTCTGGGCAGATTTTCATGCTGAGATGTTTCAGAATGAAATTGAATCTATCTTCAGAAAGGGGTTTAGTGAAGATATCAGCCCATTGATGGTCTGTATCTATAAATTTTAAGTTCAAAATTCCTTTCTGAATGTAGTCCCTAATGAAATGATGTTTTATTTCTATATGCTTAGCTCTAGAATGTAAAATGGGATTCTTACTTAAGCAAATAGCAGAAGTATTGTCACATAGTATAGGGATGTTACTCTCAAAAATCTGGAAGTCTTCAAGCTGAATTTTCATCCAGAGCATTTGTGTGCTACATCCTGCTGCTGCTATGTACTCAGCTTCTGCTGTTGATAGCGCAATTGTGGATTGCCTTTTGCTGGACCAAGAGATCAGATTGTCTCCCAGAAACTGGCAGCTTCCAGAAGTACTTTTACGCTCTACTCTGTCTCCAGCAAAGTCAGCATCGCAGTAGCCTACTAAGCTGTAATCACTAGATTTTCTATAAAATAAACCCAGATTAGTAGTACCTTTCAGATACTTCAAAATTCTCTTAACAGCTGTTAAGTGAGATTCTCTAGGATCTGATTGGAATCTAGCACAAATACATACGTTGAATAAGATATCAGGTCTTGAAGCTGTCAGATAAAGGAGAGAACCAATCATACCTCTGTAGACCTTCTGTTCTACCTTTTTGCTTACCTCTTCTCTTTCCAGAATGCACGTGGGATGCATTGGAATCTTTGATGGCTTACATTCTGAAAGGTCAAATTTCTTCAGAAGATCTCTGATATATTTGCTCTGATGAATGTAAGTTCCCTCTGGAGTTTGACTGATCTGAATTCCTAGAAAGAATTTCAGTTCCCCCATGAGGCTCATCTCAAATTCTGCCTGCATACACTTAGCAAATTTTCTTCCAAGAGAAGGATTAGTAGATCCAAAAATAATATCATAAACATAAATTTGACAAACTAAGATGTCATTCTTAACTGACTTACAGAATAAGGTAGTGTCCACCTTCCCTCTGGTGAATTCATTTTCTAACAGAAGGTTACTTAGTCTTTCATACCAAGCTCTGGGAGCTTGTTTCAGACCATATAGTGACTTCTTTAGTTTGAAAACATGTTCTGGATGTTTTGTATTTTCAAAACCAGGGGGTTGGTGCACATAAACCTCTTCTTCTATATAACCATTTAAGAATGCACTCTTGACATCCATCTGATACAGAGTGATGCCTCTATTAACAGCAAATGAAATTAAAAGTCTGATAGATTCTAACCTGGCGACTGGGGCAAAGGTTTCTGTATAGTTTATCCCCTCTTGCTGACTATAACCTTGTGCTACCAGTCGTGCTTTGTTTCTGATGACTTCACCTTGTTCATTTAGCTTGTTTCTGAACACCCATCTTGTTCCAATGACGTTGAATCCTTTTGGTCTGGGAACAAGATCCCATACGTCATTTCTGGTGAATTAATTCAGCTCTTCTTGCATTGCTAGAATCCAGTCGTTGTCCAGAAGTGCTTCATCAATAGAAGAAGGTTCAATCAGAGACACAAGTCCCATGAGGGTTTCTTCAGAGTTTCTGAAGCTTGCTCTTGTTCTGATTGGATCTTCCTTTCTTCCTAAGATAGTTTCTTCTGGATGATCCAAGCTGCTTCTGGGTAATCTCTTCTGAGGTTGATCAGCAGCTGTTGTAGGATTGCTAGCAGTGCTCCTTTCAGACGTTAAAGGAGTGTCTGTGTTGAGAGCTTCTGATGACTTGTCTTCAGAACCTGTAAATTCAATTTCCATACCTGCAAAAACTTCATTCTGCTTTGACTTTTCAGAGTCAAGCTTATCATCAAAACGAACACTGATTGATTCTTCCATAATCTGTGTTTCTGTATTGTATACTCTGTACCCTCTTGAGCGTTCAGAGTATCCTAACATAATACACTTATGTGCTTTAGAGTCAAACTTGTTCGAATAATTCTTTGTATTTAACATAAAACAAGTACATCCAAATGGATGAAAATATGAAATGTTGGGCTTTCTGTTCTTCCACAATTCATATGGAGTCTTTTCCAGAATAGGTCTTATTGAGATTCTATTATGAATGTAGCACGCTGTGTTTATTGCTTCTGCCCAGAAGATCTTAGCAACGTTTGTCTCATTGATCATGGTTTTGGCCATTTCTTGCAATGTTCTGTTCTTTCATTCTACAACTCCATTTTGTTGGGGAGTTCTAGGACAAGAGAAATCATGCAGAATGCCTCTGTCATTAAAGAATGACTCAAAATCTTTGTTTTCAAACTCTCCACCATGATCACTTCTGACTTTAACGATTCTAAGATCCTTTTCATTCTGAACTTGGTTACAGAAGGTAACAAAAACAGAGTGTGACTCGTCCTTGTGTCTTAAGAACTTTACCCATGCCCATCTGCTATAGTCATCTACAATTACTAACCCATACTTCTTGCCACTGACTGAAGCAGTTTTAACTGGTCCAAATAAGTCAATGTGAAGAAGTTTTAATGGCTTAGAGGTAGAAACAACATTTTTAAATTTAAAAGAAGGTTTTGCAAACTTGCCTTTCTGACATGCTTCACACAGAGCATCTGAATTGAACTTCAAATTAGGAAGTCCTCTGACCAAATTGAGTTTGTTAATCTGAGATATTCTTCTCATACTAACATGCCCCAATCTTCTGTGCCAGATCCACTACTCGTTGTTAACAGACAGAAGACACTTTACATTCTGACTTTTCAGTTCAGAAAGTTTGATTTTATAGATGTTGTTTTTCATCTTTCCATTAAACAGGATAGTCCCATCTTTCTGACTAACAGCTTTACATGATTTTTGATTAAAGATTATATCATAACCGTTATCACTTAATTGACTTATGGATAACAAATTATGCATTAATCCATCTACTAGCAGAACATTATTAATAGAGGGAAGATTTCCAATACCTACAGTTCCAGAGCCAATTATCTTTCCCCTCTGATTGCCTCCAAAGACAACGTGGCCTCCAGGCTTAAGTTCCAGCCTTTGGAACATATGCCTTCTCCCCGTCATGTGTCGCGAGCAGCCAGAGTCCAGGTACCATGACTGGTGTTTCTGATTTGATGCTAAATATATCTGCAACATGTATTATTTTATCCTTAGGTACCCAGATTTTCTTGGGTCCTGATTTGTTAGATTTCTCAGGGATAGTAAATCAAAAAGAGGTCACTACAAATCCTCAACAAACATGGAAAATATGGCAAAATGACTGCCTTCCAACAAACTTAACTTGTCTGAACCATCACCAAAACGTTATTCCAGACTCAATTGGAGTTCAAACGCACAATTAACTGAGTTTAAGACTGAAGAACATCACGAAGAACAGGTGGGTACAAACACACTTTGAGCCTTTATCCTTTGTTTCTAAAACCTTGAACCAAGCCATGCTACAACCCTTCAAAAGTCCTAATTGAAGCATGGATTAGTTCGAAAGCATACTGTTACAAAAGGTATCCTGACTTAGGTTAAATCACATTTACTTGCTTTCTTTGTTTACTTGTATGCTTTACATTATGGTTCTTTGTTTGGGTTTGAATCCTCTACACGAATTTGGGATACCTTATAGGTAAGTAGCAATACATTATGGAAACTGTGCGGGGTATACCGACATGGTCTAAGCAATAGCTATGCTAGTGCGACATATTTGGTCCCTAAAAGAGAATGCTAAGATACCTTGCAACATTGCTAATCATAGTTATACGATGACCTACGCCCGTCCCGTTTACATCCAAATATAGGGTTACTTACCAAATCAATGGTAAGATAACAATGTCAAAGGAAAAGAAAATGAACAAGAAAGACATTTGAGTAGGTAGAATGCTCCTAATTAATTGCTCAATTTCAAACAAAACATCCTTGCTATTTTTCAAAACAAACACCTACTCTTTCAAACATCTTACAAACTTGAAAACATTTTCAAAATATCAAACATCTTTATATACATTCTTACGAACGAGAATCATTACAAAGATTTCCTAAACGATGGCCTCTTTACAAAATACTTTCAAAAACCACACAAAGCATAATTTTAAACCACAAAGCACAATTTCAAACCAAAAAGCAAGTGATCTAGTAAGTAACTAAGAGCCCATTGAAAACCATGGATGAAAGGGGTGCTAATACCTTCCCTTTTCATAATCTACCCCCCGAACTCAAGAAATAATCTCAAAGATCTTTCCTGTGCTTTTTCACCTTACCTTTTGGATAAAAGAAAAGTCGGTGGCGACTCTTGCTAACTGCAACATTTTGCGATCAAACGCAAAACCTTCAAGTCAGTTCTACCACCGTACCACATGCTCCTTGGCCATTTGAAATGTGGGGCATTGATATGATTGGAGAAATCAAGCCTACTGCTTCTAATGAGCACCGTTTCGTCCTTGTCGCTATTGATTACTTCACGAAATATGTTGAAGTAACCTCATTTTCCTCTGTTATCAAGAATGTCGTGGCCCGATTTATTAAACATAATATTATTTGTCGGTATGTGTTATACCCCAAAATTTTCCCTCTCATGTTTTCCAAGATCTTTTCTTACATGGTTGGTTACAAACACTTTCTTAGAGAAAATATAAATTTTTTGAAGATAATCAAGTGCCTTTCGATTGGCATCTAAACAAGGTGTCTTTCGATTGACATCTTGACAAGCTTCGATTGAGAATCTAAATCCTTCGAGCAAGCTTTGTTTAAAAGTATTCGATTAGGCATTTGGCACTCTTTGATGTAGGTCTGGTTCAAAAGCTTTGAGTGGGCGCTGGGTCCCCCTTCAATCACGTTCAAATCAAAAGGCTTCGACTGCGCATTGGCTACTTTAGCCTTGCCTTTGATTCACAAGGCAAGAACCCCCTACAAGTTTGTTTCGATTCACCAACAGTGACTTCCTGAATGCTTAATTTGATTCACAAAATAGTGGATTCCTGCATGCCAACTTTGTTTAAGGCAAAACCCCCTTCACGCTTGCCTCTGATCCATTAGACTACATGCCTTCGATTCACAAGGCAAAAGGTTTCTTTCGACTTTCCTTTGATGCACAAGGAAAAGGCCCCTTTCGACTTGCCTTCAATTCATAAGGAAAAGGGATTCTCCATACCTGCCTTCAATTCACAAAGCAAAAGGTTCCCTGTTCATGCCTGCTTTCGTTTCACAAGCATAAGATTGCCACACTATGACACACAATATGACCCCTTTGAAAGAGCACTCCAAAAGTCCATTCGAAGGACACATATTGGTGGCCATTCGAAGGAGACACATAATTAATGAATGCAAGTTTGTCTTATGATGGGTCTTGGTCCTACATGTGGCCAGGCCCAAGCCTCTTGTGCAAAGGAATTCGAAAGAGGTGACAAAGGAGGCTTCCATTGGCTAGAATGAAGTTTTCGTTTGGGTTATTTGAATCAAGAAGCTAAGGCAAATAAATGAGTCCAATTGAAGGATCCATGAGTAGCTAGTCATGGCCAATCAAAGAGAAAATATCTGAAGGGCTTTCGAAGAAGCCCTGATAAGGGAAGACTCTGAACAATTGGGATTTAGAGTCATCAAAGATATGGGAAATTTGAATTGATGTAGATAGACTCAATCAAAGGAGCTATAAGGATATACTTGTGGTCTATTCGAAGGAGACAATTA
Organism: Vicia faba; assembly: GCA_948472305.1. NCBI lineage: Eukaryota > Viridiplantae > Streptophyta > Magnoliopsida > Fabales > Fabaceae > Vicia > Vicia faba. The sequence continues at coordinate 918,167,229 of OX451741.1, read as the reverse complement.
TGGGCCAATCGAAGATCAAGGATAAGGGGTACTTTGAAGGCCTGATTAATAAAGTGTCCTTCAATTGGAATATTACAGCAAGATGTCTTTAGATGAGCATATCAATAAAATCAAGCAATCAATGCAGAAGCTGGCTGCTCGAAGAAGCTCTAATAAAGAAGTTTCTGAACACTTCGAATGAAAACTCTAGGCCAATCGAAGAGCAACGCTGGAGGGCATTCGAAGGAGGCAAATGTGTCCAGGTTCATCCTAAGGCTCAAAGAGGCATGAATGTTTCAAAAATGAAAGTTTTTCAATGTTTCTGATTTTGGTCTCATGGCCTTCAAAGCTCGGTTAATAGTTGTCTCTTGCCATTTCCAAGCACCCCTATCTCCTATAAATGCAAGACACTCACACCACCTATCAAAAGAGGGAGACATACATTGGAGACCTACGCTTAGATATTGCCTAATACACCCACATGGATTGCCGATCGGAGGAGCGCGCACAACCAGTCTCAGAGCAAAATTTTTAAGCTCTCTAAAATTTCCAAAGCAAAAGAGCAAGAGGAGACTCCCATTTCCAACCAGTTCCAGACAAACTCCTAGTCACCCCACGCCTAAGTCGAAGTATCTTGTCCTTGGTAAAATTTCAAATTCATATTCTTGTTTTCATTATGTACTGATGTTTTCCAGTGTTTGATTTATGCCCAGGATATTATATATCATAGTGTTCACATGGGCATACAAAGATAGAGCGCACGATATGTGCTTTTCATCTAATCCCAAGAAATCATGGTTTTCTAAGGCAAACGAACCCGGATTCGAATTCAAAGAAGTCGAATTAATGGAAGGTTGAATTAGGAAAAAGACCTGGGTTCACACCCAGGTCATGATTTTGTTTTGTTGACACTTTTTCTTGTAGATTTTAGTGCTTTCCTCCACAGGCAAGTCATCAGATGCCTCCAGCAACATTCTTTGCTGGATCGAAGGCCTGTCTTCACAAGATCGAAGTTCATCCTCCATAGATCGAAGGCTTGTCTTCACAAGATCGAAGGTCATCCTCCATGGATCGAAGACCATCATTTTCCTTAATTGAAGGATTCCTTTTCTTGCATTCATTCTTATTTTTATTTTTATTTATTTCTTTTAAATAAAAAAAATCATAAAAAACAATAGATTTAGGTTTTCTTAAATTAATTTGAATTTTGTAAATTAATTAGATTAATTATTTTAACTTCATTTTATCAATTTAAAATCAACTAGACCTAGGCTTATTTAATTCAAATATTTTCTTAACAAAAACAACAAAAAAAAATATTTTCTTATTTACTTAGAAATTTTTTAGACGTCTCTTTTACGTTTCGCGCGTGGTATTTATTTTTTGCATTTTTCATATTTTTGTATCTGCTGATGGAATGTAATAGATGATTAACTAGGGCTTTACTGAGTTTTCCTTTATCCCCCCCCCCCCCCATTTGGACATGTAAATACCCCTCCCTAAAGCAGTGTGATAGCGTAGGGTTTACATTTCTGCACTTTTAATTCCTGTACATATATTAAATGCTAGATGTATGACTAATATGATTGTATGGAAAGACTGAAATCAAACATTAGCAAACCTAATGCAAAGATTAAAATAATTTAAAACAATACAATTGCACATGTGCACCTCTAGGGTACCCCACTTTGGTTGCCTTTGGAAAAATAGTCATGTCCCTCGAAACGGAGGCGCTTTAACAAAGACCCGTAAATCAAAATATCATAGTCCCTCGATGATCCTACAGTTGCCTTTCGGTAAATGATCTAGTCCCTAAGCAAAATTGCTAATGAGTCTCCACATGTTACCTTTATGACTGTACGTCCCTTCGATTTTCCCTCAAACATCCAACGATAGGGCTACCTACTCACTAATAGTAGGATAGCACTGTCTAAAGGATAGGAGGAAAAGAATGAACTTTTTCGAGTACAAGTAGATAGATGTTAGATGCTTGCTCAAATAAAACAAACTTTTTACACTTACACATTTCAAAAGCAACTTTTAAAAACATTCGCTTCATCAACACTCTTGAGGACGGATACAAGATTTATCATGAAGCGAATCACCACACTAAGGTAAATTTCAAAATACTTATAAAAAGTGAGGTTACCTTAGAGCTTAGGTCATATTTAATTTTCTTTCCTTATATGCTTAATTGCTTTATCTTTAAGGGTTTTTGCTTGGGTTATTTGTAAAGATCCTACACCCGGATCTGGGGAACCTTTTAGGTAAGTAGCAATAGATCGTGGAGACTGTGTGGGGTATACCGACACAGTTGTAACGATAGCTACGTTGTTGTGACACATTTGTTGGTACCAGTAGCCCTTGAATAGTCAAGGAGAATACAGGGGCTATGTGGTGTCATGAAGCATCAACTGACCTTAGAACCTTTAATTGAACCAACTTGGCCATTAGGAAGTAGTGAGATAACCGGCTTTGGTGCAATACTAAGTTGGTTGATACTCGATACTACACTTTTAGATCTCACTTTTGGGATATTTCGATCGCCAATAAAGAGGCTTGCGCTGAAACAATGCCCGGTGAAGAAAGATCAGTGGTATTGAGATTCCTTAGAACCCGGTTACTATTGATAAGACAGGTTGAACTAACTATACTTCAAGAGGGTACTTATCTATGGAATCCATGCAAGCCTAAACCTATGGATCTGTTTGTGTGATTATATATTTGTTTGTACATAACATCATAACATCATAATATGGCATATCACACTAACCATTTCAAGGACTTTTAGGACTTATCTTTGTGTCTGTTTTGTAGGACATGGCTCCCAATTGCAGAAATACTATCCAAGTCAACCTTGTAAGGGTACCTCCTCAACTCAAAGTGTTAACATCAAGGGTTCCTGAGAATTATCCATTCATCCAAAGACATGGTTGACTCCTCAGTTTGGTCACCTCAAGCCTTAATGAAGACATGGTGAAAGTTCTTTTTCAGTTCTTTAACCCTTTACATCACTGCTTTACATTTCCCGACTACTAGTTGGTGCCTACCATGGAAGAATTATCTCAATTATTGGGTATGCCTATTCTCAATCAATTACCCTTCAACGGTATGGAAAGAGACCCAAAACCTGAAGAAATTGCTCAAGCCTTGCATCTACAACGGTCCGACATTATGGTAAATTGGGAAACAAGAAGCGGTATCAAAGAGTTTCTATCCAAGTTCTTGTTTGAAAAATCTCACTATTTTTGGGATACTTTGGACTTACAAGCCTTTGAGGAGGTTTTGGCCCTTCTCATCTATGAGATGGTACTGTTCCCCAATCCGGACCAACTCATAGATGCCAATGCAGTAAAAATCTTCATGTCTCATAACCCGGTGCCTACTTTGCTTGGAGACATTCTGCACTCTTTTCACACTCGCACTATGAAGAGAAGAGGGACCCTTATATGTTGTACTCCTTTGTTGGCTAGGTGGTTTATTTTGCACCTACCCCGGTCTGTCGTAAAGAAAGAACAGGGCTTAAGATGGTCTAGCAGGCTGATGTCTCTCACACATTCGAATAATCACGGGTGTCCTCAATCTATGAAAGACATTACCATCATTGATCGATGTTGGTAATTCCCTAATGTCCCTCTCCTAGGCATTAGGGGAGAAATCATTTATAACCCTTGTTTGGCGTTGCGACAGTTTGGGTATGCTAGGAGGGATGGTCCTCATGATGTATTGGTTCAAGGGATTATGTTTAATTACGAGGATGGTGTTCAAGGGTACTGTCAAAGGTTCATCCAAACTTGGGGCATGGTAAAGAAAGTGGATAGGAAGACACTGGGGCATAAGAACTCCATTCCTTTGGAGCCTTATCTTAAGCGAGTGCGAGCACGCGTTCAAAATATCATTATACCTTACCCCGCAATTCTACCCATCATCATGGAACCCATTGCAGATACAGATGTACCTCATACCAATCTCCATCCTGACATGCCAACTAATCTCGAGGAATTACAAAAGTCTTGGATTCAAGTAAAAGAGGAACGAGATACCTTTGAAGCCCAGTTCTATGAAAGTGAGAAAAGGGTTTTTGAGCTTACAAGACAATTACATGAAGAAAAAAGTTTGAATGCCTACATTACACTAAAGAGGTTGCGCTCATGGGAAGCCCGAGTCCTGTTTGATTTAGGAGTTTTGTTTTATCTTTGTTTCTTCCATTGTAAGCCCAAGAGGCATTATTGTAATCTTTTAAACTTATGAATGCAATTAATGTTTGTTCTTCTCTTTGATTAAGTAAATTTAAGATCTTAAAAGTCCTTGAAAACATTGCATAAACATTATCATGCATTTCATTGCACAAACAGGTATTTCAAGACAGGTTTCTTATCTTTTCGCTATTTATTTCAGCAAAATAAATGGCTCCCGAACAAACAGTAAAGGATCTTCAAGTTCAGAACGCTCAGTTTCAGAAAATGTTCCTAGCTCTAGCCCAGGGGCAGGAAGACCTGAAATCCCTGATCTTCAAAGAGAAGACGAAGAAGGCAAAGAAACCAGTTGGTGTAGTGAATTTAGGAAGAAGGATCAAAGGACCGGTTAAGCGAGCTATAGATTTTGCAACCCCGTCAAATGAGTGGGACAATCAAGAAGAGAAGCCAATGGATGAAAACAACAATCCAGGGTCTGAGGAAGATGAACCTGACTTTTCTGAGGAGCAGTATCCTCCTGCTGATGATAAATACAAAAAACTAGAGGATCGGCTCAATGGTATGGAGATCGAGAGGATACTCGGGTTGGATTTTGAGGAGTTAGGACTGATTTCAGGGGTGGTCATCTCGCAAAAATTCAAGGTCCCTACATTTTCTAAGTACGACGGTGTCTTCTGTCCTAAGCTTCATTTAAGGTCGTATGTCAGGAAGATTCAACCCCAAACTACTGACAGGAATCTGTGGGTCCATTTCTTCCAGGAGAGTTTGGCAGGGACTCAGTTGGAATGGTTCTATCAATTAGAGAGAATCAATGTTCGTAATTGGGAAGACTTGGCTATTGCTTTCTACAAGAAGTATCAATATAATGTTGACCTTGCCCCGACTCGTACATAATTGCAAACTGTGTCTATGGATTCTGGCGAGGGTTTTAAAGATTTTGCCCAAAAGTGGAGAGACCTTACGGGAAGAGTCCAGCCTCTGTTGTCTGATAGAGAGTTAGTGGACATGTTCTTGGGCACGTTATTTGGGCTATTCTTTAACCATTTATTTGGAAGTTCTTCTGCTGGGTTTACTGAATTGATCTTGACTGGCGAACGGGTAGAAGCTGGCATCAAAAGTGGTAAAATACAAAGATATGCATCCTCCAGTATTGCAAATAAACCTTTCACTGGAAAGAAGGAGGTCAGTGGTGCTTATGGCCAAAGAAATCATAACAAAACTGACCGTTGTCTGATGGTAGGGGCTGTTATGATTTCCAATCCTGCCTCAAACCATCAATGAAACAATCAGCCCAAACCAGATGTTCCTAGAAGACAGTTTACTCGGATCAACATGACCCTATCCCAAGTTTTACCGCACATGCTGAAGTCCAATTTGGTAACTCTGAAGGAGGCCCCGAAGAATTATAATACTGTCTCTCCCCGTTACAACTCGAATGCTCGATATTCCTACCATTCTGAAACTCCGGGGCATGATACAAACAACTGCTGGGCTTTAAAGAATAAGGTACAAGATCTCATCGAGGCGAAGGAGATTGAGTTTTACCTTCCAGAGATGCCTAATGTAATAACTGCACCTATGCCCAAATATGGCCAAGGTGTCAATGATATTGACGATGATTGTTTTGTTTCCTCTGTGGATTAATTAACTACTCCTCTTCTGACTGTTAAGAAGAATCGATTGAGTGCTGGTTTATTTCTGGACTGTTGTGAAGGGTGCCACTTATGTATGTCTCTACCAGATGGCTGTTTGTTATTAAAGATAGGCGTCTAGCGCCTGATGGTTAACAAAGAAATTATGTTCGAAAAAGTCCCTCTTGCAAGAAGTTCATGTCAAGATGTCTCAATAATCACCATTTCCAACAATCCTCCCAGGGTCTCCACCAAAAGACCCGTCAGGATTACATCTGTTCAAAAGTTTGCTCCCCTGATCATCACCCTTCCTGGGCCAATACCATATTCCTCGGATAAAGCTGTTCCCTGGAATTATGGGGCTGATGTGTATTACCATGGCATCAAGCAAGACCTATGGGTTGTTGAAGACAAATCTATTGAAGGTACCGATCCTGAAGTCGATAATATCGTTAGGACCAGTAAAATAACGAGAAGCGGAAGAATTTTCTCTCCCGAGATCTCTCATAAAACTGTTGCTACTCCTGTGATCATTCCTGCTGCATCTCCTGTCAGTATTCCCATTGCTACTCATGTGATTATTCCTGCTGGTGCTCCTGTCAGTATTCCCATTGCTACTCCTATTGTTAGTCTTGTTGTTATCCCTACTACCAAGTCGACCGAGACTAGGGGAAAACAAATATTGGTTGAGCCTGTCTAGACAAATGCGCACAAAGAAGTCATCCCTGAGGCTTCTAAAAAGAAGATAGAAGAAATATTAAAGATAATCAAGAAAAGTGATTATAATGTCGTGGAACAATTGGGGCAGACCCCTTCAAAAATCTCAATGGTGGCCTTACTTTTGTGCTCTGAAGCCCATTCTAAGACTTTAGTAAAATTCCTGAAGTCTGCGCATGTGCCTCAGGAAACCTCCGCTGATCAATTCGAGAATTACATGGCCAGCCTGACTACTAATAATGGACTGGGATTCTCTGATGCTGACCTAACTCCCAAGGGAAGGAAACACAATGATGCCCTGCATGTCTCTATTGAGTGCAGGGGCACTACATTATCCCATGTCCTTGTGGATACAGGTTCATCACTAAATGTCTTACCCAAGAATTATCTAGATAGGTTGGATTGCGAAGGACACACACTAAAGCCCAATAACATTATGGTGAGAGCCTTCGACGGTTCTAAAGGAATGGTGCACGAGGAGGTGGACATCCCTATCAAAGTGGGTACTCATACTTTTAATTCCACTTTCTACGTGATGGACATTCGCCCGTCTTACTCCTGTTTATTGTGTCAACCTTGGATCTACGAGGTGGGTGCTGTGACTTCCACCCTACATCAGATGCTGAAGTACCCAGTTAATGGGAAGATTATCATAGTCCATGAGGAGGAGGAATACATGGTGAACCACCTGAACTCTTTCAGGTATGTTGAAATGGACGGCAAGTTCGTTGAGATCCCCTGTCAGAACTTTGAGGAGGTTCCACAGATCGTCGCTGCAACCAAGACTGCTTCCAAGGTCCCGATGATTACCAGACCTCCACTGAAGATGGCTTATATAAAAGATACCAAGGCAGTAGTTGAAGAAGGTGGGTGTATAATTTGGGGCCAACTTCTGGATATTCGCTACAAATCTGACAAATTTGGTTTGGGTTTTACTTCAGGAGCCCAGAGAGTTGTTCATCATGCCCACACCGGGGGACCACCTTTACAGATCAACAACCATGGAGTCAATGCTCTAGAAGACAATGACAGTGATTATGACCTGGAAAAGTGGGTCTTCCCAACCATCAACGGTGGACTCAGCAATTGGGAGGCTAAATATTTTGTGCTCATTACATTTATTCAAGAGTAACTTGTCTTTTTGTTTTAAGGATATGTAATATTTGAACAATTGAAACATTAAAACCTTGTGTCTTACCCGATGAACAATGGTCTATTTGTGAGGGTTATTGCTTCATTTTCATATGTCATCAATAAAACATTGGAAGTTTTGCATACAAATTTTGTGCTCTTTGTTTTTTTCTTTTCTGCCTTTTTAATTTATCAAAAAATATACAACTATGCTCTTACACACACCCATATATCAAACTGCTGATCCATATCCACTCTAGATCCCATTGATAACTGTTCTGCTATTTCCAATTATGACTTTGAAAATACAATCTACCAAGCTAAGGACGGAGGTGAGGAAGATTGTGAGGTACCAGGAGAACTTTCCAGAATATTACAACAGGAAGAAAGGGAAATACAACCTCATGAAGATCCGGTTGAGACAGTGAACTTGGGTACTGAAGAGGACAAGAAAGAAGTCAAGATAGGTGCTAATCTAGAGCGTAGTGTCAAGGAGCAGTTAATTTAGATGCTACATGACTATGTTGAGGTTTTTTCCTGGTTATACAAAGACATGCCAGGACTTGACACCGATATTATGGTTCATCGCCTGCCGACAAAAGAGGATTGCCCTCTGGTGAAACATAAGGTTCATCGTATACGGCCAGAGATGTCAGAAAAGATCAAGGTTGATATTATGAAACAGTTCAACGCTGGTTTCTTAGCCGTCACCTCTTATCCATAATGGGTTTCTAACATGGTTCCAGTACCGAAGAAGGACGGTAAGGTACGTATGTGTATGGATTACAGAGACCTGAATAGGGCAAGCCCCAATGATGACTTCCCGCTTCCCCATATTGATGTTTTGGTTGACAACACTACACAATATAAAATGGCACCTGAATACATGGAGAAGACGACCTTTGTCACACATTTGGGCTAAAGAACACTGGGGCTACCGATCAGTGCGCCATGGTAGCTCTGTTTCATGATATGATCCATCACGAGATAGAGGTTTATGTTGATGATATGATAGCCAGGTCTCAGACTGAAGAGGAGCACCTCGATCACCTACATAAGTTATTTGGAAGGCAGAAAAAGTACAAACTAAGGTTGAACCCGAATAAGTGCACCTTTGGAGTAAGATCTGGCAAGCTCTTAGGCTTCATTGTCAGTAACAAAGGCATTGAAGTTGACCCTACAAAGGTAAAAGCTATACAAGAAATGCCAACTCCTTGCACTGAGAAGGGGGTTAGGGGATTCTTGGGACGTCTGAACTACATTGCCAAGTTCATTTCACATTTGACCGCTACTTGTGAGCCAATATTCAAATTACTAAAGAAAGATCAAGCAGTGAAGTGGAATGACGACTTCCAGGACGCCTTTGTCAAAATCAAGGAACATCTTCAAGAGCCTCAAATTTTGATGCCTCCAGTTGAAGGAAGACCTCTAGTCATGTACTTAACAGTGTTAGAGAACTCAATGGGGTGTGTGCTGGGGCAGCATGACGAGTCTGATTGAAAAGAGCATGCAATATACTATCTAAGCAAAAAGTTTACCGACTCTGAAACAAGATACTCACTGCTTGAGAAAACTTGCTGCGCTTTGGCATGGGCTGCTCTCCGACTAAGATAGTATATGTTGACTCACGCTACCTTGTTGATATCTAAAATGAAACCTATCAAGTACATCTTTGAGAAGCCCACTCTCTCCAGAAGAATAGCAAGATGGAAAATGATCCTGACCGAGTACGACATTCAATACACAACCCATAAAGTAATTAAGGGAAGTGTATTAGCTGATCATTTGGCTAATTAGGCTGTGGACGACTACCAATCCATGAATTTTGAGTTCCCGAATGAGAACATCATGTTAGTAACTGGTTGTGAAGAACCTGGACTGGATGAAGGACCTGAAAAAGGATCCCGATGGACCATGGTTTTTGATGGAGCTTCCAACGCTCTTGGCAATGGCATCGGCGCTGTGATCATATCTCCTGAAGACTGTCATACTCCTTTCACTTCCAGATTGTGTTTCAATTTTACCAATAATATGGCTGAATATGAAGCATGTATCATGGGGCTCAAGGCTGCTATTGACTTGAGGATCAAATTCTTGAGTGTATTTGGAGACTCGGATTTAGTAATCAGTCAAATCAAAGGAGAATGGGACACGAAGCATCCTAATCTCATCCCGTACAAAGAGTATGTGTTGACATTAATCTCATACTTTGAAGAAGTTACCTTTGAGCATTTTCCACGAGAGGAAAATCAACTAGCGGACGCTCTAGCTACGATGTCATCCATGTTCAAGGTCAGGTGGGATAATGAGGCACCTCAGATCACTATTGAAAGGATGGATGAACCAGCATATTGTCACGAGATTGGTATTGAAGAAATAGTGGATAAACCTTGGTTCCATGAAGTCAAAAGATATCTCGAACTCCAAGAGTATCCTGAGGGAGCTTCAGTCAACAAAAAGAAGTTCCTAAGAAGGTTCCCCGCCAAGTTCTTCCTCAGTAACGGGATCCTCTACAAGCGCAACCACGACTCTACCTTGCTTCAGTGTGTAGACAAGAGTGAAGCAGAAAAGATTATGGTTGATTTGCATGAAGGTACCTTTGGCACCCACTCCAGTGGGCACACGATGGCTAAAAAGATCCTACGGGCATGATACTACTGGTCCACTATAGAAGATGACTTTTATCAGCATTCACGAACTTGTCACAAATGCCAGATCTATGCTGACAAGGTGCATATGCCTCTAGTTCCTCTAAATGTCTTGACTGCTCCTTGGTCGTTCGTAATGTGGGGCATTAATAAGATTGGGGAAATCAGACCTACAACTTCTAATGGACATCACTTCATCCTGGTTGCCATTGATTACTTCACGAAGTGGGTCGATGTATCTTCATTTGCTTCCGTTACCAAGAACGTTGTGGCTCGATTCATCAGACATAACCTTATCTGTCGGTACAGTATTCCAGAAAGAATCATTACAGATAATGGTACCAATCTCAATAAAACCATGATCACCAAGCTCTGCACGTAATTCAAGATCTAGCATCATAACTCTTCTCCTTACTGGTCAAAGATGAATGGCACTGTAGAAGCTGCTAATAAAAATATCAAGAAAATCATACAGAAGATGACGGTAACATATAAGACTGGCATGAGATGTTACCATTTTCTCTTCAAGGTTACTGCACCATAATATGCACATCAACGGGGGCCACTCCTTTCTCTTTGGTATATGGTATCGAAGCTGTCCTACCCATTGAAGCCCAGATCCCTTCCTTGAGAATCATGAAGGATGCTGGTTTGAATGAAGACGAATGGGTTCAAACTCGACTTAACCAATTAAACCCGATTGACGAGAAGATTCTCGCGGATGTCTTCCATGGTCAGATGTACCAAAAACGTACGATCAAAGCTTTTAACAAGAAGGTCAGATGCCAGGTATATCAGGCTGGTGACCTAGTAATCAAGCGCATTATCCCGCCACAAGGTGATCCCAGGGGTAAATGGACTCCCACATACAAAGGGCCATTTGTGATCAAGAATATATTTTCTGGTGGATCCATGATCTTAACCACCATGGACGGTGACGACCTTCTACACCCCGTAAACGCGGACATAGTTAAAAGATACTACGCATGAACAAAGACCCGCTAGGTTGACTGGCCTAGGAAAAATAAGGACATCCCGGTGAACCAAAAAGGTTCGGGAAAAAATTAGGGATATACATAAAAAAATATGTACACCCAGCAAGTCGATAACCTGAAAAGGCGGCTTGGGCAAAAAGGGGTATCCCGGTGGACTGAAAACCCGAAAGGACGATCCAGGCAAAAGTTAGGGATCTAAAGCGTATAAATATGTCCCGTTGGATCACCTTACATCCAATCTTCAATATAAACTATCGAGCTCAAGTGGTACTAATCAATCCAGTCAGCTTCTGACAAGCAACGAAAGAGATGAGACGCTCAAAGACATGAAGGAAATAGCAGAATGGGAACCCAATGGGATTATTTCACATAGCTGTTTTTCTTTGTATACTATTTTTGTATAGTTTTCAATATTACGACGACATTCTCTTACTAGGATGTCCGTCTCTTTGTACAGAAACACTTCTTCAAGTTAATACAAAGTTATCTCTTTGATAGTGCAAAACATCTGTTTTTATTTTTCTGTTTTGTTTGCAAAACGTCCAATGATTATTTTTGAACATATGCATTTGAATGTAATTGCTGCTTACAAATACACACATAAAAAACAAAAAGGAAGTTACTAATGACTTTAAGATATGGGACAATATCTAAGGGCCATCCATAAAATCCCCGCAGATGTTTTCCCCAGTAGATACTTTCTCCAGCCGATGCTTTTTTTAGCAAGTACAGAGGCAGAGACGTCCTACTACAAGGTCACTGCTATGTTCTCAGTATGAAACCTAATGGTGTCAGGTTCTCATATCCCCGGCAGAGCAAAATCTCCAACTACTACTCTGAAATCTAAGAAAGATTCCCTAGTGAAGCCGCCAAGCTTCTCAGATTCCCCAACAGGATTTCAACAAAATCCCCAAGCAGTTCACGGAGTTTACCTTCCCCAACATAGTTTATTTCTCTAATAGAGGAAATCCGTCTCCCAACATGTCAACTTCAAACTAAATCTGAAGACATACATTCTTCATCCCCAGCAATAATCAGGGATTTATTCTCCCTAATTCAACAACACTGCAATAGAACAACTGATAAGCTCATACATTGCACTCATACATCATCCTACAAACTTCATAGCATATGCAACACAAATTCATATATCACAATCTCATTTATTTTTGAGAGTATCATGTAATTCATACATCATGAAATCACATGAAACTGGTTTTACCTTTTTAGGTTAAATTAGCAGACAGACAAACACTATCAATTTATACAGCAGGTCAAAGATTAATGCCCGAAACCAGGCGTGGAAACTTTCTACATGACCAAGTGGTATGAACTCCCAAAGGAATACGGGTTTACCAAAAAATACAGCAAGCCACATATTAATGCCCAAAACCAGACAGGGAAACTATCTATGTGACCAAATGTTTCTAAGTTCCAGATTAATACATGTACAAGCCAGGAAAACTATCAGTGGACGACTAACTGTAGGATAATACCTGTAACAAGCCAGTAAAGCTATCTACATGAAGAGATTGAAGATTAATACCTATAACAATCCAGGAAAACTATCTTTCTTTCTCGGGTCAGAGATTAATACCTGTAACAAGCCAGGATAACTATCTCAGCGACCAACAATTTTCAAGTTCCAGATTAACATCTGTAACAAGCCAGGAGAACTATTTGTGGACGACCGATTATAGATTAATACCTGTAACAAGCCAGGAAAACTATATTTCTTTCTCAAGTCAGAGACTAATGCCTGTAACAAGCTAGGACAACTATCTCAGTGACCAATAATTTTCAAGTTCCAGATTAATACTTGTAACAAGCCAGGAGAACTATCTGCAAACAACCGACTTTAGGTTAATACCTGTAACAAGCCAGGAAAACTATCTACATGAAGAGATTTAAGTTTAATACATGTAACAAGCCAGGAAAAATATCTTTCTTTCTCAGGCCAGAGATTAATACCTGTAATAAGCCAGGACAACTATCTCAGCGACCAACAATTTTCAAGTTCCAAATTAATACTTGTAACAAACCAAGAAAACTATCTGTGGACGATCGATTGTAGATTAATACCTATAACAAGCCAGGAAAGCTATCTAAATGAAGAGATTGAAGATTAATACCTGTAACAAGCCAGGAAAACTATCTTTCTTTCTCAGGTCAGAGATTAATACCCGTAACAAGCCAGGACAACTATCTCAGCGACCAACAATTTTCAAGTTCCAGATTAATACCTGTAACAAGCCAGGAGAACTATCTGCGGACGACCGACTGTAGGTTAATACCTGTAACAAGAAAGGAAAACTATCTACATGAGGAATTGAAGATTAATACATGTAACAAGCCAAGAAAACTATCTACAATAGGAGATTGAAGATTAATACCTGTAACAAGCCAGGAAAATTATCTCAGCGACCAACAATTTTCAAGTTCCAGATTAATACTTGAAACCATACATGACAACTATCTGCGAATAGTTGATTTGTAGATCAACACCTGAAACCAGACAGGAAAACTATCTACACGACCAGACGAAACAATCTTACACGGGTTCCTTCTCATCATCCTGATACAGTCTAACACAGACTCATCCTGAAGCAATCTTACACGAGTTACTTCTTATCATCCAGATGCAGTCTAGCACGGACTCATCCTAAAGCAGCCCCACACCGATAACTTCTCATATATCTCCGGATGCAGACTAACACGAACTCATCTTGGAACAGCCCTATACAGGCTCTTTCTAATACATTTTCAGGTAATGGTTAATTCCATTATCCCATCAAGTTACCGTGAAGCTTGGATTTCAAACAGAAAACAATAAACTTTCATCTCTCCAGAGATAACTCTTCAGTAGAGCCTTGGACAACTGAAGTTCCTAGACTCTATTCCCCATAGATTTTTCCTCAAGTAGAGAACAACAGAAACCCATATTCCCCAGCGGAGTCCTCCTCAGACAGCAGGAACAGGAACCCCCACAAAAGGACCATTTATGAAATCAACATCTACTTTGGATGGCATCTGTAAGCCCATTCCTGACACCATTAACCATCAGTGTTACTTCATGTGAGTGCAAATTTCTGGGCACTCTAGTGTTCAATCATCTTCCACCTTCAGATCACAAAAGGCAAACAAGACAATCTAAATCTTCAGGTTTAAGAAGATTGAACAGGGGCAGCTGTTGTACCCCAAAATTTTCCCTCTCATGTTTTCCAAGATAATTTCTTACATGGTTGGTTACAAACACTTACTTAGAGAAAATATAATTTTTTTAAGATAATCAAGTGTCTTTAAGTTGGCATCTGAACAAGGTGTATTTCGATTGGCATCTTGACAAGCTTCGATTAGGCGTCTAAATCCTTCGAGCAAGCTTTGTTTCAAAGTCTTCGATTAGGCATTTGGCACTCTTCTATGCAGGTATGGTTCACAAGCTTAGAATGGGCGTTGGGTCCCCCTTCGATCACGTTCAAATCATAAGGCTTCAACTACGCATTGGCTGCTTCAGGCTTTCCTTCAACTCACAAGGCAAGAACCCCATACAAGTTTGTTTGGATTCACCAGGAGTGACCTCTTGCATGCTTACTTTGATTCACAAAACAGTGGATTCCTACATGCCAGCTTCGTTTAAGGCAAAGGCCCCTTCATGCTTTCCTTTGATCCATTAGACAAAGGACTTCCTACATGCCTTCGATTCACAAGGAAAAAGGTTTATTTCAACTTGCCTTTGATGTACAAGGAAAAGGCCCCTTTCGATTTGCATTCAATTCATAAGGCAAAGGGCTTCTCCAAACTTGCCTTCAATTCACAAAGCAAAAGGCTCCCTCTTCATGCCTGCTTTCGTTTCACAAGCACAAGATTGCCACACTATGACACATAATATGACCCCTTTGAAAGAGCACACCAAAAGTCCATTCGAAGGACACATATTGGTGGCCATTCGAAGGAGACACATAATTAATGAATGCAAGTTTGTCTTATGATGAGTCTTTGTCCTACATGTGGCTAGGCTTATGCCTCTTGTGTAAAGGCATTCAAAAGAGGTGACAAAGGAGGCTTTAATTGGCCAGAATGAAGTTTTCGTTTGGGTTATTTGAATCAAGCAGCTAAGGCAAATAGATGGGTCCAATTGAAGGAGCCATGAGGAGCAAGTCATGGCCAATCGAAGAGCCAAGATCTGAAGGGATTTCGAAGAAGCCCTGATAAGGGAAGACTTTGAACAATTGGGATTCAGAGTCATTGTGATCGGTGGATCTGGAACTGACTGTTTAACGCTGGTTCGCGAAATGTCGCGGAAGCAAGAGTCGCCACCGTCTTTTATTTTCTCCAAATGGAAAGGACAAAAGCACAGAAAAATTCCTTTAAAGAGATTGCTCTCGGTTCGGGAGGTAGGTTATAGAAAGGGAAGGTGTTAGCACCATTTCTATCCATGGTTATCCATGGGCTCTTAGATACTTGCTCAATGTGTTTTCAAAATTGTTTGTTTGCTTTTCAATGTGGGTTTTAAAAAAGTTCTTTGAAAAATTTCAGATCTACTCATACGTCAGAGTGTTTGAAAAATTTGCTTTGAAAGCTTTTGAAAATGTGTTGGTGAAAAGATTTTTGTTTGTTTTTGAGATTAGAGCAAGTATCCTTGAGAACCTACCTACCCTAAGGAATTCGTCTGTGTAAATGTCCTTGAAAGTAGCGCCATCCCACCATTGAGAGGTAGGTAGCACCACCGTTGGAGGTGTTCGGGTCAATTCGAGTTTGTAGGGACATGGTGATCACCAGAGCAATGGGAAGATACCTTAGAAGCTACCCTCATGCCAGGTTCCCGGATCATGAGGACTTACTAAGACGTCCTCTACTCGACGATCACCTTTCGAAAGGCAACAGTGAGGCGTACCCTAGGGGTGGTGTGTGATTTGTGTGTCATGTTTCAGTTATTTGTCTTGTCATGTTTGGTGTGATTTACGCTTGATTTTAATTAGAGCCATTCATTCTTGCATGCATATTTAACAGTTATAAAGTTTGCGGAAAAATAAATCTAAGGCTATTACAAATGGCGCGGGTCCACATCGCCTAAATTTCCAGAACCCGATTTGACGGAAAAGTAAATAATGCGAAGTAAATAAAAGTGCGAGAAACTTAAATTACAGTGCTTTGGGAGATTTACATAATTATAATGAACGACCTAAAGTAAATGCGCAAAAGAAAATAATTAAAACAAAACTAGGGCGTTGGACCCTTTTGCAAAATATTAAAAGTTAATGAATTAATTGGAATTAAAGATTAAATGCTTTTTTTTGGTATTTTATGTTTTTTAGATTTAATGAGAAAAAGGAGTTAATTGAAATTAAATTAAACGGAAAATCCTAATTCTAATATTTTTATTTATTATGAAAGAATTAAAATATAATCTACATTAAACCCTAATTTATTTATGTACAATTTTTAATTTATGAAAATAAATAACTAATATTATTATTCTGAAAAAAGGGGAAAAATTAAAAAGAAAAAGTTATTAAACCTAAGTTCTATTTTTTGGATTCTTATTATTAAAAAGAATTAACTTTGTAACCTAATAAAACTAAGTAATTACAAGCATTTATTTAGAAAATAATTAAAATAAAAATTATATTTATTTGGGCATTTTTTATTTTTTATGATGTTTTTTGTATTTTGATTAAAAATTAAATAAACAATAATTAAAATACAACAATTAAAATAATAATTAAAAGATATAAGAAAAAGAAATAAAATTGTCAAACCAGAGTGGGGTGTTGCCCCAAATGGGAGGTTCAGGCCTGGAATTTTGGCCCATTAAGCCTTGAATTCGCTGACTTTTCAAGATTCCATATGGTGCGTTGACTGGAGTTTATTGCGCTCCTGGGATCCATGCCTTTGATTTGGTCATCTGGGACACGTGTGTGGCTTGATGATGGGAGAACATGATGTACCTGGATGTTAGCATAGCATAGGATTTTATTTTGAAAAATAACATGGAATTTTGCCAGACCTGGGACTTGAACCCAGGTCTTTGATGTCATATGCATAACGTGTTACCACTGAGCCAATGAACGTTAATTGATATATTATGGTAAACAAATAATGAAAAAGCAAAACCAACGCATAGTAACTAAAACGCGCGCAAATTTGAACTAGCGAACCAATGGCTGACAACGCATCGTCTCTTTCGTTTTCCTGAAACACAAAACATATTGGCAACGGTTTTTGAAGCGTAGCATTAGGCAAGCTATGGAAAAATAGCGACTAGCGCTATAGCATATATAAATTCATCGCGAGATATGCTTCTGATTCGTCTCTAAGCGCTGAGTTCAACCATGGTATTCATGGGTCCTGATTTTTCCTCTATGCAAAAACCCCAATTCTGAAGGCCTGTAACCCTAGAATCTCAAGCATGGCATAATCTCATATGGTCAATAAAAACGCAATTAAAGGTAATGGTCAGCTTAGAAACTTCATGCTAAACAAGAATTCATGAACAAAAAAAAGCAAAAGATGTATGATTTATGGTATATGATTTCAAAAAATTCTTGATGCCGTGAGAGTTCTTGGTACCACTTCTTTGCGTTTTGATTGATGTTAATGATTGAGAAACGTTCAGTGATGCTTCAGGATGCTAATGGAATGAAAATTGAAGCTTGAATCGAACTAGAACCCTGATTTCAGTATTGAACTTTTTGAGAATTTTTGCAAGTTTGTAATGGCTTCTTGGGCGCAGCTTGCCGTCTCTAGGCATTAGGTTTCTGATCTTGAATATGTATAGAGCATGCTAGGTCAAAAATATTGCACAAAATCCTTTGAATTCATTGTTTCCAATATTTGATTTCATGAAATCTTTTCCAAATCTTTTTCATGTGCAATTTGGTGTCAATTAGTTCAAATCATACCAAAACTTGCCTATTTAAGATATGCACGAAATATTAAGAATAAACATGCATGAAAAGATTTTTTTAGGTTAAGTTTGATATTTTTCATGTATTTAATTAATTTAAATGAATTAATATTGATATAAATTCAAATAAATAATTAAAAAATGAGAAAATATTTCCCTTTGGGCCTAATGGTCGTGCATAGGCTTGGCATGAAGAAACTTGGAAGAAAAATGGGCCCATTTGCATTTTTAGGTCATTTGAACCATTGTTGACTTTTCAAAATTCCCAAAAATTTCCCAACTTCCACAAGGCATAACTTGCTCAATTTTTAAGATTTTCACATGTTCTTGGACATTTTGGAAATGTCTTTGAGTCCTTTAACCAATGCCTTTTGTCCCATGTAATTTTGATTTACCAATCTCAAGTTATGGTCTTTGACTTAAAGTCCCTTTTTGTTGACTTTTGAAAATGACCTATAATGTTGAAATTGATAACTTTTTGTGAGAGCATTTCTTGGACTTGAAATATGAAGATGAATTGTAGGAAATGTCTTTCTCTTCAAAATGAGCTTTGTATGGAATTTTTCTGATAATCCATGTGAAAGTTATGCCCTGGTCAATTTCAGTTGACTTTTTCAGCTGTCCAAATATAGCAACTTTTGCATCTTTGATGATTTCTGAGCCAAATCTTGAAAATCATGATCAAGCATTGATCAAATGATGTT
The DNA here is from genome assembly GCA_948472305.1 of Vicia faba. Taxonomy (NCBI): domain Eukaryota; kingdom Viridiplantae; phylum Streptophyta; class Magnoliopsida; order Fabales; family Fabaceae; genus Vicia; species Vicia faba. The sequence goes on along the minus strand of OX451741.1, from coordinate 918,148,321 downwards.
TGTGGCTTCAAAATGATATATTGACCAAAAATTTGAACTTTTGACTGTCAAATGACCATTTTGCCCCTACAGTTGACTGTAGTGCAATTTAGGGTTTTGACTGTGCAATTTTGAGCTGAATGCCTTGAAACTTGATATGAGGCTACTTGACCATCTTTGTAAGCATATGAGACTTGATTGGGCCTTTGAAATCTTCAATTTCTTGATCAGAACTCAAACCCTAGTTTTGACTGCATAGGAGACAGTTGAACTGCATAACCCTTGGGGAATTTTGTGACCTGGCTTGTCAATTTCTTGAAGAATATGGGAGGGCAAATTTTGGGGTACAACAGTCATCAAAGATCTAAGAAATTCAAATCGATGTAGATAGACTCAATCGAAAGAGCTATAAGGATATACATGTGGTCCATTTGAAGGAGAAAATTCTAGGCCAATCGAAGAGCAAGGATAAGGGGTACTTCGAAGGAATGATTAACAAAGTGTCCTTCGATTGGCATATCAGAGCAAGATATCTTTAGATGATAATATCAACAAAATCAAGCAATCAATGCAAAAGCTAACTAATCAAAGAAGCTCTAATAAAGAAGTTTCTGAACACTTTGAATCAAAACTCTAGGCCAACCGAAGAGCAACACTGGAGGGAATTCGAAGGAGCCAAATGTGTCCAGGTTCATCCTAAGATTCAAAGAGGCATGCATGTTTCAAAAATGGAAGTTTTTCAATGTGTCTGATTTTGGTCTCATGACCTTCAAAGCTTGTTTAATGGCTGTCTCTTTCCATTTCCATGCACCCCCATCTCCTATAAATATAAGACACTCACACCACCGATCAAAATAAGGAGACATACACTAAAGACCTACGCTTACATATTACCTCACACACACAAGGATTGCCGATTAAAGGAGCGCGCACAACCAGTCTCAGAGCAAAATTTTTAAGCTCTCCAAAATTTCCAAAGCAAAAGAGCACGAGGAGACTCCCATTTCCAACCAGTTCCTGTCAAACTCGAAGTCACCCCAAGCCCAAGCATCTCTCCCTTGGTAAAATTTCAAATTCATATTCTTGTTTTCATGATGTACTGATGTTTTCCAATGTTTTATTTATAGCCAGGATATTATATAGCACAACATACACACGAGCATACAAAGATAGAGGGCACAATATGTGCTTTTCATTGAATCCCAAGAAATCATGGTTTTCTAAGGAAAACGAACCCAGATTTGAATTCAAAGAAGTCAAATTAATGGAAGGTCGAATTAGGAAAAAGATCTGGATTCACACCCAGGTCATGCTTTTGTTTTGTTGACACTTTTTCTTGCAGATTTTAGTGCTTTCCTCCATAGGAAAGTCATCAGACGCCTCCAGCAACATTCTTTGCTGGATCGAAGGCCTGTATTCACAAGATCGAAGGTCATCCTCCATGGATCGAAGGTCATCCTCCATGGATCAAAGGCCTGTCTTCACAAGATCGAAGGTCATCCTCCATGGATCGAAGACCATCATTTTCCTTGATCGAAGGATTCCTTTTCTTGCATTCATTCTTATTTTTTTATTCATTTATTTTAAATAAAAAAAATCATAAAAAATAATAGACTTAGGTTTTCTTAAATTAATTTTAATTTTGTAAATTAATTAGATTAATTATTTAAACTTCATTTTATCAATTTAAAATCAATTAGACCTAGGTTTATTTAATTCAAATATTTTCTTAACAAAAAAAACAACAAAAAAAAGATTTTCTTATTTACTTAGAAATTTTTTAGACGTCTCTTTTCCGTTACGCGCGCATTATTTATTTTTCACATTTTTCATATTTTTGTATCTGCTGATGGAATGTAATAGATAATTAACTAGGGCTTTACTGCTTTTTCCTTTATTCTCTTTCCCTCCATTTTGACATGTAAATACCCTCCCCAAAGCATTGTAATAGCGTAGGATTTACATTTATGCACTTTTAATTCTTGTACGTATATTAACTGCTAGATGTATGACTAATAGGATTGTATAGAAAGACTGAAATCAAACGTTAGCAAACCTAATGCAAGATTAAAATAATTGAAAACAACACAATTTCACATGCGCACCTCTAGGGTACCCCACTTTGGTTGCCTTCGGAAAAATAGTCATGTCCCTCGAAACGGAGACGCTTTACAAAGACCCATAATTCAAAAGATCATAGTCCCTCGATGACCCTACAGTTGCCTTTCGGTAAATGATCTAGTCCCTAAACAAAATTGCTAATGCGTCTCCACATGTTGCCTTTATGACTGTACATCCCTTTGATTGTCCCTTAAACATCCAACGATAGGGCTACCTGCTCACTAATAGTAGGATAACACTGTCTAAAGGATATGAGGAAAAGAACAAACTTTTTTGAGTACAAGTAGATAGCTCTTAGATGCTTGCTCAAATAAAACAAACTTTTTACACTTACACATTTTAAAAGCAACTTTCAAAAACATTCGCTTCATCAATACTCATGAGGAATGATACAAGAGTTATCATGAAGCGAATCGATGCACAAAGGCAAATTTCAAAATACTTTTCAAAACACATAAAAAGCACAAGGTATTTTAAAAAAATGAGCTCAGCATCTAAGAGCTTATAGAAAACTATGGATGGAAAGGGTGCTAACACCTTCCCTTTCCATAATCTACCCCCCTTACTCAGAAAATTCTTGAAAAGGTCTTTTTCTGTTCTTTTCACTCTTTCCTTAATTTGGTTAAAAGAAAAGTCGGTGGCGACTCTTGCTTACCGCAACATTTGTGAACATAAATGCAAAACCAGTATAACAGTCGATTCTGACACCTTATCACAATATGGCATCCCCGAAAGAATCATTATGGATAATGATACTAATCTTAACAATAATATGATCATGAAACTCTGCATGCAGTTCAATATTAAGCATCATAATTCCTCTCCATATTGATTGAAAATGAATGGCGTAGTGGAAGCCGTCAATAATAACATCAAGAAGATTATACAGAAGATGACAATGAAATATAAAAATTGGCATGAGATGTTACCATTTGCTCTGCATGGCTATCTCACCTAAATGCAAACATCAATTGGGGAAACCCCGTTCTCTCTAGTCTATGGTATGGAAGTTGTCCTACATGTCGAAGTCCAGATTCCTTCTCTAAGGATTATGAAAGATGCAGACTTAGATGAAGATGAGTGGATTCAGAGTAGACTGGACCAGATAAACTTGATCTACGAGAAAAGGCTTGCGACTGTTTGTCATGGTCAGATGTACCAGAAAATTATGATTAAAGGCTTCAACAAGAAAGTCAAGCATCAGGTATACTAGGTTGGTGACTTGGTAATAAAGCGCATCATCTTGCTACAAGGTGATCCCAGGGGACTCCCACCTACGAAGGGCCATTTGTAATCAAGAAGATATTTTATGGCGTTGCTATGATACTTACCACCATGGACGGTGAATATTTTCCACACCATGTGAACACGGACATAGTCAAAAGATACTACGTATAAAAGAGACCCGCTAGGTTGATCGACCTTGGAAAAAATAAGGGCATCTAGGCTGTAGCGGTAGAAATGTTGATACTAAGACATTGGATTAACTTGACTCGCATAGATCAAAATAAAAATCACCACCTCGCTTTATTATTTCAAAAGGAATGGGAAAAGAGTGAATAACCTAAAAAGAGGGGGAGAGAATCTAAGTTCGGGGGTTGGTTATGCAAAGGGAAGGTATTAGCACCCTAAACATCTACGGTACTCTGTAGGAACCTCTTTGTAAGTATGTGTATTTTGGCTATAAATGTTGTATAAAAATAAATTGTAGAGATGAGAAAAGAAGTATTTTTTATGATTTTTGCACCCACCGCGATTGCGAACCTTTAGTGCCTACATACCACCTTTCATGCAATGGGGGATCAGGGTACCCTTAATTCACCTTTAAAAATTTTAAAACACAAGTGTGTTGGTTAATTTTAAGATGCGAGATATCATCATCTTATCCGAGTGGAAAACGTACTTACTACCCACAATTATGAGAAAGGAGAATTTTAATCATCTCAAAGTGGAGGATATAGCTTGGATTTTAGAATAAAAAAAGCCTCGCTCAACGCCCAAGTGAAAAATATCTCACTTAACTACATATCGTAGAAGTATAGTAGCTCACATCACTACAATGATTGACAAGAGTCTAATATTTTTGAGAAAATTTTGAGGTGAAAAGCCAAAGTGACAAAGATAATTTGAATGAGATTGATTGAATTTTAGTCTTCTCACAAAAAGGTCAAAGTATTATTAAGTTAATTAAAGTTTGATTATGAAAATGTTTTTGAAAATGCATGGACATAAGTCCAAGTTTATTTGTGAAAGCGGTTCAAGTTTTAAAAACAAGAATTTTCAAAATGAGGGATAGTATTTTTGAAATTAAAGAAGGTGGGAGGAGATGAAAAGAATATCCTAAAGCATAAGGTAAAAGCTAGGGAAAAGAACCGTCTAACCAACAAGAAGCCAACACGTGACATAATGAATCAATGTAGAATTCACATCCTTTTGATTTGAAACCAAACAAGCAAAGATAATAAACCTCTTAAGAAAACCAAGCTTCAATTATATTAAGTCTTCACAAAAATTGGGCAGAGTAACGATTGTATACAGATGAATTCTCAATCACAGATAAAGCATACAATCAAAATAACCTGTACACAAAGAAAACAAACAAACAACCTAATGTCTTGGGGTAAACCCCAAGAACTCAATACAAAATAAAAGTTGAGGTCACAAGGTCTCTAAGTAGGTCACAACTTCTAATCCAAAGTCCAAGAAGTCCATGACTCCATAATGCAATGGATAGTAACCAAGTAGTCCAAGTAACATTAAAGTTTTTTATGGTTCAAGTTGATTATTAGGTATCTTCAAAAAGAAAATGAAAGCTCAAATGAGAAAAATAAAAATGACATAAAAAGTAAATGCTAAAGTGAGCAATAAAGAAAATAACATGAAATGTGAATTCTAAAATAAAAGTGCTTAAAGTAAAAACATAAAGTAAAAGTATAAAATAAAGTTAATTGTTAGGAATTAGTGGTTAGTTGAATGACCATCTTGAAACTTGTATTTGGAACTCATTGGAAGATTGATAAAATCAAAGCCTCTCAACAACAAGTTGCATTTGCTTTTTGTCAAGTATATCATTCATTTAAATCTCAAGGCAACAATAAATGATCAATGATGTTTAAGTGATCCAATTTGACCAAAATTGATGAAAATTCATTGTTGGATTGGTAGGACCAAAGCCTCCTAACAATGAATCTCAAGGTTATTAGATCAAAGGGTTCAAATTAACATACTTGGACTTACAAACATGGGTTTGGACCATGAATGATCATTTTCTAAAATCGGGACAAAATCTAGTGCTATGTTAAGCAATCGTAAGTGGACTTATATAGAAGTTGTACCTATTTTGAGGTCGATAGCAATGTATGTAACATATGTTTTGTGAAATGATATGGAAATTATTCTCCAACAACATTTAGTACAATAAGAAAGGAATAAGATGAAGAGGCATGTGGTAAGAATTAAACCATATTTGAACCAAAAATTTAATCAAACTATTATTAAAATCATTCATCCATTTTTTGTGGAGTCAAACTCAAAACCATGGATCCAATGATGTTAATAAAGCTTATGATAAAAAATTCATAGTCCAAGATCAACCAGAATATAATACAAAATGAAATAGTATTTTAAAATAAAGAAAATGATTTTTAAAATGATTTTTAAATGAAAATAAAGGGGGGAAATAACAATTGTATTGGAAACATCCAAGAAAAATTAACTAAGACCATGAGCTCAAATATTTATACAAATCTTTTGGTAATTTTTTAAAGTCAAAAATTATTTTTAAAATTAAAAGAAATAGGCAAAACAAACCAAAAATTGTGAAAAATAGTAAAGTCAGAAAGAAAAAAATGAGGTCACCAATATTTGTCAAAAGATCATTGTATCCTTCAATATTTTTTCAGAATTTAAAAATTAAGAAAAGTATTTTTAAACATTTAAAACAATTCAAATAAAGTGAAAAATTATAAAAAATATCAAAATAAAAAATAAAATGTGAAAAAATAATAACCAGAAAGAGAAAAATCAAAAGTATTTTTCATGATTTTTTTAGATTTTTTGAAGTAAAAATGAATTTTCTATGATTTTTAGAAGTTTAAAACAATTTAAATATAAAAATCAGAAAATAAAAAAAGTCAAAAAAATATGGACCAATGGATGAGAGTTAAAACGCATTAGTAAGCTAATCCAATGGATCAGACGCGTTGTGAATATCATGCTCTTTGCTGAATAAAGCATGGAATCATTTATTTAAATCAGATTTTAAAAAATGCGTGGCATGCCTTCATTGGTTGATAGATGATACGTTGGTCATCTTTAACCTCCAGCCAACTAATTTGCAGGTACTAGAAATTGTAAAATTAGGACACGAGACTGATACCATTCGGTTCGTCTCTTCAAGACGATTCCAATGGTACCTTCGCGAAAATTTTATATAAACTGTAGCTTAGTCGTTTTTGAAAATAAGTTTTGAAAATGGATTTGAAATTTAATGGCCAAAATGTACTTCCAGTTGAAAACAAGTGTTGCGACTAGAATCAGAATGATGAGAGCTTCATAACGGTATCAAAGTTTGAGAGAATTGGTGAAGGAATCTACCTATTGAAGTTAAGTTGTAGAGCTCTGAAACTGAACTTGGCTAGCATGATTTAGGAAGTCTTAGAGCTTAATAATTTTTCTATTAGCTCCAGTGAGGTTCAAGGAAGGTGAATTGACAAAGAAAAATGATTGAGAAAGGCTGTAAGAGCAAATTCGAAGTTGCAGAAAATTGAGTTCAAGAGGAAGTTTGGCAGGGTGATTATGGCTCTCTAAGCTTGAGAAAATGAATGAGGGATGATCATCTATTTATAGGGAAGCTGATTGAATGCTCAAGCGTGTGACATGATGAAGTTTGAAGGAAAATCGTGTGAAGTTGCAAACAAGAAAAGTGTCACTTATAATTTGATCATCATCCAAAACATGCATTTTAATATGCTAATCACTTCTGGAGGTTCACTAAACATGTTTAGAAGAAAAAGCGCACAGAAAAAATGTGTTTAGAAGCTAAATCAAGGATTTCAAATTCTGACTTTTGAAGAAACTTCAGTTTTAAGTTACCAAGTTCAAATTAATGGCATTCTCAGTTCAAGGAGTCTTAGGACATGATTCTTGAAGCTTTAGAAAGATGAGATCACAAGCTTCACAATGTGCAAATAATGGAATTAAATGTATGCTTGAGCTAAAAATTGTGATGAGTCAAAGTTGAGAAAAAGAGGTTGACTTTCTATACTTAGAAAATTTCTACGTTTTTCTTCAAAAATGACCTATAATGTCTTGCATCCAAACACAATATTCCCTTTGAATTTTGATCTTGACCAAAAAATATGGCATGAAGTAGATCTCTTGAATGAAATTTTGAGACTTGAACCATGCAAAATCTCCAAAAATTGAGAAAATTATGACTTGTTGAAATTGGCAAAAATTCATAAAATGACCTATAATCTTTTGCATCCTTAGGGTATCTTCCATTCATTTTCACACTTTGCACTTAAAAGAAGGGTTTGAGTTCACATCGTCAAGATCAATATGGAAAAATAATGGGCTCAAGGTGATAAAAATTGACCAAGTTATGATCTTTTGAAGTCACATAAGGGAATTTGATGATTCATCTAGAAGACTTGTAATCTTTCTTCATCATTAGGTACCTTCCATACAAAATTTACTTGAAACTTTTGAAGTAATTTTTTGATAACACTTTAAAGAGAAGGGTGATTTTGGAATCACTCAAAAATACCAAAAGATGAGCAAGATATACCCCATTGAATTTCAAAACCCCAGCTCCTAGAGCAACAAGATACCTTAGAAATCCTTTTACAATTTTGATCAACTTTCTTGCACAAATAATTTTGTCATATAAATATAATTTGTTAAGGATGATAGTGAGGAACCATAGAAATCATAACCACTTACAAATATTGATAATTGAGGGAAATATGCACTTGTGATCAATGAATCAAGAACTTGTCCAATTAGGTCAAACTTCTTCAATCAACCCTTGTACCTTTGAAATATTTTAAACAACTTGAGGCATAATGAATCATAATAGACTTTGTCATGATATTACTTCAAAATATATTCAATAATGAAGCTTGAATCTCATTGAAGCTTTGTTGAAGAAGGCATGGAAATATACTCATGAACCTATGTATCAACTTGCTAGAATGTGTTATGATTTCACCTATGATATCCACAATTAGGGAAAACATACATTATATTTATTAGTTAAAAGTTAATAAATACAAAACATGGATGATCACAAAATACAAGTCAAGGTGCTTGGTGATTCCCCATGAGCAAAGCTAAAGGTAAGGAGAAGAACCAAACCCTAATGTGTGATCTTGTTGCATTGTGATGGTATGAGATGATAGATGAATCTCAGGGGAGAAAATTGTGGTACAACAGCTTCCCTTATTTAGGTGTCTTCTATCTGAAGATGCAAAGATTAAAAACAATCTTCGTGTCGACGTGATTGAAGATGCTTAAATATAAAACAAGCCCCATTTTTGGCCCTAAGATGCCATGCAATGCTTATGATTATGAATGCAAATGAGCAACTACAAAAATGATGCAAGACCTCACTAGTGATATAGAAAATAAAAACAAAGATCAAATGGAAAACCTGACCAGGAAAATAAATCACAGGTGAACAAAAGACCTGACTCTATTGGGGTAAATCCCAGAGAGGAGACAGGATAACCGTGATCGACTGATGACTGCGAACTATCCACTCACTGAGGAGATAGCAAAAATCAACTTCGACCCACCGGGGAAAGAAGAGGTAAGATAATACCGATAAATACCAATATTAAGGGGGGGAATGATTATCATCAATGCTCCCGGTTGGGAACAAATGAACCTCTTTAGAGCAATATAAATTCAATTATGAACTACCTTCCATAATGACAAGGATACCATTCATAGAAATAACAAATCTCAATAATAAACTACCTTCCATAATGACAAGTCTACCATTCATTGAATTAAAAAATATCAACAACAAACTACCTTCCATAATGACAAGGCTACAATTCATTAGAGTAACAAATCTCAACAAGAAACTAACTTCCATAATGACAAGGCTACCATTCATTGGATTAACAAATCTCAGCAACAAACTACCTTCCATAATGACAAGGCTAACATTCATTGGAGTAACAAATCTCAGTAGCGAACTACCTTTCATAATGACAAGGATACCATTTGAAATTCTGGCAGCAGATACTCAATGTCACAATGAATGTTATGACACCGTATCTGACGTTCTATAAGACAGTAAGTCTAAAAGCAGTAAATAACACAGTCAATTGTTTACCCAGTTCAGTGTGAAACAACACCTACTCTGGGGGCTACCAAGCCAGGGAGGAAATCCACTATAAGAGATATTAATTCAGGAATAAACCTACCAGTTTATCTCCTTCACTTAAGACCTACCCAATGCAACTTCAATCTAAGTTCACCTTAAACCTGAGTTCCTACTCACTCCCCCTCAATCACAGCAGTGACATTAAACAATTGACTAATGAAATTATGAAGACACTCTTCAGAACATACACTTGATTATGCTTCACAGCTTTTAATCAAGTAACACAAACACTTGTGCTTCAAAGCTTTGAGTGATACATAAACCTAACTTGACTTTGCTTCAAAGCTTTAATCAAGTGACACAAACACTCGTGCTTCAAAGCTTTGAGTGATACACAACCCTTACAATCAAATCCTACTCCAAGTCACTTATCACAATGATAATTGCTTGGATTACAGTAGTTAAAACTATACAGTCCCTTATTGATCTTCTGTCAAAAGTTGTCTTCACCAACAACCTTCCTGTTGAATATATAGGCAGCTGTTCTTCAGTTACGGCTTCCACGAAAATAGCTAGGGTTAATTAGGGTTAACCTCAAGACTTGGTCACATGACTTTATCAACCAGATTGGGGTTAAGCTAAGTTAACCTAAAGTCCACGTGAGATTCTGTTCTGGACTGTATAAACCATATTCCTGAAAAATCTCAGAATTAAGAAAACTGCATAACTGTTAGATCAGTACATGATGTCTTAACATTGGTTACGACAACAAGAATCCTGTTTACTGATTTTGGTAGAATGCAATAAATGTGATCATTGCATAATGATCAGCTTAACACTCATATTGAGCAGCTTCTGTATGCCATTCTTTTTCTGCAGAAAGTACCTAGTAACCCAGAATGTTATGACATCAGTCATGACATTCACACACCTGGTTTTACCAAAAAAACATGCCAATAACCCAACACTTACAAACTCCCCCTTTGGCAAATTTTTGGCTAAAACCCCTAAATAATCAGAGATTAGAGAGCAGCAGAAATAATATGTCTGCAGAAAAAAATGTCTACCAAGTATAGTTAACACAAAATCTTCTCCCCCTCTTTAGCCATAAATAGGCCAAAGATACATGTAATTTTAGGTTATAAAGTTATCCAACAGGAATAATAAAACAAAAAAAATTTAGAGGTCACTTGCAGCAACAGGTACCATCAGCAAGCTTGTCAACTCCACTGATCTTCAAGCACTGTCATCTTCAGAGGAGGCACTATCTTCAGCATTAAGCTGATCTTCAGCTGCATCCTCTTCCCTTCTTTGTCCTTCAATCTCCTCCTGTTCTAGTCTAGCAATCAGGTCCTCAAGAGTCCTTTTCCTTGTTTCCAGCTCTTTGCAGGTTTCCTTCAGCACAGCTATAACATCAGTTTTCTTGGACTGAGTTTTGACAAATGATGTCTCAGCTGATGTCATGACAATGTCAGGAACATGAGTTCCCTGAAATAGCTTATAGTGCAACCCAAGAGCAGGGGCTCTTTTGCATACAGTATCTTTTTCAACTAGAATGTCTGGATACTGAGCAAGGACTATACCACATAGGAGGGAGGGAAAGGCAATAGGGCCTTTACAGCATAGCTTCCAGCATGTTTTAAAGTTTGATCAAAGATATACTTGCCATAGTCAAATTTTGTCCTGGTTCCAACAGCATAAATGAATCTTCCCAATCCTGTGGAGATGGTTGATTTATGGTTGGTGGGAACCCAGTTGGCTGCACCAATCTTGTGCAGAATGGCAAATTTCATGCTCAGCTTGCTTGCATTCAGCTTGCCTTTTAAGGGCCAGCTCTTGACTTGATTTGCAGTGATGGTTTGGCATACTTGGTTGTTAGTAACCTCTAGCTCAGGGCAAGCATCATCTGGTCTTCCTAGGAATTTGTTTATTTCAGAGGGAGAGAAATTTACCTTTCTTCCTCTCACATAGACACATTTAAAGTCAACTGACCTTCCATCAACACATCCATCAGATAAATTCACTATGAATTCTTTGACAAGAGCTTCATAGCAGTTGGTAAACTTTACCACAATAATCATTAGACCAGCAGTTTTGATTAGGTTCATGATCTCCTTACATTCCATGGCACCATTGTTCAGTTCTCTTTCCAAGGCTATCCTTTTCAAACAAACATACTTCCACCTGTTTGCATTCTCAGGGTGGTGAAAAGAAATGTTGTCAGTGGGGACTTCAGGAACTTTAGACATTTTTCTTGATGGGAGTTTCCTGTTGAGAGGAATGTCTTCAACATCAAATTCAAATTCTGATTCCTCATCAGAATCAGAGGGTTCAGGCTCTTTCCTTTTCTTTGCTATTGTTTGTCTCACAGGCTTTGAGAGACTACCAGCAGGTACTCGGGTTTTCACCTTCCCTTTTGACAATCCAGTCTTCACAGTTCCAGTCTTGTTTTCAAACCTTGTTTTCTTATGAACAACATCAGCAGTCTTCTCTTTGGTAAGACATTTTGCAGCATCCTGCTTTCCTTTTCTGTTCATCACCCTTCTAGCTATGCTAGGGTTGATATTTGCAATTAGGTCATTGTCAGAGTATTCTGCATCAACATCAATAACTAGGGGTTCAACATCCTTCTCTGAAGGGTTCTGGAGATCATCAATATTTTCAGGTGATTTCCTAATGTTGTCATCCGGTGTCTCAACATTCTTAGTGACATCTGGATTCGTTTCAACATTTGGACTAGCAGATTCTTGATTTAAAGGTACAGAAATGTCAGGTACCGAGTGATTCTCATTTAGAATCCTTGTAACAAGTCTAGCTATTGCTTGATGAACATAAGCTGAGCCTTCCCTATTTGTTATTTCTGAGGGAACAAAAGATGATGGTTGAGAGGGATTACCAGATGAAGAAGCTTGAGACCTTCTTGCATGTCTTGTTCTCAGCTTTTTAATCTTAGAGGGGTCCGCTGCCAGTTCACGAAGAGGAGTTATCTCCAGAACATCAGAATCCATGCAGTTTCTGATTGCCCTAGGTTCTCGATCAGAGGATGCGGAAGAAGCAGTCGTCTTTGAAGAGGATGATGTCATGGATAGTTGAGACATTTTGAGAGTCTTAGAAAACCAGTAACAACGAGAGTAAAAACTTTGATCGAGAGAATGAAAATTGTTGCAGAGCCGAGAGAGGAAGGAGATAAATGAGTGTCTATTCAACTTCTTAACAATTGTGAAAGAAGTAGGGAAACAGATGATTAACCCAATCAAAATAGACTTAACAAAAAAATCTCCTTCATCACATGTTTTAAGCAAAATTAATTGCTACATTTCCTCATGTTGGCAAATACCCAACTTGCCCCTCAAATTTTCAAATTGATTTGCATCAAGTGCCTTGGTAAATATGTCAGCCAGTTGAAGTTCAGTGGCAACATGTTCCAGTTTAATCTTCTTCTCCTCTACAAGATCTCTGATGAAGTGATGTCTAATGTCAGTGTGCTTGGTCCTGCTATGCTGAATAGGATTCTTGGAGATGTTGATAGTGCTCAGATTGTCACAATACAATGTCATAACATCTTGTGTGACATTATACTCTGTAAGCATCTGTTTCATCCAGATCATTTGAGAACAGCTACTACCAGCTGCTATGTATTCAACTTCAGGAGTAGATAGAGACACACAGTTCTGTTTCTTGCTGAACCAGGAAACAAGATTATTTCCTAAGAAGAAACATCCTCTAGAGGTGCTTTTTCTATCATCAGCACTTCCAGCCCAATCAACATCACAGTAACCAGTCAGAGTTGGTTCACATCCATGAGAGTACAGCAAGTCATAGTTGTGTGTTCCACTTACATACTTCAGAATTCTCTTCACTTGGTTGATATGACTTACTTTGGGTTCAGCCTGATATCTTGCACATACTCCAACTGCAAAAGCAATGTCAGGTCTACTAGCTGTTAAGTATAGCAAACTTCCTATCATACTTCTGTATAAGCTTTGGTCCACCTTGACCCCACTTGAATCTTTGGACAACTTTAAGTGAGTAGGTGCAGGAGTACTTTTGTGACTGGCATTCTCCATCCCAAACTTCTTGACAATGTTCTTTGCATACTTGCTTTGAGACAAGAAGATTGAGTCTTCCATCTGTGTGACTTGCAGTCCAAGAAAGTAGGTCAATTCTCCCATGAGGCTCATTTCAAATTCAGCTTGCATCTGGTTAGCAAAATGTTTAACCATTTTATCTGACATTCCCCCAAACACTATGTCATCAACATATATTTGAGCTACCATTATCTTTCCTCCTTCATTTTTGACAAAAAGAGTTTTATCCAAGCCTCCTTTCCCGTATCCTTTGTCAGAGAGGAATTTTGTCAACCTGTCACACCATGCTCTAGGAGCTTGTTTCAGGCCATATAAAGCTTTCCTCAATTTGTAGACATGATCAGGGCAGTTTGGATCCACAAATCCTTTAGGCTGTTCCACATAAACTTCCTCATTTAAGTACCCATTTAGGAAGGCACTTTTTACATCCATCTGAAATAACTTGAACTTGAGGAGACAAGCAATACCTAGTAGGAGTCTGATTGATTCCAGTCTGGCTACAGGAGCAAACGTCTCATCAAATTCAACGCCTTCAACTTGAGTGTATCCTTGAGCAACAAGTCTTACCTTATTCCTGGTGACAACTCCTTCAGCATCTGATTTGTTCTTGTAGATCCATTTTGTTCCAATGATGTTTGTTCCTCCTGGTCTAGGAACCAACTCCCATACTTCATGTTGCTTGAATTGGTTCAATTCATCTTGCATTGCTCCAATCCAGTATTCATCAGTTAAAGCTTCCTTAACATTTCTTGGTTCAATCTTAGATACAAAACAAGAGTTTGAGATGATTTCTCTAGATCTTGTAATGATTCCACTGTTAGGATCTCCTATGTTGAGTTCCTTAGGATGATCTTTCTGAATTCTGATGGAGGGGTCTTTGTTAGCTTCCTTTGATTCAGATTCTGATGAAGTATTTTTAGGAATATCATCCTTTTGAGTTGAAGTTTCAAAGAATGTCTCAACATCATATGGGACATTTGTTCCCTCATGGTAATCATCCACTATAACATTTATAGATTCCATCATAACTTTGGTCCTGGAATTGAATACCCTATAAGCTCTGTTGTTGGTAGAGTATCCTAGGAATATTCCTTCATCACTTTTAGGGTCCATCTTTCTCCTTTGTTCACGATCTGTCAGAATATAGCATTTGCTTCCAAATACATGGAAGTACTTCACTGTAGGCTTTCTTCCTTTCCAGAGTTCATAAATGGTGGATGATGTTCCCTTTCTCAAGGTGACCCTGTTATGGACATAATAGGCTGTATTCATAGCTTCAGCCCAAAAATGAATAGGAAGTCTTTTGGCATGTATCATAGCTCTGGCAGATTCCTGTATGGTCTTGTTTTTCCTTTCTACAACTCCATTTTGCTGAGGAGTTATAGGTGAAGAGAATTCATGATTAATTCCTTCTGAGGAACAGAACTCATCAAACTTACTGTTTTCAAATTCCTTGCCATGATCACTTCTGATTCTGACAATCCACCCTTCTTTTTCTCTTTGAATTCTTTTGCACAGTTCTTTAAACACTTCAAATACATCAGATTTTCCCCTAATGAAGTTAATCCAGGTGAATCTGGAAAAATCATCCACAACAACATAGGCATATCTTTTTCCACCAAGACTTTCCACCTGCATTGGTCCCATCAGATCCATATGTAGAAGTTCTAGTACCTTAGAGGTGGTCAGATGTCTTGACTTTGGATGTGACATCCTAGTCTGCTTCCCAACCTGACATTCACCACAGACTCTCCCTTCATCAATTTTCAGCTTTGGAATCCCTCTGACTGCCTCCATAGATATAATCCTTTTCATTCCTCTTAGATGTATATGGCTAAGTTTTTGGTGCCACAGTTTCACTTCTTTTTCTTCTTTGGCAATAGAACACACAGAAGAGTAATTAGTGTTCTCAGGCTCCCACAAGTAGCAGTTGTATTTAGATCCGACTCCTCTCATTACAACTTCTTGCTTCTCATTAGTTACAAGACATTCAGATTTGGTGAAGTTGACCTTGAATCCTAGGTCACATAATTGGCTGATACTTATGAGATTAGCATTCAAGCCTTTTACCAGCAATACTTCATTTAGATTTGGAACTCTAGGGCAACCCAAGTTTCCAACTCCTTTGATTTCTCCTCTAGCACCATCTCCAAAGGTCACATAACTAGTGGTGTGAGGTTTAACATTATTGAGAAGATTCTTGATTCCAGTCATGTGTTTAGAACATCCACTGTCAAAGTACCAGTCTTCCTTTGCAGAGACTCTAAGGGAAGTGTGAGCTATCAGGGCAATATCCTTTTTCTTCCACTGTGGAGTATATGGTACCTTGTTAGACTTAGGTTTGACACCTGGGGTCTGATTAGGGTATCCATATAATCTGAAGCAGAATGGCTTTATGTGACCAAATCTCCCACAATGATGACATCTCCATCTTTGATACTTTTTCTTCATGTTTCTCTGTTCTCGATGTTGAGTGCTATGTTGTGACATCTGCTTTGACATTTTGTTTTTCAGGCCTGATCTTCTTGTCTATACCAGATTTCTTTGCTGCCACAAATCCTAGACCAGACTTGTTTCCCACATTTTGTCCAACCTGAAGGATTTCTTCTAATTTTTCAGTTCCATTTGTCAGCATCTTGACAAATTTGGTCATCTGGTCCAGTTTTGAGTTTAACATTTGAACTTCCCCTTCTAGATGACTTATAGTATCAATGCCTGCCTTTTTCTCAGCCTCTAACTTTATTATGAGTTTTGTTTGTCTCTCATTTTGCTGACAGACTTCATCACTTCTGATACATAATTTCTTGTAGGAATCAGCCAGTTCTTCAAATGTCACTTCCTCATCACTAGAGTCACTATCAGAGTTACAAACACCAGTTAGTGCAGTAACTAGTTTGGCAGATTCTTCTTCAGAATTACTTTCTGAATCACAGTCAGACCAAGTAACAAACATTCCTTTCTTTTGTTTCTTAAGAAAGGTAGGACATTCACCTCGAATGTGCCCATATCCTTCACATCCATGGCATTGAATTCCTTTGCTTTGATTTCCCTTCTCTTCAGACTTTGGTCTTCTGCTGGAGTCATAGGATCTGTTAATGTCAGAAGGAATGTTCTTAACATTTGACCTTGACTTTGGATCCATTCTCTTGATGAGTTTGTTGAATTGTCTTCCAAGCATGGCTATAGCTTCTGAAATATTTTCTTCTTCATCCTCCTTGTTTTCATCTTCAGTATTAGATACAAGTGCTATGCTCTTGTTTTTCTTGTCGACATTGTCACTGATCCCCATCTCAAAGGTATGAAGAGACCCAATGAGTTCATCCACCTTCAAATTGCTGATATCCTGAGCTTCCTCTATAGCAGTTACCTTCATTGTAAATCTTTTAGGCAAGGATCTGAGAATCTTTCTCACCAGTTTTTCTTCTGACATCTTTTCTCCCAATGCTCCTGAGGTGTTGGCAATCTCCAAGATGTTTATGTGAAACTCATGAATGGTCTCATCTTCCATCATCCTTAGGTTCTCAAATTTGGTAGTCAGCATCTGAAGCCTTGACATTTTTACTTTGGATGTGTCCTCATGGGTAGTTTTGAGAGTGTCCCAAACTTCCTTGGCCAGTTCACATTGATGTACTAGTCTGAATATGTTTCTATCAATTCCATTGAACAAGGCATTTAAAGCTTTGGAATTACCCAGGGCTAACTCATCTTCTTCTTTGCTCCATTCTTCCTCAGGTTTCAGACTGATTGTCCCATCTTTCTCAGTTATGGTGGGATGGTTCCATCCTTTGTCAGCAGCTCTCCAAGCCTTTTTGTCCAGTGATTTTAAGAAGGCAATCATACGAGGTTTCCAGTAGTCATAATTTGATCCATCCAGAATAGGTGGTCTGTTTCCAAAAACTCCTTCTTTGTCCATAACGCCAGAAAATAATATCCCTAGATCTCACCCAGTAAGACAGGCAGGGTGCCTGCTCTGATACCAATTGAAATTATGGAAGCAGATACTCAATGTCACAGTGAATGTTATGACACCGTATCTGACATTCTACAAGACAGTAAGTCTAAAAGCAGTGAATAACACAGTCAATTGTTTACCCAGTTCAGTGTGAAACAACACCTACTCTGGGGGCTACCAAGCCAGGGAGGAAATCCACTATAAGAGATATTAATTCAGGAATAAACCTACCCGTTTATCTCCTTCACTTAAGACCTACCCAATGCAACTTCAATCTAAGTTCACCTTAAACCTGAGTTCCTACTCACTCTCCCTCAATCACAGCAGTGACATTAAACAATTGACTAATGAAATTATGAAGACACTCTTCAGAACATACTCTTGATTATGCTTCACAGCTTTTAATCAAGTAACACAAACACTCGTGCTTCAAAGCTTTGAGTGATACATAAACCTAACTTGACTTTGCTTCAAAGCTTTAATCAAGTGACACAAACACTCGTGCTTCAAAGCTTTGAGTGATACACAACCCTTACAATCAAATCCTACTCCAAGTCACTTATCACAATGATAATTGCTTGTATTACAGTAGTTAAAACTATACAGTCCCTTATTGATCTTCTGTCAAAAGTTGTCTTCACCAACAGCCTTCCTGTTGAATATATAGGCAACTGTTCTTCAGTTAGGGCTTCCACGAAAATAGCTAGGGTTAATTAGGGTTAACCTCAAGACTTGGTCACAGGACTTTATCAACCAGATTGGGGTTAAGCCAAGTTAACCTAAAGTCCACGTGAGATTCTGTTCTGGACTGTATAAACCATATTCCTGAAAAATCTCAGAATTAACAAAACTGCATAACTGTTAGATCAGTACAGGATGTCTTAACATTGGTTATGACAACAAGAATCCTGTTTACTGATTTTGGTAGAATGCAATAAATGTGATCATTGCATAATGATCAGCTTAACACTCATATTGAGCAGCTTCTGTATGCCATTCTTTTTCTGCAGAAAGTACCTAGTAACCCAGAATGTTATGACATCAGTCATGACATTCACACACCTGGTTTTACCAAAAAAACATGCCAATAACCCAACACTTACACCATTCATTAGAGTAACAAATCTTAACAATGAACTACCTTCCATAATGACAAGGCTACCATTCATTGGAGTAACAAATCACAAAAACAAACTACCTTCCATAATGACAAGGCTACCATTCATTAGAGTAACAAATCTCAGCAACAAACTACCTTCCATAATGACAAGGCTACCATTCATTGGAGTAACAAATCTCAGCAACAAACTACCTTCCATAATGACAAGGCTACCATTCATTAGAGTAACAAATCTCAACAACGAACTACCTTCCATAATGACAAGGCTACCATTCATTGGAGTAACAAATCACAACAACGAACTATCTTCCATAATGATAAGGCTACCATTCATTGGAGTAACAAATCTCAGCAACAAACTACCTTCCATAATGACAAGTCTACCATTCATTGGAATAACAAGTCTGAACTTTCTATGGGAACTGTCAGACTTGTCAGGGAAGTACATGTTGCTCAAATAAAGAGACCTGCTACTTGCTATTATGAGGAGGAATTGCAATAATGATTTCCCAGGGGAAAGAAATAGGACTTCCAAGGGCAATGAAATATGGCTTGCTAGGGAAATGCCAATGTATTCATGTTGAAGAGATAAAAATCTTCACGTGCAAAATAAATGCATATTCTCAAACCGGGGCTAAATGCTTATCAAAATTAAAATAATAATACTGCTGGGGACCACCCATTCGAACCAGAAATAAATCGGAATAAAGCAGCCGACCAAAAATAACACCTTATAAGAAATAAAATCATGTGGGAACCACATTCCATCGAGATGATGAATTGAACAGGAAGGCTAAAGCAAAATTCTTCTATGAGAGATAACTCAGTGGGGAAATTGAAAGAATATACACTTTCTGCTTAAGGTTGACACTCTATTGGAGAGAGGATAACACAACTCTTAAAAATGGAGTAATATGTCAACAAAAAAATTAATGAATGCAAATGAACAATGATTTTCTAAATTCAACTATGCATGATGTTATGCATGAATGTATGAATGTTATCATGTATATGCTGACAAAACAGACATATAACACTGGGGATAACCAGACAAAACCAACTTGGGTACAGTCAGTGCTCGACTAAAACACATCCAAGATGAAAATTTCATGAGAAAGTAAGCACCGAATGAGGAATCAAATTCCTACTTCATGGCTTAACTCCAATGGGAGGGAACATAATCCGAAAATAATCAAATCACAACAATAAATCAGCACAGATACAGGGGTATAACATCCTCCTCCAGGCTTCACCGGGGAATATCACACAGAATTCAATGGGGAAAATAAATGTTTCACGGTCTGTACTTCTATTGGGATTATGATACTGATTTCAATGGGGGAAACAATACCATATTGTTGAGTCAACAACTGTGGATATTGTACTGATTTCATTGGGGAGGGAAATAATACATCACCCAGGGGAGACCAAGATACATTCTTCAATACTGAGAGTGAGGATTGCACCAACTTATCTAGGGAGAACTTATGAAACTTTATGGGGATAGCCTTATCCATGGATTTAAGAAGTCAAACATTGCAGCAAGAAATCAAACTTATGTGAATTTTAAATCAAATCCAGCACTTTGCGGGAGAAAACCCAAAAAGTTAACAACTGTTTCAACATTTCTTAAAAAAGACATTGCCCTTGTCTGGTTGCCTCACTGGAGAAAACGGGATAAAGACCTCATACCCTGCAAACCTTAAATCAAAATGAACTGAGACTTGACTGGGGAGAATGGAGTCACAAACCCACTACCGCACCATACATCAATTAGTATCATCTTCAATTATCTGAGAAGCACAAGAAAATCATACTCAAACCAGTAAAAGTGACCTGGGAGAGCCTTTCCCGGGGGATTCATACTTCTAAAATTTCAGAGTTCGTCCATCCTTGGGCTCGCTATTTTTGTTCTCCTTGAAACATAAAATCTAAAGCAAGAAGTAATTTTTAAATTCTTTTCAAAAAGAACAATTTTTGTTATTTAATCTGTTTTCTTTGGAAATTAGTATCAATAATAAATGAAGTCTTTGTAAGTTGAACAAGATAAGAATTGCAAAGAATTGGATAAAATCCCAAACTTTATTAATAGAACAGTAGTCTGCGAATGGCGAGACTCCATAGATGATTACAAAGTTTGGAAAATGGTAATATATATTGGAAAAAATACATTGAAATACAATGACCACCATTCTCCCTAACAACTTTGAATTCTTGTGTAGCGACTTCGGTTGAAGAGCGGTGAGGATTCAAGAAGATTGGTGCTTCAATGATCAATTCTTGTCTAATGCAGTCACTTGCTAAGAAATCCCTAACTTTTTCCTAGGTTTCCCTTACGAGTTTTCAACCTACCAGGAAAATTTATTCTATTTATGTCTCTAATTTTTGCCTATACCGCCCTTTCGGGTTTTCAGCCTACCAAGACGCTCCTTTTTTGCCTAAGCCGCCATTTTGGATTTTCAACTTAGCGAGCATTCTTTTATTTTTTTAGGCGAAGTATTTCTTGACTGCATCAGCATTTACGGGACGTGGGAACTCCTCGCCATCCATAGTTTCAAGAATCAATGCACCTACAGAGAAGGCTTTCTTGTCAACATATGGGCCTTCAAAATTGGGAGTCCACTTGCCCCTAGAATCAACGTTAAAAGACACGATCTTCCTGAGAACGAGGTCGCCTTCTCTGAATTCACGAGGGTTGACCTTCTTATCAAAAGCTTTCTTCATTCTTTTCTGGTATAGATGACCATGACACAAGGTCTTCATCTTTTCTCTTCAATCAAATTCAACTGGTCAAACCTGTTCTGGACGCATTTAGCCTTTGACAACTTGGCTTCCATTATCACGCGTAAAAAGGGAATCTCAACTTCAATGGGGAGCACTGCTTCCATGACATACACAAGAGAGTATGGAGTTTCCCCCGTTGAAGTGCGGACAAATGTTCTATACCCATGCAAAGCAAAATGGAGCATCACATTCCAATCTTTATAAGTGACAACCATTTTCTGGATGATTTTCATGATGTTCTTATTAATAGCTTCAACAACCCCATTCATCTTTGGCCTATAGGGAGATGAATTGTGATGGACAATCTTGAATTCTTTGCAAAGTTCTGTCATCATTTTATTATTCAGATTTGAGCCATTGTCGGTGATAATCCTGCTTGGCACACCATACCGACATATGGGATTGTTTTTAATGAAGCGCACCACCACCTGCTTAATGAAGTTGGCATAAGAAGCTTCTTCCACCTATTTGGTGAAGTAGTTAATTGCCACCAAGATGAAACAATGTCTATTTGACGCCTTGAGCTCAATCATTCCAATCATGTCAATACCCCACATAGAGAAGGGCCATGGGGAAGAAATAACATTGAGAAGTGTCTGGGGCACATGGATTTTGTCAGCATAAATTTGGCACTTATGGCACTTCTTCGCAAATTTGTAACAGTCAGATTCCCATGTCAGGAAATAATAACCTACCCTAAGCATCTTTTTTGCCATCGAATGTCCATTAGCATGAGTACCAAAGGAACCTTCATGGACTTCATGCATCAACACGTCTGCTTCGTGTCTATCCACGCATCTGAGCAAGACCATGTCATAATTTATTTTGTATAACACATCTTCGTTGAGGAAAAAGCTTCCTGCCAACCTTCTCAATGTCTTTCTATCTTTATTTGACGCACCAATCGGGTATTCTTGAGTTTGGAGAAAATTCTTGATATCATAATACCAAGGTTTTTCATCTGAGACTTCCTCAGCTGCAAACACATGAGCCGGTCTATTCAAACGTCGCGTTGTGATACAAGGCACATCATTCCAAGTTTTCACTTGATACATAGAAGCCAGAGTTGCCAAACCATCCGCCATCTGATTTTCATCTCTGGGAATATGATGGAATTCAACTTTTTTAAAGAAGGGTAATAATATTCTAGCATGGTCTTTGTAAGGGATCAAGCCAGGGTGACAAGTATTCCATTATCCTTTAATCTGATTAACTACCAAAGCTGAATCACCATATACATCTAGGACATTGATTCTGAGACTAATTGCTTCCTCGAGACCCATGATACAAGCCTCATACTCTGCCATATTATTGGTACAATCAAATGTCAGCCTTCCAGTAAAAGGAATGTGTGATCCATGTGGAGTGGCAATCACAATGCCAATTCCTTTTCCATAAGCATTCACAGCTCCATCAAATACCATACCCTACTGGGATTCAGGACCCGGACCTTCCCTGGGAAAAGGTTCATCACAATCTTTTTCTTTCAGAAACATAACATCCTCATCAGGGAAATCATATTTAATAGACTGATAATCATCAACCGGTTGGTGAGCAAGATAATCCGCCAACACACTCCTTTTTATGGCCTTCTGAGTATGGTATTCGATATCATATTCAGACAACAACATCTGCCAACAGGAATTTCTCCCAGTAAGAGCAGGATTTTAAAAAATATACTTAATTGGATCCATATTGGAAATCAACCAAGTAGTATGATTCAACATATATTGCCACAAACACTTTGTTTCCCAGGCAAGAGTGTAAAACGTCTTTTCCCGCGTAGAATACTGCAACTCACAATTAGTAAACTTCTTGCTGAGATAATAAATGGCATATTCTTTTCTTTCATGTTTCATCTTGTTGTCCCAAAATATAACCCATAGAATTATCTAACACTATCAGATACATGATCAAGTGTCTCCCATCAACGGGAGGGAGAAAGATAGGAGGTTCAAGCAGATACTCTTTAATACTTTGAAATTCCCTTTATAAATAATCTATCCATACACAACCTTGATATTTATTTAATAACTTAAAGATGGGTTCACACATTACAGTCATATGGGAAATGAATCTAGAAATGTAATTCAGACGTCCAAGGAAGCCTCTAACTTGCTTTTCAGTTCTTGGCGCAAACATTTCTTGAATTGCTTTGACTTTATCAAGGTCAACTTCCATTCCTTTTTGGATGACAATGAAACCTAACAACTTTCCTGATCAGACACCGGAGGTGCATTTGTTTGGAATCAAACAGAGACCATACTTCCTCAAACACTGAAACAACTTCAACAAATCTTCTTCATGCCCTTCTTCAGCCTGTGATTTGGAAATCCTATCATCAACATATACCTCAATTTCCTTGTGCATCAGATCATGGAATAGGGTTGTCATATCCCTATGGTATGTTGCATCAGTGTTCTTCAACCCGAAGGGCATCACTCTGTAATAGAATGTTCCCCAGGGTGTGATAAATGTTGTTTTTTCCATGTCCACATGAGCCATTCTTATTTGATTATATCCGGAAAATCTGTCCATGAACGAGAAAACTTTGAATTTTGTTGTACTATCAACCAACATCTCAATATATGGTAATGGAAAATCATCTTTTGGACTAGCTTTATTTAGATCTCTGTAATCTACGCACATGCCAACTTTTCTGTCTCTCTTTGGTATAGGGACAATATTGGCAATCCTCTAAGGGTACACTGGTGTCACAAGAAAACCGACATTTATCTATTTTAAAAATTCTTCTTTAATTTTTACTACCATATCTGGGTGAGTTCTTTGCAATCTCTGCTTGACTGGCGGGAACTTTGGCTTCAACAATAAATGATGCTCCACAATATTAGTATCTAAACCATGAATGTCATGGTATGACCAAGCAAAGATGTCCACATACTCTTTCAATAATTCAGTCAACCCGTTCTTCATGTCGGGATGCAACAATGCTCCAATCTTGACTTCCTTCAGATCTTCCTCTGAACTTAAATTGATTGTATCCAACGGCTCTTTATACGACTGAATGGGATTTTCCTCGCACTTGAGCAACCATGAAACCTCTTCTGGAATGTCATTATATTCTTCTTCTTCGGTCCCATACACATGATATTCAAAGTTGGGAGAGGGTGAAGGGTCATTATATTCAACGGGTTTATTAATTAATGTGCACATGTGATTTATGATTTCTTTTAGAAACTGACACAATATCAAGTGATTATAAAGATTTATTTTCAGTTATTATTTATTCCAAAAAGGTTTTTTTTTCTAATTACCATTTTCCAAGAAAAAGCAGAAAATTAAAAACACAATTTGGGAATCAAAGATAACTTTTATTTATGATTTTAATGAGCAAAGAAAATAGATAAGCCTATACAATATTAACTTTCACCTTGAGTAGAGTGAAAGATTTTTGCAAAGATAAACAAATACAAATTACTTTAAGACATGGATGCAAGTGGGAACATCAATAGTGACCCGATTCTGGACTCTGACTCCAGGCGTCACATAATTCGGCATTTCCTGCTCTTCTTCATTATCCATAATAGCATTGATTCCAGAAATAGTTGGATGGAGGTAACCTCCATTGTGGAAAATATTATGATAGCTGCTCATAATAGACTTTGACTTCATGTTCTCAACTTTTCCATTCTTCACTGAGAATCCTAAACCATCTTTGTTCTTGTTCACCGGCGGATCAACAATCTGCCCCATACTTTATTAGGGCCATTGCACACAACCTGTTGAGCATCATTGAATGAAACCATAGAATTATCATTCTCTCTCACATTATCAACGGAAAAAGCTTGGAACTTCATTCCAACATCAACTTAATCTGCTTCTACAACACTGAAAGATGATCGATGAGAAATCACCAATGCTTGTTCTCCATATATAATAACCATTTTGCCTTCACGCACGAACTTCAACTTTTGGTGTAGAGTTGAAGTGATAGCCCCTACCTCATGTATCCATGGTCGTCCTAGTAAACAACTGTATGCGGGCACAATATCCATGACTTGGAAAGTGATCTGGAAAAGATGTGGGCCTATGTGAATAGGCAGATCCACTTCCCTAATAACAGACTTCCTCGATCCATCGAAAGCTTTTACAATAATTCAACTTGGGCGCATGGGAGCCCCTTGATATTTCAACTTCACCAGCGTGCTCTTCGGTATAACATTTAAGGCAAACCCATTATCGATCAACACATTTGACAATGAATCATTTTTACAGTTCTTGGATATGTGGAGAGCTAAATTGTGATTCCTCCCTTCATTAGGAAATTCATCATCTCAAAAGCTTAGATTATTACAAGATGTAATATTACCTACCACATTACTGAGTTGATCTAACAGCATATCATACTCCACAATGGCTTGGTCCAACACCCGTGTTAAAGATTCTCTATGGGCAGCAAAATTCATCAATAATGCTAGGATAGATATCTTTGAAGGAGTCTGCAATAACTGATCTACTATATTATAGTCACTCATCTTAAATATATCATTCACCTCTTTTTCCAGAGTAACACCACTGGATTCCCCCACTGTTTTCTTATTCTCAACACTTTCCACATTTTTCTTACTAGCATTATCATTTCCTCGAACAACCCGTGCAAACAACGTCCACTGTGGGCCACTCTACCAGTCTCAACAATATTCTTGATGCTAGACAACGGCTGGATGGGAACTTCCACACCATCCTCTAAAATAGTAGCATTGTACTTGTATGGTACAACTTTATTTGATTTGCAAGGAACAAGCCTTGGAAAGAAAATCACCACTGGGGCAGAATCATTGAAACAAGGCACAATCACATTCACACCTTCTTCAGAAAATTTGGTCATCACAGAATCATCATTAGAGAACATGTCTTCGTCTGAGGAAAGAAATTAGTTTGCAGAAGCATATTCATCATATGACACTGCTTCAGCCAAAAATCTTCAATCACATTAACCTCATGGTAATCATCTCTTTGGCTCAAAAATTTTATAGTTCCATTATCCAATAACAACTGAATACCTTTTCTTGCAATGGAACATCCTTGGGAATCCCTACAACAAACCTAACAAGACCCATCTTGGTGCTCCACCTGATCAACCATGTGGCAAAAGGTAGCGTGCAATTGCACAAGATCATCATTCATATGGTTCAGATCAAAGATCCAAAACTCTCCCGGACATGCAAAGACCATGTTTACTTCCTCCTCATATTCTTCCCTAGGCCTGATTATATGGATGGTGCCCTCATCCATCATCTCCTGCAAATCAGCCTTTATCTTATCGAAACCTTGTATATCAGTACTACAAATACCATAACTAGCATGGTCATGAGTATAGTAACTAAAATCACAAAGGTCTGCATGAATCTTTACCAAGTATCCTCTGACCAAGTTAATATCATAAATGTGGAAGTCCCCTAGACAACCAGCAACCATGTTAACAACATTCGTTCCTCCATGCTTTGGTAGAGGATAATATTTTACATTCGAGCTGACATCTTTGATGAAAAAAAGGCCAGATCTCACCATTTTCTGTACCTTGGACTTCAGAGGATAATAGTTTTCCATATTATACCCTGGTGCACCCTGATGGAAAGCGCACGCCTGATCTTCCTTGTAGTACTAAGGCAATGGTAATGGTATAGCAGGGGGTGGCCTAGTCTGGACCAACTTTTTCTGGATCAATGCTAGGAGTAACTCTGCATAGATCATGGGGATAGATTCAAAATAATCTCTCTTTTGATTCTGCCCTTGATTTCCTTGAGGGGCTTGTCTTTGATAAGCGACTGTAGTCAGAGTTGTATTAATAACTGGAGTTACCGAAGCAACCTGTTGATAGCGCTGATGATTTCTTCTAGGAGGATTAACCCTTCTTTCTTGAATAACAGTGTTTGTCTCTCCCTCTTTACTTTTAGCAAACCCGTATGACGGTTTCTTCACATTACCAGAATTTTCACCTCTTATCAGACGACCTTCTCTTACAGCTTCTTCCAAACGGATTCCCTTTCCCACCATCTCGGTAAAATCACTGGGTGTAATCGCTACCATTCTATCATAAAAGAATGCACCTAGTGTCTTCAGAAAAATCTTTGTCATCTCTTTTTCTTCCATTGGAGGAATCACTTGGGAGGCTACTTCACGCCATCTCTGTGCATATTCTTTAAATGATTCTGTTGTACCCCAAAATTTGCCCTCTCTCTTTTTCACGAGAAATCACAGCTTCGGGTTTCCTGATTTTTTCAGACTGGCTTAAGAATCGGTCAAACAGATATTTCTTATCAGTCAGACAAAATTAGGGTTTTCATTGATTTTGAATCAGTCAAGTAGATTATTAGGGTTTCTATTGATTTGGGTTGAGTTTGACTCAAGATTTGATCAGGCGGACGTTTCTTTGACAGTAAATCCAAAATTAGGGTTTGCACGCGCATTTTCAGAAGAATTTGAATCCACAGTGTCTTAGTTGGCTGTCACACTGCTTTGACGCCTGTTCAAGATTTCAGTTTGTTTCTCAAAACTTGAACCTCTGGGATAGAAGTTGAGGTTTCTGATTGAAAGTTTGAAGCTTTAGTTTGATCAGTAAAGAAAAAGGCGTATGGACGTTTGTTTGTTTATTTGTGCAATGCTTTTGGTTATTTGGAATGCCGGAAGTATTGTTGGTTAATTCAAAGTTGTGTGACTGCGACGTTTGTTGATTATTTATAATTTCTAAGTTAAGATTATTGGGATAATTTCCAATTATTATAACTCAAGAGATTTAAATGATTAAATAAACAAGTGCAGAAGAATTAAAGAATTAACTGACAAAGTATTTTTTATTCATTTTCAATTGTTGTTACAAATGTTTATTTGATACAGTAAATTTATTTACAGTGTTACAATGACATTTATTACAATGATTAAAAATAAATTAAATCTATATCCTAAGTTGCTTGAAGTCTTCATCTTCTACTGCTGCTTCCCTTGCCCCAATTGGTGTTTACCTGTAAAGCCAGAAAAGGAGAAGTCAAACACAATTAATTGGAATAGCATTTTTAGACAGTTAATCAAAAACTCATCATTAAAGGTGGTTGGCCGGAATCAGATTGTTTTGATTTTCATCACATTTTTCTCATCCTTTTTTCAAATCACAAGAAGACTCTCTTCTTGGTTCACAAAGAGGAAAGAAAAATTGTTTTGCAAACATACAAATCATTTAAACAAAATGCACAAAGCTGTATAAATTCAAACTGTCAAAGAGGCAAACCAAATTGCAAACTGAACAAACAAGTTGCACAATGCACAAAGGCAAACAAAACTGTCAACCAAACTAGGCAAACCAAACTGTCAAAGAAAGGCAAACTAAGCTGTCAACAAAACTGTCAACAAAGCTGTCAAGGAAGATATCAAAACAAAAAAACTGTCAAAAAAGATATCAAAACAGAAAAGCTAACACTAAGCCATCAAGCTGTCAATGTAGACGAAAGTACAATATGCAGAATGAAAACCAAATTGCAAGAAACTTGTCAAAATCTCTTCATCACTTTCCAGCCAACACCTTTTCAGAAAATAAGCACTTTAAGCAATTAAATATGCTTTAATAGAGAGAGAAAAGGGAGAGAGAAGTAGAGGCTTACAGTTTTGCAGGCTTAGGAGATAGAAATATAACAAATCAGAATAGTTCAAGGGAGGACAAAAGAACACACAGAGATATCACAAAAACAAGATATTACCAAAACTGAAAAGAGAAGTCTTGAAGCAAATACAAGCCTTGCAGCTTGCCTGTTTCTAAGCATAAGCCTGCATACAACCACAAACCTACATAAAACCCGAGCCTGTATCAAACAACCAGAGGCAAGCCTAAGGACCAAGCCTGTCAAAACCTGTACCACAAACAAGCCTCAAAACTGTCTTCAAGCAAGCATTCAAGCCAAAGCCCTGACGCCTGAATAAACACAAGCCTGCTCTAAACTACCTTAAGCCTGCATAAAACTAGAAGCCTGCCTGTACAACAAGCAATCAAAAGCAAGCCTGTCAAAGCAAACTCCAACAGGCCTGTCAAAGCCAAAACCCCAACAAGCCTGTCAAAACCTGTATCCCAAACAAGCCTCAAAACTGCCCTCAATCCAAACCAAATAAAAACAAATCCAAATACCCTCAGAATCAAATTCATCACAGGGTCAAACACATCCAAACATCCAAACCACAATGACAGGTGCCTCAGAACTGGGTTCATCATAGGCAATCCAAAACGCAGCATCAAACATCATCAAATACATATCAAAAACATCTCAGAAATCATCATCATTGAGAATCAAAATCCAAAGAGAGGAAGAAGCCAGAAGTAAAAACAACAATAAGGCAAGCAATCAGAAGAAGAAAAGAAGATCCAGAAACGGATGTCCTATGGTTCCTAGAAGCATTTTCATCATAAAACATACAAGGCTAAAAATACGAAGTACCAGACAAGCCAGCAAGCTCCTGTCATCACATCTTCACCACGCCTTGGCCACCTGAGAAGCGTCGCCGTCCAAACCCTCCGTCTCCTCTCCCAAAGCAAAAACCTCAAGGTATCGTTCTCCTCCTTCCTTTCTCTACAGTCTCATATCATAAAACACAAAATAACACAGAAGACCAAAACGTGTCCAAGATTAAATAACATGCAAGAGATAAGAATCCGAAAATCCTAAAAAACGCATGAAGAAGGAATCGTCACCTTTTTTATCACCGCCTGAGCAACCATGAGGAGGAGGAGTTGGAGGCATCGCGTCTGGTGGCCTAAGGCGATTGGAAGAGATCATCAGAAGCTCACGTTCGAGAGTGAGGAAGAGATGAAGAAGATAGGGAGTGACACCGTTCGTGAACAAACCCTTTTTCTGAACAAACCAAATGAACCCTAACAACAAAAATTGTTAAACACCCACTGGGCCTGTCCCTTGAACAAATGCTTAAGCCCATTCAATCCTGGCGTACACCCCCTTTACTCTTTTTTTAATCCGTTTTTGTTGTTATTTGGGCCCAGCATGATCTTCCAAGCCCACTCTTTTTTATATACAAACTAATACCCTATTTTTTTATCACTTTATTTTCCTTTTTTATATATAACTTAAACTAATATTTTTGTTAAATAAAAATAATACATTAACTTTTTTTTGTACATAATTTTCTTAAATGCTTCTTTTTATTTTAGAACAATTAAAAATACATAAATCTTAGGTTATTAAGTTTAAATAATTTTATTGTGCTTAAAACTTTTTTTTTTGTTTAATTAGATCTTGTATATAAAACATTTCACAAAAATATGTAAATAATAGATTTTTTTGTCTTAAAACTTTTTTTGTTTAATAAATCTTTTTATATATAAAAACATTAACTAAAATACCTAAATAATAGTTTTCTTTAACTTAAACATTTTTCTTTTCTTTTCTTTAAAACTTTTGTTTGTATAGTTAACAAAAACACAAAAATAAACAATAATACTTAACTTGCATCATTTGTAAATAATCATATGCATGGCACAATACTTTTGTTTATCTTTGATTCTTATACCTTGATTATATTTTTACATCGAGAATGCGACGATTCGATTTGGTTGTAAATAATATTTGGACACTACTATCCTGATAAGACTCATCCCCATTTGTAAACATTTGTACCCCCATCCCCGGATACTTATTTGTAATAGCTTAGACTTTAAGTTCCCGCAATTTATCGCTTTCTATATACTGTATAGTAATTAGGGTTTGTATGCAAAAATCAATCAACAAATAGCTTGACCTAATACAAGATAAATGCATGAAAATCAATACACAATGCACACTTGCACCCCTAGGGTTTCATCCACTTGTTGCCTTAAAAAATGGGCCATGGTTGCATGTTGAGTTCTTTGGCAAAACAAAAACAAATCAAATGATCATAGTCCCTCGATGACGCTATCTTGTTGCCTAAACAAAAATGATCATAGTCCCTCAAGAAAATTGCCAAAACACTTGACACTATTGCATTCATGGTCTAAACGATGACCCGCGCCCATCCCGTTAACATCCTAACACAAGGTTGTTCACCAAATACAATGGTGAAACAACACTGTTAAAAGGGTTAAAACATGAGAAAGATCTTTGAGAAATTTAGGGTAGATAGCTCTTGGTTACTTGATCAATCTTGAAAAACAATCCTTGCCATTTTTCAAAACACACATCACAACACAACTTCAAAACAAACTTTCAAAAAAACATTGAAACATCTTTTCAAAAGGACAAACACCTTTGTAAAAAATTCAAACATGAATTGTTACAAAGGTTTCCTAGACAAGGCATCTTTTTCAAAACATTTTCAAAACCACACACACAAAGCACCATTTCAAACAATTGAAAAGCAAAGCAAGTGATCTAAGCAAGTAACTAAGAGCCCATGGATAACCATGGATGAAAAGGGTGCTAGCACCTTCCCTTTTCATAATCTACCCCCCGAACCCACGAAAACATCTCAAAGGTCTTTTCTGTGCTTTTTGACCTTTCCTTAGGATAAATAAAAAGTTGGTGGCGACTCTTGCTAAACCGAACAAGTGCGAATACAAATGCAAAACCTCAAGTCAGTTCTCCCACCGTATCACAGAACTGGCGACTCTGCTGGGGAGAAATTTAAAAGTGGGGTTACCTTAGGGTTTTAGATCACCTTTACATACTTGCTTTGATTACTTTGATTGCTTTACTTTTTTGGGTTCCTTGTTTGGGTTTGCTATAAATCCTACACCCGGAATTGGGGGCACCTTTTTAGGTAAATAGCAATAAACTGTGAGGGAACTGTGCGGGGTATACCGACATGGTTGAAGCAGTAGCTATGTTAGTGTGACATATTTGTGAGTACCGGTAGCCCTTCAGTAGTCAAGGAGAATACGAGGCCGCTGAGTGATGTCATGAAGCACTAACAAACTCTTAGAACCTTACTTGACCATCTTGGCCTTTTTAGGGGTAGTGAGATGACCGACTTTGGTGCAGTCTGAAGTTGGTAGATACTCGATACTACACTCATTGAGGGTTGTTTTCTTGGAATATTTTGGTCGCCAGTTAAGTGGCTAAACCAAAACAATGAACATAGAAAATAATCCAATGATATTGAGCTCCTTACAACCCGGTTTCTATTTTAGGACAGGATGAGCCAACTAACTTCAAGAGGGTACTTACCTACAAACCCCATGCAAGCCTAAACTCAAGTCAATCTAAGAAAAGGTTCAAGCACATCCTTTTCCTCGCATTCATCATCCAAGATTGGGGAATCCATGAAGATAAAGTCCACAATGTCTTCTTCCTTAGTACATCATTTAAGATCGAGGAAAAAGATAAAGACGAAGCTTACAAAAATCAGCATGACGGTCACAAGTGTTCAAAATCGCAAAGTAAAAAAATTTAAAAAAGAAAACCTGCTAAGTCAAGTAAAAATATAAAAAAAAACTCGACTTAGGCAAAAGTTAGGGCATCCCGATGGACCGAAAATTCAAAAGAATCGGCCTATGCAAAAATAAGGGATTAAAAACAAATTTAAGAACAATCTTATGACTACCACTTCAAGAATCATCAAGGCTTTTGATCAATGCTTGAATCTTATCAATGGTTATTAGCATCACTGCGACTACGGAAATTATCTTGCAGACTGAATACATCCATTGGATTAATCAAACTTAGGATTGGAGAACATCAAGGAGAATGGGGTTAGTTAAAATAAATCTTGAGCCTTATATCCTTTGTTTCTTAAACCGTGAACCAAGGCCATGTTACAACCCCAAAAAGTCATAATTGAAGCAAGGTAAACTATGAAAGCATACTCGGTCAAATTTGTTTTAAACCGACTCCTATGTTTGTTAAAATTATTGCTAACCACTTTGTTTCTTCAAATCTTCATCTCTAAATCATCCATTCTTCTCTGTGAAAACTTCAATTTCAAAACTGACATGTGCATAACTAAGAATTACATTTCAAAATGTACATTTTTATATATGCATCAATACTTAGCATGAAAGAGATCTCAAAAATTGGTTTAATCAAAAGAGATCCTTTCCAGGAAGCTCCTAACCAGGGGCAAAACATCTAAGAGGAGCTTTATGATTATAGGCAAGACTAATGATCGTAGGGGAATATCACATGAAGATCCTATTTGACTAGGGGAAAAACATCTAAGAGAACCCCTATGATCAGAGGCAAGAGTAGTGAACGTATGTGCATCCTATTAATGAGGGGTAATCATTACAAGATTCAATAAAATTGGGTCACATTTTAAAGCACTCGTCAATCAGGGGCATACCTTTCGAAGGGGTATTATTTAATCAAGTTAATATCACAATATGGTAGGACTCGATTTCCTCTTTTGACAACTTCTCAAGGCCCTAATAATCATGTGCAACCTTTCGAGAATCAAATGTTAGGACAATGCTGTAATACGGTGGGAGAACTGACTTGGGTGTTTTGCGTTTTATCACAAATGTTGCGGATAACAAGAGTCGACACCAACTTTTATTTTATCCAATAAAGCAAAGGGTGAAAAGAATAGGAAATACCTTTTGAGAAATTTTCTTGAGTTCGGGGGGTAGGTTATGAAAAGGGAAAGTGTTAGCACCCCTTTCATCTGTAGTTATCTATGGGCTCTTAATTTCTTGATCACTTTAAAATGGTTTGTGTTTGTGTAAGTTTAAAAATATTTTGAAAACGCCTTCATACGAAAAACTTTGCAATGATTCTCATATTGTCGAGAATGTATATAAAGTATTGGTTTTGAAAATATTTGTTTGAAAAAGGAATGTTTGAAAGATGTTTTGAAGGTGCTAATGTAAGGCAATTTTGTAATGATTCTCGTATCATAGAGAATGTATAAAAATGTTTTTTTTGTAGAATGTTTTGAAAGTGTGAGGTGCAAAGATAGTTTTAGTTTGTGAGCAAGCAATTACGAGCAATCTACCTACTTAGAAGTCTTTTTTCTTTTCCTCCACCTTTAGATAATGTTATTTTACCATTGATTGGTGAGAGCTATATCATTGGATGTGAGGGACATGCGTGGGTCATCGTACAGTCATAGAAGGCAACTTGTAAGATGTTTTAGCAATTATCGTAAGGGACTAATATCATTTACCGAAGGCAATATTGAAGGGTCATCGAGGGACTATGATCTTTTAATCGAGGGTCTTTTGCTAAAACATCTCACATTCGAGGGACATGATTATTTTAATCTGAGGCAACAAGTGTGGGTTACCTTAGAGGTGCAAGTGTGCAAAGTGTTTTGATTTCAAATATAGTGGCTTTGAATTAGGGTTTTGTTAGGTTTGATTTTAGTCTTGTCATGCAAACCCTAATTACAAGCAATAATAAGGAAAGCGATAAATTGCGGAATTTAAATGTCCTACGCTATTACGCTTTGGGAATGAGGGGGTACAAGTTTTTGTGGAAAGGGGAAAGAAAGCAATAAAGGCCTAATTACTATTACAAACTATTGGATATGAATTACAATAATAATACACAAAATGGAAAGAAAAGAAAATCATTTTTTTATGGTTTTTGACGAGGAAAAGGTTTTAGTAATTAACCTAATTAGATTAATTAATTTTATTTACAAAAAAAAGTTAACTAATTATTTAATCAAAACCTAAAATCTAGGTCAATTGAAAATAAGAAGAAAACAAAACCTAAGGCTAAGTAATTTGTTTAGAAAATAATTTGAATGTTAGTATTAATTTGGAAAATACTTTAAAATGTAAAAGAAAATAATAGAATTTAATTTAATAAAAATAAAATAAAATACTTAAACTGAATTATTTAAGAAAACTATATGTTTTTGTGTTTTTTAGTTTTAATAAAATAAATAGATAAATAAAAAAATTATGAAAATGTAAAATAAATGGGCTGGGTGTTTAAAAGTAAAAAGGGTGGTAAAAAGTAGTTAACAGGGTTAGGCCCAAAAGTGAATTTGTTTTGAATCAGAAAATAATTAAATAAAAAACTTATATGGGCCTGCGTGTGTGTGAGCCAAAAGGGGGGTGAGAGTTCAAAAAAAACAATTAAGGCCTAGAATAGAGTTCAGTGCCTGTTTTGGATCATATGTGGTTGATTTTCTGAGGTATACCATGCGCTTGTTTTGTGATGTGTTGGATGAGATGCTTGATTGATCTGATGGTGAGGAATGAGGGTGTATGGCGCAGGTGTTGAGCTTGTATAAACTGAATTTACAAGGGAATAATAAGAAAAAAACAAAAGGGTACCACTAGGGCTCGAACCCACATTCCTACACACTAATGCCTTACGCGCGCTTCCTATGCCACTAGGGTGGCTGTTTCATCCGTGTATAAAACAACAACTATTAAATATAAAATAAACTTGTTTCTAAAAATTTGAACTTCATCTTCAACCTTGTACACGCAGTGATGGATAACTCCATGGCCAAAACTGTAACTTCTTCATTTCTCAACCATTTTCAAAATTGTAAACATGAAAGTTGTTCCATTTTCCACCAGGAATTCAACCATATAAACAACTTAAACTATAAATCAAAGATGAACATAATTTCTGTTGGTACCAAATAAAACCTAATTTTTCAGAAACTTCAAACTCAAAGTTCGCATCATCCAGGCAATATAAATGAAAACTAAAGGCATGTTTAGCTTCAGGGCTATGATGTCTACATTTTTTATTTACAAAGTAACCATTAATGATGCTTGTAGAGAGAGTTCAAAGTTGAGAAAACTTACCTCAAAACTGGAAATCGTGTATGGAGTTTGAGTAACCCTGGAGATGTGGTGATGATCTGGATAGCTTTATTGGACTCCTAGGAAGCTAATGCAACTCTTACTTTATGCTGAAAGTGCTTGAATCGTGCTATAGAAGTCAAGTTGCAGAGCTGAGTTTTTGAGTTTGGAAGATGATCAAGATGGATTTACAGCTGTGAAATAAGGATTGTGATGAGTTTTGTAAGATGTATGGTAGCTTTGTGATTAATTTGGAGAGGAAACGCACGAGTGGATAGTGAGATGGAAGTTCAAGGTCGGAAATGACAAGTTATGGAGTTTTTTGTGCAAATTATGGTTTGAGGGAGTTTGGGGGCTTGTAAAATTAGTGTGTTAGGTTGCAAATGGCTCCTCTATTTATATAGGAAAGGTTTTGAAGGCTCTAGTTATCAGAAACAAGGAATCACATGTTATGGTCTTGAAACTTGTTTCTGAAGCAAGCTTGACGAACATAGTTCCAATGTATGGTACAAGGACTTATAAAGTGGTTGGGGGACTTTAAATATGTTGCTTCTTGCTTTAAAATGTTTTGGAGTCAGAAGCAATAATGTATGGGCTCAAGGAGAGTTCACGTTGTGATTAAAGTCACTTTTCCAAAATGGAAGTGTGAACTTTGTTTCTTTAATGGAATGATCAATTGGACAATGGCTCAAGCTCTTTGCCCCTTTGATTATTTGAGTGCTTTTCTTGAGGAATTGTGATCAACACTTGACCAATTGATGAATAGGACTTCAAAATGTTGATGTTGGCCAAAAATCATGAAGTTTGACTGTACTTTGACCACAATTGACTTTTTACTTAATACAACTGATTTTCAGTCATCTGAGCAATTGACTATGCAAATTTGTGATGCAAGGCTTGAAACTTGGTATGATTAATCTTGGAGAACTATAATGAAACATGAAAGTCATTTGAAGCATTAAAAGTCCAATTTTCCTTGAGAAAACCAAAACCATAATTTGGAGATTCATTGCTTAGGAGGAGAGCTTATCTGACCAAACTCTTGAGAACCCTTGAGCATTTGAGATCTTTTATGAGAAATGTCTTGAGAATAGAGAGGGAAAATTTTGGGGAACAACAGTTGCCCTTGTTCAAACTTCTTAAACCTGAAGAGTTAGATTGACATGTTCTCCATTTACGACTTGAATGTGGAAGATGATTAAACACTTAAGTGCCCAGAAATTTGCACTCGCCTGTGGAAGAAATAAAATTGTTTGTTGATTATATCGGGAATGGGCTTAAAGATTCCATTTGGAGAGGTGACAGGGAGTTGTCGGAGATGGGCTTATATACGCCATCCCAAGTAACTGTTGATATAGAAATTAGACTAAGTCTACGCTCGACTTTAATTGGGAGAAGTATTAAAATAAATCTTTGGTCGATTTAATCCGAGCCATAAAATGTCTACTAGAAGAAGTATCAGAATAAATCTTTGGTCGATTTAATCTGATCCAGAAAAAAGTCTACTAAGAGAAGTATTAGAGTAAATCTTTGGTAGATTTAAACTGAGCCAACAGATGTTTTTAAATATTTAACTGAGAAAAGTATCAGAATAAATCTTTGGTCAATTTAATCTGAGCCAGAAAAAGGTCTACTGAGAGAAGTATCAGAATAAATCTTTGGTCGATTTAATTTGAGCCAGCTGATGTTTTTAATTTTTAACTGAGAGAAGTATTAGAATAAATCTTTGGTCGATTTATTCTGAGCCAGAAAAAGGTCTACTGAGAGAAGTATCAGAATAAATCTTTGGTCGATTTAATTTGAGCCAACAAATGTTTTTAAATCTTTAACTGAGAGAAGTATCAGAATAAATCTTTGGTCGATTTAATCTGAGCCAGAAAAGGTCTACTGAGATAAGTATCAGAATAAATCTTTGGTTGATTTATTCTAAGCCAACAAATGTCTTTAAATCTTTAACTGAGAGAATTATCAGAATAAATCTTGGATCGATTTAATCTGATCCAGAAAAAGGTCTACTGAGAGAAGTATCAGAATAAATCTTTGTTCGATTTAATCTGAGCCAGTAGATGTATGAAGGGAGTGTCCATCATGTAGATATTTTCCCTTGTTTTGTTTCAGGGAGTGACCTACAATCTGTTTTGAGGATTTTTATGATATCGGTCCGTTGATTGATCTTTCCTGAAAAGGTAAATAGTTAGTTGTATGTAATGTCATGATGTATGAAATACATTGCGTAATGATGTTATCAAAATAAATGAGATTGTTCTATATGTGTTTTGTATGGATATGCTACGATGTATGAAAGTGAAATGTTGTTGAAGTGTATATTTGTCTGGGAAAATAAATCCCTGACTATTTTTAGGGATGAAGAGTAAGTGTATCTTCAATCTAGTCTAGAATGCTTCCGCTGGGGATTCCTGGTTACTTGTTTGAGGAAAATCTGCAAGGATGTATTGATTTATATTTGGGGAGTAGAGTTTAGGTAGATTGGTCGTCTGTTGCTTTATTGTGGAATTTATTTCTTATATACCCTAACTGGGGATAAAAGAGATGGTTAAACTTCCGTCTCATCTGGAGAAGATAAGGTTAAATGGTATTTGGTCCAACTCCAGGTCTTGTAACAACTCTTTAAGGATAGTGGCAACTTTACCGGGGAGAGGAATTTTGTCAGTGATAGACTTAGACTAGGGAATTTGTAGGTTTGTTGGGGAAATAAACCATGTTGATGGAGAAGTGCTCTGCTGAGGAAACTAACTCTCTTGTGGGAATTGAATTTTCTGGAGAGAAGAAACTCTGCAAAGTCTCTTTTTAGTTTTGGAGGACTAAACTCAGTCGGGGAAGATATTTTTCATGCATTGTACTGATTAGAACTTCGTAGGTTGGCAATATTGCCGGGAAAGAGATTATTCTCCTTTATCTGTTGGAGTGATCTGTCAGGGGGATTGCAGGGAACGTACCCTTATTTTTGAAGATTACTCTGTGGGGATAATCTCATGGAAGTGGGTTTGGTGACTTCACTGGGGATAACCTTATAAAAGGGGCTTTTGTAGGGATTTATGGACAGCTTTGAGTGCCATCCTAGCTCCTAGAATTTTTGAATAAATGCTTATTCCTGTTATTATGCATATATTTGTTAGCAGTTAATCATGTTCATATGCATATGTTCATTCAATTTAGTCTTTGGACGTTTTTGCAAACAAAACAGAAAAAACAAAAGGTTTGAACTTCAAATTATATGTGTATTGATAATTTACATATAAACAGACGATTTTGTACAAAGACGGCAATCCTAGTAAGAGGAAATCATTGTGAAATGAAAAGAGTACAAAGTGAAAACAAGTGTATATAGCCATGTAGAAGTGATCTCATTGGATTCCAACTTCGCTATTACCCTTATGTCTTTTAACATCTCTTCCCTTACCGTCAAAAGAAGTTGATTGCACTGATCTTGTACCATTTGAACTTTTGAATTTGGTAATAAAGCTTGCATGTAAGTGATTCAACGAGACATAATCGTACGCTTTTAATCCCTAATTTTTTCCTGGACCTCCCTTTCAGGTTTTCAGTCCACCAAGATACCCTTTTTTTCCCAAGCCACCCTTTCAAGTTTTCGACTTGCCGGGTGTACAATATTTTGTATATATCCCTTATTTTTTCCCGAACCCTTTTGGTTCGCTGGAATGCCCTTATTCTTTCCTAGGTATGTCAACCTAGCGGGTCATTCTTATGTGTAGAAATTTTTGACTATGTCCGCATTCAC
The DNA here is from genome assembly GCA_948472305.1 of Vicia faba. Taxonomy (NCBI): domain Eukaryota; kingdom Viridiplantae; phylum Streptophyta; class Magnoliopsida; order Fabales; family Fabaceae; genus Vicia; species Vicia faba. The sequence continues at coordinate 918,108,474 of OX451741.1, read as the reverse complement.
AAGGTGCGGGAAATATTCACTGTCCATGGTGGTTAACATCATAGCACGCTCGAGAATACTTTATTGACAAAAAATGTCCCTTCGTAGGTGGTAATCCAATTTCCCCTGGGATCGCCTTGTGGTAGAATGATGCACTTTATTACCAAATCTCCAGCTTGGTATACCCGATGTTTGATCTTCTTGTTGAATGCCTTGATCATACGTTTTTGATACATCTGACCATGACAACCAACAACAAGCCTCTTTTCATCAATCAAATTCAACTGACCCAAACTCGTCTAAATCCATTTGTCCTCGTCTATGTATGCTTCTTTCATAATCCTTAGAGAAGGAATCCGAACTTCGACAAGCAGGAAAGCTTCCATAACATAGACCAAAGAGAAAGGGGTTTCCCTAGTTGATATTCGCGCCGAAGTACGGTAGCCATGAAGAGCAAATGGTAGAATCTCATGCCAGTATTTATAGGTTACCACCATCTTTTGCACAATCTTCTTTATATTCTTGTTAGCAGCTTCCACTGCGCCATTCATCTTAGTTCTGTATGGAGAAGAGTTGTGATGCTTGATCTTGAACTGCATGCCGAGTTCAGTGATTATAACATTGTTGAGGTTGGTGCCATTGTCAGTGGTGATCCTCTTAGGGACACCATACTGACAGATGAGGTTATGCTTGATGATTTGGGCTAGAATGTTCTTGGTAACTGAGGAAAATGAAGCTGCTTCCACCCATTTGGTAAAGTAGTCGATGTCGAAAAGAATGAAACGATGTCCATTAGAGGCAGTATGCTTGATTTCTCCAATCATATCAATGCCCCACATTGCGAATGGCCAAGGAGCAATCATGACATTTAAGGATCTGGAGGAAAATGGACCTTATCAACATAAATCTGGAATTCATGGCAAGTTCTTGAGTGATTATGACAATCGGTTTCCATGGTCGACCAATAGTAACCAGCTCTCAGAATATTCTTGGCTATAGTATGTCCGCTAGAATGAGTACCAAAGATACCTTCATGCATATCCTCAATGATCTTCTCTACTTCCTTCTTGTCCATCCAAAATTGAATCATGAAGAACATGGCTAAGAACCTTTGCAGGAATTTATTTTCGTTGACTGATGCCCCTTCAGGATACTCTTGAGCTTCGAGATATCTTTTCACCTCATGAAACTAAGGCTTCTCCTCTACACCATCAGTGTCAATCTCATAGCAGTGTGTTGGTTCGTCAAATCTTCCAACAGTAATTTGGGGAGCTTTGTTGTCCCATTTAACCGTAAACATGGATGACATGGTACTAGGGCATCTGCCAATTGATTTTCTTCCCTCGAGATATGTTCAAAGGTTATTTCTTTAAAGTACGAGATCAAGGTTAGCACAACTTCTTTGTAAGGGATAAGGTTTGGATGTTTTGTATCTCACTCTCCTTTAACTTGACTGATGACCAAGGTTGAATCCTCATACACGCTAAGGAATTTGATTATTAAGTCGATAGCATCCTTAAGACCCATGATGCACGCTTCATATTCTACCATATTGTTAGTACAATTAAAGAAAAGTCTGGTAGTAAAAGGTGCATGGCAACCTTCAAGGGAAATTATCACAACACCAATTATGTTACCTAGTGCGTTGGAAGCTCCATAAAAAACCATAGTCCATCGGGATCCTTGCTCAGGTCCTTCATACAATCCAGGCTTTTCACAATCTGTAATCAGCATAATATTCTCGTCCGGGAATTCAAAGTTCGTAGAATGGTAGTCATCTACAGCTTGATGTCCCAAATGATCCGCCATTACACTTCCTTTGATTTATTTTGGTGTAGTGTACTGGATATCATATTCAATTAAGATAATTTTCCATCGGGCTATCCTTCCGGAGAGAGCTGGCTTCTCAAAGATGAACTTGATGGGTCCATCTTAGAGATCAGTAGAGTGGTATGGGTCAACATATACTGTCTTAGTCGGCGAGCAGCCCATGCCAAAGCACAACAAGTTTTCTCGATAAGTGAATATCTTGTTTCACAATCGGTAAATTTTGTTCTAAGGTAGTATATTGCATGCTCTTTTAGACCAGACTCGTCATGTTATCATAGCACACACTCCATTGAATTCTCTACCACAGTTAAGTACATGATCAAACATCTTCCTTCGACTGGTGGCATCAAAATTGGAGGTTCTTGTAAGTACTCCTTGATCTTGTCAAAAGCTAATTGGCAATCGCCATTCCATATGACCACTTTCTCTTTCTTCAGCAGCTTGAATATTGGCTCACAAGTAGTAGACAAATGGGAGATGAATCGGGAAATGTAGTTTAGTCGTCCTAGAAAACCTCTGACCTCCTTCTCAGTACGGGGAGATGGCAGTTCTTGGATAGCTTTGACATTTACAGGATCGACCTCAATTCCTTTACCACAGACAAAAAAGCCTAGGAGCTTACTAGACCTTATCTCGAAGATGCATTTGTTGGGATTCAACCTCAGCTTGTACTTCTTCAGCCTTTCAAACAACTTTTGCATATGATCAAGGTGCTCTTCCTCAGTTTGGGATCTTGCTATCATGTCATCCATGTAGACTTCTATCTCATGATGGATCATGTCATGAAATAAAGCCACCATATCCCGTTGATAAGTTGTGCCTGTGTTCTTCATCCCAAAAGGCATGACCTTATAACAGAAGATGCCTCACTGTATGACAAAGGTGATATTCTCCATGTCTTCAGGTCCCATTTTAATTTGGTTGTAACCCGAGAAGCCATCCATGAAGGAGAATACCTTGTGTTAAGCAGTGATTTTAATCATGACATCAATATATGGTAATGGGAAGTCATCTTTGGGGATTTCCCTATTTAAATCTCTGTAGTCTACCCACATACGGACCTTACCGTCTTTCTTCGGAACTGGAATAACATTTGCAACCCATTGGGGATACGACTTCACTTCCGATAAACCTGCATTGAACTGTTTCATTACCTCAGCCTTGATTTTCTCGGACATATCAGGGCGCATGCAATGAACCTTTTATTTGATTGGAGAACAACCTTCTATCATTGACAGTCGATGAACCAAGATATTAGTATCGAGCCTTGGCATGTCTTTATATGACCAAGCGAATACCTCAACATAGTCATGAAACATCTGAACCAGTCTGCTCTTGACATTGTCTTCCAAGTTGGCGCCAATCTTGACTTCTTTCTTATCTGCCTTAGTACCCAAGTTTATCACTTCGACCGATTATCCGTGTGGTTGGATAGCTTTTTCCTCTTATATCAGGAGTCTGTTGAGTTCTCCAGGTATCTCACAATCTTCTTCACCTTCGTCTTCGGCTTGATGGATTGGATTTTCAAAGTCATAGATGTAAATAGCATAATTATTGTCAATGAGATCCGGAGTGGATGTGGATCTGCAAATGTGTGTGTTGGTGCATGTAAGGTCACATGGCTTATTTGAAAATGCAGTAAAGTAAAAGAAAGACAAGGAGCGTAAAATTTGAATGCAAAATCGTCCAATGTTTTCATTAAATGAGCATATGATATATGAAATGACAAATCCTTAACAAATGGACCATTGTGCCCCAGGCAAGGCACATGTTTTAAAGTCATTGTTTTAAAGGAAATTATACAGACAAATTATTAAAGCAATAAAAATAGGAAATAGAAATTACTCATAGCTGAAGGAGATTGAGATGAAGTATTTGGCATTGCAATTGTTGAGTCCACCATCAGCGAGTGGGAATATCTAGTCGTCCAAGTCACCATCACTATCAATGTCTTCTAGTGCATTGAATTCATTGTTGCTAATACAGAGAGGTGGTCCACTAGCACGAGCACGTCGAACCTCTTTCCGAGCCTTTGAAGTAAAACCCAACCCAAATTTGTCGGATTTGTAAGGGTTATCAGGAAGTTATCCTCAGATAGTGCAACCTCCATCTTCTACAACAGCCCGAGCATCCTTCAAAGAGGCCATTCTTGGTGTGTCCTTAGCAATAGCAAGTATAGCTTTAGCAACAACAATAATTGGAGGGATTACTTCAAATGGTTGATAAGGATTTTCAATGAATTCCCCATCCATTTCAACATATTTAAAAGAATTCAAATGACTGACCATATATTCTTCCTCTTCATAGACTGTGACAATCTTCCCTTTTACTGGGTATTTCAACTTTTGATGTAATATAGAGGTAACTACACCTTCCCCATGAATTCATGGGTGTCCGAGCAAGCATGAATAGGTCGGGCGAATATCCATTACATAGAAAGTTGAATTGAAGAATTGAGATCCCATATTGATCGGTAGATCAACCTCTCCATTGACCATTCTTTTCGAACCATCGAAGGCTCTCACTATAATATCGTTGGGTTTCAGCACCAGCCCTTCACAGTCAAATCTGTCCAAAGCACCTTTGGGTAAAACATTGAGTGAGGACCCAATATCTACTAATACATGCACCAGAGTGGTGCCTTTGCATTCAATAGAAATGTGTAGAGCTTTGTTATGATTCTTCCCCGCCGGAGTTATATTTGCATCAGAAAATCCCAAGCCATTATCAACAGTTACGCTTGCAACACAATTCTCAAATTGATCAGCAGTGGTCTCTTAAGGTACATGGGTATTCTTCAGGAATTTCAACAGAGCTTGGGCATGTGCCTCAAAGAATAATAAGGACATCATGGATATCTTTAAGGGTGTCTGTCCCAGTTGCTCAACTATTTTATAGTCACTTTTTCAGATGATCTTCAGAATTTCTTCCATCTCTTGCCTAGATGGGTCTTCGAATGTCACTTCTTTTGAGGGTTCCTCCTTCAGGGAAGGCTCAGTTACGTTCTATTTACCTCGGGCATTGGTAGTTGGCCCAACAGTAGGAATGCGAACATGTGTAGTTGTTGGAGGAGAGAAGATCCTTCCTGTCCTAATGACCTTACTAGTTCCAGCAATGTTTGTAATTTCAGGTTCTTCATTTTCAATAATCCATGGCTCTTGCTTGACACCATGATAATAAACTTATGCCCCATAGTTCCAAGGCACAACTTTGTTGGAGGAATAGGGGACCAGCCCCGTTGTAGTGATAATCAGGGGAGCCACTCTTGGCTGTGCAGGAATCCTTATAGGGCCTCTAGAGGTGATCCTAATAGAAGTCTTGGAAATTGTGATTATGTAAACATCTTGAGGTATACTTTCAGGTAAGCTCTTCATGGACACAGTTTTCTCGAACAAAATTTCATGACTATCAATCAAGCGTTGGATACCTTTCTTCATCCATACACAACAATTGGTTTGGGAAGCACAATGGTAACAAGTTTCAGGGCAGCCAGGAAATAAACCAGCTCTCGGCAGATTCTTCTTAACGGTCAATAATGGAGTAGCCAAATCATCAATGGTGCAGACAAAGGAGGCATCGTCAATAACATTGACACCTTTATCATGATTGGGCATGGGAGCAATAATGACATTAGGGGTTTGCGGAGGGTTAAACTCAATCACCTTGTTATCACTCAAATCTTGTATCTTTCTCTTTAAGGCCCAATAATCATAAGTATTGTGTCGAGAGCTATTGGAATGATAGGTACATTTTGAATTCGGGTTGTATTTTTGAGATGAAGTATTGGGGTTTTGAGGAGGATTCCTCAGTGTTACCAAATATTCCTTCAACAGATGTTGAAAAGCTTGAGACAGTGGCATGTTGATTCTAGCGAATTGCCTCATTGGGGAATCAGGCCTTTGTTGATTGTTTGATTGTTGTGGTCGTTGAAGTGGGGTCGAGTTTGAAATTAATACTGCTTCTACCGACTGATGATGAGCACTCTCGATACGGCTTCTTTGTCCATAAACAACATTATTTTCCTTTTTACCAATGAATGGTTTTTTCACAATATTAGAGGTTGAGGCCATTGGGATCTTTCTGCTTTTGATTCCACTTTCAATTTGCTCACTAGTCAAAATCAACTCAGTAAACCCTGAAGAAGAACTCTCGATCAATAAATTAAAGAATGGACCAGTCAAGGTGCCCATGAACATTTCCACTAATTCTTTGTCAGTTAAAGGGGGTCGCACCCTTCTATCCAGGTCCCTCCACTTTTGAGCATACTCCTTAAAGCCTTCATTTTAAACGATAGTCATGTTTTGTAATTTCACGCGAGTTGGTGCAAGATCAGCATTATATTGGTATTGTTTGTAGAAGGCATCAGTCAAATCCTCCCATGTGCGGATATTAGTCCCTTCTAGTTTATAGAACCATTCCAACGGTGTCCCAGATAAGCTCTCTTGTAAGAAATGAACCCATAACTTCCTATCAGCGGTATGTGGTTGAATCTTGCGGACATAAGACCTCAGATGCATCTTGGGACAGGAGACCCTATCGTATTTGGCAAAGACGGGAACCTTGAATTTATGTGGAATGACCACCCTAGGGACCAAAACTAAGTCTCCAAAGTCCAAACAAGGAAGTGTTCAGATCTTTACAGCCTTAAGTCAGTCTTCTAGCTGTTTGTATTTCTCATCCACCGGTGGATACTTCTCTTCAGAATATTCTTCGTCCTCGGTAATCTGGTTATTTCCACCCCCAACTCTAGTGCTTCTAACTTCCTCGTCTTAATTTTATTCTTCCTCAGAAGAAGCCTCTTCTATTTGAGCCAGTCAGGCGGGCCCCTTGAACCTTCTTCCCATGTTGAGGATAACAACCCTCTTCTTGGTCTTCTTCTTGGTGGAAAGGAGTGCCATCATTTATTGCTGACCTTTAGCTAGGTTGAGGAGAGTCTGTTGGAACTGTGCATGTTGAATTTTGCATATCTTTGACGGTTTGCTCTAGAGCCATCTTATATTCAAATAAATATTAAAAATATGAGGAAACCTGTATCGGAGAACCTGCTTATGACATGATGCATGCTATGTGGATGCAATGTTTTTAAGGACCTCAAGATATTTAAATTTGTTATCCAAAAAGGAAATAAACACAACAATTGTATTAATAAATTCAAGATTACAATTTCCCCTTAGGCATACAATGAAAAAGTAAAAAGGTCTCAAGGAGACAACAAAATAGACTCCTAAAACAAAAGAATCAAGTCTTCCACAGGCACTTCCTTTTTGGTGCAATGTATGCATTCAGGATTTACTCCTCGTGAAGCTGCCTTGTGAGCTCCAACACTTTCTTCTCGCTTGCATGGGATCGAGCTTCAAAGGTGTCTCATTCCCCCTTGGGTTCAATTTATGATCTCTGTAATTCTTCGAGGTCGGTAGGCATGTTAGGATATAGAACAGTATAGGGAATATCCCTTTCGGTAATAGGCTCCACAACTATTGGTAAGATAGCTGGATATGGCATCATGAGGCTTTGAGCACGAGCTCGTACCCATTTGAGATAAGGATCAAGAGGGATGTAATTCTTATGCCCCAAAGTATTGCTATCAACCTTGCTTACCATGACCTAAGCATGTACAAACCTTCAATGATAACCTTGGACATAATTCTCATAGTCGAATACAATACCTTGAATGAGTGTGTCATGGGGACCATCTCTTCGAGCATAACCAAATCATCGTAGAGCCAAAGACGGGTTATAAGTAATACCTCCTCTAATGCCCAAGAGTGGAACATTAGGTAACTCCCTATAACGGTCAATTATAGTAATGTCCTCTTGAGATTAAGATCACCAATGGATATCTGAATGAGAGAGCGACATCATCCTTTGAGACCACCTGAACCCTTGCTTATTCTTCAATACTGATCGAGGAAGGTGAGAAATAAACCATCTAGATAGCAACGAAATGCAATACATAAGAGCCCATTTCTTCCTCATGGTATGAGTGTGAAGACAATGCATAATGTCTCCAAGCAAAGTAGGCACGGGGTTACGAGTAAGGAAAATTTTGACATCATTCACATCTATGAGTTGGTCAAGGTTAAGAAAAAGCACCAACCCATAGATTAGAAGAGCCAAGACTTCTTAAAAAGCTTGTAAATCCAAAACATTGAAAAACAAACGAGCCTTCTCCATCAGGAATTTAGTCAAAAAGCCTTTGACCGTACTTCTTGTATACCAATTAGCTACAATGTCAGAACTCTTCAAATGTAAGGCCTTGAAAATAACTTCAGGCTTTGGAGTTTCATCTAAACCGATGAATGGCATTTGATCAAGGACTGGTACCCCTAATAGTTGAGAGAATTCTTCTATTGTGGGCACTAGTCGATAGTTGGTAAAGGTGAAACAATGATGTACATGGTTAAAGAACTGAAAGAGCACCCTCATCATGTCTTCTTCAAAGCTTAGGGTAACTATATTGATAAGTCGACCATATCATTTGGTGAACGGAGAATTTTCAGGAACCCTTGACGCTAACTCTTTGAGTTGAGGAAGCACCCTTACAAAGTTTATTCGGACGGTATTTCTGCAAACGGAAGCCATATCCTACAAAATATAACAAAGGTAAATCCCTAGGTCCTTGAAATGGTTAGTGAAAATGCTATCGCATGATGTCATGAACAAATAATCACATACAAATAAATCACACAAGGACTTAGGTGTGGGCTTGCATGAGGTTTATAGGTAAGTACCCTCTTGAAGTTTAGTTGGTTCAACCTGTCCTAAAAAAAGTAACTGGGTTCTAAAGAATCTCAATATCATTGATCTTTATTCATTGGGAATTGTTTTAGCTCAAGCATCTAAATTGCGGCCAAAATATCCCAAAAGTCCAATCTTAATGAGTGTAGTACCGAGTATCAACCAACGTTAGTCTTGCACCAAAGTCAGCTATCTCACTACTTTCTAAAGGCCAAGTTGTTCAACTAAGGTTCTACTGTCAGTTAGTGCTTCATGACACTGCACAGTGGCCCCGTATTCTCCTTGACTAGACTCAAGGGACACCTGTATCAATAAATGTGTCACACTAACATAGCCATCGCATCAACCATGTTGGTATTATGATGTATAGTCCCCACGATCTATTTCTACTTACCTAATATGCCCTAAATCCAGGTATAGGATTCTTACAAGTAATAAACCCAATCATTACCCACAAATATAAAGAAAACAAAGCAGACAAGTAAAGCAAATAAATGTGATCTAGATCTTAAGGTAACCCCACTTTTAGTTTATTCCCCAGCAGAGTCGCCAGTTCTGTAATACAGTGGGAGAACTGACTTGGGTGTTTTGTGTTTTATCGCAAATGTTGCGGATAACAAGAGTTGCCACCGACTTTTCTTTTATCTAATAAAGGAAAGGGTGAAAAGAACAGGAAATACCTTTTTAGAATTTTTCTTGAGTTCGGGGGTAGGTTATGAAAAGCGAAGGTGTTAGCACCCCTTCATCCGTAGTTATCTACGAGCTCTTAATTTCTTGATCACTTTAAAATGCTTTGTGTTTGTGTAAGTTTAAAAATATTTTGAAAACGCCTTCATACGGAAAACTTTGCAATGATTCTCGTATCGTCGAGAATGTATACAACGTATTGGTTTTGAAAATATTTGTTTGAAAATGAATGTTTGAAAGATGTTTTAAAGGTGCCAATGTAAGGAAATTTTCAATGATTCTCGTATCGTTGAGAATGTATATAAAATGTTTGTTTAGGAGAACATTTTAAAAGTGAGGGGGGAAAATATGGTTTTAGTTTATGAGCAAGCAATTACGAGCAATATACCTACTCAAAAAGTCTTTGTTCTTTTCGTCCTCCTTTAGATAATTCTATTTTACCATTGATTGGTAGAGAGCTATATCATTGGATGTGAGGGACAAGTGTGGATCATCATACAGTCATAGAAGACAACTTGTAAGATGTTTTAGCAATTATCTTAAGGGACTAAGATCATTTACCGAAAGCAATATTGAAGGGTTATCGAGGGACTATGATCTTTTAATCGAGGGTCTTTTGCTAAAACATCTCACATTCGAGGGATATGATTGTTTTAATCTGAGGCAACAAGTTTGGGTTAACCTAGAGGTGCAAGTGTGTAAAGTGTTTTGATTTCAAATATATTGTCTTTGAATTAGGGTTTTGCTAGGTTTGATTTAAGTCTTGTCATGCAAACCCTAATTACTAGCAATAATAAGGAAAACGATAAATTACAGACTTTAAATGTCCTACGCTATTACAACGCTTTGGGAATGGGGGGTACAAGTTTTTGGGGATAGGGTAAAGAAAGCAATAAAGTCCTAATTACTATTACAAGCCATTGGATATGAATTACAATAATAATACACAAAATGTAAAGAAAAGAAATTTATTTTTAAGGGTTTTTGATGGGGAAAAAGGTTTTAGTAATTAACCTAATTAGATTAATTAATTTTATTTACAAAAAAGAAGTTAATTAATTATTTTATCAAAACCTAAAATCTAGGTCGATTGAATTTAAGAAGAAAACAAAATATAAGCCTGAGTAATTTGTTTAGAAAATAATTTGAATGTTAGTATTAATTTGGAAAATATTTTACAATGTAAAAGAAAATAATAGAATATAATTTAATAAAAATAAAATAAAATATTTAAATTGAATTATTTAAGAAAAATATATGTTTTTGTGTTTTTTAGTTTTAATAAAATAAATAGATAAATAAAAAATAATGAAAATATAAAATAAATGGGATGTGTGTATATAAGTAAAAAGGGTGGTAAAAAGTAGTAAACAAGGTTAGGCCCAAAAGTGAATTTGTTTGGAATCAGAAAATAAATAAATAAAAAAGTTATATGGGCCTGCGTGTGTGTGAGCAAAAAGGGGGTGAGAGTTCAAAAAAAAAACAATTCAGGCCTAGAATAGGGTCCATCGCCTGTTTTGGATCATGTGTGGCTGACTTTTTGAGGTATACCATGCACTTGTTGTGTGGTGTGTTGGATGAGATGCTTGATTAATCTGATGGTGAAGGAATGAGGGTGTATGATGCACGTGTTGAGCTTGTATACACTGAATATACAAGGAAATAATAAGAAAAAAACCAAAAGGGTACCACTGGGGCTCGAACCCAGGTCCCTACACACTAATGCCTTACGCGCGCTTCCTCTGCCATTGGGGTGGCTTTTTCATCCGTGTATAAAACAACAATTTTTAAATATAAAATCAACTTGTTTCTAAAAATTTGAACTTCATCTTCAACCTTGTGCGCGCAGTGATGGGTAACTCCATGGCCAAAATTGTAACATCTTCATTTCTCAACCATTTTCAAAATTGTAAACATGAATATTGTTCCATTTTTCACCATTAATTCAACCATATAAAAAACATAAACTATAAATCAAAGATGAACATTAATTTCTGTTGGTACCAAATAAAACCTAATTTTTTCAGAAAGTTCAAACTCAAAATTTGCATCACTCAGGCAACATAAATGAAAACTAAAGGCATGGTTAGCTTCAGGGCTATGATGTCTACATTATTTTATTCATAAAGTAACCATTAATGATGCTTGTAGAGAGAGTTAAAAGATGAGAAAACTTACCTCAAAACTGGAAATCGTGTATGGAGTTTGAGCAACCCTAGAGGTGTGGTGATGATCTGGATTGCTTCACTGAACTCCTAGGGAGCTAATGCAACTCTTACTTTATGCTGAAAGTTCCTGAATCGTCTTGGAGAAGTCAAGTTGCAGAGCTGAGTTTTTGAGTTTGGAAGATGAAGAATATGGAGTTACAATTGTGAAATAGGGATGTGGATGAGTTGTATATGATGTATGGAAGCTTTGTGATTGATTAGGAGAGGAAACGCACAAGTGGATTGTGATATGGAAGTTCAAGGTCAAAAATGACAAGGTATGGAGTTTTTTGTTCAAATTCTTGTTTGAGGGAGTTTGAGGGTTTGTAAATTCGTGTATTAGGTTGCAAATGGCTCCTATATTTATAGAGGAAAGGTTTTGAAGGCTCTAGTGATCAGAAACAAGGAATCACATGTTATGGTCTTGAAACTTGTTTTTGAAGCAAGCTTGACAAACATAGTTCTAATGCATGGTACAAGGACTTGTAGGGTGGTTAGGAGGCTTTATATATGTCGCTTCTTGCTTTAAAATATTTCGGAGTCAGAATCAACAATGTATGGGCTCAAGGAGAGTTTACATTGTGATTAAAGTCACTTTTCCAAAATGGAAGTGTGAACTTTGTTTCATTAATGGAATGATAAATTGGACAATGTCTCAAGCTCTTGGATCATTGATCAATATTATGGATAGATTTGCAAGTCAAGAGGCCTTCAAAGCAAGATTATGCAACATAGTTGTGGGATTTGGTTATGTGTTCTTCATGAAGATGCCTTGTAATTCAAGAATGAATGCTCAACTTCTTATCCTCAATTCTGCTAGCTCAAGCATGATCTCTCAAGTTCTTGGACATTTTGGAAAGCTTGAAACATTTTCTAAAAGCTTCATTTTGACAACTTTGGCTAAATAATCTTGGAACTAGGTGAAAATTGGTCAAGATGTTAGGTCAAAAATCTGCCTAAACTTGCCAAAATGTTCACCAAATGTTTTATGAAAAATTTCATGACTTTATGAGCTTATATATTCAAATATAAGCATTTTTTGGACATGAACCCTAAGGTACAAAGTTGTATAATTCATCAAGATCTATAACTTTCTTGTTGAAAGTTTTCCTTGAATCATCTTGCATCATGGTGAAAAATTATCATGAAGTAGTAAAATTATCAAGGTTAAAAACACTTGAAATTTTTCTAAGTATTAGAAATCTTGACTTTTTGTTCACTTTTTGACTTTCTTGATTCTTGATGATCAAGTTTGATTTTGAAGGTCTTGATGAATCTTAATCTTTGAAATTCAATGTTGACCAAAAAGTCAAAGTTTGACTTTTTATCTATCAGTTGACTTTTCATTAGTTGATCCAATTTCAACAGTCAATGAATTGATCTTGAGAAATAATTTGAGCCATGAAATTAGGTTAACATGTTGTGTTTGAGTTCTTGAGATCATGCTTCAAGTCATTAGATCATGTACTGGGTCAAAATTCACTGATCAGCCATTCTCAATCAAAACCCTAATTTTGATAATTTTGCCCCTTTGATTGGTTTTCTTGTGGAATTGTGATCAAAACTTGATCAATTGATGAATATGACTTCAAAATGTTGACGTTGGCCAAAAATCATGAAGTTTTACTGTATTTTGACAACAATTGACTTTTTACTCAATACAATTGATTTGTAGTCATCTGAGCAATTGATTGAGTAAATTTGTGATGCAAGGCTTGAAACTTGGTATGAGTAATATTGGAGACCTATAATGAACCATGAAAGTCATTTGAAGCATTAAAAGTACAATTGTCCTTGAGAAAACCAAAACCCTAATTTGGAGATTCAGTGCTTAGGAGGTGAGCTTATCAGATCAAACTCTTGAGAACCCTTGAGCATTTGAGATCTTTTATGAGAAATGTCTTGAGAATAGAGAGGGCAAATTTTGGGGTAAAACAAGTGCATATCAACTTCATCTTACAGAATGTAGGGTCCAAGTTCCCCTTCGAGCAACTTCAAGTACAAGTTCTTCAATTGGATACTTGGGGAAATTTATATCAAGTTCATGGTGAGGTCCAAGTTCTTTCTAAGGGTACTTCCTCCAGATCCGGGAGATTGGGGGCATATCTTTCAAAATTCAAATGTTAAGGAAAACCACTGTGAGGCTAGATAAAAAGGAGTTGATTCATAATGGTTCACCTGAGACAAATGTCTTCAAGATAGTGGGGTCATTCATATGATGATCAAACTACTTCCAAGCTCCCATCCAGGAGAATCTCCACAAATCAAGAAATTGGGGCAAGACTCTCCATAAAGGGGCAAGTTCTTTGTGCACTTTCACAACCCTCAATGAATCCTTCTCCTACATCAACAATAATCGTGTTCAAATCGAGTATCAGCAAATCACACTAGCATAACATCCTACCAACGTGTGACAAGCAGCCTTGTTACACAAGCAACCTCTTTGCGTCTTAACCATCCACGACCTACCACAAGGGAATCCGTCAAAAGCATACAAGTCTGCATAAATCATTTATTAGGTTGCTTCGATCTAGAATTGGACTATACCCATCATCTCATCCATATGAAAAATTACGACATCATGGATCACACATATAACAAGCTCAGTCATTCATTAGAATTTCAAAATTTCAACATCCATGGTACATATCCAAGTCATGCATTATATGCATTGGTCAATAATTAAATACTACGCATTAACACTTGCATCTACATGCATACATGACATATTATAGACCAAGAGTTATGACCCCCCGTAAAAATCCAGAGTCAATTTCAAGGGGAGTCCCTATTCTCAATACACGTGCAATCTTCAACTAAGTGAATAACATCTTTATGACTATTCCTCCCGGCGAGTCCGTCATACGAGTACTCTTCATCAAAATCATAAACATCCTTACATAATTTCCATCCATTTAAGACATGGGAATTGTTGTACCCAAAAATTTGCTCTCTCTTTTCTCAAGACATTTCTCACAAAAAGTCCTCAAATGCTCAAGGATTCTCAAGAGTTGATCAGACAAACTCACCTCCTAAGCACTGAGTCCACAAATTAGGGTTTTGGTTCTCTCAAATGAAATTGGAATTCTAATGACTCAAGTGACTTTCATGGTTCATTATAGTTCTCCAATAATGCTCATACAATGTTTCTAGTCTTTCATCACAAATTTGCTCAATCAATTGCTCAAATGATTGAAAATCAGCTGTATTGGGTTAAAAGTCAATTATGGTCAACATATAGTCAAACTTCAAGATTTTTGACCAACATCAACATTTTGAAGTCATATTCATCAATTGATCAAGGGTTGATCATAATTCCTCAAGAAAAACATTCAAATCATCAAAGGGGAAAAATTATCAAAATTAGGGTTTTGATTGAGAATGACTGATCATTGACTTTTGACCTAGTACATGATAAAATGGCTTGAAGCATGATCTTAATGATTAAAACACAATGTCTTGACCTAATCTCATGGCTCAAATCACTTCTCAATATCAAAGGGTTGATAGTTGAATTTGATCAACTGATGAAAAGTTAACTTACACACAAAAAGTCAATGTTTGACTTTTTGATAAACATTGAATTTCAAAGATCAAAATTCATCAAGACATTAAAAAATATAAAAATTTATCATCAAGAATAAAGAAAGTCAATAAAATTCAACAAAATTAAAGATTTCCAATGCATAGAAAAATTCTAAGTGTTTTTTGACCTTGACAATTTCACTACTTCATAACAATTTGTCACCAAGATGCATGATGATTTAAGGAAAACTTTCAACATGAAAGTTGTAGGTCTTGGTGAATTATACAACTTTGTCATTCAGAGTTGATGTCCAAAAAATGCTTAGATTTCAAGATATAGGCTCATGAAGTCATGACATTTTTACAAAACACTTAGTGAAAATTTTAGCAAGTTTGGTCAGATTTTTGTCCCAACTTCTTGGCAATTTTTCACCTAGTTCCAATTTGATTTTGCAAAAGTGGTCAACACATTGTTGTAGACAATGTTTCAAGCTTTCCAAAATGTCAAAGAAATTGAAGATATCATTTTTGAGCTAGGATAATTGAAGAGAAGAAGTTGGACATCCATTCTTGAATTTTAGGTCATTTTGTGATGAACCTTATGATCGAATCTTCAAGCATGCTGCATAAATCTTGCTTTGTAGGCTTCTAACTTGAAAATAACTTCATAATTAATTGTGTACACAACAGATTGAGCTATGTTCCAAGTGCTTGAGCCATTGTCCAAGTGATTATTCCATTTTTGTCACAATGTTAACATTGCCATTCTTGAAAAGTTGCTTTATACACAATGTCAACTCTCCTTGCGCCCATACATTGTTGCTTCTGATTCCAAAACATTTAAAAGCAAGAAGAAACCATCTAGAAGCCCATCAACCACCCTATAAGCCCTTGAACTATGCATTGAAACTATGCATTGCAAGTTTGCTTCAAAAGGAAGTCACATAACCATGACATGTGATCTTTGATTTCTGATTACTTGATCCTCTAAAACCTATTCTCTATAAATAGAGAGGTTGTTTGAAAGACTTAACACGAGTTAAATAGCCCTCAAACCATCTCAAACTCCCTAAAACTATATTTTGCATCAAAACCTCCATTACTTGTCATTTCTGAATTTGAACACCAAACTCATATTCCACTCGTGTGTTTTCCATTTTAATCAATCAAACATCATCTATAAAACATATATAAGTGATCCAAACACTTGAACCACTTCTGTAACCCCTCCATCACCATCCACCATTTTCAAAACTCAGCTCTGCAACTTGACTTCTCCAGAAGAATCCAGCCACTTTCAGCTCAAAGTAAGCATTACAATAGCTTCCCAGGAGTTCAGTGAAGCTATCCAAATCATCACCACACCTCCAGGAGTGCTCAAACACCAAACACGATTTCTAGTTTTGAGGTAAGTTTTCTCAACTTTGAACTCCTTATACAAGCATCATTAATGGTTACATTGTGAAGATAAAATGTAGACATCATTGTGTTTACTATGGAAAATGGTAAACAACCGCTGGTCCTCCCAGAGTCCTAAACTGAGGGTAAATTGCGAGATCGACCAGTTGATCTCAAGCCGTGTGCTAGGGGTTTTTTGCTATCACACCTATTCCGTCGAAATATCAGTCAAGGGAAACAACTTTCTTTTGACTGGAGAAATGGGTGTAATGGTTTTCCACACTATGGTTTAATTGACTGACTGGTAACTCGTGACCGACAAAAGATATTCATACAAAAATGAGACTCACTAAACTAACTGGAAAGTGACTCGTGACCCACAGATAGTGTCGAATTGTTTATGCAAAATAGAAGATAACGTACAAATCTTGCTCAACAGTAAAGAGAAAATAGATAAAGCACTCAAAAGATATAATTGAAAAATAAAATATTTGTATTGAAATAAAAGTGGTGATTCACGTACATCAAGCACTCTTCACTCTTGATTTCCTGACACTCGGAATGAGAGAGTTTGACAAGTGATTTGAGAGTACAAGTGAACACACCCAAACTACACAAAATCTGCCTATTTATAGTGTTTACAAAGTAACTACCTAGATAAAATCTACGGCTAATATTAACATCTTAAGGTAACGGCTTCACTAGATGCTGCCACCTCTTTGGCGCTCAAACACGTCGTGGATTGCTAGTAATTGCTCATAATTTTGAAGTTCCACTTATTTGGCGTTTGAACACGTCGTGGGTTGCTGGTAATTGCCCACGTTTCCTCTAAGATTCTTGAACATAAACCGCTACTCGCCTTGCTTCGAGGATTTCTTTCTGGAAAAGAATAGTCACGCTTTCTCTAAGTCCAAGAAACCCTTCTTTGTCGAGTAATACCATTCTCGACCAAGTCCTTCTCTTTTACCCTTTTGGTCAACTAAACCAATTTAATCCTCCTGACATATCCTTTTATTTCTTCCTAGTCGACGTAATTCAAATTTCGATAGTTTCAATGTGGTTCCTTCCAAGCATTAACTCTGACTTATTAAAATCAACTTTTCACACATTGGCTCCTGTTTCCCAAAAAACCCTTATTTTGGAGGATGACTCCTAACTTGTGGGAATATTTTCATTTATCACATGTACATGAATTCCTTAAGATTTTCCAAGGTAACACATTGCCCTGAAGCTAACCACGCCTTTAGTTTTCATTTATATTGCCTGAGTAATGTGAATTTTGGATTTGAAGTTACATAAAAATTAGGTTTTATTTTGGTACCAACAGAAATTCATGCTCATATTTTATTTATAGTTTAATTTATTTATATGGCTGAATTCGTGATGAAATTTGGAGCAACTTTCATGTTTACATTTTTGAAAATGGTTGAGAAATGAAGTTGAAGTTTTGAGCAATGGAGCTTTTGTTCTACGCGTGCGAAGGAGGAAGAAGATGGAGTTCAAAGTTTAGGAATGAGTCTATTTTATATTTAGTTGAAGTTGTATTATAAACGGATGAAACAACCACCCCAGTGGCAGAGAAGCGTGCGCTAAGGCATTTGTGTATAGGGACCCGGGTTCGTTCCCCAGCGATACCCTTTTGATTATTTCATGTTTTCTTGTCTTATATCATATACAGGCAAGTCTAGTGCATGTACCATACGCCTCTCACCATCACCATCAGATCTACCAGCCATCAAATCCAGTACTCCATATGAGCAAGCCCATGGTGCATCATCATAAGCCAGCCACACTTGATTACAGACAGGCGCTGGGCCTCCCTGATTTGGGCCCCTTTCCTTTTTATTTTTTCTACTTTCATACACCCGTTTCACTAAAAACAGCTAGGCCCATGTTCTTTCTTTTTATTTATTTATTTTCTGATTCAAACAAAAAACTCTCTTGGGCCTAGCGCTCCATTTTCTTTTTTAAACCCCCATTTTAGTGTTTAACACCAAGCCCAATACTTTTTTTATATTCTTTACATTTCCTTTACTTTTATTTATTTATTTATTTATTTTTATTTAATCAAAAATACAAAAAAATATTTTTTAAATAATTAGATTTATTTATTTTATTTTCCTTAATTTTTTTCCCAAGCAAATAAAACTTCAAAACAGTTTCTAAACAATTAATTCCTCTTTAGATTAAGGTTTTTCTAAATTTAAATTATTCCCCTTTTAATTAATCTCTATCTTAGTTTCATTTATTTAGGTTTGCTAAATTCTTTTAACATAAAATCATTAGACTTTGGTTTTATTTTTCTAAATTTCAATTAACTTAGACTTTAGGTTTTGATTAAATAATTAATGAACTTCTCTTGTAAATAAAATTAATTAGCTTGATTAGGTTAATTATAAAACCTTTTCTACCAAAAAACTACAAAAAACAATTTCTTTTTTCTTATTCATCTTTACATTTTGTACATTCTATAATTATTCATATTCAATGGTTTGTAATAGATAATTAGGTTTTTATTGCTTTCCTACCCTCATTCACAAACTTGTATCCCTCATTCCCAGAGCGTTGTAATAACGTAGGACATTTAAATTCCGCAATTTATTGTTTTCCTTATTATTTCTAGTAATTAGGGTTTGCATGGAAAGATTAAAACCAACCATAGCAAAGCCCTAATCCAACACAAATAGTTTCAAATACACTTCGTACACATGCACCTCTAGGGTAATTCACACTTGTTTCCTCAGATAAAAACAGTCACGTCCCTCGAATGTGAGATGTTTTATCAAAGACCCTCGATTAAAAGATCATAGTCCCTCGATGACCCTTCCATGTTGCCTTCGGTAAATGATCTTAGTCCCTTACGACAATTTTTAAAACATCTTACAAGTTGCCTTCAATGACTGTACAATGACCCACGCCTGTCCCTCACATCCAATGATAAGGCTTCCTACTAACTAATGGTAGGTAAGCATTATCTAAAGGATGAGGAAAAGAAAAAAGACTTTTTGAGTAGGTAGATTGCTCGTAATTTCTTGCTCACAAATTAAAACCATTTTCACACCTCACACTTTCAAAAACAAACATCTTTTCAAACACTCTCTTTTAAAACAAATATTTTTAAAACAAACATTTTATATACATTCTCAATGATACGAGAATCATTACAAAGATTGTCGTACTAAGGCATTTTCAAAATATTTCCAAAACAACCATTTTGTATACATTCTTAACGATACGAGAATCATTACAAAATCACCACTTTCAAAACAACTTCAAAACATCTTTCCAAACACTCCCTTTCAACAAATATTTTCAAAAACAACACTTTGTATACATTCTCAACGATACGAGAATCATTGCAAAGTTTGCTGAACAAAGGCGTTTTCAAAATATTTTAAAACTTACACAAAACACAAAGCATTTCAAAGTGAGCTAGCAATTAAGAGCATGTAGATAACTACGGATGAAAAGGGTGATAACACCTTCCCTTTTCATAACCTTCCCCCCGGACTCAAGAAAATTCTCAAAAGGTATTTCCTGTTCTTTTCACCCTTTCCTTTATTGGATAAAAGAAAATTCGGTGGAGACTCTTGCTATCCGCAACACTTGCAATCAACGCAAACACCCAAGTCAGTTCTCCCACAGTATTACAGAACTGGAGACTATGCTAGGGAGTATTTAACTAAAAGTGAGGTTACCTTAAGAGATAGATCACCTTAATTGCTTTACTTGCTTTATTTGTATGCTTTATATTTTGGGTCTATGCTTGGGTTTATTTCTTGAAAAGATCCTATACATGGATCTGGGGCATATTAGGTAAGTAAAAATAGATCTTGGAAACTGTACATCATAGACTGATATGGTTGAAGTGATGGCTGCATTAGTGTGACACATTTGTTGGTACCAGTGTTCCTTGAGTTAAATTAAGGAGAATACGGGGTCACTGTGTGGTGTCATGAAGCACTAACTAACTGTAGAACCTTTGTTGAACAACTTGGACATTAGAAAGTAGTGAGATAGCTGGTTTTGGTGCAGACTGAAGTTGGTTGATACTCGATACTACACTCATTGAGATTGGACTTTCGAGATATTTCGTTCGCTAAAACAGAAGCTTGTCCTGAAACAATGCTCAATGAAGAAAGATTAATGATATTTAGATTCCTTAGAACCCGGTTACTTCTTTTAGGACAGGTTGAACCAACTAAAACTTCAAGAGGATTCTTACCTATAAACCCCAGGCAAGCCTAAACCTAAGGACGTGTGTGTTTTGTTTGTGTATGATTATTTGTTCATGACATCATAACATCATGCCATATCATTTTCACTAATCATTTCAAAGACCTAGGGATTTAACTTTGTTCTATTTTGTAGGTTATGGCTTCCACTCACAGAAATACCATATGAATCAGCTTTGTAAGGGTGCCTCCTCAACTCAAAGAGTTAGCATCAAGGGTTCTTGAGAATTCCCCATTCACCAAAATATATGTTCGACTTCTCAATCTGGTTACCTCAAGCTTTCAAGAACACATGATGTGTGTGCTCTTTCAGTTCTTTGATCCTGTACATCATTGTTTCACCTTTCACGATTATCAATTGGTGCCACCAATGGAAGAATTCTATCAACTATTGGGAGTACCCATTCTTGATCAAATTCCCTTCACTGGTTTATAGAAAGATACACAACCTTAAGAAATTGCATCAGCCTTACATTTGAAGCAGCCTGACATTGTAGCTAATTGGGAAATAAGGAGCGGAGTCAAGGGTTTACTAGCTAAATTTCTATTAGAGAAGGATCGACTATTTTGGGATGATATGGATTTTCAAGCTTTTGAAGAAGTCTTGGCTCTTCTAATCTATGGTTTGGTACTATTCCATAATCCGGACCAACTCATAGATGTGAGTGTTGTCAAGATTTTCCTTTCTCATAACCATGTGCCTACTTTGCTCTGAGACATTTTACATACTCTTAACACTCATACCATGAGGAGGAGAGGGGCTCTTATGTGTTGTATACCATTAACATATAGGTGGTTTATTTCGCACCTTCCCCTGTCGGTATTGAAGAACGAACAAGGCTTGAGGTGTTCTCAAAAGGATGATGTCGCTCTCTCATTCGGATATTTATTGGTGATCTGGATATCTGGAGGATCTTACTATCATTAACTTCTATGGAGAATTCCATAATGTTCCTCTCCTTTTCATTAGGTGAGGTATTACTTATAACCCTTCTCTGGTTCTACGATAATTTGGTTATGCTCGAAGACATGGTCCTCATGAGGCGCTTATCCATGGTATTGTGTTCGACTACAAGAACGATGTTCAAGGTTATCATCAAAGATTTGTACAAGCTTCGGGCATGGTAAACAAGGTTGATAGCAAGAATTTGGGACATAAGAACTCTATTCCTTTAGAGCCTTATCTCAAATGGGTTCGAGCTCGCAATTAAAATCTCATGATGCCATATCCATTTGTTCTACCTGTGATCTCAGAGCCAGTTATCAAAGGAGATGTTGCCTGCACCATCCTCCATCCTAACATGCCTACTGATCTTGAAGAATTGGAGAGATCTTGGATTCAACTCAAGGGAGAAAGGGACACATTTGAAGCTCAATTCTATGCAAGCGAGAAGAAAGTGTTTGAGCTCACCAAGCAACTTCTATGCAAAGTCTGAATGCCTACATCGACACAAAGAGGAAGCGTCCCTGGGAAACCTAAGTCTTAGGTTTTAGAAGTTTCTATTTTGTTATATCCTTATTGTAAGCCCAAGGGGAAATTGTAACTCTTGAACTTATTAATGCAATTATTGTGTTCATTTCATTTTTGGCTAGTAAATTTAAATCTCTTGAGGACCTTGAAAACAATGCATCCACATAGCATGCATCATATCATAAGCAAGTTTTCCGATATAGGTTTCCTCATCTATTTACTGTTTATTTCAGTATAACATAGCTCTAGAGAAAATCGTCAAAGATATGCAAACTCAACACGCACAGTTCCAAGAGACTCTCCTAAACTTAGCTAAAGGACAACAAGAAATGATGGCGCTTCTCGTCACTAAGAAGAAGACTAAGAAACAGGTTGTTATCCTCAACATGGGAAGAAGGTTCAAAGGTCCCGCCCAACTGGATCAAATAGAAGAGGCTTCTTCTAAGAAGAAGACAATCAAGAAGAGGATGTTAGAAGAACTAGGGTTGGGGGTGGAAACAACCAGATTTCTAAGGATGAAGACTACTCCAACGAGCAGTACCCACCGACCGATGACAAATACAAACAGCTAGAAGACCGACTTAAGGCTGTAGAGATCCAAACAGTGCCTAGTTTGGAATTTGGAGACTTGAGTTTGGTACCTGGGGTGGTTATTCCCCACTAATTCAAGGTCCCTATCTTTGCCAAATATGATGGAGTCTCCTGTCCGAAACTCCATTTAAGGTCATATGTCTGCAAGATTCAACCATACACCGCCGATAGGAAGTTATGGGTTCATTTTTTCCAAGAAAGCTTATTTGGAACATAGTTGTAATGGTTCTATCAACTAGAGGGGATTAATATCCACACATAGGGGGATTTGGCTGCTGCTTTCTACAGACAATACCAATACAATGCTGACTTTGCACCAACTCGCATGCAATTACAAGGTATGACTTTGGGCTCGAATGAAGGCTTTAATGAGTATGCCCAGAAATGGAGGGACCTGGATGGAAGGGTGCAACCCCATTTGACCGACAGAGAATTAGTGGACATGTTCATGGCCACCTTGACTGGTCCATTCTTTAATTGGTTGATTGGAAGTTCTTCGTCAGAGTTTACTGAGCTGATATTAACTGGCGAACGAGTTGAAATTGGAATTAAAAGTGGGAAGATCCCAATGGCCTCAACTTCTATTGCTGTAAAGAAACCATTTGTTGGTAAGAAGGAAACTAATGTTGTTTATGGACAAAGGAGTCATATCAAGAATGATTGTCATCAGTCGGTAGGAGCAATATTGATTTCTAACTCGGCCCCAATTCAACGACCACAACAACAAAACAATCAGCAAATGCCAAATGCCCTGAGGAGGAAGTTCACTAGGATCAACATGCCATTGTCTCAAGCTTTATAACATCTGTTGAAGGCAGATTTGGTGCCGCTGCGAGATCCTCGTTATAATCCCAATACTGTCTCTCCCAAGTATAATCCAAACGTGACATGCACATATCATTCAAGTAGTCCTGGACATGACACCAATAACTGTTGGGCGTTGAAGAACGAGATCCAAGATTTAATTGATAACAAAGTGATTAAGCTTGACCCTCCAAAAACCCCTAATGTGATCACTTCTCCCATGCCCAGTCATGGTAAAGGTGCCAATGCCATTTACGATGTCTCCTTTGTTTCAACCATAAGTGATTTGACTACTCCCTTACTGACCGTTAAGAAGAATCTATTAAGAGTTGGTTTATTTACAGGATTCCTTGAAAATTAATACCATTGTGCTTCCCAAACTGATGGTTGTATATGGCTGAAGAAAGGTATTCAACGCCTGATTAATAGCCATGAAATTATGTTCGAGAAAATTTCGTCCATGAAGAGTTTTCCTGAAAGTAAATCTCAAGAGGTGAGACTTGAAGATGTTTCCATAATCACAATTTCCAATACTCCTATAAGGATTCTTGCTAAGCCAAAAGTGGGGCCAGTCCCCTGTTCCCTGTTCCTCTGTTCCTCTGTTCCTCTGTTCCTGGGGCCAGTCCCCTGTTCCTCTGACAAAGTTGTGCCTTGGAACTATGGGGCATAAGTTTATTATCATGGTATCAAGCAAGAGACATGGATTACTGAAAGTGAAGATCCTAAAAACATTTTCAGAACTAGTAAGGTCACTAGGACATGAAGGATTTTCTCTCCGAAGATCTCTCCTCCAACAACTACTACAACATCTGTTCATATTCCCGCTACTAGGTTAACTGTTGATACCTGAGGTGAAGAGAAAGTGATTGAGCCTACCCGAACGGAGGCGCCATCCAAAGATGTTACAATTGAAGACCCATCTAGACAAGAGATGGAAGAAATTATGAAGATTATCCGAAAAAAGTGACTATAAAATAGTTGAACAACTGGGGTAGACACCCTCAAAAATATCCATGTTGTCCTTGTTGTTATGCTCCGAAGCACATGCCCAAGCTTTGTTGAAATTTCTGAAGAATTCCCATGTACGACAAGAGACCACAGCTTATCAATTTGAGAATTGTGTTGCAAGCCTAACTGCTGATAATGGCTTGGGCTTTTCCGATGCAGATTTAACTCCGGCGGGAAAGAATCATAACAAGGCCCTCCATATCTCTATTGAATGCAAAGGCACCACCCTGGCGCATGTGTTAGTAGATATTGGGTCCTCCCTAAATGTTTTACCCAATGGTTCTTTGGATAGATTGTATGTGATGGGCTGGTGCTGAAACCTAGCGATATTGTGGTAAGAGCCTTTGATGGGTCAAAGAGGATGGTCCATGGAGAGGTTGATCTTCCGATCAAGGTGGGATCTCAAGTTTTCAATTCAACATTTTATGTAATGGATATCCGTCCAGCCTATTCTTGCTTTCTAGGATGCCCAAGGATTCATGGGGCAGATGTGGTTACCTCTACATTGCATCAAAAGCTGAAATATCCGGTAAAAGGGAAGATTGTCACAATCTGTGAAGAGGAAGAATATATGGTCAGTCATTTAAATTCTTTCAAATATGTTGAAATGGATGGTGAATTCATTGAAACCCCCTGCCAGACATTTGAGGTAATAACTATGACGACTGTTGTTGCTACTCCTGAAATATCTAAGGGCACGCCAAGAATGGCCTCTCTGAAGGATTTTAGGGCTGTTGTAGAAGATGGGGGCTGCACTCTCTGGGGACAACTTCCTGATATTACCTATAAATATAACAAATTTGAGTTGGGTTTCACTTCAAAGGCTCAGAAATAGGTTCGTCGTGTTCGTGCTGGAGGAACACCTTTTTGTATTAGCAACAATCAAGTCAATGCTCTGGAAGACACTGATAGTGATGGTGACTTGGATGACTGGATATTCCCTAATGTTTATGGTGGACTCAATAACTGGAAAGCCAAAGAATTTGTATAAATCTCCTTCAGCAATGAGTAATTGATATTTCCTATTTTTATTTCTTTAAGAAGTTTGCTTGTATAATTTATGTTTAAACCTTGTGCCTTGCCCGGGGCACAATGGTTTATTTGTTAAGGATTGTCATTTCATATATCATATGCTCATTTAAATGAAAACATTGGACGATTTTGCATTCAAATTTTGTGCTCCTTGTCTTTCTTTTACTTTACTGTATTTTCAAATAGCCATGTGATCTTACATACACACACATTTGCAGATCCACATCCACTCCAGATCTCATTGACAACAATTCTTCTATTTTCATTTATGACTTCGATAATCCAATATATCAAGCCGAAGACGAAGGTGAAGAAGATTGTGAGATACATGGAGAACTCGCCAAACTCCTGATACAAGAGGAAAAGGCTATCCAACCGCATGAAGAACCGATCAAAGTCATAAATCTTGATACTGAGGCAGATAAGAAAGAAGTCAAGATTGGTGCCAACTTGGAAGACAGTGTCAAGAGAAGATTGGTTCACATGTTGCACAACTATGTTGAGGTATTCGATTGGTCATATGAAGATATTCCAGGGCTCGATACTGATATCGTGGTTCATTGTCTACCAATGAAAGAGGGTTGTTCTTCGATCAAACAAAAGGTTCGTCGCATGCGTCCTGATATGTCAGAAAATATTAAGGTGAGGTAATGAAACAGTTCAATGCAGTTTTCTTAGAAGTGACATCGTATCCCCAATGGGTTACAAATGTCGTTCCAGTGTCGAAGAAAGATGGTAACGTCCGTATGTGTGTAGACTACAGGGACTTAAATAGGGAGAGCCCCAAAGATGACTTCCCACTACCATATATTGATGTCTTGGTTGACAATTCTGCTCAACACAAAGGTATTCTCCTTCATGGATGGCTTCTCGGGTTATAAACAAATCAAAATGGTGCCTGAAGACATGGAGAAAACTAACTTTGTCATATAGTGGGGCATCTTCTATTATAAGGTCATGCCTTTTGGGCTGAAAAACCCAGGCGCAACTTATCAGCGGGCTATGGAGGCTTTATTTCATGACATGACTCATCATGAGATAGAAGTCTATGTGGATGACATGATAGAGAGATCAAAAAATGAGGAGGAGCACCTTGTTCATTTGCATAAATTGTTTGGCGGGATAAAGAAATACAAGCTGGGGCTGAATCGAAGCAAATGCATCTTTGGGGTAAGATTCAGAAATCTCCTAGGCTTCTTCGTCAGTGGCAAAGGTATTGAGGTCGATCCTTCCAAAGTTAAAGTTATCCAAGAAATGCCAGCTCCCTGCACTGAGAACGAGGTTAGAGGTTTCTTAGGACGACTCAACTACATTGCCCGATTCATCTCTCACTTGACTGCTACTTGTGAACCACGCTTCAAGCCGTTGAAGAAAGATCAAGTAGTAAAATGGAATGACAACTGCCAAATAGCTTTTGAAAAGATCAAAGAGTACTTGCAAGAACCTTCAGTTCTGATGCCACCAGTTGAAGGAAGACCTCTGATCATGTACTTAACTGTATTATAGAATTAATTGGGGTGTGTGATGGGGCAACATGACGAGTCTGGCCGAAAAGAGCATGTAATATACTACCTTAGCAAAAAGTTTACCGATTGTGAAACCAGATATTCACTGCTCGAGAAAATTTGTTGCACTTTGGCATGGGTTGCTCGCCGGCTAAGACAATATATGTTGACTCATACTACTTTACTAATCTCTAAAATGGATCCCATCAAGTACATTTTTGAGAAACCAGCTCTCTCCGGAAGGATAGCCCGATGGAAAATGATCTTAACTGAATATGATATCCAGTACAATACTCAAAATGCAATCAAAGTAAGTGCGATGGCAGATCATTTGGCGTATCAAGCTGTGGATGACTACCAATCTATGAACTTTGAATTCCCTGACGAGAATATCATGTTGATTACAGATTGTGAAAAGCCTAGACTGTATGAACAACCTGATCAAGGATCCCGATGGACTATCGTTTTTGATGGAGCTTTCAATGCACTGGGTAACAGAATTGGTGATGTGATCATTTCCGTCGAAGGTTTCCATACGCCTTTCACTACCTGACTTAACTTTGACTGTACCAACAACATGGCTGAGTACGAGGCGTGCATCTTGGGTATTAAAGCTGCTATTGACCTAAGAATCAAATTCTTAAGTGTATATGGGGACTCAACTTTGATAATCAGTCAAGTTACATGAGAGTGGGATACAAAACATCCAAATCTTATCCCTTACAAAGAACTTGTGCTAACCTTGATCCCGTACTTTGAAGAGATTACCTTTGAACATATCTCAATGGAAGAAAATCAGTTGGCATATGCTTTAACTACCGTGTCATCCATGTTCAAGGTCAGATTGGACAGCGAAGCTCCCGTAATTACTGTCAAAAGATTTGATGAACCGACACACTGCTTTGAGATTAACATTGATGGAGTAGAGAAGAAGCCTTGGTTTCGCGAAGTGAAAAGGTATCTTGAAGCTCAGGAATATCCTGAGGGGGAAATATGAAATTCCTACGGAGGTTCTCGGCCAAGTTCTTCTTAAGCAACAAAATTTTGTACAGGCGCAACCATGATTCAACTTTGCTTCATTGTATGGACAAGAAGGAAGCAGTGAAAATTATGGAGGATATACACAAAGGCATCTTTGGAACTCACTCGAGTGGACATACTATAGCCAAGAATATTTTGAGAGCTGGTTACTATTTGTCGACCATGGAAACCGACTGTCATCACCACTCAAGGACTTGTCATAAGTTCTAAATTTATGCTGATGAAGTTCATGTACCTCCAGTTCCTTTGAATGTCATGACTGCTCCTTGGCCATTTTCAATGTGGGGTATTAACATGATTGGAGAAATCAATCCTACTGCCTCTAATGGATATCGTTTCATTCTCGTCGCCATTAACTACTTTACAAAGTAGGTTGAAGCAGCTTCATTTGCCTCAGTTACCAAGAATGTGCTGGCTCGATTCATCAAGCTTAACCTCATCTATAGTTATGGCATCCCTGAAAGGATCATCACTGACAATGGTATCTGTAACGCCCATAATTTAATTAATTATTTAACTAATTTATTTTTGGAATATTTGAGAGGATGTGTTATGATTAATTGGATTTATTTATTAAGTGGAGAAATAATACTAGAATTATAATACTATTGGATGTGGGCTTGTTTTTTAAGGAATAAAAGTAATAAGGGGGGTGTATTAGTTTGGAGCCCAATAAAGAATAAAGAAATAATAGGTTATTTTATTTTTGTTAGAGGAATAGAAAGAAAGAAGCAGTAGAAGTATAAGGATTGAGAAGGAGAACGTGAAGCTGCTGGAAAAACTAGAAAACGGCAGAACGAGAATTCAACTGGAAAATTATAGAGCGACCTTCAATCCAAGGTAAGGGTGGGGTTCTGACTTTATAATTGGTTTCATGATGATTGATATGTGAGGTTAGAGGTGATTGCTGTTTTGTTCTGGAATTGGATGTATATGATGATGTATGATGAAGATTTGATGAATTTTAGATGAATAAAGATGTCCCGATGTTGTTTGATCGATATAGAACCATAGGATAATTGTAGGTGATGATTTATCATGATTGTATTAAGTTTGTAGGGCTAAAACATGAATCCCGTAGTGAGAGGCAGGGAAGAAAATCGCAGAATTATGCAGGAAGAATCAGGATGTGTCGACCTCAAACATGATGTGTCGATACATGAGGGCCTAGAGATTCAGTATGAGTTGACACGAAGAGGCTTGCATCGATACATGAAGGTGAAAGACTCAGGATGAGTCGATCGGTGGATGCATGTGTCGATACATGTTGTATGCAAGACTCAGGATGAGTCGATCCATGAGAGGATGTGTCGACTCATGTTGTGCAGTTAGAGCAGTATGTGTCGATCCAAGGGGTTTTGCATCGACCCATAATGCCTGATTTTTGGCATATTCAGTTTTAAAGTGTTGTAACTTGAGTTTTAGGATGCCGTTTGAGATGTCGTTCGAAGCGTTGAATAGCTAACACGATGAACTTTGTTTTAGAGGATTAAAATGAAGAATAATAAGTGTAATCCTAGTATCCAATTTAGGATTTAGAATTAATTCCCATGTTGGTCGTTGCGTTGGTTTTGTACAGAATGATGAAGATGAGATGCTTAGAAGCTGCTGTTTGAATTATGACAGTGGGATAGTGACGGTAATGACGTTAGAGTTACAGAATAGCAGTATTAATTTACTATGGTATTAATGTACATCTTAGTTGTTAGTGAGAAGTTATTAATGATGTTGTGTTGATGATTTATATTAAATAAATGATGTTTGATGAATTATTATGATGATATGAAATGTTGATGACGAGACATTGAGATGCTTTTAAGATGTTGTTAATTTGAGATGAATTTTGAGATGTTTTTAATTTGAGATGAATTTTGAGATGTTGTAAATTTGAGATGAATTTTGAGATTTTGATTTGAGATGTTTTTGAGATGTTGTTAATTTGAGATGCTGTTAACTTGGGTGTTGATATTACATTCATGGTTGTGTCGCATACATTGCATTTTTGAGATGGAGCTTATGCTCGTTGAGATGGCCTGTATTAGAGAATTTTGAGATGAAGGCTTATGCCTTGTTAATGCCTCTATTAATTTGTAAATGTTTGAGATGGGAGTTCTTCTCCAATGGTACCACATGCATTTTCATAGTATTGAGTCGCATTATATGATTGCATAAAGAAGTGTATTTTGATGTTGATAAATTTGTATATGCAGTGTAATTATTGTTGATTATGGGATGAGAAGTGGTGATGTTATTGATCTAATTTAATATATTAATTATCATGCGCTTTATTATATTGTTAGATATCTCACCCCTTATGTTTGAATGTTTCCCTTATGTTGGTAACGTGCAGGTAATCAAGAGTGAAGGCTTTATACCTTCAGTAGTTCGAGTTGGTGTCATTGCTCTGATATGTAACACTTGGGGTGATGAACGCTTGCTGTTTCTGATTGTTGATTATTATTAAATTGTGTTGTTTCGAAGTTGTTGTATTGATGATAAAAATTGTTATTGAGAATTCCGTTGCATAGATGTTGAGTTATTTAATTAAAGATGTTATGATGGTTCATCAGGTGTTTTGAAAGTGTTATATATCCACGATGAATGCAATGAATTTTTGATGGAATAATTTGTGACGTCCCGATTCGTTTGCATGATATGAATTTTATAACTCCGATTTATTTATATAATTTGCCGGGGTAGAATTGGGGTGTTACAAAGTTGGTATCAAAGCAAAAGGTTGGTCCGACCTTGTTGTCGAGTCGTAGTTGTCTAACAGACGAGTATTGTTATTTGAGTTCTAATCATTTTTTATGTTGTAAGACCAAGTGTATCGCCGTGGGGTGCTCCAGTGTTGTTAGTGAAGAAAAAAGATGGAAGTATGAGGCTTTGTGTTGATTATAGACAGTTGAACAAGGTGACGGTTAAGAACAAGTATCCACTTCCAAGAATAGATGACTTAATGGACAAATTGGTGGATGCTCGTGTGTTTAGTAAGATTGATTTGAGGTAGGGTTACCATCAGATTAAAGTGAAGGATGAATATATTCAGAAGACGACTTTCAGAACACGTTATGGACATTATGAGTATTCAGTGATGCCTTTCGGTGTTACTAATGCACCGGGAGTATTCATGGAATATATGAGTCGTATCTTTCATACTTATTTGGATCGGTTTGTAGTGGTGTTCATTGATGATATTTTGATATAATCTAAGTCAGAAGAAGAGCATGCTGAACATTTAAGAGTAGTATTGCAGATTTTGAAAGAGAAGAAGTTGTATGCAAAGTTGTCCAAGTGTGAATTCTGGTTAAAAGAGGTTAGTTTTCTAGGTCATGTGATTTCAGGTAGTGGCATTGCTATAGATCCATCGAAGGTTGATGTTGAAGATGTGAAAAACACAAGACGGGGGGGGGGGGGGGGGTTGAATTGAAAAACTTGGATCAAAAACAGATTAATGACACAATATTTTTATCCTAGTTCGTTTGATCTCAAACTACTCCAGTCCACCCGTCAAGGTGATTTCGCCTCTCTCCAACGAGGTATTAATCCACTAATCTCAAAAGATTACAACAGCTACTTTAACAACTGTTAAAGTCTTCTTGAGTACAACCACAATCCGGTTAATCTCAAGGAACTTCTTTTACAGTATAATTGAACAAAATGTGTTGTTGTTTTCTAACAAAACAGTTTATCACAACTGTGATAAATTACATAGATTAAGCTTAGAATAAGGATTGAATTTGCTTGAGCTTGAATATGTGTGGTTTGGAATTCTTAGAAAATTGTTGTGTGCGTACGTACGTGCTTCTTTTTTCAAGCAGACTTGTTTATATAGGCAAGGCGAAGACGTTGTCCATAAAGCAAGTTTAATTTTAATAACACACTTTCCTTTTGGAGAAGATCTTGTCTGAAGAAAGCCGTTGGCATTAATTCTGTCTTGAATGTTCAGTAACGCTTCAGAGTCTTCTTTCCTTAACTGTTGATGACGCTTCAGAATATTGATGACTTGGTTGATATGTCTTTGATCAGAATCAGAGTTTGTTGTAATTGAGCGCAGATTCTCGTCATCAATCTTTAGCGTATAATCTGATTGCTTCAGCGTGTAATACTTTATAGCTTATCTTCTGATGTTGATCCCATCAGAACTTCTGCATACATAAAACATATTTTTAAGGTGCATATTTGTTCTTTGTATATATTCTTTGTATTTATTTATTCTTTGTATTTGTTATCATCAAAACTCTAATCAAGGGTTCTAGAATCAAACTATGTTCTAACAATCTCCCCCTTTTTGATGATGACAAAAACCAGATTTTTCAATTAAAAATAAAGAATAAAATGTATAGAATTAAGAAGAAAAACTCCCCCTGAGTTGATTACTTCCCTTAAATTCCTTGAGTCTTTGAGCATTAAAGTTTAACTGCGTCTTTCATCAGAGTTTTGTACATGTTTAAGTTTTTCAGAAGAAAGAAGTTAAGTAGTTCAGAATTTTTGAGACTTCTATCTCAGTAATCCGTTATTGAAAATATCTTATTCTTTCTCCCCTTTTTGTCAGTTATCAAAAAGGCTATATAATCAAAGCTAAAAAGTTGATTTATATTAAAATAAGAAGCAGTGATAGGAAGTTTAGATCAGAAGCAATGTAAAACACACGATACAGATAAACAGATTTAAAAAAAAAAAAGAGTCTAAGAGGGAGGAGGAAGGCGTGTGAACAAAGCTTCCAGCAAGCCCTTGATCTAGGTGTTGGTTTCCTCTTGTTTGCTCAAAATTCTCTTGATTTCTTTGTTTGTGTCATCCTGTTTATCCAACCTTTCCTAGATAACAACATTTGCTCTCTTCAGTTCTTCCAGAGTTTGCTTTTCATAGAAGGGAGCTGGAGAATCTTCAGTAACTGGATGCTTCTCAGAGCATTCTGCAACTTGATCATTTTGAACCAATTCTTCTGCTGAGATCATCTCATCTGGAGCAGCAGTCAGAGTGAGACCTTCTGATTCTAGTTGAACTTTGTCTGAGGGACGATGTTCTGACCAGGGAGCATTATCCAGAGGGAGAATTTCTTCCTTGAGTAGTTGGCTCAGAACTTGGTCTTCAAAAACCTTTAGCAGATCACTGAAATTCTGTTGAACTTGTTCATAGCTTTGTTCTTGCATCTTATGTGTTTCAGAACTTAGCCAATTTTTGAAACTTGTCCATAGATAATTTGAGGCAGCAGGATTAGTCATCTCAAGACTAGCTTGCTTCAAGGAGTTTATCCAGTTCTTCATTTCTATTTCAAACATCAACAAACTAGTACCAACATCTGGTGTGGTTTCAGATGGTGTTGGTTTTGGAATGGAACTTTGGGTTTGTTAGATATAGCAGCTAAACGTTCAAAAACAGTTGGATCAATGACAAGTCTTACGTTGTCATTTGGATTGCTCTTTGGTGAGGGAGTGGGAGAGTCTGGTATAATTATTGGACTTGTTGGGGAATTTGGTGGTGTTGATTCCAGAGAAGAAGGAATTTATGGAATGTCCAGGATGGTGAGAGGAAAACGGATAGCCATAGGTTCAGTGATTCCTGGAATAAGGATTGTATCCGAATCTGAAGTAGGTTCTTCAGATTGGTTGGATTGATCATTGTGAGGTTATGGTTCACGGGTCTCAGATGGTTGGTTCTCAAAAGTTTGAACTTCTGGTTGTGATTGTTCAGGTTGTGGAGATGGTGGATGAGGAATATCTTGTTGAGGAGATGGTGGATGAGGAGTATCTGGTTGTGGAGAGAGAGGTAGTGGAATATCTGGTTGTGGAGCTTCTGTTGTGGTTTCGGAATTTGGATTATCAGGGATTATAGGATTTGGATTTTCTGGTGTGGGAGCTGAAATATCTTGGTTAAAAGAGTCAATGTCTGACAGAACTTTTGCAAGTTCTGGTTGAGTTGATTCAGTATTTGGATTGATAGGAAGGGAGTGAGTTTCTCTAAGACTTAGAGTTTCTGAGGGATCAAACCCTATGTCAAAATAATCAAAAGTTTGTGGGGTTGGAATTTCTGATTGAGTGGGTAAGGGTTCAGATGTTGATATATATATTAATTCTAAAACAGTAACAGAAGAAGAATTACCTTTCTTTTTAGAAGCTTTTTGAGTCCACTGGGATGATCCTTCTGCTGCTGCCTTCCTTTTCTTGTTCTTCTTCAAAACAACTTTTGGAGCCGCCTGTTGCAAGTCCTAGATATTTAACCCTGGTGCAGTGCCATCTGCCTTGCACACATCCAAATATTTGACAATTATCTTAGGCTTGGAATCAATCTCAGAGAACAGAGGGAAATCATCCAGAGGAATTCTTCTGGAAGTGATGGTTGCAAAAGAAGTAACATTGGGTTCCTTTTTGATGTTCTCAATAATTTTCATCTTTTTCAGATTCTTTGCATTCAGTGGCTTCCCAGCAGTAGCTTCTAGTGAGCTGATTTCTTGTGCTTCAGTCAAATGCTCTATTAGCCTATTCTATGTCAGAATATTTGATATGAGTCTTCCAAGGGGTATCCAATCCCTTTTGGTACGCTCATCTTCTCTAGTCTCCTTAACACTGGTCCTCAGATGATTAAATAGTAAGTGAGCGAGATTTACCTTAGTCTTCTTGGAGATAAAGTAGATCAGAAATTGCTGATCAATGTTTATGTAATCAGGAGAGCTGGTTGGCTTCCTGTGGTTGATGCATCCCAGAATTATCTTAGCCCAGATTCTGTGATGATACTTCAGATCCCTTATCTTGCTGGATGGAAGACCCAGAGTGAATATTTCCCTTGCAATTGAAGCAACATCAGAACATCTTTCAGCCATGTCTATACACCTTACACCTCCACCATTGTAACCTATCAGTCTTGCAATTAGGTCTTCAGTAATGACTATCTTCTTCCCCATGACATGCAAAGTAGCTTGATGGTTTGAGGATGAAGCATGAATCAAAAATTCTTTCACAAGAATTGGAAATGTTGGACCTAGAAGATGGTCAAAATACTTGTTCCATCCTTGAGCACTGACCTTTTCAGAGAGATTGAATCCATTTTCTTGAAGACTTTCAAAATCCACAATCAGTTCTGAAAGAACTTCCAGGTTGTCAATGGGCGTGAGAAGAGTTCTGTAAGGTTCTTCATATTATTCCATAGATTCAGTTCCCTGAGCACTGGTGTTTGGGACGCTTGAAGAAGCCATGTTCACACATGAAATTTTGAGAAAGATGAAAGGGTTTTGAAAGTACGAACAAAAAAAAATTAGAATGTATTGAGAGAGTAAAAGTGAAAGAGTGTAAAGAGTGAAACTTGCGTTTAAATAGATTTTTGAAAACATAAACTGCAAGAGAGAGAAATAATTAGTAATGATTATAAGCATTAATGACACCTGATTTTAGGGGATTCAGAAAGATATTGGAACGGTTACCTATGACATGTGTCTCAATGCACCCAATCAGCACTTTGGACCTTTCAGAAAAGTGAACGCGTGTTCAGCCTCAGAAGGTAGTTGATGAATGGATGACAACTGTTTGCTTACGTAAACAACACACTTCTATCCTTGAAATGGAACGCTCAGATCTTCATGGATAGATTCTGATACAATCTTTACTTCTAAAATTCTGAAGGCAGGTTGATCAACAGTTCACAGAAAATAACCAAAATTTTGAAGGTTAAGATATGTAAATAAAACAGTTTATTCTGGGCAAAGCTTCATGCTGAGATGTTTCAGAATGAAGTTAAACCTATCTTCAGAAATAGGTTTTGTAAAGACATCAGCCCATTGATGGTCTGTGTCAATGAATTTTAAATTAAGAATCCCTTTCTGAATATAGTCCCTAATAAAATGATGTTTTATTTCTATATGCTTAGCCCTAGAATGCAAAATAGGATTTTTACTGAGAAAAATAGCAGAAGTATTGTCGCAGAGGATAGGGATGTTACTCTCAAATATATTGAAGTCCTCAAGTTGACTTTTCATCCAGAACATTTGCGTACTACATCCAGCTGCTGCTATGTATTCAGCTTCAGCTGTTGATAGAGCTATTGTGGATTGTCTTTTGCTGGACCATGAGATCAGATTTTCTCCCAGAAACTGGCAGCTTCCAGAAGTGCTTTTACGCTCTACTCTGTCTCCAACAAAGTCAGCATCACAGTATCCTACTAAGCTGTAATCACTTGATTTTCTCTGTAGACCTTATGTTCTACCTTTTTACTTACCTCTTCTTTTTCCAGAATGCACATGGGATGCATTGGAATCCTTGAAGGCTTACATTCTGAGAGATCAAATTTCTTCAGAAGTTCTCTAACATATTTGCTCTGATGAATGTAAGTTCCTTCTGGAGTTTTATTTATTTGAATGCCCAGAAAGAATTTTAGTTCCCTCATTAGGCTCATCTCAAACTCTGCCTGCATACATTTAGCAAAATCTCTTCCCAGAGAGGGTTTAGTGGATCCAAATATGATGTCATCAACATAAATTTGAAACACTAATATGTCATTCTTAACTGTCTTACAGAACAAGGTTGTGTCCACTTTCCCTCTAGTGAATTCCTTTTCTAACAGGAAGTTACTTAGTCTTTCATACCAAGCTATGGGAGCTTGTTTCAGACCATAGAGTGACTTCTTTAGTTTGAAAACATATTCTGGATTTTTGGAACTTTCAAAACCAGGGGGTTGGTGCACATATACCTCTTCTTCTATATAGCCATTTAAGAATGCACTTTTGACATCCATCTGATACAGAGTGATGCCTTTATTAACAACCAATGATATTAAAAGTATGATAGATTCTAACCTGGCGACTGGAGCAAAGGTTTCTATATAGTCTATCCCCTCTTGTTGACTATAACCTTGTGCTACCAGTCGTGCTTTGTTTTTGATGACTTCACCTTGCTCGTTCAGTTTGTTTCTGAACACCCATTTTGTATCAATGACGTTGAACCCTTTTGGTTTGGGAACCAGATCCCATACGTCATTTCTGGTGAATTGATTTAGCTCCTCTTGCATTGCCAAAATCCAGTCATTGTCCAGAAGTGCTTCATCAATTGTTGTTGGTTCAATTAGAGAAACCAGTCCCATGAGGGATTCTTCAGAGTTTCTGAAAGTAGATCTTGTTTTGATTGGATCTTCCTTTCTTCCAAAAATTGTATCTTCTGGGTGATCAATTCTGCTTCTGGATGGTCTTTTTTGGAGTTGATCAACAGAAGGTGTTGGATTGCTTGTAGTGACTCTTTCTGATATTGAGGGAGTGTCTCTATTGAGAGCCTCTAATGAGTTGTCTTCAGTACCTGTGAGTTCAACTTCCATACCTGCAAGGAATTCATTCTTCTTTGACTTTTGAGAGTCAAGCTTATCATCAAACCTAACACTGATTGACTCTTCAACAATTTGTGTTTCTGTATTGTATACTATGTACCCTCTTGAGTGTTCAGAGTATCCTAACATAATACACTTTTGTGCTTTAGAGTCAAACTTGTTCAAATGATTTTTTGTATTCAAAATAAAACATGTACATCCAAATGGGTGAAAATAAGAAATGTTGGGCTTTCTATTCTTCCACAATTCATATGGAGTCTTTTCCAGAATAGGTCTTATGGAGATTCTATTATGAATGTAACACGCTGTGTTTATTGCCTCTGCCCAGAAGATCTTAGCAACGTTAGTCTCGTTGATCATGGTTCTGGCCATTTCTTGCAATATTCTGTTCTTTCGTTCTACAACTCCATTTTGCTGGGGAGTTCTAGGACAAGAGAAATCATGCAGAATGCCTTTTTCATTAAAGAATAATTCAAAATCTTTATTTTCAAATTCTCCACCATGATCACTTCTGTCTTTGACGATTCTAAGATCCTTTTCATTCTGAACTTGGTTGCAGAAGGTAACAAACACAGAGTGTGACTCGTCCTTGTATCTTAAGAACTTTACCCATGTCCATCTGCTATAGTAATCTACGATTATTAACCCATACTTCTTGCCACTGACTGAAGCAGTTTTTGCTGGTCCAAATAAGTCAATGTGAAGAAGTTCTAATGGCTTAGAGGTGGAAACAACATTTTTGGATTTGAAAGCAGGTTTTGCAAACTTGCCTTTCTGACATGCTTCACACAGAGCATCTGAATTGAACTTCAAGTTAGGAAGTCCTCTGACCAGATTGAGTTTGTTAATCTGAGATATTCTTCACATACTAACATGTCCCAATCTTCTGTGCCAGATCCATTGCTCGTTGTTAATAGACAGTAGACATTTTACATTCTGACTTTTCAGTTCAGAAAGTTTGATTTTATAAATGTTGTTTTTCCTCTTTCCATTAAATAGGATAGTCCCATCTTTCTGACTAACAGCTTTGCATGAATTTTGATTGAAGACTATATCATAACCGTTATCACTTAATTGACTTATGGATAACAGGTTATGCATTAATCCATCAACTAATAAAACATTACTTATAGAGGGAAGATTTCCATTACCTACTGTTCCAGAGCCAATGATCTTTCCTCTCTGATTGCCTCCAAAACCCGTGTCTCCTCCAGGCTT
Organism: Vicia faba; assembly: GCA_948472305.1. Classification (NCBI taxonomy): domain Eukaryota; kingdom Viridiplantae; phylum Streptophyta; class Magnoliopsida; order Fabales; family Fabaceae; genus Vicia; species Vicia faba. The sequence continues at coordinate 918,069,899 of OX451741.1, read as the reverse complement.
AAGTTCCAGGCTTTGGAACATATGCCTTCTTCCAGTCATGTGTCGTGAGCATCTAGAGTCCAGGTACCATGATTGGTGTCTGTGCTTTGCTGCTAAAGATATCTGCCACATGTATGATTTTATCCTTAGGTACCCACATTTTCTTGGGTCCTGATTTGTTAGTTTTACCAAAATTCTGATTGAATTTTGGTTTGACAGAGTAATCACTACTCGTGTATTTTATGTCATGTGTGTGCCCATATATAAAATGTGAATAAAGTGGAGTGCGTTTTATAACTAAGTCCATGGCACTTTTTGGTGTAGGTACCTTACCTTGATATCCTATCCCTTTTCTGCCATTTCTGCTAACTCCATAGATCATTGAAGCCATCTTGCTTCTGTCTATGTTTTTAGCTAGACACTTCTGAAAGCTGTGATCATACTCTTTGATGATCTCATCAGCATTGCTGGGAGTTTCAGATATTGTTTCCTTCTGAGAGTTTTGCAACTGGTTTTCTAATTTTGAAATTTTTTCTTTTAACTCAGAATTCTCCAATCTGAGACTCTCAGTCTTATCAGAGTTAGAGGCAAGATTCCTTTTCAGGTTTCTCAATTTGACTCTGATCTGCTGATACCTTTCTAGAATTTCATTTAAGCTCTCAGCAAGTTTAGCTTTAGTAAAGTTTATAGTAAAATCAGGGAATACCTCTTCAGTGTCTGATTCTGAGTCTGAACCAAAAGCTTCATTGTCTTCTGATACGTTTGCCATGAGAGCTATGTTTGCTCTTTCATCATCTGATTCTGAGTCAGCTTCAGATGTGTCAGAATCATCCCATGTAGCCATGAGGCTTTTCTTCTTTTCCTTGATAAACTTCTTTTTGGGCTTCTCCTTCAGAAGCTTTGGGCAGTCACTTTTGTAGTGCCCTTGCTCGTTACATTCATAGAAGATGATGTCTTTGTTGTTTGGCTTTCTATATCCTGAAGATCCTTCAGATCTTCTATGTCCAGAGGAGGATTCTGACCTTCTGTATCTGGATGAGAATTCATTCTGATTTTCTGATCTTCTGGGATTCCTGAACTTTCTTTACCTCTGCTTCCACAGTTGGTTCACCCTTCTGGAGAGGAGAGACAATTCATCTTCTTCTGATGAGGATCCATCAAAGGTTTCTTCTACAACCTGCAAAACTTTGGAGTCAGATTTTCTGTTAGATTTTAAAGTTAATGGCTTACCTTGCTTTTGAGGTTCGTCTTCTTCTAGCTCTATCTCGTGACTTCTGAGGGAGCTGACAAGTTCCTCCATAGAGATTTTGTTGAGATATTTGGCTAGCTTAAGAGCTGTGACCATTGGCCTCCATTGTTTTGGCAAGCTTCTGATGATCTTCTTAATGTGATCAGCAGTAGAATACCCTTTGTCAAGAACTTTTAGACCAGCAACAAGAATTTGAAATATTGAAAACATAGTTTCTATTGATTCACTATCTTCCATCTTGAATGCCTCATACTTCTGAATGAGCGCAAGGGCTTTGGTTTCTTTGACTTGAATGTTGCCTTCATGCATCATTCTCAGAGAATCAAACATATTCTTGGTAGTTTCTCTGTTTGATATTTTCTCATATTCTGAATATGAGATGGCGCTGAGGAGAATTGTTCTGGCCTTGTGGTGGATTCTGAATTCACGCTTTTGCTAATCAGACATCATTTTCCTGTCTATCTTCTGACCACGTCCATCCACTGGATGCGTGTATCCATCAGTTACCATGCCCCACAGATCAACATCATGGGCCAGAAATAAACTCTCAATTCTGTCTTTCCAGTAGTCAAAGTTCTCTCCATCAAAGACTGGAGGTTTGCCACTGAATCTGTCCCTATCTTCATTGTTGTCATTGCTGATGTTCTAGCTTGGTCCCGCTATAGTGTTTTTCTGACGCTGGATCTTGTACTGACACGGTTAAGTGTTTAAGCTCAGAACCAGGCGCTCTGATACCAATTGAAGATGTGAAAAACACAAGAAGGGGGGGGGGGTTGAATTGAAAAACTTGGATCAAAAAGAGATTAATGACAAAGTATTTTTATCTTGGTTCGTTTGATCTCAAACTACTCCAGTCCACCCGTCAAGGTGATTTCGCCTCTCTCCAACGAGGTCTTAATCCACTAATCTCAAAAGATTACAACAGCTACTTTAACAACTGTTAAAGTCTTCTTGAGTATAACCACAATCCGGTTAATCTCAAGGAACTTCTTTTACAGTATAATTGAACAAAATGTGTTGTTGTTTTCTAACAAAACAATTTATCACAATTGTGATAAATTACACAGATTAATCTTAGAATAAGGATTGAATTTGCTTGAGCTTTAATATACGTGGTTTGGAATTCTTAGCAAATTTTTGTGTGCGTACGTACGTGCTTCTTTTTGCAATTACAGTCACAAAAGCAATGGTTAGGAAACCTTAGTAATTACCCTAGAGTCTTAAAGATCTTTCCGAGGAAATATTCGAATGGGTCATTTTGATCTTTTGGGACTACAGGGTGACCACTAAAATTCCCTATACTTCATGACTGTTTACCAAAGGCAACTGAAGTGGGATAAACCCTAGGAGTGAACATTTGCATGTGTTTGATTTCAGTTCATTTATCTTTGTACAATTAGGGTTTTCTACCTTTTTAATTTCATTTTTTTTCCGTATACAATCCTATTATCAATCATCTAACAGTTAATAATAGCGGAAAGTAAAATGTGAGAATAAAAACCTAGCTACTACAAGGCTTTGGGGAGGGGGTTACATAACCAAAAATAAGGAAAAGTAATAAGTAAGAACAGTAATAAAACCTAATTAAAGAACTATTATAACCCTTGGCAGTTACAATAATTGGAAAAATAAATAAATAAAACGCGCGCGAGGAGGGACACGGGAATTAAATATCTTAATGAATCTAATTACTTAAAGGAAATATTTTTGTATTTTTTATTGAGAAAAATAGTTGAAATTTGCAAGTTAAACCTAATTTTCTAATTAATTTTATTTAACAAAATAATCAATGTTGAAATAATTAAAAAAAATTAATTTTAATTATAAAAACCCTAATTCTATTTTTATGATTTTTTGATTTAATAAAAAATGATTTTGTTTTTGTTAAAATAACTAAACAAATAATTAAAATAAAATAAATTAAAAAAAGAAAAAAATTGGGCTTGTTACTGTTGTTGGCAATCTGTGGGTGTGAAGCTGAATTGTTAAGCCCATATGCTGGCCCAAGATCTGCGTGTGATCCCATGAGGTTAGCCTTTGGAGGGTCTACCACACTCCTTGCTTGCCGAGCGTTTAGATTTGGATTGATGATGAATCTGATGGTTGAGATCAGGGGTGCGTGTTGGACGTTTGATGGTGAGGCACACAGGATCTGTAAGAAATTATCAAGAAAAATACAAAAGCGTACGTCTAGGATCGAACCCAGGATGTTTGCTTCACATAATCATTCCTTAACCATCTGCGTTGGGCTGCTCATTCATACATATAATTAAACAAATAAAATATAAAGGAAAATAGGCATTATGCCCCAAAAACGCGCGCGAAATCAAATCTCCCAGTGAGAGTCTGCCACCTAATCATCTTCTTCCTGCAACCGTTGTTTTAGGTAAGAACTTTTACCTATGGACCTAATCTGTCACTATAGCCCCTGCATTTTCAAAAAATCAAGAATATGCAATATAAATTCATGGTGAGGCCAAGGCTAAATTGGGTTTGATTCCCTGAACATGATGGTGTCCTTATATTGGTCCAAATTGGCCTGTATGAAAAGATCCCAAATTGAAGCTCCAAACCCTAAATATGAAATCGCGTGATTCTTGCATCCATACTCAAATTAAAGCATCCAAATACGTTGCACACATGATAACAATAACGGATATACGGTTAAAACATGTTGATAATGCCAGAATTAAGGAAAAGGATTTTTGAAAAAGAGAGCAAATCGTGACTGTTAGAGGGCACGGTTCTTGGTGTTTTGATGCTTGGAAATGATGGGAAAAGCTTCTTGGATCTGCGTGGATGACCCCTGAAGCTTCAGAACTCCTTGAATTGGCTTGTAGGGAAATATCTAGTCTGCACTTTTTTGCAAAAAATTGAAACTTGTTTCAGCTCTCTTGAGGCAGGCTGCACATGAATTCCTGTGTCTAGGGTTCACAATAATCTTCTATATGTATTTGAATCAATTAGGTTAATAGTTTTGGAAAGAATCCAAAGATATGAATGCATTTCAAATCTCTTCAAATCTTTCCAAATTTGGAGATTTCCTCCCTTCTATGGCTTGATGCGATTTGCTTTTCATTGGACGGTTCATGGGATATTCAATCAATGCCAAAACAAATCTTATCCCATTTATTTGATTTATTTTTGATTTTATTTTATTTTATTTAAATTTTAAATAAATAAAATCAAAATAAATTAAATAAATAATTAAATGATACATGGGGGTGGTTCATGGGTTGTGGACCAGGCTAGGAGTAAGATTCAAGCATAAAAAGTTGGTCTCGTTTGAAGAAAAATGCATTTGGGGCATGGTTGACTTTGTGCAAATTTCCAAAAGTGGCCAATTTTGACAATTCACATATCTCTCAATTTTGACCCTAAGAGGGTGTTCTTAGACTTTTTAGAAAGCTTAGGGTGTCCTCTAAACAACCCTTTTGGTTTCATCTCCAATGGGTCTTCCATGTTCATATAAGAAGCTTTGACCCAAAAGGTGATTTTGTTGACTTTTGAAAAGGACCTATAATGTCTGAATTTATATCTTTTCATGAGTGCATTTCTTAAACTTGAGGGTTAAAGATGAGATGTAGGGAATTGAATCCTCTTCAAAATGAGCTTTGGATTGGAAATTTCTGATAAAGTATGAGAAAGTTATGCCTGGTCAAAGTTTGGTTGACTTTTCCTATAGAAACCCTAATTTAGCAACTTTTGAGTATTGATGAATTTGGGGAAATCCTTGAGGAATCATGATCAAACCTTCCTCAAATGATGGATTTTACTTCAAAATGTTGATGTTGACCTAAAATCTTGAAGTTTGACTGCATGAGGGTCACAGTTGACTTTTGACCTAACATCGTTGATTTTCAGGCATCTAAGAAGTTGACTGAGCAAACTTGTAGTACAAGGCATGAAACTTGGCATGGATGAACTTGAGAACATATTAAGGCAAATGAAATCATTTAGGACCATTAGAACTCAAACATATTGATGAAAATGGAAACCCTAGTTTGAGGTTCATTGCCTTTAGGAGGAGGATTTGTCTGGTCAACCCTTAGGCATCCTTGGGCAAGTTGAGGACCTCTAGGAGTATGTTTTGAATAAAATGAGAGGGAAAATTTTGGGGTACAATAGCTGCCCCTGTTCAATCTTCTTATACCTTAGGATGTAGATTGGCTTGTCTACCTTTCGTGATCTGAGGGTGGAAGATGATTGACCACTAGAGTGCCTAGAAATTTGCACTCGCATAAAGTGAGTGTCAGTCGATAATATCGGGAATGGGCTTCCAAATTCCATTTCGAAGGCGATGGAGGGTCGTCGGAGATGGGCTTAAAGATGCCATCCAGAAAAGATATCGGTCTCATAAGATATTCCTTTGCGAGAATTCCTGTAACTGCCGTTGAGGAGAACTTTACCGGGGAATGTGGATTTATGTCTTGGGAAATAGAGGCTAGGAGTTTCAGTTGTTCGCTACTCTAATGGGGAATTAACTCTTGATTGAGGAGGTGGAAGTAAACTCCTTATCTGGTCAGGGTCAAGGCTGCACAACGATTTACTGGGGAAATGTGAAATCGACCGTATTTGGTCGGGTCCAGGTCTTACAACGTGGTAAACTATTGTTTGGAGATAAGAGAGAAGGAACCAGGATAGTATGGTTGCTTTGAAATGAAAGCTTGGATAGTAGGGCCATGAGAAGGAACCTGGGTCGTAGGGTTACTTCGAAATGAGAGCCTGAATAGTAGGGCTTATGGGAAGGAACCTGGATAGTAGGGTTACTTCGAGATGAAAGCCTGGATAGTAGGGCTTATGGGAAGGAACCTGGATAGTAGGGTTACTTCGAGATGAAATCCTGGGTAGTAGGGCTTATGGTAAGGAACCTGGATAGTAGGGTTACTTCAAGATGAAAGCCTGGATAGTAGGGCTTATGGTAAGGAACCTGGATAGTAGGGTTACTTCGAGATGAAAGCCTGGATAGTAGGGCTTATGGGAAGGAACCTGAATAGTAGGGTTACTTCGAGATGAAAGCCTGGATAGTAGGGCTTATGGGAAGGAACCTGGATAGTATGGTTACTTCAAGATGAAAACCTAGATAGTAGGGCTTATAGTAAGGAACCTAGATAGTATGGATTTTGGGAAGGAACCTGGTTAAGGTTGCTTCACGAGGAGTTTGGGTAAAACTGCATCTGAACCGAGAAGGAATCTGGGTAAGGTTGCATCGTGAGGAATTTGGGTAAAACTACACCGGAACCGAGAAGGAACCTGGGTAATGTTTCTTTGTGAGGAGTTTGGGTAAAAATGCATCTGAACCGAGAAAGAACCTGGCTAAGGTGGCTTCATGAGGAGTTTGGGTAAAACTACATCGGAACCTAGAAGGAACCTGGGTAAGGTTGCTTCGTGACGAGTTTGGGTAAAACTGCGGAAGGAACCTGGGTAGGGTTGCTTTAGGATGAGTATGGTTAAAACTACATCGGGAAATTGTAAGAAGGAACTTGGGTAGGGTTGCTTCAGGATGAGTCTGAGTAAAACTTCAGAAGGAACCTGGGTAAGGTCACTTCGGGATAAATTCATGTAAAACTTCAGAAGGAACCTGGGTAAGGTTTCTTCAGGATGAGTCCGTGTAAAACTTCAGAAGGAACTTGGGTAAGGTCACTTCAGGATAAATTCGTTTAAAACTTCAAAAGGAACTTGGTCAAGGTTACTTTGGGATAAGTTCGTGTAAAACTTAAGAAGGAACCTGGGTAAGGTTACTTCGGGATAAGTTTGTATACAACTTCAGAAGGAACCTGGGTAAGGTTACTTCGAGCTAAGTCTGTGTAAAAATTTATTTGGTAATGTATGAGAAGGGACCCATATGAAATTTTTTCAAGATAAGCCTGTGTGAAGCTGCATTTGGGAGAGACCCGTGTAAGATTACTTTGTGACAAACCCGTGTAAAGTTGCATCTGGTCGCGCAGATAATTACTCTATATAGTTTCCAGAGCTGATCTTGGACCTGCTGGAAATTGTTGATGATAACCACCTTTCTTGAAAAGGTACATGATTAATTATATGTGATGCATGAAATGCATTGTATGATGATGTTCTCAAAATAAATAAGATTATGTTGTATGCAATATGTATGCGCATGTCATGATGTATGAACATGAAATGCTATCATGACATATTCGAGTATGGGAAAATAAATCCATGACTGCTACTGGATAGTACTTGGAAATTGAATTCTTGACCGTAGTAGAAAAAGTGGTTCTTCTACTTCCGCTGGGGATGGCGGACTGAGATGACTATGCCGTGGATTTTCTCCCATTTGTGAATATTCTATCGGGGAGAGACTCTGCTTGAGAATAAACTCTGTGGGGGGATAACTCTGTTTAAGAGAGGAAATGCCTTGCTGGAAGATTTTGCCGATTCAGAGAAATAAACTCAGCTGGGGGATGAACTTCCTTCTCGGGGGAATAAGCAATGTCGGGAGTTGAGATTCTGCATTCAGGGAAGTAAACTCTGCTTGCGAGACAAATTTATGAACCGCTTGTGAATTATAAAATTCGGCTGGGGAAATAGATGTCGGCTCTCTGAAGGAACTTTGCTGGGAGAAAGAGTTCCTGTTCGGGGAAGCAGAGATCAAAACCTTTGGGTTTCCTCTACTCCATGGGGAGTGTAGATGTCATAGGGTCGTATGCTGAGGATACGACAATGACTTTGCATCGGGACTTTTCTGCCCTTGTACCTGCTGGAGAAAGTACTTGCGGAGGCTTTGTGGATTGAGTGTTATCCCAACTCATGAGGTGCTTGCTAATTGCCGATCATAATGATAAGTCTTCTACTGATAGGCAAGTGACAAGAGGACGGGACATAGTCGTACGCTTTAATCCCTAACTTTTGCTTGGACTGTATTTTCATATTTTCAGTCCACCAGGATGCCCCTTTTTTTCCCAAGCCTCCATTTCAGGTTTTCGACTTTCCGGGTTGTTGTACCCCAAAATTTGCCCTCCCATATTCTTCAAAATTTGCAAAGAGCATGCTTCAAAATTCCCCAAGGGTTGCACAGTTCAAGGGCCTCCTAACAGTCAAAAACTAGGGTTTTGGTTCTGACAAAGAAAATGAAGTTTCCAAGGGTCCAATCAAGTCCCACATGCCTGCAAATATGGTCAAGCATCCTCATGTCCAGTTTCAAGACTTACAGCATAAAATTGCACAGTCAAAAACCCTAATTGCCCTACAGTCAACTGCAGGGGAAAAATGGTCATTTGACAGTCCAAAGTTCAAATTTTTGGTCAACATCTCATTTTGAAACCACAAACATCATTTGATCAATTCTTGATTATGATTCTCAAGGCATGGCTTAAAAAGTCTCAAGATGCAAAAGTTTCCATATTTGGACAGTTGAAAAAGTCAACTGTAACTTGACCAAAGCATAACTTCCACATGGTTTATCAGAAAAATTCCATCCAAAGCTCATTTTGAAGAGAAAGACATTTCCTACAACTCATCTTCACACTTCAAGTCCAAGAAATGCTCTCACAAAAAGTTATCAATTTCAACATTATAGGTCATTTTCAAAAGTCAACAAAAAGGGACTTTAAGTCAAAGGCCATAACTTGATATTGGTAAATAAAAATGACATGGGACCAAAGGCATTGGTTAGAGGACTTCAAGACCTTTCCAAAATGTCCAAGAACATGATCAAAGCTTAAAAATTGAGCAAGATATGCCTTGTGGAAGTTGGGAAATTTTTGGGTATTTTGAAAAGTCAACTTTGCTTCAAAAGCCTTAAAATTGCTAATGGGCCACATTTTCTTCCAAGATTCATCATCCAAAGCATGTGCACGACCATTTGGCCCAAAAAGAATTTATTCATCATTTTTATTTATTTATTTGAATTTGAAATTGCTATTAATTCATTTAATAAAATAAAATATGTGAAAAATACCAAAGCAAGCTTTTCAAATCTTTTTATGCATGAAATATCTTCAAGATTTCGTGCATTATCTGATATGGAAAGAATCAAGGTGATTTGGACATAATTGGTATCAAAACACATGTGAAAAAGATTGAAAAATTAATCATGAAAATCAAATATTCATTCCATCAATGCAAGGATTTTTTGGATCAAAAACTCAACCCTAATCCATCCTCATATAAGTGTGATCAAAACCTAATGCCAAGATACCTCTAAGCTGCGCCCAAAGCTGAAGAAGAACATTGCACTTTTTGTGAAAAATTCCAAAACTGAAAACTCGATTACAAAGGGTTTCAAGGAAGAATAACCATCCCATTGCATTCCTGAGGTTTCAAGGAAGGTGTCTGGATCAAAACCATCATCTCTAACGCAAAGAAACGGTAGAACACAGATACCCTGTACCTGATTTTTTTCTTTAGTCGTATTCAAATCTACACGCCATATCCATGCATTTTTATTGTTGATTTATACTAATGTGTTGATTCTGAAGCTAGTAGTATGATTTAATTGAAGAATTATTGCATATATGAAGAGTTTCCATGAACGATGCCTAGGGTTTCAGAAACCTTGAATTGGGGTTTCTCAGTTATGGAAAAATTGGGACGTGAGACTTAGACCATTAAAACCAGGAGCTTCAGACGAATTCAAGGCATAGCTCGCGATCAATTTATGATCAAAGGATTTCTATTCGCTATTTTTTTATAGATCATGTAGTGGGGGTTTAAAACCCCCGCAATCTTGTTTCTTTTTTTCAGGTAAAACGTAGAGCAATTGGAGAAGATGCCTAGTTGTCATGACGTGAATGGGCAATTCAAAATTCAGCGCGCGTTTTTTATTTCTAGGCCACTAACATCAATTTTCTCTTATATTATTTATGCTTTATTTTACATACAGCGCGTTGAAGCAGCTCAGTTGGTGGGATGTTGTGTTGGCAAGCATTGGGACCTGGGTTCGAACCCCAGGTCCCCCTTCTTATTTCCATATTTTTCTCCTAAACGTGTTCCTGTGTAGCTCGCTCCCAGAGGTTCAACGTGCACCCTTAATCCAAACGTGCCACATGGCCACTGAGGGCGATCCAAGGGCCTAGACCTGATGAACATCATACTCACCAGTCAACGCATACACACGCTTCCAGGAAAAGTCAAAAAGGCCTTGAAACAAATGGGCCTAATTGCTAGACAATTCCTCCAGTTTGGGGACAGCACCCCCCTTGGTTTGCTCTCTTCTATTCTTTTTCTATTTTCATTTGTTTTGTTTAATTCTTATTTAATTCTTTAAGTCAATATTTTCTTAACATAAAAAGTAATAAAAATCAGAAAGTCATAAAAAATTAAAATATATTTCATTTAATGTTATTTTTTGTAAAAAAGGTCTTATTAATTAATTAGTTGTGTTCTAGGATTAACTTGAACATTTTCTAATAAACTTAAAATTTGTAGAATTAGGGTTTTAAAAGACTTTTATTCTTTTCTTTTCTCATTATTAATAATTAATATCTTTGTAAATAAAATTGTATTAATTAATTAGGTTAATTTTAGATTAAATTTTAATGCTTTTTCTTAATAAATTAAAAATAACTAGAATTAGGTTTTAAATTCCATAATCTTCTCATTAAAATTCCATAAATACCAAAAACTCTAAAAAATCTTTTCTTTTTATTTTAATTTAATTTAATTAATTTGTTAATCATAATTTAATTTCATTAAAAAGGGTCCAACGCCCTCGCTTTCGATTTTAATTCTCTTCGCATTTTTTATTTCCGTTCTTATAATATTCATGTAATTCTCCCAAAGCCGTGTAAATTAGACATTTATATTGCTCGCACTTTATCTTATTTCAAATCGGGTCCTGGATTTAATTTGGCGATGTGGACCCGCGCCTTTGTAATAGCGTAGGAACTTTTAAATTCCGCACTTTTTTAACTGTTAATAAATTTGCATGCAAGAATGAATGTTGAAATAAAAACAAAAGCGTAGATCATCTATGACATGAACAAGATAAATGTAAATGAAAACGACACACAAATCACACACCACCCCTAGGGTACGCCTCACTGTTGCCTTGCCCCTCGAAAGGTGATCGTCAAGTAGAGGATGTTTTAGTAAGTCCTCATGATCTGGGAACCTGGCATGAGGGTAGCTTCTAAGGTATCTTCCTATTGCTCTGGTGATCACCATGTCCCGAACTTCGAATTGACCCGAACACCTCCAATAGTGGTGCTACCTACCTCTCAATGGTGGGATGGCACTACTTTAAGGACATTTACACAGACAAATTCCTTAGGGTAGGTAGACGACTCTAGATACTTGCTCTAATTTCAAAAACAAATCAAAAATACTTTTCACACCGACACCTTTTCAAAAAGCTTTCGAAAGCAATTTTTCAAACACTCTTGAGGACTGATACAAGAGTCGAACTGAAATTTTCAAATAGACTTTTTAAAACCCACAATTGAAAAGCAAACAAACAATTTTGAAAACACAAATGAGCAAGTATCTAAGAGCCCATGGATAACCATGGATAGAAAGGGTGCTAACATCTTCCCTTTCTATAATCTACCTCCCGAACCGAGAGCAATCTCTTTAAGGATTTTTTCTGTGCTTTTGTCCTTTCCATTTGGAGAAAATAAAAGACGGTGGCGACTCTTGCTTACCGCGACATTTCGCGAAACCAGCGTTAAACAGTCAGTTCCAGATCCACCGATCACAGAACTGGAGACTCTGCTGGGGACACATTTTTAAAGTGAGGTGTACCTTAGGACTAGTTCATAACTGTGTTTTCAATTGTATTGATTTGCTTGCTTTAAATTGTGGGACTGTCTTGGGAGTTCTATAGATCCTAACCTGGATCTGGGGATACCTTCTTAGAAAGTAGCAACAAGGCTGTGAGGGAACTGTGCGGGGTATACCGACATGGTTGAAACAGTCTGCTACGTTGATGTGGCACTTTGGTGTGTACCGGTAACCCTTGAGTTCAGTCAAGGAGAGTACGGGGCCTCCGCGTGGTGTCGTGAAGCATCAACAGACCTTAGGAACCTTAATTGAACTATCTTGGCCTCTTTAGGGTAGTGAGATAACTGACTTTGGTGCAGTCCGAGGTTGGTTGATACTCGATACTACACTCAATTGAGGGTTTCTTTCCTGGAATATTTCGGTCGCCAGTTCAGTGGCTAAATCGAAACGATGAACAATGAAAGCAATCCGGTGATATTGGGACCCTTAGAACCCGGTTACTTCTAATAGGACAGGTTGAGCCCACCAACTTCAAGAGGGTAATACCTAAACCCCATGCTAGCCTTAAACTCTAAGGGCTTGTCTTGTGTGACTTGTGTGCCTTACATGTTTGTCTTTGTAAATATTTGTGGTGTGTTTAATCATAGAATCATGACATCATACAGCATCATATGCATTGACTAACCCTTTCAGGGGTTCGAATCTTCATCTTTGTTCTTGTTTTGTAGGACATGGAAACTGTTCGCAGAAAGACAATTCAAATCAGCCTTGTAAGGATCCCTCCTCAGCTTAAGGAGCTTATATCCAGGATTCCCGAGAGCTCTTCATTCAGTGAAAGACAGGGAAGACTCATCAGCTTGGTCAATACCAACATTGATGAAGATATGATAAAGGTCCTGTTCCAGTTCTTTGACCCTTTGCATCATTGTTTCACCTTCTTGGATTATCAGCTGGTACCTACATTGGAGGAGTTCTCCCAACTCCTGAAGATACCTATCCTTGATCAACTACCCTACAACGGTACGGAAAAGGAACCCAAGCTTGAAGAGATTGCTAAAGCCTTACACCTACAATCCTCTGACCTCAAGGGACATTGGGAAGTTAGAAGTGGTATCAAAGGGTTCCTAGCCAGGTTTCTGTTTGAAAAGGCCCATGAATGTTGGAACTCCCTTGACTTACAAGCTTTTGAAGAAGTTGTGGCCCTCCTTGTCTATGGGTTGGTGTTGTTCCCTAACCCAGATCAGCTTATAGATATCAGTGCTGTCCAGATCTTCATGTCCAGGAATCCTATACCTACGTTGCTGGGGGACATCCTTCACTCATGTTACACTCGAACCATGAGAAAAAGAGGTGTCCTTATGTGTTGCACTCCTCTCCTGGGAAGGTGGTTTATTTCGCACCTTCCACAATCAATTCTGAAGAATGGGCGGGGTTTGAGATGGTCACAACGGTTGATGACTCTTACACATGCAGATATACATTGGTGCCCTCGGTCCAGAGAGGATGTCACTATCATTGACCGTTGCAGGGAGTACCCTAATGTTCCTTTACTTGGAATCAGAGGAGGTATTACTTACAACCCATGCCTGGCTTGGAGACAGTTTGGTTATGCTCGGAGGGATGGTCCTCATGACATGTTAATTCCTGACATAGTTTTTGACTTCGACAACGATGCACAAGGACTTCGCCAGAGATTTATCAGAGCTTGGAGAATGCCAAGTAGGATAGACAGTAAGACACTGGGGCACAGGAACTCCATCCCGTTGGAACCTTATCTCAAGTGGGTACGAGCCCGCTCCCAGAAGTTAGTGATGCCATATCCTCATATGCTCCCTGTGATCAAAGAGCCAGTCTTGGAAGGAGAAGTGTCCTACATCATTCAACATCCTGACATGCCCACATCCTGGGAAGAGATGCAGAAGAGCTGGATCCAGCTTAAGGAAGAACGGAATTCTCTTGAGACCAGCCTACATGCTAGTGAAAAGAAGGTCTTGGAGCTCACCCGCCTATTGCATGAGGAGAGGAATCTCAACACCTACATAGCTCCAAAGAGGATGCGTAGTATCTTTTGGGATTGATTTGCTTTGTAATATGTGCCCATGAGGCTTTGATGTACTGAACAATTATTTCCTTAATGATAACGTGTGTTCCTTTTTGTCTACAACAAATTTGAACTTTCGAACCCTTGAATGCATTGCATAAACACATATCATTCATCATGTGCATAGCAGGTCTTCTTCTTTTCAGGTTGCTTACCGTTCTTCGCTGTTTATTTCAGCATCATGAATCCTGACTCATCATCAACCGAGATGTCCATCAAGGCTCTTCAGGCGCAGAATGCGCAATTTCAGGAACTAATCATGGGATTGGCTCAGGGCCAAGAAGAGCTGAAGGCTCTGCTCCTGAAGAAGGAGAAGAAGAAGAAGAAGAGAACTGTTCTTTTTAACTCGGGCCGAAGGTTTGGCAACACTCTGCAAAATGAAGAGGCTGGTTCTTCCATAGGCAAGAGTAGTCCCCATGGGGGAAAAGGTCCTAGTCCGGTAGTCTCTGACAACGAGACTGATTTTGATGAGGAACAGTATCCTCCTGCAGAAGACAGATACAAGCAGTTGGAGGACAGACTGAATGCTATGGAGATCCAACAAGTGCCTGGGCTGGATTTCGGAGACTTGGGTTTGTCTACTGGTGTGATCATTCCTCATAAGTTCAAATCACCATCTTTTACCAAGTATGACGGGGCGTCTTGTCCCAAGCTACACCTCAGGTCTTTTGTGCGGAAGATTCAACCGTACTCAGTGGACAAGAACTTGTGGATCCACTTCTTCCAAGAGAGTCTTTCAGGGACTCATCTCGAATGGTTCTATCAGCTGGATGGGACCAAGGTTCGTAACTGGGAGGAGTTGGCTACTGCTTTCTATAAGTAGTATCAATATAATGCCGACCTTGCCCCTACACGTACCCAACTCCAGGGTATGTCGCTAGGTTCAAGAGAAGGTTTTAAAGAGTACGCACAGAAGTGGAGGGATCTGGCTGGCAGGGTGCAGCCTCCGTTAACTGACCGGGAGTTGGTAGACATGTTCTTGGGGACCCTATCTGGGCCATTTTTCAACCATCTTATCGGTAACTCGTCTGCAGGGTTTATTGATCTTATTCTGACTGGAGAGAGAATTGAGGCTGGGATGAAGTCTGGTAAAATTCAGAAGGGTGCATCTGCAAGCTCTGAAAAGAAACCCTTTAAGAAGGAGGCCAGTGCTGTATATGGGTCTAGAAGACAAGAGAAACCTGAGTGTCGCCAATCTGTCAACGCGGTGATGATTGCTAAGCCTACTGCCGCTCCTCGGCAAACCAATCCTCAAAGGGCTGAAAGACCTAGAAGGGAGTTTACCCGTTTGAGTATGACTTTGTCGCAGATCTTGCCACAGTTGCTGTCCACCAACCTGGTGACTGTCAAAGAGGCTCCAAAGGTTGTAAACACTGCCTCTCCGAAATACAATCCAAATGCCCGCTGTGCTTATCACTCCGATAGCCCGGGGCATTCCACTGATGACTGTTGGGCCTTAAGGAATAAGCTGCAGGATCTTATTGATGCCAAGGAGGTACAGTTTGAGGCACCTGAGAAGCCTAATGTAGTGACAGCTCCCCTGCCTGCTCATGGAGTGAATGCTATCAGGGAGGATGATGAAGTGGATGAAGCTGAGTTCGACAGCTGGATTTACCCGGCAACCGACAGTGAACCTAGCAATTGGATTGCAAAGGACAACCTACTTGTTTCTCTTGTTACGCAGTAATAAACTTCTTTGTTTTGTTATTTGTAATAAACAATAAATTGAACTCTATGGCCCGGTGTCTTACCCGGGGCACCATGGCTTCATTTGTGAGGGCATATAAATTGTCATTTCATATATCATGAATAAAGATCTTGGACGTTTTCTCGCATTTCAAATATTATGCTCCTTTTCCTTCTTTCCTTTCTTTATTGCAAAACAGCTGTATTTACACACACTCACTCATACAGGTTTCAATCTACTATGGATCTCACTGGTAACGACTCTGCTACTGCCAGTTATGACTTCGAGAATCCGATCAACTTAGCCGAAGACGAAGGTGAAGATGATTGCGAAGTGCCTGGCGAGCTTGCAAGACTGTTACTCCAGGAAGAGAGGGCAATTCAACCACATGAAGAGCCGGTGGAGACAATAAATCCGGGTACTAAGACAGACAGAAAGGAGGTAAAGATTGGTGCCAACCTAGAGCTCAGCGTGAAGCAACGGTTGACTCAGATGCTACATGATTATATGGAGATCTTTGCCTGGTCCTACGAAGACATGCCCGGGTTGGATACCGATATTGTGGTCCATCACTTACCTACTAAGGAAGACTGCCCTCCGGTTAAGCAAAAGGTCCGCCGTATGCGTCCAGAGATGTCCGAGAAGATCAAGGCCGAGGTTATGAAACAGTTTGATGCCGGGTTCCTTGCAGTGACTTCTTACCCTCAGTGGGTTGCTAATGTGGTGCCGGTACCTAAGAAAGATGGAAAGGTCAGAATGTGTGTCGATTACAGGGATCTGAATAGGGCCATCCCCAAAGATGACTTCCCTCTACCTCACATTGATGTCCTTGTTGACAATACAGCTCAGCATAAGGTGTTCTCTTTCATGGATGGTTTTTCAGGTTACAATCAGATCAAGATGGCACCTGAAGACATGGAAAAAACTACCTTTGTTACTCAGTGGGGCACCTTCTGCTACAAGGTCATGCCTTTTGGACTGAAGAATGCTGGGGCAACCTACCAACGTGCCATGGTTGCTTTATTTCATGACATGATCCATCATGAGATAGAAGTGTATGTTGACGACATGATCGCAAGGTCCCAAACCGAGGAAGAGCACTTAGATCATCTGGAGAAGTTGTTTGACCGACTGAAACTGTACAAGCTAAGGTTGAACCCGAACAAGTGCACCTTCAGAGTAAGATCTGGAAAGTTGCTAGGCTTCGTTGTAAGTGATAAGGGTATTCAAGTGGACCCTGCCAAGGTCAAAGCTATTCAAGAGATGCCAGTTCCTAAGACAGAGAAGGAGGTCAGAGGCTTTTTAGGACGCCTGAATTACATTGCTCGGTTCATCTCGCACCTGACTGCTACCTGTGAGCCAATCTTCAAGCTG
The DNA here is from genome assembly GCA_948472305.1 of Vicia faba. Lineage (NCBI taxonomy): Eukaryota > Viridiplantae > Streptophyta > Magnoliopsida > Fabales > Fabaceae > Vicia > Vicia faba. The sequence continues at coordinate 918,052,826 of OX451741.1, read as the reverse complement.
CTGAAGAAAGATCAGGTAGTACGTTGGAATGATGAATGTCAGGCTGCTTTTGACAGAATCAAAGAGTATCTCCAAGAACCACCCATCCTTATGTCACCGGTTGAAGGGAGACCTCTGATACTATACCTGACAATACTTGACAACTCAATGGGGTGTGTGCTGGGGCAGCATGACGAGTCTGGCCGAAAAGAGCATGCCATTTATTACCTTAGCAAAAAGTTTACCGACTGTGAGACCCGATACTCACTGCTTGAGAAAACTTGATGCGCTTTGGTATGGGCTGCTCGCCGGCTGAGACAGTATATGCTGACTCACACTACCTTGTTGATCTCAAAGATGGATCCTATAAAGTACATATTTGAAAAGCCTGCTCTGTCTGGGAGAATAGCAAGATGGCAGATGATCTTGACAGAATACGACATCCAGTACACAACCCAGAAAGCCATCAAGGGAAGTGTATTGGCAGACCACTTGGCACATCAGGCAGTGGACGACTACCGGTCAATGAACTTCGAATTTCCTGACGAAAGCATCATGATAGTAACTGATTGTGAAGTACCTGGACCGGATGAAGGACCTGAGGAAGGATCCCGATGGTCTATGCACTTTGACGGAGCCTCCAATGCTTTGGGTAACGGTATCGGCGCCATGATCATATCCCCTCAAGGCACTCATACTCCACTCACTGCCCGGCTATGTTTCAACTGTACCAACAACATGGCAGAGTATGAGGCGTGCATCATGGGTCTTCAGGCTGCGATCGACTTAAGGATCAAGTTTCTGAGCGTCTTCGGAGATTCCGCTCTTGTGATCAATCAGATCAAAGGAGAGTGGGATACGAAACATCCGAATCTTATTCCTTACAGAGAATGTGTGTTGACCTTGATCCCCCACTTCACAGAGATAACTTTTGAACATTTCCCGAGAGGGGAGAATCAGTTGGCGGACGCGTTAGCTACGATGTCTTCCATGTTCAAAGTCAAATGGGACAATGAGGCTCCCCGGATCATCATCTGGAAACTGGACGAACCGGCATACTGTTGTGATCTCGAGACTGAATTGGTGACTGAGAAGCCTTGGTACCATGAGGTGAAGAGATATTTGGAAGCTCAGGAATACCCCGAAGGTGCGTCTGTCAATGATAAAAAGTTTCTGAGAAGGTTCGCAGCGAAGTTCTTCCTTAGCAACGGCATCCTATATAAGCGAAATCATGATTCGACCTTACTGCGTTGTGTGGACAAGACAGAAGCAGAAAGGATCATGGAAGAGTTACATGAAGGGACCTTCGGAACACATTCCAGTGGACACACTATGGCAAAGAAGATCCTTCGGGCAGGGTATTTCTGGTCCACAATGGAAGCTGACTGCTACCAACACTCTCGGACATGCCATAAATGCCAGATATATGCAGATAAGGTGCATGTTCCTCCAGTTCCTCTAAATGTTCTGACTGCGCCTTGGCCGTTTGCAATGTGGGGCATAGACATAATCGGTGAGATTAAACGTACGGCATCTAACGGGCATCGCTTCATCCTGGTAGCGATTGATTATTTCACGAAGTGGGTCGAAGCAGCTTCCTACGCTACGGTAACCAAGACTATTGTGGCACGGTTCATTCGGCATAATCTGATCTGTCGATACGGCGTCCCTGAGAGAATTATTACAGACAACGGTACCAATCTCAATAATAAGATGATCACTGAGCTCTGCGAGCAGTTTAAGATACAGCACCACAACTCTTCTCCTTACAGACCGAAGATGAATGGGGCTGTAGAAGCAGCAAATAAAAACATTAAGAAAATCGTGCAGAAGATGACAGTGACTTATAAAGATTGGCACGAGATGTTACCGTTCGCTCTACATGGGTATCGTACCTCAGCCAGGACGTCAACCGGGGCAACTCCTTTCTCCTTGGTCTACGGTATGGAGGCAGTCTTACCGATCGAAGTTCAAATACCCTCTCTCCGGATAATGAAGGATGCAAATCTGAACGAAGATGATTGGATCCAGACACGACTTGATCAATTAAATCTTATTGATGAAAAGAGACTTGCTGCTATCTGTCATGGTCAGACGTATCAAAAACGGATGATCAGGGCATTTAACAAAAAGGTCAGACCACAAGAATATCGAGTTGAGGATCTGGTAATCAAGCGAATCATCCTTCCTTAGAGTGATCCAAGGGGCAAATGGACCCCTACGTACGAAGGGCCATTTGTGGTTAAACATGTGTTCTCAGGAGGAGCCATGATTCTAACCAACATGGATGGTGACGACCTTCCTCACCCCGCCAATGCAGACATAGTAAAAATATACTACGCATGAAAAAGACCCGCTAGGCTGACATGCCTAGGCAAAAATTAGGGCTTCCCGGCGAACCAAAAGGGTTCGGGAAAAATGAAGGGATGAAATGAAATAAATCTGTACACCCGGCAAGTCGAAAACCTGAAAAGGCGGCTTGGGCAAAAATGGGTATCCCGGTGGACTAAAAACTCGAAAGGGCGGTCCAGGCAAAAGTTAGGGATAAAGCGTAATACTATGTCTCATTGGATCACTCTGCATCCAGAATCCGGTATCTACATCAAGTTCAGACGGCATCGATCAGTCAGCTTCATCTTCAACTAAGGTCATCAAGTGATGAGACGCTCGGAGATATAAAGGCAATAGCAGAGTTGAAACCCAGTGGATCATTCATTTCACACAGCTGTTTTATTTTCTCTTGTACAAAATTTGTATAAACTCTTTTGATCGGCGGCGTTCTCTTACTAGGACGTCAGCCTCCTGTACATAAACGCCTATTTTCAGGCAAATTCAAAATCAATACAAAAATCACTTTTCAGTTAAAATTGCCAATTGTTTTTCCTTTTCTGTTTTGTTTTGCGAAGAACGTCCAAGGTTCAATTTGTGATATATGCATTGACAATAATTTGCTAACTCATGAATATTTGCATACGAAACAAAGGGTTAATTACAGGTAACATTAGAAACAGGGGCAATAAAGAGTTGTCTAAGCAATCTAATTGTTTTGTCCTCCAAGGTATCAAGGTAGGTTCAGCTGAAGAACATAACCAGATATCTTAATTCCCCAGAGAGTGTGTCAGCAAGTCAGTACGCTCTCGCCCAGCAAAGCTATTATCAAACCTTAAGGAAGTTGGGTATCCCCCGCAGATCTCAACCTTCCCCAGCACAGTATACGAATATTCTTAACGAGCATCCCCGACAGTCTTGGTCTAAAGATTGTTCCCCGGCGGCATATCAAATATTCAGTGGAACTACTTCCAATACATCTCAAAACTTCCCCAGGAGAGTCCAATCCAGTTTCCCCAGGAAAGTTGGAATCCATCTCCCCAAGCAGTAAGCTTATCCCCAGTAGATTCTAGAAGCTTATCCCCGCAGAGCACGAACGCGTCTCCTGGCTGTATTCAAAGAGTTATTCCCCTACCAGGGTATAACTGGGTTATCCTCAGCCAAAAGCCACGGAAAGATCGTTCTCGGCAAAGTCTTCTTATCCCCAGCGAAGTCTATTAACACTTCCAACACAACAACGGTATCCCCAGCGAAGTTACCATCAACATTTCAACAAAGTACTTCTCTCCCCACAGAGTATTGTTTCCCAGTAAGATCGTTATAGTACTTCTCTCCCCCGCAGAGTAATCCATTCGCCAAGCTTATTCCCCAACGGAGTTATCTTCTCCTACCGGTATTTTTGCAACTATCATCCCCAGCGGAAGCAAAAATCTATTCTCCAACATCAGCCCAGGAGTGACTTCCCGGCACCCGTCAAGGATTTATTTGCCTAAGACGAAAACATACATTCATAAACATCACATACATCATTATAGCATGCATATACGCATCATATCTCACAAATCTCATTTATGTTGAGAACATCATTGCTTGATCCATATCATGCATTGCATATGACTGACCTTTACCTTTCAGGAAAGATCCAGTTAAGTTCTCAGCTATATTTCAAGACCTAGACCGGTTCAGTTAAATCGACCCTAAGATTTTTCTGTTTCTTATCCAGTCAAAGGCCTTCTCTGGTTCAGTCAGATCGACCCTAAGATCTCCCTGTTTCTTATCCAGTTGAAGATTTCAAGACCTAGACCGGTTCAGTTAAATCGACCCTAAGATTTTTCTGTTTCTTATCCAGTCAAATGCCTTCTCTGGTTCAGTCAGATCGACCCTAAGATCTCCCTGATTCTTATCCAGTTGAAGATTTCAAGACCTAGACCGGTTCAGTTAAATCGACCCTAAGATTTTTCTGTTTCTTATCCAGTCAAAGGCCTTCTCTGGTTCAGTCAGATTGACCCTAAGATCTCCCTGTTTCTTATCCAGTTGAAGATTTCAAGACCTAGACCGGTTCAGTTAAATCGACCCTAAGATTTTTCTGCTTCTTATCCAGTCAAAGGCCTTCTCTAGTCCAGTTAAATCGACCCCTAACAGATTTTCCTGATAAAGACTCAGTAGAAGATATCCAAGATTCTCTCAGCGTTACTGTTGAGGTAGAAGTCGCCCAAGATTCTCTCAGCGTTACTGTTGAGGTTGAAGTCGCCCAAGATTTTCTCAGCGTTACTGGTGAGGTTGAAGTCGCCCAAGATCCTCTCAGCGTTACTGTTAAGGTAGTAATCATCCAAGGTTCTCTCAGCGTTCTTGTTGAGGTAGTAATCGTCCAAGGTTCTCTCAGCGTTCCTGTTGAGGTAGTAATCGTCCAAGGTTCTCTCAGCGTGCCTGTTGAGGTAGTAACCATCCCTGGTTCATTCATCACCTTTTGAAGCTCCAGATCCAGCTCCTGTAACCAGTCAGGACACATCTATACAAAGAATCTGAAGACCAGCTCCTGTAACGGGTCAGGTAATCATTTTTCTTTTGCAGGTACGCAAGTTCTCGCTAAGGAATCTCTTACGCGATCAACATCCAGATGGCATCTGTAAGCCCATCTTCCTATCCATCAATCTCCAAATGGCATCTGTAAGCCCATTCCCACCATCACACTGCTAACATGTGAGCGCAAATTTCTGGGAACTCTAGTGTTCAATCATCTTCCACCCTCGGATTACGAAAGGCACGTCAGCCAATCTGCATCCTCAGGTTTAAGAAGATTGAACAGGGGCAACTGTTGTACCCCAAAATTTGCCCTCCCATATTCTTCAAAATTTGCAAAGAGCATGCTTCAAAATTCCCCAAGGGTTGCACAGTTCAAGGGCCTCCTAACAGTCAAAAACTAGGGTTTTGGTTATGACAAAGAAAATGAAGTTTCCAAGGGTCCAATCAAGTCCCACATGCCTACAAATATGGTCAAGCATCCTCATGTCAAGTTTCAAGACTTACAGCACAAAATTGCACAGTCAAAAACCCTAATTGCCCTATAGTCAACTGCAGGGGCAAAATGGTCATTTGATAGTCCAAAGTTCAAATTTTTGGTCAACATCTCATTTTGAAACCACAAACATCATTTGATCAATTCTTGATCATGATTCTCAAGGCATGGCTCAAAAAGTCTCAAGATGCAAAAGTTTCCATATTTGGACAGTTGAAAAAGTCAACTGTAACTTGACCAAGGCATAACTTCCACATGGTTTATCAGAAAAATTCCATCCAAAGCTCATTTTTAAGAGAAAGAAATTTCCTACAACTCATCTTCACACTTCAAGTCCAAGAAATGCTCTCACAAAAGTTATCAATTTCAACATTATAGGTCATTTTCAAAGGTCAACAAAAAGGGACTTTAAGTCAAAGGCCATAACTTGAGATTGGTAAATCAAAATGACATGGGACGAAAGGCATTGGTTAGAGGACTTCAAGACCTTTCCAAAATGTCCAAGAACATGATCAAAGCTTAAAAATTGAGCAATATATGCCTTGTGGAAGTTGGGAAATTTTTGGGTATTTTGAAAAGTCAACTTTGCTTCAAAAGCCTTAAAATTGCTAATGGGCCACATTTTCTTCCAAGATTCATCATCCAAAGCATGTGCACGACCATTTGGCCCAAAATGAATTTATTCATCATTTTTATTTATTTATTTGAATTTGAAATTGCTATTAATTCATTTAATAAAATAAAATATGTGAAAAATACCAAAGCAAGCTTTTCAAATCTTTTTATGCATGAAATATCTTCAAGATTTCGTGCATTATCTGATATGGAAAGAATCAAGGTGATTTGGACATAATTGGTATCAAAACACATGTGAAAAAGATTGAAAAATTATGCATGAAAATAAAATATTCATTCCATCAATGCAAGGATTTTTTGGATCAAAAACTCAACCCTAATCCATCCTCATATAAGTGTGATCAAAACCTAATGCCAAGAGACCTCTAAGCTGCGCCCAAAGCTGAAGAAGAACATTTCACTTTTTGTGAAAAATTCCAAAACTGAAAACTCGATTACAAAGGGTTTCAAGGCAGAATAACCATCCCATTGCATTCCTGAGGTTTCAAGGAAGGTGTCTGGATCAAAACCATCATCTCTAACGCAAAGAAACGGTAAAACGCAGTTACCCTGTACCTGATTTTTTTCTTTAGTCGTATTCAAATCTACACGCCATATCCATGCATTTTTATTGTTGATTTATACTAATGTGTTGATTCTGAAGCTAATAGTATGATTTAATTGAAGAATTATTGCATATATGAAGAGTTGCCATGAACGATGCCTAGGGTTTCAGAAACCTTGAATTGGGGTTTCTCAGTTATGGAAAAATTGGGACGTGAGACTTAGACCATTAAAACCAGGAGCTTCAGACGAATTCAAGGCATAGCTCGCGATCAATTTATGATCAAAGGATTTATATTCGCTATTTTTTTATAGATCATGTAGTGGGGGTTTAAAACCCCCGCAATCTTGTTTCTTTTTTTCAGGTAAAACGTAGAGCAATTGGAGAAGACGCCTAGTTGTCATGACGTGAATGGGCAATTCAAAATTCAGCGCGCGTTTTTTGTTTCTAGGCCACTAACATCAATTTTCTCTTATATTATTTATGCTTTATTTTACATACAGCGCGTTGAAGCAGCTCAGTTGGTGGGATGTTGTGTTGGCAAGCATTGGGACCTGGGTTCGAACCCCAGGTCCCCCTTCTTATTTCCATATTTTTCTCCTAAACGTGTTCCTGTGTAGCTCGCTCCCAGAGGTTCAACGTGCACCCTTAATCCAAACGTGCCACATGGCCACTGAGGGCGATCCAAGGGCCTAGACCTGATGAACATCATACTCACCAGTCAACGCGTACACACGCTTCCAGGAAAAGTCAAAAAGGCCTTGAAACAAATGGGCCTAATTGCTAGACAATTCCTCCAGTTTGGGGACAGCACCCCCCTTGGTTTGCTCTCTTCTATTCTTTTTTCTATTTTCATTTGTTTTGTTTAATTCTTATTTAATTCTTCAAGTCAATATTTTCTTAACATAAAAAGTAATAAAAATCAGAAAGTCATAAAAAATTAAAATATATTTCATTTAATGTTATTTTTTGTAAAAAAGGTCTTATTAATTAATTAGTTGTGTTCTAGGATTAACTTGAACATTTTCTAATAAACTTAAAATTTGTAGAATTAGGGTTTTAAAAGACTTTTATTCTTTTCTTTTCTCATTATTAATAATTAATATCTTTGTAAATAAAATTGTATTAATTAATTAGGTTAATTTTAGATTAAATTTTAATGCTTTTTCTTAATAAATTAAAAATAACTAGAATTAGGTTTTAAATTCCATAATCTTCTCATTAAAATTCCATAAATACCAAAAACTCTAAAAAATCTTTTCTTTTTATTTTAATTTAATTTAATTAATTTGTTAATCATAATTTAATTTCATTAAAAAGGGTCCAACGCCCTCGCTTTCGATTTTAATTCTCTTTGCATTTTTTATTCCGTTCTTATAATATTCATGTAATTCTCCCAAAGCCGTGTAAATTAGACATTTATATTGCTCGCACTTTATCTTATTTCAAATCGGGTCCTGGATTTAATTTGGCGATGTGGACCCACACCTTTGTAATAGCGTAGGAACTTTTAAATTCCGCACTTTTTTAACTGTTAATAAATTTGCATGCAAGAATGAATGTTGAAATAAAAACAAAAGTGTAGATCACCTATGACATGAACAAGATAAATGTAAATGAAAACGACACACAAATCACACACCACCCCTAGGGTACGCTTCACTGTTGCCTTGCCCCTCGAAAGGTGATCGTCAAGTAGAGGATGTTTTAGTAAGTCCTCATGATCCGAGAACCTGGCATGAGGGTAGCTTCTAAGGTATCTTCCTATTGCTCTGGTGATCACCATGTCCCGAACTTCGAATTAACCCGAACACCTCCAATGGTGGTGCTACCTACCTCTCAATGGTGGGATGGCACTACTTTAAGGACATTTACACAGACGAATTCCTTAGGGTAGGTAGACGACTCTAGATACTTGCTCTAATTTCAAAAACAAATCAAAAATACTTTTCACACCGACACCTTTTCAAAAAGCTTTCGAAAGCAATTTTTCAAACACTCTTGAGGACTGATACAAGAGTCGAACTGAAATTTTCAAATAGACTTTTTAAAACCCACAATTGAAAAGCAAACAAACAATTTTGAAAACACAAATGAGCAAGTATCTAAGAGCCCATGGATAACCATGGATAGAAAGGGTGCTAACACCTTCCCTTTCTATAATCTACCTCCCGAACCGAGAGCAATCTCTTTAAGGAATTTTTCTGTGCTTTTGTCCTTTCCATTTGGAGAAAATAAAAGACGGTGGCGACTCTTGCTTACCGCGACATTTCGCGAAACCAGCGTTAAACAGTCAGTTCCAGATCCACCGATCACACGGGTGTACTGTTTTTCCATATGTATATCCCTAACTTTTGCCCGAACCTTTTTGGTTCACCGGGATGACCTTATTTTTTCCTAGGCCAATCAACCTAGAGGGTATTTTTCATGCGTAGTACTTTCCGACTATGTACATACTCTCAGGATGTAGGGAGTTATCACTGTCCATAGTGTTGTGTCGTAGTACTGTCAAAAATGTTTTTTTGATGGCATATGATTCATTGCTGGAATGCGTTCGTAAAGCTTCAAGTGACTCAAATGGAGATCTGTCCCTCGTTATTTGGCACTTTTGGAGAGACTTCCCCAGGTGTGTTAGACATCATGTCATACCTCTTGCTTATAGAAGACCTGTTATTGGAAGTGTCTTTCCCGCTGAGGTGATTCTATCCATTGAGAGGATGTCTATTCATTGAATATCCATTGTGCGGATTTCTCTGCTGTCAAACAATTAGTCATATGCAAACAATGTCATTTAAAGTATGCAAAACTCATGTCTGTCTTGAAATTTTATTTTGAAAATGTGTTTTGTGTAGTAAAAAAAAATCTACAAGAATGTGATATCAACTCAGGATTCGTAACAAGTCCTACAGGAGTCAGGATATATTTGTAATAGTATGCTTTCCAACTAACCCATGCGACAGCTAGGACTTTTAAGGGTTATAATGTGGCCCGGTTCACGGTTTAAGAAACAAATGATAAAAGCTCAAAATTTATTTGTACCCACCCGTTCTTTGTGATTTCCTTCAGTCCCATGCTCAATTAATCGCGCGTTTAAATCCCAGTTGAGTCCTGGAATATTGTCCTTGATATTCCGGTGATGGTTCGGATACTGAAATTTTATCTTGAATAGGAAGTCATTTTTGTAATCTTTTTTTTGTGGATTTGTAGGACCTCTTTATTTTTTTGATTTTGTTGTCCCTTCTTTTTCCTGAACTGTTTCGTTTTGTGATTACAGTCAACGGGATGCCCCAGTTTTTTCCTTAAGTCCCCTTCATAGGTTTTGATTTAACGGGCTTTTATTTCGAGAGATAATAACTTCCTGTCTTGACGATTATGTGGAACCATCACCGTCTTTTGATTTGGAAGGACATCTTCGATGCCATTCATTGTGTATGAAGAAGAAGATTGTAACTGAATGCGCCTCTGAATTAACTGAGAAAACTAACCTTCCCTAGCTTATGATTAAGGGTTTTAATTTATGTGAAAGAAAAACTCCTACTTCTTTGGCTCAAAGGGGTTGACTAGGGATTATCTTCCTTATAACTCCACTGTTTGGGATTTGAAACAACGCATGTACATCGTTAGCGGGGTCTGTTCAAAAGCATATTGTAGAGATTATGGTATCATTTTTGTCATCCTCCCTCTAAGGCTTAGAGCTTTTAATCGAGAGTTGAGTATCACGAAAAGGAAGTATAAATCAGTTTAAGCATAATGAAAACAGATTAATTCAAGACAAAACATGTGTAATGCATTAATGAAATAACAAAGTTTTGACATGACGGTAATTGTTCGAATAAGCAAAGAAAATACAACTTGAGAATTAAAATGAACAAAAATGCTTTCAATCTTAGCCATGATTTAGCATGGGAGAAGTGATCACGTTGAGAGTCTCAGGAGGGTAGAATTCAATATCCTAGGCATCAATCATATTCTGAATCTTGTACTTCAGCGCCCAACAATTGTTAGTATTGTGCCCCGTGATGCCAGAATGATAAGCACACCTTGCATCCTAATTGTAATTAGGAGAGGAAATCTTAGGGTTTCGTGATAAGATTCATCTTCAACATGTGTTGCAATGCTTGTGACAATGGCATGTTGATTTGGGTTAACTGCCTTTGAGGTCTTTCTACCCTTGGCTGATTGTTCCATTTTTGTGGTCGTTGTGCACGTGTCGAATTAGAGACCAGCATTTCCCCCACATATTGGTGGTAGTCTACCTTATTACGCCCCCTCTAGTTGTGCACAACATTGTCTTCCCTCTTACCACCAAATGGCTTCTTCTCAGCACTAGAAGATGCAGCCATCGGGATCTTCCTGCTCCTGATACCATTTTCGATCCTCTCTCTTGTCAGAACTATCTCTGTGAACCCGAATGAGGAACTCCCAATCAGAAAATTAAAGAATGGTCATGTCAGAGTGACCATGAACATGTCAACCATTTCGCGATCAGTCAGAGGAGGTTGTACTCTGCCAGCTAGATCCTTCCATTTTTGTGCATATTCGTTGAACCCTTCTTTCGAGCCCAAGGACATATTCTATAACTACACTCGAGTTGGTGCTAGGTCAGCGTTGTTTTGGTACTGTTTGTAGAAAGAAATAGCCAAGTATTCCAAAGTATCAATGTTGTTTCCTTCCAACTGATAGAACTAATCCAATTGAGTGCCGACCAAACTTTCTTGGAAGAAATGGACCCATAACTTTTGGTCAGTAGTGTGAGGTTGGATCTTCCTGACATAGGATCTTAAATGCATCTTAGGGCAGGAGACACCGTCGTACTTAGAAAATGTGGGGACCTTGAATATTGGTGGGATGATCACGCCAGAAACCAGCCCTAATTCTTCAAAGTCCAAGCCAGGTACTCTTTGGATCTCCATTACGCTCAGACGATCCTCTAACTGTTTGTATCTATCCTCAGTGGGAGGATACTGTTCATTGTTGTAGTCAAATTCATCCTCGAAAACTCTTGGACTAGGGTCTTCCTCCCTTGTTTCACCTTCTTGGTTCTCCCGTTCTTTGGATGAAGAGGTCAGATCAACCATTTACTTCAACGGTCCCCTAAATCTTTTTCCCAAGTTCAGGACACCAACGGTCTTCTTCTTCTTCTTCTTCTTCTTCTTCTTCTTCTTCTTCTTCTTTTTCTCTTTCATAATAAGGGCCTTCAGATCTTCCTGCCCTTTAGCCAAGGCTACAAACATCTGCTGAAATTGGGCATTTTGTGCCTGGAGGTCCTTGATACTTTGTTCAGAAGACATTTCGGCTGAAATAAATAGCGAAGAAGATAAGAAACCTGTTATGAAACCTGTTTATGCAATGGTATGTATGATATATGTATGCAAGGTTTTCAAGGATCTCGCGGGGTAAACAATAAAAATGTTAGGTGTTGAACTTTACAGCTTTGGTTGAAGAACATTGTATTGCTGAATGTCTTTCTACGAGAATCAAGCTCACCATATCAAGTGGGTCATAGCCCCTGACTCAAGTTGTCGTGTTTTGGTCTTTTGACGGTATTGGCTATAGGAAAATAAATCCCCTTGCCCCTTGCTAGACGTCTGATTCACCATAACCTGCACCACAAACCCTTGAGATCCTCGAAATGGTTAAGGAAATGTTGTGGCATGATGTTATGATGCGTATGTTATACATTAAGCAAAGATGTAAGGTGACAAACACAACCATGCGAAGAATTCAAGTTGTTAGAAAATGAAGGCAAACAAGTAACACAAGCAGCCTTAGGTTTAGGCTTGCATGGGGTTTGTAGGTAAGTACCCTTTTGATGTTTAGTTGGTTTCAAACCTGTCTTATAAAAGTAACCGGGTTCTAAGGATTCTCAATATCATTAATCATCCTTTATCGGGCATTGTTTCCGCTCAAGCAATCTTTTCTTGCGGCTGAAATATCCCGAAAGTCTTATCTCAATGAGTGTAGCATCGAGTATCAACCAATCCTCAGCTTTATACCGAGGTTGGCTATCTCACTACTTTCTAGTGGCCAAGTTTTTTTAACTAAAGTTCTAAGGTCCGTTAGTGCTTCACGATACCACACGGCGGCCCCGTATTCTCCTCGTTTCCACACGAAGGATACCGGTACTAACCAAAGTGTCACACCAACACAGCCATCGCTTAAACCATATCAGTCTACACTGTATAGTCTCCATGATCTATTGCAGTTTACCTAAAAAATGTCCCAAGATCCGGGTGTAGGATCTTCAACAATACCCAAACAAAAACCCTTAAGGATAAAGCAGTCAAAACAAACAAGAAAGCAATTTAAAAAATTACCTAGATCCTAAGGTATACCCCACTTTTATAGATATCCCCAACAGAGTCGCCAGTTCTGTGATGTGGTGGCAGAACCGACTGTTAATACTGGTTTTGCATTTTGTATTCGCAAATGTTGCGGTAAGCAAGAGTCACCACCGTCTTTTATTTTATCCAACAAAGGAAAAGGGAAAAAGAACAGAAAAAACCTTTTTCGAGATGTTTCTGAGTACGGGGGGTAGATTATAGAAAGGGAAGGTGATAACACCCTTTATATCTGTGGTTCTCCATGGGCTCTTAGGTACTTGCTCATTTTTAAATTGCTTTTATGCTTTTGTTTTGAAAATTTTTTGTTTACGTCGCGGTAACTCTTGTATCTGTCCTCAAGAGTGTGACGAAGTTGTTTTTGAAATTTGTTTTAAAAGTGTTTATTTGAAATAGTTTTTTTTTTGTTTTTAGTAAGTAGTTAAGAGTTTCTATCTACTCAGAAAAAAACTATTCGTTTTCTCGTTTCCTTTAGACAGCGCTATCCTACTATTTAAGGAGTAGGTAGCCTCATCGTTGGAGTTTAAGGGACATTCGAAGGGAGAATTACAGTCACAAAAGCAATGGTTAGGAAACCTTAGTAATTACCCTAGAGTCTTAAAGATCTTTCCGAGGCAACATTCGAATGGGTCATTTTGATCTTTTAGGACTAGAGGGCGACCACTAAAATTCCCTATACTTCATGACTGTTTACCGAAGGCAACCGAAGTGGGATAAACCCTAGGAGTGAACATGTGCATGTGTTTGATTTTAGTTCATTTATCTTTGCACAATTAGGGTTTTCTACCTTTTTAATTTCATTTGTCTTTCACATACAATCCTATTATCAATCATCTAGCAGTTAATAATAGCGAAAATTAAAGTGCAAGAATAAAAACCTATCTATTACAAGGCTTTGGGGAGGGGGTTACATAACTAAAAATAGGGAAAAGTGATAAGTAAGAATAGTAATAAAGCCTAATTAAAAAACTATTACAACCCTTGGCAGTTACAATAATTGGAAAAATAAATAAATAAAACGTGCGCGAGGAGGAACACGGGAATTAAATATCCTAATGAATCTAATTAATTAAAGGAAATATTTTTGTATTTTTTATTGAGAAAAATAATTTAAATTTGCAAGTTAAACTTAATTTTCTAATTAATTTTATTTAACAAAATAATCAATGTTGAAATAATTAAAAATAATTAATTTAAAAAAAATAATTTTAATTATAAAAACCCTAATTCCATTTTTGTGATTTTTTGATTTAATAAAAAATGATTTTTGTTTTTTTAAAAATAATTAAACAAATAATTAAAACAAAAGAAATTAAAAAAAGAAAAAAATTGGGCCTGTTACTATTGTTGGAAAGCTAGCGGTGTGAAGCTGAATTGTTAAGCCCATATGCTGGTCCAAGATCTGCGTGTAATCCCATGAGGTTCACCTTTGGAGGGTCTACCACGCTCCTTGCTTGCTGAGCGTTTAGATCTGGATTGATGATGAATCTGATGGATGAGATCAGGGGTGCGTGATGGATGTTTGATGGTGAGGCACACTGCATCTGTAAGAAATTATCAAGAAAAATACAAAAGCGTACGCCTAGGATAGAACCCAGGACGTTTACTTCATATATTCATTCCTTAACAATTTGCGCTGGGCTGCTCATTCATACATATAATTAAACAAATAAAATATAAAGGAAATTAGGCATTATGCCCCAAAAATGCATGTAGATTCAAATCTCCCAATGGGAGTTTTCCACCTAATTATCTTCTTCCTGCAATCCTTGTTTTAGTTAAGAACTTTTACCTACGGACCCAGTCTGTCACTATAGCCCCTGTGTGATACGGTGGCAGAACCGGACTGTTATACTGGTTTGCATTTTGCGTTTGTGTTTGCAAAATGTCATGGTAAGCAAGGGTCGCCACCGACTTTTATTTTATCCCACTGGAAAGGAAAAAAGCACAGAAAAATTCCTTTTTCGAGATTTTGAGTACGGGGGGTAGATTATAGAAAGGGAAGGTATTAGCACCCTTTCTATCAGTTGTTTTCTACGGGCTCTTAGGTACTTGCTCATCATTTTAAAATTGCTTCGATGTTTGTGTGTTTTGAAAAGTTTTTGTTTTACTTCATTTTAACCCTTGTATCAGTCCTCAAGAGTGTTACAAAGTGTTTTTGAAAACTTTGTTTGAAAAGTGTATGGTGTGTAAAGTTTATTATGAGCAAGTACCTACTAGCATCTACCTACTAGAAAAAAGAATGTTTTTGTTCTTGCTTCCTTTAGACAACGCTATCCCACTATTAAGGATTAGGTAGCACCATCGTTGGAATTTGTAAGGGTCAATTCGAAAGGGACGTAATGGTCATTGAAGGCAACATGTAAGGAAACCTTAGCATTTCGAAGGGACTGTCATCATATATTCGTAGGAAACATCGAGGGACAAGATCATATACCGTAGGCAACCTAAGGACATCGAGGGACCATGATCTTTGTGATGATTTTAACCGAGGGTCTTTGCTAAGGGTATCCCTATGTTCGAGGGACATGACCATTATTTTCCGAGGCAACCAAGTGAGGCATACCCTAAGAGTGAGCATGTGCATGTGTTTGATTTCAGTTATTTAATCTTTGCGCAATTAAGGTTATCTACTGTTTTAATTTTCAGTTAGTCTGTCCATACAATCCTATTAACATTCATCTAAGTAGTTTATAGTTTTCAAAAATTAAAATGCGAGAAATTAAAGTCCTAGCTATTACAAGGCTTTTGCAGATACATAATTATTTTGGACTGAAAATAAAAAATCCGAATTTAAACCTAGGCTATTACAGAGCTTTGGGGCAGTTACATAATAATGAAGAGTGCGGAAAAGAAATCCCAAAACTATTACACCCCGAAGCAATTACATAATTAAAAAAAAAAGCGAGAAAAGATAAATCTACGCTATTACATTGATAATGCGACCTATACAATTTTTCTATAAATTAAAATATAAAAGAATAAATAAAAAGAGATTAAGGAAAAATTAAAACTTAAAATTCTAAGTTAATGTTTTTGGTGATTTTTTTAATGAAAAAGTGATTTAGGATAATTAATTAAATAAACCTAAAAAAACCTAATTAATTTTAATTAGTAAAAAATGTTAATTTTGAAAAAAAATTAATTAAAATACCTAAATCCTAATTAATTTTAATTAATAAAAAAAAGGTTAATTTTGAAAAAAAAGTTAAAAAAATATAAAATTAATTAACCTAAAAATCAAATTAGGTTTTTTTGTAAAAAAAGGTTTGTGAAAAAAGTTTTGTGGTTAAGTGAATTTAAGATTGAAAAAGACAAATTGGTTAGAAACCAAAAACAAACAATGAAATTAAAAACCTAGAATTAAATTAAAACCTAAAACTAATTATTCGAGTTTAGGAGGAAAAATCAAAGGTTTGTGAAAAATGTTAATTTTTATGAAAAAGAAAGTTTTAAATAGAAAGAATGAAAATAAGTAAAAGGATAAATAGAAAGAAAGAAAACCAATACCAATAGCGGTGGTTGTTGAATCCACGCCCTTAACCTTCTCCGGATGTTTGCCTCGTCATGCATTAGTTGGTTGTTCTATTTTGGCCATTAGTGTTTTGACCTCAACGTTCCTTAACCTTCTCAGGATGTCTGCCTCGTCATGCATTGGTTGGTTGTTTTATTTTGGCCATAAGTGTTTTGGCCTCAACGTTCTGTAATGAACCTGCATGGGATACTGTCTAAATCTGCAGTGTTGAATCTCATGAACACATTAAATAAATTACTATATATCATGATATACAAATAAAGGAAATATATGGAAAAAAATTTAATGTTAAACCGATATGGCATGTATGAATGATTATACCCTTTTGATCATATAGATCAAACTAGCCTTACCCTTACTGGAGAAGTAGTAAGATGAATGCTTCTATGCTCTTTAGATCATGGAGATCAAACCAGCCTTACCCTTACTGGAGAAGTAGTGAGATGTGGGTTTGTAATAAAGATTTCACAGTTTTAGGATTTTTGAAAGAATTTGATATTCTGACAGCGTTGTGGCAAAGGTTTTTTTTTGTCTCTTCTTTTTTTTTATGTGAAAAAATGGACTTTGAATGTGCAATTGGGCCTCCAATATTCACTTGAGTTCGCCACGTTCTAGGCAAAATCGCAAGGGGCTTAAGTGAAATTTTTGAAGTTGAAATGTGAAATCAAAATATAGCCGACATCGAGAACTAACTCCTGTCTGAAAATGGGTTCAATCGGATAAATGGTGAATTAGTTATGAATTTTTGAAGTTTCAGCTCAAACAAACTTATTTTGGGCTCTAGTGTTGACTCTGACACGTTCTTCAATAAAAAACTGGTATTGATCATAGCATAATTCGGTCTCGACTTTTGAAGAAAAGTTGTAGATCTCTGAGTCTGTGACCTTGTGTAAAAAGATGGGCCCGATTCGATAAAAATTGACCGAGTTATGAATTTTCGAAGTTTCGGCCCAGATGAAATAATATTCAGCATTCAGGATTTTCGGCGCGTCACACGCACTCTGAGCAAAAAAACGAAGGCCTTTTGGATACCGTTTGAACTTAATACCTTCTGTGAAAACTTAGCCAACTCAATTTGTGAAATTTTGGCGCCGGAACCAGCTCGATACGATGAAAATCGAATAAGTTATGATTTTCTGAACATGACGCAAATAAACTTTTGTCACAAATTTTATGTACGAAAATACTTGATAAATCCACATTTTTGAAGACCTTTTGATCGAAATTGGCTTCCATCTGTGAGTGATGAAAACATATATGACGTCAATACGGAATTTTGGCCACCAGAACAGGTTCAAAACGAGCCACGATCTTCAAGTTATGAATTTTTTAGCACGTAAAAACTGCACTTTCAGCACACTTTTCACCATATTTCTTCGAGAAAACTCACACATTCGGATACCTTCTTTAAAGAATTGACTCTTGAGCCGAACCTGAATTTTAGAATACGTTATCAGAGATATCATGGCGAAAGAACACTTGAATATGACACGCCGGGTTGGACTTGTGAATCTTTGAACCCCGAATCGTTGCAAAACGGCGAACCGATCTTCAGCACGGAAAATACTCTGAGAATATCCATTGACGAAATAAACGTCACTTGTAACCTGAAGAAGCTTGATAAATATACCTTTATTCCATAACCATAAAACCAATGATATGCGTGTATGAAAAGAGGGAAAATTTTGGGGTACAACAGCTGCCCCTGTTCAATCTTCTTAAACCTGAAGATTTAGATTGGCTTGTCTGCCTTTCGTTATCTGAAGGTTGAAGATGATTGAACACTAGAGTGCTCAGATATTTGCACTCGCATGAAGTGATATTTGTCTTATGATGTCGGGAATGGGCTTATAGATGCCATTTGGAGATTAATGATGGAAGATGGGCTTAAAGATGCCATCCAAAAGAGTGTTGATCGCATAAGAGATTCCTTAGCGAGAGCTTGTATACCTGTTGTTGAGGAAGATTCCTCTGGGACTGCTGGCCTCTGTCTTGGTAAAAGTTGAATTTTAGGAGCTTCAGTCGTCCGTTATTCTACTGGGGAATCATCTCTTGGTCGAAGAGGTGAAAATGAACTACTATCTGGTCGTGTATAGGCTGCATCGCGACCTATTGGGGAAAGGTGAAAACGATTGTGTTTGATCAGGTCTAGGTCTTACAGTGTTGTGGACTGCTGTCTGGAGATAAGAGAAAATAAACTTGGATGGTAAGGTTATGAGAAGGAACCTGGATACTAGGGCTTATGGGAAGGAACCTGGGTAAGGTTGCTTCGTGAGGAGTTTGGATAAAACTGCATCTGAACCGAGAAGGAACCTGGGTAAGGTTGCTTTGTAAGGAGTTTGGGTAAAATTGTATCTGAACCGAGAAGGAACCTGGGTAAGGTTGCTTTATGAGGATTTTGGGTAAAATTGCATCTGAACCGAGAAGGAACCTGGGTAAGGTTGCTTTGTGAGGAGTTTGGGTAAAATTGTATCTAAACCGAGAAGGAACCTGGGTGAGGTTTCTTTGTGAGGAGTTTGGGTAAAACTGCGGCAGGAACTTGGGTAAGGTTACTTTGGGATAAGTTCGTGTAAAACTTCAAAAGGAACCTGGGTAAGGTTACTTCGGGATAAGTTCGTGTAAAACTTCAAGAGGAACCGGGGTAAGGCTACTTTGGGATAAGTTCGTGTAAAACATCAGAAGGAACCTGGGTAAGGTTACTTTGTGATAAGTTCTTGTAAAACTTCAGGTGGAACCTGGGTAAGGTTACTTTGGGATAAGTTCGTGTAAAACTTCAGGAGGAACCTGGGTAAGGTTACTTTGGGATAAGTTTGTGTAAAACTTCAGGAGGAACCTGGGTAAAGTTATTTTGTGATAAGTTCGTGTAAAACTTCAGAAGGAACCTGGGTAAGGTTACTTTGTGATAAGTTCGTGTAAAACTTTATTTGGAAATGTATGAGAAAAGACTCGTGTAACATTTTTTAGGATAAACCCGTGTGAAGCTGCATTTAAGAGAAACCCGTGTAAGATTGCTTCGTGACGAACCCGTGTAAAGCTGCATTTGATCGTGCAGATAATTACTCTGTTTAGTTTCCAGAGCTAATCTTGAACTTGCTGGAAGTTGTTGATGATAACCATCTTTCCTGAAAATGTACATGATTAATCGTATATGATGCATGACATGCATTGTATGATGATGATCTCAAAATAAATGAGATTATGCCGTATGCAATATGTATGCGCACGTCATGATATATGAACATGAAATGCTATTGTGGCACGTCCGAGTTTGGGAAAATAAATCCCTGACTGTTGTTTGAGAGTAATGGAAATTGAATTCCTGACTGTCGTAGAAAAAGTGGTTCTTCTACTTCCGCTGGAGATGGTGAACCAGAGATGACTATGTTGGGGATTTGCCCCTTGTTTATGGATATTCTACCGAGGAGAGACTCTGCTTGAGAACAACTCTACGGGGGAATAATTCCATTGGAGAGAGAAGCTTCCATAACTGAAGGGATAAACTCTGTCGGGGATTAAGCTTTTGTATTCAGAGAAATAAACTCTGTTCGGGAGAAAACCATATGAACTACTTGCGGTTACAAAATTCGGCTGGGGAATATAGACGTCGGCTCTCCGAAAGAGTTTGTCCGGGGAAAGTAACTTCTGTTTGAGGAGGCAGAGATCAAAACTTTGGTTGCCTCTACTCTGGGGAGTGTAGATGTTACTGGGATGCATGCTGAGGATACGATAATGACTTCGTATCAAGACTTTTCTGCCCCTGTACCTGTTGGAGAAAGTGCCTGCGGAGGCCTTGTGGATTGAGTGTTATCCCAACTTATGAGGTGATTGGTAGCTTCCGATCAAAATGATAGGTCTTCTACTAATAGGCAACTGACGAGATGATGGGACATAGTCATACGCTATAATCCTTAACTTTTGCCTGAACTGTCTTTTCAGATTTTCAGTCCACCGGGATACCCTTTTTTGCCCAAGCCGCCTTTTCAGGTTTTCAGCTTGCCGGGTGTACATATCTTTTTTGTTTTTATCCCTAATTTTTGCCCGAACCCTTTTGGTTCGCCGGGATGCCCTTATTTTTGCCTAGGCCAGTCAACCTAGCAGGTCTTTGTTTATGCGCAGTATTTTATGACTATGTCCATGCTCTCAGGGTGTAGGGAGTTGTCACTGTCGGTAGTGTTGTGTTGCCACACTACTAGAAGATGTTTGTTTAATCGTACATGATTCGTTGCTGGGATTCATGCCCAATGCCCCAAGTGTTTCAGATGGAGATCTGCCCCTGGCTATCTGACACTTTTGGAGAGACTGCCCCAGGTGTGTTTAAACATCAGGTCATGCCCCTTGGTTGGAAGTGTTTTTCCACTTGAGGTGATCATTTTTATTGAAAAGGTTTTTGTTCACTAGATATTCGTCATGCGAATTTCTCTGTTGTTGAACAAATAGTCATATGCAAACAATGTTATTTTAAGAATGCAAAGCTTATGTCTGTCTTGAGGTTTTGAAAATGCAATTTTTTTATAGTAAAATAGAATTTTGCAAAGATGTGATATCAACTCGGGATTCATAACAAAACCTACAGGAGTCAGGATACCTTTTGTAACAGTATGCTTTCGAACTAATCCATGCTTCAACTAGGACTTTTAAGGGTTAAAACGTGGTCTGGTTTACGGTTTAAGAAACAAAGGATAAAGGCTCAAATTTTATTTGTACCCACCCATTCTTTGTGATGTTCTTCGATCCTAAACTCAGCTAATTGTGCATTTAGATCCCATTTGAGTCTTTGCTCTGATATTCCAGTGGTGGTTCGGATACTGACAGTTTATTTTGAATAGGCAGTTATTTCTTTTTTGTTGAGGGTTTGTAGGACCTCTTTCTTTTTGATTTTATTATCCCTGTCTTTTGCCTGAACTGTTTCTTTTTGTGATTACAGTCAGCGGGATGCCCCAGTGTTTTTTTTGCTTTAGTCTCCTTCATAGGTTTTGACTTAATAGGCTTTTATTTCGAGAGATAATGACTGCATGTCTTGACGATTATATGGAACCATCACTGTCTTTTGTTTTGGAAGGACGTCTTTGATGCCATTCATTGTGCACCTGGATTAACTGAGAAAACTACCCTGCCCCAGGTTGTGATTAAGGGTTTTAATTTGTGTGAAAAGAAAAACTCCTACTTCTTTGGCTCGAAGGGGTTGACGAGGGATTATCTTCCTTATAACTCCACTGTTTAGGATTTGAAACAACGCTTGTACATCGTCAGCAGGGTCTGTTCAAAAGCATACTGTAGAGATCGTGGTATCGTTTTCGTCATCCTCCATCTAAAGGCTTACAGTTTTTTAGTCAAGAGTTGAATATCACGAAAAGGAAATATGAAGAAATTTAAGCATAATGAAAAAAAATTAATTCAAGACAGACACGTGTAATGCATTAATGAAATAAAAAAGTTTGACATGACAATAATTGTTTGAATAAGCAAGGAAAATACAACTTCAGAATTCAAATGAACAAAAATGCTTTCAATCCTAGCCATGTTTTGGCAAGGGAGCAGTGATCACATTGGGAGTCCCAGGAGGGTCGAATTCGATCTCCTTGGCGTCAATCATATTCTGAATCTTGTGCTTCAGCACCCAACAATCGTTAGTATCGTGCCCCGGGCTACCAGAATAATAAGCACACCTTGCATCCGGGTTGTAGTTAGGAGAAGAGGTCTTAGGGTTCGGATGAGGGTTTATCACCATAATCAGATTCATCTTCAACATGTGTTGCAATTCTTGTGACAATGGCATGTTGATTTGGGTGAACTGCCTTTGAGGTCTTTCCACCCTTGGCTGATTGTTTCATTGTGGTGGTCGTTGTGTGCGTGCCGAATTAGAGATCAACACTGCCCCCACAGATTGGTGGTAGTCTGCCTTGCTACGTCTCTTCTGGCCATGCACAGCATTGGCTTCCCTCTTTCCACCAAATGACTTTTTCTCTGTACTTGAAGAGGTATTTTTCTGAATCTTACCACTCAGGATCCCAGCTTCTACTCTTTCTCCAGTCAAAATCAGCTCGGTGAAACCCGCTGACGAGTTGTCGATCAAATGATTGAAAAACGGACCAGACAATGTCACTAGAAACATATCAACCAACTCCCTATCAGACAGAGGGGGTGGACTCTTCCAGACATATCTCTCCACTTCTGAGCATAGTCTTTAAAGCCTTCGCCTGCACCCATGGACATACCCTGAAGTTGAGTACGAGTGGGAGCAAGGTCGGCGTTATACTGGTACTGCTTGTAGAAAGAAACAACAAGGTCCTCCCAGTTGCGGACATTGGCTCCTTCCAATTGATAAAACCATTCAAGCTGAGTCCCTGACAGAGTATCTTGAAAGAAATGTACCCACAAATTCCTATCAGCAGTGTAGGGTTGGATTTTCCTGACGTATGAGCGGATATGGAGTTTTGGACAGGATATTCCATCGTGCTTAGCAAAAACCGGAGCTTTAAATTTGTGAGGGATCACCACCCCAGATGCTAACCCCAGATCTCCGAAGTCCAAACCAAGAATCTTTTGAATCTCCATAGCACTTAGACGGTCCTCAAGTTGTTTGTACCTATCCTCAGTATGAGGGTACTGTTCATTATCAAAATTAGTATCATTATCAGAGACCACATGGCTAGGACCCTTTTCTTCCTCTTGATTCTCTCCTCCTTTGGATGAATGAGACAGATCAGCTTCCTGTCGCAACCTATTCCCAAATTTGTGACCCATATTCAGAAGAACCACCTTTTTCTTCTTCTTCTTCTTCTTCTTCTTCTTCTTCTTCTTTTTTATCCTTCAGGATGAGAGTCTTCAAATCTTCTTGCCCTTTAGCCAAGTTCAAGAACATCTCTTGGAATTGGGCATTCTGTGCCTGAAGAGCTTTGATGCCCTGATCGGTAGGTATTTCAGAAGACATTTTGTGCTGAAATAAACAGCGAAGAAGATGAGAAACCTGTAATGGTACCTGTAATGATGTGTATGATATGCATGCAATGTTTTCAAGGATCTCACGGGGTAAACAAGAAACTGTTAGAATTTGATTGTAGCTTGATTGAAGAAACTTCGTGTCGTTGAGAGTCCTTCTTCAAGAGTCAAGCTCTCCATATCGAGTGGGTCATCGCCCCTGACTCAAGATCATTTGACAACATTGGCTATAGGAAAATAAATCCCTTTGCTAGACGTCTGGTTCGCCATGACCTACATCACAGACCCTTGAGATCCTTGAAATGATTAGTATGATATGCCATGTTATGTTATGATGCATGATGTCATGATAAAAGCATTCAACAGGTATAGCAGATAACAAATATGGTAAAGGAAAACAAGTCACACAGGAGCCCTTAAGTTTCACGCTTGGATGGGGTCTAGGTATTACCCTCTTGAAGTTCAGTTTGTTTCAACCTGTCCTAATAATAGTAACCAGGTTCTAGAGGTTCTCAATATCATTGTCCATCCTCCATCAGTCATGGTTTCAGCTTACGCAATCTTTTCTTGCGGCCGGAACTATCTCGAGAGTATGGTCTCAATGAGTGTAGTATCGAGTATCAACCAGTTCTCAGCTTTACACCGAGGCCGGCTATCTCACTACTTCCTATGGCCAAGTTGGTCAATTATAGGTTCTAAGGTCAGTTGATGCTTAATGACACACATAGTAGCCCCGTATTCTTCTCGTTTCTCCACAAGAGATACCGATACCAACCAATGTGCCACATCAACGTAGCTACTGCTTCAACTATACCGGTCTATGCTGTACAATTCCCTCACAGTTTATTGCTACTTACCTAAAAGGTGTCCCCCAGATCCGGGTTAGGATCTATAGTAACTCTAATACAAAGCCCACAAAGATAAAGTAATCAATTCAAACAATAGAAGCAATATGATGAATTATTCCTAAGGTATACCCCACTTATTTATCCCCAAAAGAGTCGCCAGTTCTATGATACGGTGGCAGAATCAGACTGTTATACTGGTTTGCGTTTTGCGTTTGTGTTCGTAAAATGTCGCGGTAAGCAAGAGTCGCCACCGACTTTTATTTTATCCAACTGGAAAGAAAAAAAGCACAGAAAAATTCCTTTTTTGAGATTTTGAGTACGGGGGGTAGATTATAGAAAGGGAAGGTATTAGCACCCTTTCTATCAGTAGTTTTCTAAGGGCTCTTAGGTACTTGCTCATCATTTTAAAATTGCTTCCTTGTATGTGTGTTTTGTAAAGTTTTTGTTTTACTTCGTTTTAACCCTTGTATCAGTCTTCAAGAGTGTTACGAAGTGTTTTTGAAAACTTTGTTTGAAAAGTGTATGGTGTTAAAAGTTTATTATGAGCAAGTACCTACTAGCATCTACCTACTCGAAAAAAGAATGTTTTTGTTCTTGCTTCCTTTAGACAACGTTATCCCACTATTAAGGAGTAGGTAACACCATCGTTGGAATTTGTAAGGGTCAATTCGAAAGGGACGTAATGGTCATTGAAGGCAACATGTAAGGATACCTTAGCATTTCAAAGGGACTGTCATCATATATTCGTAGGCAACATCGAGGGACAAGATCATATACCGTAGGCAACTTCGAGGGACATCGAGGGACCATGATCTTTGTGATGATTTTAACCGAGGGTCTTTGCTAAGGGTATCCCTATGTTCGAGGGACATGACCATTGTTTTCCGAGGCAACCAACTGAGGCATACCCTAAGAGTGAGCATGTGCATGTGTTTGATTTCAGTTATTTAATCTTTGCGAAATTAAGGTGATCTACTGTTTTAATTTTCAGTTAGTCTTTCCATACAATCCTATTAACATTCATCTAAGCAGTTTATAGTTTTCGGAAATTAAAATGCGAGAAATTAAAGTCCTAGCTATTACAAGGCTTTTGCAGAAACATAATTATTTTGGACTGAAAATAAAAAATCCGAATTTAAACCTAGGCTATTACAGAGCTTTGGGGTAGTTACATAATAATGAAGAGTGCGGAAAAGAAATCCTAAAACTATTACATTCCGGAAGCAATTACATAATTAGAAAAAAAATACGAGAAAAGATAAATCTACGCTATTACATTGATAATGCGACCTATACAATTTTTCTAGAAATTAAAATGTAAAAGAATAAATAAAAAGAAATTAAGGAAAAATTAAAACTTAAAATTCTAAGTTAATGTTTTTGGTGATTTTTTTTATTAAAAAGTGATTTAAGATAATTAATTAAATAAACCTAAAAAAACCTTATTAATTTTAATTAGTAAAAAATGTTAATTTTGAAAAAAAGTTAATTAAAATACCTAAATCCTAATTAATTTTAATTAATAAAAAAAAGGTTAATTTTGAAAAAAATGTTAAAAAATATAAAATTAATTAACCTAAAAATCAAATTAGGTTTTTTTTGTAAAAAAAGGTTTGTGAAAAAAGTTTTGTGGTTAAGTGAATTTAAGATTGAAAAAGACAAATTGGTTAGAAACCAAAAACAAACAATGAAATTAAAAACCTAGAATTAAATTAAAACCTAAAATTAATTATTCGAGTTTAGGAGGAAAAATCAAAGGTTTGTGAAAAATGTTAAGTTTTATGAAAAAAAAATGTTTTAAACAGAAAGAATGAAAATAGGTAAAAGGATAAATAGAAAGGAACAAAACCAATAACAATAGGGATGATTGTTGAACCCACGCCCTTAACCTTCTCCGGATGTCTTCCTCGTCATACATTGGTTGGTTGTTCTATTTTGGCCATTAGTGTTTTGGCCTCAACGTTCCTTAACCTTCTCAGGATGTCTGCCTCGTCATGCATTGGTTGGTTGTTCTATTTTGACCATAAATGTTTTAGCCTCAACGTTCTGTAATGAACCTGCATGAGACACTGTCTAAATCTGCAGTGTTGAATCTCATGAACACATTAAATAAATTACTATATATCATAAAATACAAATAAAGAAAATATATGGAAAAAAATTTAATGTTAAAACCGATATGACATGTATGAATGATTATACCCTTTTGATCATAGAGATCAAACTAGCCTTACCCTTACTGGAGAAGTAGTGAAAAGAATACTTCTATGCCCTTTTGATCATGGAGATCAAACCAACCTTACCCTTACTGGAGAAGTAGTGAGATGTGGGTTTGTAATAAGGATTTCAAGGTTTTAGGGTTCTTGAAAGAATTTGATATTCTGACAGCGTTGTGGCAAAGGTTTTTTTGTCTCTTCTTTTTTTTTTGTGTGAAAAGAATGAGGTTATATAATAGAATTTAGAGAGAAAAAATGGGCTTTGAATGTGCAATTGGGCCTCCAATATTCACTTGAGTTCGTTATGTTCTAGGCAAAATCGCAGGGGCTTAAGTGCAATTTTTGAAATTGAAATGTGAATTCAAAATGTAGCCGACATCGAGAGCTAACTCCTGTCCGAAAATGGGTTCAATTGGATAAAAGGTTAATTAGTTATGAATTTTTGAAGTTTTAGCTCAGACAAACTTATTTTGGGCTCCAGTGTCGACTCTGACATGTTCTTCAATAAAAAACTGGTATTGATCGGAGCATAATTCGGTCTCGACTTTTGAAGCAAAGTTTTGGATCTATGAGTCTGTGACCTTGTGTAAAAAGATGGGCCCGATTCGATAAAAATTGACCGAGTTATGAATTTTCGAAGTTTCGGCCCAGATGAAATAATATTCAGCATTCAGGATTTTCGGCGCGTCACACGCACTCTGATCAAAATATCGAAGGCCTTTTGGATACCGTTTGAACTCAATACCTTCTGTGAAAACTTAGCCAACTCAATTTTTGAAATTTTGGCGCCGGAACCAGCTCGATACGATGAAAATCGACCAAGTTATGATTTTCTGAACGTGACGCAAATAATCTTCTGTCACAAATATTCTGTATGAAAATACTTGATAAATCAACATTTTTGAAGACATTCTGATCGAAATTGGCTTCCATCCATGAGAGATGAAAACATAGATGACGTCAATACGGAATTTTGGCCATCAGAACAGATTCAAAACGAGCCACGATCTTCAAGTTATGAATTTTTTAGCGCGTAAAAACTGCATTTTCAGCACACTTTTCACCATATTTCTTCGAGAAAACTCACACATTCGGATACCTTCTTTAAAGAATTAACTCTTGAGCCGAACCTAAATTTGAGAATACGTTATCAGAGATATCTTGGTGAAAGAACACTTGAATATGACGCACCGGGTTGGACTTGTGAATCTTTGAACCCTGAATCATTGCAAAACGGCGAACCGGTCTTCAACATGGAAAATACTCTGAGAATATCCATTGACGAAATAAACGTCACTTGTAACCTGAAGAAGCTTGATAAATATACCTTTATTCCATAACTATAAAACCAATAATATGTGTGTATGAAAAGAGGGAAAATTTTGGGGTACAACACCCTGCATTTTCAAAAAATCAAGAATACGCAATATAAATTCATGGTGAGGCCAAGGCTCAATTGGGTTTGATGCCCTGAACACGATGGTGTCCTTATTTTGGTCCAATTTGGCCTGTATCAAAAGATCCCAAATTGAAGCTCCAAACCCTAAAAATGGCATCGTGTGATTCCTGCATCCATACTCATATTAAAGCATCCAAATACGTTGCACACACGACAACATGCATATATATATATATATATATATATATATATATATATATATATATATATATATATATATATATATATATATATATATATATATATATATATATATATATGGTTAAAATATGTTGATAATTCCAGAATTAAGGAAAACGATATTTGAAAAAGAGAGCACACAGTGACTGTTAGAGGGCACGGTTCTTGGTGCTTTGATGCTTGGAAACGATGGGAAAAGCTTCCTGGATCTGCGTGGATGACCCCTGAAGCTTCAGAACTCCTTGAATTAGCTTGTAGGGAAAAATTCAGTCTTAACTTTTTTGCAAAAAATTGAAACTTGTTTCTTGCTCTCTTGAGGTAGGCTGCGTATGAATTCCTGTGTCTAGGGTTGACAATGATCTTCTATATGTATGCGAATCAATTAGGTTAATAGTTTTGGAAATAATCCAAAGATATGAATGCATTTCTAATCTCTCCAAATCTTTCCAAATTTGGAGATTTCCTCCCTTCTATGGCTTGATGCGATTTGCTCTTCATTGGACAGTTCATGGGATATTCAATCAATGCCAAAACAAATCTTATCCCATTTATTTGATTTATTTTTTATTTTATATTATTTTATTTGAATTTTAAATAAATAAAATCAAAATAACTTAAATAAATAAGTAAATGAGACATGGGGTGGTTCATGGGTTGTGGACCAGGCTAGGAGTAAGATGCAAGCATAAAAAGTTGGTCTCGTTTGAAGAAAAATGCATTTTGGGCATGGTTGACTTTGTGCAAATTTCCAAAAATGGTCAATTTTGACAATTCACATATCTCTCAATTTTGATTCTAAGAGGGTGTTCTTTGACTTTTTAGAAAGCTTAGGGTGTCCTTTAAACAACCCTTTTAGTTTCATCTCCAATGGGTCTTCCATGTTCATATAAGAAGCTTTGACCCAAAAGGTGTTTTTGTTGACTTTTGAAAAGGACCTATAATGTCTGAATTTATATCTTTTCATGAGTGCATTTCTTGAACTTGAGGGCTAAATATGAGTTGTAGGGAATTGAATCTTCTTCAAAATGAGCCTTGGATGGGAAATTTCTGATAAAGAATGAGAAAGTTATGCCTGGACAAAGTTTGAATGACTTTTCCAATAGAAACCCTAATTTAGCAACTTGAGTTTTGATGAATTTGGGGCATTCCTTGAGGAATCATGATCAACCCTTGATCAAATGATGTATGTTACTTCAAAATATTGATGTTGACCAAAAATCATGAAGTTTGACTGCATGAGGGTCACAATCGACTTTTGACCTAGCACAATTTATTTTCAGGCATCTGAGCAATTGACTGAGCAAACTTGTAGTGCAAGGCATGAAACTTGGCATGGATGATCTTGAGAACATATTAGGGCAAAGTAAATCATTTAGGACCCTTAGAACTCAAATATCTTAATGAAAATGGAAACCCTAGTTCGAGGTTCATTGCCTTTAGGAGGAGGATTTGTCTGGTCAACCCTTAGGCATCCTTGGGCAAGCTGAGGACCTCTAGGAGTATGTTTTGAATAAAATGAGAGGGAAAATTTTGGGGTACAACACAAATCACCATCACACCTCTAGGAGTGCTCAAACTCCAAACGCGATTTCCAGTTTTGAGGTAAGTTTTCTCAAATTTGAACTCCTTATACAAGCATTATTAATGGTTACACTGTGAAGATAAAATGTAGACATCATTGCCCTAAAACTAACCATGCCTTTAGTTTTCATTTATATTGCCTGAGTAATGTGAATTTTGGATTTGAAGTTACAGAAAAATTAGGTTTTATTTTGGTACCAACAAAAATTCATGCTCATCTTTGATTTATAGTTTAATTAATTTATATGGATGAATTCGTGATGAAATTTGGAGCAAATTTCATGTTTACATTTTTGAAAATGGTTTAGAAATGAAGAGGTTACAGTTTTGAGCAACTGAGCTTTTGTTCTGCGTGCGCGCAGGAGGAAGAAGATGAAGTTCAAAATCCAGGAATGAGTTTATTTTATATTTAGTTGAAGTTGTATTATAAACGGATGAAACAGACACCCGAATGGCAGAGAAGTGCGTGCTAAGGCATTTGTGTATAGGGACCTGTGTTCGAGCCCGAACACTACCCTTTTGATTATTTCTTATTTTCTTGTCTTAGATCATGTGTAGGAAAGTCTAATGCGCGTACCATGCGCCTCTCACCATCACCATCAGATCTGCCAGCCATCAAATCCAGTTGTTGTACCCCAAATATTTCCCTCTCTCTTATCAAGAATTTCCTCACAAGATCTCTTTGACTCAAGACTGGATTAGGGTTTGACCAGCTCAGGACACCTCCTCATGCACTGATGACCAAAATTAGGGTTTGAGTTTGCACAAGAATTTTTGGACTATCAATGCTTCATATGACTTTCAAGGATCATCATGGACCCCCAAGATCACTCATGCCAAGTTTCAAGCCTTGAATCACATTTTTGATCAGTCAATTGGACAGTTGACCAAAAAATCAGTTGTATTGGGGAAAAAGTCAACCATGGATAATTTACAGTCAAACTTCATAATTTTTTATCCACATCAACATCTTAGACTTATATGTATCATTTGATCAAGTTTAGACTACAATTCCTCAAGAAATTTGATCAAATCATCAAAAGGGCAAAATGGTCAAAATTAGGGTTTTGATTGAGAAGGGGAAATTTCTGGTTTTTTACCTAGAAAATGATCAATTGGTTTGAAGCATTATTTCAATAGTTCAATTGCCTCATCTTGACCTAATGAAATGATTCAAAACATTGCAAATCCATTGGATTGACAAAT
Organism: Vicia faba; assembly: GCA_948472305.1. NCBI lineage: Eukaryota > Viridiplantae > Streptophyta > Magnoliopsida > Fabales > Fabaceae > Vicia > Vicia faba. Next base: position 918,022,018 of record OX451741.1, on the reverse strand, counting down.
GAATTTTCTAGTCAACTGATCAAAAGTCAACTGTATACTGAAAAGTCAAACTTTGACTTTTTGGTCAAAATCAAGTGCCAAAGATTATAATTCATCAAATCATGTCAAAATGTGAAACTTGTTCATCAAGAAAGCAAGGGTTTAAGTTTTGGTTTTGAAAAGTTGAAGTTTTTAACTTAGAAAATTTTCTAAGTATAGAAAATTTCTTATTTTTTCCCAACTTTGTGCCAAATTTTAACCATGATGCAAGATGATTCAAAGGAAACTTCCAACATGAAAGTTGTAGATCTCCATGAAATCTACAAATTTTCTTCACACAATTTCTCCTAAATATGCTTGGATCTCAATATTTTTGTAATTTTGTGAATACATGCTCATGAACTAAAGTAACTTAGTGAAATTTTGCCCTAGTTAGGCATGTTTTTTACCTAACTTCATGCCAATTTTTCACATGGTTCCAAGGGGAATATTTGAAATCATTTCAAATATGAGTTGTAGATCACATTGAAAGCTTTCGAAAATGTTTAAGAACTCCTTGAGATCATTCTTGAGTAGGGAGAATCGAAGAGATGAAGTTGTCAATTTCTCACTTTGATTTCAAGCCATTTCATGAAGAACAAAAATTCAAATCCTCAAGCATGCTGAACAAATCTTGATTTTCAGGCTCCGAACTTGTTTCTCACTCATTAATTAAATTTTTTCACAGATGTTGGAGCTTTAATCCAAACGTTAAATGCATTGTACAAGAAAAATTCCATTTTTGGCACAAAGGTGTCATTTCCATTTTGATAAAGCACTACTTTTGCAACTTTCCACTCCTTGAGCCTTGCACTTGTTTTTTCTGAACACAAGCAAAGCCACAACAAAGATAAACTTGCCTGAAGCCTCTACCAAACCAGACCATGCTTGTACATCACTTAGTGACTTGTCTCCCCACTTTGCTTCAAAAGCAAGTTATAGAACCAAAAGGCTATAACTCAAAAACCTGGTGTGGAATTGATCAAAAACCTTTTCTATACTTACACACAAATACATTACAACCTAGAACATGATTTTCAAAAGCTCAGAAACTCTCCCAAACACTATATCACTAAAAATCTGCCAAAACTTGCAGTTTTGCACATTCCATAGCAATCTCAAGAACCACTCGTGCATTTTAAGTTTTAACCATCTAAACACTTAACATACATCATATATAAGTGTTCCAGACCCCTGTCCCCTCACTGTAACTCCTCCTTCTCCATCTGCCATTTTTACATTTCAAGCTTGCAGGTTGACTTGAGTATGGAGATTCAGGAACTTTCAAGGCAAGGTAAGGATTGAAACATACTGAGGTAGGTCCATGCAAGCTAAACAGATCCTCAGGCCTTCTCAAAACTTGCCCAAACTCCATTCATGATCTCAACTGAAAGAGGTAAAAACTCAAACTTCTATCTCTTCATACAAGCATCCTTTGGTCTTGATTTGTGAAAGAAAAATGTAGATATCCTTGCATTAAAGCTAACCATATTCATAGATTTCATTTATATTAATTGTGCATAGAGAATTTTTGATTTGAAATTTCTGTAAAAATTAGGTTTCAAATTAGGGCAAGTAAAATTATCTTTGATCTTTGATTGTTAGTTTACATGAATTATATGGTTGAAATCATGGGAAGAAATACTATCACTTTCATGTTTGAAGTTTCCATTTTCATGGAGAAATGAGAGAGATACGGTGGTCCGACCATGGCTCAAGGTTGAAGATGAAGTTGCCTTCAGGAGGCATTTTATAATATATATTTATCTTTGTGTTTCTATAAACGGATGTACAGCCACCCCAGTGGTAAGGCAGCGCGCATAAATGCCCTAGGTCACGGGTTCGAGCCTTGGCGCTGCCTTTTTGCTGTTTTTCTCACATTTTCTCCATTTTTTTTGGTTTCTTGCAGCGTGGGCCCTCTGATTGTTGGGCTTTGTGGTTTTTTTTGTAGCCTCTCCCACATGTTTTCTTACAGCACCCATGGCCCATATATTTTTATTATTCATTTTATTTTCATTTCTATTTTATTAAAAGTATTTTCTTAATAATAAAAAAATCATAAAATATATAAAGATGATAGATTTTATTTTGACTTATTTTATTCTTTTTTTTTCCAATAAAAAATATTTTCTTTAGTTACATATCATATATTTTTGATAATAAACTTGTAAATTAAATTTAATATTTATTTTTTTCTTCATATTCATTAAGCATATTATTTTTAATACAAAAGACAAAAAATATCTCATGATGCCATATTTTATTTTCAAGATAAAAATATAAAAATATTTACCTTTTCCTAAAGAAATTTATTCCCTTTTAATAAAATAGAATTAGGGTTTAATCAAAATCCTTTCTAAAAATAATTTACTTTCCTAATTAATTTGAGTTTAATCTTGATTCATTTATTAGATTTAGGTTAAAAGTTTTTCCACATAAAAAACCAAACAAAATCTTCTTTGCATTCATACTCCTTTGCATATTTAATTTATCTTGTATATTATTTATTCCAATATTTGTACATATTCAATTTGGTTGTAATAGTTTAATTAGGTTTATATTATTGCAAATCCCCATTCATAAATTGTATTCCCCCCTCCCATAAATGTTGTAATAGCGTAGGACATTTAAATTTTGCAATTTATCGCTTTAATATAACATGTTAGTAATTAAGGTTTGTATGGTAAGATAAAATCAACCAAATAGAAAACCCTAATCCAAGACAAAATCAAGCATGAAAATGGCACGCTTGCATACAAAACACCCCTAGGGTTATCCCACTTGGTTGCCTTATACAAAATGACCATATTACGCATGTAAGGTATCTTAGAAAAACAAATAAATACAAGATCATAGTCCCTCGATAACGCTATTCAAAATTGCCTTACAAAATTGATCTTAGTCCCTCAAAAAATGCTAAGATACTTTGCAACATTGCTAATCATGGCTATCCGATGACCCACGTCCGTCCCATTAACATCCAAAGATAGGGTTTCTTACCAAATCAATGGTAAGACAACAATATAAAAGGAAAAGAAAATGAACAAGAAAGACATTTGAGTAGGTAGATTACTTTTAGTTACTTGCTCCATTTCAAAACAAATATCCTGGAAATTTTCAAAACAAACACACACATCTCCAAACATCTTACAAAATTGAAAACATTTTCAAAAAGACAAACATCTTTGTATACATTCTTACGAACGAGAATCATTACAAAGATTTCCTAAACAATGGCCTCTTTTACAAAATACTTTCAAAACCACACAAAATTCAATTTCAAACAAAAGAAAGTGATCTAGCAAGTAACTAAGAGCCCATTGAAAACCATGGATGAAAAGGGTGCTACAACCTTCCCTTTTCATAATCTACCCCCCGAACTCAAGAAACAATCTCAAATGTCTTTCCTATGCTTTTTTTACCTTTCCTTTTGGATAAAAGAAAAGTCGGTGGTGACTCTTGCTAACTGCAACATTTGCAATAAAATGCAAAACCTTCAAGTCAGTTCTCCCTCCGCATAAAAGAACTGGCGACTCTGCTGGGGAAAATTCTAAAAGTGGGGTTACCTTAGGGTTTATATCAAATTTACTTGCTTACATTGTTTGACTTGTATGCTTTACATTATGGTTCTTTGTTTGGGTTTTAATCCTCTACCCATATTTGGGATACATTATAGGTAAGTAGCAATACGTTGTGGAAACTGTGTGAGGTATACCGACATGGTTTAAGCAATAGCTACATCAATGTGACATATTTGTGGGTACCGGTAGCCTTTGAGTTAATCAAAGAGAATACGGGGCTGTTGAGTGATGTCATGAAGCACTAATGAACTTCTAGAACCTTTACTTGACCAACATGGCCTTTAGGATGTACTGAGATGACCGGCTTTGGTGCAGTCTGAAGTTGGTAGATACTCGATACTACACTAATTAATGGTTGGTTTCTTGGGATATTTTGGTCGCCATTAAAGAGGCTTGAGCTGAAACAATGACCAAGGAAACAATCCAGTGATATTGAGCTCCTTAGAACCCGGTTACTATTGCTAGGACAGGTTTAAGCCAACTAAACTTTAAGAGGGTACTTACCTATAAAACTCCATGCAAGCCTAAACTAAGGACTTGTTTGATTTGCTTGAATATGCATACTTGTACATAACATCATGGACATCATGAACATCATATACATCCACTAACCATTTCAAAGATTTTGGGATTCATCTTTGTTTCTTGTTTTGTAGGAAATGGATTCACTTCGCAGGAAAACTATTCAAGTCAACCTTGTAAGGATCCCTCCACAACTTAAGGAGCTAACTTCAAGAATTCCTGAAAATTCTCCATTCACCGAGAGACATGGTCGCCTACTCAACTTGGTCACCTCCAACACATATGAGGATATGATGAAAGTGCTCTTTCAGTTCTTTGATCCTTTGCACCATTGCTTTACATTTCCCGACTATCAACTTGTGCCTACTTTGGAAGAATTCTCTTAACTCTTGAGGATTCTCATTCTCAATCAACTACCTTTCAACGGTACGGAAAGAGATCCAAATCCAGAAGAGATTGCTCAAGCTCTACACTTGCACTCATTTGATGTCACAACCAATTGGGAAACTAGGAGTGGTGTCAAAGTTTCTTAGCAAAGTTTCTATTTGAGAAAGCCCAAAGCTGTTGGAATTCCTTAGACTTTCAAGCCTTTGAGGAAATTGTGGGTCTCCTCATCTATGGGATGGTTTTGTTTCCCAATCCTCATCAACTCATAGATGTCAACACCGTCAAAATCTTCATATCATGCAACCCGATGCCTACATTACTAGGGGATATCCTACACTCTTCCCACACTCGCACAATGAGTAAAATAGGTGTCCTTATGTGTTGCACTCCTCTCTTGGCAAGATGGTTTATTTCTCATCTTCCCCAATCAGTCTTAAAGAATGAGCAAGGTTCAAGGTGGTCACAAAGATTGATGACGCTCAAACATTCAGACATTCATTGGTGCTCCCATTCCAAAGAGAATTTTATCATCGTCGACCGTTGTGGAGAATTTCCTAATGTCCCTTTAATTGGAATTTGGGGAGGAATCACCTATAACCCATGCTTAGCCTTAAGGCAGATTGGTTATGCCCGAAGGGATGGCCCGCACGAGATGCTGATTCAAGGTTTGGTATTCGACTACGACAATGATAATCAAGGTCTTCGCCAGAGATTTATCCGAGCTTGGAGGATGCTAAACAAGATGGATAGCAAGACTTTGGGGCACAAGAATTCCATCCTCCTTGAGCCTAAACTCAAATAGGTACGAATTCGCGCTTAGAATCTTATGATGCCTTACCCCTCCATTCTCCCGGAAATCATTGAGCCTGTTAAGGAAGGAGATGTTTTATACACTATCCTACATCCTGACATTCCCACATCTCTTGAAGACCTCTAAAGGGATTGGATACAACTCAAAGGAGAGTGAGATACTTTTGAAGCCCAATTCTACGCAAGCGAGAAGAAGGTTTTGGAGCTTACTAGGCTACTTCACGAGGAGCAGACCCTGAATGCCTACATTGCACCAAAGAGGACGCGCACTACTTTTCTATCTTAGAGTTTTGTATTATTTTGCCCAAGGGGCATTGACGTACTCAAACTTTATCTTATTAATATAACGTGTGTTTCCTTTTTGTCTAAAACAAATTTGAATCTTTGAAATCCTTGAAAACAATGCATATGCACATATCATTCATCATAACATAAATAGGTCTTTTGAAACAAGTCTCTTTATCTCTCAACTATTTATTTCAGTAAGATGGATCTCGATAAAATAGTGAAAGAACTCCAAGCTCAGAATACGCAGTTTCAACAGTTGCTCACGACCCTAGCCAAGGGGCAAGAAGAGTTGAAGACTCTGCTGGCTGAAGAGAGGAAGAAGAAAACAAAGAAGGTAACCGGAGTCTTAAACATGGGAAGAAGATTTCATGGGCAGACAAGAAGGACTTTGGATTTTGCAACAACATCCGATGAAGGAGAAGGGAAAGGCAAGGAAATAGTTGTCCCGTCAGAATCGAAAGAAGAGGAAGACTACTCTGAGGAACAGTACCCTCTAACTGATGATAAGTATAAACATCTTGAAGAGCGGTTGAGCACGATGAAAATCCAAAATGTACCAAGTTTGGACTTTGAGGAATTGGGACTAGTGTCGGGGATTGTGATTCCTCCGAAATTCAAAGTTCCTATATTTGCCAAATATGATGGAGTGTCATGCCCTAAAATGCATCTCCGATCATATGTGAGGAAAATTCAACCCCATACCGCTGATAAAGACTTATGGGTGCACTTTTTCCAAGACAGTTTGTCTAGGACTCAACTTGACTGGTTCTACCAATTAGAAAGGGCTAATGTTTAAAATTGGGAAGATCTTGCTGCATCTTTCTACAAGCAATATCAATACAATATTGATTTAGCGCCTACCCGTACTCAACTCCAGAGTATGGCCATGGCTTCCAATGAAGGTTTCAAGGATTACGCACAAAAATGGAGAGATTTGGCTGGAAGACTTCAACCCCCTATGTCTGAAAGGGAATTGGTAGATATGTTCTTAGGCACCTTATCTGGTCCCTTTTTCAACCATTTAATCAGAAGTGCATCTGCAGGCTTTATTAAACTAATATTGATCGGAGAGAAGGTAGAAGCCGGTATTAAGAATGGAAAAATCCAGAAAGACACATCTTCTTTTACAGCTGTAAGGAAGCCTTTCATCGGGAAGAAAGAGGTAGTTGCTGCATATCCGCAAAGAAACCAAGATAGGGTCGAACGCCGACCAATGGTGGGGACTGTTATGATCCCAAAGCCTACATCTGATCAACAAAGAAATAATCAACCAAGGGTAGAAAGGCCAGTCAGGCAGTTTACCAGAATCAACATGACTCCGTCTCAAGTATTACCTCATCTGCTAAGATCCAACTTGGTAACCTTGAAAGAAGCTCTGAAAAACCCCAACACAACATCCCCTCATTATCATCCCAATGCCCGGTGTGCATATCACTCTGAAAGTCCTGGTCACGATACTAATAAATGTTGGGCCTTGAAAAACAAAATACAAGACCTCATTGAAGCAAAGGAAATTGAGTTTGATGCGCCCGAGAAGCCAAATGTCATTTCTGCTCCTATGCCCAAACATGGTCACAATGCCAATGCCATTGAAGAAGGATTGTTTGTTACTTTAGTTGATGAACTCATGACCCCACTTCCAACCATTAAGATAAACTTGTTGAAAGCCGGTGTGTTCCTGGGCTATAATGAAGTTTGCCATCTCTGCTTATCATCACCAACTAGCTATCCTTTGTTGAAGGCATACGTTCAGTGCCTGATAGATAACAAAGAGATTTTGTTTGAAAAGACTCTTGTTTCACCTATTCCTGTTGAAGATGTTTCTATCATTACCATTTCCTCCAATTCTTCCAGGGTCTCCACCAAAAGACCCGTTAGAATTACATCGGTTCCGAAAGCAGCTCCTTTAATAATCACAATGCATGGGCAAGTCCCATATGAATCAGACAAGACAGTGTCACGGAATTACGGACGGGACATTTACTACCATGGCATCAAACAAGACTGGCCGACCGCCGAGGAGATAAATTCCGAAGAAGAAGACTCCGACATCAGCAATATTGCCGGAACTAGCAAAATTACCCGAAGTGGTAGGATCTTTTCACCAAAAATTACTCCACCAAAAGCGGTTTCTGGACCCGTGATCATCCCAGAGGCTGTTCCCAAGATTACGGGGCCTCCACTCTGGATGTCGTCACTGAAAGATGCTAAAGTAGTAGTAGAAGAAGGAGGATGCACTATCTGGGGACAACTTCCAGATATCCCGTATAAGTCCGACAAGTTTGGCTTAGGTTTCACTTCAAGTGCTCAAAAGGCTGTACGTCGTGCCCATGCTAGAGGGCCACCCTTGAAGATCAGCAACCGTGAGGTCAACGCGGTAGAAGATGGTGAAGATGGCTGCAACCTGGAGGATTAGATCTTTCCGGCTGTCAATGGAGGGCTCAGCAATTGGGAGGCTAGAGACTTTGTCCCAATCACTTTCATCCCTCAGTAATTTATCTTTACATTTTGTTAGATCTGTAATATTCAAAATAATTTGCACTCTTAAAACCTTGTGTCTTACCCGAGGCACAATGGTCCATTTGTAAGGTTTTTTATCTCATTTTCATATGACATCAAAGAATCATGGATGTTTTCGCATTCAAACTTTTGTGCTCATTGTTTTTTGTTCTTTTACATTTTACTTTCTTTCAAAGATATCTATACCCTTACGCACACCCACACTCACAATGCAGATATACAGCCATTCTGGATCCCATGGGTAACGATACTGCTATGGCTTTTGTGACTCTGAGAATCTGATCTACCAAGCCGAAGACTTAGGTGAGGAAGATTGTGAAATATCAGGGTAACTTGCCAGACTACTACAACAAGAGGAGAGTACCATTCAGCCTCACGAGGAACCCGTGGATACAATCAACCTAGGTACCGAAGAAGATAAAAAAGAGGTCAAAGTGGGTGCCAATCTGGAACCCAGTATCAAGAAGCGTCTGATTCAACTATTGCATAATTATGTCGAAGTCTTTGCCTGGTCATATGAAGACATGCCAGGACTTGATGAAGATATTATGGTACATCGTCTACCTACAAGAGAAGATTGTCCGCCAGTAAAACAAAAGGTACGTTGAATGAGGCTTGATATGTCAAAAAAGATTAAAGCAGAGGTTATGAAGCAATTTAACGCTGGATTATTGGCTGTCACCTCCTACCCCCAATGGGTTGCCAATGTTGTTCCCGTGCCAAAAAAAGACGGCAAAGTGTGAATGTGTGTGGACTACAGAGATTTGAATAGGGCAAGCCCTAAGGATGACTTTCCACTCCCCCACATTGATATCCTAGTTGACAATACGACACAACACAAAGTGTTTTCCTTCATGGACGGATTCTCAGGTTACAACCAAATCAAAATGGAACCTAAGGACAAGGAGAAAACAACATTTGTCACACAGTAGGGGACATTCTTCTACAAGGTGATGCCATTCGGGCTGAAGAATGCTGGGGAAACCTATCAGTGTGCCTTGGTAGCTTTACTTCACGACATGATACATCATGAAATAGAAGTCTACGTGGATGATATAATAGCAAGATCGCAAACAGAAGAGGAGCACCTTGATCACTTACAAAAACTGCTTGAGAGACTGAAGAAGTACAAGCTGAGGTTGAATTCAAACAAGTGTACATTTGGGCTACGGTCCGGTAAGCTCATAGGCTTTATCGTCAGTAATAAGGTATTGAGGTCGATCCTACCAAAGTTAAAGCAATACAAGAGATGTCTGCTCCTAGTACTGAGAAGGAAGTCAGAGGATTCTTGAGACGTTTGAACTATATTGCCAGATTCATTTTTCACTTCACAACTACTTGCGAGCCAATCTTCAAACTGTTGAAGAAATATCAAGTAGTCAAATGGAATGATGAATTCCAAGTTTATTTTGACATAACCAAAGAATACTTACAAGAGCCTCTTGTGTTGATGCCACCAGTCCAGGGAAGACTGTTGATCATGTATCTGATTGTTTTAGAAAACTCAATGGGGTGTGTATTGGGGCAGTATGACGAGTCTGGCCGAAAAGAGCACGCTATTTACTACCCGAGCCAAAAGTTTACCGACTGTGAAACCCAATATTCACTACTCGAGAAAACTTGTTGCGCTCTGGCATGGGCTTCTCGCCGGCTAAGACAGTATATGCTGACTCATACTACCTTGTTGAAATCTAAGATGGATCCGATAAAATACATCTTCTAGAAGCCTGCTCTTTCTGGGAGAATAGCAAGATGGAAGATGATCCGGACAGAATATGAAATACAGTATACTACCCTGAAAGCTATAAAGGGAAGTATACTAGCTGATCACCTCGCTCACCAAGTTGTAGAAGACTACCAGTCCATGAAGTTCGACTTCTCGGATGAAGACATCATGACATTAGACAATTGTGAAGAATTCAAGCCATATGACGGACCTGAACAAGGATCTGAATGGACCCTGTTCTTTGATGGAGCCTCCAATGCACTCGGAAATGGTATTGGTGTTGTACTCATATCTCTGGAAGGGTGTCATACTCCCTTTACGGCCAGACTTTGCTTCAATTGTACAAATAACATGGCAGAATACGAAGCGTGCATCTTCGGTCTCAGAGCTGCCATAGACTTGGGAATCAAATCCTTAGATGTGTTTGGAGATTCAGCTTTGATCATGAATCAGATCAAAGGGGAATGGGACACCAAACACCCTAACCTTATTCCTTACAAATAACTTGTTTTGACATTGCTACCACATTTTGAGAATATTACCTTCGAGCATTTCCAGCAAGAATAAAATCAACTAGCAGACGCACTAACCAGAATGTCGTCTATGTTTAAACTTAAATGGGATAACGAGGCTCCCCATATAACCATGGAACGAATGAATGAACCAGCACACTGTCATGAGATTAATACTGAAGAAGTAGTGGACCAGCATTGCTTTCACGAAGTCAAGAAGTATCTCAAGGCTCAAGAATATCCAGAAGGAGCTTCAATCAATGATAAGAAGTTCTTAAGGAGATTTTATGCTAAGTTCTTCCTTAGTAATAACATCCCGTACAAACGCAATCATGACACTGTGCTACTTTGGCGTGCAGATAAGGTTGAAGCTGAAAGAATCATGGCTGAATTACACGAAGGCACTTTTGGTACACAGTCCAGCGGGCATACGATGGCAAAGAAAATCCTACGGGCAGGCTATTACTGGTCTACCATGGAAGCAGATTATTATCAACACTCTCGAACCTGCCATAAGTTTCAAATTTATGCTGACAAGGTGCATGTACCTCCGATTCCTCTGAATGTCTTAACAGCTCCTTGGCCCTTTGCTATATGGGGAATATATATGATTGGGGAAATCAAGCCGACAACCTCCAATGGACACCTCTTCATCCTAGTGGCCATTGACTATTTTACAAAGTGGGTGGAGGCAGCTTCCTTCGCTTTCTTCACCAAGAATGTTGTTGCCCGTTTCATCAAGAAAAATAATATTTTCCAGTACGGTATCCCAGAAAGGATCATCACTGACAATGGTACAAATCTCAACAACACTATGATCACCACCTTGTGCGAGCAATTCAAGATTCAACATCATAATTCTTCTCCCTATCGGCCGAAGATGAATGGTGTTGTAGAAGCTGCAAATAAAAACATTAAAAAGATCATATAGAAAATGACAGTCATATACAATGATTGACATGAGATGCTACCATTCGCTCTCCACGGATATCGTACAACGGCTCGCACATCAACTGGGGCAACACCCTATTCTTTAGTTTACGGCATGGAGGTTGTCTTGCCTATTGAGGTTCAGATCCCCTCTCTGAGAATTATGAAGGATGCAGGGTTGAACGAAGACGATTGGATCCAAATTCAACTTGATCAACTTAATTTGATCGATGAGAAGAGACTTACTGTTGTTTTCTATGGACAAATGTATCAAAAACAAATGATCAAGGCTTTCAACAAGAAAGTCAGATGCCAAGTGTATGAAGTTTGGGATCTAGTAATCAAACGCATCATTTTGCCACAAGGTGATCCCAGGGGTAAATGGACTCCTACATATGAAGGACCATTTGTAATCAAAAACATTTTCTCTGGTGGAGCAATGATCTTGACCACCATGGATGGTGATGACCTGCTGCACCCTGCGAACGCAGACATAATTAAAAGATACTACGCATAAGAGACCCGCTAGGTTGACACACCTGGGCAAAACAAGGGCATCCCGGCGAACCAAAAAGGTTCGGGAAGAAATTAGGATAAAACAAAAAAAATCTGCACACCTGGCAAGTTGAAAACCCGAAAGGGCGACTTGGGAAAAAAAGGGTTTCCTGGTGGACTGAAAACCCGAAAGGGCGGTCCAGGAAAAAGTTAGGGAATTAAAGCGTATGACTATGTCCTATTGGATCACTTTATGGACGAACTTTGGCTTCCACTGATAAACTCAGAGTTTCTGATCAACTCAATCATCTTCGGACAAGGCAATAAATAGACAAGATGTCCGAAGATACGAAGGCTATAGCATAATGGAAACCCCATGGGATTTTTGTACACATAGCTATCTTTTCTTTGTATCAAAATTTTCATTTTTTACAACAGCACTCTCTTACTATAATGTTTGTCTCCTTGTACACAAAATACTTATTCAATATCAATACAAGATATTCATTTGAAAGTGCAAAAACTATTTGTCTTTTCTTTACACTTGTGTTTTGTTTACAAAAACGTCCAATGATTCATTGTTGAGCATATGCATTTGAATATAATTATTGTTTACAAATAAACGAAACGAAAAGAGACAATTACTGATAGGTTGAAAGGATAGAGAAATGTCGCCAGGCTATTCCATAAGTAATCCCCTGTAGTACGTCATCTAAATCCCCAGCGAAACAAAATTTCAAATTATTGATCCCCAGTAGAAGTCGTCAAATTTCTCAAGATTCCCTAATAAGATTTTACAAACAACACATGGCATTGCCCTTACAACAAAGTTTAATTTTCAAAACGGAAATTCATCAACACTTAGACTTCATAACATGAAGACTTATACTTACATATCCTCAACAACACTCAGGAATTTATTTTCCCCAATCCAACAACAATATAGAAAATTAGCTCACATACACATACATTGCATCCATATATCATAAACATTGATAAAGCAAATACATTACATCATACATTCCATGCAACACAACTTTGTATTTTAGCTAACATTTTACCCTTTTCAGAATAAGATTAACAGCTACCATTCAATATTCAATCTTGATACAGTTCAGATACGCTCCAGACACGGATGCCATCCTGATACTCATTCAGATTCAACCTTTTGATACAGTTCATATACGCTCCAGACACGGATGCCAATCTGATAGTCATTCAGAACCACTTACAAATACAGCTCAGATATGCTCCAGACACGGATGCCATCCTGATACTCATTCAGATCCAACCTTTTGATACAGTTCAGATATGCTCCAGACACGGATGCCATCATGATACTCATTCAGATTCAAATCTCAGATACAGTTTAGATACACTCCAGACATGGATGTCACTCTGATTCTCGTTCAGATTCAACTTCCAGATACAGTTCAGATATGCTCCAGACACGGACACCATTCTGATACTCATTCTTTCAGCTTACAAATTACAATTCAACAATCACCTTTGATGGCATCTTTAATCCCATCTCCTACAACTTTCTATCACCTCTCCAAATGGCATCTGTAAGCCCATCCCTTCTATCATCACATCATCGAGTGCAAATTTATGGGCACTCTAGTGTCCAATCATCTTCCACCTTCGAGTCACGAATGACAAGACTCGCCAGTCTAACTCTTCAGGTTTAAGAAGATTGAACAGGGGCATGTTTTGTACCCCAAAATTTTCCCTCTCACTTATCAAGAATTTCCTCACAAGATCTCTTTGACTCAAGACTGGATTAGGGTTTGACCAGCTCAGGACACCTCCTCATGCACTGGTGACCAAAATTAGGGTTTGAGTTTCCACAAGGATTTTTGGACTATCAATGCTTCATATGACTTTCAAGGATCATTATGGACCCCTAAGATTACTCATTCCAAGTTTCAAGCCTTGAATCACATTTTTGATCAGTCAATTGGATAGTTGACCAAAAAATCAGTTGTATTGTGGGAAAAAGTCAACCATGGCCAATTTACAGTCAAACATCATAATTTTTGATCCACATCAACATCTTAGACTCATATGTATCATTTATCAAGTTTGGACCATAATTCCTCAAGAAATTTGATCAAATCATCAAAAGGGCAAAATGGTCAAAATTAGGGTTTTAATTAGGAAGGGGCAATTTCTGATTTTTTACCTAGAAAATGATCAATTGGTTTGAAGCATGATTTCAAGAGTTCAATTGCATATTCTTTACCTAATGACATGGTTCAAAACATTTCAATTCCATTGGATTGACAGATGAATCTTCCAGTCAACTGATCAAAAGTCAACTGTATACTGAAAAGTCAAACTTTGACTTTTTGGTCAAAATCAAGTGCCAAAGATCATAATTCATCAAAACATGTCAAAATGTGAAACTTGTTCATCAAGAAATAAAGGGTTTAAGTTTTGGTTTTGAAAAGTTGAAATTTTTAACTTTGAAAATTTTCTAAGTAAACAAAATTTCTTATTTTTTCTCAACTTTGGGCCAAATTTTAACCATGATGCAAGATGATTTAAAGGAAACTTCCAACATGAAAGTTGAAGATCTCCATGAAATCTACAACTTTTCTTCACAAAATTTCTCCAAAATTTTCTTGGATCTCAAGATATAATTATGTGAATACATGCTCATGAACTAAAGTAACTTAGTGAAATTTTGCCCTAGTTAGGCAGGTTTTTGACCTAACTTCATGTCAATTTTTGACATGGTTCCAAGGGGAATCTTTGAAATCATTTCAAATATGAGTTTTAGAGCACATTTCAAGCTTTCCAAAATGTCCAAGAAATCCTTCAGATCATTCTTGAGTAGGGAGAATCGAAGAGATGAAGTTGGCAATTTGTCACTTTGATTTCAAGCCATTTCATGAAGAACAAAAATTCAAATCCTCAAGCATGCTGAACAAATCTTGCTTTGCAGGCTCCAAACTCGTTTCTCACTCCTTAACTAAATGTTTTCATAGATGTTGGAAGCTTTAATCCAAAAATTAAATGCATTATACAAGAACAATTCCATTTTTGGCACAAAGGTGCCATTTCCATTTTGATAAAGCACTACTTTTGCAACATTCCACTCCTTGAGCCTTGCACTTGTTTTCTCTACACACAAGCAAAGCAACAAAAAATAGTAACTTGCCTGAAGCATCTACCAAACCAGACCATGCTTGTACAACACTTAGGGACTTGTCTCCTCACTTTGCTTCAAAAGCAAGTTATAGAGCCAAAAGGCTATAACTCAAAAACCTGGTGTGGAATTGATCAAAAACCTTTTCTATACTTATACACAAATACATTACAACCTAGAACATGATTTGCAAAAGCTCAGAAACTCTCACAAACACTCTATCACTAAAAATATGCCAAAACTTGTAGTTTTGCACATTCCATAGCAATCTCAAGAACCACTCGTGCGTTTTGGGTTTTACCATCTAAACACTTAACATACATCATATCTAAGTGTTCCAGACCCCTGTCCCCTCACTGTAACTCCTCCTTCTCCATATGCCATTTTTACATTTCAAGCTTGCAGGTTGATTTGAGTAGGGAGATTCGGGAACTTTCAAGGCAAGGTAAGGATTGAAACACACTCAGGGAGGTCTAGGCAAGATAAACAGATCCTCAGGACTTCTTAAAACTTTCCCAAACTCCATTCACGATCTCAACTGAAAGAGGTAAAAACTCAAACTTCTATCTCTTCATACAAGCATCCTTTGGTCCTGATTTGTGAAAGAAAAATGTAGATATCCTTGCACTAAAGCTAACCATATTCATAGATTTCATTTATATTAACTGTGCATAGAGAATTTTTGATTTGAAATTTTCATAAAAATTAGGTTTCAAATTAGGGCAAGTAAAATTAGCTTTGATCTTTGATTGTTAGTTTACATGAATTATATGGTTGAAATCGTGGGAAGAAATACTATCACTTTCATGTTTGGAGTTTCCATTTTCATAGAGAAATGAGAGAGATATAGGTGGTCCAGTCATGGCTCAAGGTTAAAGATGAAGTTGCCTTCAGGAGGCATTTTATAATATATATTTATCTTTGTGTTTCTATAAACGGATGTACAGCCACCACAGTGGTAAGGCAGTGCGCAAAAATGCCCTAGGTCACGGGTTCGAGCCTTGGCGCTGCCTTTTTGCATTTTTTCTCATATTTTCTACATTTTTTTGGTTTCTTGCAACGTGGGCCCTCTGATTGTTGGGCTTTGTGGTTTTTTTTCCTAACCACTCCCCCATGTTTGCTTGCAGCACCCCTGGCCCATATATTTTTATTATTCAGTTTATTTTCATTTCTATTTTATTAAAAGTATTTTCTTAATAACAAAAAAATCATAAAAAATATAAAAATGATAGATTTTATTTTGACTTATTTTATTATATTTTTTTTCCAATAAAAAATATTTTCTTTAGTTACATATCATATATTTTTTATAATAAACTTGTAAATTAAATTTAATATTTATTTTTTTTTCTTCACACTCATTAAGCATATTATTTTTAATACAAAAGACCAATAATATCTCATGATGCCATATTCTATTTTCAAGATAAAAATATAAAAATATTTACCTGTTCCTAAAGAAATTTATTCCCTTTTAATAAAATAGAATTAGGGTTTAATCAAAATCCTTTCTAAAAATAATTTCCTTTCCTAATTAATTTGAGTTTAATATTTATTCATTTATTAGGTTTAGGTTAAAAGTTTTTCCACATAAAAAACCAAACAAAATCTTCTTTGCATTCATACCCCTTTGCATATTTAATTTACCTTGTATATTATTTATTCCAATATTTGTACATATTCAATTTGGTTGTAATAGTTTAATTAGGTTTATATTATTACAAATCCCCATTCATAAATTGTATTCCCCCCTCCCACAAATGTTGTAATAGCGTAGGACATTTAAATTTCACTATTTATCACTTTAATATAACAAGTTAGTAATTAGGGTTTGTATGGTAAGATAAAATCAACCAAATAGAAAATCCTAATCCAAGACAAAATCAAGCATGAAAAAGGCACACTTGCTCACAAAACACCCATAGGGTTATCCCACTTGGTTGGCTTATACAAAATGGCCATATTACGCATGTAAGGTATCTTAGCAAAACAAACAAATACAAGATCATAGTCCCTCGATGACACTATTCAAAATTGTCTTACAAAATTGATCTTAGTCCCTCAAAAAATGCTAAGATACTTTGTAACATTGCTAATCATGGCTATACGATGACCCACACCCGTCCCGTTAACATCCAAAGATAGGGTTGCTTACCAAATCAATGGTAAGACAACAATATCAAAGGAAAAGAAAATGAACAATAAAGACATTTGAGTAGGTAGATTACTTTTAGTTACTTGCTCCATTTCAAAACAAATATCCTTGCAATTTTCAAAACAAACACACACATCTCCAAACATCTTACAAAATTGAAAACATTTTCAAAAAGACAAACATCTTTGTATACATTCTTACGAACGAGAATCATTACAAATATTTCCTAAACAATGGCCTCTTTTACAAAATACTTTCCAAACTACACAAAACGTAATTTCAAACAAGAGCAAGTGATCTAGCAAGTAACTAAGAGTCCATGGAAAATCATGGATGAAAAGGGTGCTAATACCTTCCCTTTTCATAATCTACCCCGCGAACTCAAGAAACAATCTCAAAGGTCTTTCTTTTGCTTTTTTTTACCTTTCCTTTTGGATAAAATAAAAGTCAATGGCGACTCTTGCTAACCGCAACATTTGCGATAAAACGCAAAACCTTCAAGTCAGTTCTCCCACCGCATTACACCAGCGCTCCACATGAGCAAGCCCATGGTGCATCATTATAAGCCAGCAACACTTGATCACAAACAGGCATTGGGCCTCCCTGATTTAGGCCCCTTTCCTTTTTATTTTTGCTACTTTCATACACCCATTTTACCAAAAACAGCTAGGCCTATTTTCTTTCTTCTTTTTTTCCTTCTAATTCAAACAAAAAACTCCCTTGGGCCTAGCTCTCCATTTTCTTTTTTAAACCCCCATTTTACCTTTTAACACAAGCCCAATATTTTTTTTATATTCTTTATTTTTTCTGTATTTTAATTAATTAATTTATTTTTATTTAATCAAAAATATAAAAATATATTTTTTAAATAATTAAATTTATTTATTTTATTTTCCTTCATTTTTTCCCAAGCATATAAAACTTCAAAACACTTTCTAAACAATTATTTCCTCTTTAGATTTATGGTTTTTATATTTAAATTATTTCCCCTTTTAATTAATCTTTATCTTAGTTTCATTTATTTAGGTTTGCTAAATTCTTTTAACATAAAATCATAAGACTTAGGTTTTATTTTCTTAATTTCAATTAACTTAGCTTTAGGTTTTGAATAAATACTTAATTAACTTCTCTTGTAATTAAAATTAATTAGCTTGATTAGGTTATTATAAAACCTTTTCCACCAAAAAACCACAAAAAATAATTTCTTTTTTCCTAGTCATCTTTACATTTTGTACATTATATTATTATTCATATTCAATGGTTTGTAATAGGTAGTTAGGTTTTTATTGCTTTTCTCCCCTCATTCACAAACTTGTATCCCCCATTCCCAAAGCGTTGTAATAGCGTAGGACATTTAAATTCCATAATTTATTGCTTTCCTTATTATTGCTAGTAATTACGGTTTGCATGACAAGATTAGAACCAACCGTAGCCAAACCCTAATCCACCACAAATAATTGAATCAAATACACTTTGCACACATGCACCTCTAGGGTAACCCACACTTGCTTCCTTGGATAAAAACAATCATGTCCCTTAAATGTGGGATGTTTTAGCAAAGACCCTCGATTAAAAGATCATAGTCCCTCAATGACCGTATAATGTTGCATTCGGTAAATGATCTTAGTCCCTTACGACAATTGCTAAAACATATTATAAGTTGCCTTCTATGACTGTACGATGACCCACGCTTGTCCATCACATCCAATGATAAGGCTTCCTACTAACTAATGTTAGGTAAGCATTATCTATAGGAGGAGGAAAAGAACAAAGACTTTTTGAGTAGGTAGATTGCTCGTAATTGCTTGCTCACAAACTAAAACCATTTTTACACCTCACATTTTCAAAAACAAACATTTTTATAAACACTCTCTTTTCAAACAAATATTTTCAAAATGAACATTTTGTATACATTCTCAATGATACGAGAATCATTACAAAGTTTGCCGCACTAAGGAATTTTCAAAATATTTCCAAAACAAACATTTTGTATACATTCTCAACGATACGAGAATCATTACAAAACACCACTCTCAAAACATCTTTCCAAACACTCCCTTTCAACAAATATTTTCAAAACCAACACTTTATATACATTCTCAATGATACGAGAATCATTGCAAATTTGCCGAAAAAGGAGTTTTCAAAATATTTTCAAACTTCCACAAAACACAAAGCATTTCAAAGTGAGGTAGCAATTAAGAGCCCGTAGATAACTACGGGTGAAAAGGGTGCTAACACCTTCCCTTTTCATAACCTACCCCCCCCCCCCCCCCCAAACTCAAGAAAATTCTCAAAAGGTATTTCTTGTTCTTTTCACCCTTTCCTTTATTGGATAAAAGAAAATTCGGCGGTGACTCTTGCTATCTGCAACACTTGCGATCAAACAAAAACACCCAAGTCAGTTCTCTCATCGTATTACAGGCATCATCACACAATCACCATCTTCCATCCAAGACGTGAACAACCTCACACATTTTTATCAGCCTAAGACGTGAGCAGCCTCACGCACTTCAATCAAAATAAGACGTGAGAAACCACACACTTTTTTCATCATCCATTTAAGACGTGAGAAACCCCGCGTGTTTTCCGTTAGAATAAAGACGTGAGCGGCCTCACGCATTTCTTTATTCGCGTTTCATAAAATATGTGAGCAACCTCACGCAACTTCACCAATTGTTCATTCGTAGGCAGCCTATGAAGCATAAGCAACCTCATGTGTT
Source organism: Vicia faba (assembly GCA_948472305.1). Lineage (NCBI taxonomy): Eukaryota > Viridiplantae > Streptophyta > Magnoliopsida > Fabales > Fabaceae > Vicia > Vicia faba. The sequence continues at coordinate 918,002,197 of OX451741.1, read as the reverse complement.
CATTAGCCATCCATATGTAAGCAGCCTTACGTAAAGGTCTTGAGTAGCCTCACAATTTCTAATCACCTGATTAACGTCTCCTGGTAACCTTACCGATGTTCGTAACCTTGCTATTCATTTCACCTTTCCAAGCCACCAAGCTGATATTTTTCTAGTAACCCTACTGATGATTATTTCTCGAAAAGCCCAGTTACCGTCTGGCGTACCATCTTAAGCCTAGTTCCCATCTAGCATATTACCTTAAGCCCAATTCCCATCCAGTGGTCAGTTCTCGTATAATGGTAAAGTCGAAACCATTTCTCGTCCGGTAGTGTTCCAATTCCCGTTTGGTAGTTAATTTATATCCCTAATTCCCGTCATATAGCCTTCCTTAAGCGCTAGTTCCGTAGTTCAAATAACATGGGCATTACATTTATCAATTATTTGATCATTTCAATTATCAAGCATTCATACCATGCATCATGCATACATCAAGCATAATCATATCAAACATGAATACATGCATTAAATTCAATCATATATGCCCATGAAAACTGCAGAAAGTCTCAAGGCATGCTTACCAGCTAAGACACACTCAACTTCAAATATAAGCCCAGCATTATCCATTCTTCATACTATCATTATAGCCGCTTCGGTTGAGAACATACCCAACCATCAAAGGTACTGCTATCAAAATTTCACTAGGCAGCTTACCTACAATTCATATCTATAGCCTAGTCATCATCAGCCTAGACATATTATTCAAACTTTCGACTGTCAAGCTTTTCAATTGTCAAACTCAAAATTTTCGAAGTTCAAACTTTTCAATGGTCAAATTCAAAATTTTCAAAGTTCAAACTTTTTCAATGGTCAAATTCAAATCTTTCAGAGTCAAATTCTATAAATCTTCAAATTCAAACTGTTTAAATTATCAATTTTAAATTGAAACTTCAAATTCACATCATTTATCCCATAAGTTATGATAAATATGCAAAATATACGATATAACTTGTTTCATTAGTCTCGAAGCAGCAATAAGTTATCTATTTTTAAACTCTTATCATTTATCCCCTAGGTTGTGATAAATATGAAAAATCTATGATATAACTTATTATGTTAGTCTCGAAGCAGCAATAAGTTATCTATTTTTCAAACTTGCATTATCTGCCCCCTAGGTTGTGGTAGATGTGCAAGATCTATGATATATCTTACTATGTTGGTCCCTAAGCTTTAGTAAATTATTTTTCAAAATTTGTATTATCTACCCCTTAGGTTGTAGTAGGTATGCGAAAATATGTGATATAGTTCATTGTGTCAGTCTCAAAGCAACAATGAATTGTCAAGCTCCCGATATTTATGCCCTAGGTTGTGATAAATGTGTAAATCTGAAATATAGCTTACTATGTTAGTCTCGAAGCTTTAGTAATTTATTCTTTTCAAAACTCGTACTATCTACCCCATAGGTTGTGGTAGGAATACAAAATCTGCGATATAACTCATTGCATTAGTCTCGAAGTTGCAATAAGTTATTTATTTTCAAACTGTATTATTTACCCACTAGGTTGTGGTAGATGTACAAAGTCAGCAATATAATTCATTGTGTTAGTCTTGAAGTGACAATGAATTATCAAACTTGTGTTATTTACTCCCTAGGTTGTGGTAAATATGCAATGAAATGCGATATAACTCGTTGCATTAGTCTCGAAGCGGAAATAAGTTATTTATTTTCAAAAACACTGCATTATTCATCCTCTAGGTTGTGATAAATATGCAAAACTTGTGATACAACTTACTATGTTAGTCTTGAAGCGTTACTAAGATATTTTCAACTCGTATTATCTACCCACTAGGTTGTGGTAGATGTGCAAAATCTGTGATGTAACTTGTTGCATTAGTCTCAAAGCAGCAATAAGTTATCTATTTTTAAACTCACATTATTTACCCCTTATGTTGTGGTAAATACATGAAATCTGCGATTACTTTTTCTAGATGTTGACGAGTTATCTGCGTCATCATATTTAGGTCATTTATGTTCAGGTTATAGGCATTGGTGAGTTAACTGTCATCCTTTCCCTTTTTACTTTTTGGTTTATTGAACAGTTTATCTTTAAAAAACTATTAATCAAAATTTAGGGTCTTCCATTATTTAATAACCCTCTGATCCGAATGTGCGAAAACTTGGTAAACTCGCACGCTTCAATCAAAGAGTAAATAAATAGGGTCAGTTGTCATACCCAAAATTGCCCGCCCTATTTCTAAACATTCAAATGATTTTCAAACTTGGTGGTTATAAATTGCTTTGATTTATTTACACTAATATTTTGGGGTTTTCTAGTTGTTTAATAATTTATTTTAAATTATTTATATTTTTAAATATAAATTTTTTTCCACCTTCACATACTTTCAATTGGTTTTTATTTCGAATTAATTAGATAGCACAATTGGTAAGGAGGCGAGTCTTGCAAATATAAGGTCACGAGTTTGAATCTCACCTTCCTAATTTTTTTTGGATTCTATTTTATTTTTTTTCCTTCTTTGCATTTTTTGCATTATTCCAAAAAAATCATAAAAAAAGTGTTTTTTTATTTATTTAAATATTATTTTCATTTTCCTATATTTAGTATATTTTAAAATATTTTTTTATTAAAATCATTATTTTAGGCAAAAAAATATCCATAAATCTATAAATAAATAAAATCTTTTTTAGTTTAAATATTTTTCAAATCAAATTTTGCACATGGACACAAATAGGTCCAGATTCTTAATCTTGTTGACCAAGATAGAATCATAAAATTTAAGGCTTTTCTTGGTGTTAGATATTTCATTTTTGGGGTCTAATTTCAAATGTATAAATATGTCTCTCTTCACCCTAATTTTTCATCCACGATTTCTCACAATTTCACTATGATTGACAATCTCTCTCTACACAATTAATCTTTTTTCTCTTTCTTCGTTTATTTTAGGATTTTGTCTTGAACCCGTTTTTGTCTTGAACAGACAATTACATACAATCATCAACAATTCACCCACAAATATCAACAATTTTTTAATTACACACACACACACACTTTCTTTTCAATTTTTTTTTACAAAATACTATTCGTGATTTTTTTTGTTTTAGCTGATGATTTCAATATGAGGTCCCTCCCTTTAATTTTTAATTCCAATTTATTTATTGTTTAAATCATATGATGAATTTATCTGATGATTTATTTTTAAATCAATATATTCTTAAGACTCACGTACATTCATGTTGATTTTTTTTCTAAAATTTTTACTATAATAATTCATATGCCACATATTTCTTTTGAGTCAAAACTTTTGATTTTTTTAGAGTGAAAATCCTTAAGAAGTTAAAAACCACCCTTTTACTGATATCTCTTAGTTCTACATTTTACTAATTTCTTCCATAAAAACATGGCATTGGAAAAAACTCATAATCTTGTTTTGTACACTTTGTTCATCAATAACTCACTAAGAGTTCTATTTTCGCAACAACACAACAACAAAATTGCCGCGTCAACCACCAACAAGCTCGATGCACCAGTTACTAGACATCCCTTAGCGGCTCACCACCGACACTTTTTTTCTTTTGCTATTTGTGTGTACTGCCTGTATTTGTTTGTTTTTGCAGATTGGTGCGATGTTGGGGAGAAGAAGGCAAGAAATAATAACCTATAAATTCTAAGAGTTAGAAGGCATGAACATGAAAGGGGAAATACAACCTGCAAATATGAAAACTAAAACTCCTTTCACGGCCATGAGTTCCAGTTACTCACAACAGTTTTGAAAAGAAATTCAGATCAAAATAAAACAAGGAGATTGACTTTCGAATTTGTGTCGCTCCGACAAAAACAATGCAATGTATTGACCATCACCACATACTCACATGGAAATTGGTGATTGTAGATCTAGCGGACCCTAACCAGCAATCCCATTCCGCATAAGACCATTTGTGCATGCCCTCCGCCTTGTTGCCACTATTAGTTTTCTGATTTATTATTATTATTATTATTATTATTATTATTATTATTATTATTATTATTAGGGATGGATTAATTTCTAATAGGTTATTTCTAATTAGGTTAATTTTAGGTTATTAAAAAATAATAATAATAACAAACTTCTACACATTCAAACATTTTTTTCATCAAATTAATTTAACATTTTTTACAAATAATATAATGGATGTACTTCCTCGAATAATTGATTGGTCAGCTTAACGCTTATTTTACTAATTTCTTCCATAAAAACATGGCATTGGAAAAAACTCATAATCTTGTTTTGTACACTTTGTTCATCAATAACTCGCTAAGAATTCTATTTTCGCAACAACACAACAACAAAATTGCCGCGTCAACCACCAACAAGCTCGATGCACCAGTTACTAGACATCCCTTAGCGGCTCACCACCGACACTTTTTTTCTTTTGCTATTTGTGTGTACTGCCTGTATTTATTTGTTTTTGCAGATTGGTGCGATGTTGGGGAGAAGAAGGCAAGAAATAATAACCTATAAATTCTAAGAGTTAGAAGGCATGAACATGAAAGGGGAAATACAACCTGCAAATATGAAAACTAAAACTCCTTTCACGGCCATGAGTTCTAGTTACTCACAACAGTTTTGAAAAGAAATTCAGATTAAAATAAAACAAGGAGATTGACTTTCGAATTTGTGTCGCTCCGACAAAAACAATGCAATGTATTGACCATCACCACAAACTCACATGGAAATTGGTGATTGTAGATCTAGAGGACCCTAACCAGCAATCCCATTTCGCATAAGACCATTTGTGCATGCCCTCCGCCTTGTTGCCACTATTAGTTTTCTGATTTATTATTATTATTATTATTATTATTAGGGATGGATTAATTTCTAATAGGTTATTTCTAATTAGGTTAATTTTAGGTTATTAAAAAATAATTATAATAACAAACTTCTACACATTCAAACATTTTTTTCATCAAATTAATTTAACATTTTTTACAAATAATATAATGGATGTACTTCCTCGAATAATTGATTGGTCAGCTTAACGCTTATTAATTAATTATTCAAATAAAATACATTTAAAATTTATCAAATAAACTCAAATGAATTTTTTCGCCAAGCGCGATCTAATTCTAATGAAGATCAACTCTTCTAAAAACTCCAAACAATTTCAAAATAGCTAACCAACTTCAAACCATTTTTTCTACCAACTTAACAAAAACTTCAAGATATTTTCAAAAAAAGGATTAAATAGCACTGCCTTCAAACTTAACTTTAAATTGCGTGTACGATCGCACATTTTTCAAACTCAGACAAAGTTTAAGGATAATTCGAAAGCAATCCTATGCAATCCTATAAAAAACCCCAACCAAACACTATGAACTACGAATTTGGACTCTGATTCTTCGCAAGGAGATACGTAGGCATGTAGTTAAAACCAAGGCTGATTCATAACTAAAAAACTAGATTCTCTTCTCAAATACATGGAAACATAAACTTAAATAGGAAATTTCTATCTTACACTTAGACCTAAAAGTGGAGCCCCTTGAAAACAAGGGAGATGAAGGGTGCCTAACACCTTCTCTTCGTCTAATTGACTTACGAATTTGGAATCTCTGTACAAATTAGGGTTACCCGTTATTTCCCCATCCTTAGGATAAAAATTAATAGTGGAAACTCTCTATTTTTTACAAGTTACGACAATACTTACCACAATCGTACAACGACATGAAAACGAAACATATCTTAAATACAAAACATATGTCATAATTTCTATAACAATAAAATATTCACAATTGAATCACACCTAGCACACACTTCATTGGTAGATGAAAAACACAAACATGACGGGCTTAACTCTCACCCAACAATATTCCTAACAACAACTAAATTATGCATTCATAAAAGCAAACTCATATTGAAAAGAACAAAAGCAAAAATCACAAGGGTTTCAAAGGTTGTAGTGTGGTTTGGGTAAGAAGGAAGAGTCAATATCTAAAGGTAATTGAAACAAACAACAATTCATAATCCTATGGAATGGATCAATTCACAAAGTCGCAAGCACCTCTCAATCAACTTTTTTAACTTTATCAATTGTTACCCCAATACAAAACTTTTATTTGATACTTTTTTTTCTTTCTTTTTCAGATTTTTTTATATCTTTTATCTTTCTTTTTGTTTTAGTTTCTTTTATTTTATTTTTTTTCTTTTCTACTTCCACCACTTATTTATTTTCATCCTCAAACAACCATCTTACATACAAGCAACATTGTTCTTCCCAACTTAAATATAACCATACAAAGTGACAAATTGCTCCCAATTTTCTAAGGCAAGGAAAAATCCAACCACAATACATGGTTGAAGATAAAGTTCCAAAAAAAAAAAATTAGAATCTATGATAAACTATGTACTCATGCATAAGTTCATTATTCAACACCAAGATGAATTCTAAATAAAAGGCTCAAAGGGGTTCACAAATGATCGCTCACTCACAAGGTGAATCAATTTTGGTTAGGTGGTTTTTCTCAAAATCAAACAAAATGCCTTGTTTATTTCATTCTTTCATACAAATCAACATAAATGAAATATTAAATATAATAAAATTGAGTTAAGATAAAAATTGTTGGACTCCCGTGCATATAGTAAACAAAGAATAACAACCTCACAAGGGGTTTAGTCCTAAAGTGATTCAAAAGTGAACATAACTTGCAAAAGAATGAATGTAATGAAAATTATACAAAAGAAAAAGTCTCCTAGTCATGATATGTTCTAGAAAGTGATAAACGAGTACCTTTCATGTACCAATATCAAACAATATCATTACCATACATCTGCAAGTTGAAACGATCAAACTTAAAAAATCACCACTTGCGACTTAAAACCAAAAGACAAATATTTGAGTCCCAACAACGAACAAAATATTAGAACATACTACTAATAAACATACTAAAAGGCCAGGTGAAATTGGATAAACAAGGATTAAAGTGAAGCTTTAAGAATTTTAAGAACTGGTCAAATTTCAACTTGTTTAACAAATTCACCACACTTCCTATACTAATACAATAAAAATAATAAAGAAACTAAAAAAAATTAAAACATGCTTTTTTTTACTTCATAAGCTCGACTCCTATTATTTATACTCACTTCTTCAAGTTGTCTCTTTACACGGTTAGCGCTCACTGACGATGAAACCGAACCAAACACCTTAGCAAACGTGAAGAGAAACAAAAACATACACTATATTCACAAGTATGTAAAACATGCAAAATTCACAAATATTGTAAACATATACAAGTATCAATATAAACAAGTTTTTATTTACACATTATAGACAATATGGACATTATGTTCAAATCTCAAAAACAAAGAAATTATCGCGATACGGTTGAATAAAAACACCAATCCCCGGCAACATCGCCATTTTGCTGAAGCGGTAAAGCGGTAAACAAAATTAACTATTTTAATAGGGTATATCATATCATCTCCACAGGGATTAATGCTACTGAATTACCATTCAACAATTTCTCGTGTTTATGAGTTTGGGGTTGAATGGGCTTAAGGTCGTAAATGCGGGAATTAAAGTTATTAACAGATGATAAATACATTCTTCAGAAAGGTGAGAACTCTCGGGATTGAATTTCATATACCCGTCAAATACTAAAACATACTATGCAATTTCACTTAACCTAAATTACTCGTCAATAACATCACATATCTCTCACACAGAGGTTATCTCTAATGCAAAGTGAGATATCAAATGTATTTCTCTTCGCCAATGATGTATCGCGCAACTAAAACAACAAGGAGACATTAAGAGTCGATACCTAAGTGATTATTAAGCCTAAATCTATCTCTATAGTTTAGAACCTAATAGATATTCATCCTATGTCTGGATTCAAACTGTATATGTCTATAGAAACTCAAACCTAACACTTAGTAAGATAAAAAGGATAAACATCAATAAATATTTATAAATAAAGCTTCATACAACAACATGAGTAATAAATATACATGCAAGACAAAACATATTTACAAACAAAACCCCAAAAAATGGAAAATACATAAAGAAGAGACAAGATAAACCAGAATCTCTCGGGTTGTCAACACCGATTAAAGTAAATCCACCTCCTAAACATCAAGATGCATGATCCATTGTTGTTATTGAGTTAAGTATTTATAATGAATGTTTGGTGATTAAATGAGAGAAAATCTTTATAACAATATTTTTAGTGCATTTTCACGTTTCTAGAGCAAATCTGCACTACCTGGCGCTCTCGGGGTGCTGCCTGACAGTAATTTGAAAAAACAACATTGTTTCGGTCATAACTTGAGAAGTGTAACTTTAATTTTCAAACGGTCGTAAGTGTTAGAAATCTTATTCAATGAGCTATCTAACAATACCTAAATATCAATTCTTTAATACCTAAAAAAATGAGATAAAATCAATTAAGCTCAATAATATTTACACGATAACACAATATATACATTATAACGTAAACTAGACCAAATATATACTAAAGTTGAGGTTTATTGACAAAAAGCAAACGAATTAAGTCTATGAATGCTAATTATTCACCCTCAAATTCACAACAATTTAGAACTCGTCTAACTCTCGCAAACTTAAAACAATGTATGTCCTCAAACAAAGTCAAACAACCTAAAGAAATAAAACCCGACAATCCAAGAAGCACAAATTAACATATTTTGAAAACGAAAAACAAATGTATGATTCAAATAAAAAATGCACAAGTAAAGTAGATATTCACCACAATCCTACAACGACAACATGAAAATGAAACAACTCCTAAATACAAAACACATGTCATAAATTCTAAAATAATACAATGTTCACAAGTGAATCACACCTAGCACACACTTCATTGGTAGATGAAAAACACAAACATGAGGGGCTTAACTATCACCCAATAATATTTCGAACAACATCTAAATTATGCATTCATCAAAGCAAACTCATATTGAAAAGCACAAAAGCAAAAATCACAAGGGCTTCAATGGTTGTTGTGTGGTTTGGGTAATAAGGAATGGTCAATATCTAAAGGTAATTGAAACAAACAACAATGCCTAATCCTATGGGAGTGATCAATTAACAAAGTCGTTGTAGCGATGAAAAATGTAGCAGGGTAAATCGGAGATCGAACTATTAATTATTTCGTCTCACAAAAGCAAGAGTCGCCACCGCGCTTTATTATTTCCAATGGAAAAGGGAAAAGAGCGAAATAAAACCCTAAAATATGCAATGTAAAATAATACTTTAAAAGTAATGAAAATACAAGGCGTTTTTGAAAAGAGGTCTAGAGTTTGGGGGTTAGTTATACAATGGGAAGGTATTAGCACCCAATGTATCTAAAGAATTCTATAGGAACCTTTTGAAATATCTGTTTTTGGTTAAAATTGTTTGTTTGATTAAAATGGTTCATTTGACTAAAAAATAGGCGTGGGCGAGAGTTTGAAGATACGACGACCTAGTATCGAAATTTTGACTTAAAAGGGGTGGGTTTTTAAAATTGAGTTCTTTTAGAAGATTTAACAAAAAAATCTAAAATGTATGAAGGGTTTCGCACAATCGGATAACATATTTGATGACATGAAGTCAATAATTTTAATTCTCTCTCTTGGAGTAGAAGCAAACAAATCAAAAATAAGATGAACATCACAATATAAGTAATCAAGGATACACAAGGAAATAAATTTAAGCGAACAAATTAATACTAAGAAAGGCAGTGAAATATTTATTTTGGGAAGATTAAGACGATTAAAAAAATAAAGAGAAGATAACCAATTTTCTAAAGAAGATAAATTACTAAATTAATTCTAAACAACAAATAAAACTAAGATCATGAACTTTCTAAATTATATCTAGACTAAGTTAAAGTTCTAAGATTTATTAAAATTAAAATTCTAAAAGTTACTAAATTTAATCTAAAGTAAATTAATTCTAAAGTACTAAACCATATCTAATATAGGCTAAATTAAAGCTAAATTAATATCATTGGGAAATAAGCTGAAAAAGAAATAAAAAGGTCCAGCATGGGATTGAACTCGTGTCTCCTTCTTTCGAACTCTTTCCTTCTCTCTTTGATCTATCTCTTCTAAATCGAAATCGAACAACGCCAACAACGAATCCTGATCCCTCTTTCAAACTCTTTCTTTCTCTCTTCGATCTCTCTCTTCTAAATCGAAATAGAACAACGCCAACAACGAATCCTGCTCCCTCTTTCGAACTTTTTCTTTCTCTCTTCGATCTCTCTCTTCTAAATCAAAATCGAACAACGCCAACAACGAATCCTGCTCCCTCTTTCGAACTCTTTCTTTCTCTCTTTGATCTCTCTCTTCTAAATCGAAATCGAACAACGCCAACAACGAATCCTGCTCCCTCTTTCAAACTCTTTCTCATACGATCAAACAATAAAACTGCTTCTGGTTTCGTCATGGCTCTCGTTAACTCTAAAATAAAACAACAACAACGGTAACTCGTTCTATACTCTATTTCCAACTGTCTCAATCTTTCTTATGCGATAAACAATGATAACAACTCAACTCAAAACAAATCGATTCAGGCATGGCTATAAAAGCTAAATAATCAAAAACAAGAAATTTCAACATTCAACAACAAATCATGATGAATCACGATGGTATACAAAATGCAAAGGGAGAAAAAAAAGATGAACTCACAAGGTCGGAGCTAGTCCGACGAGCTTACGATTCCTGCGAAGGATTTAACGGGTAAGGCTGTGAATTCCACTTTCTTTTGCTCTCTGATTCTTTCTACTTTCAGAAACTGACTCGAAAATGTTGGTGTTGTTGAGGCGATGAGTTCTTGTGGATGGTTGTGCTTGGTTCAAAATGGTGCAGGTTAGAAGGTTTGCTTCTGGTTTTGGTAAGGAGGGCAGGCTTGAGTTATGCAGGCTATCCTGCTTGCAGTTTGAAACAGGTTTTGAGTTATGCAGGCTATCCTGCTTCTGCAAGTTTGTGTTTTTTCTCTTTGTGAACTCCCTTCTTCGATTGTATATCTGCCTGTTTTATAGTGAATAAGAATGAGGTTTTGGGAGGGAAAATTTGGTGAGTTTGAACAAATGTGATTATCTGATTTATGGCTTTTCAATACAGGTCTTGGTGTGTGTTATTTGATGCAATTTTTGGACTGATAACAGGGCAGCAAAGATTATGTGACTGTTTTTCTTGGCATTACTTGTGCAGGGGCCATGCAGTTTTGGACAGATTTTGCAGCATATGGACAAACTTATATGGACATATCATAATAATTATAATACTAATAATAATAGTAATGACACAAATAATACAATAAAATGTTAGTAAAACTAAACTGAAAATATAAAAGTGAAAGAAAAGAGATATTAAAATTGGTTTTAATTCTATTAATAATTCAACCTAAAAACATTTCAAATGGAATTATAATCAAAATTAATAATAGAGGGAATAAAAATAAAATTAAACCATATATTTTCATATTTTCGAATTAAATAAATAAAACTACAACTAAGAACAAAATAGACTTACATACTCTAAAAATGCAAAAAAGTAAAAGAACTTATATGTATTTTGAGATTTTCCGAGTTATCAATAAAAATATAAAATTAAATGAAACTAACAAAACTATACATTTTTTTTATATTTTGTATAAAGTAAAACTAATATGAACTAAATATATTTTGGGGATTTTCTTTTTATGAAAATAAGAATAAAAAAAAAAGATGATAAAAAATGAAAAAAATCATGATTTAATAAAGTCAGACAAAACCAGTTAAATTTCACTAAATTCACAACAATTTCTAACGTTTCTATTTTTTGGTGGATTTTCAAAGCATAATCATCTCTTGTCTTGTAAAGAAAAGTTGTAGTTGTTGCAAAGGAGAATCATATGTAAAAGAACCACTAAAAAATTGTCAAAATTTGAAGAAGTTATGAATTTTTGAAATCTGACTCGAGAATTGGCAAAAAATAGGTCGAATCGCTTGTGAACGCTTGCCATGTAATAATGCAGATGGGAGGTGGTATCTTAGGTCAAAATTTGGGGTATGACAGCTGCCCCTATTTAAGTTTCTTCTATCCGGAGATATGAAGATTAAAATCTTCGTCTCGACGAGATTGAAGGTACTTAAATACATAATACGCAATTTTTGCCCTAAGATACCGCCATTATGTTTGGGATATGAATGTAGTATTTAAATTCACAGAGAATGATATTGTATGAGACAAGATAATGCTGGAGAAACCAAACACCAACAAACCACAGGAACATAGATTATACACTACTGGGGAAATGAGCCATCGACCTCAAATGATAGACTCTTGACGGCGAATAAAAATTTGAGAGAATACGACCTCTGACCCTAACAAAGAAGGCATCTTGCATAGGCCACAAAAACAAATTATTGACCCAAAATAACAGTGAGTTCACAACTCAAGGTCAAAGATAGACAAAAGATGTACCAAATTTGCTGATAATGGATTACCGACTTTTGAAGATAAAGATTCATAACAAACGTCTCTGCGAGATTTCCGGAGGGATACCAATTAATGCTGAAATAATAATATGGTTGTAGATACACAAGCTGCTCAAATAAAGAAGCTGCCATTTGCTGTCGTTCAAAGATGTCAATAACATACAAGCTGCTCAAATAAAGAAGCCGCCACTTGCTGTCTTCCAAAAATACTATGACATACAAGTTGCTCAAATAAAGAAGTTGCCACTTGTTGTCTTCCAAAAATACTATGACATACAAGTTGCTCAAATAAAGAAGATGTCACTTGTTGTCTTCCAAAAATACTATGACATACAAGTTGCTCAAATAAAGAAGCTGCCACTTGCTGTCTTCAAAAATACTATGACATACAAGTTGCTCAAATAAAGAAGCTGCCACTTGCTGTCTTCCAAAAAAAAGATAACGCACAAGTCGCTCATGAAGAGACCTCTGCTTGTCGTTTTCCAAAAAATAATAATGTACAAGTTGCTCATGAAGAGACTGCCGCTTGTCATTTTCCAAAAAATAATAACGTATAAGTTACTCATGAAGAGACTGCCGCTTGCCGTTTTCTGCAAAAAAGATAACGCAGAAGTTGCTCATGAAGAGACCTCCGCTTGTTGTTTTCCAAAAAATAATAACGTACAAGTTGCTCATGAAGAGACTGCCGCTTGTCGTTTTCCAAAAGATAATTCAGAAGAAAATTGTGATAACACTGCCAGAGAATAAAATCTTCGTCAAAGGGAACCATGAATAGATCCTTCCCGAGGAGATCAAATACTTAAATACGCAAAATAAATGCACCATTCATATAGGTTGCCTAGCTTGGAGAAAATCACGAGATAGCCTATGCAAGAGACAACAACTCCCTCCAGGAATAAACCAGAGAGAAAACAGTCAAACATGACTCTACCCAATGATAAAATAACTTGATTGGGGATTCATCCTATCCATAAATGGACAAGGAAGACTAAATCAAAAAAATCATCCACGAGGATTAGCTCAGTTGGGGAATTTAGAAAGGAAGCACATTTTCTGCCTAAGCTAACATTCTACTTGGAAAGAACATGTACATTGTCTTAATAAACATAAACAAGGTATACGACCCAAAATCAACGACAAATGTGAATATGCATGCGTGATATAAGTGTAAATGAATGAATGAATGTTATGTTGACGAAACAGGCAGACGGAATATCTTGAAGATGATAAGATATCACAAAATAATAGATACTCGACCAATCTTAAAGAGACGGAAAATAACTGGAACTGGAACTACAAAGCAACGTTAGAGCGTATCACGCTACAAGGCTCAAATCTTCTGGGAGAAAAGTATTCAAAACCAATCTTCTAATCTCCAATAGACCACTGGTATAAGACAAAGCGTACCACACTACATAAATCTGCTCAAATAAAGATAACCAAAACAACGCTTAACTGGAAAAGTTGGGGAGTCACCAAACTTAGTACCACTAGAAACAAAAGTTTACACAACCAACACCTCGTGACGGTTTTGAAAGAAAACATGTTCATTATGCAAGGCTAAATTACTGTATTGTTTTGCATTTCATGGCTTGACCATCCTCGGAACAACTGTTAATATTCCTTTCATTATTCATGACACATTTTTAAAATAAGAATACTTTAAATAACTTTGTTTCAAATATTGCCGTAAAATTAAAATTTTGCCCACAAAAGGTAAATGCTCAAATTTCATTAATAAGATGGTAGTTTGCTAACAACGCGACTCCAACGGTTTACAAAAGTTTGGGAAATAGTACATGAAAGAAAGGGTTACACAAAAACAATGATCATTATTCTCCCTAACAACTTCGAATTCCGAAATGTGCTCGAATGCCACAGCCGATATGACCAAAAGCCTGCCTAAGTCGCCCCTTCGGGTTTTCAACTTAGCAAACTGTCAACTCAAACCTAGGCGAAATACTTATTGACTGCATCGGCGTTCACGGAGCGCGGGAGCTCTTCACCGTCCATATTTGTGAGAATCATGGCACCTCCAGAGAAAACTTTCTTAACGACATACGGTCCTTCATAATTAGGAGCCTACTTGCCCCTAGAATCAGGTTGGAAAGATAATATCTTTTTGAGCACAAGGTCACCTTCTCTGAACTCGCGTGGTCAAACCTTCTTATCAAAAGCCATCTTCATTCTCTGCTGATATAATTGACCGTGACACAACGCTGTCAATCTCTTTTCTTCAATTAAATTCAACTGATCATATCTACTTTGACACCATTCGGCCTCAGAAAGTTTAGCTTCCATCAACACTCTCATAGACGGAATCTCAACCTCCACGGGGAGTACTGCTTCCATACCATAAACTAGGGAAAATGGTGTTGCACCTGTTGAAGTTCGAACTTAAGTATGGTATCCATGTAAAACAAACGGAAGCATTTCATTCCAATCTTTATAAGTTACCACCATCTTCTGGACAATCCTTTTGATGTTCTTGTTAGCATCTTCAATTGCCTCATTCATATTCGGCCTGTAAGGAGAAGAATTATGATGTTCGATCTTGAACTCTTCACAAAGCTCTCTCATCATCTTGTTATTCAGATTCGAGCAATTATCAGTGATGATCTTGCTCGGGATGCCGTATCGACAAATGATCTGATTCTTGATAAATCTGACTACCACCTGTCTGGTTACATTAGCATAAGATGCTACTTCCACCCATTTAGTAAAATAATCGATCGCTACCAAGATGAAACGATGACCATTTGAAGCTTTGGGTTCAATCATTCCAATCATATCAATGCCCCACATAGAGAAAGGCCAAGATGAAGAGATAACATTGAGGAGGGTCGATGGCACATGTATCTTGTCCGCATAAATCTGGCATTTATGACATTTCTTCACATATTTGCAGCAATCAGATTCCATTTTCATCCAATAGTAACCAGCTCTCAACATCTTTTTAGCCATTGCATGTCAGTTGGCATGGGTACCAAAGGATCCTTCATGTACTTCTTGCATCAACATATCTGCTTCATGTCTGTCTACGCATCTGAGTAGGACCATGTCATAATTCCTCTTATATAATACTTCTTCATTGAGGAAGAAACTGCTTGCTAATCTCCTCAACGTCTTCTTATCTTTATTGGATGCCCCAGTCGGGTACTCTTGAGTTTGAAGAACACGTTTAATATCATAGAACCATGGTTTGTCGTCGGTGATCTCTTCTACTGAGAACACATGAGCAGGTCTATCGAGGCGCATAACTCTGATTGTAGGCACATTGTTCCAACCATTCACTTGAAACATTAAAGACAAAGTAGCTAAAGCATCAGCCATTTGGTTTTCATCTCTAGGGATATGATGTAACTCCACTTTGTTGAAGAAGGTTAACAATCTTCTAGCATAATATCTATAAGGGATCAAACCAGGATGACGAGTCTCCGATTCTCCTTTGATTTGATTAATTACCAATGCCGAGTCTCCGTAAATATCAAGAATCTTAATCCTTAGATCCACTGCTTCTTCGAGACCCATAATACATGCCTCATATTCAGCCATGTTGTTCGTACAATCGAACTTCAATCTCGCCATGAACGGGATATAAGTACCTCGGGGAGTGACGATGATTGCCCCAATTCCATTTCCATAAGAGTTCACAGCTCCGTCAAATATCAAACCCCAATGGGATTCGGGATTAGGTCCTTCTTCTGGTAACGGCTCTTCACAATCTTTAGCTTTCAAGTACATAACATCTTCATCTGGGAAATCAAACTTGATAGATTGATAATCGTCGATCGGTTGGTGAGCCAAATGGTCGGCTAAAATACTCCCTTTGATTGCTTTCTGAATGTGATACTCAATCTCATATTCAGATAACAACATATGCCAAAGGGCTATTCTTCCAGATAAGACGGGATTCTCAAAGATATACTTGATCGGATCCATTTTGGAGATCAACCAAGTGGTGTGGTTAATCATATACTGGCGCAGACGGCGAGCAGCCCAAGCTAAAGCACAACAGGTTTTCTCTAGCATTGAGTATCGAGACTCACATTCTGTGAATTTCTTACTCAGGTAATATATGGCATGTTCCTTCCTTCCAGTCTCATCTTGTTGACCAAGCACACATCCCATGGAATCTTCCAATATAATCAGGTACATAATCAAATGTCTTCCTTCCACTGGAGGAATCAATATGGGAGGTTCTGTGACTATTTTTCTTGGCATTACTTGTGCAGGGGCCATGCAATTTTGGACAGATTTTGCAGCATATGGACAAACTTATATGGACATAGCATAATAATTATAATACTAATAATAATAGTAATGACACAAATAATACAATAAAATGTTAGTAAAACTAAACTGAAAATATAAAAGTGAAAGAAAAGAGATATTAAAATTGGTTTTAATTCTATTAATAATTCAACCTAAAAACATTTCAAATGGAATTATAATCAAAATTAATAATAGAGGGAATAAAAATAAAATTAAACCATATATTTTCATATTTTCGAATTAAATAAATAAAAACTACAACTAAGAACAAAATAGACTTACATACTCTAAAAATGCAAAAAAGTAAAAGAACTTATATGAACTAAATATATTTTGGGGATTTTCTTTTTATGAAAATAAGAATAAAAAAAAAGATGATAAAAAATGAAAAAAATCAAGATTTAATAAAGTCAGGCAAAACCAGTTAAATTTCACTAAATTCACAATAATTTCTAACGTTTCTATTTTTTGGTGGATTTTCAAAGCATAATCATCTCTTGTATTGTAAAGAAAAGTTGTAGTTGTTGCAAAGGAGAATCATATGTAAAAGAACCACTAAAAAATTGTCAAATTTGAAGAAGTTATGAATTTTTGAAATCTGACTCGAGAATTGGCAAAAAATAGGTCGAATCGCTTGTGAACGCTTGCCATGTAATAATGCAGATGGGAGGTGGTATCTTAGGTCAAAATTTGGGGTATGACAGTCGCAATCACCTCTCAATCAACTTTTTCAAATTTCCCAATTGTTACACCAACACAAATTTTTTTATTTGATACACTTTTTTCTTTCTTTTTCAAAACTTTTTTTCTCTTTTTTTCTTTCTTTTTCTTTTATTTTCTTTTTCTTTTTTCCTTTTCTTTTCTACTTTCACCACTTATTTATTTTCATCCTCAAACAACCATCTTACAAATAAGCAACATTGTTCTCCCCAACTTAAATATAACAATACAAAGTGACAAATTGCTCCCAACTTTCTAAGACAAGGAAAAATCCAACCACATTACATGGTTGAGGGTAAAGTGACAAAAAAAATTAGAATCCATGATGAACTACATACTCGTGCATAAGTTCATTATTTAACACCAAGATAAATTCTAACTAAAAGACTCAACAGGGTTTATAAATGATCGCTCACTCACAAGGTGAATTACTTTAGGTTTGGTGGTTTTTCTCAAAATCAAACAAAATGCCTTGATCATTTCATGCTTTCATACAAATCAACATAAATGCAAGATTAAACATAATAAACTTGAGTTAAGACAAAAATTGTTGGACTCTCATGCATATAGTAAACAATGGAAAGCAACCTGACAAGGGGTTTAGTCCTAAAGTGATTCATAAGTGAACACAACTTGAAAAATAATGAATGTCATGAAAATTGTACAAAAGAAAAATATTTGAGTCCCAGCAACGAAGAAAAAATTAGAACATACTAGTAATAAACATACTAAAAGACCAGGTGAAATTGGATAAATAAGTTGGAAAGTGAAGATTTGAGAATTTTAAGAACTAGTCCAATTTCAACTTGTTTAACCAATTCACCACACTACATATACTAATACAATAAAAACAATAAATAAATAAAAAATGCTAAAACATGCTTGTTTTACATCGTAAGATTTACGCCTTTTATTTATACAAAATTCTTCAAGTTGTCTCTTTACACGGTTAGCACTCACCAACGACGAAAACTAACCAAAAACTTTAGCAAACGTGAAGAGAAACAAAAATATACACTATATTCACAAGTATGCAAAACATGTAAAATTCACAAACATGGTAAACATATACAAGTATCAATATATAAAAGTTTATATTTACACATTATAGATAATATGAACATTATGTTAAAAACTCAAAAACAAAGAAACTATCGCGATACGATTCAATAAAAACACCAATCCCCGACAACAGCGCCATTTTGCTGAAGCGGTAAAGCGACAAGCAAAGCTAAGTATTTTTAGGGTATATCATATAGTCTCCACAGGGATTAGTTCTACTAAATTTTTGTTCGACAATTTATCGCATTTATGAGTTTGGGGTTGAATAGATTTAAAGTGGTGAATGTGGGAACTAAAGTTATTAACAGAAAATAAATACATTCTTCGGAAAGGTGAGAACTCTCGGGATTGAATTTCATATACCCGTCAAATACTTAAACTTACTACCCAATTTCACTTATCCTAAATCACTCATTTATATCATCACGTATCTCTCACACATAGGTTATCTCTAACGAAAAGTGAGATATCAACCACATTGCTCTTCGTTGACAATGTCTCGCGCAACTAAAACAACAAGGATGCATTAAGAGTCTATACCTAAGTGATTATTAACCCTAAATATATCTCTAGAATTTAGAATATAATAGATATTCATCCTAAGTCCGGATTTAAATCGTATATGTCTATAGCAACTCAAACCCAAACACTTGGTAAACCTAAAAAGGATAAACATCAATAATGATTTTTAAACAAATCTTCATATAACACCATGAGTAATAAATATACATACAAGACAAAGCATATTTACAAACAAAACTCCAACAAATGGAAAATACATAAAGAAGAGAAAAGATATACCATAATCTCTCGGTTTGTCAACATTGATTGAAGCAAATCCACCTCCTAAACATCAGGATGCATGATCCTTTTTTTTAGATAAATCTCTACAAAGAATGTTTGATGATGGAATGGGAGCAAAAAAAAAACTCAACGAATTCATAAAAATGTGTTTTTTGACCTAAGTATGAGTTTCTGCCTAGCTCGCACCGCCTGGCACTCAAAACAGCATTTTTAATGCATTTTCACGTTTTCGGAGCGCCTCTGTAACCGCATGGCACTGTCATGGCACTACATGATAGTAAGTTGAAAAAAACAGCACTATTTTGGTCATAACTTCAGAACCGTAACTCTGATTTGTGTTGGTGACATACCAAGTTAACTTAGAACATAAAAATAAATTAACATAATTATTTTTATCCTGGTTCGTTGTTAACTAAGTTACTCCAGTCCACCCCCTCCAGGATGATTCCGCCTTCAACAAGGACTAAGTCCACCATAACCAAACTGATTACAAACAACCCACAATAAGTCTGATCAACCTTATTGGAACACCCAATAAGTCTGTTGATCCTTATTGCAAATCCACTCAAACCAAAACAAGAGTCTTCTTGATATCTAATCGTTACTTGGTCTCCCAAGGAATCAATAACAGTTGAATACTTTCAGTGTTTTACCGATTTCTTCTTTTAAGCAGATTACAAGGACGTTTCAGTATAAAGAAAAACACCTACATGTTTTACAAAAAGATATGAGCAACAACTCCTTGCTTATTTACAAAACTATACATATAATATTTCTCTACAGAGTTTGCTCAGCGCTTTGGTGTAGTTTTGTTGAGCTTGATTTAATCCGATAGATTTGTCGTTGTAATGTCAATTCTTATTTTTCTTTAGCTTCCAAGTCTTCTTTTTATAGCTTGTAAAATAGATCCATTGAAAGGGTAGAAAGGTAATCGGAAATCTAGTTGTTGGTTCTCAACGGTCGTAATGAGAGTGGTCACAGTAAAGTACGAAAGGATTGTCCTTGCGCCAGTCTAGAAGAGTAGAGGTCACATACACTTTATGTACCTTTTGTACACCATCACACATTATAAATTTTAAAATTCTTCTTGTCTTCAGATGCTTCAAATGATTCGAATGTTGAAGCTTATTGTAGAAGATTTTCTCTTAAGTCTTATAACCTAAGTCTTGGAGTCTTCAGAAGTTGTCCCATCAGAACCCCGTCTTCAGAGTCTTCAACACTTGGTTGTAAGAACTTGCTTTTCTTCATACCATTAGAACCTATTCAGAAGAACCTTTTCTTCATAATCTTCAAAACTTGTAACACACAGAAGTAAAGCATTAGAAGGCCTCCAAAGCTTAACGACAAAGTCACGATCAGAATATCTTCTACTAATGTTCCTTAGACACATTACATAAGATGTATTCTGAATCTTGACTTAAACTGTAACACGTAACCAAATGTTTTCTTCCATACTGTTTATGCTCAAAAGTTGATGATATCACTGCCTTGTACCGGAGTTTGAACATTATAGCAGAAGCTACACACTAGAACGAAACCATTAAAGTATATAATTATTCTCTATGATACCATGTAATGTTATCATCAAAATCCTAAGGACATATGTAGAAACGATTCTTGTTCTTACAATCTCCCCCTTTTTGGTGATGACAAAACCATGTATTTTGATAGAATAATTTATACAGGGTAATCACCATAACTGAAAAATTCAGAGTTAAGCTCACAGCTCCCCCTGAATTTGTTAATCCCAAAATTTCATTTATGCTTGTTCAAAGTCTACCCCTGAACCCAAGACTCAAAAAATAAATTTTGATTTTTTAGAACATAGAAAATAGAGAAGGAACACTTCCCTACAATAACTCATCAGAGTCTGACTAGAACACCTGGTCTTCATCTCAGAACCTGGTTACTACCAGAACTCGATGAAGAATCAAAACTTAATTTTGAGCCTGATTGAATAATGCCACACATTATTTATCAACACTTCTATTTCATGATGCTAATATCACAACCAAAAAACTATACTTCTCAAGCATCAGAGTTTGATTTTATATATTTTAATACACCATTCATTCAGACAATTTATAACTTCTGAATAGAGCATACGTTGCAGAAGCCCATGTATCAGAGCACATCTTCTGAGTGGGATCTCTGTATTAGAGCATGCATAAAAATGTTGACTTGACTTCCTTTCAGGAGAGCACAACTTCTGAAGCTTTAAGTCTTAATTCAATATTTTCAGAACGTTCACAACTTTTGAACACTATGATATCAAGCAAGATTACCTTACTTTTAGAAAGTTTATAACTTCTGAATTGTGTTTGGTACATCTGTTTGAATATTCATATATTCATAAGGTATAAAACTTCTTATATATGAAATCATAGTTGATTTCATCCATAAGGTTCTCAACCTTAGTACCAGAATCTTCGGGTCCAACCTGTCTTTAGAATACTCAGTGAACTTGTTCAAAGTTCCTGGAATGAAACATCAAACAAACAGTTAGTAGCAACAGCATTTTATATGTTTGAGTTTAAGATTCTGAGAATAAATATTATCAAAATGATTTTACTATCTCCCCCTTTGTCAAAAATCAAAAATATGATAAGGATACATAATAGCGAGATTGATACACTCTTGATGAAATCACAACGAAATCACTTGAGATCTTCTAAACAACATGTTGATCAATTATATATCGATAAAATTATTATCAGATATTATTTCTTTAGAATTTATTTTTCTTAGTAGAATAATTTATCATTAAAGCGTGAACTATCAAAGCATTTAAAGTATCACAAAAAATATATGTACGCAAATTTTTGAGACATAGATATGCATCAAGAATATTTCATGCTGATGCTTCCTCTTTGACATAAATAGCTGGTGATAGGATAAGTTGTTAAATACAATGTTTTGACACATAAGACATGGCCTGAAGAAGACATATTCATTTTGAGTACAAAGACACCGACTTAGACTTCAAACACTTCACAACACTCATAAAACAAAGTGTTTCCTCTTGTGAACTAAGCCTTTCGAACAATTTTGATTACTCCAGCTAATTCAAACAGTTCAGATAGTAAACGTTCATAAGGCATGAAGGATTTTTGAAGATATCTAGAGTCCAAAATTGATTCCTTTAGGGTTGAAAATAATAGAGGCCAAATTAATAGGGATATTTTTAGAAGGTAGAAGATTATGCGTTTATCCCTAGGAGACACAACATCCAAGTTTTCACCTTTAGGGTGAAGGTATGTTAGAAAGAATCAAAACTAGATTTTAGCAGGAGGTTTTAGGTTGTCTGGATTGTTGGGTTCATACCCATATGAAGTGTCATGAATGGCTCGAAATGCATCGACATCCATGAAGTAAAAACTAGCATGATCCATGGATTTAATTTTAGGAGTACACCCAATTACTTCAGCAATAGAAGAGAAAGTGATAACAAAAGCAATACCATAGATACCTAGTTTAATGTAACTACCATCACTGCTAACAGATGCATAAAGCCATAAAATGTTAATAGTATTATGGTAGATAGGACCCCGTAGAATATCAGCATAGCCTGACCAATATTGGTTTTCAAAACACATGTTGATGATATTCTCATCAGACATGCTATTGGGACATTTTTCATGAATTGCCTCCAAAAGGTTTTCATCTCCGTGAAACATTTTGATGGCCATTTGATGCAAGAATTTTTAGGGAAGACTAAAGGGTTGTGAAAAGAAAACAATGACTGAGACTTAAGGAGAGACTAAATATGATAGATGCTATTAATGGACAAGAGGATATGTAACAGATGAGATTATTAAGTTACTTCAGAGTGATAAAACTTGAGACACGCGAGACATTTAATGTCTGATGTGGAAGAAAAAGAGAATCAGGCGACTTCACAAACTTCCCAAAAGAAATTATGGAAGGATAAGGCATGACACATGTTAGGGTAGGTCGTGCAAGGGAAATATTTTGAGATTGACAACTGAATATCTTATCCTGTCTTTTTAGTCATAAGAGATAAAGTAAAATAATAAATATTTATCATATGTTCCCAAGAAATTTAATTTCTCCAGGATTGATATTAAGTACACATCTTTCTTGATTTAAGCATTTCCTGTCAAGATAACTTCTAAGTTGTAAAGGTATATATAATTAATTTGTTAGAAAGTATACAAATACTGACCTGATGTATTTTGTCTTTTAGGAGATAACCTTCACCATCAAACTTGATTCTGATCATCCATTTGTTGCAACAACAAGAGTTCCCTTTTGATTAGATACTTTGGTCTGAACCATCCTTCTTATAGAGCTGACTTGATTCTTCCATCACGAAAATCAACCCTAGACGTATCTACTCATAGAGATTATCCTTGCAGGATCCTCTTCTAAGGAGTTTAATCATTAGAAGCTTTTGATTAAACATCTTCTAATATTCTTTCTTCTTGTACTTCTGCAGCAGCTCTAGTACCTTTAGATTCTGACATGGTAATCTCCATACCTGCAAGCATATCAACTTAGCTTCAACTTTTCAGAGTCAAGCTTATCATCAAATCTAACATGAATTGATTCCTCAACAGTGAGTATTTCAGTGTTATATACTCTATAGCCTTTTGAGCGTTCAGAACATCATAACATGATACAATTTTGAGCTTTTGAATCAACCTTGTTTAGATTTTCTTTAGAGTTTAGGATAAAACAAGAGAATCCAAATGGATAAAGATATGAAATGTTGAGTTCACGTTCTTCCACAATTCATAAGGAATCTTTCCAAGAATAGATCTTATGGAGACATTGTTTGATAAATAACATGTTGTGTTTACAGCCTTTGCCTAGAAGTGCTTTGCTATGTTAGCTTATCAATTTTGAGACCTTTTCTCAATTTGCACTTGGATACAGAAGGTAGTGAATACAGAATGTAACTCATCCTTGAGTTAGAGAAACTTGACCCATGTCCACTTGTTGTAGTCATTTTTAATAACTAATATGTACTTCTTTCCATTGATTGATATAGTTTTTACTAGATCAAACAAACCAATGTAAAGAAGTTCCAATGGTTTGGAGAAGGAAACAACATTCTTTTTCTTTGAAGGAAGTTTCTGAAAACTTTCCCTCCTGACAGGCTTCACAAAGAACATATGAAGTAAACTTCATTTTAGGAAGGACACTAATAAATTCAATCTTGTTCAGGTGTGAAATCTTTCTCAAGCTAACGTAACTTAAACATATGTGCCACGTCCACTGCTTCATATTAACTGACATGAGACATTTTACTTTTAGTTTTATAAGGTCAGAAAGTATGATCTTATAAGTGTTGTTTCTCTTCCTTTCATTGAAAATGATATATCCATCCTTTTAACTAACAATAACTATTCCAGAGCCTATGATCTTCCCATTTTGATTACCTCCAAAATCCATGCCATTTTCAGGCTTAAGTTCCAGGTTTTGGTACATATGCCTTTTTCCATCAAGTGTTGCAAGTAGCTAGAGTCCATGAACCAAGACATGTGTTTCAATTTCACTGCTAAGGATGTCTGCAACATAGATTCCCTTATATTTTGGTACCTATAATTTATTGGGTCCTCTTTTATTAGTTCTACCAGAGTTGTGAACAACTTTAGTGTCAGTAGTAGAATAATCATATTTATAAGAGTTAAAACTATTTTGTTTAGCTAATTGATTATGATTAGATTTAGAGTCAGATTTCTCTTCATTTATTCCATCTTCTTTTGGCGCAAACCCAACAGACATAAAATGAGAGTGTAAGGTGGTTGGTATGTTTTCCTTATTAGATTTAGATTTTTCATGAGGATCATAACCAATACCTTTGACTTCATTTCTTATTATACAATAGATCATAGAAGCTAGCACACTTCCCCTATGCTCTTAGCTATAAATTTCTAAAAGTCTTTGTCATATTTTTTTATGACATCATCAGTACTCTCAGAGGCTTCTGGAAGAGTTCTCGTGCCTTTAAGGGCAGATTTTTCATCTTTTAATAAAAAGTTTTCTTCTTTTAAAACAAAAATTTCTTCCTTAAGCTTATTGTTTTCAACAAATATAGATTCATGGGTCTTTTTGAGATCCTTAAACTAAATCTTGAGTAACTCATGTTTTTCCAAAATTTCAACTAAGGAATATAATAATTAAGAATGAGTAAGATTAAAGAATTCCTCTTTATAGAATATTTCTTCTTTTTCTGAATCAGCTTCATCTTCTGGAGTGATTTCTTCACTTGATATTCCAACATGAGCCGTCAGTGCCATGTTAGCATGTTCTCCATCTGAATCGCGGTCAGAAGAGTCTGAATCATCCCATGTTTCCATTAGCCCTTTATTTTTGCCTTTGAGAGCTTTCTTATTTGGTATGTCCTTTAGAATCTTAAGGCATTCATACTTGTAATTTCCTGGCTCGTTGGATTCAATACAATTGACTTTGTTGCCACTAAACTTCCTTTGACCAAAAGTTGATTCAAATAGACCTTCAATTATTCTTGAACTTCTAAACTTGTTGCCTTGTTTCTCTTCCAGAGGAGGTTAACCCTTCTGGTTAGCAGAGACAACTCATCTTCTATATCATCAGAATCTTCTTCTGAATCCTCAATTTCTTCTACTTGAACAGCCTTGGACTTCTCAGATTTCCTGGCAGACTTGAGCGTAATATATTTTACCTTTCTTGGTGGTTCGTCTTATTCTAGCTCA
Source organism: Vicia faba (assembly GCA_948472305.1). Lineage (NCBI taxonomy): Eukaryota > Viridiplantae > Streptophyta > Magnoliopsida > Fabales > Fabaceae > Vicia > Vicia faba. Next base: position 917,976,180 of record OX451741.1, on the reverse strand, counting down.
ATCTGATGGATTCTCAAAGAACTTATCAGTTCTTCTAGAGAAGTGTTGTTCAGATCCTTTGCAAGCTTGAGTGTAGTTACCATAGGCCTCCATTTGGATGGCAAACTTCTGATAATATTCTACACATAATCTGTAGTTGAATAGCCTTTGTTCAGAACTCTCAGTCCTGCAACCAAGGTTTGAAATCTTGAGAAAATGACTTCAACGCTTTCATCATCCTCCATCTTGAAGACTTCATACTTCTGAATCAAGGCCAGCGCCTTGGTTTCTTTGACTTGATCATTTCCTTCATGAGTCATTTTAAGAGAATCAAACATAGACTTAGCAGTCTCTATTTATGACCTTCTCATACTCATTATAAGAAATCTCATTCAGCAAGATGGTTCTTTCTTTATGATGATTCTTGTAATCTTTCTTTTGTTGATCAGTCATAGATATCCTAGATATTTCTTTTCCAATAGCATTTGTGGGAGGTACATAGCCATCAACTACCATATCCCAAATATCAACATCATAACCTAGAAAGAAACTTTCTATTCTATCTTTTTAGTATTCAAAATTTTCACCATAAAAGATGGGAGGCTTTACATTGTAACTTTTATATTTTGAATTTGATGCAGCAACAACTGGTGTGGGTTCAACCATTGTGTTTCTTCAAAGAAAAACTCGTCTAGATCTTTATCTGACACGGTTAAGTGTTTGTTAACTATCAATATCGGAACCAGAGCTCAAATGCCAATTGAAGGTGTGAGAAACACAAGAAAGGGGGGTTTGAATCGGGTTTCACCAAATTAAATCTTTTTGTTGGTGACAAACCAAGTTAACTTAGAACATAAAAATAAATGAACACAATTATTTATATCTTGGTTCGCTGTTAACTAAGCTACTCCAGTCCAACCCCTCAAGGATGATTTCTCCTTCAACAAGGACATAATCCACTATAACCAAACTAATTACAAACAACCCACAATATGTCTGATCAACCTTATTGGCACCCCCAATAAGTTCGTTGATCCTTATTGAAAATCCAGTTAAACTGCAAAATGAGTCTTCTTGAGAAATGAACATTACTTGGTCTCCCAAGGAATCAACAACAATTGAATACTTTCAGTGTATTACAAATTTCTTCTTTTAAGTAGATTACACAGATGTTTCAGTATAAAGACAAACATACAAGTGTTTTACAGCAAGGTACGAGCAACAACTCCTTGCTTATTTACAAAAGTATACACATAAGATTTCTCTACAGAGTTTTCATAATGTTGTGGTGTAGTTTTGTTAAGCTTGATTTAATCTGATAAATTTGTCGTTGTAATGTTGATTCTTACTTTTCTTCAGCTTCGAAGTCTTCCGTTTATAGGTTGTAAAAGAGACTTGTTTAAAGGGTAGAAAGGTAATAGGAAATCTAATTGTTGGTTCTAAACAGTCATAATGAGAGTGGTCAGAGTAAAGTACAAAAGGACTATCCTTGCGCCACTCTAGAAGAGTAGAGGTCACAGACACTTTATGTACCTTTTGTACACCATAACACATTAACCATTTTTGAACTTTTTTTTATCTTCAGAGGCTTCAAATAATTCAAATGTTGAAGCTTGTTGTAGAAGATTCTCTCTTAAGTCTTAGAACCTAAGTCTTGGAGTCTTCAAAACTTATCCCATCATAACTCGTCTTCATAGTCTGAAGAAGTGAAAAACACAAGAAGGGGGGTTGAATTGTAAAACTGAAAAACAATGCAATGAACACGATATTTTTATCCTGGTTCGTTTGATCTCAAACTACTCCAGTCCACCCGTCAAGGTGATTTCGTCTCTCTCCAACGAGGTCTTAATCCACTATATTCAACTGAATATTACAATCTGCTTTAACAACTGCTAAAGCCTTCTTGATGCAAACCACAAACCGGTTTATCAAGGAATCACTTTCTTACAAAGAATTGAAATCTAGGTGTGTGAATGTTTTCTACAAAACTGTTTATCACAACTGTGATACTACACAACTTAAGCTTATGGAAACTAGATTGCTAAAATAACTGAATAAGAATTTGGAGCTTTTAGCAAACTGAGAGTAAGGAAGATGATGATTAGCTTTTAGGCGTGTAGATTGATGTAGAGCATTAGCCAATTCAATCTTCATTGACTTGTTTATATAGCATTGAAATTGATGAATGTTGGAGCAATAATTCTGATTCAATGCCAATAACAATCTTTCCTTATTAAGCAGATCTTGTCTGGAATGATGCCGTTGGTAATAAATCATCTTGAATGCACAGTACCATTGCAACTAAAGCATATTCTGGCTTTGGCTCATTCTGACGCTGCTTAAGTGCTGATGAACTGTTGTTGTCTTTATCAGAGTTCAGAGTGTTGAGCACAGTTCTGTTCATCAAGCTTCGGCATAAGCGTTAGTTGTTCTTCTGATTCTGGTATCTGATATAGCATCATATGATGCTGATGTTGATATCTAATTTTCTGATGCTGATGAGGATGTTCTCATGCTGATACCTATCAGAGTTTCTGTAAAACAGAAAGTAATTTTTAGGTAGCAAATAGTTCTTACATGAATCACATAATTAATATATCTTTTCATTTTGTTATCATCAAAACTTAAACTTAGGGTAGTAGATTCAAACTTTGTTCTAACATAGTCTTCAGGACTTGGTTGTAAAAACTTGTTTTTCTTCAGATCATCAAAACCTGTTCAGCATAACCTTGTCTTCTTAATCTTCCAAACTTGTAACACACAAAAGTAAAGCTTTAGAAGGATTTAAAAGCTTAACCACAAAGTAACGATAAGAACCTCTTGTATTAACTTTCCTTAGACACCTTGCATAAGACGTATGCATAATCTTTACTTCAATTGTAACACGTAACCAAATGTTTTCTTATAGAGTGTTTATGCTAAGAACTCGATGACGTCACATGCCTTGTACCAGAGTTAGAACATTATAGAAGCAGTTACACACTAGAACAAAACCATTAGAGTATAAATTGTTCTCTATGATATCATGTAATGTTATCATCAAAATCCTAAGGCCAGATGTAGAAATACTTCTTGTTCTTACAGTCAGAAGCGTTGGAAAGTTTATTCAATGATCTATATAACAATTCCTAAATATCAATGCTTGAATACCTACAAAAAGGAGACAAAATAAATTAAACTCAATGATATTTACACAATAATGCAATAAATACACTATAACATAAACTATACCGAATATATACTAAAGTTGAGGTTTATTGACAAAAATAAAATGAATTAAGTCGATGAATGCTAATTATTCACACTCAAATTCACAAAAATTTAGCACTCATCAGAGGGTCAAGCTTAGTGAATAGAAGATATCCATCAACAAGTATCCTTTGATTCTATACGCTTTGCAAGTCAATAGGAGTACTTAGTTTGACCATAACCCATGATTTATAAAAAATATTCATGCTCTTGAGATTATTATTATTGAAGGGTTTTCCAGTTTCTGAAACTACTTCTTCAATGAGATTTAGTTTGGTTATATGATCTATAAGACCACTTTCAATCATAAAGTCTGATATGAGTCTCCCCAGAGGGATGTAATTCTTCTTAAACTTCCCAGTTTCATCGCTTTTAGTTTCTATAATGGAGTCTCTTAGATAGTTGAAGAGAAGAGATGGAATGTATCTTTTCTCCCTTTATCAGATAATACAATATGTATTTCTGATCAGCATTGGCATAATAAGAAGAACTATTTGCTGGTCTGTGGTGCATGCACTCCAAAATGATCATGAACCAAACACGAAGTTTCTTGGGAAGTTCCAAATTCTTAGAAGACCTTCCCTCAGATACAACTTGCTTTATTTCTATATAGATAGCCAGAGTTATCACATTAATCATATATTTTGATTTAGAGTTTGCATGATAAACGTGTTTCCCTCTCACACTTTCCGTCTCAAGCAAGGTAGCAATAGACCTTTCAGTAATGACAACTTTTACATCCAGAACTTGGGATAAAATGTATTTGTCATCATATTTTGCAAATAACCAGAATTCTTTTATCAACTTGGTGTAGATAGGACCGTAGAGACGTTTGAAATACTTACCCCAACCTTGATTATTAAGTTCCTCGGTTAAATCCAACCCATTTTATTTTAGGTTTTCAAAATCCACGAGAAGTTCATGGAATACGTCTATCTAAGCAGCAGGCATTGACAGATGAACATGATCAAGATGCTCAAGGATGTGTTGTTCATGAGGTTTTTGAAATGTAGACAAGGATTGTTGCAAAGTTGAAGATTTTGGAGATTATAACTTGTAACCATTTGTTGGGAAGATTTATCTTGTTGAAGCAATTCTTGAGAGAAATTGAAAACTTGTTGTTGTTGGGCATCCATGGATGAAGATGATGAGAGAATATCTTTTAGGGTTTTAGGTTAAAAATATTTAAAGTGTGGGAAGTGAGGTAGCATAGCGTGTTTTAGGTTAAAAACATTGAAAATATCATGAATGAAAAACTAAGGTTGGGGAGGAAAGCGTGTGAACAGAGTCTCCAGCATTGCCTTAATCTGATCAGCAGTTTCAGTCTGCTTGTGCACCATGCTGACTACTGTATCTATCTTGCTGTCTTGCACATCCATCCTTTCCTTCATCTTCTGATCATTTTCATCCATTCTTTGCTGTAGACGAATATCATTCAACTTCAGCTCTTCTAGAGTTTGCCTGTCCAAGGAAGCTTGAGAAACATCAGAGGCAGGGAGCTTCTAAGAGCTTTCTGCAACATCTTCAGCTTGTCTGACTTCAGCTTGAGTAGTCTGATCTTCTTCTGGCTGCACTTTTGAAGCTGGACGCTTCTCAGACCATGGCTCACTATCCAGAAGGAGCACGTCTTCCTGTGGCAGTTGACTTTCAACTTCCTTCAGCAGCTTGCTGAAGTTTTGTTGTGCCTGCTCATAGTTGATATCTTACAACTTGAAGGCTTCAGCACGTACCCATATTCTGAAACGTGTCCAGAGCTGGTATGAGGCAGCAGGATCAATCATTCCAGGACAGACTTGCTTCGGAGAGGCAATCCATTGCTGCAAACCTGTTTCAAAATTCACAATGCCAGAGCCAACATCTGGCTGTTTTGGTTTTGGAATGGTTATTTTATGTTTGAGATCAGCAAGACGGTCAAGGATTGTTAAATCAATGAAGGTCCTGCTGGGGTCTTCTGTAGTTTGTTTGGGAGATGATTATTTGGGAGATGGAGTGGGAGAGTCAGAAATAATAATTGGACTGTGTGGAGTTTTTGGAGTATTTGGAGGGGTAGTTTCTGGCGAGGATGGCAGCTGGGCCATGGTTACAGTTGTTCCACATTGCAGCTGAATTGCCAGGGGTTGTGGCTCAGAGGATTGAGGAGAATGAGGTTCAGGAGATAGAGTTTCAGAATGATGAAACTCAGGTTGAGGAGGTGATGGAGGAGGTGATGGTTGAGGTGATGGTGGATGAATTTCTGGTTGAGGAGAGGGAGGAAGAATTGCTGGTTGTGGAGAGGGAGATGGAATTTCTGGTTGAATTTCTGGTTGTTGTGGAATTTGTGGTTCTTCTGGTATGGGTGAGAGAGGTTGTTCTGGTTGAGGAGAGTGGGCAATATCTGGTTCAGTGTTTGGATTATTTGAGAGGTGATCAGAAACACGTTGATCAATGTCAGACAGAACTTTGTCAAGTTCTGATGCTGTTGAAGTTGTGGGTTTTGGATGTTTGGTGCAGGGTCTTCTGAGAGTCAGTGACTCAGAAGGGTCATCTTCTGGTTCGGTTTCATCTATAATTGGTATGGGGATTGGAATTTCATGTGAAGCTGGAGTTGGAATTGATGTTGGAATAACAGAGGAATTTAAAATAGAAGCAGTAGATAAATTACCTCTTTTCTTTGGTGTTTGTTGGGATGGTCCTTCTGAAGTGGCCTTCCTTTTCTTCGTCTTCTTCAGAGAAACTTCTGGTTGAGGTTGGTGCAGATCTTTGATATTCAGCTTGGGATCTGTACCATCAGCCTTGCACACGTGCAAGTATCTGAGAACCACCACTGGTTTTGATTCAATCTCAGAAAATAACGGAAAGTCGTCCAGAGGGACTCTTCTGCTGGTGATGTCAGCAAGAGGAGTAGCGCTGGGCTCCTTTCTGATATTCTCTATCAGTTTCATTTTCTTCAGATTCTTTGTGTTCAGAGGCTTGGCAACAGTTGGTTCAATAGTACTTAACTCCTGAGCTTCTATAAGGTGCTCTATCAGCCTATTCTCAGTCAGAATATCTGATATTAACCTGCCAAAGGGTATCCAATCCCTCTTTGTCCTTTCTTCTTCCCTGGTCTCCTTGACGCTGGTCCTGAGGTGATTAAACAGAAGATGAGCCAAGTTGATTTTTACCTTCTGATTAATAAAATAGATCAGAAACTGCTCATCTATATTTATATAATCAGGGGAGCTTGTTGGCTTCCTGTGATTAAAACACCCCAGAATGATCTTCGCCCATACTCTGTGGTGATCCTTTAAGTCTCTGATTTTGCTACTGGGCACCCCAAGGGTGAAAATCTGTTCTGCTATGACACCAACGTCAGAGCATCTTTCAGCCATATCAATACAGCGGACGCCACCGCCACTGTAACCAATCAATTTTGCTATGTGATCCTCAGTGATCACAATCTTCTTTCCCATTATGTAGGAGGTGACTTGATGCGTTGATGAGGACGCATGAATCCAGAACTCCTTGACCAAGACTGGGAACATTGGTCCAACCAACCTGTCAAAATATCTCTCCCATTTCTGTGCCCTAACTTCTTCTGTCAAGTCAAAACCATTTTCTTTCAGACTGGAGAAGTCAATAATATGTTCAGACAACACTTCTAAATTCTTCACTGGTGTTAGAGTGTTCTGAATGGAACTTGGTACTGTTCAGAGGAAGCTTTCTTCTGAGAACCTGCAGAAGCATTGCTGGAGGTTGCCATGTTCACACTTAGGGTTTTTTTGAGAAAACTTAAAAATGGGTTTCTTTTAAAAAGATGAATGTGATCGGTGGATCTGGAACTGACTATTTAATGCTGGTTCGCGAAATGTCGCGGAAGCAAGAGTCGTCGCCGTCTTTTATTTTCTCCAAATGGAAAGGACAAAAGCACAGAAAAATTCCTTAAAGAGATTGCTCTCGGTTCGGGAGGTAGGTTATAGAAAGGGAAGGTGTTAGCACCCTTTCTATCCATGGTTATCCATGGGCTCTTAGATACTTGCTCATTAAATTTTCAAAAATGGTTTGTTTGCTTTTCAACTGTGGGTTTTAAAAAGTTTCTTTGAAAATTTCAGTTCGACTCTTGAATCGGTCCTCAAGAGTGTTTGAAAAAGTGCTTTCGAAAGCTTTTTGAAAAGGTGTCGGTGTGAAAAGTATTTTTTTGATTTGTTGAAATTAGAGCAAGTATCTAGAGTCATCTACCTACCCTAAGGAATTCGTCTGTGTAAATGTCCTTAAAGTAGTGCCATCCCACCATTGAGAGGTAGGTAGCACCACCGTTGGAGGTATTCGGGTCAATTCGAGGTTCGGGACATGGTGATCACCAGAGCAATAGGAAGACACCTTAGAAGCTACCCTCATGCCAGGTTCCCGGATCATGAGGACTTACTAAGACATCCTCTACTCGACGATCACCTTTCGAGGCAAGGCAACAGTGAGGCGTACCCTAGGGGTGGTGTGTGATTTGTGTGTCAGATTCATTTATTTTTGTCTTTTGTCAAGTCATGGGTGATCTGCGCTTTTGTTTTTATTTTAACATTCATTCTTGCATGCCATTATTAACAGTTAAAAAGATGCGGAAATTAAAAGTTCTAAACTATTACAAAGGCGCGGGTCCACATCGCCAAATTAAAATCCAGGACCCGATTTGACAGAAAATAAAGAAGTAACGTGCGAGAAATATAAACTGTCTGAGTTACATGGCTTTGGGAGAATTACATCAATATTATACGAAATAAAATAAAATGCGCGAATCGAATTCAAATTGAAAGCGAGGGCGTTGGACCCTTTTTAAAGGAATTAAATTATTATTATTAAATTAATGAAATTAAAATGAAAAAAGAAATTATTTTTTGAGATTTTGGTATTTATGATTTTAATGAGAATTAAATGGAATTAAAATATTACTTAACCCTAATTCTAGTTTTTTTTATTTGTTAAGAAAATATGAAAATTACCTAAAATTAAATCTAATTAATTAATGCAATTTGATTTATAAAAATAGATAATTAATCATTAGTGATGAGAAAATAAAAGAAAAAAGTAATTAAACTAATTAAACCTAATTCTACAAGTTTTTAATTTATTAAGAAAAGATATTAAAATTAACCCTAAATTTAAATCTAATTAATTAGTGAGATTTATTTACAAAAATATTAGTTAAATAAAATATATTTAATTTTTTTGTCTTTTCTGATTTTTTTATTATTTTTATATTTTTATGAAAATAAATTGGTTTAAAGAATTAAATTAAAAAAACTAATTAAAACAAAAATAGAAAAATATGAGAAAAGAATGAGAAAGGCAAACCATGGGGGGTCTGTCCCCAATAGGAGGTTTTGTTCAGTAATTCAGGCCCATTAAGCTCCTGGCCTCGTTTGACTTTTGTGCTGGCATGCATGTGTGTTGACTAACATCCATGATGTTCTTCAAATTATGCCCCTTGGATTGCTCTTAGTAAGCACGTGGAAGGCCTGGATGTGGAGAGTATGGTGAACCCTTATAGTGAAACTACACAGAAGCATCGTTAGCAAAATAATATGGAAAGGGAGGGGGGACCTGGGATTCGAACCCAGGTCCCAGGGATTACCAATCACATGCCTTGCCAACTGCTCCAACTACGCTTTTTGTTTATAATATAACTAATAAATAATATGAAATAAAACAAGAATTAGTGGACAGATTAGCGCGAAAATTCAAATACTCCAATCGTTGCCTTACACATCACCGTCTTCTTCCTTGTTTTGTTTTTTTCCTGAAACATAAAAAGGTTAGCGGGGGTTTTAAACCCCCCCAAAATGTGCACTTTTCAATAATAGCGAATAGGCTATGGTGCCATATAAATTAGGCGCGAGGGGTGTGTTGTATTCGTCCCAGCTCCCTGATTTCAACCATGGCATTGAGGTTCTCTAATTTTACAGTATTTAGAAACGCCTAATTTGAAAGTCCTGTAACCCTAGCGTCCTTTAATGGTGATTCTTCATACAACGCGTAAAAACTCAATTAAAGCACACAGTTAGCTTTAGAATCAATCAATGAGTACAAATCAAGAATCAAAATGCATGGATATGGCCTGAATAATAAAACACGATTATGCAAAAAGAAGAACACAGTCTGACTTATAATTACCAATTCTTGATGTTTCAAGCTATGATTTTGATCCAGGCACCTTCCTTGATGTCTCAGCAAGACAATGGAACAATTATTTTGGCTTGAATCGCACTAGAACCTAGTTTTCAGTTTTGGAATTTCTTGTCAAAAACTCAAACTTGGTTATGGAGGTATGGCGCAGCTTGGAGGTTCTGAGGAGTAGGGTTTGCATGAGTATATATGTGTGAATGATTAGGGTTCAAAATTTGGTCCAAAGAATCAATGAATTGATGAGAAAATATTTGATTTCCATGCCATAATTTTTTCAATCTTTTTCAAGCTAATTTGATTCAAATCATGTCCAATCACCATGATTCTTTCCAAATCTGATCATGCACGAAATATTGAGTGTATTCCATGCATAAAAAGATTTAAAAACTTAGGTTTAGTATTTTCCACATATTTATTTTAATTAAATGAATTATTAGCATTTAAAAATTCAAATAAATAAAATAAAAATGATGAAAAACTTCCCTTTGGGCCAAATGGTCGTGCACATGCCTTGGATAATGATTCTTGGAAGAAAAAAGAGGCCCATTAGCATTTTTAAGACATTTGAAGCAAAGTTGACTTTTCAAAATATCCAAAAATTTCCCAACTTCCACAAAGCCTATCTTGCTCAATGTTTAAGCTTTGCTCATGTTCTTGGACATTTTGGAAAGGTCTTTAAGTCCTCTAACCAATGCCTTTGGTCCCATGTCATTTTGATTTACCAATCTCAAGTTATGGCCTTTGACTTAAAGTCCTTTTTTGTTGACTTTTGAAAATGACCTATAATGTTGAAATTGATAACTTTTTGTGAGAGCATTTCTTGGACTTGAAGTGTGAAGAGGAGTTGTAGGAAATGTCTTTCTCTTCAAAATGAGCTTTGGATGGAATTTTTCTGATAATCCATGTGGAAGTTATGCCCTGGTCAAGTTACAGTTGACTTTTTCAACTGTCCAAATATGGAAACTTTTGCATCTTGAGACTTTTTGAGCCAAGCTTTGAGAATCATAATCAAGCATTGATCAAATGATGTTTGTGGCTTCAAAATGAGATGTTGACCAAAAATTTGAACTTTTGACTGTCAAATGACCATTTTGCCCCTACAGTTGACTGTAGTGCAATTAGGGTTTTTGACTGTGCAATTTTGTGTTGTAAGTCTTGAAACTTGGCATATGAATGCTTGACAATGTATAAGGGCATGTGGGACTTGTTTGGACCCTTGGAAACTTCATTTTCTTTGTCATAACCAAAGCCCTAATTTTTGACTGTTTAGGAGGCCCTTGAACTGTGCAACCCTTGGGGAATTTTGAGGCATGCTCTTTGCAAATTTTGAAGAATATGGGAGGGCAAATTTTGGGGTACAACAGTTGCCCCTGTTCAATCTTCTTAGACCTGAGGATGCAGATTGGCTGACGTGCCTTTCGTAATCCGAAGGTGGAAGATGATTGAACACTAGAGTGCCCAGAAATTTGCGCTCACATAGTAGTGTGATGGGGGAATGGGCTTATAGATGCCATTTGGAGATTGATGGATAGGATGATGGGCTTATAGATACCATTCTAAGAGATGATGGAAGGTGGATGGGCTTATAGATGCCATCTGGGTGTTGATCGCGTAAGAGATTCCTTAGCGAGAGCTTGCGTACCTGCAAAAGAAAAAATGATTATCTTACCTGTTACAGGAGCTGGTCTTCAAATTCTTGATGTAGATGTGTCCTGACTGGTTACAGGAGCTGGATCTGGATCTTAAAAAGGTGATGAATGGACCAGGGATGGTTGCTACCTCAACAGGAACGGTGAGAGAACCTTGGACGATTACTACCTCAACAGGAACGTTGAGAGAATCTTGGGGACGATTACTACCTCAACAGGAACGCTGAGAGAACCTTGAGACGATTACTACCTCCGCAGTAACGGGGAGAGAACCATAGGCGACTTCAACCTCAACAGTAACGCTGAGAGAATCTTGGGCGACTTCAACCTCAACAGTAACGCTGAGAGAATCTTGGGCGACTTCTACCTCAACAGTAACACTGAGAGAATCTTGGGCGACTTCTACCTCAACAGTAATCATTGAGAGAATCTTGGGCGACTTCTACCTCAACAGTAATCATTGAGAGAATCTTGGGTGTCTTCAACTGAGTCTTTTATCAGGAAAATCTTTTAGGGGTCGATTCAGCTGGACTAGAGAAGGCCTTGGACTGGATAAGAAACAGAAAAATCTTAAGGTCGATTTAACTGAACCGGTCTAGGTCTTGAAATGTCTTCAACTGGATAAGAAACAGGGAGATCTTAGGGTCGATCTGACTGAACCAGAGAAGGCCTTGGACGGGATAAGAAACAGAAAAATCTTAGGGTAGATTTAACTGAACCGGTCTAGGTCTTGAAATCTTCAACTGGATAAGAAACAGGGAGATCTTAGGGTCGATCTGACTGAACCAGAGAAGGCCTTGGACTGGATAAGAAACGGAAAAATCTTAGGGTCGATTTAACTGAACCGGTCAAGGTCTTGAATATAGCTGAGAACTTAACTGAATCTTTCCTGAAAGGTAAAGGTCAGTCATATGCAATGCATGATATGGATCAAGCAATGATGTTCTCAACATAAATGAGATTTGTAAGATATGATGCGTATATGCATGCTATAATGTATGGAAGTGCGATGTTTATGAATGTATCTTTTGTCTTAGGAAAATAAATCCTTGACGGGTTCCAGGAAGTCACTCCTGGGCTGATGTTGAAGAATAGATTTGCTTCCGCTGGGGATGATAGTTGCAAGAATACCGGTAGGAGAAGATAACTCCGTTGGGAAATAACTTGGCGAATGGATTACTCTACGGGGAGAAAAGTACTCTAGCGATCTTGCTGGGAAGCAATACTCTGTGGGGAGAGAGGTACTTTGTTGAGTTTGATGAAGATAACTTGCTGGGGATACCATTGTTGTATTGGAAGTGTTGATAGACTTCGCTGGGGATAAGAAGATTTCGTCGAGGACGCTCTTTCCGTGGCTTTTGGCTGAGGATAACCCAGTTATATCCTAGTAGGGAAATAACTATTTGAATAAAGTCTGGAGACGCGTTCGTGCTCTGCGAGGGTAAGCTTCCAGAACCTACTGGGGATAAGCTTACTGCTGGGAGATGATTCCAACTTTCCTGGGGAACTAGATTGGACTTTCCTGGGGAAGTTTTTGAATTGTATCGGGGAGTGACTCCATTGAATGTTTGATATACCGCCGGGGAACAATCTTTAGACCAAGACTGCCGGGGATGCTTGTTAGGAATGCATATATATTGCTGGGGAATGCTGGGATCTGTTGGAGGATACCCAACTTCCTTATGGTATGATTGTAACTTTGCTTGGGGAGAGTGTACTGACTTGCTGGCTCACTCTCTGGGGAATTGGGATGTACTGGTTATGTTCTTCAGCTGAACCTACCTTGATACCTTGGAGGATAGAACAATTAGATTGCTCAGAAAACTCTTTATTGCCCCTGTTTCTAATGTTACCTGTAATTAATCCTTTGTTTCGTATGCAAATATTCATGAGTTAGCAAATTATTGTCAATGCATATATCACAAATTGAACCTTGGACGTTCTTCGCAAAACAAAACAGAAAAGGAAAACCATTGGCAATTTTAACTGAAAATGTATTTGTATTGATTTTTTGAATTTGCCTGTAAAATATGTGTTTATGTACAAGAGGCTGACGTCCTAGTAAGCGAACGCCGCCGAGCAAAAGAGTTTATACAAATTTTGTACAAGAGAAAATAAAACAGCTGCGTGAAATGAATGATCCCACTGGGTTTCAACTCTGCTATTGCCTTTATATCTCCGAGCGTCTCATCACTTGATGACCTTGGTTGAAGATGAAGCTGACTGATCGATGCCGTTTGAACTTGATGTGGATACCGGATTCTGGATGCAGGGTGATCCGATGAGACATAGCATTATGCTTTATCCCTAACTTTTGCCTGGACCGCCCTTTCGGGTTTTCAGTCCACCGGGATACCCATTTTTGCCCAAGCCGCCTTTTCAGGTTTTCGACTTGCCGGGTGTACAGATTTTTTTCATTTCATCCCTTCATTTTGCCCGAACCCTTTTGGTTCGTCGGGAAGCCCTAATTTTTGCCTAGGCATGTCAGCCTAGCCGGTCTTTTTTATGCGTAGTATCTTTTTACTATGTCTGCATTGGCGGGGTGAGGAAGGTCGTCACCATCCATGTTGGTTAAAATCATGGCTCCTCCTAAGAACACATGTTTAACCACAAACGGCCCTTCATACGTAGGGGTCCACTTGCCCCTTGGATCACTCTGAGGAAGGATGATTCGCTTGATTACCAGATCCCCAACTTGATATTCCTGTGGTCTGACCTTTTTGTTAAATGCCCTGATCATCCGCTTTTGGTACGTTTGACCATGACAGATAGCAGCAAGCCTCTTTTCATCAATAAGGTTTAACTGATCAAGTCGTGTCTGGATCCAATCATCTTCGTTCAGATTTGCGTCCTTCATTATCCGGAGAGAGGGTATTTGCACTTCGATCAGTAAGACTGCTTCCATACCATAAACCAAGGAGAAAGGAGTTGCCCCGGTTGACGTCCTGGCTGAGGTACGGTACCCATGTAGAGCGAACGGTAACATCTCGTGCCAATCTTTATAAGTCACTGTCATCTTCTGCACGATTTTCTTGATATTTTTATTTGCTGCTTCTACAGCCCCATTCATCTTCGGCATGTAAGGAGAAGAGTTGTGGTGCTGTATCTTAAACTGCTCGCAGAGCTCAGTGATCATCTTGTTATTGAGATTGGTACCGTTGTCTGTAATAATTCTCTCAGGGACGCCGTATCGACAGATCAGGTTATGCCGAATGAACCGTGCCACAACAGTCTTGGTTACCGTAGCATAGGAAGCTGCTTCGACACATTTCGTGAAGTAATCAATCGCTACCAGGATGAAGCAATGTCCATTGGATGCCGTAGGTTTAATCTCATCGATCATATCTATGCCCCACATTGCGAACGGCCAAGGCGCAGTCAGAACATTGAGGAACAGGAGGGACATGCACCTTGTCTGCATATACCTGGCACTTATGGCATGTCCGAGAGTGTTGGTAGCAGTCAGCTTCCATTGTGGACCAGAAATACCCTGCCCGAAGGATCTTCTTCGCCATAGTGTGTCCACTGGAATGTGTACTAAAGGTCCCTTCATGTAGCTCTTCCATGATCCTTTCTGCTTCATTCTTATCCACGCAATGCAGTAAGGTCGAGTCATTGTTTCGCTTGTACAGGATGCCGTTGCTAAGGAAGAACTTTGCAGCGAACCTTCTCAGAAACTTTTTATCATTGACAGATGCACCTTCAGGGTATTCCTGAGCTTCCAAATATCTCTTCACCTCATGGTACCAAGGCTTCTCAGTCACCAACTCAGTCTCGAGATCGCAACAGTATGCCGGTTCGTCCAGTTTCAAGATGATGATCCGGGGAGCCTCATTGTCCCATTTGACCTTAAACATAGAAGACATTGTAGCTAACGCGTCCGCTAACTGATTCTCCTCTCTTGGGAAATGTTCAAAGGTTATCTTTGTGAAGTGGGGGATCAATGTCAACACACATTCTCTGTAAGGAATAAGATTTGGATGTTTCGTATCCCACTCTCCTTTGATCTGATTGATCACGAGAGCGGAATCTCCGAAGACACTCAGAAACTTGATCCTTAAGTCGATCGCAGCTTGAAGACCCATGATGCACGCCTCATACTCTGCCATGTTGTTGGTACAGTTGAAACATAGCCGGGCAGTGAGCGGAGTATGAGTGCCTTGAGGGGATATGCTTATAGCGCCGATGTCGTTACCCAAAGCATTGGAGGCTCCGTCAAAGTGCATAGACCATCGGGATCCTCCCTCAGGTCCTTCATCCGGTCCAGGTACTTCACAATCAGTCACTATCATGATGCTCTCGTCCGGAAACTCAAAGTTCATTGACTGATAGTCGTCTACTGCCTGATGTGCCAAGTGGTCTGCCAATACACTTCCCTTGATGGCTTTCTGGGTTGTGTACTGAATGTCATATTCCATCAAGATCATTTGCCATCTTGCTATTCTCCCAGACAGAGCAGGCTTTTCAAATATGTACTTTATGGGATCCATCTTTGAGATCAACAAGGTAGTGTGAGTCAGCATATACTGTCTCAGCCGGCGAGCAGCCCATACCAAAGCGCAGCAAGTTTTCTCAAGCAGTGAGTATTGGGTCTCGCAGTCGGTAAACTTTTTGCTAAGGTAATAAATGGCATGCTCTTTTCGGCCAGACTCGTCATGCTGCCCCAGCACACACCCCATCGAGTTGTCAAGTACTGTCAGGTATAGTATCAGAGGTCTCCCCTCAACCGGTGGCATAAGGATGGGTGGTTCTTGGAGGTACTCTTTGATTCTGTCAAAAGCAGTCTGACATTCATCATTCCAACGTACTACCTGATCTTTCTTTAGCAGCTTGAAGATTAGTTCACAGGTGACAGTTAGGTGCGAGATGAAGCGAGCAATGTAATTCAGGTATCCTAGAAAGCCTCTGACCTCTTTCTCTGTCTTAGGAACTGGCATCTCTTGAATGGCTTTAACCTTGGCAGGGTCCACTTGAATACCCTTATCACTTACAAAGAAGCCTAGCAACTTCCCAGATCTAACCCCGAAGGTGCACTTGTTCGGGTTCAACCTCAGCTTGTACAACTTCAGACGGTCAAACAATTTCTGCAGATGATCTAGGTGTTCTTCCTCAGTTTGGGACCTTGCAATCATGTCGTCAACATACACTTCTATCTCATGATGGATCATGTCATGAAATAAAGCAACCATGGCACGTTGGTAGGTTGCCCCAGCGTTCTTTAGTCCAAAAGGCATGACCTTATAGCAGAAGGTGCCCCACTGAGTAACAAATGTAGTCTTTTCCATATCTTCAGGAGCCATCTTGATCTGATTGTAACCTGAAAAGCCATCCATGAAAGAGAACACTTTGTGCTGAGCAGTATTATCAACAAGGACATCAATGTAAGGTAGAGGGAAGTCATCTTTGGGGCTGGCCCTGTTCAGATCCCGGTAGTCGACGCACATTCTGACCTTACCATCCTTCTTTGGTACCGGCACTACATTAGCAACCCACTGAGGGTAAGAAGTTACTGCGAGAAACCCGGCATCAAACTGTTTCATAACCTCGGCTTTGATCTTCTCAGACATCTCTGGACGCATACGGCGGACCTTTTGCTTAACCGGAGGGCAGTCTTCCTTAGTAGGCAAATGATGGACCACAATATCGGTATCCAACCCGGGCATGTCTTCGTAGGACCAGGCAAATATCTCCACATAATCATGTAGCATCTGAGTCAACCGTTGCTTCACGCTGAGCTCTAGGTTGGCACCAATCTTAACTTCCTTCCTGTCTGTATCAGTACCTAGGTTTATTTTTTCCACTGGCTCTTCGTGTGGTTGAATTGCCCTTTCTTCCTGAAGTAACAGTCTTGCAAGCTCGCCAGGCACTTCGCAATCCTCTTCACCTTCGTCTTCGGCTAAGTTGATCGGATTTTCGAAGTCATAACTGGCAGTAGCAGAGTCGTTACCAGTGAGATCCAGAGTGGATTGAAACCTGTATGAGTGAGTGTGTGTAAATACAACTGTTTTGAAATATATAAAGGAAGGAAAGACAGAAAAGGAGCATAAGATTTGAAATTCGAGAAAACGTCCAAGATTTTTATTTATGATATATGAAATGACAATTTATATGCCCTCACAAATGAAGCCAACGGTGCCCCGGGTAAGACACCGGGCCATAAAGTTTTAATTGTTTATTACAAATAACAAAACAAAGAAGTTTATTACTGCATAACAAAGGTAACAGGAGTATAGTCCTTGGCAATCCAATTGGTCAATCTGCCATCAGTTGTCGGGTAGATCCAGCTATTGAACTCAGCTTCATCCACTTCATTATCCTCCCCAACAGCATTCACTCCTGGATTGGTAATGAGCACAGGAGGTCTTCTGGTCTTTGCCTTCCGCATAGCTTTCTGTCCCTCTGCAGTAAAACCCAGTCCGAACTTGTCAGTTTTCTGTGTAAAATCGGGAAGCCTGACCCAGTTAGCACATTCACCTTTCTGAATCACAGCCCGGGCATCCTTTAGGGAAGCCATCTTCAAAGGAACATCCTCTTCGACCACTGTTTCTGCTGCTGCTAAAATTGGAAGTACCTCTTCGAAATGCTGAAAGGGGGTTTAAATAAACTCCCCGTCCATCTCAATATATCTGAAGGAAATCAAATGGCTCACCATATACTCCTCCTCTCCCTGCACAGTGACAATCTTCCTTCTGACAGGGTTCCTTCTGACAGGGTACTTTAGCTTCTGGTGCAAGGTAGAGGTCACTGCCCCAGCTTTGTGGATCCAAGGTCGACCCAGTAGACAAGAATACGATGGATGGATATCCATCACATAGAAGGTAGATTCGAATACTTGAGAGCCCACACGAATAGGAATGTCGACCTCTCCATGAACCATCCTCTTGGGACCGTCAAAGGCTCTGACGATGATATTGCTAGGTTTCAGTTCCAGGCCTTCACAATCCAAACGGTCTAAGGCTTTCTTGGGTAGCACATTTAGGGAAGAACCAGTGTCCACCAACACGTTCGCCAGAGTAGTGCCCCTGCATTCGATAGAGACATGTAGGGCGTCATTGTGGTCCCTTCCCTTGGCAGTAAGGTCAGCATCCGAGAAACCCAAACCATTGTCCGCTGTCAGATTTGCTACGCAATCAGTGAACTGAACTGCAGATGTCTCCTGTGGCACATGGGCCGTCTTGAGGAATGAAATCAAGGCCTTAGCATGGGCCTCTGAACACAGTAGTAAGGAGAGCATGGAGATTTTGGAGGGCGTATGCCCCAGCTGCTCGACAACATTAAAGTCACTCTTCTTAATTATTTTCAAGATTTCCTCCATTTCTTGTTGGGAGGCCTCAGCATTTACAGGTATTGGTGCCTCCATCCGGGCAGGCTCATCTTCAATCCCTTTGCCCCGAGCATTAGATGACTCGGCAGCAGGGGAAACGACTTGATTAGAAACAGGAACAGGTACACTTGTAGGTGTTATAGTAAGGGGTCTTCGAATAGCTGGCGGTGCAATGTCAGGCGAGAAGAGCCTGCCACTGCGGGTAACCTTAGCTGGACCAGTAATATTGTTGATACTGGTGCCAGTGTTGAACTCTTGCTTGATTCCATTCACATACACATCTGCCCCATAGTGCCAGGGGACGACCTTATCAGATTCGTAGGGGAGAGGCCCCGGAACAGTAATAACAACAGGTGCGACAGTCATGATTTGAACAGGCTTCCTTGGGAGAGCCTTGATTGGATTATTGAAGATTGTAACCACAGAAACTTCTTCTACCGGAACCAACCGAACAGCAGTCTTCTTGAACAGAATTTCCTTGTTGTCCATTAGGCTTTGGATGCCCAACTTCAGCAAAGGACAACCAGATAGGGAAACAGCACAGAACAGGCAACCCTCACTGCAACCCGGAAATAAACTAGCCAGCAGTAGGTTCCTCTTGACAGTCATTAAGGGAGTGGCTAGATCATTCACAGAAACGGCGTATACATCTTCATCAACAACATTTACTCCATGCTGGGGCATAGGAGCAGTCACCATATTCGGCCTTTCAGGCGCTTCAAACTGTATCTCTTTTGCATCGATAAGGTCTTGCACCTTATTCCTCAAGGCCCAACAGTCATCAATGGAATGCCCCGGGCTATCGGAGTGATAAGCACAGCGGACATTTGGATTATATTTGGGAGAAGCAGTGTTCACAACTTTAGGGGCCTCTCTGACAGTTACTAGGTTGGTGGATAGCAACTGTGGCAAGATCTGCGATAGGGTCATACTCAAACGGGTAAACTCTCTCCGGGGTCTTTCAGCCCTTTGAGGATTGGTTTTCCGAGGAGCGGCAGCAGGCTTAGCAATCATCACCGCGTTGACAGATTGGCGGCGCTCAGATTTCTCTTGTCTTCTGGACCCGTATACAGCACTGGCCTCCTTCTTGAAGGGCTTCTTTTCAGAACTTGACGATGCACCCTTCTGAATTTTACCAGACTTCAACCCAGCCTCAATTCTTTCTCCAGTCAGAATAAGATCAGTGAACCCTGCAGACGAATTCCCGATAAGATGGTTGAAAAATGGCCCAGATAGGGTCCCCAAGAACATGTCTACCAACTCCCGATCAGTCAACGGAGGCTGCACCCTGCCAGCCAGATCCCTCCACTTTTGTGCGTATTCTTTAAAACCTTCACTTGAACCTAGCGACATACCCTGGAGTTGGGTACGTGTAGGGGCAAGGTCGGCATTATATTGATACTGCTTATAGAAAGCAGTAGCCAACTCCTCCCAGTTACGAACCTTGGTCCCATCCAGCTGATAGAACCATTCGAGATGAGTCCCTGAAAGACTCTCCTGGAAGAAGTGGATCCACAAGTTCTTGTCCATTGAGTACGGCTGAATCTTCCGCCTGTAAGACCTGAGGTGTAGCTTGGGACAAGACGCCCTGTCATATTTGGTAAAAGATGGTGCTTTGAACTTATGAGGAATGATCACACCAGTAGACAAACCCAAGTCTCCGAAATCCAGCCCAGGCACTTGTTGGATCTCCATAGCATTCAGTCTGTCCTCCAACTGCTTATATCTGTCTTCTGCAGGAGGATATTGTTCCTCATCAAAATCAGCCTCGTTGTCGGAGACTACCGGACATGGACCTTTTCCCCCTTGGGGACTACTCTTGCCAATAGAAGAACCAGCCTCTTCATTCTGTAGAGTATTGCCAAACCTTCGGCCCGAGTTGAAAAGAACAGTTCTTCTCTTCTTCTTCTTTTCCTTCTTCAGGAGCAGAGCCTTCAGCTCTTCTTGGCCCTGAGCCAAACCCATGATTAGTTCCTGAAATTGCGCATTCTGCGCCTGAAGAGCCTTGATGGACATCTCGGTTGATGATGAGTCAGGATTCATGATGCTGAAATAAACAGCGAAGAACTGTGAGCAACCTGAAAAGAAGAAAAACTACTATGCACATGATGAATGATATGTGTTTATGCAATGCATTCGAGGGTTCGAAAGTTCAAATTTGTTGTAGACATAAAAGAACACACGTTATCATTAAGGAAACAATTGTTCAGTACATCAAAGCCTCATGGGCACAAATTACAAAGCAAATCAATCCCAAAAGACACTACGCATCCTCTTTGGAGCTATGTAGGTGTTGAGATTCCTCTCCTCATGCAATAGGCGGGTGAGCTCTAAGACCTTCTTTTCACTAGCATGTAGACTGGTCTCAAGAGAATTCCGTTCTTCCTTAAGCTGGATCCAGCTCTTCTGCATTTCTTCCCAGGATGTGGGCATGTCAGGATGCTGAATGGTGTAGGACACTTCTCCTTCCAAGACTGGCTCTTTGATCACATGGAGCATATGAGGATAAGGCATTACTAACTTCTGGGAGAGGGCTCGTACCCACTTGAGATAAGGTTCCAACGGGATGGAATTCCTGTGCCCCAGTGTCTTACTATCTATCCTACTTGGCATCCTCCAAGCTCTGATAAATCTCTGGCGAAGTCCTTGTGCATCGTTGTCGAAGTCAAAAACTATGTCAGGAATTAACATGTCATGAGGACCATCCCTCCGAGCATAACCAAACTGTCTCCAAGCCAGGCATGGGCTGTAAGTAATACCTCCTCTGATTCCAAGTAAAGGAACATTAGGGTACTCCCCGCAACGATCAATGATAGTGACATCCTCTCTGGACCAAGGGCACCAATGTATATCTGCATGTGTGAGAGTCATCAACCGTTGTGACCACCTCAAACCCCGCTCATTCTTCAAAACTGATTGTGGAAGGTGCGAAATAAACCACCTTCCCAGGAGAGGAGTGCAACACATAAGGACACCTCTTTTTCTCATGGTTCGAGTGTAACATGAGTGAAGGATGTCCCCCAGCAACGTAGGTATAGGATTCTTGGACATGAAGATCTGGACAGCACTGATATCTATAAGCTGATCTGGGTTAGGGAACAACACCAAACCATAGACAAGGAGGGCCACAATTTCTTCAAAAGCTTGTAAGTCAAGGGAGTTCCAACATTCATGGGCCTTCTCAAACAGAAACCTGGCTAAGAACCCTTTGATACCACTTCTAACTTCCCAATGTCCCTTGAGGTCAGATGATTGTAGGTGCAAGGCTTTAGCAATCTCTTCAAGTTTGGGTTCCTTTTCTGTACCGTTGTAGGGTAGTTGATCAAGGATAGGGATCTTCAGGAGCCGGGAGAACTCCTCCAATGTAGGTACCAACTGATAATCCAAGAAGGTGAAACAGTGATGCAGAGGGTCAAAGAACTGGAATAGGACCTTTATCATATCTTCCTCAATGTTGGTATTGACCAAGCTGATGAGTCTTCCATGTCTCTCACTGAATGAAGAGCTTTCGGGAATCCTGGATATAAGCTCCTTAAGCTGAGGAGGGATCTTTACAAGACTGATTTGAATTGTCTTTCTGCGAATAGTTTCCATGTCCTGCAAAACAAGAACAAAGATGAAGATTCGAACCCCTGAAATGGTTAGTCAATGCATATGATGCTGGATGATGTCATGATGCTATGATTAAATACACCACAAATATTTACAAAGACAAACATGTAAGGCACACAAGTCACACACGACAAGCCCTTAGGGTTTAGGCCAGCATGGGGTCTGGGTAGTACCCTCTTGAAGTTGGTGGGTTCAACCTGTCCTATTAGAAGTAACCTGGTTCTAAGGGTCCCAATATCACGGGATTGCTTTCATTGTTCATCGTTTCGATTTAGCCACTGAACTGGCGACCGAAATATTCCAGGAAAGCAACCCTCAATTGAGTGTAGTATCGAGTATCAACCAACCTCGGACTGCACCAAAGTCAGTTATCTCACTACCCTAAAGAGGCCAAGATAGTTCAATTAAGGTTCCTAAGGTCTGTTGATGCTTCACGACACCACGCGGAGGCCCCGTACTCTCCTTGACTGAACTCAAGGGTTACCGGTACACACCAAAGTGCCACATCAACGTAGCAGACTGTTTCAACCATGTCGGTATACCCCGCACAGTTCCCTCACAGCCTTGTTGCTACTTTCTAAGAAGGTATCCCCAGATCCGGGTTAGGATCTATAGAACTCCTAAGACAGTCCCACAATTTAAAGCAAGCAAAGAAAGCAATTGAAAACACAATTATGAACTAACCCTAAGGTACACCTCACTTTAAGTTTATTCCCCAGCAGAGTCGCCAGTTCTGTGATCGGTGGATCTGGAACTGACTGTTTAACGCTGGTTCGCGAAATGTCGCGGAAGGAGGAGTCGCCACCGTCTTTTATTTTCTCCAAATGGAAAGGACAAAAGCACAGAAAAATTCCTTAAAGAGATTGCTCTCGGTTCGGGAGGTAGGTTATAGAAAGGGAAGGTGTTAGCACCCTTTCTATCCATGGTTATACATGGGCTCTTGGATACTTGCTCATTGTGTTTTCAAAAATGGTTTGTTTGCTTTTCAACTGTGGGTTTTAAAAAGTTTCTTTGAAAATTTCAGTTCGACTCTTGTATCGGTCCTCAAGAGTGTTTGAAAAAGTGCTTTCGAAAGCTTTTTGAAAAGGTGTCGGTGTGAAAAGTATTTTTTTGATTTGTTGAAATTAGAGCAAGTATCTAGAGTCGTCTACCTACACTAAGGAATTCGTCTGTGTAAATGTCCTTAAAGTAGTGCCATCCCACCATTGAGAGGTAGGTAGCACCACCGTTGGAGGTATTCGGGTCAATTCGAGGTTCGGGACATGGTGATCACCAGAGCAATAGGAAGACACCTTAGAAGCTACCCTCATGCCAGGTTCCCGGATCATGAGGACTTACTAAGACATCCTCTACTCGACGATCACCTTTCGAGGCAAGGCAATAGTGAGGCGTACCCTAGGGGTGGTGTGTGATTTGTGTGTCAGATTCATTTATTTTTGTCTTTTGTCAAGTCATGGGTGATCTGCGCTTTTGTTTTTATTTTAACATTCATTCTTGCATGCCATTATTAACAGTTAAAAAGATGCGGAAATTAAAAGTTCTAAACTATTACAAAGGCACGGGTCCACATCGCCAAATTAAAATCCAGGACCCGATTTGACAGAAAATAAAGAAGTAATGTGCGAGAAATATAAACTGTCCGAGTTACATGGCTTTGGGAGAATTACATCAATATTATACGAAATAAAATAAAATGTGCGAATCGAATTCAAATTGAAAGCGAGGGCGTTGGACCCTTTTTAAAGGAATTAAATTATTATTAAATTAATGAAATTAAAATGAAAAAAGAAATTATTTTTTGAGATTTTGGTATTTATGATTTTAATGAGAATTAAATGGAATTAAAATATTACTTAACCCTAATTCTAGTTTTTTTTATTTGTTAAGAAAATATGAAAATTACCTAAAATTAAATCTAATTAATTAATGCAATTTGATTTATAAAAATAGATAATTAATCATTAGTGATGAGAAAATAAAATAAAAAAGTAATTAAACTAATTAAACCTAATTCTACAAGTTTTTAATTTATTAAGAAAAGATATTAAAATTAACCCTAAATTTAAATCTAATTAATTAGTGAGATTTATTTACAAAAATATTAGTTAAATAAAATATATTTAATTTTTTTGTCTTTTCTGATTTTTTATTGTTTTTATATTTTTATGAAAATAAATTGGTTTAAAGAATTAAATTAAAAAAACTAATTAAAACAAAAATAGAAAAATATGAGAAAAGAATGAGATAGGCAAACCATGGGGGGTCTGTCCCCAATAGGAGGTTTTGTTCAGTAATTCAGGCCCATTAAGCTCCTGGCCTCGTTTGACTTTTGTGCTGGCATGCATGTGCGTTGACTAACATCCATGATGTTCTTCAAATTATGCCCCTTGGATTGGTCTTAGTAAGCACGTGGAAGGCCTAGATGTGGAGAGTATGGTGAACCCTTATAGTGAAACTACACAGAAGCATCGTTAGCAAAATAATATGGAAAGGGAGGGGGGACCTGGGATTCGAACCCAGGTCCCAGGGATTACCAATCACATGCCTTGCCAACTGCTCCAACTACGCTTTTTGTTTATAATATAACTAATAAATAATATGAAATAAAACAAGAATTAGTGGACAGATTAGCGCGAAGATTCAAATACTCCAATCGTTGCCTTACACATCACCGTCTTCTTCCTCGTTTTGTTTTTTTCCTGAAACATAAAAAGGTTAGCGGGGGTTTTAACCCCCCCCCCCCCAAAAGTGCACTTTTCAATAATAGCGAATAGGCTATGGTGCCATATAAATTAGGCGCGAGGGGTGTGTTGTATTCGTCCCAGCTCCCTGATTTCAACCATGGCATTGAGGTTCTCAAATTTTACAGTATTTAAAAACTCCTAATTTGAAAGTCATGTAACCCTAGCGTCCTTTAATGGTGATTCTTCATACAACGCGTAAAAACTCAATTAAAGCACACAGTTAGCTTTAGAATCAATCAATGAGTACAAATCAAGAATCAAAATGCATGGATATGGCCTGAATAATAAAACACTATTATGTAAAAAGAAGAACACAGTCTGACTTATAATTACCAATTCTTGATGTTTCAAGCTATGATTTTGATCCAGGCACCTTCCTTGATGTCTCAGCAAGACAATGGAACAATTATTTTGGCTTGAATCGCACTAGAACCTAGTTTTCAGTTTTGGAATTTCTTGTCAAAAACTCAAACTTGGTTATGGAGGTATGGCGCAGCTTGGAGGTTCTGAGGAGTAGGGTTTGCATGAGTATATATGTGTGAATGATTAGGGTTCAAAATTTGGTCCAAAGAATCAATGAATTGATGAGAAAATATTTGATTTCCATGCCATAATTTTTTCAATCTTTTTCAAGCTAATTTGATTCAAATCATGTCCAATCACCATGATTCTTTCCAAATCTGATCATGCACGAAATATTGAGTGTATTCCATGCATAAAAAGATTTAAAAACTTAGGTTTAGTATTTTCCACATATTTATTTTAATTAAATGAATTATTAGCATTTAAAAATTCAAATAAATAAAATAAAAATGATGAAAAACTTCCCTTTGGGCCAAATGGTCGTGCACATGCCTTGGATAATGATTCTTGGAAGAAAAAAGAGGCCCATTAGCATTTTTAAGACATTTGAAGCAAAGTTGACTTTTCAAAATATCCAAAAATTTCCCAACTTCCACAAAGCATATCTTGCTCAATTTTTAAGCTTTGCTCATGTTCTTGGACATTTTGGAAAGGTCTTTGAGTCCTCTAACCAATGCCGTTGGTCCCATGTCATTTTGATTTACCAATCTTAAGTTATGGCCTTTGACCTAAAGTCCCTTTTTGTTGACTTTTGAAAATGACCTATAATGTTGAAATTGATAACTTTTTGTGAGAGAATTTCTTGGACTTGAAGTGTGAAGAGGAGTTGTAGGAAATGTCTTTCTCTTCAAAATGAGCTTTGGATGGAATTTTTCTGATAATCCATGTGGAAGTTATGCCCTGGTCAAGTTACAGTTGACTTTTTCAACTGTCCAAATATGGAAACTTTTGCATCTTGAGACTTTTTGAGCCAAGCTTTGAGAATCATGATCAAGCATTGATCAAATGATGTTTGTGGCTTCAAAATGATATGTTGACCAAAAATTTGAACTTTTGACTGTCAAATGACCATTTTGACCCTACAGTTGACTGTAGTGCAATTAGGGTTTTTGACTGTGCAATTTTGTGCTGTAAGTCTTGAAACTTGGCATATGAATGCTTGACAATGTATAAGGGCATGTGGGACTTGTTTGGACCCTTGGAAACTTCATTTTCTTTGTCAGAACCAAAGCCCTAATTTTTGACTGTTTAGGAGGCCCTTGAACTGTGCAACCCTTGGGGAATTTTGAGGCATGCTCTTTGCAAATTTTGAAGAATATGGGAGGGCAAATTTTGGGGTACAACAATGAACACACAAGGAAAATGCAGAGAAATATTTGTGAGATTGTAAGAAACGGTAAAAGATTAATGAGAGAAGTTAACGTGCTTAAATAGATTTCAAAATGCTTTTTGAAAGTGTAAACGGTTTCAAGAAAGAGAAATAAAATCATGATTACGTTTTAAAAACATGATTACTTTCATTTAATGCTTGCTGATTTTGGGGGATTTGAGAAAGATACTTGAAACGGTTACCAGACATGTGTCTCAATGCACCCAATCAGCATTTTGCCTTCTCAGAAGCGTGCACGCGTTCTGCTTCAGAGATTTGCTGATGATTGGATGACACTTGTTTAATTTAGTGAGCAACACGTTTATCCTTAAGCTGAAACGCTCAGATCTTTAAGAATAGCATCTGATACAATCTGCATGTTCTATCTTTCTGAAAAGAGATTGATCAGAAGTTCACAGTAAAACAAATACATTCTGAAGATAAATATATAGAATTAAAGCATTTTCACTCTGGGCAGATTTTCATACTGAGATGTTTCAGAATGAAATTGAACCTATCTTCAGAAAGGGGTTTAGTGAAGATATCAGCACATTAATGGTCTGTATCTATAAATTTTAAGTTCAAAATTCCTTTCTGAATGTAGTCCCTAATGAAGTGATGTTTTATTTCTATATGCTTAGCTCTAGAATGTAAAATGGGATTCTTACTTAAGCAGATAGCAGAAGTATTGTCACAGAGTATAGGGATGTTACTCTCAAAAATCTGGAAGTCTTAAAGCTGACTTTTCATCCAGAGCCTTGTGTGCTACATCCTGCTGCTGCTATTTACTCAGCTTCTGCTGTTGATAGCGCAATTGTGGATTGCCTTTTGCTGGACCAAGAGATCAGATTTTCTCCCACAAACTGGCAGCTTCCAGAAGTACTTTTACGCTCTACTCTGTCTCCAGCAAAGTCAGCATCGCAGTAGCCTACTAAGCTGTAATCACTAGATTTTCTATAAAATAAACCCAGATTAGTAGTACCTTTCAGATACTTGAAAATTCGCTTAACAACTGTTAAGTGAGATTCTCTAGGATCTGATTGGAATCTAGTACAAATACATACGCTGAATAAGACATCAGGTCTTGAAGCTGTCAGATAAAGGAGAGAACCAATCATACCTCTGTAGACCTTCTGTTCTACCTTTTTGCTTACCTCTTCTCTTTCCAGAATGCACGTGGGATGCATTGGAATCTTTGATGGCTTACATTCTGAGAGGTCAAATTTCTTCAGAAGATCTCTGACATATTTGCTCTGATGAATGTAAGTTCCCTCTGGAGTTTGATTGATCTGAATTCCTAGAAAGAATTTCAGTTCCCCCATGAGGCTCATCTCAAATTCTGCCTGCATACACTTAGCAAATTTTCTTCCAAGAGAAGGATTAGTAGATCCAAAAATAATATCATCAACATAAATTTGACAGACTAAGATGTCATTCTTAACTGACTTACAGAATAAGGTAGTGTCCACCTTCCCTCTGGTGAATTCATTTTCTAACAGAAAGTTACTTAGTCTTTCAAACCAAGCTCTGGGAGCTTGTTTCAGACCATATAGTGACTTCTTTAGTTTGAAAACATGTTCTGGATGTTTTGTATTTTCAAAGCCAGGGGGTTGGTGTACATAAACCTCTTCTTCTATATAACCATTTAAGAATGCACTCTTGACATCCATCTGATACAGAGTGATGCCTCTATTGATAGCAAATGAAATTAAAAGTCTGATAGATTTTAACCTGGCGACTGGAGCAAAGGTTTCTGTATAGTCTATCCCCTCTTGCTGACTATAACCTTGTGCTACCAGTCGTGCTTTGTTTCTGATGACTTCACCTTGTTCATTAAGCTTGTTTCTGAACACCCATCTTGTTCCAATGACGTTGAATCCTTTTGGTCTTGGAACCAGATCCCATACGTCATTTCTGGTGAATTGATTAAGCTCTTCTTGCAATGCTAGAATCCAGTCGTTGTCCAGAAGTGCTTCATCAATAGAAGAAGGTTCAATCTGAGAGTTTTGTAAAAAAAATTCTAATTTTGAAATTTTATTTCTCAGCTCAGAATTTTCCAATTTGAGACTCTCAGTCTTATCAGAGTCAGATTCAAGATTCCTTTTCAGGTTTCTGAATTTAACTCTAATCTGCTGGTACCTTTCCAGAATTTCATTAAGGCTTTCAGCAAGTTCAGCCTTGGTAAAATTAACTGCAAAGTCAGGAAATACCTCTTCAGTATCTGATTCTGAGTCTGATTCAGAAGCTTCACTATCTTCTGAAATGTTGGCCATGAGAGCTATGTTTGCTCTCTCATCATCTGATTCTGAGTCAGCTTCAGACGAGTCAGAGTCATCCCATGTAGCCATGAGACTTTTCTTCTTTTCTCTTCCAAACTTCTTTTTGGGCTTTTCCCTCTGAAGCTTTGGGCAGTCACTCTTGTAGTGTCCTTGCTCATTGCACTCATAGCAAATGATGTCCTTGGTGTTTGGCTTTCTGCTTCCTGAGGAGCCTTCAGATCTTCTGTATCTAGAGGAAGAATCTGTCCTTCTGTATCTGGAAGAAGACTCGTTCTGATCAGATCTTCTGGGATTCCTGAACTTCCTTTGCCTCTGCTTCAATAGTTGATTCACTCTTCTGGAGAGGAGAGAAAGTTCGTCTTCTTCTGATGAGGATCCATCAGATGTTTCTTCAACTGCCTGCAAAACTTTAGATTCATATTTTTTGTTATATTTTAATGCTAAAGGCTTACCTTTCTTCTGGGGTTCATCAGCTTCTAGCTCTATCTCATGACTTCTGAGGGAGCTGATAAGTTCCTCCAGCGAAATTTTGTTGAGATCTTTTGCTAGCTTCAGAGCTGTAACCATTGGCCTCCACTGCTTTGGTAAGCTTCTGATGATCTTCTTGACGTGATCAGCAGTAGAGTATCCTTTGTCCAGAACCTTGAGACCAGCCACCAGAATTTGGAATCTAGAGAACATTGTTTCAATGGATTCACTTTCTTCCATTTTGAATGCCTCATACTTCTGAATGAGCGCAAGAGCTTTAGTTTCTTTGACCTGAATGTTGCCCTCATGCGTCATTCTGAGTGAGTCAAAAATGTTCTTTGTTGTGTCTCTGTTAGAGATCTTTTCATATACAGCATAAGAGATGGCGCTGAGGAGGATGGTTCTGGCCTTGTGGTTATTTTTGAAGTCACGCTTTTGTTGGTCAGTCATTGCTTTCCTATCAATCTTCTGACCGCTTGCATTCACAGGGTGCGTGTATCCATCTGTCACCATTTCCCACAGATCAGCATCATGTGCCAGAAAGAAGCTTTCAATTTTGTCTTTCCAGTAATCAAAATTTTCTCCATCAAAGACTGGAGGTTTGCCGCTGAATCTGTCTCTGTCTTCATTGTTGTCATTGCTGGTGTGATGATAAGTTCCTGCCATTGTGTTTTTCTGACGCTGGATCTTGTACTGACACGGTTAAGTGTTTTAGCTCAGAACCAGGCGCTCTGATGCCAATTGAAGAAGTGAAAAACACAAGAAGGGGGTTGAATTGTAAAACTGAAAAACAATGCAATGAACACGATATTTTTATCCTGGTTCGTTTGATCTCAAACTACTCTAGTCCACCCGTCAAGGTGATTTCGCCTCTCTCCAACGAGGTCTTAATCCAATATATTCAACTGAATATTACAATCTGCTTTAACAACTGCTAAAGCTTTCTTGATGCAAACCACAAACCGGTTTGTCAAGGAATCACTTTCTTACAAAGAATTGAAATCTAGGTGTGTGAATGTTTTCTACAAAACTGTTTATCACAACTGTGATACTACACAACTTAAGCTTATGGAAACTAGATTGCTAAAATAACTGAATAAGAATTTGGAGCTTTTAGCAAACTGAGAGTAAGGAAGATGATGATTAGCTTTTAGGCGTGTAGATTGATGTAGAGCATTAGCCAATTCAATCTTCATTGACTTGTTTATATAGCATTGAAATTGATGAACGTTGGAGCAATAATTATGATTCAATGCCAATAACAATCTTTCCTTATTAAGCAAATCTTGTCTGGAATGATGCCGTTGGTAATAACTCATCTTTAATGTACAGTACCGTTGCAACTAAAGCGTGTTCTGGCTTTGGCTCATTCTGACGCTGCTTAAGTGCTGATGAACTGTTGTTGTCTTTATCAGAGTTCAGAGTGTTGAGCGCAATTCTATTCATCAAGCTTCGGCATAAGCGTTAGTTGTTCTTCTGATTCTGGTATCTGATATAGCATCATATGATGTTGATGTTGATATCTAATTTTCTGATGCTGATGAGGATGTTCTCATGCTGATACCTATCAGAGTTTCTGTAAAATAGAAAGTAATTTTTAGGTAGCAAATAGTTCTTACATGAATCACATAATTAATATATCTTTTCATTTTGTTATCATCAAAACTTAAACTTAGGGTAGTAGATTCAAACTTTGTTCTAACATAGTCTTCAGGACTTGGTTGTAAAAACTTGTTTTTCTTCAGATCATCAGAACCTGTTCAGCACAACCTTGTCTTCTTAATCTTCCAAACTTGTAACATACAAAAGTAAAGCTTTAGAAGGATTTAAAAGCTTAACCACAAAGTAACGATAAGAACCACTTGTATTAACTTTCCTTAGACACCTTGCATAAGACGTATGCATAATCTTTACTTCAATTATAACACGTAACCAAATGTTTTCTTATAGAGTGTTTATGCTAAGAACTCGATGACGTCACACGCCTTGTACCAGAGTTAGAACATTATAGAAGCAGTTACACACTAGAACAAAACCATTAGAGTATAAAATTGTTCTCTATGATATCATGTAATGTTATCATCAAAATCCTAAGGCCAGATGTAGAAATACTTCTTGTTCTTATAGTCAGAAGCGTTGGAAAGTTTATTCAATGATCTATATAACAATTCCTAGATATCAATGCTTGAATACCTACAAAAATGAGACAAAATAAATTAAACTCAATGATATTTACACAATAATGCAATAAATACACTATAACATAAACTATACCGAATATATACTAAAGTTGAGGTTTATTGACAAAAATTAAATGAATTAAGTCGATGAATGCTAATTATTCACACTCAAATTCACAAAAATTTAGCACTCATCAGAGGGTCAAGCTTAGTGAATAGAAGATATCCATCAACAGGTATCCTTTGATTCTATACGCTTTGCAAGTCAATAGGAGTACTTAGTTTGACCATAAACCATGATTTATAAAAAATATTCATGCTCTTGAGATTATTATTATTGAAGGGTTTTCCAGTTTCTGAAGCTACTTCTTCAATGAGATTTAGTTTGGTTATATGATCTATAAGACCACTTTCAATCATAAAGTCTGATATGAGTCTCCCCAGAGGGATGTAATTCTTCTTGAACTTCCCAGTTTCATCGCTTCTAGTTTCTATAATGGAGTCTCTTAGATAGTTGAAGAGAAGAGATGGAATGTATCTTTTCTCCCTTTATCAGATAATACAATATGTATTTCTGATCAGCATTGGCATAATAAGAAGAACTATTTGCTGGTCTGTGGTGCATGCACTCCAAAATGATCATGAACCAAACACGAAGTTTCTTGGGAAGTTCCAAATTCTTAGAAGACCTTCCCTCAGATACAACTTGCTTTCTTTCTATATAGATAGACAAATTTATCACATTAATCATATATTTTGATTTAGAGTTTGCATGATAAACGTGTTTCCCTCTCACACTTTCCGTCTCAAGCAAGGTAGCAATAGACCTTTCAGTAATGACAACTTTTACATCCAGAACTTGGGATAAAATGTATTTGTCATCATATTTTGCAAATATCCAGAATTCTTTTATCAACTTGGTGTAGATAGGACCGTAAAGACGTTTGAAATACTTACCCCAACCTTGATTATTAAGTTCCTCAGTTAAATCCAACCCATTTTATTTTAGGTTTTCAAAATCCACGAGAAGTTCATGGAATACGTCTATCTAAGCAGCAGGCATTGACAGATGAACATGATCAGGATGCTCAAGGATGTGTTGTTCATGAGGTTTTTGAAATGTAGACAAGGATTGTTGCAAAGTTGAAGATTCTGGAGATTATAACTTGTAACCATTTGTTGGGAAGATTTATCTTGTTGAAGCAATTCTTGAGAGAAATTGAAAACTTGTTGTTGTTGGGCATCCATGGATGAAGATGATGAGAGAATATCTTTTAGGGTTTTAGGTTAAAAATATTTAAAGTGTGGGAAGTGAGGTAGCATAGCGTGTGAAGATGAAGAGAGTAAGTATTTATAACATAAATTGAAATGATTACTTAACATAGAAATTGTACAAAATGGGAGTAATGATGACTTTGAACCTAATCTCAAGAAAATTCCATTATGACTGACACCATAGATCATGGAAGCCATTTTTCTTCTATCTATGTTGTTGTTTCATAATTTCTAAAATGCCTTATCATATTTTTATAAGATGCTTTCAGAAGATGGGGGAGCTTTAGAAAGAGTTTCTTCAAGTTTTAAACTTTTTTTGTTTAAAAAAGCATTTTATTTTTCTAGAATAAAATTTTCTCCTTTTTGTTCAGAAACTTATTTCTCTAGCTTGCCATACTCTTCAATTTCATATTCATGAACTTTCTGAAGGTTCTTGAATTTTCGTTGAAGGTTTTGATACCTACTCAGATATTCTGATAGACATAATTCTAAATCAGCATGATAAAGTTCAGAAAATACCTCTTCTGAATCAGACTCAGTTTCCATTGTGTTTCCTTCTGACGTGGTAGCCATAAATACCATGTTAGCATCCTCTTTTTTAGATTCTGATCTTTCAGAGTCAATTTGATCCCATGTTGCCATTTGACCTTTCTTCTTCCCATTGAAGCTACTTTTCTTGAATCTTTCTTTTCTGGTTCTTTCTTTCTTCAGCGTTGGACATTCATTTTTGTAGTGTCCAGGATCCTTGCACTCGTAGTATGTTACTTCCTTGCTTGCTCTTCCTCTTGCAAATGTTTCTGGATGATCTCGCCTATTTTTGGATCCTCTGAAGTTTTTTTTTATTTCTTCCAGAGTTGCTTGACTCTTCTGGATATAAGGGACAATTCATCTTCGTCATCAGAAACTTCATCGTTATAATCTTCTACTTCTTCACTTGGAAGGCTTTGTAATTTTTTAACTTGGTTCTTTCTGATCTTGATCTTAGAGTAACAAATTTTCCTCTTTTCTGGGACTCATCTTCCTTTAACACTATTTAATGACTCTTAAAAGAACTAACTAACTCTTCAAGAGTTATTTTGTTTAGATCCTTAGCCATCCTCAATGCAGTAACCATAAGTCTCCATCTTTTAGGAAGACTTCTGATGATCTTTTTGACACTATCAGTTGCAGAGTAACCTTTGTCCATAACTTTAGGTCCTGCTACTAAGGTTTGAAACCTTTAGAACACAGTCTCAACAATTTCTTCTTCTTATTCCATATTGAAATTCTCATATATTTGGGTTAAGGCCAAAGACTTAGTTTCCTTGACTTGAGCATTGCCTTCACGTGTCATTCTTAACGAATCAAGAATATCCTTTATTGTTTCTCTATTAGTGATCTTTTCATATTCATTGTAATAAATAACATTGAGAGCAATACTCATGGATTTATGGTTATTCTTGAAATCACGCTTTTGTATATCATTCATTCTATTTTTGGGAATGGGAATACTAATTTCACTAACACGTGCCTCATAGACATTTGTGAAAATATCCCAAAGATCTATATCATAGCCTAGAAAGGAACTTTCTAATCTATCTATCCAGTAGTCAAATTTTTCTTCATCAAAGACATGAGGCTTAGCGTTGTAATTATATCTTTCATTTGAATGAGCATCAGCCATAAAAGTTTTTCTCACACTGGATCTCTCTACACGGTTAAGTGTTTGATTGAAAAATCAATAATAGAGTCAGAGCTCTGATACCAATTGAAGGTTGAGAAAAACACAAGAAAAATGGGTTTGAATTGGGTTTTTGAAAACCGTTTCTTTATAAATGCTTCACAAAAACAATCAAGATATACAAACTAAGAAAGAAAAATAACTCAATCAGTTTATACAAGTTTACCTTAAACAAGGCTACTCTTGTCCATCCGCCAAGATGATTTCTCCTTCAAAAAGAACTTAATCCATTAATCTCGAAAGATTAAAAACAAGCGTCTAAGATTTTATAAAAACACTTTATCCATCTCAAGTATACAGATTATCACCTAGTCACTTGAGAAACACAAATCTCAAAATATTTACAATCAAAAGTGTTTACAATAGTACTTCTAGAAAAGTAGATTTTACACTACAATGAAGAACAAATGTTTACACACAAATATGAGCAACAACTCTTTATGTTGAGATTTAGAATAAAATGATAGCACAAAAATGAGAAACAACTCTTTGCGTTGATTTTATCTTTGAAGAATATTTCTCAAGTTAGCTCTTTGCATAGTAATTCTTCTATTTTTTGTTTCAATATTTATTAATTCTTCTGCAAAATTTGTCAACATCTTCAATGATATAGTTACCTTTACATAGGATAATAAAGTAGACCGTTGTATAGTACAAAATGTCACTTTCATTTTCCAGCTACCATAACGGTAGAATGAGATCATGGGAGACAAATTCCTTTGGTCGTACAATTTATTCTTCACAATAGTGGAATAGGTACTTGTACTATTTGTAGTAATTCTTCTTGTGCAAGTTTTATTGATCTTATCTTCTAATGAATTACTTTTGATCTGAAGTAATAATGAAGAGTCCAAAAGAGATCACATTCTTGTTATTTGTCTTTTGATGGGATATTTCTACTATGAAATGATGATTAGTCCATAAGATGTCTCATTGTAACAGTGTTCCAATAGTATCAGAGTCTTTAGAGTCAGAACCACATCTTCAGAACTGGAAGCAAAAGCTTATATGAGGAACAAAACTTAACTTCTAAGCTGGAAGAAAAAGTGAAATTCTAGAACTTGCAACATAGATCACTATCTTCAAAACTTCAGAAGAACAAATTTCCATACATATCGTCTAACATCATACATCACAACTCCTCCACAACATATGAGCTACATAGATCAGACATGTCCAGTACTCCCCTTGTCACACATGATAGAGACTCCCCATTAAGGGAAAACCCAAATCACCAGAAAATCTAGTAAACCAAATATGAACTACCGAAATTTACATATCAGAGGCAACAACAAAACAAGATAAAGCAGCCTCACATTAGGATTTCCTCACATTAGACAAGATGTCATAATATCAGACAATACATTTTGCACACAAACTCCACCAGCAGTCAGCAGCAGCAGAAAGCTCCACACCAGCATGATAGACTATCATGCTCCCTATAAAAAGTTGCATCCAACAAGCAACCATAATCACTACTCTTTTCTTAGCAGTAGCACAGACCTATTAGTATTCCAAGTAACATATCAAAACATGTTTAATAACATAGGGACACACAGAAAAAACTAACACTTTAATCCTCTTTTTTTAGCAAAAACTTGACAAAAATTGGAGTAAATGTGAACAAAAATTGGAATCACACATACTGAACACAAGCAATAAACACAGATGGAAGCACAAATTGGAAACACACAACAGCAGGTGGAAACACACAAACTTCACCAAAATCAGGTGCTCATCCCTTTCTTCCCCGTGTCAAAGATCCTCCTGGACTCCTTGGTGTTGTCACCAGCCCTTTGCAAAGAGCTGTTGCACCCCAAAAATTTTCCTATTTCCATTACAATCCTTTAAGGCTTATGCTTCATCATCATACATTCATTTGCATTGCATTGATTCATCTATGTGGGATCAAGGGTTTTGATTGTGTGAGTGTG
This sequence comes from Vicia faba, assembly GCA_948472305.1. Lineage (NCBI taxonomy): Eukaryota > Viridiplantae > Streptophyta > Magnoliopsida > Fabales > Fabaceae > Vicia > Vicia faba. The sequence continues at coordinate 917,939,900 of OX451741.1, read as the reverse complement.
TGCTACTCATAGAAGAAGAATTGAGCTACATGGACTAGAAGTTTGAAAGTATTATCATCATGAGAATCATATCAATACACAAGGAATCTTTGTTCAATAGGTTCTCAAATTTTCTCAAAGGGATTAGGGTTTGACGTATTGATCATCATCTCCTATCATTTTTTATCCTCAACTAAAGTTTTGGTCAAAGTCAGTGTATGATTGACTTTCTGAGCAACATGATTCTATGTTGTGTTACTTGCTTCAAGGAATCCTCATTTGATTCATTTATCAATAAAATTTCATCATAAGATCCAATATGATTAAAGAAATTGATATTTTATTGGTATCTGAGAAAAAGTCAACAAAAAAGTTAAAATTGACCAATGTGTTTTTTACTCAAAGTTGAGGCCAAGAGTCAAGATTTGAGGAAATATGATCATTGGTTGAAGAAAATAAGAAGAAATGGTAAAAATTGAGTTTACTTGCAAAAGAAGTTATCCATGGGACTTGAAAATTTTCTAAGTATTGGAAATTTTTGTATTCATGTCATCAGCTTTGCAGCTTCATATCCCAGTCAATTGGGGTTGAAAATTTGCAAGCAAATGATCAAGGGAAAGAGGAAATGTGATACTTCAATTTTGGTATAAGACATCACTTCCTAAAAGTCCATGGTTAAGGATTTATGAAGCCTTAAAGTATGGGATTCATTCATTTTTGGTATTTATACACTTAGTGAAAATATGAGGTTTTTTATCAGTTTTGTTTACTTGACTTCTAAGCAAAATTTCCTTATGATTCAAGATTCAATTCAAGACATAACCAACATGAAAATTATAGATTTATCCATTTACTTTCCATTTATCACAAGGATGTTTCATTTGTTTCACTATAGTTTAAGATATCCTTTTGAGAAGTTGGGTACTTAGAGTTGTAAATGATTTTTACTTTGTGAAATTTTTGACATGTTTGTTCGGATGCCATCAAGCGTTTTTAAGGGCTATTCTCCCCATGTTCAAATATCCTTCTCATTTTGTCTCTGTTGTACCACACAATTTTCCCTCCCATTTTTCTTTAAAGCATTCTTTCAAGGCTCTTCTAATGGTCAAGACACTCAACGATTGGCTAGTCAAGACGCTCCTTCTAAGCCAAAGGCCCACAACTAGGGTTTGGAATTTATCAAAGAAATTTTCTTTGAAAAGGTCTAAAATGGCTTCAATAGTTCTTCATAGGTCCTCAATAAGGTTCATGTCAAGTTTCAAGCTCTACATCACAAATTTTCTCAATCAATGGCTCAAATGTTTGAAAATCAACTATATTGGTCAAAAAGTCATTTGTAGTCAATATACAATCAAACTTCAAGATTTTTGGTCAACATCAACATTTTGAAGTGATATTCATCATTTGATCAAGGATTGATCATGATCCTCAAGGAAAGTCCTCAGATCATCAAAAGTCAAGAATTGCCAAATTAGGGTTTCCTTAGGATAAGTCAACTGAACTTTGACCAGGCATAACTTTCACATGATTCATCAACTTTTCCCCAACCAAATCGCATTTTGAAGAAAATTCCTTTCTATAGAACTTTTCTTTTATTCTCAAGTCCAAAAGATGCTTCATTTGGAAGATATTATCTCATACATTATAGGCCATTTTCAAAAGTCAACAAAAGACACTTTTTGTCAAGGCAACTTACATCAAGATAAATTATTCAAAAGCAAAAATGACCAACATAGAGATTGTATAGGACATCTTTGGATTTCCAAAAAGTCCGAGATCATCTTCAAAAAGATGAAAATTGAGCAATTTATGAGTTGCACAAGTTATGGAATTTTGATGAAATTCAAGAAGTACAAATTGATCAAAATGGCTTTTTTAGAACAATGAGCCTACTTTTTGGACTTAAAACTTGTCCATAATATCTTAGAAGACCTCTAAGTCCATTTTTGCATGACCTTGACTTTATTTGTATTTATCTTGATTTTATTCAATTTAAAATCAAATAAATTAAGATAAAAATGCAAGAAATAATGGGCCATAGCATTTGGGCTTGACTTGAATCATTAAGGTGCCCAAACATCGTGCAAGACACATATAAAGTGTATAGGTTCATGAAAAATTCGAAAATGGCAAGAATCATATGATTTTGGCATTTTTTCAAATTGAGATTTTCTTGTTTTAATGCCATGGTTAATGGGTTTATTCTCTTTCATATTTGTTTACCTCCTCCCTCCCTCTATATAAAGAGAAAGAATGCAAGCAAGAGGACACAAAAAAATTTCTTGAGAAACTCTACAAAATTTCACAAAAATAACAAAGTTGTCAATACTCAAAAATCCACTTCCATCCTTCCTCCATCAAAATCAATCACTTATTCACGCTCCTGAGACTCACATGACTCATATTTGTTCTTCTTCTACGCCTGAAACATCCCATAACGCGCTAGCCAAATTGCTCTGATTTGGTAAACTTTCTTGATATTAAATTTTCAATTCATGAAATATTAATCAATGTGATGCATTCATACATATCCATAATGATTTTTTAACATATTTAAAGCATTATTTTTGAGGTTTGACGCAGGGATAGAAAAACTCCATGATTAAGGCATAAAACTCAGTTTGGTTCGCACCTCATGATGTAGTGGTTTTCAGACAAAACTAATACCATGGTTGGATCGACAGATCCCAATTTAAGGGGGGGGGGGGGGGGGGGGGGGGGTAGCCTAAATCTTGGGCCTCAAATTTGTCTTTTTTGCAGGTTGAGGATTTCGTGCAACTGGAGAAGGTGATCAGAGTTTGACTCTGGCACCCCTGGAACCCTTTGACTTTAATCAGTTCCTGCATGGCAAAAAATCACATTCTGATTGACCCATTTAAATACCACCGGGCGTGCATTTTGATTTCAATATTTTTAATTTATTTTTTACCATATAATATTATTATGTCATTGTATTAATGAATGTATAAAAGTGATCCAGTGGTAGCAAGCGCGCGTTTAAGGCCTTTCTCTCCTAGAGCCTGGGTTTGAATCCCGGGTTTTTCCATTTTGTTTTAAAATTTCTATTTTTTTTTTTTGCAGATCTGAGCTTGTTGAGTTGGGCTGGACCGTTTGTCTTCTTGCACCTCCCAATTGCTTTTGTTGTAGTGTCTGGGCCCGGTGACGTTTGGGCCTAAACTTTATTGATTCTCACCCCCCAGTTTTCTTTACAACAAGGCCCTTTTCCATTTTTTTATATTTTGTTTCTTTAATTTAATTCTTTTTTTTTAATTTCATAAAAAAATCATAAAAACCTCATAAAATCAAAAATAGAAAATAGTATAATTAGTTTTTTCATTAATTATAATTAATTTTTAATTAGTTATTAATAATCATTTTTTAAAATTAATTAATCAATTAGAATTAGGTTTTCTTTTTCTTAATTTAATTTAAATATTTTCCTAAAAGAAATAAAAACAACAAAAACATTTCTTTTATCACTTAGAAATTTTTCTTAGGTTTTTTCTCTATCTTTTCATTTTTCTTTATTTCTTCCACCGCGCGTCTATTTATTTATTCGCATTATTTTTCATAATTATGTAACTGTATAAAGGATGTAATAGTTTAACTAGGACCGTTTACTTTTTATTTCCCCGTTCTGGTTTGTAATTTCCCCAATCCCGAAGTGATGTAATAACATAGATTCAAATTTCCGCACTGAATTTTTCGTACTTATATACCTTTAAATGTTAGAAGGATCCTAATCGGCATGTATGGAAGGATTAAAAATAAATGTTAGAAAACCTAACACTCAAGATAAATAAATGAAACACAACACACATCGCCCACCCACATCTCTAAGATACCTCCACTTCTTGCCTTCGGAAAAACAAATAGTCACGTCTCTCGAACGTAGGAGATTTTAGCAAAGACCCTTTGGTTTAAAGATCATAAGTCCCTCGATGTCCCTTTTGACGTTTCATCAGTAAATGATCTTAAAACCATAGAGTGATTGCTAAAGTATCTTACAAATTTCTTTCGTGATTGTACGATGACCCTCACTTGTCCCTCAAAACATCTAACGATATGGCTACCTACTGACTAATAGTATGATAGAACTATTTAAAGGAAATGAGGAAAAGAACAAAAATCCTTCGAGTAGGTAGATAGCTCATAGTTTCTTGCTCATAAAAACAAATAAAACAATTTTTTCATACATACAGAAACTCTTTTCTAAATATTTTCAAAGACAAAAAACACTTTGTATACATTCTCGCCGAAACGAGAAACATTACAAAGTTCGCCCCGCCAAGGCGTCTTTTCAAAAATATTTTCAAACACCCAACACAAAGCATTTTCAAAATGATCTAGCAACTAAGAGCCCGTATATAACTATAGATGGAAAGGATGCTAACACCTTACCTTTCCATAACCTACCCCCTCTTACTCAGAAAATTCTCAAAAGGTCTTTCTTGTTCTTTTCACCCTTTCCTTTGTTGGATAAAAGAAAAGTCGGTGGCGACTCTTGCTAACCGCAACATTTGCGATTAAAACACAAAACCAGTAAAGTCAGTCCTCCCACCGTATTACAGAACTGTCAACTCTGTTGGGGAGACACTTAAAAGTGGGGTTACCTTAGAGCTAGATCATATTTAAAATGCTTTCCTTGTTTGATTTGTGTGCTTTACCTTTCGGGTTTATGTTTGGGTTATTGTTAAAGATCCTACACTCGGGTTTGGGGGCACTTTTAGGTAATCAACAATAAATCGTGGAGATTGTACGACGTAGACCGATATGAATGAAGTGATGGTTACGTTAGTATGACACATTTGTGGGTACCGGTATCCTTTGTGTTGAATCAAGGAGAATACGGGGTTGTTGTGTGGTATCATAAAGCACTAACTGGCCTTAGAACCTTTAGTTGAACAAACTTGGCAATTAGAAAGTGGTGAGATAGCCGGCTTCAGTATAAAACTGAGGATTGGTTGATACTCGATACTACACTCATTGAGATCAGACATTTGGGATATTTCGGCCGCAAAAAAAGATCGCTTGAGCTGAAACAATGCCCGGTGAAGAAAGATCGGTGATATTGAGATTGTTTAGAACCTGGTTACTTCTTTTAGGACAGGTTGAGCCAACTAAAACTTCAAGAGGGTACTTACCTACAAACTCCATGCAATCCTGAACCTTAGGCTACTTGTATGACTTGTTTGCTTTCATTATCTAACAATTTGAACTCCTTGCAGGGTTTTGTTTGTATTCATTATCTAACGATGTGAGTTCCTTACAGGACTTGTTTGTAGTCATTATCCAATAACTTGGACTTCTTGCAAGACTCACTTGTCTTCATCACCTTACACTTTTGTTTGATGCATAGCATACACATAATGATATCATGACATAGAATTTCGTTAACCATTTCAAGGATCTCTAGGGCCTGTGATACCAGTTATGATGAAACAGACGTCTAGAAAGGGGCAAGGGGAATTATTTTCCTTTAGCCAATGTCGTCAAAAGACCAAAGCACGATAACTTGAGTCAGAGGTTATGACCCACTCGACATTGTGAGCTTGATTCTTATAGAAGGACATTCAACGATACAAAGTTCTTCCGTCAAAGGTGCAATTAAAATTCAAACATTTTCTTGTGTTTACCCTGCGAGATCCTTGAAAACATTGCATGCATGTCATTACATAACAGGTATTCTCAAGACATGTTTCTTATTTTCTTGCTGTTTATTTCAGCAAGGAAGATGGCTCTCGAACAGAATGATAGAGATCTCCAAACTCAAGATGCTCAGTTCAAGGAAATGTTCCTGAATCTATCCAAGGGGCAAGAAGAATTGAAAGCACTCCTTACTGGGAACACGACCAAGAAAAATCCTGAAGATAACCAGGATGACCAGGTGGAACAACTGTAAGCTGAGATGGAAACGGGAGAATCCAAATGAGTAGTCAGATGGCTCTTATCCAAAATTTATCTTGGGGTCAAGAAGAGTTAAAAATCCTCATCAACGAACTTCGTCAAGACAGATACGACAGTCTGGGGAAAACTGCTAGAATTTGGGGCCTAATCAACGATCAATCTCTCTTTCCAGAAGGGAATCGGGTGGCATGTTCATGCGGGAACGTATTGAAAATAAACTTAGGAGCAGTGAAATTCAAGGGACTGCATCTTCAAGTACTCATAAGAGATCATACAATGGAAAGAAGGAGTCTGATACTGTGTACGACCAGAAGGATCATAATAAGAGCGATCTTAACCAATCTGTGGGGGCAGTACGAGTCTCTAATCGAGAACTAATGCAACAACGACAACTGGGTAATCAGCGTAAGCAGAATACATCTAAAATACGCTTTACCAAAATCAACGTGTCATTGACTTAAGCATTGAAACACGTGTTGGAGGCCAAGCTAGTTACGTTGAAGGATCCTCCTTAGAATCACAACATCTCCTCTCCAATGTACAATCCAAATGCAGGGTGTGCGTACCACTCCAACAGTCCTGGACATGACACTAATATCTGTTGGACATTGAGAAATAAGATTGAAGACTTGATCGACAAAGGAGTGCTGGAGTTCACACAAGATGGTCAGACTGAATTCTTCTTCCATCCTTCAAAGGTACACCATCTGAAGTGACAAGTTTAGACAAAGAGGCTTTTTGTTCATTAGAATTTTCAAATTGTAATTTTCTTTTGATTGTTCAAACACTTGTTTATGTCAAACTTTTTTATTCCATTAATGTATTGCATATGTTTGTCTTGAATTAATCCATTCATTTTCACTATACCGAAACTATCCTTTTACTTCCTTTTTGTGATATTCAACTCGATTAAAAGTTATAAGCCTTTAGAAGGAGGATAACGAAAAAGATAACATAATATCTACAATATGCTTTTGAACAGACCTTGCTGACGATGTACAAGCGTTGTTTCAAATCCTAAACAGAGGAGTTATAAGAAAGATAATCCCTGGTCAACCCCTTTGAGCCTAAGAAGTAGGTGCTTTATTTTTCACGCAAATTGAAATCCTTAAACATAACCCAGGGCAGGGTAGTTTCTCAGTTAATTCAATGATGTATTCAATCCCAAGCTTTCCCCTCGTACACGACAAGTAGTATCAAAGGTATCATTCCAAAACAAAAGATGGTTATGGTTCCGCATAATCGTTACAATAAGCAGTCATTATCTATCAAAAGAAAAGCCCGTTAAGTCAAAACCTATGAAGGAGACTTAATATAAAAACTGGGGCATCTCGCTGACTGTAATCACAAAAGAAACAATTCAGGAAAAAGGTAGGGATAATAAAATAAAATAAAAGAGGTCGCTACAAATCCTCAAAAAAATAATATATTAGAAAAAATGATTGCCTCCTCAAAATAAACTTTCAGTATCCGAACCATCACGGGAATATCAGGGCAAAGATTCCAGACTCAATTAGGATTTAAACGCACAATTAACTTAGTATAGGACTGAAGAACATCACGAAGAACGGGTTGGGTACAAATATAGTTCTAGTCTTTATCCTTTGTTTCTTAAACCGTGAACCAGGCCATGCTACAACCCTTAAAAGTATTAGCTGAAGCATGGGTTAGTTCGAAAGCATACTGTTACAAAAGGTATCCTGACTCCTGTAAGGTTTAATATAAATCCTGAGTTGAATTAATATTCTTACAAATTTTTGTTTGTTTACTAAAAATGCATTTTTAAAACTTCAAAACATACATAATTTTTGCATTCTTTAAATTCCATTGTTTGCATATGACTAATCGTTTGACGGTAGAGAAATTCACACTACGAAAATTAAATGAACATAAATCCTCTCAATGGACAGAATCACCTCAGATGGAAAGACATTTCCAGTAACAGGCCTTTCATAATCAAGGGGCATGACATGGTGTCTAACTGAGCTTGGGGAAGTCGAGTCAAGCTTCGAGGAATCTCTCAAAAGTGCCAAATAGCCAGTGGCAGACCACCGTCTGAATCACTTGGGGCATTGAACACGAGTTCCAACAAAAGGCCACGTGCGATCAAGTAAACATCTTTCTGGAAGTGCTACAACACTTACTACTATGGCAGTGACAATTCTCCACACCCTATGAACACAAACATAGTCAGAAAATACTACGCATGAAAAAAAAGACACGCTAGGTTGGCTGACCTAGGAAAAAATAAGGGTATCCCGGCGAACAAAAAAAGTTCGGGAAAAAATTAGGGATATATAAATAAAACTATACACCCGACAAGTCGAAAACCTGAAAAGGTGGCTTGGGGAAAAAAGGGTGTCCCAGTGGACTGAAAATCTGAAAGGACAGTCCAGGAAAAAGTTAGGGATTAAAGCGTACGACTATGTCCCGTCATCTTGTTACTTGTCTATCAGTAGAAGACTTATCACCCTGATCAGTATTTACCAAAGGCATTAGAAGTTGAGATATGTTAAATTCTCCAAGAATCCCCACAGAGCCACCGCCATGAGATTATCCCCACAAGGTAATCTTCACAAGTTCATACATTCCCTGCAATTTCTCTGGCAAATCACTCTGGATGATAAAGGAGTATGACCTTCTCCTCGGCAATGTCACCAACATACAGGATTCCAAACATTACAGTCCATGGGAATTCCTCTCCCCAGTTGAGTTTTCAAAACTGTAAAAGCCCCCGCTAATTACTTCTCTCCAGCATAGTGCATTCTCCTTGACAAAGAGCTTCCCTCAGCAGGATATTCCTCTATCTCCATGGTTTATTTCCCCAACAGGGTTTATCTCCCAAACGAGATTTATATCCCCAGTGAGGTCCAACCTCCCCATCTTGAGTCTATTACTCAGATGACAATGAGTCACCGGAAAAACTCCCTTCCCCAGTGAAGTCATCACTATCCCCAGAGAGTTGCCACTGAATCTAAAATTGGATCAAATATCAGTCAACTCTATCCTCCTCAGACGAGCCAGAAAGTTATCCATCGATGTTATCCCCAGTCAGGGTATACAAAGAATTATAAATCTCCAGTAGAGCAAAGAACGACCAAAGTTTTAAACTCTTCTCCCCCAAGCAAGAATTAACACTCTCCAGCAGAGTTTCCTCAGAAAGCAGAAATCAATGTTTCCCAGCAGAGTTATCCTCAAACAGCAAGCAGGAGTCCCCAGCGGAAACAATCTCCCAGAAGATCGAAGTTGCACATACTCTTCATCCCAAGCGATAGTCAGGGATTTATTTTCCCCAGACTAAGACGCTTCTTAAATTTCAAAAACATTACACATTCATACATCATTTACAAAATATCATAGCATATGCATATGAAACGTATACAACACAGTCTCATTTATTTTGAGAACATCATTACGTGATGCATTTCATACACCATGACATTACATACAATTAACTCTCCACCTTTTCAGGAAAAGATCAATCAACGAATATCAACAACGAGTTATACAACATGACAATCTTCTCAAAGACTACATCTAACGAAGATCTATTTCAGCATTTTCTTTAGAAGGTCATTCTCGAAATACATCTGCGGGTTCAGTTTAAATTAGTCAATTATTTATCCTGATTCGTCTTCCGGTAGACTTCTTTCTCTAGTTCAGTTAAATAGACCCTAAGATTTTTCTGATTCGTCTCTAGTTAAAGATGATTCAAGTCCTCCGCTGGTTCAATTTAAATCGATCAATGATTTATCCTGATTCATTTCCTGGTAGATTTCTTTCTCTGGTTCTATTAAATTGACCCTAAGATTTTTCGGATTCGTCTCCAGTTAAAGATAATTCAAGACCTCTGCTGGTTAAGTTTAAGTCGATCAATGATTTATCATGATTCATTTCCCGGTAGATTTCTTTCTCTGGTTCAGTCAAATCGACCCTAAGATTTTACTGATTTGTCTCCAGTTAAAGATAATTCAAGACCTCTGCTGGTTTAGTTTAAATTGATTAATGATTTATCCTGATTCATTTCTCGGTAGATTTATTTCTCTGGTTCAGTTAAATCGACCCTAATATTTTTCTGATTCATCTCCATTTAAAGATGATTCAAGACCTCTGCTGGTTCAGTTTAAATTAATCAACAATTTATCCTGATTTGTTTTCCAGTAGACTTCTTTCTCTGGTTCAGCTAAATTGACCCTAAGATTTTGCTAATTCGTCTCCAGGTAAAGATAATTCAAGACCTCTGTTGGTTCAGTTTAAATCGATCAATGATTTATCCTAATTTGTTTTCCGATAGACTTCTTTATTAGCTAAATCAACCCTAAGATTTTGCTGATTCATCTCAAATTAAAGATAATTCAAGACCTATGCTAGTTCAATTTAAATCGATCAATGATTTATCCTAATTTGTTTTCCAGTAGACTTCTTTCTCTGGTTCAGCTAAATTGACCCTGCGATTTTGCTGATTCGTCTCCAATTATGGATAATTCAAGACCTCTATTGGTTCAATTTAAATCAACCAATGATTTATCCTAATTCCCTTCCAGTAGACGTTTCCTCTAGTTCAGTTAAAATCGCCCAGAGATTTATTTTGATACTTCTTCCAGTTGAAGTCAATAGTTATTTTGGATGGCATCTATAAGCCCATCTCCGACGACTCTCTGTCACTTCTCGAAATGGCACCTATAAGCCCATTCCCTATACAATCAGCCAATAATGTTACCATGTTGCATAGGCGAGTGCACATTTCTTGGCACTTAAGTGTTCAATCATCTTCTACCTTCAAGTCACGAATGACGAATATGCCAATCTAACTTTTCAGGTTTAAGAAGATTGAACAGGGACAACTGTTGTACCGCAAAATTTTCCCTCCCATTTTTCTTTAAATCATTCTTTCAAGGCTCTTCAAATGGTCAAGACACTCAAGGATTAGCTAGCCAAGACGATTCTCCTAAGCCAAAGGCCCACAACTAGGGTTTAAAATTTCTCAAGGAAATTTGGTTTTCAAAGGTCTCAAATGTCTTCCATAGTTCTTCATAGGTCCTAAATAAGGTTCATGTCAAGTTTCAAGCCCTACATCACAAATTTACTCAATCAATGGGTCAAATGTTTGAAAATCAACTATATTGGTCAAAAAGTCAAGTATGGTCAATATACAGTCAATCTTCAAGATTTTTCGTCAACATCAACATTTTGAAGTGATATTCATCATTTTATCAAGGATTGATCATGATTCCTCAAGGAAAGTCCTCAGATCATCAAAAGTCAAGAATTGCCAAATTAGGGTTTCCTTAGGAGAAGTAAACTGAACTTTGACCAGGTATAACTTTCACATGCTTCATCAACTTTTCCCAAACCAAATCCCATTTTTAAGAAAAATAATTTCTCTACATCTTTGATTTTATTATCAAATCCAAAAGATGCTTCATTTGGAAGATATCATCTCATACATTATAAGCTATTTTCAAAAGTCAACAAAAGACACTTTTTGTCAAGGCATATTACATCAAAATAAAATCTTCAAAAGCGAAAATGACAAACATAGAGATTGTAAAGGATATCTTTGGCTTTCCAAAAAGTCCGTGATCATCTTTAAAATATGAAAATTGAGAAAGTTATGAGTTTCACAAGTTGGGGAGTTTTGTAGAAATTAAAGAAGTACAAATTGAGCAAAATGGCATTTTTAGAACAATGAGCTTACTTTTTGGACTTCAAACATGTCCGTAATATCTTAGAGGACCTCTAAGTACATTTTTGAATTTCCTTGATTTTATTTGGATTTATCTTGATTTTATTCAATATAAAATCAAATAAATTAAGATAAAAATGCAAGAAATAATGGGCCATGGCATTTGGGCTTGACTTGATCCATTAAGGGGCCCAAACTTCGTGCAAGGCACATAGTAATTGTCTAGGTTCATGTGCAAATTCGAAAATGGCAAGAATCATATGATTTTTGTAAAATCAAGCTTCTCAAATAAGCTTTTTTTTTTTATGAAGACAAACCATGGCCAACAAAGAAGGCAAAGATTTTGATCAAGCATTTAAGCATCTAAGGATAATATCTTCACTCAAAGCTCTCAACAACTTTAAAGGTATAATAATATTATCTACTTTAATCTTAAGATATAGATGCTCAAAAATGAAAAATAAATGTTTAAGAATCATTACTCAAGCTTTTTAAAGATAAAATTTCACTTTTCTTCTGCATGCAATCGATTTACATCTTAATGCAATTGATTGCACTGTTCAAAAATTTCAAATCTTTGGCTTTTGTTTCTTTGTGCAATCGATTTACATTCCTATGCAATCGATTGCATACTTAAATTTTTCAAAACGTGTGCTACTGACTTTGCATGCAATCGATTACATTATTAGTGCAATCGATTGCACTCAGTTAATTTTTGCTACTGACTTTGCATGCAATCGATTACATTGTTAATGCAATCGATTGCACTCTTAAAGATTTTGAAAAACTAGCTGTTAGAAACCTTGTGCAATCGATTTCACTAAGGGTGCAATTGATTACACACTGCACAAATTTGAAAAATAGCAGCTTTGTTCATGCCTTTTGATCATGCCTTTTCATTACATCTTTTAACTAAAACTTGGAATTTGTTCATGATACATTTCCAAATCTTCATGATGTTTCAAAAGAGTGTTATGAACATATAAATATTCAATTTCAAATCCAGATCTAGCACCTTCTTTCAAAATATTTTTCTGAACTTTAAAAATACAAACTCAAGCATTCTTCATTTTCATGCATAAGTTTTCTGCACATTTTCATACTTTAAACAGAAAACTTTGAGCAAATATATCTTGAGTCTTTGTACAATATTATTATTTAAAGAAGAAGATTATACAGTGTCAAATCATTCTTAGTGATTAATATTACTCTACTCACTCAAACTCACAAATTGATATTTACTTACTTATTTTCCAGGATTGTTGGAATTAAGTTTAAGTGTTTTTGTTGAAATCTTGTCTTTCCAAGTTGATGGATACAAGTGTAGTTACATTTAGAGGATTGTTCTCATAGGTAACTTAGTAAAAATCCAAGAGGATTGTTCTTGGTTCAAGAGGATTGTTCTTGGTTTGGTTGGTAGTTCTTGTGTAAGTTTTCCACAATAAGGAAATCTCTTTCATGTTGAAAGAGGACTGGAGTACTCTCGGACTGTGAGGGGAACCAGGATATATCGCCCGTGTCTCTTTATTTTTCTGCATTTTTAAGCTTTCCTAAACTCACTTATAACCAGAAAAATAAGACCCATCATCACTAAAAACCAGAATTTTTAAAAGTACCTAATTCACCCCCCCCCCCCCCCCCCCCTCTTAGGCGCACTTCGTACTTACAATTGGTATCAGAGCAGGTTATAGGTAACCTGCTCCTAAAAGATCCAGAATGGCTTCCGCAAATCATAATCCCGTTTTCAGAGATGGTGGGAGTAACAAAAAGTCTCCTCTATTTTGTGGTGAATATTTTGACTTCTGGAAAATACGCATGAAGGCGCATCTAGAAGCACAAGGAGAAGAAACATGGGATGCTGTTGAAAATGGTCCATTTATCCCCATAACGGTAATCAATGGTGTTGGCTCATCAAATCCTAAAACTGCATGGGACGATGATGATAAGAAGAAAGTTCTCTATGATAAAAAGGCAATAAACCTTCTTCAAGGTGCACTTAGCATGGATGAATTTTTCCGTGTCTCGGCATGAAAAACGGTGAAAGAAATATGGGATGCCTTGGTAGAAACTCTTGAAGGAACCGCTGAAGTTAAAAGATCGAGATTAAATACTTTGAGTCAAGAATACGAACTATTCAGAATGCAGCCCCGAGAATCAATCCTCGACTTGCAGAAAATATTTGTACACTTGAAAAATCATTTGAAAGCACTCGGTAAGACTTTAAATAATGATGAACTTAATCTTAAAGTGCTTAGATCTTTATCCAGGGAATGACAACCAAAAGTGATAGCAATATCCGAGAAGAAGAATCTATCCACAATGACTTCTGCCACTTTGTTCGGAAAACTTCAAGAATATGAGACGGAACTTGTAAGACTTGAAAAGCATGAAATCCAAGTAAAAGATTCAAAAGACATGACCCTAAATACAAGGATAAAAAATCATGATAGCAATCAAGAGGATGAATCCACTAGTAGTGAAGATGATGATCTTATCAAGAAGATTGAAAAGGTTCTACGAAAAGAAAGAAAAAGGGAAGCACCAACAAGGAAGGTTATATGCTTTGAATGTGGAGAAAAGGGTCATGTTAAAAGTGAATATCCTACACTTGAAAAGAAGAAGAAATATTTCAAGAGAAATAAAGATAAAAAGTCAAAAAAAGCATATATAGCATGGGAAAGTTCATCTTCCGATTCCGAAAATAATCAATATGCTAATCTTGCATTGATGGCCTCACACCATTCTGATGATGAAGACAATGAGGTTAGTAATGGATTTTCTCTTTTTGATAGTGATGCACAAGGTGCTATAGATGAACTATTGAATGAATGCAAAATTCTGTATAAAACCATTTCATCACAAAAGAAACAAATATTCATCCTTAGAAGAAAAATATGTTTCAATGGAAAAGGATTTCAAAGAAGAAAAAAAAATCAAGTGATGAACAAAAACAGAATTTTGTATGCAAAAATTTTGATTCACTCTCTTTCCAAATTGTCCAATTAAAAAGAGTCATTGAAAGATATGAGAAAGGTCAAATTGGATTGGAAGGTGTTCTTAGCCAACAAAGATACTCCAATGATAAAAGTGGACTTGGATATTCAAAGTTTTCAAAACCAAGTTCTAACAAAACTATCTTTGTTAAGGCTAATGATCAATCATCCAAAGAGAAAGTGAACAAACCTAAAATAGTTCGTCACTATCCTAAACAAAAAACACTTCCAAAGAAGAAATCTTATCCTTCTAGATATAGAAGTAACTTTGAACCTACTTGTTTTTATTGTGGTTTTAAAGGCCATACACCCAATGCTTGCTATGTTAGAAAATTTAGTGTAGCAAGTGGGCATTATGTGTGAGTTAAGAAAGGAACTAACTATGATGGACCCAAAGCACATTGGGTACCAAATCAAACTTAACTTTTATTGTAGGTATGCTTGAAGAACACATGCAATATTTGGTATCTTGATAGTGGTTCTTCAAAGCATATGACGGGAGACATATACTAACTTTCAAATCTAGTTCAAGTCCAAGGATTATTTCACATATGGGAAATACCTTAAAGGAAGAATTCTTGGCATTGGCAAAGTTGATACACTAACTTTCATATCCATTGAAGTTGTATTTCACGTTGAAGAACAAAAGACAACTTCTAAGTAAAATACAACTTTGTGACAAAGGCTTCAACATCATGTTTTGATGAAGATAACTTCTATGTTCATTTATCAAAGGATGAGAAAAAGTATCATGAAGCAATATGTTTATGGTTAAGCTTTCAATATTACTACATATATTTTTGTCCATTTTTTATATTATTTGCATCTTTCCCTTCTTTTTGATAATGTCAAAGGGGGAGAAAGATGTATGGTACTTTATGCTTGTATTTCCCTTGTCTTAATTTTCAAGGTACTCTCCAATCAAGATGAAGAATTGCAAGGATTCCAACCCTCTCCTACATAGGAGGACTTTTGCATCTTAGGGGGAGAAGCTTTTCCAGAAAGTACATCGCATAAAGAAATATTGTTTGTCATCATCAAAAAGGGGGAGAATGTAAAATCAAGCTTCTCAAATAAGCTTTTGTTTTGATGAAGACAAACCATGGCTAACAATGAAGGCAAAGATTTTGATCAAGCATCTAAGCATCTAAGGATAATATCTTCACTCAAAGCTCTCAACAACTTTAAAGGTATAATAATATTATCTACTTTGATCTTAAGATATAGATGCTCAAAAATGAAAAATAAATGTTTAAGAATCATTACTCAAGCTTTTCAAAGATAAAATTTCACTTTTGTTCTGCATGCAATCGATTTACATCTTAGTGCAATCAATTGCACTCTTTAAAAATTTCAAATATTTTGCTTCTGTTTCTTTATGCAATCAATTTACATTCCTATGCAATCGATTGCATACTTAAAATTTTCAAAACGTGTGCTACTGACTTTGCATGCAATTGATTACATTGTTAGTGCAATCGATTGCACTCAGTTAATTTTTGCTACTGACTTTGCATGCAATCGATTACATTGTTAATGCAATCGATTTCACTCTTAAAGATTTTGAAAAACTAGCTGTTAAAAACCTTTTGCAATCGATTGCACTAAGGGTGCAATCGATTACACACTGCACGAATTTGAAAAATAACAGCTTTGTTCATGCCTTTTGATCATGCCTTTTCATTACATCTTTTCACTCAAACTTGGCATTTGTTCATGATACATTTCCAGATCTTCATGATGTTTCAAAAGGGTGTTATGAACATATAAATATTCAATTTCAAATCCAGATCTAACACCTTCTTTCAAAATATTTTTCTGAACTTTAAAAATACAAACTCAAGCATTCTTCATTTTCATGCATAAGTTTTCTGCACATTTTCATACTTTAAACAGAAAACTTTGAGCAAATATATCTTGAGTCTTTGTACAATATTATTATTGAAAGAAGAAGATTATACATTATCAAATCACTCTTAGTGATTAATATTACTCTACTCACTCAAACTCACAAATTGATATTTACTTACTTATTTTCCGGGATTGTTGGAATTAAGTTTAAGTGTTTTTGTTGAAATCTTGTCTTTCTAAGTTGATGGATACACGTGTAGTTACATTGAGAGGATTGTTCTCATAGGTAACTTAGTGAAAATCCAAGAGGATTGTTCTTGGTCCAAGAGGATTGTTCTTGGTTTGGTTGGTAATTCTTGTGTAAGTTTGCCACAATAAGAAAATCTCTTTCATGTTGAAAGGGGACTAGAGTACTCTCGGACTGTGAGGGGAACCAGGATATATCGCATGTGTCTCTTTATTTTTCTGCATTTTTAAGCTTTCCTAAACTCACTTATAACCATGAAAATAATAACCATCATCACTAAAAACCAGAATTTTTAAAAGTACCTAATTCACCCCCCCTCTTAGGCGCACTTCGTACTTACAATTTTGGCATTTTTTTCAAATTCAGATTTTCTTGTTTTAATGCCATGGTTAATGGGTTTATTCTCTTCCATATTTGTTTACCTCCTTCCTACCTTTATATAAAGAGCAAGAATGCAAGCAAGAGGACACACAAAATTTCTAGTGAAGCTCTACAAAATTTCACAAAAAATACCAAAGTTGTCAAAACTCAAAAATCCACTTCCAGCCTTCCTCCATCAATACCAATCACATATTTATGCTCCTGTGATTCCCAGGACTCATCCTAGTCCTTCTTCCACGCCTGAAATATTCCATAACGCCCTAGCCAGATTACTCCAATTTGGTAAACTTTTGTGATATTAAACTTTAAATTCATACAATACTAATCAATGTGATACATTCATACATATCCGTAATGATATTTAGAACATATTTAACGCATTATTTTTGAGGTTTGACGCAGGGATAGCAAAACGCCGTGATTAGGGAATAAAACTTAGTTTTATTTGCACCTCATGATGTAGTGGTTTTCAGACTAAACTAATACCATGGTTGGATCGGCATACCCCGATTTAGGTGGGGGGGGGGGGGGGGGGGTAGCCTAAATCTTGGGCCTCAAATTTGTATTTTTTGTAGGTTGGGGATTTCGTGCAACCTGAGAAGGTGATTGGAGTTTGACTCCGGCACCTCTAGAACCCTTAAACTCCGATCAGTGTCTGCATGGCAAAAAACTACATTCTGATTGGCCCATTTAAATACCACTGGGCGCGCATTTTGATTTGAATATTTTTAATTCATATTTTACCATATAATATTATTATGTGATTGTATTAACGAATGAATAAAAGTGATCCAGTGGTAGCAAGCGCGTGTTTAAGGCCTTTCTCTCCTAGAGTCTGGGTTTAAATACCAGGTTTTGCCATTTTGTGTCAACATTTTTTTTTGCAGATTCGGGCTTGTTGAGTTGGGCTGGGCCGTTTGTCTCCTATAACCTCCCAATTGCTTTTGTCGCAGTTCCTGGGCCTGAGATGTTTGGTCCTAAACTTTACTGATTCTCATCCGCCAATTTTCTTTACAGCAAGGCCCTTTTCCTTTTTTTTAAAAAATTTTGTTTCTTTAATTTAATTCTTCTTTTTTGTTTAATTTCATAAAAAAATCATAAAAACCACATAAAATCAAAAATACTAAATATTAGAATTAGTTTTTTTCATTAATTAGAATTAATTTTTAATTAGTTATTAATAATCATTTTTTAAAATTAATTAATCAATTAGAATTAGGTTTTCTTTTTATTAATTTAATTTCAATATTTTCCTAAACCAAATAAAAACAACAAAAACATTTCTTTTATCACTTAGAAATTTTTCTTAGGTTTTTCCTCCATCCTTTCATTTTTCTTTCTTTCTTCTCCCGCGCTTCTATTTATATATTCACATTATTTTTCATAATTATGCAACTGTATAAAGGATGTAATAGTTTAACTAGGACCATTTACTTTTTATTTCCCCGTTTTGGTTTGTAATTCCCCCCATCCCAAAGCGATGTAATAACTTAGATTCAAATTTCCGCACTTTATTTTCCGTACTTATATACCTTTAAATGTTAGATGGATGCTAATAAGCTTGTATGGAAAGATTAAAAATAAATGTTAGCAAACCTAACACTCAAGATAAATAACTGAAACACAACATACATCACACACGCGCATGTCTAAGATACCTCCACTTGTTACCTTCGAAAAAACAAACAGTCACGTCTCTCGAAAGTAGGAGATTTTAGAAAAGACCCTTTGGTTTAAAGATTATAAGTCCCTCGATGACCCTTTAAATGTATCCTCGATAAATGATCTTAAAACCTTAGAGTAATTGCTAAAGTATCTTACGAGTTGCTTTCATGACTGTATGATGATCCTCGCCTGTCCCTCAAAACATCCAATGATAGGGATACCTACTGACTAATAGTAGGATAGAACTATCTAAAGGAAATGAGGAAAAGAACAAAAGTATTTTGAGTAGGTAGATAGCTCATAGTTGCTTGCTCATAAAAACAAATAAAATAATTTTTTCATACATACACAAACTCTTTTCTAAATATTTTTAAAGACAAAAAACACTTTGTATACGTTCTCGCCGAAACGAGAAACATTACAAAGTTTTTCCCGCCAAGTCGTCTTTTCAAAAATATTTTCAAACACACAAAACAAAGCATTTTCAAAGTGAGTTAGATACTAAGAGCCTGTAGATAACTACAGATGGAAAGGGTTCTAACACCTTCCCTTTCCATAACTTACCCCCCCTTACTCAGAAAATTCTGGAAAGGTCTTTCCTTTTCTTTTCACCCTTTCCTTTGTTGGATAAAAGAAAAGTCGGTGGCGACTCTTGCTAACCACAACATTTATGGTTAAAACGCAAAACCAGTAAAATTAGTTCTCCCACCGTATTACAGTCACCAACATGAGAATTGTAAAACAACTTTTCCTTTTTCCATAAATCCCTAGATCTTTAGTGCCCTAAATCTCGAGATATGGTCATGCGATGGAGCTCTAAAAGGTGTTTTGTCCAATATTGCATTGATGTTACTTTTGATCATGTGATTAATTATAAGCAATGCTTTTAATTTGGACCTTGTCTAACACAAATTTCACTCACTTTCTTTTCCAAATATGGCCAAACACATGCATGCCTCATGCATGCACCTCATTCTCCAAACTTACCAAAAGGAGAAATTTTTGAAAGTTGTACAAAGCTTCCTGATCAATCCACCATGTGCCACCTCACTCTTTCACAATTGTTTCATGATAGTTCTACACCTCAAAACGCAACCAAAAAAAACCTCTCTTGTACAACAAAAGGCTCAACCGACTCACCTCACACTCACTTTTCATTTATCATCAAAAACTTGGATAACAACTTTTTAACTATAGTTAAGCCTCTACCTCACTGTAACCTCACCTATAAATCCTTTCATTTCTTTCTAAACCACATATACATCTTGTTGTACCCCAAAAATTGCCCTCTCTCTTTTTCACAAGAAATCACAGCTTCGGGCTTTTCCTGATTTTTCAGATTGGCTTAAGAATCGGTCAAACATATTTTTCTCATCAGTCAGACAAAATTAGGGTTTCCATTGACTTTTGAATCAGTTCAAGCTGATTATTAGGGTTTGGTTGAGTTTGGCTCTGGGTTTGATCAAGCAGACGCTTCTTTGACAATAAATCCAGAATTAGGGTTTGCACGCGCATTCTCAAAAGGATTTGAGTCCACAGTTCTTTGCAATCGACTGTTACATTGTTTTGATGCTTGTTCAAGATTTCTGTCTGTCTCTCAAAACCTGAAACTCTGGGATAAAAGCTGAGGCTTCTGATTGAAAGATTGAAGTGTTGGTTTAATTAGTAAGGTAAAAGGCGTATGGACGTTTGTTTGTTTAACTGTGCAATGCTTTTGTTTATTTGGAACGTCGGACGTTTGTTGATTATTTATAATTTCTAAGTTAAAATTATTGGGATAACTTCCAATTATTATAATTCAATAAATTTAAGTAATTAAATAAACAAGTGCAGAAGAATTAAAAGAGATATCTGACAAAAAAAGATTTTTATTCATTTTCAATTGTTGTTACAAATGTTTATTTGATACAGTAAATTTATTTACAGTGTTACAATGACGTTTATTACAATGATTAAAAATAAGTTAAATCTATATCCTAAGTTGCTTGAAGTCTTCATCTTCTACTGCTGCTTCCCTTGCCCCAATTAATATTCACCTGCAAAGTCAGAAAAAAGAGAAGTCAAACACATATGAATTAAAAAAGGTATTTTCAGATAGTTAATCAAAAAGTTCATCATTAAAGGTTGTTGGCCGGAATCAGTTTGTTTGTCCTCTCTGCAAATCGCAAGAAGATGTCTCTTCTTGGTTCACAAAGAGGGAAAGAAAAATTGTTTACAAGCATGGAATTAATTAAATACAAGGCTGCATAATTTCAAACCAAATTGCAAACTGAAATGCCAAACAGGCTGCACAAATCCAAACAGATTGCAATGTCAAAATGGACAAACTGAATATTCCAAACAAATTACAAAGTCCAAACTGAACAAACAAGTTGCACAAGTTCAAAATGTCAACCAAGCTGTAACTGTCAAAGAAGTTTTCAATAAAGCTGTCAACAAGTACACAAAAGCAATGTAGAAAATCTGGAGGTAAGAAGATATGCAGAGGAAAGACAAAATGCAAGCAAACTTGTAAAAGCATTTTTCATCATTTTCTGGCCACAACCTTTTCAGAAAAGTACTTCTAAAGCAATATAATATGCTTTTCTGAAGAGAGAGAAAGAGAGTAAAAAAAGCAGGCTTACAGTTTTTGGGCAGGCTTAAGACAAATAAATATAACAAAGATCTAAGTTGAGAAGAGGGGGCAGAACACATAGAAAAATATAACACAAAACTGAAAACACATAACCACAACCTCCAAGCTTGCCTGCCTCAAAAATCAAAAACACCACAAGCTTACAAACTGCTTCAAGCAAGCCTGTAACCAGAACAAAACCTTCAAGCTTGCCTGCTAAAAACCTGCCTCAAGCTTGCTACAAGCCAGCCTGCATAACACAGCTTGCATACAACCACAAGCTAGAAAAGCCAAGCATAACACATCCTGCATTAAGAACATTCAAACAAAACCTGTACCACAAACAAGCCTCAAACCTGTTTCAGACTGCCTAAAAAACCTGAGCAAACTCAATATCTAGAAACCTGCCTGCACAACAAGCCTGCCTCAAGCCAAGCATAATAAGCATAGCAAGCCTCTAGAAGCCTTGAAGCCTAAAATCAGTAGCCTGCCTAACGCAAACCCAACAAGTCACTCAAGCCTAAACTCAGCAACTTGTTCAAACATCCAAATCAGTAACAATAACAAAGCTCTCAGAACAAAAGTTCATCATTGAGAAATCAAGTCCAAAGAGAGGAAGATTGTAAAAGCATCTCAGAAGCAAGCAATCTCAGAATAATCATCATTAAAAAAAAGCCAACAAAGTCCAAAGAGAGGAAGATTGTAAAAGCATCTCAGAAGCTAGCAATCTCAGAATAATCATCATTGAAAAAAAGCCAACAAAGTCCAAGAGAGGAAAAGCAACTCAGAAGCAGAAACACTGAGGCAAAAGCAACAACAACATCATCAAACTCAGAAATAGGCAACTCAGAAGCATACAGTCATCAGAATAATAGCATCATCAATATCAAGCAAACAAGGCAAGCATTCAGATAGGAAGAGAGACAGAAGCAAATGAGCTAGGGTTTTCAGAAACCTCATCATAAAACCAAAGCAAGGCTAAAGATACAAATACCAGAATAAAGCTTCAATCAGAGTCTCGCTCCCTCGCCCGTCCACCTAAGACGCCTCCTGTCCAAACTCTTCGCCTCCTCTCCAAAAGCAGAACAAAGGTATTGTCCCTCTTTCCTTTTTTCTAACACCTCAAGCAAACACAAACAACACATAAAGGTCAAAACATGTAAGAGATAAAACATGTAAGAATCCGAAAACCCTAAAAAACGCGATAGAACGAAATAATACCTTTTCATCACCACCTGAGCAATCGTGGAAGGAGGAGAGTGGAGGTAGCGTCTGGCGGCCTAAGGCGTGGGGAAGTCAGAAGCCATGGTTTGAGAAAGTGAAGAGGCGATGAAGAAGAAGGAGAGCGGCACCGTTTAAAACTCTGTAAACCCTATTCTGAAGCAAGACAATTCAAACCCTAAACAAAATTGTCAAACGCGTTTGGGCCTGCCCCCTTGAACAAACCCTTAAGCCCAACTGATTCTGGCACATACACCCCCTTTCTTTTTTTTTGAATCTGTTTGTTTTTGTTGTTTGGGCCAAGCATTTCCTCTAAAAGCCCATTTAATATCTTACTTTTTTTTATTTCAAACCAATACTTTTTTTTACTACAATCACCTTATTTTCTTTTTTTATATGACCTAACTCCTTTTGGTAAATAAAAATAATATATTTTGTTTTGAAACTTTTGTTTAGCTAAACTTTTTATATAAGTTTTTTTTATAAAAAAAAACATTAACAAAAAATACATAAATATTAGGTTTATTAAGTTTAAACAATTTTCTTGTCTTAAAACTTGTTTTGTTTAATAAATCTTTGTATATATAAAAACATTAACTAAAATACATAAACAATAGTTTTCTTTAAACTTAAAACATTTTTCTTTTCTTTTCTTTAAAACTCTTGTCTATATAATTAACAAAAAACACAAAAATAAATAAATACTTAATAATACATTAAGTTAACATCTTAACCATTTGTAAATAACCATATGCATTGCACAATACTTTTATTTCTCTTTGATTCTTATACCTTGCTATATTTTTACATTGAGAATGTGACGATTCAATTTGGTTGTAAATAATATTTGGACACTACTATTCTGATGAGACTCATCCCCATTTGTAAACATTTGTACCCCCATCCCCGGATACTTATTTGTAATAGCATAGACTTTAAATTCCCGCAATTTATCGCTTTCCATATACTGTATAGTAATTAGGGTTTGCATGCGAAGATTCAAAATCAACCGCTAGATAACCTAACACAAAGATAAATGCATGAAAATCAATACACAATTCACACTTGCACCTTTATGGTAATCCCGCTTGTTGCCTTCAAAAATGGGCCATGTTTGCATGTCAAGTACTTTGGCAAAACAAAAAAAAAAAACAAACAAAATGATCATAGTCCCTCGATGACGATATCTTGTTGCCTAAACAAATGATCATAGTCCCTCAAGAAAATTGCCAAAATACTTGACACTATTGCATTTATGGTCTATACGATGACCCGCGCCCGTCCCGTTAACATCCTAACGCAAGGTTGTTCACCAAATACAATGGTGAAACAACACTGTTAAAAGGGTTAAAACATGAGAAAGATCTTTGAGTAAAATAGGGTAGACAACTCTTAGTTACTTGATCAAACTTGCAAAACACACTTGCCATTTTTCAAAACACACTCCACAACACAACTTTCAAAACAACTTTCAAAAACATTGAAACATCTTTTCAAAAAGACAAACACCTTTGTAAAACATTCGAGTAAAGAATTGTTACAATAGTTTCCTAGACAAGGCATCTTTTTCAAAACATTTTCAAAACCATACACACAAAGCACCATTTCACACAATTGAAAAGCAAAGGAAAGTGATCTAAAACAAGTAACTAAGAGCCCATGGATGAAAAGGGTGCTAGCACCTTCCCTTTTCATAATCTACCCCCCGAACCCACGAAAACATCTCAAAGGTCTTTCCTGTGCTTTTTGACCTTTCCCTAGGATAAATAAAAAGTCGGTGGCGACTCTTGCTAAACCGAACAAATGCGAATACAAATGCAAAACCTCAAGTCAGTTCTCCCACCGTATCACACATCTTATTATGCAAGAAATAGATCTGAAATTTGTCTCTTCTCTCAAGCTCCATCTCCTACGAAGCTTAAGGTTTTGGTTGATTCTTTGTTCATTCTCTTGCCTATTGAAGATCACTCAAGGCAAAAAAAGTTTTCCTCTGCATCTCCTTGCATCCATACTCAAGAAAAAATGGATTTAATCCACTAGGTAAGTCCCCATGAACTCTCCATCTCTTTATGCTAGTTTGCCATGTTAGGAGCATACATTACATCTGAAAGACCTAGCAATAGGTAGGCATTGGAGTTAGACTCAACAATTTTCGTGGTAGCTTTAAATGTTTGATGTTTACATGTTTAGATCTTCATGTCCATGCGCTTTTTCTCTATGTTCCAATAGTTATTTGTTTAAACTAAGGGTAGATCCATGTTCTACATTGAAAATGGTTCGGGTTAGGGCTTTATTTTGTTGAATTTGATGAAGATTTGATCATGATATAAGGGTGGAAAGCTTGTAAATAGTCATTGGTTTGGGTTTTATTATGGATGAGTTTTGTTTTTTCAAAGGTAGGAGACGATGAGATGGCAGTGTTTGTTTGGGTATGATTTTTGTTTTTGTCTTATTAGCATCTAAATGAACTGGACCGATTAATATAAGTCCTAGCCACATAAAAATATCGTGACACCATTTTAACTAAAATAATATCTTGTTGTTTTTTGTTTTGAGGCCTTGTGTTACAAAAGTGTGCCTCAGCCATGTGTTTTTAATTCCTTCACCCCACTGATTGAGCCCAGTTGTAGCGCTTACAACTTATTTTAGTTGTTTCTTGGCAATTGCTTTTGCACCCCTCCCTTTTATTTGTTTCTTTTTATATCACATCATTTTTAATTTGATTCTTGTTTTTATTTTATAATAAAATATCACCAAAAATATTTTTCTTAAACTTTAATGTCTTAAGAATTTTTAGGTATTTTTTATTTTATTTTTCATTTTATTTTTCTATTTTATTTAGAATTAATTGTGAAAAGGTGTTTTGTTTGATTGTCCTTTTGATTAGGGTTTAAGTTTGGTAACTTTTGAGCATGCTCTTGAGCAAATTTTTGGGATACTTTTAGGCATATATATATATATATACTTAGGGTTTTGGTGACTTTTTGTTGTCCGTTTGTGTTTAATTAATGCCCCTTTGATTTTATTTTGTTGAACCTATAATGCATGATGCTTTGATGAATGTTGTGAATGTTTGATGATGTTTTGATAATATTTCTTGCACATTCTTTGGGAAACATTTAGGACACTTTTAAGTGGCTGACTTCATCATGCTTTGATGATTTTTTCACTTGTTTTTGAAGCCTCCTAAGTGCCACCCTTTCTTGATCACAATTCATGCCTAGTTGCTTAATGTTATGATTGACGAGTTGTTTAGAGATGAACTTGTACAACCGTCTAGGGATTGTCCTCCACTCTTATTCTTGTATGAAATTCCATGAGGTAGAGCCTCCTTACTATATTTTATAGGTCATATGTGATATTTAATTGTTGATACATTTGAGTGATCCCTTTGTGTTTTTGCTACCTATCTTGTGGCCTATCCTTGAGCATAGCTTATGTGTATGCTTCATGATGCTTGAGATATTTATATGGTGAGGATAATATGTCATTTCTTCTGACTTGATTGGCCTTTTAACCTCTTTTTCATGCTTTATCTTCTCTTTTGTTTAACATGATGTTGATGTTCCATTTGTGGATGCCTTAGGGTTTGTTTTACCTATCTTGTGATACAATCTTCAAGCATGCTTTTTATGAGAACTTTGTGATACTTGAGATTTTTTCATGATTGAATATGATATGTCTTATCTTATGACTTCTCATGTTTTGTTGCCTAATTCTATGTTCTCATGTTCATTTTTCCTTGATAGGAATAATTAACTTATTTTGTTAACTTTAATTAATGAATGCTTCCTTTGTTGACCATGCTTTTATTTCAATGTTTGTTGACGCTTATTATGCTATTGGGACACGTTTAAGTTGAATCTGTTGTCCTTATTTTTCTCATATTAATCACCACTTTTCTATCTTTTTTTCCTTTCTTTTTAGCATCTTTTGTTTAGAGGACTAGTCTCCAATTAGGGTTGCTTTTGATAAGTTGCTTGTGTGACATTGATATGTTTTCTTCTAAACCTTTGTGGTATGTTTGTTTGGAGTTTAGTTTGACATGGATATTGACTTTTATTGTCTCAATTCTCAATTGTATGTCTACTTGATCACTTATTTGCCATGAATGAATGATTCCGCTTAAGGATGACATTAGTTATGAAATTGCCTAGGTTCTTGAACATTCTTTGAATGTGATTTTGTTTGAGCTTCTTGAAATCACGAGACATGTTTGAGTTAATTTCTTTCCTAAGCTATGTCCTACCTCGATTCCATGCTTGAGTTTTAATTATTCATTCACTTGTGATTTGGTCCTTAGGGATGAGTTTGTTTGTTTGGTTCTTAAGCCAACTCTTATGTGATTGTTTTGTGATCTTCCTCCCATCTTTGAGACATGTTTGTGTGAACCTTTTGAGGTATACTTTCTGAATTTTATGTGTTTCTATCTTTCCTAAGTCATCTTATCTTGATATGCTAAGTGATGATTTTTGTTTGACACTTAAAGGTTTGAGTGCTTGTGTAATTGATGATTGCTTGTGTTTTGGTTTGTAATGCCTTAGGGTAGAACTATTTGAGAATGACCCCTAGGGGACCTTAGTGGGTGTGTTGATTCTTTACTTTTACACAAATCACAATTTACACATGATCAAAATCATGCAACACTGTGACTCAAATCATAAGTTATACATGACTCGAATCACAAATCTACTATTAGCCAATGCCTCATTTGACTCAAATCTCAAGTTTTTTCACCTTTTCCTATTTGGTTCTGACCAGTTTGACTGAATTCAATCTTTTTACATGACTAGAATCATGATCCTTCATGGCTCGAATGAAAAATACAACATGACTCTAATCACATGAAACATGTCACTTTTCTTTATGTTTATCTTGTTCCACTATACTTTCTACTTTCTCATTTAACTCAAATCATTAAATGTTCTTAACTCGGATATAACAACCCATTTTCACCTATTTTTGTGCATAATCTCCAACACATATAAATTCTTTTGTCACTTTATTTTCATGAAGCAAATTCATAATTAACATTGTGATTTTGTGAAATCAACAACCTCTCATTATTTAAAACTAAAAAACTCTTGCAAATAAAACTTATTTCATTGATTTATTTGCATGTGAATAACGCTTCCAACAAGCTCTTAATCTGAGTGCTTAATTCCTCTTGCTTTCCCAGCATTTCCTTGATTTATTTGATTGTGTCTTCTTGCTTATCCAATCTTTCTTTTATTACAACATTCTCCTTCTTTAACTCCTCCAGAGTTTGCATGACCAAAGATGGAACTCGTGTATCCTCAGAAGATGCAAGACTTTCAGAACACTCTGCATCATTTTCTGATTCAGTTTCTTTTTCCTTTTCTTGAATAATAGCCAGAGGAAGACTATCATAGCATGGTTCAATAACTTCTGAAGGTTGGTGCTCTTTCCACGGAGCATTGTCCAGTAGAAGAATCGATTTCTTTTCCCAATGACTCAAAACTTGATCTTTGAAAGCTTTCAGTTGTTTACTGAAGTTCTATTGAGCTAGTTCATAACTTAATTCTTTGAGCTTTTGGGATTCTGAGTTGAACCATCTTCTGAACCAATTCCAATGAGAATCAGAAGCAGCAGGATTTGAATTTTCTAGACTTGCTTGCTTCAAGGAGTTAACCCATTCCATTAATTCTGTTTCAAAAATCAATAAGTTCTTACCAACATCTGTTTTGGTTATTGTTGGTTTAGGTTTGGGAATGGAAATTTTGTGAGAGGTTGAAGCTAGGTGGTCCAACGATTCTAAGTCACTGATGGTTCTAAGGTGATCATATGGATGGTTAATAGGAGAGGGAGTAGGTGACTCATATATTATGATTGGTGAAGGAGGTGTGTTTGGTGGACTGGAATGATAAGGTGATGGTATTTTTGGAATGTCTAGAATGGAGAGAGGTTAACTAACCATTAGAGGTTATGTGATTCCAGGAATAGATGTGGTATCAGAGTCTGTGAAATAATTTTCTGGTTGGTTTGCGGTAGGGTTTGGATTTTCTGGGTGAGTGGTTTTAAAGTTTGGATTTTCTGTTTAGGGAGTGTGAAGGTTTGGATTTTCTATTTGGGGAGTGTGAAGGTTTGGATTTTCTGGGATAGTAGTTTGAAAGTCTTGATCAAATAGATTAATATCAGAAAGAACTCTATCAAGTTCTGGCTGATTTTGTTCTAAATTTGGATTGGGAGAGTGAGGTTCATTTAGGAAGTTTCCTAGAGTTACAAAAGGATCAAACTCTATATCAAAATCTTCAAATGTTTGAGGTGAGGGATCTTCTGTTGGTTGAGAGGGGAGTGTTTCAGATGTTGGAAAAACTACAGATCTACAACAGAAATAAAGGAAGTGTTACCTTTCTTTTTAGCAGCTTTGGGAGTCCTCTGAGAAGATCCTTCTCCTGCTTCTTTTCTCTTTCTGTACTTATTTAAGACAACATCTGGAGCTTGCTGATGAAGATCATGAATATTAAGTTCTGGAGCAGTTCTATCCTTCTTGCATGCTTCTAAGTATCTGACCACAGTTTCAGGTGAAGCATCAATCTCAGAAAATAAAGGAAAATATTTCATAGGGATTCTCCTTGATGTGATGACTTCATGAGTAGCAATTGTTGGATCCTTCTTAATGCTGTCAATAATCTCTATCTTTTTCAGATTCTTGGCATTTAGAGGTTTTCCAGTACATGCCTCCAGCATGCTAATCTGCTGAACTTCTGTAAGATGCTCTATCAATCTATTCCCAGTTAGAATATTAGAAATTAACCTGCCTAGAGGTATCCAATCCCTCTTGGCCCTTTCCTCTTCTCTTGTTTCGTTCTTTCTTGTTCTCAGATGATTGAAAAGTAAGTGAGGAAGATTTATTCTTGTCTTCTTTGAAATGAAATAAAGCAGAAATTGTTGATCAATATTGATGTAGTCAGGAGAGGTTGTTGGCTTCCTGTGGTTTATATATCCCAGAATGATCTTAGCCCAGATTTTGTAGTAATCCTTCAAATCATTAATCTTGCTGGATGTCTGTCCAGAAGTGAAGATAACTCTTGATATGGCTTTTAGGTAAGAACATTTATCATCCATGTCGCTGCACCTAATTCCGTCGCCATTGTACCCAATCAGCTTTCCAATCAAATCTTCAGTAATTACAACCTTCTTCCCCATTACGTAAGACGTAACTTGATGATTAGAGGAAGTTGCATGAATCCAGAATTCCTTTACCAGAATTGGGAACACTAGACCTAGAAGAAGATCGAAATACCTGTTCCAGCCTTGAGCAGTTACATCTTCAGAAAGGTCAAAGCCATTCTCCTTCAAGCTTTCGAAGTCGATGATAAGCTCACAGAGAACTTCAAGAGAATCAACTGGAGTGAGCAAAGTTCTTATTGGTTCTTCGTACTGTTCTGCTGTTGATGATGAACCAAGAGCACTTTGAAGATTTTTTACGCTTGAGGAAGATGCCATTGTTCACACGGATTGTTTGAGATTTTCTGAGAAAATGGTTTTTGTAGACAAAAACTAGAGAGAAAAATAGAAGCAAGAAGAAGTGAATGTGATAGTGATTGTGTATTTATAATAAATTTGAAAACTTAATCAATAAGAAAGAGAAAAACAAATTAATGATTACACAACAATTATGAAACCTGAAAATAGGGGTTGGCATGGAGATAAGGAATAGTTACAAATGACACGCTTCTCAATGCATCCAATCAAGGCTTTAGACCCTTCAGAATTTGAACGCGTGTTCAGCGTTATAAGGTAGCTTGTGAGAGGATGACAAATGTGGATAATGTGAACTGCACGCCTCTATCTTTGAAATGAAATGAAAGGTTCACAAAGAAAACATAAGGTTCTGAGGGTTACTGTTGTACCCCAAAATTTTCCCTCTCATTTATCAAGACTTTTCTCACAAGACTTCTTTGACTCAAGACAAGATCAAGGTTTGCTCAGCTCAGGATATCTCATCTTGCACTAATAACCCAAAATTAGGGTTTGAGTTTGCACAAGGATTTTTGGACCATCAATGCTTCATGTGACTTTCATACATAATTTTGGACCCCTAAGATTGCTCATGATAAGTTTCAAGCCTTGGATTACACTTTTGCTCAGTCAATTGGACAGTTGACCTAAAAATCAGTTGTATTAGGGAAAAAGTCAACCATGGCCAATTTACAGTCAAACTTCATAATTTTTTTATCCACATCAACATTTTAGACTCATATGTCCCATTTGATCAAGTTTGGATTACAACTCCTCAAGAAATTTGATCAAATCAGCAAAATGGTCAAAATTAGGGTTTTTACTGAGGAAGGGCAATTTCTGATTTTTAACCTAGAAAATGACCAATTGAGTTCAATCATGATTTCAAGGATTCAATTACATAATCTTGGCTTAATTACATGGCTCAAAACATCTCAAATTCATTGGGTTGACAAATGATTTTTGCAGTCAACTAATCAAAATGTCAATTGTACACTGAAAAGTCAAACTTTGACTTTTTGGTCAAAATCAAGTACCAAGGGTCATAATTCATCAAGACATGTCAAAATGTGAAACTTGTTCACCAATAAAACCAAATTTGAAAATTAGGGTTTGAATTTGAAAATTTTCATAACTTAGAAATTTTCTAAGTATAAATATTTTCTTATTTTTTCTCAACTTTACACCACTTTTTCACCATGATGCATATTGATTCAAGGAAAGTCTCGAACATGAAAGTTGTAGACCTCCATGAAATCTACAACTTTTATTCACAAATGTTTCCCTAAAGATTCTTGGATATCAAGTTATAAATTTGTGAATACATGGTCATGAACTTCTTAACTTAGTGAAATTTTGCCCTAATTTAGGCAGGTTTGGGACCCAACTTCATGGAAATTTTTCACCTAGTTCCAAGAGGTATCTCAAAATTCTTTTCAAAGATGGATTATATAGCACATTGCAAGCTTTCCAAAATGTACAATAACTCTCCAAGATCATTTTTGAGTAGGGAGAATCGAAGAGAGGAAATTGGCATTTTCTCACTTTTTGTTCAAGCCATTTCATGAAGAACCAAGTTGCAAATCAATCCTATGCTGGCTATTTCATGCTGTGCAGGTCCTAAACTTGCTACACACTCCTTAATTGAATGCTTACTCAGTTGACAAAGCCTTTATCCTTGCTTTTGAACCTTTATCCAACTTATAATTCCACTTATGGCAAAAAGGTTCCATTGCCATTTTCATAAAGAACCACTTTTGCAAACTTTACAATTTTGAGCTTTGAACCTGTCCCCTTGATGCACACAAACCACACAGGTCTCAAAAAATTTGTAGAAACTCATACCAACCCTAAGCAAGCTGGTACAAGCATGATGGCTTTGTCTTATCACATTACTTCAAGTACAAGAAAAGTTGCAAAAAGGCTAGGGCTTGCACAGCTGATAGAGAGCTAACCTAAAACCATTTCAATACTAATATACAAACTATATGCAACACATAAGCGACCAAGCCAAGACCTGAAACTCTCTCAAGCAGCAAAACACCAAAAATTGTCCAAAACATATAGTTTCTGCACAAACACATCTAGCTTCCATTTGGCTTGTGAGTTTTATGTTTAGATCATTCCAATACCTTACATACTTGATATCAAACCCATCCAAACCATCATCCCTATTATGTATCCTCTTTTCCACCATATTCCATTATTGACCTTGAAGCTTGCAGTTGGACTTGGTCAGGGAGTTCTAGCCACTTTCAGAGTAAGGCAAGGGTTGGAATAGATTCAGGGGAGTTCAAGAAAGCTCAAGCAAGCATCAGGCCCCCATTAAAGTCACTAAATTTCCATACACGATTCCAGCTGAAGGAGGTAAATTTTCAAACTCTATCTCCTTGTACATGTAACCTTAGGACACGATCTGTGAATAAAAAATGTAGTTCTCATCATAACGAAGCTATACATATCATTATCTTGCATTGATTTTACTTGTGCTAAGAGAATTTGGAAGTTGAAATCTCTGAATATATTAGGTTAGAATTTGGGGATTTTAAAATTCTCTTTGATCTTTGATAGTTAGATTACATAACTTATATGGTTGGATTCGTGAGTTCAAATGCTACATTTTTCATGTTACAAGTTTTCATTTTTATGGAAGCATGAGGAAGTTACAGGGGATCTGGCCAAGGCTTGAGGAAGAAGATGAAATAGGGCAAGGGCGTGTTTTATAATATGTTGTTTTTGTTTCAGTAAAGACAATGGATGTATGGACACCCCAGCGGTAAAGCAGCGCGCTGGTGAGACCCATGTCCTGGGTTCGAACCTGCGCGCTACTTTTGCATTTTGGCATTTTTTTTCTTTTCAGTTTTGACACCTTTTTTACAGGATTGGGCTTTTGGCTGTGGGCCAGTATTTTTGCTCATCATCACCACTGACTTGCTATCTTACCCCCCTGCCAATTCATTTCATATTTTATTATTATTTTTATTTATTGTTTTATTTCCATATTTAATATTTAATTATTTTCTTTAATGATTAAAAATCCTAAAAAATGATTTAATTACATTACACTTTTATTTTATTTTTTTTATTATTTCTCACATAAAATATGTTTTATTTTAATAGGACATAATTCATTTTCTTATCAAACTTGTAAAAAATGATTAAATATATTTGGTTTAATTTATTTTACATTTCATACTTACAAATACTTATTTTTGCATATATTTAATTTTAATATTTATATAAAATATTATTTATTATTTTTAACACAAGAAAATACACAAAATAATAATATAGAAACTTTATTTTCTTTTAAATAAAATTAGGGTTAAACCCCTTTCAAAAAATTAAATCTTTTTTTCCTTATATTTTTTAGGTTTAAATTAAACATTCTTTTACATAAAAATAAGACACAAAAACCTTTTCTTTACATGTACATTGCATTACATTTTAAATATTGTATTGAATTTAACTTAATTCGCACAAATTCGATTTGGTTGTAATAATATATTTAGCTTTATATTTGTGCAAATCCCCATTCAAACTTGTATTCCCCCCTCCCATAAAATTGTTATAATAGCTTAGTATATTTACATTACGCAATTTATTGCTTTCATATGCCATGATTAGTAATTAGGGTTTGTATGACAAGAACAAAACAAAACAAATAGAAAACCCTAAATGCAAGACAAAATCAAAAGCATGAAAATGATACACTTTGCACACAAGCACCCTTAGGGTTTCTCCCACTTGGTTGCCTAAAATGAAATGGCCATGTTACGCATGCGAAGTATCTTGGAAAAACAAAACAAATATAAGATCATAGTCCCTCGATGACGCTATTCAAAAGTTTCCTGACAAAAATGATCTTGGTCCCTCAAAAATGCTAAGATACTTTGCAAACATTGCTAATCATGGTTATACGATGACCCACTCCCGTCCCGTTTACATCCAAAGATAGGGTTGCTTACCAACTCAATGGTAAGACAACAATGTCAAAGGAATAGAAAATGCATAAGAAAGACATTTGAGTAGGTAGATAGCTTCTAGTTACTTGCTCCATTTCAAACAACAATCCTTGCTATTTTCAAAAACAAGCACACACATTTCAAAAACATCTTTAAAACATTGAAAACATTTTCAAAAGACAAACATCTTTGTTTACATTCTTACGAACGAGAATCATTACAAAGATTGTCTAAACAAATGGCCTCTTTTACCAAATACTTTCAAAACCACACAAAGCACAATTTCAAACAAAAGCAAGTGATCTAAGCAAGTAACTAAGAGCCCATGGAAACCCATGGAAGAAAAGGGTGCTAGCACCTTCCCTTTTCATAATCTATCCCCCGAACTCAAGAAAACATCTCAAAGGTCTTTCCTGTGCTTTTTCACCTTTACTTTTGGATAAAAGAAAAGTCGGTGGCGACTCTTGCTAACCGCGACATTTGTGACAAAACGCAAAACCTCAAGTCAGTTCTCCCACTGTATCATAGAACTAGCGACTTTGCTGGGGAAAATTATAAAATTGGGGTTACCTTAGGGTTTAGATCACATTTATTTGCTTACATCTGTTTGACTTGTTTGCTTTACAATTATGGTTCTTTGTTTGGGTTTGAATCCTCCACCCGGATTTGGGAAACATTATAGGTAAATAGCAATACATTATGGAAACTGTGCGGGGTATACCGACATGGTCTAAGCAATAGCTATTTTAGTGTGACATATTTGTGGGTACCGGTAGCCTTTGAGTTAATCAAAGAGAATACGGGGCCGCTGAGTGATGTCGTGAAGCAATAATGAACTTCTAGAACCCTTTACTTGACCAACTTGGCCTTTAGGATGTAGTGAGATGACCGGCTTTGGTGCAGTCCAAAGTTGGTAGATACTCGATACTACACTCATTAAGGGTTGGTTTCTTGGGATATTTCGGTCGCCATTAAAGAGGCTTGAGCTGAAACAATGACCAAGGAAACAATCCGGTGATATTGAGCTCCTTAGAACCCGGTTACTATTGTTAGGACAGGTTGAGCCAACTAAATTTCAAGAGGGTACTTACCTATGAAACCCCATGCAAGCCTAAACTAAGAACTTGTTTGATTTGCCTGTATATGCATACTTGTACATAACATCATGGACATCATGAACATCATATGCATCCACTAACCATTTCAAGGATTTTTGAGATTCATTTTTGTTCTTGTTTTGTAGGTTATGGATTCACTTCGCAGGAAAACTATCCAAATCAACCTTGTAAGAATTCCTCCGCAACTCAAGGAGCTAGCTTCAAGGATCCCTGAGAACTCTCCATTCACCGAGAGGCATGGTCGTCTACTCAACTTGGTCACCTCCAACACAGAGGAGGATATGATGAAATTCTCTTCCAGTTCTTTGACCCTTTGCATCATTGCTTCACATTTCCTGACTATCAACTTGTGACCACTTTGGAAGAATTCTCTCAACTTTTGAGGATTCCTATTCTCAATCAACTACCATTCAATGGTACGGAAAAAGATTCAAATCCAGAAGAGATTGCTCAAGCCCTGCACTTGCACTCATCTGATGTAACAACTCATTGGGAAACTAGAAGTGGTGTCAAAGGCTTCTTGGCAAAGTTTCTGTTTGAGAAAGCCCAAAGCTGTTGGAATTCCCTAGACTTACAAGCTTTTGAGGAGATTGTAGCTCTTCTTATCTATGGGATGGTCTTGTTCTCCAATCCTGACCAACTCATAGATGTGAGCGCTGTCAAAATCTTCATGTCACGCAATCCAGTGCCTATGTTACTAGGGGATATCTTACACTCTTTTCACACTCGTACAATGAGGAAAAGAGGTGTTCTTATGTGTTGCACTCCTCTTCTGGCAAGATGGTTTATTTCTCATATTCCCCAATCAGTCTTAAAGAATGAGCAAAGTTTGAGGTGGTCACAAAGGTTAATGACGCTTAAACATTCAAATATTCATTGGTGCTCTCGATCCATGGGGAATTCCCTAATGTCCCTCTACTTGGCATTAGGGGAGGCATCACCTACAACCCATGTTTGGCTCTAAGACAGTTTGGTTATGCCCGAAGGGATGGCCCATATGATATGCTGATTCAAGGCTTGGTTTTCGACTACGACAACGACGATCAAGGTCTTCGCCACAGATTCATCCGAGCTTGGAGGATGCTAAACAAGGTGGATAGAAAGACTTTGGGACACAAGAATTCCATCCCTCTTGAGCCTTACCTCAAGTGGGTACGAACCCACGCTCAAAGTCTTATGATGCCTTATCCTTCCATTCTCTCAGTGATTATTGAGCCTGTTAAGGAGGGATAAGTTCCATACACTATCCTACATCCTGACATGCCTACATCACTCGAAGACCTACAAAGGGATTGGATACAGCTCAAAGGAGAGTGTGATACTTTCGAAGCCCAATTCTACGCAAGCTAGAAGAAGGTTTTGGAACTCACTCGGCTACTTCATGAGGAGCAGACTCTAAATACCTACATTACACCAAAGAGGATGCGCAATGTCTTTTTATCTTAGAATTTTGTATTATTTTGCCCAAGGGGCATTGATGTACTCAAATTCTATCTTATTAATATAACGTGTGTTTCTTTTTGTTTAAAACAAATTTGAATTTTTAAATCCTTGAAAGCATTGCATGTATACATATTATTCATCATAAACATAAACATGTCTTTGCAACAAGTTTCCTCATCTCTCTACTGTTTATTTCAGTAAGATGGATTTCAAACAGACGGTCAAAGACCTTCAAGCTCAAAACACACAATTTCAAAAATTACTCATGACCTTAGCCAAGGGGCAGGAGGAGCTGAAGACTCTTCTAGCAAAAGAGAAAGAGAAAAAGAAGAAAGAGAAGAAACCAGCTGGTGTGGTAATCATGGGCAGAAGGTTTCAAGGACAAGCTAGAAGGACCTTGGATTTTCCAGCAACATCTGATGAAGGGGAAAGGAAAGGAAAAGAAACGGAAGTTCCATCAAACTCTGAAGAAGAGGAGGAAGAGGAGGACTACTCTGAAGACAGTACCCTTCGGCTGATGATAAGTACAGACACCTGGAAGAGAGTTTAACCGCTATGGAAATACAGAGGGTACCGGGTCTAGATTTTGAAGAATTGGGGTTAGTGTCAGGAATTATGATCCCACCAAAGTTTAAAGTGCCATTATCTGCAAAATATGATGGAGTGTCGTGTCCTAAAATGCACCTTCGATCATATGTCAGAAAGATTCAGCCGCACTCTGCCGACAAAGACTTGTGGGTCCATTTCTTCCAAGATAGTTTATCCGGAACGCAACTTGATTGGTTTTACCAATTAGAAAGGGCCGACGTCCACAATTGGGAAGTCCTTTCCGCAGCTTTCTATAGACAATACCAGTACAATGCCGATTTGGCGCCTACCTGTACTCAACTTCAGGGTATGGCTATGGTTTCAAATGAGGGCTTCAAAGATTACGCGCAAAAGTGGAGAGATCTAGCCGGAAGAGTTAAACCCCCTCTATTTGAAAGGGAGTTGGTGGACATGTTCTTGGGAACTCTATCAGGCCCTTTCTTCAATCATCTGATTGGGAGTTCCTCTGCAGGGTTTACTAAATTGATTTTAACCGGCGAGAGGGTTGAAGCTGGTATAAGAAGTGGGAAGATTCAGAAATATTCGTATGCCTCTACAGCTGTGAAAAAACCCTTCACGGGGAAGAAGGAAGTATCCACTATTTATTCACAAAGGAATCAAGGAAGAATTGAATGCCGACCAATGGTGGGGGCCGTTATGATCCCAAAGCCCGCATCTGACCAGCCAAGAAATAACCAGTCAAGGGTGGAAAGGCCAGTCCGGTAATTCACCAGGATTAATATGACTCTAGCCCAGGTTCTACCACATCTTCTGAAATTGAATCTAGCAACTTTAAAAGAGGCCCCAAAGAACCCCAATAATGCGTCCCCTCATTATCACCCAAATGCCAGATGCGCATACCATTCTGAAAGTCCAGGGCACGACACTAACAACTGTTGGGCTCTGAAGAAAAAAATTTAAGACCTTATAGATGCAAAGGAAGTTGAGTTTGATGCACCTGAGAAACCGAATGTCATTTCCGCTCTGATGCCTAGGTATGGTCACAATGCCAATGTTGTCGAGGAAGATTTATTTGTTGCCATAGTGGATGAACTGTTGACTCCGCTCCCGATCATTAAGATGAACTTGTTGAAAGCTGGTGTATTCCCAGGTTGTAAGGAAGACTGCCATCATTGCTTATCCTCACCCGCCGATTTCCCTCTGTTGAAGACAGGTATCCAGCGCCTTATTGATAACCAAGAAATTCTGTTTGAGAATGCTCCAGTTTTACCCGTTCCTGTTAAAGACATTTCAATCATAACCATCTCCTCCAATCCTTCCAGGGTCCCTAAAAGTCCAGTTAGGATTACACCTACTCCAAAAACTACTTCGCTTAAAATCACAATGCCCGGACCGGTCTCGTACAAGTCAGATAAAACAGTACCATGGAATTATGGTGGAGAAATCTACTACCATGATATCAAACAAGACGAACTGGTTGCTGAAGAAGAAAGATCCGAAGAGGAAAATTTCAACATTAGCAATATTGCTGGAACTAGCAAGATTACCCGTAGTGGTAGAATCTTCTCTCCAGAGATTTCCCCTCCAAAGGCAAATTTTGGACCCGTGGTCGTTCCGAAGATTACCTCTGCACCAGTGATTATACCTGCAAGCGTACCTACCAACAAAGACGACATAATCCTTGTCCCTACCAATACTTCTACTGCTGAGAATCGAGGGAAAAACATTCAAGAAGAGCCTGTCCAGACGAAGGCTCAATCACTAGCTATCCCCGAAACATCCAAGAAGGAAATGGAAGAGATCCTGAGGATAATAAACAAGAGTGATTATGATGTGGTTGAACAGTTGGGGCAAACCCCCTCCAAGATATCCATGCTAGCATTGCTGCTGTGCTCTGAGGCACATGCAAAAGTTCTGGTAAAATTTCTGAAGACAGCCTATGTGCCACAAGAGACGTCTGCTGACCAATTCCAAGACTGTGTGGCCAGTTTGACAGCTGATAATGGCCTAGGCTTCTCTGATGCTGACTTGATGCCGAAAGGGAGAAAACACAACGAGGCATTACATGTCTCTGTGGAATGTAGAGGAACAACCCTAGCCCATGTCTTGGTAGACACTGGTTCATCTTTGAACGTCTTACCAAAGAAAGCTCTTGACATATTGGATTGCGAAGGGTTGACGTTGAAACCCAGTAACATAATTGTGAGAGTATTTGATGGCTCGAAGAAGATGGTCCACGGGGAGGTGGACATCCCGATAAAGGTGGGAACTCAGACTTTCAATTCAACCTTCTATGTGATGGACATCCGTCCCTCTTACTCCTGTCTGAAGGATGGCCTTGGATCCACAATGTCGGTGTTGTCACTTCTACGCTACACAAGATGCTGAAGTACCCGGTCCAAGGAAAGATCATAATTGTCCACGGGGAAGAAGAGTACATGATTAGTCATCTGAATTATTTATGATATGTGGAGTTGGATGGCGAGTTCATTGAAACTCCTTTTCAACATTTCGAGGAAGTCTCTCAAGAAGTAGCGGCAACCAAGGCAGTATCCTCGATTCCCAAGATCACAAGACCTCCACTTAGGATGTCATCTCTAAAGGACGCAAAGGCAGTAATAGAGGAGGGTGGATGCACCATCTGGGGGCAGCTTCCAGACATTCTGTATAAATCAGACAAGTTTGGCTTGGGGTTTATTTCAACTGCTCAGAAGGCTGTGCGTCATGCCCGTGCCGGAGGGCCACCTTTGAAGATTAGCAACCAAGGGGTCAATGCAGTAGAAGACAATGAAGAGGATGGAAGCTTGGAAGATTAGATATTTCCTACTGTCAACGGAGGACTTCGCAACTGGGAAGCTAGAGACTTTGTCTCAATAACTTTCATCTCTCAGTAATTTATCTTTTACATTTCTGTTGGACTTGTAATATTCACGAACAATTCAAACTTTAAAAACCTTGTGTCTTACCCGAGGCACAATGGTCCATTTGTAAGGGTTTTTTATTTCATCTTCATATGACATTCAATGAATCATGGACGCTTTTTCACATACAAATCTTTTGTGCTCATTGTCTTTCTTTTACATTTTTATTGTTTAAAGATGGCTATACCCTTACACACACCCACACTCCCAAATGCAGGTAACCCTCCATTCCGGATCCCATGGGTAACAATACTGCTATAGCCTTCAGTGACTCTGAAGATCTGACCTACCAAGCCGAATACGAAGGTGAGGAAGATTGTGAGGTGTCAGGGGAATTGGCCAGAC
The DNA here is from genome assembly GCA_948472305.1 of Vicia faba. NCBI lineage: Eukaryota > Viridiplantae > Streptophyta > Magnoliopsida > Fabales > Fabaceae > Vicia > Vicia faba. The sequence goes on along the minus strand of OX451741.1, from coordinate 917,899,530 downwards.
TACTACAACATGAGGAAAGAGCTATTCAGCCTCATGAGGAGCTGTTGGATACAATCAACTTGGGTACCGAGGAAGATAAAAAGGAAATCAAAGTGGGTGCCAATCTAGAGCCGAATGTCAAGGAGCGTCTAATTCTGCTATTGCATAATTATGTTGAGATCTTTGCTTGGTCATACGAAGACATGCCAGGGATTGATACAGACATCATGGTACATCATCTGCCAACGAGAGAAGACTGTCCACCAGTAAAACAAAAAGTCTGCCGCATGAGACCTGACATGTCGGAAAAGATCAAAGCGGAAGTTATGAAACAGTTCAATGCTGGGTTCTTGGCTGTCACTTCCTATCCTTAATGGGTTGCCAACATTGTTCCCGTGCCTAAAAAGGACGACAAAGTACGAATGTGTGTGGATTATAGAGATTTAAACAGGGCCAGCCCTAAAGATGATTTTCCACTTCCCCACATCGATATCCTGGTTGATAATACGGCCCAACACAAAGTATTTTCCTTCATGGATGGATTCTCAGGTTATAACCAAATCAAAATGGCACCTGAGGACATGGAGAAAACTACATTTGTCACACAGTGGGGCACATTCTGTTACAAAGTGATGCAATTTGGACTGAAGAATGCTGGGGCAACCTATCAGCGCGCCATGGTAGCTTTGCTTCATGATATGATACATCATGAGATAGAGGTCTATGTAGATGATATGATAACCCAATCAAAAACTGAAGAGGAGCACCTTGATCACTTGCAAAAGTTGTTTGTAAGATTGAAGGAGTACAAACTAAGGTTGAAGCCAAACAAGTGCACATTCGGAGTCCGGTCCGGTAAACTCTTAGGTTTCATCTTCAGCAACAAAGGCATCGAGGTTGATCCTGCCAAGGTCAAAGCGATACAAGAAATTCCTTCTCCTCGTACTTAGAAGGAAGTCAGAGGATTCTTGGGACGCCTAAACTACATTGCCAGATTCATTTCTCACCTAACACCTACTTGTGAACCAATCTTCAAACTATTGAAGAAAGATCAAGTAGTCAGATGGAATGATAAATGTCAGATTACTTTTGACAAAATCAAAGAGTATTTACAAGAGCCTCTTGTCTTGATGCCACCAGTTGAGGGAAGTCCACTGATCATGTATCTGACTGTTTTAGAGAACTCAATGGGGTGTGTATTGGGGCAGCATGACGAGTCTGGCCGAAAAGAGCACGCTATTTACTACCTGAGCAAAAAGTTTACCGATTGTGAAACCATATATTCACTTCTCGAGAAAACTTGTTGTGCTTGGTATGGGCTGCTCACCGACTAAGACAGTATATGTTGAATCATACCACTCTGCTGATATCTAAGATGGATCCGATAAAGTACATCTTTGAGAAGCCTGCTCTGTCTGGGAGGATAGCTAGATGGCAGATGATCCTAACAGAATATGACATACATTACACTACCCAAAAACCTATAAAGGGCAGTGTGCTAGCCGATCATCTTGCTCATCAAGCTGTAGAAGATTATCAGTCCATGAAGTTTGAATTCCCGGATGAAGACATCATGACAGTAGACAACTGTGAAGAAATCAGGCCATATGACGGACCTAAACAAGGATCCCGATGGACCCTGTTCTTTGATGGGGAATCCAATGCACTTGGTAATGGTATCGGCGTTGTACTCATATCTCCGGAAGGGTGCCATACTCCTTTTACTACCAGACTTTTCTTCAACTGTACGGAAAACATGGCGGAATACGAAGCATGCATCTTTGGTCTCAAGGCTGCCATCGACTTGGGAATCAAATCTTTAATTGTATTTGAAGATTCAGCTTTGGTCATCAGTCAGATCAAAGGAGCATGGGACACTAAGCATCCAAACCTTATCCCTTACAAAGAACATGTTTTGACATTGTTACCACATTTCGAGCAGATTACCTTCGAGCATTTCCCATGAGAAGAAAATCAGCTAGCAGATACTCTAGCCACAATGTCATCTATGTTTAAACTTAATTGGGATAACGAGGCTCCCCAGATCACCATTGAACGAATGGACGAACCAGCACACTGTCACAAGATTAATACTGAAGAAGTAGTGGACCAGCCTTGGTTTCATAAAGTCAAAAGGCATCTCGAGGCTCCAGAATATCCAGAAGGAGCTTCAATCAATGATAAAAAGTTCCTAAGGAGATTCTCCGCTAAGTTCTTCCTAAGTAATGGCATCCTGTACAAACGTAATCATGATTCTATTCTGCTCTGTTGTGTGGATAAGACAGAAGCTGAAAAGATCATGGCTGAATTACATGAAGGTACCTTTGGCACTCACTCTAGTAGGCATACGATGGCGAATAAAATCCTACAGGCAGGCTATTATTGGTTTACCATGGAAGCAGACTGCTATCAACACTCCCTGACCTGTCATAAGTGTCAAATCTATGCAGACAAGGTGCACGTGCCTCTGGTTCCTCTAAATGTCTTAACAAACCCTTGGCCCTTCGCTATGTGGGGAATCGATATGATTGGGGAGATCAAGCCTACAGCCTCCAATGGACACCGTTTCATTCTAGTGGCCATTGACTATTTCACAAAGTGAGTCGAAGCAGCTTCATTCGCATCTTTTACTAAGAATGTTGTTTCCCGCCTCATCAAGCAGAATCTTATTTGCCGATACGGTATCCCAGAAAGGATCATCACTGATAACGGTACGAACCTTAACAATACTATGATCATCTCCTTGTGCGAGAAGTTCAAGATTCAACATCACAATTCACCCCCCGATCGGCCAAAGATGAATGGTGCAGTCGAAGCTGCTAATAAAAACATTAAAAAGATCATACAGAAAATGACAGTCACCTACAAGGACTGGCATGAAATGCTACCTTTTGCTCTCCACGGGTACCGTACCACGGCTCGCACATCAACTGGGGCAACACCCTATTCTTTGGTCTATGGAATGGAGGTTGTCTTGCCTGTTGAGGTTCAAATCCCCTCCTTGAGGATTTTGAAAGATGCAGGTTTGAGTGAAGACGATTGGATCCAGACTTGACTTGATCAACTAAACTTAATTGATGAAAAGAGGCTTACTGTTGTTTTCCATGGTCCGATGTATCAAAAACAGATGATCAAGGCTTTCAACAAGAAAGTCAGACGCCAAGTATATCAAGTTGGAGATCTAGTGATCAATCGCATCATCTTGCCACAAAGTGATCCCATGGGAAAATGGACTCCTACCAATGAAGGACCATTTGTAATCAAGAACATCTTCTCCGATGGGGCAATGATCTTAACCACCATGGACGGCGACGATTTGCCATACCCTGCGAACACAGACATAGTCAAAAGATACTATGCATAAGAGACCCGCTAGGTTGACACACCTTGGAAAAACAAGGGCATCCCGGCGAACCAAAAGGTTCGGGAAAAAATTAGGGATAAAAAAAAATAATTTTTACACCCGGCAAGTTGAAAACCCGAAAGGGGGACTTTGGCAAAAAAGGGTTTCCCGGTGGATTGAAAACCCGAAAGGGCGGTCCAGGCAAAAGTTAGGGAATTAAAGCGTATGACTATGTCTTGTCGGATCACTTTGAGGATAATCTCTTCACTGACAAACTCTGAGCTTCTGATCAATTCAATCATCTTCGGACGAGGAAACAAATTGACAAGATATTCGGAGATACGGAGGCTATAGCAAAATGGGAACCCCATGGGATTATCACACATAGCTATCTTTCTTTGTATAAATTTTTCTTATTTTTCATGACACCATCCTCTTACTAGGGTGTCTATCTCTTTTGTACAAAATACTTATTCAAAGTAAATACAAAGATATCTCTTTAAAGTATAGAAAACAGTTTGTCCTTTTCTTTTACACTTGTGTTTTATTTGCAAAAACGTCCAATGATTCATTAATGAACATATGCATTTGAACATAATTCTTGTTTACAAATAAACAAAATGAAAAAGAACAATTACTGACAGGTTGAAAGAATAGGAAAACATATTTAGGCTTTTCCATAAGCAATCTCCACAGTATGTCATTTAGATCCCCAACAGAGCTGAAACTTCAAACTATTAATCCCCGATGGAAACCATCCAGTTTTTCCAAATTCCTCAGCAAGTTATCTTAAAGCCTGAAACCAACTGGACAACAGATAATTTCGGTTTTCCCCAACCTAGGATAACTCCCCGGTAGAGTGGCAGACGACCGAAACTCCTGAACTTTTTCCCAAAACAGGAATAAGCTTTTCCCCAGAGTTTTCATTGCTCCCCAATAGAACGAAGACTCCCGTCATAAATCCCCAGCAGAAGTCATCAAAATTCTATGGATTCCCCAAGCAGATTCCTCAAGCAGTATATGGCATTGCTCTAACGACATAATTTTTGTCAATACTCCAACTTCAAGACATGAAGAATCCACATATCCTCAGCAGCATTCAAGGATTTATTTTCCTCAGCAATACAACAAATCAGCTTACATGCGCATACAATACATCCACATATCATAAACATTGATAAAACACATATATTGCATCATACATTTCATGCCACATAATTTACTGTTCCAGCTAACATTTTACCCTTTTCAGGATAAGACTAACAACTACTGTTAAACAATGTGCAATCATGATACAATACAGATACGCTCCAGACACGGAAGCTATTATGTTGCTTATTCAGATTCAGCTTTCAGATACAGTATAGATACGCTCAAAACATGGTTGCCATTCTGTTACTTATTTAGATTTCAACATTCAGATACAGTTCAGATACGCTCCAGACACTTATGCCATTCTGACACTTATTCAGATTTCAAGTTCATGATACAGTCCAGATACGCTCCAGATACGGAAGCCATTCTGTTACTCATTCAGATTCAAGTTCAGATACAGCTCGGATATGCTCCAGACACGGAAGCTATTCTGTTGCTCATTCAGATTCAGTCTTCAGATACAGCTCAGATACGTTCCAGATACGGACACCATTATGGTACTTATTCTTTTGACTTACAAATTACAATTCAACAAACATTCTTGGATGGCATCAACAATCCCATCTCCAACAAGATTCTATCACCTCTCCAAATGGCATCTTTTAAGCCCATTCCCTCAACTACACTTTGTCGAGTGCAGATTTACGGGCACTCTAGTGGCCAATCATCTTTTACCTTCGAGTCACGAATGACAAAACTCGCCAATCTAACTCTTCAGGTTCAAGAAGATTGAACAGGGGCAGCTGTTGTACCCCAAAATTTGCCCTCTCATTTATCAAGACTTTTCTCACAAGACTTCTTTGACTCAAGACAAGATCAGGGTTTGCTCAGCTGAGGATATCTCATCTTGCACTGATATCCCAAAATTAGGGTTTGAGTTTGCACAAGGATTTTTGGACCATCAATGCTTCATGTGACTTTAATACATCATTTTGGACCCCTAAGATTGCTCATGATAAGTTTCAAGCCTTGGATTACACTTTTGCTCAGTCAATTGGACATTTGACCTAAAAATCAACTATATTGAGGGAAAAGTCAACCATGGCCAATTTACAGTCAAACTTCATAATTTTTTAATCCACATTAACATTTTAGACTCATATGTACCATTTTCTCAAGTTTGGATTACAACTCCTCAAGAAATTTGATCAAATCAGCAAAATGGTCAAAATTAAGGTTTTGACTGAGGAAGGGCAATTTCTGATTTTTAACCTAGCAAATGACCAATTGAGTTCAAGCATGATTTCAAGGATTCAATTACATCATCTTGGCTTAATTACATGGCTCAAAACATCTCAAATTCATTGGGTTGACAGATGATTTTTGCAGTCAACTGATCAAAAGTCAACTATACACTGAAAAGTCAAACTTTGACTTTTTGGTCAAAATCAAGTACCAAGGGTCATAATTCATCAAGACATGTCAAAATGTGAAACTTGTTCACCAAGAAAACCAAATTTGAAAATTAGGGTTTGAATTTGAAAATTTTCATAACTTAGAAATTCTTTAAGTATAAAAATTTTCTTATTTTTTCTCAACTTTACACCACTTTTTCACCAGGATGCATATTGATTCAAGGAAAGTCCCCAAAATGAAATTTGTATACCTCCATGAAATATGCAACTTTTCTTCATAAGCTTTTCCCTAAAGATGCTTGGATCTCAAGTTATAAATTTGTGAAAACATGGTCATGAACTTCTTAACTTACTGAAAATTTTCCCTAATTTAGGCAGGTTTTGGACCCAACTTCATGGCAATTTTTCACCTAGTTCCAAGAGGTATCTCAAAATGGATTTCAAAGATGGATTATAGAGCACATTTCATGATTTCCAAAATGTCCAAGAACTCTCCAAGATCATTTTTTAGTACGGAGAATCAAAGAGAGGAAATTGGCATTTTCTCACTTTTTGTTCAAGCCATTTCATGAAGAACCAAGTTGCAAATCAATCCTATGCTGGCTATTTCATGTTATACAGGTCCTAAACTTGCTACACACTCCTTAATTAAATGCTTAATCAGTTGATAAAGCGTTTATCCTTGCTTTTGAACCTTTATACAACTTATAATTCCACTTATGGCAAAAAGGTTCCATTGCCATTTTCATAAAGAACCACTTTTGTAAACATTACAATTTTGAGCTTTGAACATGTCCCCTTGATGCACACAAACCACACAGGTCTCAAGCAATTTGTACAAACTCATACCAACCCTAAGAAAGCTGGTACAAGCATGAGGGCTTTGTCTTATCACTCTGCTTCAAGTACAAGAAAAGTTGCAAAAAGGCTAGGGCTTGCACAGCTGATATAGAGCTGACCTAAAACCCTTTCAATACTAATATACAAACTATATGCAACACATAAGCGACCAAGCCAAGACCTGAAACTATCTCAAGCAACAAAACACCAAAACTGTCCAAAACATACAGTTTCTGCACAAACACATCCAACTTCCATTTGGCTCGTGCATTTTGTGTTTAGATCATTCCAATACTTTACATACTTGATATCAAACCCATCCAAACCATCATCCTTATTCTATATCCTCTTTTCCACCATCTACCACTGTTGACCTTGAAGCTTGCAGTTGGACTTGGTCAGGGAGTTCTAGCCACTTTCAGAGCAAGGCAAGGGTTGGAATAGATTCAGGGGAGTTCAAGGAAGCTCAAGCAAGCATCAGGCCCCCATTAAAGTCACTACATTTCCATACACGATTCCAGTTGAAGGAGGTAAGTTTTCAAACTCTATCTCCTTGTACAGGTAACCTTAGGCCACGATCTGTGAATAAAAAATGTAGTTCTCATCATAACGAAGTTATACATATCATTATCTTGCATTGATTTTACTTGTGCTTAGAGAATTTGGAAATTGAAATCTCTGAAAATATTAGGTTAGAACTTGGGGATTTTAAAGTTTTCTTTGATATTTAATAGTTAGATTACATAACTTATATGGTTGGATTCGTGAGTTCAAATGCTACATTTTTCATGTTACAAGTTTTCATTTTTATGGAAGCATGAGGAAGTTACAGGGGATCCGGCCAAGACTTGAGGAAGAAGATGAAACAGGGCAAGGGCGCATTTCATAATATGTTGTTTTTGTTTCAGTAAAGACAAGGGATGTATGGCCATCCTAGTGGTAAACCAATGCGCGGGTGAGACCCATGTCCTGGGTTCGAACCTGCGCGCTACTTTTGCATTTTGGCATTTTTTTTCTTTCTTTTCAGTTTTGATACCTTTTTTGCAGGATTGGGCTTTTTGCTGTTGGCCAGTATTTTTGCTCATCATCACCATTGACTTGCTATCTTACCCCTCTGCCAATTCATTTCATATTTTATTAATTTATTTATTTATTGTTTTACTTCCACATTTAATATTTAATTATTTTCTTTAATGATTAAAAATCCTAAAAAATGATTTAATTACATTACACTTTTATTTTTATTTTTTTATTATTTCTCACATAAAATATATTTTATTTTAATAGGACATAATTCATTTTCTTATCAAACTTGTAAAAAATGATTAAATATATTTGGTTTAATTTATTTTACATTTCATACTTACAAATACTTATTTTTGCATATATTTAATTTTAATATTTATATAAAATATTATTTATTATTTTTAACACAAGAAAATACACAAAATAATAATATAGAAACTATATTTTCTTTTAAATAAAATTAGGGTTAAACCCCTTTCAAAAAATTAAATCTTTTTTTCCTTATATTTTTTAGATTTAAATTAAATATTCTTTTACATGAAAATAAGACACAAAAGCCTTTTCTTTACATGTACATTGCATTACATTTTAAATATTATATTGTATTTATCTTAATTCGCACAAATTCGATTTGGTTGTAATAATATATTTAGCTTTATATTTGTGCAAATCCCCATTCAAACTTGTATTCCCCCCTCCCATAAAATTGTTGTAATAGCTTAGTATATTTACATTACGCAATTTATTGCTTTCATATGCCATGATTAATAATTAGGGTTTGTATGACAAGAAAAAAACAAAACAAATAGAAAACCCTAAATTCAAGACAAAATCAAAAGCATGAAAATGATACACTTTGCACACAAGCACCCTTAGGGTTTCTCCCACTTGGTTGCCTAAAATAAAATGGCCATGTTACACATGCGAAGTATCTTGGCAAAACAAAACAAATATAAGATCATAGTCCCTCGATGACACTATTCAAAAGTTGCCTAACAAAAATGATCTTGGTCCCTCAAAAATGATAAGATACTTTGCAAACATTGCTAATCATGGTTATACGATGACCCACACCCGTCCCGTTTACATCCAAAGATAGGGTTGCTTACCAACTCAATGGTAAGACAACAATGTCAAAGGAATAGAAAATGCATAAGAAAGACATTTGAGTAGGTAGATAGCTTCTAGTTACTTGATCCATTTCAAACAACAATCCTTGCTATTTTCAAAAACAAACACACACATTTCAAAAACATCTTACAAACATTGAAAACATTTTCAAAAGTCAAACATATTTGTATACATTCTTATGAACGAGAATCATTACAAAGATTTCCTAAACAAATTGCCTCTTTTACAAAATAATTTCAAAAACACACAAAGCACAATTTCAAACAAAAGCAAGTGATCTAAGCAAGTAACTAAAAGCCCATGGAAAACCATGGATGAAAAAGGTTCTAGCACCTTCCCTTTTCATAATCTACCCCCCGAACTCAAGAAAACATCTCAAAGGTCTTTCCTGTGCTTTTTCATCTTTCCTTTTGGATAAAAGAAAAGTCGACAGCGACTCTAGCTAACCGTGACATTTGAGACAAAATGCAAAACCTCAAGTCAGTTCTCCCACCGTATCACAGTTACAGAATACATAAATAAAACTCTTATTCTGGACATAATTTCATGATGAGATGTTTCAGAATGAAATTAAACCGATCTTCATAAAGTGGTTTTGTAAAGACATCAGCCCATTGATGGTCTGTGTCAATAAATTTTAAAGTAAGGATTCCTTTCTAAATATAGTCCCTAATAAAGTGATGTTTTATTTCTATATGCTTAGCCCTAGAATGCAAAATTGGATTTCTAGATAAACATATTGCAGAAGTATTATCACAAAATATAGGAATGTTACTCTCAAATATGTTGAAGTCTTCAAGCTTACTTTTCATCTAGAACATTTGTGTGCTACATCCAGCAGCTGCTTTGTATTCAGTTTCAGCTGTTGACAAAGCAATTGTGGATTACCTCTTGCTGGTTCATAAGATCAGATTATCTCCCAGAAATTGGCAGCTTCTAGAAGTGATTTTTTGTTCTACTTTGTCTTCATCGAAGTTAGCATCACAATATCCTACTAAATTATATTTACTGGTTTTTCTATAAAACAAACCCAGGTTAGTAGTACATTTCAGATACTTGAAAATTCGCTTAACAACTATTAAGTGAGATTCTCTAGGATCTGATTGGAATATGGCACATAAGCAAACACTGTATAAAATGTCAGGCCTTGAAGCGGTAAGATATAAGAGAGAACTAATCATACGTCTGAAGATCTTCTGTTCTACCTTTTTACTTACCTCTTCCTTTTCCAGAATGCATGTCAGATGCATTGTAGTCTTAGAAGGCTTACACTCTGATAGGTCAAATTTCTTCATAAGTTATCTGACGTATTTGCTTTGGTGTATGTAGGTTCCTTCTAGAGTTTGATTGATCTGAATTCCCAGAAAGAATTTGAGTTCTCCCATCAAGCTCATTTCAAACCCTGCCTTCATAGACTTAGCAAATTCTCTCCCCAGAGAAGGTTTAGTAGATCCAAATATTATATCATCTACATAAATTTGACAAATTAATATGTCATTCTTAAATGTCTTACAGAACAAGGTTGTTTCCACTTTCCCTCTGGTGAATTCCTTTTCTAACAAAAAGTTACTTAGTCTTTCATACCAAGCTCTAGGAGCTTGTTTCAGACCATAAAGTGATTTCTTTAGTTTGAAAACATATTATGGGTGTTTAGAATTTTTAAACCCAGGGGGTTGGTGCATATAAACCTCTTCATCAGTGTAACCATTTAAGAACGCACTTTTGATATCCATCTGATACAGAGTGATGCCATTATTCACAACAAAAGAGATTAAGAGTCTTATAGATTCTAACCTGGCGACTGGAGCAAAGGTTTCTGTATAGTTTATCCCCTCTTACTGAATATAACCTTGTGCAACCAGTCGTGCCTTGTTTCTGAGGACTTCTCCTTGTTCATTCAGTTTGTTTCTGAATACCCACTTTGTTCAAATGACGTTGAACCCTTTTGGTTTGGGAACCAGATCCCATACGTCATTTCTGGTGAATTGATTTAAATCCTCCTGCATAGCCAGAAGCCATTCGTTGTCCATAAGAGCTTCATCTATGGTAGTTGGCTCAATCAGAGATACCAATCCCATGAGAGATTCTTCAGAATTTCTGAATGTTGATCTTGTTCTGATTGAATCTTCCTTCTTTCCCAGAATCTTGTCTTCAGGGTGAGCTATGTTGCTTCTGGATAGTATTTTCTGGAGAGGTTCTTCAGATCTTGCTGTAGTGTTTGTGATATTTTCTTCTGATGATGTTGGTGATTCTTCGTTGGGAGCTTCTGATGTATTGCCTTTAGTACCTGTGAATTCAACTTCTATATCTACAAGAGATTCATTCTGCTTTTACTTTTGAGGGCCAAGCTTGTCATCAAATCTAACACTAATTGACTCTTCTATAATTTGTGTTTCTTTATTGTATACTATGTAGCCTCTTGAGCATTCAGAGTATCCTAACATAATACACTTCTATGCTTTAGAGTCAAACTTGTTCAGATGTTCTTTAGTGTTAAGTATATAAAAAGTACATCCAAAATGATGGAAATAAGAAATGTCGGGCTTTCTGTTCTTCCACGGTTCATATGGAGTCTTGTCCAGAATAATTCTTATGGAGATTCTATTCTAAATGTAAAACGTTGTGTTAATTGCTTCTGCCCAGAAGATCTTAACAATGTTAGTCTCATTGATCATGGTTCTGGCCATTTCTTGTAAAGTTATGTTCTTTCGTTCTACAACTCCATTTTGTTGGGGAGTTCTAGGACAAGGGAAATAATGAGAGATGCCATTCTCATTAAAAAATATTTCAAAATTTTTATTTTCAAATTCTCCACCATGATCACTTCTGACTTTGACAATTCTAATATTTTTCTCATTCTGAACTTGGTCACAGAAAGCAACAAACACAAAGTGTGACTCGTCCTTGTGTCTTAAGAACTTTACCCATGTTTATCTGCTATAATCATCTACGATCACTAACCCATACTTCTTGCCACTAACGGATGCAGTTTTCACTGATCCAAATAGATCTATGTGCAGAAGTTCTAATGGTCTAAAGGTAGAAACAACATTTTTTGCTTTAAAAGGAGGTTTTGCAATTTTGCCTTTCTGATATGCTTCACACAGAGCATCTGAGCTAAATTTCAGATTAAGAAGTCCTCTGACCAGATTGAGTTTGTTAATCTGATATATTCTTCTCATACTAACATGCCCCAATCTTTTGTGCCAGACCCATTGCTCGTTGTTAACAGACAGAAGGCATTTTATGTTCTGACTCCTTAGTTCAGAAAGTTTTATCTTGTAAATGTTGTTTTTCCTCTTTCTATTAAATAGGATAGATCCATCTTTCTGACTAACAACTTTACATGAATTTTTATTAAAGATTATATCATAATTGTTATCACTTAATTGACTTATGGATAACAGGTTATGCATTAATCCATCTACTAACAGAACATTATTAATAGAAGAGAGGTTAATCTTACCTACTATTCCAGAGCCAATGATCTTCCCTTTTTGATTTCCTCTAAAACCCATGTAGCCTCCAGATTTAAGTTCCAGACTTTGGAACATATGCTTTCTTCCCGTCATGTGTCGAGAGCATCCAGAGTCCAGGTACCATGAATGGTGTTTTAGTATTGTTGTCAAAGATATCTGCTACATATATAATTTTGTCCTTATCTACCCATATCTTTTTGGGTCCTTGTTTGTTAGTGTTACCAAAAGTCTGTTTGAATTTCGGTTTCACAGAATAATCATTACTGGTGTATTTTAAATCATGTGTGTGCCCATAAGTAAAGTGAGATTTTAAAGGTGTGCGTTTAATAACTAAGTGCATGATTTTCTTAGGTTGGGATACTTTACCTATGTATCCTATACCTTTTATTCCATTTATGCTAACTCCATAGATCATTGAAGCCATCTTGCTTCTATCTATGCTTTTAGCCAGAAACTTCTGAAAGCTATGATCTTATCAGAATTACTGGGAACCTCTGAGATTGTTTCTTTATGAGAGTTTTGTAAATCATTTTCAAGTTTTGAAATATTTTATTTTAACTCTGAATTTTGTAATATCATATTTTTAGTTTCTTCAGAGTCGGAAACTAGATCCTTTTTCAGGTTCTTGAATTTTACTCGAAGTTGCTGATATCTTTCCAAAATTTCACTCAGACTTTCTCCTAATTTAGCTTTAGTAAAGTTAACAGTAAAGTCAGGAAATACCTCTTCTGTGTTTGATTCTGATTCTGACCCAGATGATTCACTATCTTCTGTCACATTGCCCATAAGAGCAATGTTGGCTCTTTCATATTCTAACTATGTGTCTATGTCAGAAGTATCTGAGTCATCCCATGTTTCCATGAGACTTTTATTCTTCTCCTTGAAGAACTTCTTTTTGGGTTTCTCCTTCTGAAGCCTTGGACAATATATTTTGTAGTGCCCTTGTTCATTGCACTCATAGCAGACGATGTCCCTGTTGCTTGACTTTCTGTGACAAGAAGAAGATTCATACTTTTTGTGTCTAGAGGAGGATTCAGACTTTCTGTATCCAGAGGATGATTCATTCTGATTCCCTATTCTTCTGGAGTTTCTGAATTTTCTTTGCCTCTACTTCCACAGTTTATTGACTCTTTTGGATAGAAGAGATAATTTTTCTTCTTCTGATGAGGATCCATCAGAGGTTTCTTCCATAGCCTGCAAAACTTTAGAATCATAATTTTGTTAGATTTTAGCGCTAAAGGCTTACCTTGCTTCCGAGTCTCGTCATCTTATAACTCTATCTCATGACTTCCGAGTGAGCTCACACGTTCCTCTAGAGATATCTTGTTAAGTTCTTTTTCCAGCTTGAGAGCAGTGACCATGGGCCTCCATTTCTTCGGTAAACTTCTGATGATCTTCTTTACATGATCAGCAGTTGAATACCCTTTGTCAAGAACTCTTAGCCCAACAACTAGAATCTAGAATCTTGAGAACATTGCTTCAATGAATTCACTTTCTTCCATCTTGAAGGCTTCATATTTCTGAATGAGAGCAAGGGCTTTGGTTTCTTTAACTTGCATGTTGCCTTCATGCGTCATTCTCAGAGAATCAAACATGTTTTTAGCTGTTTCTCTGTTTGTGATCTTCTCATACTCTGAATATGATATTGCACTCAGGAGAATCGTTCTGGACTTGTGATGAATTCTGAAGTCACACTTTTGATGATCAGACATTCATTTTTCTATCAATCTTTTGAAAACTTTCATCATTAGGATGCATGTACCCATAAATTACCAGAACCCATAGATCAACATCATGATCCAGAAAGAAGCTTTCAATTCTGTCTTTCTAGTAGTCAAAGTTCTCTCCATCAAAGACTGGAGGTTTTCCGCTGATTCTATCTTTATCATCATGGTAGTCATTGCTGATGTTCTGACCTGGTCCCTGTTGTACCCCAAAATTTTCCCTCTCATTTATCAAGGATTTCCTCAAAAGATCTCTTTGACTCAAGACTGGATTAGGGTTTGACCGACTCAAGACACTTCCTCATGCACTGATGACCAAAATTAGGGTTTGAGTTTGCACAAGGATTTTTGGACCATCAATGCTTCATATGATTTTAAAGGATCATTATAGACCCCGAAGATTACTCATGCCAAGTTTCAAGCCTTGAATCACATTTTTGATCAATCAATTGGACAGTTGACCTATAAATCAGCTGTATTGGGAAAAAGTCAACCATGGCCAATTTACAGTCAAACTTCATAATTTTTTATTCACATAAACATATTAGGCTCATATTTATCATTTGATCAATTTTGGACCATAATTCCTCAAGAAATTTGATCAAATCATCAAAAGGGCAAAATTGTCAAAATTAGGGTTTTGATTGAGAAGGGGCAATTTTTGATTTTTCACCTAGAAAATGGTCAATTGGTTTAAAGCATGATCTCAAGAGTTCAATTGCATCATCTTTACCTAATGACATGGTTCAAAACATGGCAAATCCATTGGATTGATAGATGAATTTTTCAGTCAACTGATCAAAAGTCAACTGTATACTGAAAAGTCAAACTTTGGCTTTTTGGTCAAATTCAAGTGCCAAGGATCATAATTCATCAAAACATGTCAAAATGTGAAACTTGTTCATAAATAAATCAAAGATTTAAGATTTTAATTTGAAAAGTTAATAAATTCTAATTTAGAAAAGTTTCTAAGTATAGAAAATTTCTTATTTTTTCTCAACATTAAGCCAAATTATCACCATGAAAGTTGTAGATATCCATGAAATCTATAACTTTTATTCACACAATTTCTCCTAAAGATTCTTGGATTTTAAGATATAATTTTGTGAATACATGCACATGAACTAAAATAACTTAGTGAAATTGTGCCCTAGTTAGGCAGGTTTTAGACCTATTTTCATGCCAATTTTTCACATAGTTCCAAGGGGAATCTTTGAAAGAAATTCAAATATGGGTTGTAGATCACATTTCAAGATTTCCAAAATGTCCAAGAACTCCTTGAGATCATTCTTGAGTAGGGAGAATCAAAGAGATGAATTTGGAAATTTCTCATCTTGATTTCAAGCCATTTCATGAACAAAAATTCACATCCTCAAGCATGCTGAAGAAATTTTGCTTTGCAGGATCCTAACTTGTTTCTCACTCCATAATTAAATGATTTCACAGATGTTGGAAGCTTTAGGACAAGCATTGAATGCATTGTACAAGAATAATTCCATTTTTGGCACAAATGTGCCACTTCCATTTTGATAAAGCACAACTTTTGCAATTTTCCATTTCTTGAGCTTTGCACTTGTTCTTTCTGCACATAAAAACCCTATAGACCAAAAGCAATGTGTCTAAAATCTCTACCAACTCAGATCAGGCTTGTACAAACACATAGAGACTTGTCTCCTCACTTTTCTTCAAAAGCAAGCAATAGATTACAACCTATAACACGATGGCCACGACTGAGAAACTCTCCCAAATACGTTGACATTGAAATTCTGCCATAGCTTGACAGTTTTGCACATTCTATAGCAATCTCAAAAACCACTCTTGCATTTTAAGTTTTAACCATCTAAACACTTAAAATACATCATATCTAAGTGTTCCAGACCCCTGTCCCCTCACTGTAACTCCTCCTTCTCCATCTGCCATTTTTACATTTCAAGCCTGCAAGTTAACTTGAGTAGGGAGATTTAGAAACTTTCAGGACAAAGTAAGGATTGGAACACACTCAGGGAGGTCCAGGCAAGCTACACATATCCTCAGGCCTTCTCAAAACTTTCTCAAACTCCATTCACGATCTCAACTGAAAGAGGTAAAAACTCAAACTTCTATCTCTTCATACAAGCATCCTTTAGTCTTGATTTGTGAAAACAAAATGTAGATATCCTTGCACTAAAGCCAACCATGTTCATAGATTTCATTTATATTCATTGTGTATAGAGAATTTTGGATTTTAATTTTCTTTAAAAATTAGGTTTTAAATTAGGGCCAGTAAAATTAGCTTTGATCTTTGACTTTTAGTTTACATGAATTATATGGTTGAAATTGTGGGAAGAAATATTATCACTTTCATGTTTTCATTTTCCATTTTCATGGAGAAATGAGAGAGATACAGGTGGTCCGACCATGGCTCAAGGTTGAATATGAAGTTACCTTCAGGAGGCGTTTTATAATATATATATTTATGCCTTTGCTTATATGAACGGATGTACAGCAACCCCAGTGGTAAGGCAGCGTGCAAAAATGCCATAGGTCATGGGTTCGAGCCTTGGCACTGCCTTTTTGCATTTTTTCTCACATTTTCTCCTCTTTTTTTTGGTTTCTTGTAGCGTGGACCCTCTGACTGTTGGGCTTTGTGTTTTTTTTCCTAACTTCCTACTCTTGTTTGCTTACATCACCCCCTGGCCCAAATATTTTTAATTACTTATTTTATTTTCATTTTTATTTTATCAAATATATTTTTCTTAATATTAAAAATCATAAAAAATATGAAAATGATAGATTTTCATTTTGACTTGTTTTATTTTATTTTTCTCACATAAATATTTTTATTTAAATTATATACTATCTTTTTTTATATATATATAATAAAATTGTAAATTAAATTATAATCATTTTAATATATTTTTTTCTTTACACTCATTAAGCATATTATTTTTAACATAAAAAGACCAAAAATATCTCATGATTCCATATTTTATTTTCAAGATAAAAATATAAAAATACTTCCTTTTCTTAAAGAAATTTATCTTCTTTTAATCAAATGGAATTAGGGTTTATAAAAAATCTTTTCTAAAAATAATAATTTCTTTTCCTAATTAATTTGAGATAATCTTAATTCATTTATTAGGTTTAGGTTAAAACTTTTTTCACATGAAAAAACCAAACAAAATCTTCTTTGCATTCATACATCTTTGCATATTTAATTTATCTTGTATATTATTTATTCTAATATTTGTACATATTCAATTTGGTTGTAATAGCTTAATTATGTTTCAATTATTTCAAATCCCCATTCATAAATTGTATACCCCCCCCCTCCCACAAATGTTGTAATAGCGTAGAACATTTAAATTTCGCAATTTATCGCTTTTACATAACATGCTAGTAATTAGGGTTTGTATGGCAAGATAAAATCAACCAAATAGAAAACCCTAATCTAAGACAAAATCAAGCATGAAAATGGCACACTTGAACACAAAACACCCCTAGGGTTACTCCACTTGGTTGCCTTACAAAAATGGCCATATTACGCATGTAAAGTGTCTTAGCAAAACAAACAAATACAAGATCATAGTCCCTCGATGACGCTATTCAAAGTTGCCTTACAAAAATGATCTTAGTCCCTCAAAAAATGCTAAGATATTTTGCAACATTGCTAATCATGGCTATGCGATGACCCACGCCTGTCCCGTTAACATCCAAAGATAGGGTTGCTTACTAAATCAATGGTAAGACAACAATATCAAAGGAAAAGAAAATGAACAAGAAAGACATTTGAGTAGGTAGATTACTTTTAGTTACTTGCTCTATTTCAAAACAAATATCCTTGCAATTTTCAAAACAATCATCTACACTTTCAAAACATCTTACAAAATTGAAAACATTTTCAAAAAGATAAACATCTTTGTATACATTCTTACGAACGAGAATCATTACAAAGATTTCCTAAACAATGGCCACTTTTACAAAATACTTTCAAAACCACACAAAACACAATTTCAAACAAAAGAAAATGATCTAGCAAGTAACTAAGAGCCCATGGAAAACCATGGATGAAAAGGGTGCTAATACCTTCCCTTTTCATAATCTACCCTCCGAACTCAAGAAACAATCTCAAAGGTCTTTCCCGTGCTTTTTCACCTTTCGTTTTGGATAAAAGAAAAGTCGGTGGCGACTCTTGCTAACGGAAACATTTGCGATAAAATGCAAAACCTCCAAGTCAGTTCACCCACCGTATCACAGAACTGGCGAATCTGCTGGGGAATATTCTAAAAGTGGGATTACCTTAGAGTTTAGATCATATTTACTTGCTTAGATCGTTTGACTTGTATGCTTTACATTATGGTTCTTTGTTTGGGTTTGTATCCTCTACCCGGATTTGGGATACATTATAGGTAAGTAGCAATACATTGTGGAAACTGTGCGGGGTATACCGACATTGTCTAAGCAATAGCTACGTTAGTGCGACATATTTGTGGGTACCTGTAGCCTTTGAGTTAATCAAAGAGAATACGGGGCCGCTGAGTGATGTCATAAAGCACTAATGAACTTCTAGAACCTTTACTTGACCAACTTGGCCTTTAGGATGTAGTGAGATGACCGACTTTGGTGCAGTCCGAAGTTGGTAGATACTCGATACTACACTTATTGAGGTTTGGTTTCTTGGGATATTTCGGTCTCCATTAAAGAGGCTTGATCTGAAACAATGACCAAGGAAACAATCCAGTGATATTGAGCTCCTTAGAACCCAGTTACTATTGCTAGAACAGTTTTAAGCCAACTAAACTTCAAGAGGGTACTTACCTATAAAACTCCATGCAAGCGTAAACTAAGGACTTGTTTGCTTTGCTTGAATATGCATACTTGTACATAACATCATGGACATCATGAACATCATATACATCCACTAACCATTTCAAGGATTTTTGGATTCATCTTTGTTCTTTTTTTGTAGGATATGGATTCACTTCGCAGGAAAACTATTCAAGTCAACATTGTGAGAATTCCTCCACAGCTTAAGGAGCTAGCTTCAAAGATTCCTGGGAAATCTCCATTCACAAAGATACATGGTCATCTACTTAACTTAGTCACCTCCAACACATATGAGGATATGATGAAGGTGCTCTTTCAGTTCTTTGATCCTTTGCACCATTGCTTCACATTCCCCGACTATCAACTTGTGCCTACTTTGGAAGAACTCTCCCAACTCTTGAGGATTCCTATTCTCAATAAACTACCTTTCAACGGTACGGAAAGAGATCCAAAGCCAGAAGAGATTGCTCAAGCTTTACACTTGCACTCATCTTATGTCACAACCCATTGGGAAACTAGGAGTGGTGTCAAAGGTTTCTTAGCAAAGTTTCTATTTGAGAAAGCCCAAAGTTGTTGGAATTCCTTAGACTTGCAAGCCTTTGAGGAAATTGTGGCTTTCCTCATCTATGGGATGGTTTTGTTTCCCAATCCTGACCAACTCATAGATGTCAACATCGTCAATATATTCATATCACGCAACCCGGTGCCTACATTGCTAGGGGATATCCTACACTCTTTTCACACTCCCACAATGAGGAAAAGAGGTTTCCTTATGTGTTGCACTCCTATCTTGGAAATATGGTTTATTTCTCATCTTCCCCAATCAGTCTTAAAGAATGAGCAAGGTTCAAGGTGGTCACAAAGGTTGATGACGCTCAAACATTCAGACATTCATTGGTGCTCTCGATCCAAAGAGAATGTTATCATCGTAGACCGTTATGGAGAAATCCCTAATGTCCATCTACTTGGAATTAGGGGAGGCATCACCTACAACCCATGTTTAGCCTTAAGACAGTTTGGTTACGCCGGAAGGGATGGCCCGCACGAGCTGCTGATTCAAGGTTTGGTATTCGACTACGACAACGATAATCAAAGTCTTCGCCAGAGATTTATTAGAGCTTGGAGGATGTTAAACAAGGTGGATAGCAAGACTTTGGGTCACAAGAATTCCATCCCTCTTGAGCCTTACCTCAAATGGGTACGAACTCGCGCTCAGAGTCTTATGATGCCATACCCCTCCATTCTCCCGGTAATCATTGAGCCTGTTAAGGAGGGAGACATTCCATACACTATCCTACATCTTGACATTCCCACATCTCTTGAATACCTCCAAAGGGATTGGATACAACTCAAAGGAGAGCGAGATACTTTAGAAGCCCAATTCTATGCAAGCGAGAAGAAGGTTTTGGAGCTCACTAGGCTACTTCATGAGGAGCACACTCTGAATGCCTACATTACACCAAAGAGGATGCGCACTACTTTTCTATCTTAGAGTGTTGTATTATTTTGCTCGAGGGGCATTGACGTAATCAAACTTTATTTTATTAATATAACATGTGTTTCTGTTTTGTCTAAAACAAATTTGAATCTTTGAAATCCTTGAAAACATTGCATATGCACATATCATTCATCATAAAATAAGCAGGTCTTTTACAACAAGTCTCCTCATCTCTCTACTGTTTATTTCAGTAAGATGGATCTCGAGCAAACAGTGAAAGATCTCCAAGCTCAGAATACACAGTTTTAACAATTGCTCATGACCCTAGCCAAGGGGCAAGAAGAGTTGAAGACTCTGCTGGCTGAAGAGAGGAAAAAGAAAACAAAGAAGGTAATCGGAGTCTTAAACATAGGAAGAAGATTTCATGGGCAGATAAGAAGGACTTTGGATTTTGCAACAACATCCGATGAAGGAGAGGGGAAAGAAAATGAAACAGTTGTCCCTTCAGAATCGGAAGAAGAGGAAGACTACTCTGAGGAACAGTACCCTTCAGCTGATGATAAGTATAAACATCTTGAAGAGCGGTTGAGCGCGATAGAAATCCAAAAGGTGCCAGGCTTGGACTTTGAGAAATGGGGGCTAGTGTCGGGGATTGTGATTCCTCCGAAATTCAAAGTGCCTATATTTTCCAAATATGATGGAGTGTCATGCCCTAAAATGCATCTCCAGTCATATGTGAGAAAAATTCAACCCCATACCGCTGATAAAGACTTATGGGTGCACTTCTTCCAAGACAGACTGTCTGGGACTCAACTTGACTGGTTCTACCAGTTAGAAAGGGCTAATGTTCATAATTGGGAAGACCTTGCTGCAGCTTTTTACAAGCAATACCAGTACAATGCTGATTTGGCGCCTACCCGTACTCAACTCCAGAGTATGGCCATGGTGTCCAATGAAGGTTTCAAGGACTATGCACAAAAATGGAGAGATTTGGCTGGAAGAGTTCAACCCCCTCTATCTGAAAGGGAATTGGTAGACATGTTCTTAGGCACCTTATCTGGTCCCTTTTTCAATCATTTAATCGGAAGTTCATCTGCAGGGTTTACTGAACTAATATTAACAGGAGAAAGGATAGAAGTCGGTATTAAGAATGGAAAGATCCAGAAAGACACATCTTCTTCTACAGCTATAAGGAAGCCTTTCATAAGGAAGAAAGAGGTAGCTGCTGCATATCCGCAAATAAATCCAAAGATAGAGTCGAATGCTGACCAATGATGGGGGCTGTTATGATTCCAAAGCCTGCGTCTGATCAGCAAAGAAATAATCAACCAAGGGTAGAAAGGCCAATCAGGAAGTTTACCAGAATCAACATGACTCCGTCTCAAGTATTACCTCATCTGCTAAGTTCCAACTTGGTAACCTTGAAAGAAGCTCCGAAAAACCCCAACACAACATCCCCTCATTATCATCCCAATGCCCATTGCGTATATCACTCTGAAAGTCCTGGTCACGATACTAATAATTGTTGGGCCTTGAAGAACAAAATACAAGACCTCATTGAAGCAAAGGAAATTGAGTTTGATGCGCCCGAGAAGCCAAATGTCATTTATGCTCCTATGCCCAAACATGGCCACAATCCCAATTCCATTGAAGAAGATTTGTTTGTTACCTCAGTTGATGAACTCATGACCCTACTTCCGACCATTAAGATAAACTTGTTGAAAGCCGGTGTGTTCCCAGGTTGTAATGAAGTTTGCCATCTCTTCTTATCCTTACCAACTGGCTGTCCTTTGTTGAAGACAGGCATTCAGTGCCTGATAGATAATAAAGAGATTTTGTTTGAAAAGACTCCAGTTTCACCTATACCTGTTGAAGATGTTTCTATCATTACCATTTCCGCCAATTCTTCCAGGGTCTCCACCAAAAGACCCGTTAGAATTACATTGGTTTCGAAAGCAGCTCCTTTAATAATCACAATGCCTGAGCCAGTCCCATATGAATCAGACAAAACTTTGCCGTGGAATTACGGAGGGGACATTTACTACCATGGCATTAAACAAGATTGGCCGGTCTCCAAAGAGATAAACTCCGAAGAAGAAGATTCTGACATCATCAATATTGCTGGAACTAGCAAAATTTCCCGAAGTGGTAGGATCTTTTCTCCAGAAATTTCTCCACCAAAAGCGGTTTCTGGACCCGTGATCATCCCTGTGGCTGCTCAAAAGGTTACTTCCGTACCCATAATAATATTTGCAAGTACTCCCATTGACAAAGACGTTACAACCCCTGTTATCATTCCTACCAACACTCCTGCTGCTGAAACTCGAGGAAAAGGTGTTATGGTTGAGCCTGTCCGGAGGAAGGCTCAGTCAGACCTCCAAGAAGGAAATGGAGGAGATCTTAAAAATTATAAAGAGGAGCGACTACGATGTAGTTGAACAACTGGGGAAAACACCCTCTAAGATCTCCATGCTGGCATTACTACTGTGTTCCGAGGCGCATGCAAAAGCCTTGGTGAAGTTCTTAAAAACAGCCCATGTACCTCAAGAGACGTCTGCTGATCAATTCCAAGACTGTGTGGCCAGCTTGACAACAGATAACGGCCTAGGTTTCTCGGATGCTGATTTGACACCGAGGGGAAGAAAGCATAATGAGGCGTTTCATGTCTCAGTGGAATGTAGGGGCACCACTCTGACACATGTTTTGGTGGATACTGGCTCATCTCTGAGTGTATTACCCAAAAAAGCTCTTGACAGACTTGACTGTGAGGGGTTGACTTTGAATCCAAGAAAAATAGTGGTAAGGGCTTTTGACGGTTCGAAGAGGATGGTACATGGGGAGGTAGACATTCCCATAAAGGTTGGAACTCAAACTTTCAATCAACTTTTTTGTGATGGACATCCGCCCTTCTTACTCCTGCTTGTTAGGCCGACCATGGATCCATAATGCTGGCGTTGTTACCTCTACATTGCACCAGATGCTAAAGTACCCGGTTCAAGGGAAGATTGTCACTGTACATGGGGAGGAAGAATACATGATCAACCATCTCAATTCCTTCAGATATGTGGAATTGGACGGCGAATTCATTGAAACTCCTTTTCAACACTTTGAATAGGTCCTGCAAGAGGTGGTAGTGACTAAGGCTGCTCCCAAGATTACAAGGCCTCCACTCCGGATGTCATCTCTGAAGGATGCTAAAGTAGTAGTAGAAGAAGGAGGATGCACTATCTGGGGACAACTTCTAGATATCCCGTATAAATCTGACAAGTTTGGCTTAGGTTTCACTTCAAGTGCTCAAAAGGCTGTATGTCGTGCCCGTGCTGGAGGGACACCCTTGAAGATCAGCAATCGTAAGGTCAACGCGGTAGAAGATGGTGAAGATGGCTGCAACCTGGAGGATTGGATCTTTCCGACTGTCAATAGAGGGCTCATCAATTGGGAGGCTAGAGACTTCATCCCAATCACTTTCACCCCTCAGTAATTTATCTTTACATTTTGCTAGATCGGTAATATTCGACACAATTCGCACTCTTAAAACCTTGTGTCTTACCCGAGGCAGAATGGTCCATTTGTAGGGTTTTTATCTCATTTTTCATATGCCATCAATGAATCATGGACGTTTTCGCATTCAAACTTTTGTGCTCATTGTTTTTCTTTTACATTTTTACTTTCTTTCAAAGATAGTTATACCCTTACACACACCCACACTCACAATGCATGTATACATCCATTCTGGATCCCATGGGTAACGATACTGCTATGGCCTTTTGTGACTCTGAGAATCTGATCTACCAAGCCGAAGACGAAGGTGAGGAAGATTGTGAAGTATAAGGGGAACTTGCCAGACTGCTACAACAAGAAGAAAGAACCATTCAGCCTCACAAGAAACACATGGATGCGATCAACCTAGGTACCGAAGAAGATAAAAAGAGGTCAAGATGGGTGCCAATCTGGAACCCAGTATCAAGAAGCTTCTGATTCAGTTGTTACATGATTATGTCGAAGTCTTTGCCTGGTCATATGAAGACATGATAGGACTCGATGAAGATATTGCGGTACATCGTCTGCCTACAAGAGAGGATTATCCGCCAGTAATGTAAAAGCTTCGCCGCATGAGGCCTGATATGTCAGAAAAGATTAAAGTAGAGGTCATGAAGCAATTCAACGTTGGATTCTTGGCTGTCACCTCTTACCCCCAATGGGTTTCCAATGTTGTTCCCGTGCCCAAAAAAGACGGCTAAGTGTGAATGTGTGTGGACTACAGAGATTTGAATAGGGCAAGCCCTAAGGATGACCTTCCACTCCCCCACATTGATATCCTAGTTGACAATACGGCACAACACAAAGTGTTTTCCTTCATGGACGGATTCTCCGGTTACAACCAAATCAAAATGGCGCCTGAGGACATGGAGAAAACAACTTTTGTCACACAGTGGGGCACATTCTGCTACAAGGTGATGCCATTCGGACTGAAGAACGTTGGGGAAACCTATCAGCGTGCCATGGTAGCTTTATTTCACGACATGATACATCATGAAATAGAGGTCTACGTAGACGATATGATAGCTCAATCAGAAACAGAAGAAGAGCATCTTGATCACTTACAAAAGCTGTTTGAGAAACTGAGGAAGTACAAGCTGAGGTTGAATCCAAACAAGTGTACATTTGGGGTACGGTCTGGTAAGCTCCTAGGCTTTGTCGTCAGTAACAAAGGTATTGAGGTCGATCCTGACAAAGTTAAAGCAATACAAGAGATGCCTGCTCCTTGCACTGAGAAGGAAGTCAGAGGATTCTTGGGGCGTTTGAATTATATTTCCAGATTCATCTCTCACTTGACAACTACTTGTGAACCAACCTTCAAACTATTGAAGAAAGATCAAGTAGTTAAATGGAATGATGAGTTCCAAGTTGCTTTTGAAAAAATCAAAGAATACTTGCAAGAGCCTCCTGTGTTGATGCAACCAGTCGAGGGAAGACCGTTGATCATGTATCTGACTGTTTTAGAAAATTAAATGGGGTGTGTATTGGGGTAGCATGACGAGTCTGGCCGAAAAGAGCACGCTATTTACTACCTAAGCAAAAAGTTTACCAACTGCAAAACCAGATATTCACTGCTCGATAAAACTTGTTGCGCTCTGGCATGGGTTGCTCGCCGACTAAGACAATATATGCTGACTCATACTACCTTGTTGATATATAAGATGGATCCGATAAAATACATCTTCGAGAAGCCTTCTCTTTCTGGGAGAATAGCGAGATGGTAGATGATCCTAACAGAATATGACATAAAGTATACTACCCAAAAAGTTATAAAGGGAAGTGTACTAGCCGATCACCTTGCTCACCAAGCCATGAAAGACTACCAGTCCATGAAGTTCGATTTTCCTGATGAAGACATCATGACATTAGACAACTGTGAAGAATTCAGGCCATATGACGGACCTGAATAAGGATCCCGATGGACCATGTTCTTTGATGGGGAATCTAACGCACTCGGCAATGGTATTGGTGCTGTAATCATATCTCCAAAAGGGTGTCATACTCCCTTTACTTCCAGACTTTGCTTCAATTGTACAAATAACATGGCGGAATACGAAGCGTGCATCTTTGGTCTCAGAGATGCCATAGACTTGGGGATCAAATCCTTGGATGTATTTGGAGATTCAGCTTTGGTTATCAGTCAGATCAAAGGGGAATGGAAACCAAACACCCAAACCTTATCCCTTACAAAGAACATGTTTTTACATTGCTACCACATTTTGAGAAGATTACTTTCGAGCATTTCCCGCGAGAAGAAAATCAGCTAGCAGACGCTCTATCCATAATGTCATCTATGTTTAAACTTAATTGACATAACGAGGCTCCCCAGATCACAATCAAACGAATGGATGAACCAGCACACTATCACGAGATTAATACTGAAGAAGTAGTGGACCAACCTTGGTTTGATGAAGTCAAGAGATATCTCGAGGCTCAAGAATATCCAGAAGGAGCTTCAATCAATGATAAGAAGTTCTTAAGGAGATTTTCTACTAATTTCTTCCTTAGTAATGGCATCCTATACAAACGCAATCATGACTCTGTGTTACTTCGGTGCATGGATAAGATCGAAGTCGAAAGGATCATGGTTGAATTACATGAAGGCACTTTTGGAACCCATTCTAGTGGGCATACGATGGAAAAGAAAATCCTACGGGCAGGCTATTACTGGTCCATCATGGAAGCAGATTGCTATCAACACTCTCGAACCTGCCATAAGTGTCAAATTTATGCTGACAAGGTGCATGTACCTCTGGTTCCTCTGAATGTTTTGACGGCTCCTTGGCCCTTTGCTATGTGGGGGATTGATATGATTGGGGAGATCAAGCCGACAGCCTCCAATGGACACCGCTTCATCCTAGTGGCCATTGACTATTTTACAAACTGGGTGGAGGAAGCTTCCTTCGCTTCCATCACCAAGAACGTTGTTGCCCGTTTCATCAAGAAAAATTTCATTTGCTGATACGGTATCCCGGAAAGGATCATCACTGACAATGGTACAAATATCAACAACACTATGATCACCGCATTGTGAGAGCAATTCAAGATTCAACACCATAATTATTCTCCCTATCGGTCGAAGATGAATGGTGTTGTAGAAGATGCAAATAAAAACATTAAAAAGATCATAAAGAAAATGACAGTCACATACAAAGACTGGCATGAGATGTTACCATTCGCTCTCCACGGATATCGTACCACGGCTCACACATCAACTGGGGAAACACCCTTTTCTCTAGTTTACGGCATGGAAGTTGTCTTGCCTATTAAGGTTCAGATCCCCTCTCTGAGGATTATGAAGGATGCAGGGTTGAACAAAGACGATTGGATCCAGACTCGACTTGATCAAGTGAATTTGATTGATGAGAAGAGACTTACTGCTATTTTCCATGGTCAAATGTATCAAAAACAAATGATCAAGGCTTTCAACAAGAAAGTCAAACGCCAAGTGTATCAAGTTGGGGATCTAGTGATCAAACGCATTATCTTGCCACAAGGTGATCCCAGGGGTAAATGGATACCTACCTATGAAGGACCATTTGTAATCAAAAACATATTCTCTGGTGGGGCAATGATCTTGACTACCATGGATGGTGACGACCTACCACACCCTGCAAACGCGGACATAGTCAAAAGATACTACGCATAAGAGACCCGCTAGGTTGACATACCTAGGCAAAACAAGGGCATCCCGGCTGTTGCACCCTAAAATTTGCCCTCTCATTTCCAAGGAATCACCCTGGATCCTCAAATTGTCTCTCATCTAAATCCAAGCCTTGAATTATCAATTTTTCAAAGAAAATCACTCACAAGGGAAAAATGGTCATTTGCATACTAGAAGTCTACCTTTGACTTTTTGGATCAAAATCAAATCTCAAAAATCATATTTCATCAAGACATGTTGGAATATGAAGTTTGCTTCATCAAGAGTTTCAAAAGTCAAATTTTACTTTAGAAGAATCAAATTCTAAAGACTTAGAAATTTTTCTAAGTATTTAAGAAATATGAAAATTTCAGAACTTCTGAGCCAGTGTTCACAATCAGAAAATTCTGGTTGTTCTCAAGACAGAGTTTGGTCAGAACTTCTGAGCCAGTATTCACAAAGGTCCAGTCAGAGTTTGCAGAGGTTAAGTCAAAGAAGGTAACAAAGTGTGTTGTAAGTATACTGGAAGTTCTGAAGGATCCCTCAGAACAGGCTGAAGACAAAAGATAAGAGGATCAAAAGATGAGATGCTACGCTGAAGCATAACTTCTAGTCCAGAGTCAAGCAAGGATCCAGAGTTTCACATGGGAACTCATTTAATGCTCACAACCGCCTCTGAGTTTGTATTCAAGGGATTCTCTCCACATGTGCCCCTATTGTCTTGGGAAGACAAATTTCCGTGCAAAAGTATGCTAGACCCACACACTGTCTCTACTTTTCATTAATTCACGCTGCCAAATCCAGCTGAGGCGCTGTTAACCATCCAACTTGAATGCATTGAACCCTCACTTGTTAAGATTACTTCAAGAGTAAGTCAGCATCTAGCATATGATGTTGGTGCCACTTGATCTCCCCAACTGCAAAGCTTTGCCTATAAATAGAATACCATTTGCACACTGAAAGGAGGTCACCTCTCAGCTTGCTCCCTTGCCCAGAAAAATTTGTGAAAGAGACGAGAGAATTGAGAAAGAAGGCTTTGAACCACTGCAAAAAATTCCAAGAACCCAGGAAACTACAAACACAAAGTACCAAAATCTTAGCATTGATTCCTTATATTCAAACTCCATTTTTCCTCAAGTGTTCTAGACTAAAGCCATCCATGTAGCTGCTGATTCATACCTTAAAAGCCACCTTAACTTCTGTATTCCTATTTCCATATACTCTCCATTCACTTTCACCACAAAGGAGTCAGAATATCACCCCTGGGCTGCTTTAGAAGTTGCAAATTTCCATCCTGCTGAGTACGTATAGAAGTTGCTCAGAACATCATCAGAATTCAAGACCAATCTCAAGTTCATAAGAATCCTTTCCAGCTGCAAGGTAAGTTTTCTGTTGACCCTTATCCTAACTGATTAAGCATTGTCATATTTTGCATATTTATCACAAATGTAGATATTCTAATTCTAAGGATGTACATATTCTAAAATTCATGCATCTGCTTGCCTAAGTAGAGGAAATCCCAGTTCAGAGCTTCATAAAGAAAATAGGACTCAGAATTAGAACTAGCAAATACATGTTGCTTCTGATTCATGCTTCTTATATTTCATGAAATTTGTCATAATTGTTATACATGCAACTTCTGTTCTATAAATGACTAAGTTGCAGATGTTCTGACTGGCATAGAGAGAGGCAAAGTTTTGAAAATTGCGTCAGAACTTCTGAAGAACTTCTGATTTCTCAGAAGATACAGAACTTCTGAACTTTCATATTTTTGCTAACATGTTTCTGTTAGTGCAGCCAAGTCAGAGTCAGAACTTCTGACCTCTTCTATTTTTAGCACCTTGCGATGGTTATGTTTTTCTTTGCTTCTTTTTTTTATATTTTATTTTTCCATCATATTATATTTCATTTTTAATCAAAAAACACCAAAAATATTTTACATTTGCATGATATATTTTCTTTTAATATAAAAAGATAAAAAATATTTTCTTAAACAAAAGTTATTTTCCTTTTCAAACAGACAAACATTTTACATTTCCTGTACATTCTTATCTATTTCAATATGGCTGTAATAGTAACCTAGAATTTTTAATTGCAATCCCCATTCATAAATATGTACCCTCATCCCCTTAAATATTGTAATAGCGTAGGATTTTACATTTTTGCACTGTTATTGCTTTCAATACATGCTAGTAGTTAGGGTGTATGACAAGATGTGAAAATTGACAAATAGATCACCCTAATCAAGACAAATTATGTATGCAATCAAACACACTCGCACACTTACACCCTTAGGGTAATTCCACTTGTTGCCTTACAAAAATGGCCATGTTATACATGTGGGATGTCTTAGAACAAACGAATCGAAAAAGATCATAGTCCCTCGATGACGCTATCAAAGTTGCCTTTCAAAATGATCTTAATCCCTACAGAAAAAGTGCTAAGTCATCTCACAACATTGCTATCATGGTCATACGATGATCCAACGCTCGTCCCTTCACATCCAACGAAGGGGCTTCTTACTAAAACAATGGTAAGGTGGATTACTTTTAGTTACTTGCTCAATTTCAAAACAAACATCCTTGCTATTTTTCAAAACAATCACATACACTTTCCAAACATCTTTCCAAAACTTGAAATATTTTCAAAATCTCAACACTTTACATACATTCTCACGAACGGGAATCATTGTAAAGTTTGCCCAAACGATAGAACCTTTTCAAAATACTTTCAAAACCATACAAAGCATAATTTTCAAACAAAAGCAAGTGATATAGCAAGTAACTAAGAGCCCATAGAAAACCATGGATGGAAAGGGTGCTAATACCTTCCCTTTTCATAATCTACCCCCCGAACTCAAGAAAACATCTCGAAAGGTCTTTCCTGTGCTTTTTCACCTTTCCTTATTGGATAAAAAAAAGTTTGTGGCGACTCTTGCTAAACTGCAACATTTGCAAACACAAACGCAAAACCTCAAAGTCAGTTTTCCCACCGTATCACACCGACGAACCAAAAAGGTTCGGGCAAAAATTAGGGATAAAACAAAAAAAATTATACACCCGGCAAGTTGAAGACCCGAAAGGGAGACTTGGGCAAAAAAGGGTTTCTCGGTGGACTGAAAACCTGAAAGGGAGGTCCAGGCAAAAGTTAGGGAATTAAAGCGTATGACTATGTCCCGTCGGATCACTTTATGGACAAACTTTGGCTTCCACTGACAAACTCAGAGTTTCTGATCAATTCAATCAGCTTCGGACAAGGCAACAAATAGACAAGATGCTCGGAGATACGAAGGCTATAACAGAATGGAAACCCCGTGGGATTTTTGTACACATAGCAATCTTTTCTTTGTATCAAAATTTTCATTTTTACGACAGCATTCTCTTACTAGAATGTTTGTCTCCTTGTACAAAAAATACTTATTCAATATCAATACAAGATATTCCTTTGAAAGTGCAAAATCTATTTGTCTTTTCTTTACACTTGTGTTTTGTTTACAAAAATGTCCAATGATTCATTGTTGAGCATATGCATTTGAACATAACTACTGTTTACAAATAAACAAAACGAAAAGAGACAATTACTAATAGGTTGAAAGGATAGAGAAATGTCTCTGGGCTATTCCATAAGTAATCCCCTGCAGTACGTCATTTAAATCCGCAGCGGAACAAAATTTCAAATTATTGATCCCCAATAGAAGTCGTCAAATTTCTCAAGATTCCCCAATAAGATTTTACAAACAATACATGGCGTTGCCCTTACAACAGAGTTTATTTCTCAAAACGGAAATTCATCAACACTTAGACTTCACAACATGAAGACTTATACTTACATATCCTCAACAACAGTCAGGGATTTATTTTCCCCAATCCAATAGCAATGCAGCAAATTAGCTCACATACACATATATTGCATCCATATATCATAAACATTGATAAAGCAAATATATTACATCATACATTTCATGCAACATAACTTTGTATTTTAGCTAACATTATACCCTTTTTAGGATAAGATTAACAGCTACGGTTAACAATATTCATTCTTGATACAGTTCAGATACGCAACAGATATGGATGCCATCTTGATACTCATTAAGATTCAACCTCTTGATATAGTTCGGATACGCTCCAAACACGGATGCCGTCTTGATACTCATTCAGATCTAACCTTTTGATACAGTTCAGATACACTCTAGATACGGATGCCATTCGGATACTCTTTCAGATTCAACTCTCAGATACAGTTCAGATACGCTCTAGACACGGATGCCATCCTGATACTCATTCAATATTCAACTTTCAGATACAATTCAGATATGCACCAGATACGGATGCCATCTTGATACTCATTCAGATTCAACCTCTTGATAGAATTCAGATACGCTCCAGACACGGATGCCATCCTGATACTCATTCAGATCCAACCTTTTGATACAGTTCAGATACGCTCCAGACGCGGATGCCATTCTGATACTCATTCAGATTAAACTCTCAGATACAATTTAGATACGCCTCAGACATAGACGCTATTCTGATACTCATTCTTTCAGCTTAAAAATTACAATTCAACAATCACCTTTGATGGCATCTGTAAGCCCATCTCCTACAACTTTCTATCACCTCTCCAAATGGCATCTGTAAGCCTATTCCTTCTATCATCACATCATCGAGTGCAAATTTATGGGTACTCTAGTGTTCAATCATCTTCCACCTTCGAGTCATGAATGGCAAGACTCACCAGTCTAACTCTTCATGTTTAAGAAGATTGAACAGGGGCAGCTGTTGTACCCTAAAATCTTCCCTCACACTTATCAAGGATATCCTCACAAGATCTCTTTGACTCAAGACTGGATTAGGGTTTGACCGACTCAAGACACTTCCTCATGCACTGATGACCAAAATTAGGGTTTGAGTTTGCACAAGGATTTTTGGACCATCAATGCTTCATATGACTTTAAGGGATCATTATAGACCCCCAAGATTACTCCTGCCAAATTTCAAGCCTTGAATCACATTTTTTATCAGTCAATTGGACATTTAACCTAAAAATCAGTTGTATTGGGGAAAAAGTTAACCATGGACAATTTACAGTCAAACTTCATAATTTTTTATCCACGTCAAGATCTTAGGCACATATGTATCATTTTACCAAGTTTGGACCATAATTCCTCAAGATATTTGATCAAATCATCAAAAGGGCAAAATGGTCAAAATTAGGGTTTTGACTGAGAAGGGGCAATTTTTGATTTTTGACCTAGCAAATGGTAAATTGGTTTAAAGCATGATCTCAAGAGTTCAATTACATCATATTTACCTAATGACATGGTTTAAAACATCGAAAATCCATTGGATTGACAGATGAATTTTTCAGTCAATTGATAAAAAGTCAATTGTACACTAAAAAGTCAAACTTTGGCTTTTTGGTCAAATTTAAGTGCCATGGATCATAATTCATCAAAACATGTCAAAATGTGAAACTTGTTCATCAAGAAACCAAAGATTTAATATTTGAATTTGAAAAGTTGAAAAATTCTAATTTAGAAAATTTTCTAAGTATAGAAAATTTCTTATTTTTTCTCAACATTAAGCAAAATTATCACCACGATACAAGATGATTTAAAGGAAGTTCTCAACATGAAAGTTGTAGATCTCCATGAAATCTACAACTTTGCTTCACACAATTTATCCTAAAGATGCTTGGATTTCAAGATATAATTTTGTGAATACATGCTCATGAACTAAAATAACTTAGTGAAATTTTGCCCTAGTTAGGTAGGTTTTTGACCTAACTTCATGCCAATTTTTCACATAGTTCCAAGGGTAATCTTTGAAAGAAATTTAAATATGGGCTGTAGATCACATTGCAAGCTTTCCAAAATATCCAAGAACTCCTTGATATCATTCTTGAGTAGGGATAATCGAAGAGATGAAGTTGGCAATTTCTCACTTTGATTTAAAGCCATTTCATGAAGAACAAAAATTCAAATCCTCAAGCATGCTGAACAAATTTTGCTTTGCAGACTCATAACTTGTTTCTAACTCCATAATTAAATGACATATATGATGTAAGCTTTAGGACAAGCATTGAATGAATTGTACAAGAATAATTCCATTTTTGGCACAAAGGTGCCACTTCCATTTTGATAAAGCACAACTTTTGCAATTTTCCATTCCATGAGCTTTGCACTTGTTCTTTATGCACACACAAACCCTATAGACCAAAAGCAATGTATCTAAAATCTCTACCAACTCAGATCAGGCTTGTACAAACACATAGAGACTTGTCTCCTCACTTTTCTTCAAAATCAAGCAATAGAGCCAAAAGGCTAGAACTGAGAGATCTTGAGGAAGCTTGATCCAAAACCTTTTCTATACTTATACACAAATACATTACAATCTAGAACACGATGGCTAAGACTGTGAAACTCTCCCAAACACTTTGACATTGAAATTTTGCCATAGCTTGACAGTTTTGCACATTCCTTAGCAATCTCAAAAACCACTTGTTCATTTTATGTTTTAACCATCTAAATACTTAACATACATCATATCTAAGTGTTCCAGACCCCTGTCCTCTCACTATAACTCCTCCTTCTCCATCTGCCATTTTTACATTTCAAGCTTGCAGGTTGACTTAAGTAGGGAGATTCATAAACTTTCAGGACAAAGTAAGGATTGGAACACACTCAGGGAGGTCCAGGCAAGCTAAACAGATCCTCAGGCCTTCTCAAAACTTGCTCAAACTCCATTCACAATCTCAACTGAAAGAGGTAAAAACTCAAACTTCTATCTCTTCATACAAGTATCCTTTGATCTTGATTTGTGAAAACAAAATGAAGATATCCTTGCACTAAAGCCAACCATGTTCATAGATTTCATTTATATTCATTGTGTATAGAGAATTTTGGATTTGAATTTTCTGTAAAAATTAGGTTTTAAATTAGGGCCAGTAAAATTTGCTTTGATCTTTGACTTTTAGTTTACATGAATTATATGGTTGAAATCATGGGAAGAAATACTATCACTTTCATGTTTGGATATTCCATTTTCATGGAGAAATGAGAAAGATACAGGTGGTCCGGCCATGGCTCAAGGTTGAAGATGAAGTTGCCTTCAGGAGGCGTTTTAAAATATATATTTATGAATTTGCTTATATGAAGGATTTACATCCACCCCAGTGGTAAGGCAGCGCGCAAAAATGCCATAGGTCATGGGTTCGAGCCTTGGCACTTCCTTTTTGCATTTTTTCTCACATTTTCTCCATTTTTTTTTGGTTTCTTGCAGCGTGGGCCCTCTGACTGTTGGGCTTTGTGTTTTTTTTCCTAACTTCCTACCCCTGTTTGCTTACCGCACCCCCTGGCCCAAATTATTTTATTTTCATATTTATTTTATCAAATATATTTTTCTTAATATTTAAAATCATAAAAAATATGAAAATGATAGATTTGCATTTTGACTTGTTTTATTTTATTTTTTCTCACATGAATATTTTTATTTAAATTATATACTATATTTTTTTATATATAATAAACTTGTAAATTAAATTCTAATCATTTTAATATTTATTTTTTCTTCACACTCATTAAGCATATTATTTATAACATAAAAAGACCAAAAATATCTCATGATGCCATATTTTATTTTCAAGATAAAAATATAAAAATACTTCCTTTTCTTAAAGAAATTTATCTTCTTTTAATCAAATGGAATTAGGGTTTATAAAAAAATAATTTCTAAAAAAAATAATTTCTTTTCCTAATTGATTTGAGATAATCTTAATTCATTTATTAGGTTTAGGTTAAAACTTTTTTCACATGAAAAAACCAAACAAAATCTTCTTTGTATTCATACATCTTTGCATATTTAATTTATCTTGTATATTATTTATTCCAATATTTGTACATATTCAATTTGGTTGTAATAGCTTAATTAGGTTTACATTATTACAAATCCCCATTCATAAATTGTATACCCCCTCCCACAAATGTTGTAATAGCGTAGGACATTTAAATTTCACAATTTATCGCTTTTACATAACATGCTAGTAATTAGGGTTTGTATGGAAAGATAAAATCAACCAAATAGAAAACCCTTATCGAAGAAAAAATCAAGCATGAAAAAGGCACACTTGCACACGAAACACCCCTAGGGTTACTCCACTTGGTTTCCTTACAAAAATCACCATATTATGCATGTAAAGTGTCTTATCAAAACAAACAAATACAATATCATAGTCCCTCAATGACACTATTCAAAGTTGCTTTACAAAAATGATCTTAGTCCCTCAAAAAATGCTAAGATACTTTGCAACATTGCTAATCATGACTATCCGATGACCCACGCCCGTCCCGTTATCATACAAAGATATGGTTGCTTACCAAATCAATGGTAAGACAACAATATCAAAGGAAAAGAAAATGAACAAGAAAAACATTTGAGTAGGTAGATTACTTTTAGTTACTTACTCCATTTCAAAACAAATATCCTTGCAATTTTCAAAACAAACACCTACACTTTAAAAACATCTTACAAAATTGTAAACATTTTCAAAAAGACAAACATCTTTTTATACATTCTTAAGAACGAGAATCATTACAAAGATTGCCTAAACAATGGCCACTTTTACAAAATACTTTCAAAACCACACAAAGCACAATTTCAAACAAAAGCAAGTGATCTAACAAGTAACTAAGAGCCCTTGGAAAACCATGGATGAAAAGGGTGATAATACCTTCCCTTTTCATAATCTACCCTTCGAACTCAAGAAACAATCTCAAAGGTCTTTCATGTGCTTTTTCACCTTTCCTTTTGGATAAAAGAAAAGTCAGTGGTGACTCTTGCTAACCGCAATATTTGCGATAAAACGTAAAACCTCCAAGCCAGTTCTCCCACCGTATCACTGAACTGGCGACTCTGCTGGGGAATATTCTAAAAGTGGGGTTACCTTAGGGTTTAGATCACATTTACTTGCTTACATTGTTTGACTTGTATGCTTTACATTATGGTTCTTTGTTTGGGTTTGAATCATCTACCCGGATTTGGGATATATTATAGGTAAGTAGCAATACGTTGTGGAAATTGTGTAGGGTATACTGACATTGTCTAAGCAATAACTATGTTAGTGAGACATATTTATGGGTACCGGTAGCCTTTGAGTTAATCAAAGAGAATACGGGGCTGCTGAGTGATGTCATGAAGCATTAATGAACTTCTAGAACCTTTACTTGACCAACTTGGCCTTTAGGATGTAATGAGATGACCGACTTTGGTGCAGTCCGAAGTTGGTAGATACTCGATACTACACTCATTGAGGTTTGTTTTCTTGGGATATTTCGGTCGCCATTAAAGAGGCTTGAGCTGAAACAATGACCAAGGAAACAATCCAGTGATATTGAGCTCCTTAGAACCCAGTTACTATTGCTAGGATAGGTTTAATCCAACTAAACTTCAAGAGGGTACTTAGCTATAAAACTTCATGCAAGCCTATTTCGTTACAAAAACAGTATTACAAACTTGTGATGTTTTACGCAATTTAGATAATAATAATAATATGAATAAGGAGTTGCAGCATTGAGAGATTGTAAATAGAAGTGATGTAAATCGTGAACAATTTAACCTTGTTGCTTGTTTAAATAGGTGCATCAATATTGTACAAATGGAAACATGATAATTGGAAATTAATGCACTTCCCTTAATTTAAAGATCCTTGTCTGTTTGTAGCCGTTCAAATTGATATAGCTTTGTATAAATTGTAACGCTTCAGAACATAAGGAATCTGTTTGCTGCTTTGCTTCAGAACTTGGAAGGTCAGAATCAAAAGGTATTGTTTGAAGCGTTAGTCTTCCGTTCAGAGTTAAAATGTCTTTCTCTTTAGCGCAAATTCTAATATTCATTAATCAGAACATTTTTATACCAGTCTACATTCACAGCAGGAACAACCTTGTAGCTTAACTTCTGATCCACTTCCATCAGAATTTCTGTACAAAATAGAACATAATTTTAGAGTGCATATTTGTTCATTGTGTTTGTTATCATCAAAACTCTTACGAGGGTTGTAGAATCAAACTATGTTCTAACAACTCCATTTCAGGCATTTAAGACAGTTCATGCAGTCAATTTTCCTCCTCCAGAACATAAAAGAAAGCCGGAAACTGTTATGTCTTCTTTCAAGGATGCTATAGTGGTGGTAGAGAATGGCAACCTTGAAAGTTGGCGTCGAGTGTTGGATGTTACCCCAAAATTCAACAAATTCGGTCTTGGTTACATCTCGGGTTAGAAAAATGCAACTTCCATAGCTTCTGGATTTCTACTCCTGTGAGATTCTCCCGTCCTAATGATACTCAAGAATGGTGCACCAATGCAATTGGTGACAATAGGGCTGATGAATACAATATTGAAGATTGCATCCGTCCAAGCATTCCAGGCCAAGAAATCAACAATTGGACTTTTGTGGATGCTATCCAAGTTTCAAGTGCTGAGGAGTAATTTTCTTGTTTGCTTTTATTATCATATCATAATTCTTGCGCTCTTCCCAAGGTGTAGTGGATCATTTGTGTAGGTCCACCATGTTTATTTTCAAAAGTTTGTCATGAATAAAGGACGCTTTTGCATTCAAAAATCTTGTTCCATTCTTTTCTTTTTATTTTATTATTTTATTTTAAATGGATATGTTTCCCTTTTCACACACCGTCACTAAAAGACCAAAATACCGTTTATGCAGATGCACTGCCACCACGGATTATATTGATAACGACTCTGCTATCGCATACTATGATTTTGACAATCCGATATATCGAGCTGAAGAAGAGGCATATGAGGATTGTTATCTTCCTGAAGAAGTAGAAAGATTGTTAAAACAAGAAGAGAAAGTTATCCATCTGAATCAATAGTCAATTGAGGCGGTGAATATTGGCACAGAAGAGGTAAGAAGAGAGGTCAAGATAGGGGCAGATCTCGAGGAAAGTATGAAAGTCAGATTAATTGAGCTACTCCGAGAATATTCTGATATCTTCGCTTGGTCTTATGAAGACATTCCAGGTTTAGATACAGATATTGTGGTGCATCGACTACCGCTCAAAGAAGGTTGCTCCCCCGTCAAGCAAAAGCTCCAAAGAACACATCCTGAGATGTCCAAGAAGATTAAAGAAGAAGTTCAAAAATAATTGGATGCGAATTTCTTAAAAGTCATCAATTATCCACCATGAATTGCAAATATTGTGCCTATGCCCAAGAAAGATGGTAAGGTCAGGACGTGCATGGATTATAGAGGTTTAAACAGAGCTAGCCCTAAGGATGATTTTTCTCTTCCTCATATTGATGTGTTGGTCGATAATACTGCTCACTCTAAAGTGTTTTACTTCATGGACGAATTTTTGGGTTACAATCAAATTAAAATGGCTCTAGAGGATATGGAGAAGACAACATTTATCACGCCTTAGGGAACCTTTTGCTATAAGGTGATGCTGTTTGGTTTGAAAAATGTTGGGGAAAAGTATCAGCGTGCCATGGTTACTCTCTTTCATGATATGATTCACAAGGAGATTGAGGTATATGTGGACGATATGGTTGCTATGTATGACACGGAAGAGGAGCATCTTGTTCATCTGGAAAAGTTGTTTGAGAGACTGGGGCAATTCCTGTTGAGGATGAATCCAAATAAATTCACCTTCAGGGCGAGGTCCGACAAGTTGTTGGGATTTATTGTAAGTGAAAAAGGTATCGAGGTTGACCCGGATAAAGTGAAAGTGATACAAGAAATGCCCGAACCAAAAACAGAAAAGGAAGTATGTGGCTTCTTGGGGAGGCTAAACTACATTTCTCGGTTTATTTCTCATCTCACGACCACATGTGAACCTTTATTCAGATTATTAAAGAAAAATCAGACGGTACGGTGGAATGAAGATTGTCAGAAGGCTTTTGATAAAATAAAGGAGCATTTGCAAGAACCCCCAATACTTATGCCGCCGGTGGAAGGAAAGCGTTAATCATGTATTTAACAATGTTGGAAAACTCTATGGGTTGTGTCCTTGGTCAGCATGACAAGACAAAGAAGAAAGAACAAGCCATTTATTAATTGAGTAAGAAGTTTACGGAATGCGAATCAAGGTACTCATTGCTGGAAAAGACTTGTTGTGCACTTGCTTGGGCTTCCAGACGCTTAAGACAATACATGTTAACTCATACCACCTATTTGATATCCAAAATGGATCCAATCAAGTACATTTTTGAGAAGTCGACACTTACAGGCAGGGTAGCCCATCGGCGTATGATACTCACTGAATATGATATCCAGTACACTATGCAAAAGGCGATCAGAGGTAGTATATTGGCCGATCAGCTTGCTCATCAGCCCATGGACGATTATGAACTGATGAAGTTTGACTTTCCAGATGAGGAAATAGTGTACATTCGAGATTGTAATATACCAAGCCTAGATGAAGGACCAGAGCCAGGATCATGTTGGAGGTTTATGTTCGACGGTGCCTCCAATGCCATGGGAAATGGCGTCGGAGTTGTTATTACTTCCCCTGAAGGATTCCACATTCCTTTTATAGCTCATATTTTCTTCTATTATACTAACAATATGTCTGAATATGAAGCTTGCATTTATGGCATTGAAGCAGCAATCGACCTGCGGATCAAATATTTGAAAGTTTATGGGGATTCCAATCTTGTTATCAGCCTGATTCCCTATAGCGAGCATGTTATGAGGTTGATTCCGTGCTTCGAAGAGATCACGTTCGAACACATTTCCAGAGAAGAGAACAATTTAGCTGATGCAATGGTAACTTTTTCTTCCATGTTCAAAGTTAAGTGGGCTAACAAAGCACCTTCCATTACCATCATTAAGATATCTTGAAACGCAAGAATACCCTGAAGAGGCGTCCGTCACAGATAAGAAGTTCTTGAGAAGATTTTCGGCAAAGTTCTTTCTCAGTGGTGGCGTGTTGTATAAGAGGCATCATGATGGTTTACTACTCATATGCGTTGACAAAAGAGAAGCGGCTAGAATCATTAAAGAGATACATGAGGGTGACTTTGGGACTCACTCCAGTTGGAATACCATGGCCAAAAATATTTTGCGAGCTGGTTATTATTGGTCCACCATGGAGACTGACTGTTATAATCAAGTACGGATTTGCCACAAATTTCAAGTCTATGCTAATAAGGTACATGTGTCGCCCGTACCACTGAATGTATTGACTTCCCCTTAGTCGTTCACGATGTGGGGAATTTATATGATTGGCAAGATCGAACAAATAGTATCCAACGAACATTGTTTCATTCTGGTTGTCATCAATTATTTCACTAAATGGGTCGAAGTTGCGTCTTATGCCAATGTCACCAGACAAGTGGTAACCCGGTTCATCAAAAACAATATTATATGTCGTTACGGAGTGCTTGAAAAGATCATTACTGACAATGGGTCTAATTTAAACAACAAAATGATGAAGGAACTTTGTGAATCATTCAAAATCAAGCATCATAACTCTTCCCCGTATTGCCCGAAGATGAAGAGCACTGTCAAAGCGGCCAATAAGAATATCAATAAAATTGTACAGAAGATGGTAGTAACCTGTAAAGATTGGCACGAGATGCTTCCCTTTGCTCTACATGGTTATCTTACCACTGTGTGTACTTCAAATGGGGCAACCCCATTTTCCTTGGTCTACAGCATGGAAGCAGTGTTACATGTAGAAGTCGAAATTCCTTCCCTTAGGTACATGAGCGATGTTGAGCTTGATGAAGGTGAATGGATGCAGAATCGACTGGAT
The DNA here is from genome assembly GCA_948472305.1 of Vicia faba. Classification (NCBI taxonomy): domain Eukaryota; kingdom Viridiplantae; phylum Streptophyta; class Magnoliopsida; order Fabales; family Fabaceae; genus Vicia; species Vicia faba. Next base: position 917,858,297 of record OX451741.1, on the reverse strand, counting down.
CAGTTAGAACTTATCGATGAGAAGAGGTTGACAGATGTATGTCATGGTCAAGTATATCAGCAAAGGATGAGGAAAGCCTTTCACAAAAAAGTGCGGCCCCATTGTTATAAGCCAAGTGACCTTGTGCTCAAGAGGATAATTCTTCCCTAGGGGGATCCCAGAGGCAAGTGGGACCCGACTTATGAAGGACCATTCATGGTCATAAAGGTTTTCTCCGGTGGAGCAATGATGCTCGCAACCATGGATGGAGAATACTTCCCTCTTCCTGTGAATGCTGACGTAGTTAAAAAATACTTTGCATAAAAAAAAATAGAACTCGCTAAGTTGAAAACCCGAAAGGACAACTTAGGAAAAAAGAGGGTGTCTTAGTGAATCGAAAACCCGAAAGGGCGATTCAGGAAAAAGTTAGGGACTTAAAGCAAATGACTATGTTCACCATGAGTTCCTTTATTTTTCAGTCACTTGGTAGCATGTCCAAAGATAGTCCAAGAATATTTTGTCAGAAAGCAGGAAGACGGAAGCGTTAAAAGTCATAAGAGTTATAGCAGAGTCGGAACTTGATGGATATTTGTATTCACATTTCCATTTATAAACACTTGTTTGTTTTGATTTTGCAATTAGCTGCTTCCAAATGTAAATGCCCTTTTCACAAGCTGATTTCTCAAATCAATAAAAGATCCTCTTTTATATGTTCACATAACTTCCTTTTCCTTTTTTTTTACTGTTTTATTTGCGAAAAACGTCCAATGTTTTGATAAACATGTGCAAATAAAATTTCTTGGCCCTACATGAACATGATAATTTAAGTTATCTTTTCTTGAAATATGGATAATAAGTACAATTGTCATGCTATGCAAGGGGGACACTTATTTTTTCTTCTTGATGGAATGCTCATTCGATTACTAGTGGACATTTTACTAAGCCGTTTCATGACTCTATACTTGGGGAAAAGGTTTATCTCTCCCCTTTTGAATGCTCATTTCTTCGGAAAGACACAAGAAAAACCATTTGAAACTTCCCTTCATAATAAAGAGATCATGTTTCAGGATTGTGGCAAGTTTTTGGTACATTGACAAGTCCGGATAGAGACGATTCTCTTCCATGGTGGCATTTTTTCTCTTCTGCACTTTCATGTGTATTTTGATTGATTGATTTTAACATTGTATGCATGCAGGAACTTGTTTGTTTTTGAATGTCAACCCTGATGCGCTGAATATGTTTGCCTTGAAGTGTTTCTTTTGTTTTTTTACCTAAACCATTCATTATCATTCTTTAAATGATTTTCTGGCATTTTGATATTATCTATGCCAACTCTTTTGCCTAGTCAAAATATTGTAGGAAGGGCGATATCTCTAATTGTATGCTTTTGAGTAGAACTTTGTTGACGATGTACAAGCCTTGTTTCAATCCCCAAACACCGGAGATATAATGGAGATAAACCCTCGTTAACCGCTCTGAGCCTTCGAAGTAGGAGTTTCTTTTTTGTCTGAAAAAACCCTTATTTTAACCTGGGGCAGGGTAGATGCTCAGTTAATTTGATCAAGCATTCAAATTTCAGAAGGAATGTCCCATTTGTGGATCACCATACCTTATCCCTCACATTACAAGGTCAGGAAAAGATCAAAACCACAATGGTTATCTCCTCACAAAAATCCTGAGGTCGAGATCAAATCGATACAACAATGGTTATACCTCGCCAACCAAGGAATGAGGCAGTCACTTTCCTTCAAAAAAAGTTCTAAGACTTAGGGTCACATGACTTATTCGAAAGGAAAAGTATGAATAAGAAAGAAAGAAAAAAAGCCCCGCTAAGTCGAAACTTGAAAAAAAGTCGCTTAGGCAAAAGTTAGGGCATCCCGCTGGACTTCCAAATCGAAATTCAAAAGAATTGGTCCAAGAAAAAGCTAGTGAAAGAAAAAGAGGAGGAACTTGAAAATCCTGAAAGGCAGAAAAGGATTATCCAATAAAAATCCTCATCAAAAGAAAAGTCATGTGATCGAACAACCCAAAAAACTAAAAGTTAAAGTAATTGTGGTGTCAAAGTAACTGTTGAGATTCCTCAATCATTATAGCCTCTTTTGAGAGATGAGTACTCGCATCAAGTTAACTGAACATAGGACTGGAGAATATCATGGAGAATGGGTGGGCACCAAAAAATTTTGAGCCTTAAAAATCTTTTTTTTTAAAAACCCGAGAACCAGGCCATGTTACAACCCTTAAAAGTCCTAACTGAAACATGGGTTTAACTCGAAAGCATACTACAACAGGATAGCGCTTCCTAAACATGTGTTACATATATATGTTGGTATCTTATCGCCTACATCATGTTTGTTTTAAAGAAGAAAAGTTTTTGAAATTGTGTACTCTAACTAGTGATTTACTCACGACAGGGATGCAACATCTTTTTCATTCAAGGTTTACGTAATTTTCGCATCAGGGTTGTCATTACCATAATAAACATCCTTCTGCATACAAAACAATTGTTTGACATCAAAAAGAGCTTACACAATGAACATCAGTAAATAGCTTAATGTTGTCAGGAGGGGAAGATTTGGCTTTTCTGTTGGACAAAGGTCATTTGTGTCATGAAAAGGATCTTTCCCATCCCCAGTGAAGTTTCGTTTCCTCAGCAGAGTTTTGTTTCCCCAGAAATATTTTTCAAGAGAAATGTTTCGTTCTAAGACTCCCAGTTTGAATATGTCGCATATCCCCAATGGAGTTTTTTAAATGGGAACTCATATTCTGAAGAAGTTTCAATTCTCTAGTGGAGTTGCCAATTAGAGATTTATTGTCGTGATCTCTCATTTCCCATCTAATCTGTTGCTTGGGGCATCCTTATGTTAGGATCTTTCCTTATCCCAAGTAAAGTCGATATTGTGTGACTATCTGCATGATCCATCCAATGGTTGCATTCCAAAAGTTCAAAAATTTCCAACAAAACGCTCTTCAACAGATTTTTGTTTCCCCGGTGAAGTCCTGTTTCCTTAACAGAGCTTTGTTCCCCCTACAAAGGTTTTTACCCCTCACGTCTGGTTTGTTATCTTGGTGTCATCCTCAACACGACTGTGGGCTGTCTTTTTCAGAAATTACAGTCTTGCTCTGATCTTCTCCCACAATGTCCAATATTCATTTGGAATCTCTCTCCAGAAGCTATAGTGTTAATCTGATCTTCTCTACGAGTTTTCAATTTATTTTTGCAACTCTTCTCTGTGTTTGTAGCTCGTTTCTACCTGTTACTCATTTGTTACTCCCTACAAAGTCTCATCACCTAAAGGGTTTCTCTCCAGCGTGTTCTCGTATCTTCTCTTCTCCAACAGATTTTGCAATTCATTTTTGCAAAGTCTTGCCAAATCCTGACTTCTTGGTCACTGGCTTCTCGATTGGCCATTCCCCAGTGAAACATTTAAACATGCATCATTACATTGCATCTACCAAAATGCGTAGCATTTCCATTATATGGAGCATTACGCTATAAAAAAAATTTCAAACATGCTTCGGAACATAAGCCATTAATGTTCCTATTTATCCCCAGTAATTTGATAATTCTGCAAGTTTATTCCCAGCGAGGTCTTCTTCCGCGTTATCTCAAGTTTCACCCCATACAAATATCCTTTTAATGTTAATCATTTGATTGTTTGAATGTCTACTCTTGATCATAGTTCTGTTTTTCCCTGGCACAGTCTTCTCGGGTTTAGTCTTCACTACCCTCACTGGTTCATTCCGATATTTATTGATCTACCTTTGAATACCAGTTTCTTCCTGATATTTGCTTTCAGCAGGTTTTTAGGTGTACACCCTAATCACTTTGCTTTGGGTCGAGCTCTGAGTTTCGTCTCCTCACCCATGCATGAAATCCAGTTTCATCCTGGTACTCATCTAGTTCAGTGTCGCCTAACTAGTTATAATGAGTCAAGTTTCGCCTCATTTTTGTTTTCATACATTGGACATTTATCAGTGTTTGCTTACTGAACCGTTTATCGTTTTTCGTTTACCGAGTCTCTTTGTAGTGTCTGTATTGCGTCCCTGGTTGAATTCAGTCTCTTTTGTTCCTTGGATTCTTCTATCAGTTTTCATTACTGTTTATCCATTAATCTGAGACCAGCATGGGCTCTGATAAACATGCGCTCTCATCACTTTGCTTTGGGTCGAGTTTTGATCTCGTCACCTGTGCATGAAATCCAGTTTCATCATGGTACTCATCTAGTTCAGTTTCACCTAGCTAGTTATAATGAGTCGAGTTTCGCCTCATTTTTGTTTTCATACCTTGGACATTTATCAGTGTTTGTTTATTGTACCATTTATCGATTTTCATTTACCGAGTCTCTTTACGGTGTTTGTACTGCGCCCCTGGTTAAATTCAGTTTCCTTTGCTCCTTGGATTCTTCTATCAGTTTTCATTACTATTTATCCATTGATCTGAGACCAGTAGGTGCTCTGAGAAACATGCACTCTCATCACTTTTCTATGGGTTAAGTTTCGCCTTGTTACCCGTGCGTGAAATCCAGTTTTGTCCTGGTACTCATCTTGTTTAGTGTCGCCTAACTGGTGTTTACTATGGAAAATGGTAAACAAGCGCTGGTCCTCCCAGATTCCTAAACTGAGGGTAACTTGCGAGATCGACCAGTTGATCTCAAGACCCGTGCTAAGAGCTTTACTATCACACCTATTTTGTCAAAATATTAGTCAAGAAAGATGGTTTTCTTTTGACTGGGGGAAAAGGAGTAATAGTTTTCCATACTATGATTTGATCGACTGACTGGTGACTCGTGACCGAAAGAAGATATCCATACGAAAGCGAGACTTACTAAACTAACTGACTGGTGACTCGTGACCAACAGATATAGTCGAATTGTTTATGTGAAATAGAAGATAATGTATAGATCTTGCTCGATAGCAAATAGAAAGCAGATAAAGTAATCAAAATTTATAATTGAAAGATAAAGGATTTGCATTGAAATAAAAATGGTGATTCACGTACATCAATAACTCTTCACTCTTGATTTCCTAACGCTCGGAATGTTAGAGTTTGACAAGTGATTTGAGAGTACAAGTAAACACACCACAAACTATACTAAATCTGCTTATTTATAGTGTTTACAATGTAAGTACCTAGATAAAATCAACGACTAATATTAACATCTTGAGGTAACTGCTTCACTAGATGTTTCCACCTATTTGGCGCTCAAACACACCTTGGCTTGCTGGTAACTGCTCATGATTTTGAAGTTACATCTATTTGGCGCTTAAATACATCATGGATTGCTGGTAACCACCCATGATTCCTCTAAACCTCTTGAACGTGAACTGATTTTGCCTTGCTTCGACACTTTCTTTCTGGAAAAGAATAACCATACTTCCTCTAAGTCCAAGAAACCCTTTCTTGTCGACTAAAACCATTTTCGACCAAATCCTTGTCTTTCACCCTTTGGTCGACTAAACCAATTTTGACCTCTTGACATATGTTCTTTTATTTCTTTCTAGTCGACGTAGTTCAGTTTCGACAGTTTCAGTGCGACTCCTTTTAAGCATTAACTTTAACTTAATAAAACCAGCTTTTCAAACACTGGCTCCCGTTTCCCAGAAAACCCTTACTTTAGAGGATGACTCTTAGCTTATGAGAATATCTTCATTTACTACACGTACTTGAATACCTTAAGATTTTATAAGGTAACAAAATCCCCCCAGATATGCCATTTTCAAATTTTGACTAATATAAGATAATGGCATCTTTGAAGCGTCAGTTTCACCATTCGACCAAATTGTTTCCATTTCTCTAAAAGTGAATATTACTATTTTGTATTTTCCTTGACGTCATGTAATCATGGTAGCATATCACGCTTTTCAGTTTCGAGACGTGTGACATTAATTTTTGCCATCATTGCACTTTTAGTGGGAAACGTGGCCCACTAATTCACGTTCATCTTGCAGCACGGGTCCCATAAACTGACGTGATTTGAACTTGGGAAATCACAAAATATTTTTCCCATTATTTCCTCCTTCCCCATGGTCTATAAATACCCTTATTTCTCATTTTTTTCTATTTTTATTCATTTCTTCAACCTTTGCTTTTAGAAAAAACACAGAAACTACACACTTCATCGTTGTTCTTCATCTTCATCCTCCTTCAAACCTTTTACAATGGCGAATGTTAAAAATCAAACTTCCTCTCTAGGAATCACTCTTCAACTGTACCTTGTCGACGATAAAGCTTATGTGCCGGAACCTCCATTTTCTAAGGAGAAAGCCAAAGTCTGGCAATCTCATGTACTTATCCCTTTCTCTCTTGAAGAGAAACCCCTAGCCTTTTTAGGGCCATTTCTTGTTGATGCACCCTCTGAAATCTATGTAGATGATAAGGAGGCATTTTTTCCTACTAGTACCACTACCAGACCCATCATTTCTTCTCCAAATCCTATATCACTTAAATATATTGACACGAACTTTAGAACCGCTCCACCTCTGCGTTGCCCTAAATTTTGTGCTTGGATGGCACGTTTAGAAACTTCCAAAGGAGACCAATGGAAAAGGATGGGTATTTATACCCTGCTAGAACTTTCTTGATGAGGTCAACCTTATTCTAGTGGCATGCTCCTAGCTGCCATACATTTCTGGGAGGGATTGACTAACACCTTTCATACTAAATGTGGTATGATCAATCGTACCCTGTTCCACGTTGTTGCCATCACAGGGCTAAAACCATATGGCACAATTTTTAACTATAGAGATACTGAATCTGTGCCACTAAGGTTCGATGTGGGTGAAGCTGGAAAACCAACATATAATAATGTCATCGACCATCATGCTCAAACCTCTGGTCCTGTAACCGATGAACATCATGTGGCATTTCTAACCTTATGGTTGTCTCGCTTTGTTTTTTGTTCCAGGTCGATGCAGGTGGCCAAACAATTTTCGTATCTGGCTACCCAATTGCATATGGGTGAGAATGTTGTTTTAGGCCAACTGATTTTGGCCTCTCTTTATGCATCTTTGACTGATGCTACTAATCAAATAAAGTGTTTTGACCCTAATAACCCAAAGAAAAAGAACGTCTTAATCCATGGTCCTTTTTTGCTCTTGCAGCTATAGTTAAATGCGACCTTTTTTGAGGAGATTAAGCCCTTTAGAAATAGAAAGTTAGAATACCCTCCATCTTAAAGCCATATCGTTTGGCAATGCCTTCTCCCTCTGACTCCTATCAACAAGGGTTCCCCAAATCCTGAAGTCTTCAGACTACTGTTTACCATTATGTTGACAAGAGTCAATTTCACACCCTCTATGGCCCCATTTCATGATAGACAAGATGACCCCGAGTGGTTTACTTTGGCTTTTCCACCTGCAAGAGAAGAGGACAAGAAAAATTCTTTAATCCTATGGAGGCGTTACTTAACTCCCCAATATCTGTCTACTGTAATTGTCGGTGTGAACCCGGGTTTGGTTGCTTATCAGCCTAACTTGGTGGCTCGACAATTTGGACTCTGTCAACTTGTTCCTAAGTCTTTCTTCAATTCTCATGAGCTGCTGGTAGACATCATAACTGACCAACCCTTCGAAATGATCAGGGATGATATAGGGAATATATGGGCACGAAGACCCACACTCGCTCTCACTCCTTTCTAATCGTCTTTCTACTGCACCAAAGAATTTGAAATTTGGTGGCAGTCATATTTTGTTACATTCATTGGTGATTCTAATTCCAAGCTGGCTGAACTAACTACAGCTTTCTCAAATTTGCATGCAAAAGCGACCAAGTGTAAGATTACTCATATTAAACAAATTCGAGATTTCCAGAATTACTTCCAAATTGTGTATCGACCTAATAATATTCGTCAGACCATCTATGAGGCCGCTGTCGAATTATAGGAGAAGGTAACTGATATGATCTCGACACTAAAAATACCTGATTATGCGAAAGAAATATATCTTTACGCTCTTCATTTTGGAAACATTAAATTTCCTCATTTGCCATCTGAAACAACCTGGCCAAACCGTCATCTAATAATAAAATCAATGAAGTCACCATCGAGCATCTTTTATCCCGCAATAAGGGAAAGGTAAACATCGAGAAAACCTGAGAAGGGTGAAATCACGATCAAACGACCGAGAGATCGAGTAAGGGAGTCTATTACATGAGGGGAAGGTATTAGCACCCCATACGCCCGTAGTAATCTATGATATCCACTCTTGTTGTCTAATCTAATGGGTGTGTAAAAATCTATATCTAAGTTGTACAAGGAATGCATGCAAAAGAAAGGAGAAAATGATGTATGGAAAATAAAAGTTGTGCTCGCTTGGGCCCTACCCCAGTGCCTACGTATCCCTTTTAAGGAATCAGAGCAGCCATAGTTCGGCTCGTATATTTTGGTTGGTTTGTGTTTTTTAGTTAAGAACATAAAAGCAACAATCAAAATGTAAGAACATCAGATAGAACAACAAAAATGTCAATATGATGATAAAATAGCAAGAAGAGATGAAAAGACATCGCATGGCAACACAAACTCAGATAAGGCGATAAAACGCCAGCAAGATAGCAAATTATCAGACAAGACAATGAAACATTACACCTAACATGATATTGAAAATAAAAGTAGGATAACAAACATGTGCGACGGTGAGACACCGGCTAAAAGAATGTGAGATTGCAAAACATCGGCTAAGAGATGGGAAGATAACATGGTATCATGGCAAAGATGGCGAAACATCAATAAACCAGAGAACAAAACATCACACATAACAATGATATTGAGAATCAAAGTAGGATAACAAACATGTGCGATGGAGAAACATCAGCTTAAAAAAAAGCGATGGCGAAGCATCGGCTAGAAGATAACAAGGTATCATGGAAAACATGGCGAAACATCAATTTGACAAAGTTTAAAATAGAACAGGAAGGCGCACAAGCAAATAAGATTGGTTTGTATTTTTTATCTTGAAGAAGGAATTAAGTTTATTAGAGATGTTTTAAGTTTTTCCAAGAAGAAGTTTTAATATGCAATATGCAAAGAAAAAAAGAAAACAACTAAGGGAGACTATCCTAATCTCTAGCCCTAATGTTATCATACAATGGTTGAGCCTAAAATTGAGGATGGAAGAAGGAATTTTCACCCTAAGTTAGCATGCATGGATTCCTATCCTAAGGTCTAACTCGAGGACTAAACCTACACGAGAAATCCTAAGGGAGCATGGTGAGGGTGTGCCATCTCAAAATACACACAAAGATGAAATCAAGCAAACATACCAGAAAGCTTAAAAGAGAAAACCTAGATATCCTATCGAGGTTAGCATACCTAAGGAAGTCTAACAAAACTATCCTATGGGGAACAGGCAATGAGAGCGAAGTCGTGATCTCAATTTCTAAATTGAGTGACTCATCGATCAATAATTAAAGAAATCAAAAGCAATACTATAGGGAACATGTATTGAGAGCGAAGTCGTGATCTCAATTTCTAAATTAAGTGACTCATCGATCAATAATTCAAGAAAGCAATAACAATCCTATAGGGAACATGCACTGAGAGCAAAGTTGTAATCTCAATTTCTAAATTGAGTAACTCATTGATCAACAATAAAGAAGTAAACACAAACACAACATATATAACAAACAAAGTGCAGAGTGCCTGTTACAGGTCTTTAAAGAAATCAGAGGGCCTCTTGACATATATCAGCAACAGAGGTCCCATCATGCAATAGAAAACAACAAAGACCGGAAACAGTAAAAGGAAATAGTGCAATACCAAACAGATAACTATCCGTAGCAACTGAACAAGAAGAAAAAAGAAACCCAGAGAACTTCAAGCAAGCTAGCATCAGAAGATAAATCAAGTCCAAAATTATGCCATCAAAATGTAAACATCGAGGCTTTCAAATATGAGAATATCGCACAAGTGATGTACAACAATCATAATCATGTATATATCCTGCAAAGACTATCAAATATGCCAAGCACAAGAATGGTGCAATCATAGCCAATTGTATTCCACAAATAAAGTGGAACACTGCAACCTCTAGTCAATTAGTGGAAAACTTTTCTCAGAGTACCTCGCACATACAACAGAAAAATTAGTGTTCTCACAGATAAAATAATGAATCAAATAAGGGATGAATGATGACTAAACAAGGAAATAAGAGATTATGGAAAAACATCAAGTAGGTTGGTATAAGATCCCTCAAGTAAGCACAGATAACAACTAGGTCAAAACTAGCAGACTATTGCCCCTTTCTTGTCACCATGTTGAATTAACAATGAAATGTTAACCAATGATCAAAGGAGCTTTGAATGGAACCACATAATCTATAACAAGCCATAATCACGAACAATTCAATCCAAAAAAATTCACTCCAAATGCATCCAACTGACAAAGCACATAAGTATCCTTCAGACCACGTTCACAAATGGTTATCAAACAAAATTGACAAGACAAGCATTTTATGAGAACTTGAATGGCTTAATCATGAACTCAAGTCTCTAAAATAGGGGAGATAATGATAAAAAGAGAAGAGTGTGATCCCCCATGGGTTCCACAAGTGCATTCCCTTTACCTCTAATACAAAAGACCACATAGGCATACATGAGAAAGATGAATGAATCAAAAATAGAAATAAGATTTGCAAAATTAAGAAAAAAATATTTCAAGATCCAAAGGATGTGAATAAGTCAGGGGCATCAAACTAAATTCAAAATTAGCAAGGTTCATATGAAAAACTTAATCATACAAGTTAGTTTATCCTAGGTAGGCCTCTAATTAGAAAGCCTAATTTGATTAAATGGGAAAAAAAATATCAAATCAACTCCTAAAATTTAAAAAAATTAATTATAAAGCTCTAAGATATCATCCCATCCTAACATAAAAAGGAATCTACCTAGAAGTTAAGGAAGATTGGTCAATGGGACCTAACTTGTGACTTAAGCAAGCAAAATCAACAAATCCACAAGATTTATGTTCAATTTTCAAAATAAATGGAAGACATGGGATAAAATTCTAAAAAAATTCAAGGATCAATCCACAAGCCTTAAGAGGTTAGAAATGGTTTTTTTGGTATTTTATTATTAAAGGAAAGTTGGAAAATAAAACAAAACATGACAATTATGATTAATTACCCTTAATTAAACCCTTGAAATTATATGTTTGACCAAAGATGCTAAAAAGATGAAATAAAATTCATAAATCACAAATATAATATTAAAAAGGCCTATGATATTTTTTAGGTAAATTTTTTGTACCATGGTGAATGATCAAATTAATTGTAAAAACCTAATAATCAATTAAATGACAAAAATTATTTGACTAACCAAAAAAAGTGAAATTCTGAAATAAAATTCAAAAAATAAAAATACACTAATTAAAATGCTTAAAATATTTTTGGTATAATTTTTGTGTGAATGAAAGGTCAGAGAAAAAAATTAATAGAGAAAACTATGCAAAAAAAAAAAATTAATTAATCCACAAATTTATTCACCAATCAAATGATTTTTAAAAATTTCAGAAAAATTATGACAAATACTAGAAATTAAGATCAACCTACGGTAATTTTTTTAGAATTTTTGAAAATGTTTTGGTCAAAAAATAAAATCAGAGAAAATTATGAAAGTGCATTAAAACTCAAATGGACCAATCAGATCCAGCCACGCCATCGTCTTCCTCCTCGAGACAAACCTAAAATGTGCGTTTTACAGTTTCAAGCTCCTATGTTCTAATCAAGATCTCTTCCTCATTTCTCCAATAAAATTAGTGATTTGAAGCTCAAAACAAAGTCAAATCCCTCCTCTACATCATGTTACTTATAGATCTCAAAAAGATTTACTAGGTAATTAGAAATATGAATGCGAAAATTGCAAAAAACTCACTGAATATGAATTATTCAGAAGTTCAAAAATGATCGATTCTTCAAATTCAAGCAAATTTATACGTCAAACCTATTGTTTGGCCAGCTATGAGCATGCGTTCAAGATCTTAAGCTCTAAATCAGACTACAATGAGTGAAATCGAGATCTGATTTTTACCTCCTGAGTTGGAAAATAAATCCAACTAGTGCCTCTGAACTAACTTGAAACCCTACGAATCTTGCTTCTTAGGCTTCAATGAAGTAAAATTCAGAGAGAAATCACAACTGGAACGAGTGAAAAAGAGAGAGAGAGAGAGAGAGAGAGAGAGAGCAATTTGAGAGAGAAATAAATTCATATTTTTGATTTTGTCAGGAGAATCAAGCGTGCCTTGAAAGAGAGTGAGATATGCCTTATATAGAGTGACTGTTAAGAGTAAAAAGGTCTTTGAAGAACTCAAGACCGTTAGAAACAAAATTGCAAAAAACAGAAAAAATAGAGTGGTATATGGTGATGCATTTTGCTTTTGTTATGCCCAGCCTTGCAGTCGTTTTGGTGATGTTATGTTGAGTGGAGTTTTGAGCAAATAATGTGCATTTGGTGAGTTGGCTTTGCTGATCACGTGAGGGGGAAAATGAGAGGATAAACTTGCCATTTTTGGCCAAGCATGAAGAAGGGGGGGTCATGCACATGGTGTGACTTGGCTTGACTTGTTTTGGCAAACAAAGAGTGTAAATTTCGTGCTAAACACATGCTGAATGCTACCTAATATCATTCAAAACAGGATTTATGCAAAAATCTACAACATGGCCATGGTTTCCCAATATTCTGGCAAGCTGACTTTATGCTTATGCCACTTGAAATTCCTTCGTTCATTTTGGATGCTTGAGGGGCCTTTCAAGAGTTCTCATAATATAGAAAATCATAGGGCTTTGAATTTTTCAAATTGAAGCTGAATTGATGGAGAAATGATGTTGCAAAGTTGAGGCAAAAGTGTGATTTGGCTTTCCTGCTCCGTGCGTGCGTCTGGCTTGCATGGTGTGCATGAAGTCAACCTTGAGGTACCAACTTTGAGGTGTTGCAACTCACACAAACTTTGGCCAAATTGAATGATTCAAGGCTCAATGGGAAGCTCTCATGGAAGGCAACAAAATCCTGTTTTTTTATTTTTCAAATTGAGGCTTGTGTCACAAGAAATTTATTCCACAAAATAGCATGCCATGTGTTTGATGAAATTACGCACGTGACTTGCCCAAGAGAAGTCATCTTGACACTTAGAATTTTTTTCAAATTTTAAGTTACTTATTGAAAAAGTTACACTCAAATTCACCACTTCTCATGATTCAGAGATGAATTTGGGTATGGAATATGAAAAGAGGATGCTTAAATTGATGGTTGACCAAAAATCCACTTGGTCAACTCCTGATTTTATTGACTTTGGTCAAAATGACCAATTTTCCCCTTTTGATCAATTGAACCATTTCCAATCCAAACTGAACTTCAATTTTTCAATCATAGATGCTTAATAACATGTGGTGAATCATGGAAACAATTTTGGGTGAAAAAATTAGAGAAATCATGTTTAAATCCAAAACCCTAGTTTTGTACCTTGTGTTAGGAGATAGTTGATCAAGCTTCAAAACTATAATTCCACTTGGCATCATGAGAGACTCTTTGAACAAATTTTATTCCAATGATGATAAGAGAATGATGCTTCATGAATTGGCTCATCTAGACCCCAATTACTTCAACTTGGACCAAACCCTAATTTTGACTGGTTCCTTAAAGGAGAGTGATTCTTCTTTCAAATATATATAAATTTCAAACCTCTTCTAGATGAAAAGATATTGAGACATGAGTGCCCCTTGTGGCTTGAGAAATTCAAAGTTTTGGATAAAGAGATCCCTTCTTACACCAATTGTCAACAATATCAACTACCACCTCTTGTAGACAACTTGAGAACCAAAGCATCTTGATCCCATCACAAAGTATGAGTGCAATGCCATATGATGTTTATGATGAAACATAAGCCTAAATCAAGAGGGTAAATTTTAGGGTGCAACAGCTGCCCCTATTCAATTATCTTTAACCGGATAAGTGAGGAAAGTGACAACTTTCGAGCGTTCATAGTTGAAGATGATTGAATACAAAAGAACCCAAAAATTTACACTCTTGAAGAAAAGTTAGAACCCACCAAAGACAAAGAAAACCAACAAACGCAGGATTAAGAAGATACCAGAACGAAATTGGATTTATCAAATAAGGGGTTTAATGAACAATAGATCTCCCAAGACAAGCGTCAGAATGAAATTGTAACGCGAATATCAATAAAGTTGAATCAGGACTAAAGCATAGAAGAGTAGTCGAAACTAAACTCCATAATAAATGTGCCAGGGAAAAACTGGGCTTCCAACCACAGAGAATAGGCGAGACTAGACTCCGGAAAAGAAAAAGTACACGGGGCAAAGTGACTAGAGTGCATGATTCTAGGGGAACCTGCAAATCTCAACCTAAGATAGACAGTTTGAAGGAACTGAAAGAATCCCAAGAGTGAGGAACAAAATGAGACAAAACTCGACCCAAAAACTAGTTAGGAGAAACTAAACTAGATGAGTACCAGGACGAAACTGGATTTCACACACGGGTAACAAGGCGAAACTCAACCCATAGCAAGAGTAGTGAGAGTGCATGTTTCTCAGAGCACCTACTGGTCTCAGATTAATGGATAAACAGTGACGAAAACTGATAGAAGAATCCTAGGAAAAAAATAGACTGATTTCAACCAGGGACGCAGTACGAACACTGCACTCTGTAAACGAACACCGTCAAAGGGTCCAAGGTATGAAAACAAAAATGAGATGAAACTATACTCAATAACTAGCTAGGAGAAACTAAACTAGATGAGTACCAGGACGAAACTGGATTTCATGCACAGGCGACGAGATTGAAACTCGACCCAAAGCAAAGTGATGAGATCGCATGTTTCTCAGAGCACTTGCTGGTCTCATATCAATGGATAAACAATGATGAAAACTGATAGAAGAATCCAAGGCTCAAAAGAGATTGATTTCAACCAGAGACGCAACACGAACACTACACTCGGTAAACGGACATCGTCAAAGGGTCTAAGGTATGAAAACAAAAACGAGACGAAACTCGACTCAATAAATAGTTAGGAAAAAATAAACTAGATGAGTACCAGAACAAAATTGGATTTCATGCGCGGGTGAGGAGACGGAACTATGAGCTCGACCCAAAGCAAGGAGATTAGGGTGTACCACTAAAAACATGTTGAAAGTGAATAACCAGGGAGAAACTGGTATTCAAAAGGTATGTCAATAGACATTGGAATGAAATGGTGGGGGTAGTGCAGAATAAACGCGAGGAGATTGTGCCAGGGAAAAACTGAACTACGATCAAGTGTAGACACTCAAACAATCAAATGATTAACATCAAAAGGATATTTGTATGGGGTGAAACTTAAGATAATATGGAAGAAGACCTCGCTGGGAATAAGCTTGCAGAATTAGCAAATCACAAGGGATAAATAGAAACAGTAATGGCTTATGTACCGATGCATGTTTGAATTTTTTTTTATATATAGCGTAATGCTCCATATAATAGAAATGCTACACATTTTGGGAGATGCAATATAATGATGCATGTTTAAATGTTTCACTAGGGAATGGTCAATTGAGAAGTCAGTGACCAAGAAGTCAGGATTTGGTAAGACTTTGCAAAAATAAATTGCAGAATCTGCTAGAGCAGCGAAGATATGACGAAATGCTGGAGAAAAACCCTTTAGGAGATGAGACTCTGCGGGGAGTAACAAATGAGTAAACGGTAGAAACAGAGAGGAGTTGTAAAAGATAAATTGCAAACTCCTACAGAAGATCAGATCAACACTATAGCTTTTGGAGAGGGACACCAAATGAATATTGGACATTATGAAAAGATCAGGGCAAGACTGTAATCTCTGGAAAAGACAGCGCGCAACCGTGTTAAGGATGACACCAAGATGACAAACCAGACGTGAGGGGTTAAAACCTTTGCAGGGGGAACAAAACTTTGTTGAGGAAACGAGACTTCACTAGGAAAACAAAACTCTGTCAAAGAGCATTTTGTTGGAGATTTTTGAACTTTTGGAATGCAACCATTGGATGGATCATGCAGATAGTCACACAATATCGACTTTACTAGGGATAAGGAAAGATCCTATCATGGGGATGCCCCAAGCGACAGATTAGCCGGGAGATGAGAGGTCAGGACGATAAATATATAATTGGAAACTCCACTAGAGAATTGAAACTTTTTCAGAATGTGAGTTCCAATTTAAATAAATCCACTGGGGATATGCGACATCTTCAAACTTGGAGTCTAAGAACGAAGCAATTTTCTTGAAAAATGTTTCTTGGGCAATAAAACTCTGCTGAGGAAGTGAAACTTCACTAGGGATAGGGAAAGCTCCTTCCCACGCCACGAATGGCCTTTGTCCAACAGAAAAGATAAATCTTCCCCTCCTGACAACATTAAGCTCTTTACCGATGTTCATTGTGTAAGAACTCTTTGATGTCAAACAATTGTTTTGTATGCAGAAGGATGTTTATTATGGGAATGATAACCCTGATGCGATAATTATGTAAACCTTGAATGAAAAAGATGTTGCACACCTGTCGTGAGTGAATCACTAGTTAGAGTACATAATTTTAAAAACTTTTTTCTTTAAAACAAACATGATGCAGGCGATAAGATACCAACATATATATGTAACACATGTTTAGAAAGCGCTATCCTGTTGTAGCATGCTTTTGAGCTAAACCCGTGTTTCAGTTAGGACTTTTGAGGGTTGTAACGTGGCCTGGTTCTCATTTTTTTGAAAAAAAGATTTTTAAGGCTCAAAATTGTTTGGTTCCCACCCATTCTCCATGATGTTCTCCAGTCCTACGTTCAGTTAACTTGATGCGAGTACTCATCTCTCAAAAGAGGCTATAATGATTGAGGAATCCCAACAGTTACTTTGACACGTCAGTCACTTTAACTCTTGGGTTTTTTTTGTTTTTATTCTTCTTTTTTGGGTGTTCGATTACACGAATTTTCTTTTGATACGGATTTTCATTGGATAATCCTTTTCTGCCTTTCAGGCTTTTCAAGTTCCTCCTCTTTTCTTTCCCTAACATTTGCCTAGACCTAATTCTTTTGAAACAAGGCATGTACCTCGTGAAAAGGGTTCTACTCAAAAGCATACAATCAGAGATATCACCCTTCCTCCAATTTTTTGACTAGGAAAAAGAGTTGGCACAATTGATATCAAAATGCCAGAAAATCATTTAAGGAATGATAATGAACGGTTTAAAAAAACAAAAGAAACACGTCAAGGCAAACATATTCAGTGCATCAGGGTTGACGTTTAAGAACAAACAAATTCCTGCATGCAGAAAATGTTAAATCAGTTAATCAAAATACACATGAAAGTACAGAAGAGAAAAAATGCCACCCTGTAAGAGAATCGTCTCTATTCGGACTTGTCAATGTACCGAAAACTTGCCACTATTCTGACACATGATCAGTTTATTATGAAGGGAAGTTGCGAATGGTTTTTTTGTGTCTTTCCGAAGTAATGAGCATTCAAAAAGGGAGAGATAAACCTTTTCCCCAAGTACAAGGTCATGAAACAACTTAGCAAAATATCCACAAGAAAAGTAGCTGAGTATCAACAAGAAGAAAAATTAACATGCCCCTTGCATAACATGACAGTTGTAATCATTATCCGTATTTCAAGCGATGATAACTTAGATTATCATATTTATGTAGGGCCAACAATGTTCATATGCACATGTTTATCAAAAATATTGGACGTTTTTGCAAACAGAACAATAAAAAGGAATTTATGTGAACATATAAGAGAGGATCTTTTATTGATTTTTGAGAAATCAGCCTGTGAAAAAGGCATTTACATTAGGGAGTAGCTAAATGCAAAATCAAAAACAAACAAGTGTTTACAAATGGCAATGCGACTACGAATATCTATCAAGTTCCGACTCTGCTATAACTCTTATGACTTTAACGCCTTCGTCTTCCTACTTTTGGCACAAGCATCTTGGATTGACTTCGAACCTCTGTCAGGTGACTGAATGAGAGAAACAAAGGAAACCCTGAATCACCCTTTCAGGTTTTTGATTCACCAGGACACCCCCTTTTTGCCTAAGATTCCCTTTCGGGTTTTCAACTTAGTGGGTTTTTTTTATGCAAAGTATTTTTTGACTACGTCAGCATTTACAGGAAGAGGGAAGTATTCTCCATCCATGGTTGCGAGCATCATCGCTCCACCAGAGAAAACTTTTCTGACCACGAATGGTCCTTCATAAGTCGGAGCCCACTTTCCTCTGGGGTCCCCTTGGGGAAGAATTATCCTCTTTAGCACAAGGTCACCTAGCTTGTAACACTGAGGTCATACTCTCTTGTCAAAAGCTTTCCTCATCCTTGTCTAATATACCTGACCATGACATACAACCGTCAATCTTTTCTCACCAATGAGTTCTAATTGATCCAGTCGATTATGTACCCATTCACCTTCATCAAGCTCAACATCCTTCATGATCCTAAGAGAAGGAATTTTGACTTCTACAGGGAACACTGCTTCCATGCCGTAAACCAAAGAAAATGGGGTTTCCCCAGTCAAAGTACACACAGTGGTACGATAACCATGTAAAGCGAAAGGCAACATCTCATGCCAATCTTTATAGGTTATCACCATCTTCTATACAATTCCTTAATGTTTTATTGGCCGCTTCAACAACACCGTTCATCTTTGGTCGGTACGGGGAAGAGTTATGATGCTTGATTTTAAAAGACTCACAAAGCTGCTTCATCATCTTGTTATTCAAATTGGACCCATTGTCAGTAATGATCTTTTCAGGCACTCTGTAACGACAGATAATATTGTGCTTAATTAACCAAGTTACCACCTTCTTGGTGACATTAGCATAGGATGCAGCTTCAACCCATTTAGTAAAATAATAGATGGCAACCAGAATGAAACGGTGTCTGTTGGATGTAGTCAGTTCGATCTTACCAATCATATCGATTCCCCATATCGCAAACAGCCAAGGGGAGGTCAATACATTCAGTGGTATGGGTGGCACGTGCACCTTATCAGCATAGACTTGAAATTTGTGGCAAATTCGCGCATGATTGTAACAGTCTGTTTCCATAGTGGACCAATAATAGCCAGTTTGCAAAATCTTTTTGGCCATGGTATGTCCACTGGAGTGAGTTCCGAAGTCACCCTCATGTATCTCTTCATTGATTATCGCTGCTTCTCTTTTGTCAACGCATCTGAGCAGTAAACCATCATGATGCCTCTTATACAACACACCACCATTGAGAAAGAACTTGGCCGAAAATCTTGTCAAGAACTTCTTATCTGTGACGGACGCCTCTTCAGGGTATTCTTGCGTTTCAAGATATCTTTTGACATCACAAAACTATGGTTTATCGTCTGATTCCAAATTGGCTTAAAAGACAAAAGCTGGCTCATCCAACCTTCTGATGGTAATGGAAGGTGCTTCTTTAGCCCACTTAACTTTGAACATGGAAGACAAAGTTGCCAGTGCATCAGAAATTTTGTTCTCTTCTCTGGAAATGTGTTTGAATATGATCTCTTTAAATTACAGAGTCAACCTCATAATATGCTTGTGATAGGGAATCAGGTTCTGATGACGAGTCTCCCAATTTCCATTAATCTAGCTGATAACAAGATTGGAATCCCCGTAAACTTTCAAATATTTAATCCGCAGGTCGATTGCTGCTTCAATACTATAAATGCAAGCTTCATATTCAGCCATATTGTTAGTACAATAAAAGCAAATACGAGTTATGAAAGGAATGTGGAATCCTTCAGGAGAAGTTATAACAGCTCTGATGTCGTTGCCCATGGCATTGGAGGCACCGTTGTCCAACGTGATCCTGGCTCAGGTCTTTCCTCTGGGTTTGGTATATTACAATCCCAAATGTACACTATATCCTCATCTAAAAAGTTAAACTTCATTGGTTCATAATCGTCCACGGGATGATGAGCAAGATGATCGGCCAATATACTACCTTTGATCGCCTTTTGCATAGTGTACTAGATATCATATTCAGTGAGTATCATCTGCCAACGGGCTACCCTACCTGTAAGTGTCGGCTTCTCAAAAAGGTACTTGATTGGATCCATCTTGGATATCAGGTAGGTGGTGTGAGTTAACATGTATTGTCTTAAGCGTCTGGCAGCATAAGCAAGTGCATAACAAGTCTTTTCCAACAATGAATACCTTGACTCGCATTCTGTAAACTTCTTACTCATGTAATAAATGTCTTGTTCTTTCTTCCCTGTCTCATCATGCTGACCAAGGACACAACCCATAGAGTTTTCTAACATAGTTAAATACATGATTAGCAGCTTTCCTTCCACTGGTGGCATGAGTATCGGGAGTTCCTGCCGATACTCCTTTATTTTGTCAAACGCCTTCTGACAATATTCATTCCAACTTACTGTCTGATTATTCTTCAACAATCTGAATAGAGGTTCACATGTGGCCGTGAGATGAGAAATAAATCTAGAAATGTAGTTTAACCTCCCCAAGAAACCACAAACTTCCTTCTCTGTTTTTGGTTCGGGCATTTCCTGTATCAATTTCACTTTAGCTGGGTCAACCTCGATGCCTTTTTCACTTACAATAAATCCCAACAACTTGCCAGACCTCACCCCGAAGGTGCATTTATTTGGATTCATCCTTAACAGGAATTGCCTTAATCTCTCGAACAACTTTTCCAGATGAACAAGATGTTCCTCTTCCGTGTCAGACTTAGCAATCATATCATCCACATATACCTCAATCTCCTTGTGAATCATATCATAAAAGAAAGTAACCATGGCATGCTGATACGTTGCCCCAGAATTTTTCAAACCAAACGACATCACCTTATACCAAAATGTTCCCGAAGGCGTGATAAATGTTGTCTTTTCCATATCCTCTGGAACCATTTTATTTTGATTGTAACTCGAAAAGTCGTCCATGAAGGAAACAATTTAGAGTGATCAATATTATCGACCAACACATCAATATGAGGAAGAGAAAAATCATCCTTAGAACTAGCTCTATTTAAATACCTATAATCCACGCACATCCTGACCTTACCGTCTTTCTTAGGCACAGGCACAATATTCTCAATCCATGGCGAATAATTGATGACTTTTAAGAAATTCACATCCAACTGCTTCTGAACTTCTTCTTTAATCTTCTAGGACATCTCATGATGAGTTCTTCGGATCTTTTGCTTGACAGGGGAGAAACCTTCTTTGAGTGGTAGTAGATGCACCACAAAATCTTTATCCAAACCTGGCATGTCTTCATAAGACCATGCGAAGATATCAAAATACTCACGGAGCAGCTCAATCAATCTGACCTTCATACTTTCCTCGAGATCTGCCCCTATCTTGACCTCTCTTTTCACCTCTTTTGTGTCGATATTCACCACCTCAATTGACTCTTGATTCGGCTGGATGACCTTCTCTTCTTGTTTTAACAATCTTGCTAATTCCTCAGGAAGATCAAAATCCTCATACGCCTCTTCTTCAACTTGATAAATCGGATTGTCAAAGTCATAATGCACGATAGCAGAGTCGTTATCAATATAATCTATGGTGGAAGTGCATATGCTTAAATGATATTTTGGGTGTTTTAGTGACGGTGTGTGAAAAGGGAAACATTGCCATTTAAAGAGAAATAAAAGGAAAGAATGAAACAAATTTTTTGAATGCAAAAACTTCCTTTATTTATGACAAACTTTTGAAAATAAACATGGTGGCCCTACACAAATGATCCACTACACCTTGGGCAGAGCGTAGGAATTATGATATGATAATAAAAGCAAAAAAGAAAACATACTCCTCAGCACTTAAAACTTGGATAACATCCACAGAAGTCCAGACGTTGAGCGTTTAACCTGGAACGCTTGGATGGATCAAATCTTCAATATTGTATCCATCAGCCCTATCGTCACCAATTGCATTGGTGCATCCTTGTTGAGTAGCATTAAGATGGGAGAATCTCACAGGAGTAGATAAACCAGAAGCTCTGAAAGCTGCATTTTGCTGACCCGAGACGTAACCAAGACCGAATTTCTTGAATTTTGGGGTAACATCCAGCACTCGACCCCAACCTTCAGGGTTGTCATTCTCTACCACTATTGTAGCATCCCTGAGAGAAGACATAACAGTTTCCGGCTTCTTTTTCTGCTCTGGGGGTGGAAAATTGACTGCGTGAACTGTCTTAAATGCCTGAAACAGAGTCTCGTGTATTTCACCTTCGACTTCAACATATCAGAATGATGTAAAATGACTTACTATATACTCTTCCTCGCCGCATACAATTATCACTTTTCCCTCGGTAGGATATTTTAGCTTCTGGTGAAGAGTAGAGGTGACTGCTCCTGCCTTGTGAATCCACGGCCGCCCCAACAAACAACAATATGCTGGTTGTATGTCCATCACAAAGAAGGTAGAATTGAAGGTGAGAGGACCCCCCTTGATAGGTAATTCCACCTCCCCAAATACTGCTCTTCGGGACCCATCAAAGGCTTTTATCATCAGATCGCTAGGACGTAATTCCAGGCCGGAATAATCAATTTTCACTAATGCTGACTTGGGTAGTACATTCAAAGACAACCCTGTATCCACCAAAACTTGAGATAGAGTAGTGCCCCTGCACTCCATAGAAAAATGTAACGCTTTGTTATGATCTTTCCCTTCTGGAGGAAGATCAAAATCCGTGAAGCCCAAACCATTCCCAGCAGATACATTAGCACAAACATTCTCGAACTGATTGACTGTTATCTCGTGCGGCACAAATGCATTCTTCAAAAACTTCATCAAAGCATTTCTGTGAGGTTATGAATATATCAACAAAGGAAAGATAGACATCTTAGAAGGGGTGTGACTTAACTGGTCAATTATGCTATAATCACTCTTCCTGATAATTCGCATCAACTCCTCAAATTCATCAGGAACTAAGGAAGTTTCTGGCATTGGATCTGGCTGAGTCAAATTGGCTGGTGTAACTCTCGAATTACCAATCGTCACCTATTGTTTTCCTTTTTCTCTTGTAGAGGAATCTACCATATCTTGTACATTGGAAGGACCAAACACTCTCCCACTTCTGGTCATTCGACCTATGCCAGAGAAATTATGAACCTCCCCTTCATTGTCTTCAGCATCTTCTTTCTTGAAAGGACTAGGATTTGCCTCTTGCTTCACCCCATAGTAATAAACATCAGCACCATAATGCCATGGGATGGCCTTCTCACTAGTATACAGCATGGGACCTGGTACTGTAATCATCAAAGGAGGCATCCTAGATGGAATGCGCGTGGGGGTGTAAGGAATAGATACCATATCAATGTCTTCTTCAGTAACCTTTCGGTAACTTGGCTTTCTATCGAATTGTAGGGAACCCTCATCCATCATGACTTGGATACCAGTTTTCAAATCATCGCAGCCCTTTAGTTGCTCTCTACACTTGGTACAGTCTGAAGCACAACCCGGAAAAATAGAATCGTCAAGTAAATACCTCTTAACATACCACAATGGAGTAGTTACTTGTTCTACATCTATAACTAAATCCAGCATTTCTCCATTATCATCAATCATATTAACAACAGCCCCTCCATGTCTAGGCATTGGGTTCTGGGTAACATTCGGGCCAGTTACCTGAGTAAACTCAATTGCCTTGGAATCCAACAAGTCTTGTATTCTACATTTCAAAGCAAAATAGTTGTTTATTGAATGACCAATTCTGCCAGAATGGAATTCACATCTTGCGTTAGCATCATAGTTAGGAGGAAGTCTTCCATGGGGTGGTGGCATATTTCTCAAAATAATCATCTTCATATTGAGCAAATGGTGGAGTGCTTCAGTAGGAGAAAGGGGCTGAAAAAGAAGGAGAAAGAGGAAGAAGGCTGAAGAAGATTTTGGCTGTGTGGAAAGAATCTTCAAATAACTCTCAAAACTTCCAAACACTTAACACCCTCCCAAACCCAAAACTTGAAGAAGCACCACACTTGATTCTTTAAAATCCAGAAATAAACAAACACAAACCAACTTTTCTTGGTTTTCGAATCTAGCCAAAGAAACACCACATTTGCTTCTTCCCCTTCGAATCCAAGAGTGCCCAGGGAAGTAACTCAAGTCCAAAACTCACATCCCAGTTTCAAGAAAGGTAAGTTCTCTTGACCTTAACCTTTAGTTCAATAATAACATGTGAATACTCATTTCTTTTCGTTTCAAGCATCATCATTACTTTGTTTTGTTTGTATTTATTTTCACCTTTTTTTCGTTTGCTTTCTTTGATAAATCTTTTGGTTTGTTTTTCTTTATTTATCAAACATATTTTTTAAGAATTAATATGGCCGTGAAGTAATATTAGCATGGCCTCACCCCATGCTTCTACTTAATCCCCAAACGAAGAAAATAGGAGGAAGGTTGTGTGAATTGAAGCCTTTTAGGCTTTGCCCCATGCTGCTATCTGAAACAAAAGAAGTGTGGTCGAAGGACAGATATTCATTTTACTTTGCAGGATCAGTCGAAGTAAGCAAAAAAAGGGGTGTGGTCGAAGGATACATTCATTTTTGTTTTGCAGGTCCAGTCGAAGTGAGCAGAAAGAGGGGTGTGGTCGAAGGCTACATTCATTTTTGTTTTGCAGGCCCAGTCGAAAAAAGACGAAACAGGGTGAATCGAAGGAGCATAATGCCTGGGTTGAAGGACTAACTTTTCCTATTTTTCTTATGTTTTTCATAGTTGCAATAGCTTAGGATTTATTTTTTTCATTTTTATTATTAGTAACTAGGCCATGTGGCAAAATAAAAATCAACAAATAGATAACTTTCAAATTGAAGACAAAAACGCATGAAATCAAACACACTATTAACACATATGCACCTCTAGGGTAATATCACTTGTTGCCTTAGAAAATAGTCATGTCCCTCAAATATGGATGTTTTAGCAAAAGTCCCTCGATAAAAAGATCATAGTCCCTCGATGTCCCTCAATGTTGCATTCAGTAAACGATCTAGTCCCTAAATGAAAATTGCTAAAATCGTCTCATAGGTTGCCTTCTATGACTATATAATTGACCCACGCTTGTCCCTTTACATCCAAAGATAAGGCTTCTTATCAATCAATAGTAAGATAGTAATATAAAAGGAAGAGAGAAATGAACAAAATACTTTTGAGTAAGGTAGAACGTTCTTAGTTGCTTGCTCACAATCTATTCTCAAAAACAAAACATTTTTCAAACACACCAAACACTTTTCAAAAATATGAAATATTTTAAAAAGTACAAAATTTTGTATACATTCTTATAGAGACAAGAATCATTACAAAGTTTGCCTAAACGAAGGCGCTTTTCAAAAATACTTTCAAAATCCACCACAAACACATTTTCAAACAAAGCAAGTAATCTAGCAAGCAACTAAGAGCCCGTAGATAACTATAGATGAAAAGGGTGCTAATACCTTCCCTTTTCATAACCTACCCCCCGAACTCAAGAAAACATCTCAAAGGTCTTTCCTGTTCTTTACACCCTTTCCTTATGGGATAAAATAAAAGTCGGTGGCGACTCTTGCTATCCGCAACAATTACGATCAAATGCAAAAACATCAAGTCAGTTCTCCCATCGTATTATAGAACTGGCGACTCTGTTGGAGATTTCCTTAAAATTGGGGTTACCTTAGAGTTAGATCATATTTACTTGCTTTTATTGTTTGATTTATCTATTTTACATTATGGTTCTTTGTTTGGGTTGCATTGATCCTCTACCTGGATCAGGGAACACCTTTTAGGTAAGTAGCAATAGATTCTGGAAAATGTGCGGGGTATACTGACATGGTTGAAGCAATAGATACGTTAGTGTGACACATTTTTTGGTATCAGTAGCCCTTGAGTAGTCAAGGAGAATGCGGGGCCGCTTTTTGGTGTCATAAAGCACTAACTGACCTTAGAACCTTAATTGATCAGCTTGGCCATTAAGAAGTAGTGAGATAGCTAGCTTTGGTGCACTCTGAAGTTGGTTGATACTCGATACTACACTCAATGAGATCTGACTCTTGGGATATTTTGGTCGCTAATAAAGAGGCTTGCACTGAAACAATGCCCGATGGAAGAAGGATCAGTGATATTGAGATCCCATAGAACTCGATTACCTTTCTAGGACAGGATGAGCCGTCTAAAAGGGTACTTACCTGTGAACCCCATGCAAGCCTTATATATTTAGGCATAAACATCATGACATCATACCATGGCATTTTGCTTTAACCATTTCAAGGACCTAGGGATTTATTTTGTTCTATTTTGTAGGACATGACTCCCACTCGAAGAAATACTATCCAAGTTAACCTCGTAAGAGTACCTCCTCAACTCAAAGAATTAGCATCAAGGGTTCCTGGGAATTCTTCATTTACCGAGAGACATGGTCGACTTCTCAACCTGGTCACTTCAAGATATGATGAAGACATAATGAAAGTACTTTTCCAATTCTTCAACCCCTTGCACCATTGCTTTACCTTTCCTGGTTACCAGCTTGTGCCCACTATGGAAGAATTTTCTCGACTCTTAGGGATCCCTATCCTTGATTAACTACCCTTCAACGGTATTGAAAGAGACCCAAGAACTGAGGTTATTTCTCGAGTTTTACATTTGCAACGATATGATGTTATGGCCAACTGGGAAACGAGAAGTAGCGTCAAAGGGTTTTTGTTTGAAAGGGCTCAATTCTTTTGGGATGCTTTGTATTTACAAGCCTTTGAAGAAGTGTTGGCTCTTCTCATCTATGGGATGGTCCTGTTCCCTAATCTGGACCAACTTATAGGTATGAACACTGTCATAATTTTTCTATCTCACAATCTGGTGCCCACTTTACTTGGGGATATCTTGCATTCTTTTCACTCCCGCACCATGAAGCGAAGAGGACCCATGATGTGTTGCATTCCTCTTTTAGTTAGGTGGTTTATTTCTCACCTACCCTTTAAGATGGTCTAGTAGGTTGATGTCGCTTACACATTCAAATATCTATTGGTGCGCGCGATCTATGGAAAGCATTACTATTGTTGACCGTTATGGAGAATTACCTAATGTCCCTCTACTTGGCATTACGGGAGGTATCACTTACAATCCTTGTTTGGCGTTGCGACATTTTGGGTATGTTAGGAGGGAAGGTCCTCATGATGCACTGGTTCAGGGGATTGCATTCGACTATGAGAACGATGTCCAAGGGTACCGTCAGAGGTTCATTTGTGCTTGGGGTATGGTGAACAAAATGAATAGAAAGACATTAGGGCATAAGAACTCCATCTCTTTAGAGCCTTATCTTAAATGGGTGTGAACACGCGCTCAAAATCTCATGATGCCTTACCCTACCATTTTACCTATCATCATGGAACCTGTTGTCGAAGGAGACATTCCATATATTGTCTTCTATCCAGATATGCCAACAAACTTCGAAGAATTGAAAAAGTCTTGGATCCAGCTCAAAGAAGAACGAGATACCTTTGAGACACAATTCTCTGATAGTGAGAAAAAAGTTCTGGAGCTCACAAAACAGCTTCATGAAGAGCGAAATTTGAATGCCTATGTCTCACCAAAGAGGATGCGATCGACCTTTTTATCTTAAAGAAGTTGTTTTATGTTTAATCCTTCCATTGTAAGCCCAAGAGGCATCACTGTAATCGAATCAAACTTATTAATACAACTGAGGCTTATTCTTTTTGTCTAAGAAAATTTAAATCTTCTAAGTCCTTGAAATCATTTGCATACGCATTTTTCATGCATCATGACATAAACAGGTTCTCCACGGCAGGCTTCCTTATCTCTCTACTGTTTATTTCAGTAAGATGGATATCGAACAAACAGTGAAGGACTTGCAAGCGTAGAATACCTAATTCCAAGCAACTTTGTTGACCCTGGCTAAGGGACAACAAGATGTGATGGCAATACTGACAACCAAAAGAAGACTAAAAAGAAGGCCCTCATCAACATGGGCAGGAGATTTAAAGGTTCGGTTCGTCAAGTACAAGTAGTTAAAGAGTCGTCTGAAGAGGACGAAGATCGAGACGAGGAGGTAAGAAGCACCCATGTTGAAGTTTCCAATAATCAAGCTTCTGAAGATGAAGACTACTTTGATGATCAATACCCACCTGCCGAGGATAGATACAAACAGTTTGAGGATAGGCTAAAAGCTGTTGAAATACAAGCCATACCTGGTTTGGATTTTTGCGATTTGGGTTTAGTGCCTGGGGTCGTCATTCCTCATAAATTCAAAATACCAGTTTTCACCAAATATGATGAGGTCTCCTTCCCAAAACTTCACCTAAGGTCTTACATGCGCAAGATACAATCATACACCACCGACAAAAAGCTATGGATCCACTTCTTCCAAGAGAGTCTGACTGGGACTCAACTAGAATGGTTCTATCAATTAGAGGGTTCCCGTATCCATGCATGGGAAGATCTAGCTACCGCTTTCTATCATCAATATCAATATAATGTCGACTTGGAACCAACCAGAGTTCAGCTTCAAGGTATGGCAATGGGTGCAAATGAGGGGTTTAAGGAGTATGCACAAAAATGGAGAGATCTCGCTGGTAGGGATTTTACCACCGCTCACTGACAGAGAATTAATTGACATGTTCATGGGTACATTGACTAGCCCATTCTTCAATCTATTAATTGGTAGTTCCTCATCTGGCTTCATCGAGTTAATACTGACCGGTGAAAGGGTAGAAAGTGGAATTAAGAGCGTAAAAATCCCAATGATGTCTGCTTCCACTTCCAACACTGCAAAGAAACCTTTCATTAGAAAGAAAGAAGAAAATGTTGTGTATGGGGCAAGGGCCCATGCCAAGAAGGATCATCGAACTTCTGTTAATGTTGTGTTAATATCCAACCCTCCATCTGCTCAAAGATAATCCTTCAACAATCAACGACCCGGAATTCCACAAAGACAATTCACAAAGATTAGCATGTCATTGTCCCAAGCCTTGCAACATCTTTTGAAGGCTAATCTAGTGACACTGCGTAATCCACCATTCAACCCAAACACTTCATCACCTAAATAAAATCCAAATGCCAAGTGTGCATATCATTCCAACAGCCATGGGCATGAAACCAATCAGTGTTGGGCTCTGAAGAATAAGATTCAGGATCTGATAGACAACAAGACAATTGAATTTGATCCACCGGCTATTCCTAATGTAATAACCGCACTGATGTCAAACCATGGCAAAAGTGTTAATGCAGTTGATGATACCACTTTCTTTTCCTCCATTGAAGATTTAAAAACTCTGTTAACTATCGTGAAGGTTAACTTATTAAAAGTTGGGGTTTTCCCTGGCTGTTCTAAAGATTGTGTCTACTGTGATCAATAAGTGAGTGGGTGCAAGAGATTGAAGGAAGGTGTGCAATGCTTGGTAAATATTCGTGAGATTATGTTTGAAATGATTCCTGCCATAAAGAGTTTAACCAACATAATTAAAGAACTGTATGTGATAACAATTTCCAATAAGCCTTTTAGGATCCCCTTAAAGGGTCCTATTAGGATTTCAAATGAACCAACCATCACCCATTTAATAATCACTGCCGCTGGGCCCATCCCCTATTCCTAGGACAGAGCAGTTCCATGGAACTAGGGTGTTGAGGTTTATTACCACGGGATAAAATAAGATTCTTGGATCGACGAAAATAAAGCTGATGTCACCAACATCGCAGGTTCTAGTAAAGTAACAAGAACAGGAAGGATCTTTTCCCTTGATATTTCACCACCTGTTGCTACAACAATTCCCGTCCGCATAACCAATAACATGTCCAGTACCAACACCAAAGACAAAGAAAGAGAAGGTGAGCCTGCTATGATAGAGGCACCTACCAAAGAGGCTAATGCTGAAGAACCCTCCAATCAAGAGATGGAGGAAATATTAAAAATCATAAAGAAAAGTGACTTTAAAATAGTAGAGTAGCTGGGGCAGACCCCTTCCAAAATTTCCATGTTGTCATTATTACTATGTTCATACTGTTAGAACATAGTTTGATTCTACAATCCTTAATTAGAGTTTTGATGATAACAAAATACAAAGAATAAATAAATTATAAGATTTATATATAAGACAAATATGCTTCTTAAAATTATGTTTTGTATATACAGAAGTTCTGATGGAATCAGCATCAGCATCAGAAGCATAAGAAGATCAGTAACATGTGCTACACGCTGAAGCTACCAGATCATACGCTGAAGCTTGATGACCAGAATTTGCGCATAACCATATACACTCTGACTCTGATCAAAGATCTTTACCAAGTCATCAGCACTCTGAAGCGTTATCATAAGTTAAAGCAAAGAACACTCTGAAGCGTTACCATAAGCAAAGAATACTCTGAAGCGTTATTAAGTATTCAAGACAGAATTAATTGCTAACGACTTTATTCAGACAGGATCTTCTTCAAAAGGAAAGTGTGTTATTATCAGTAAAAGTGCTTTATGGACAACGTATCTTTGCCTTGGCTATATAAACAAGTCTGCTTGAGAAAAGACGCATGCATGCACTCACATAATTTGCCAAGCCTTCAAAACCACGCTTACCAAAGGCTTTAGCAAATTCAGTTTATTCCAAGCTTAAGTTGTGTAATTATCACAATTGTGATATATTGTTTTGTTAGAAAACGTTAACACATCCTTGTTCAATTATTTGTAAAATATTTCCTTGAGATAAACCGGTTTGTGGTTATACTCAAGAAGACTTTAACAGTTGTTAAAGTAGCTGTTGTAATCCCTTGAATATAGTGGATTAAGACCTCGTTGGAGAGAGGCGAAATCACCTTGATGAGTGGACTGGAGTAGTTTGAGATCAAACGAACCAGGATAAAAATACTGTGTCGTCTAAGCATTTGTTTTAAGTTTTACAATTCAACCCCCCTTCTTGTGTTTTTCACATCTTCAATTGGCATCAGAGCGCCTGGTTCTGAGCTTATAACACTTAACCGTGTCAGTACAAGATCCAGCGTCAGAAAAATACAATGGCAGGACCAAGTCAAAACATCAACAATGACAACAATGAAGAAAGAGACAGATTTAGTGGCAAACCTCTAGTCTTTGATGGAGAGAACTTTGACTACTGGAAAGACAGAATTGAGAGTTTCTTTCTGGCCCATGATGCTGATTTGTGGGACATGGTGACTGATGGATACACGCACCCAGTGGATGGAAGTGGTCAGAAGATTGACAGGAAAACGATGTTTGATCAGCAAAAGCGTGAGTTCAGAAATCATTACAAGGCCAGAACAATTCTTCTCAGCGCCATCTCTTATTCAGAGTATGAGAAGATATCAAACAGAGACACTGCAAAAAATATGTTTGACTCTCTGAGAATGACGCATGAAGGAAACATTCAAGTCAAAGAAACCAAAGCCCTTGCACTCATTCAGAAGTATGAGGCATTCAAGATGGAAGAGAGTGAATCAATAGAAACTATGTTTTCAAGATTTCAAATTCTTGTTGCTGGTCTAAAAGTTCTTGACAAAGGGTATTCCACTGCTGATCACGTTAAGAAGATCATCAGAAGCTTGCCAAAACAATGGAGGCCAATGGTCACAGTGCTTAAGCTAGCCAAGGATCTCAACAAAATCTCTCTGGAGGAACTTGTCAGCTCCCTCAGAAGTCACGAGATAGAGCTAGAAGCAGATGAACCTCAAAATCAAGGTATGCCATTAGCTTTAAAATCTAACAGAAAATCTGACTCCAAAGTTTTGCAGGCTGTGGAAGAAACCTCTGATGGGTCCTCATCAGAAGAAGATGAACTGTCTCTCCTCTCCAGAAGGGTGAACCAATTGTAGAAGTAGGGGCAAAGGAAGTTCAGGAATCCCAAAAGATCAGAAAATCAGAATGAATCTTTCTCCAGATACAGAAGGTCAGAATCCTCCTTTGGACACAAAAGATCTGAAGGTTCTTCAGGAAACAGAAAGCCAAACAACAAAGACATCATCTGCTATGAATGTAACGAGCAAGGGCACTACAAAAGTGATTGCCCAAAGCTTCAGAAGGAGAAGCCCAAAAAGAAGTTTGGCAAGGAAAAGAAGAAAAGTCTCATGGCTACATGGGATGATTCTGACACATCTGAAGCTGACTCAGAATCAGATGATGAAAGAACAAACATAGCTCTCATGGCAAACATAACAGAAGACAGTGAAGCTTCTGAGTCATAATCTGAATCAGATACAGAAGAGGTATTCCCTGACTTTACTATAAACTTTACTAAGGCTGAACTAGCTGAAAGCCTTAATGAAATTCTGGAAAGATATCAGCAGATCAGAGTCAAATTCAGAAACCTGAAAAGGAATCTTGCTTCTGACTCTGATAAGACTGAGATTCTCAGATTGGAGAATTCTAAGTTAAAAGATAAAATTTCAAAATTAGAAAACCAATTGCAAAACTCTCAGAAGGAAACAATCCCTGAAACTCCCAGCAATACTGATGAGGTCATCAAGGAGTATGATCACAACTTTCAGAAGTTTCTAGCTAAAAACATAGACAGGAGCAAAATGGCTTCAATGATCTATGGAGTTAGCAAAAATGGCAGAAAAGGGATAGGATATCAAGGTAAGGTACCTACACCAAAAACTGCCATGGATTTAGTCATAAAACGTACTCCACTTGATTCACACTTTATATATGGGCACACACATGACATAAAATATACAAGTAGTGATTACTCTGTCAAACCAAAATTCAACCAGAGTTTTGGTAAAACTAACAAATCAGGACCCAAGAAAATGTGGGTACCTAAGGATAAAATAATACATGTGGCAGATATCTTTAGCAGCAAAGCAAAAACACCAATCATGGTACCTGGACTCTGGCTGCTCACGACACATGACGGGAAGAAGGCATATGTTCCAAAGCCTGGAACTTAAGCCTGGAGGCCACATAGGCTTTGAAGGCAATCAGAGAGGAAAGATCATTGGCTCTGGAACAATAGGTAATGGAAATCTTCCCTCTATAAGTAATGTTTTACTAGTTGATGGATTAATGCATAATTTGTTATCCATAAGTCAATTAAGTGATAACGGTTATGATATAATCTTCAATCAAAATTCATGCAAAGCTGTTAGTCAGAAAGATGGGACTATCCTATTTAATGGAAAGAGGAAAAACAACATTTATAAAATAAAACTTTCTGAACTAAAAAGTCAGAATGTAAAATGTCTACTATCTGTTAAGAACGAGAAATGGATCTGGCACAGAAGATTGGGACATGTTAGTATGAGAAGAATATCTCAGATTAACAAACTCAATCTGGTCAGAGGACTTCCTAACCTGATGTTCAATTCAGATGCTTTGTGTCAAGCATGTCAGAAAGGCTAGTTTGCAAAACCAGCTTTAAAATCCAAAAATGTTTTTTCCACCTCCAAGCCATTAGAACTTCTGCACATTGACTTATTTGGACCAGTTAAAACTGCTTCAATCAGTGGCAAGAAGTGTGGGTTAGTAATCGTAGATGACTATAGCAGATGGACATGGGTAAAGTTCTTAAAACAGAAGGAAGAGTCACACTTTGTGTTAGTCACCTTCTGCAACCAAATTCAGAATGAAAAGGATCTTAGAATCGTCAAAGTCAGAAGTGATCATGGTGGAGAGTTTGAAAACAAAGATTTTGAGTTATTCTTTAATGATAAAGGCATTCTGCATGATTTCTCTTGTCCTAGAACTCCCCAGCAAAATGGAGTTGTAGAACGAAAGAACAGAACATTGCAAGAAATGGCCAGAACCATGATCAACGAGACTAACATTGCTAAGATCTTCTGGGCAGAGGCAATAAACACAACGTGTTACATTCAGAATAGAATCTCCATAAGACCTATTCTGGAAAAGACTCCATATGAATTGTGGAAGAACAGAAAGCCCAACATTTCCTACTTTCACCCATTTGGATGTACATGTTTTATTCTGAATACAAAAAATTATTTGAACAAGTTTGACTCTAAAGCACAAAAGTGTATTTTGTTAGGATATTCTGAACGCTCAAGAGGGTACAGAGTATACAATACAGAAACACATATTGTGGAAGAGTCAATCAGTGTTTGTTTTGATGATAAGCTTGACTCTCAAAAGTCAAAGCAGAATGAATTCCTTGCAGGTATGGAAGTTGAACTCACAGGTACTGAAGACAAATCATCAGAAGCTCTCAACAGAGACACTCCCTCAACATCAGAAAGAGTCACTGCAAGCAATCCAGCACCTTCTGTTGATCAACTCCAGAAAAGACCATCCAGAAGCAACATGGATCACCCAGAAGAAACAATCTTAGGAAGAAAGGAAGATCCAATCAGAACAAGATCTAGCTTCAGAAACTATGAAGAATCCCTCATGGGACTGGTTTCTCTAATTGAACCAACAACAATTGATGAAGCACTTCTGGTCAATGACTGAATTCTAGCAATGCAAGAGGAGCTAAATCAATTCACAAGAAATGACGTATGGGATCTAGTTTCTAAACCAAAAGGATTCAACGTCATTTGTACAAAATGGGTGTTCAGAAACAAACTGAATGAACAAGGTGAAGTCATCATAAACAAAGCACGACTGGTAGCACAAGGTTATAGTCAGCAAGAGGGGATATACTATACAGAAACCTTTGCTCAATCGCCAGGTTAGAATCTATCAGACTCTTAATTTCATTTGCTGTTAATAAAGGCATCACTCTGTATCAGATGGATGTTAAGAGTGCATTCTTAAATGGCTATATAGAAGAAGAGGTATATGTGAACCAACCCCCTAGTTTTGAAAGTTCCAAAAATCCAGAATATGTTTTCAAACTAAAGAAGTCACTCTATGGTCTGAAACAAGCTCCCAGAGCTTGGTATGAAAGACTAAGTAACTTCCTGCTAGAAAAGGAATTCACCAGAGGGAAAGTGGACACAACCTTGTTCTGTAACACAGTTAAGAATGACATCTTAGTATGTCAGATTTATGTTGATGACATCATATTTTGATCCACTAAACCCTCTCTGGGAAGAAAGTTTGCTAAATGTATGCAGGCAGAATTTGAGATGAGCCTAATGGGGGAACTAAAATTCTTTATGGGCATTCAGATTAATCAAACCCCAGAAGGAACTTACATTCATCAGAGCAAATATGTCAGAGAAATTCTGAAGAAATTTGATCTCTCAGAATGTAAGCCATCAAAGATTCCAATGCATCCCACGTGCATTCTGGAAAGAGAAGAGGTAAGTAAAAAGGTAGAACAAAAGGTCTACAGAGGTATGATTGGTTCTCTTCTCTATCTGACGGCCTCAAGGCCTGACATTCTATTCAGTGTTTGCATTTGTGCTAGATTCCAATCAGATCCTAGAGAATCTCACTTAACAGCAGTTAAGCGAATTTTCAAGTATCTGAAAGGTACTACTAATCTGGGTTTGTTTTATAGAAAATCAAGTGATTACAGCTTAATAGGATACTGTGATGCTGATTTCGCTGGAGACAGAGTAGAACGTAAAAGCAATTCTGGAAGTTGCCAGTTTCTGGGAGAAAATCTGATCTCATGGTCCAGCAAAAGACAATCCACAATTGCTCTATCAACAGCAGAAGCTGAATACATAGCAGCAGCTGGATGCAGTACACAAATGCTCTGGATGAAAAGTCAACTTGAGGACTTCCAGATATTTGAGAGTAACATCCCTATCCTCTGTGACAATACTTCAGCTAATTTGTCTCAGTAAAAACCCTATTTTGCATTCTAGGGCTAAGCATATAGAAATAAAACATCATTTTATTAGGGACTATATTCAGAAAGGGATTCTAAATTTAAAATTTATTAACACAGACCACCAATGGGCTGATATCTTTACAAAACCTCTTTCTGAAGATAGGTTCAACTTCATTCTGAAACATCTCAGCATGAAGCTCTGCCCAGAATAAAACTGTTTTGATTCCATATCTTAACCTTCAGAACTTTGTTTTTTTTTGTGAACTACTGATCAATCTTTCTTCAGATCTTTAGAAGTACAGATTGTATCAGAATCAAGGATAGAAGTGTGCAGTTCACTCAAGCAAACAAGTGTCATCCAGTCATCAGCTACTTTCTGAGGCTGAACACGCGTTCACGTTTCTGAAAGGTCAAAAGCACTGATTGGATGCATTGGGACACATGTCATGGGTAACCGTTCCAATATCTTTCTGAATCCCCCAAAACCAGTTATCATTAAATGCTCTTAATCATTATATTTAATTTCTCTCTCTTGCCATTTATGTTTTCAAAATTTTTTAGAAATCTATTTAAACACATTTCTCACCATTTACACTCTTTTACCTTCACTTTCATTTTCTCTACAAACTTATTGTTTTCAGTCTGCATCCTTTCTCAAAACCCTTTCAATTTTTTCACAAAACTTTCGGTGTGAACATGGTTTCCTCCAGCAACCCTACTTCCAGTACCCAAAAAATAGATTCCTCCGAACAATATGAAGAACCCTATAGAACTCTTCTCACACCCATCAAAAATCTAGAAGTTCTTTCAGGATTTATCGTGGATTTCAACAGTCTTCAGGAGAAAGGGTTTAATCTCTCTGAAGAAGTAAAAGCTCAAGGCTGGGAAAGATATTTTGACCGACTGGTGGGTCCAACATTCCCAATTCTTGTAAAGGAATTTTGGATTCATGCTTCATCTTCCAACCATCAAGTTACTTCATACATAATGGGGAAGAAGATTGTTATAACTGAGGACCTCATTGCACGATTAATAGGCTACAATTGTGGTGGTGTACGTTGCATTGACATGGCTGAAAGATGCGTTGATGTTGCCCTAATTGCTAGAGAAATCTTCACTCTAGGGCTTCCCTCCAGCAAGATAAGGGATCTAAAAGACCATCACAGAATATGGGCCAAGATCATTCTAGGATGCATAAACCACAGGAAGCCTACCAGCTCTCCTGACTACATCAATATTGATCAGCAATTTCTGATCTACTTCATCTCCCATAAGATCAAGGTGAATCTAGCTCATCTGTTTTTTAACCATCTAAGGACCAGTGTTAAGGAAACCAGAGAAGAGGAGCGCACAAAAAGGGACTGGATACCCCTAGGAAGACTTATATCAGATATTCTAACAGAGAATAAGCTGATTGATCATCTAACAGAGGCTCAGGAAATCAGCTCTTTGGAAGCTACTGTTGGAAAACCGATGAATGCAAAGAATCTGAAGAAGATGAAGTTGATTGAGAACATCAAGAAGGAACCCAGTGTCACTTCTTTTGCAACAATCTCCAGCAGAAGAGTCCCTCTGGATAACTTTCCTCTGTTCTCAAAGATTGATTCTAAACCTGATATAATAGTCAGATATCTGGATGCATGCAAGGCGGATGGTACAACACCAAATTTGAACATTCAGGATCTGCAGCAGAAGGCTCCAGAAGTTGTGCTGAAGAAAACCAAGAAAAGGAAAGCTGTAGCAGAAAGATCATCCTTGTGGACTCCTAAAAAGAGAGGTAATCCTTCTTTTGTAACTGTTTTAAATTCAATTTCTGTTTCAACATCTATCCAGATTCCCACTTAATCAGAAAACCCCACACCACAAACATTTGATGACTTTGACATTGAATTTGACCCCTCTGAATCCTTAACTCTTAGAAGATCTCGCTCCCAACCTCCAAATCCAAATATTGAAGCAACCCAATAAGAACTTGCAAAAGTTCTATCTGATATAGATACCTTTGACCAACATACTTCTGCTCCCACGCCAGAAAATCCAAACCCTGAAACCACCACAGAAGAACCACAACCAGATATTCCCCTCTCTCCTCAACCAGAAATACCACTACCAGAATCTCCTCAACCAGAAATTCACCCACCTTCTCCACAACCTGAACTATTTCAACCAGAACTTCAAACTTCTGAGGCTCAACCTTCTGAATCCTGTGAACCAGAACCTCATAACGATCAATCAAACCAAACTGTTGATTCTGACACCATTCCCATTCCTGGAATCACTGAACCTCTAGCCATCCGTATGCCCCTAACCATTCTGGATTTTCCCCAAATTCCCTCATCACTACAATCAACTCCACCAAACTCCACAACTAGTCCAATAATAATTCCTGACTCTCCCACTCCATCACCAAAGAACAATCCAGATGACAACATCAAGACTGTCATTGACTAAACAGTTTTTGAACGTCTTGCTGCCATAACCCACAAAACAGCTATCCCAAAACCAAAACATCCAGATGTTGGTACCAGCTTATTGATGTTTGAAACAGAAGTACAGAAGTGGATCACTTCTCTGAAGCAAGCTAGTCTTGAGCTGGTTGATCCTGCTGCATCAGACTACCTTTGGACAAGGTTCAGAAGATGGGTATCTTCTGAAACTCATAAAATGCAAGAACAAAGCTACGGACAAGTTCAACAGAACTTCAGTAATCTACTGAAAGAAATTGAAGGTCCAGTTCTAAGCCAGCTGCTTAAGGAAGAAGTTCTCCCTCTGGACAATGCTCCCTGGTCTGAACATCGTCCAGCATCCAAAGTTCAACCAGAGTCAGAAGATCTCAATTTGACCGATACTCCAGAGCAGATGATTCCTGCTGAAGCACTGGTTCAAAAAGAGGATATTTCAGAAAGCTCTGAGAAGCATCCTGTTATTGAAGATTCTCAAGCTTCCTCCTTTGATAGGCAGACTCTAGAAGACCTGAAAAGATCTGATATTTTGATGAAGGAAAGAATGGATAAACAGGACGACAAAATTGATGCAATCTGTTGTACCCCAAAATTTGCCCTCCCATATTCTTCAAGAAATTGCCAAGTCAAGCTGCAAAATTCCCCAAGGGTTACACAGTGCAAAAGCCTCCTAAGCAGTCAAAATTACGGTTTGTGTTCTGATCAAGAAAATGAAGTTTTCAAAGGTCCAATCAAGTCTCATATTCCTACAAATAGGGTCAAGCATCCTCATATCAAGTTTCAAGGCATTCAGCTCAAAATTGCACAGTCAAAAACCCTAATTGCACTAAAGTCAACTGTAGGGGCAAAATGGTCATTTGACAGTCAGAAGTTCAAATTTTTGGTCAACATATCATTTTGAAGCCACAAACATCATTTTATCAATGCTTGATCATGATTCTCCAAGCTTGGCTCAAAAATCATCAAAATGCAAAGTTTCCTTATTTAGACAGCTGAAAAAGTCAACTATAAATTGACCGGGGCATAACTTTCACATGGATTATCAGAAAAATTCCATCCAAAGCTCATTTTGAAGAGAAAGACATTTCCTACAACTCATCTTCATACTTCAAGTCCAAGAAATGCTCTCACAAAAAGTTATCAATTTCAACATTATAGGTCATTTTCAAAAGTCAACAAAAAGGGACTTTACGTCAAAGGCCATAACTTGCGATTGGTAAATCAAAATGACATGGGACCAAAGGCATTGGTTAGAGGACTCAAAGACCTTTCCAAAATGTCCAAGAACATGAGAAAAGCTTAAAAATTGAGCAAGTTATGCCTTGTGGAAGTTGGGAAATTTTTGGATATTTTGAAAAGTCAACATTGATTCAAATGACCTAAAATTGCTAATGGGCCCATTTTTCTTCCACAAATCATCATCCATGGCATGTGCACGACCACTTGGCCCAAAGGGAAGTTTTTTTTCATTTTTTATTTATTTATTTGAATTTTTATTTATAATAATTCACTTAAATCAATTAAATATGTGAAAAATATTTAACTTAACCTAACAAATCTTTTTATACATGTTTTATTCTCAATAATTCGTGCATATCCCAATATAGAAAGATTTGGATTGAATTGATCTTAATTGATACAAAGTTGTATGAAAAATATTTGAAAAAAGATCCTAGAAAATCAATTTTCAAAATCAATGAATGCAATGGATTTGATTGATTTTTCTTGACCTAATGGACTCAATACAAAAGCCTGAATACAACCCTAGTGCAAGAACACACTGAGCTGCGCCCAGAAGCCATTCACAAACTTGAAAAAATTGTCAAAAAACTCAAATCTGAAAATCACTTTTTAAGGCGATTCAAGGCAGAATTCTTGTTTCAATAGCTTCCTCAAGCATCACTTGTCATATTCCAATCACTAACATCCATCAAGACTCAAGGAATTGGTAACACGAATGCAAACTGTACCAAGAAAAATTCATAATCGTGCATCATGATTTACGCATCCTTTGTAATTTTTAATACTTGATTCATGTTCATTATGAAGTTCTGAAGCTAACCAATACATTTAATTGTATTTTTATGTGCTACACGCGATTATGTCATGTTTGATTTTTAGGGTTTACAGAGCTTCAGATTTGGGATTTTGAAACGGGGAAAAATTGGCCCTCAAGACCACCACCATTCAACTCAGCACACTCAGGCAACCTTAAGACCACCCTCGCGCTCAATTTATGAGTGACTGAGGGCTAATCGCTATTTTCTGGAAAGTGGCCTAGGAGAACGATTGAAAACCGTGGCCAATGTGTTCTTGTTTCAGAAAAAAAATAAAACACGCGAGGAAGATGAATTCGTGGCGTGCGTTGGTTGGTCCTTTTAAATCTCGCGCGCAGAAACCCCACTAACGCTTGTTTTCATTTATTATATTTGTTAGTTATTATATATTAACATATGTGAATTGGCTCAGCTGGCAAGGCATAGTGGTAGCAACAGTCCTGACCTGGGTTCGAGCCCCAGGTCTACGTTATTTCCATATTATTTTGCAATACATGTTCATATGCAGTTTCAAAAGTGGAGCGCACCATACATCTTCCTAAATCAAGCGACCACGTGCCCAGCTTCAACAATCACAAGGCTAAGAATTGAGGAACATAGTGGATCCCAGTCAACGCCTCTGCACGTGAATAAAAAAGTCCACAAGGCCAGGAATTGAATTGGGCTCAAAATGCTTGGACTTAACCTCCATGTTGGGGACTGACACCCCCCTAGGTTTGCTTTTTTTTTAATATTTCTTCTTTGCATTATTTCTATTAATAATTGTTTTTATTAATTAAATTAATTATTTTCACAAAATATAAAATATCACAAAAAATCAGAAAAAAGGAAAAAAACAATAAATATTTTATTTGTAGTATTTTCATAAATAAATCTAAAAAAATTAGTATTTTCATATAAAAAGAAAAAAATTAGTTTTAAGTTAGGTGTTAACTTTAATTCTTTTAATAATAAATCTAAAAAATGTAGAACTAGGGTTTAATTAATAATTTTTCATCTTTTTTTTTTTCATAATGATTAAATAATTAAATACTTATTTCTTTAATTAAATTTGTATATAAAAATTAGGTTTAATTTAGGTTAAATTCTAATGTTTTCTTAATAAATTAAAATAAAATAGAATTAGGGTTAGTATTTAATTGCAATTAATTTTTTCTATTAAATCTCAAAATACATAAAAATACCAAAAAACAAAAACAATTTCTTTTCTTAAATTAATTAATTCATGTAATTTTAATATTTTGCAAAAAGGGCCCAACGCCCTCATTTCGACTCAATTGTTTATTCGCACATTTATTTTATTTTGCTTAAATAATTATGTATCTCTCCCGAAGCCTTGTAAATACCTCTCGCACTTTTAATTCTTTTAATTTCTTTACTTTTTCTGTCAAATCGGGTCCTGGTTAATTTTGGCGATGTGGACCCGCGCCATTTGTAATAGCTTAGAATTTACTTTTCCCGCAAATATCTTAACTGTTAAAAAAAGCATGCAAGAATGAATGTCTAAATAAAAAACAAGCGTAGAACACCAATAACATGAACAAGACAAAATAAATGAAAACGACACACGAATCACACACCACCCCTAGGGTACGTCTCACTGTTGCCTTGCCTCGAAAGGTGATCGTCGAGTAGAGGATGTCTTAGTAAGTCCTCATGATCCGGGAACCTGGCATGAGGGTAGCTTCTAAGGTGTCTTCCCATTGCTCTGGTGATCACCATGTCCCGAACCTCGAATTGACCCGAACACCTCCAACGGTGGTGCTACCTACCTCTCAATGGTGGGATGGCACTACTTTAAAGGACATCTACACAGACGAATTCCTTAGGGTAGGTAGACGACTCTAGATACTTGCTCTAATTTCAAAAACAAAGTCAAAAATACTTTTCACACCGACACCTTTTCAAAAAGCTTTCGAAAGCAATTTTTCAAACACTCTTGAGGACTGATACAAGAGTCGAACTGGAATTTTCAAAGAAACTTTTTTAAAACCCACAGTTGAAAAGCAAACAAACCATTTTGAAAACACAGTTGAGCAAGTATCTAAGAGCCCATGGATAACCATGGATAGAAAGGGTGCTAACACCTTCCCTTTCTATAACCTACCTCCCGAACCGAGAGCAATCTCTATAAGGAATTTTTCTGTGCTTTTGTCCTTTCCATTTGGAAAAAATAAAAGACGGTGGCGACTCTTGCTTCCACGACATTTCGTGAACCAGCGTTAAACAGTCAGTTCCAGATCCACCGATCACATAACTGGCGACTCTGCTGGGGATCCTTTATAAAGTGAGGTGTACCTTAGGGCTAGGTCATAACTGTGTTTTCAATTGTTTTCCTTGCTTGCTTTATTATTGTGGGTTGCTTGGGAGTTCTATAGATCCTAACCCGGATCTGGGGGATACCTTCTTAGAAAGTAGCAACAAGACTGTGAGGGAACTGTGCGGGGTATACCGACATGGTTGAAACAGTCTGCTACGTTGATGTAGCACTTTGGTGTGTACCGGTAACCCTTGAGTTCAGTCAAGGAGAGTACGGGGCCTCCGCGTGGTGTCATGAAGCATCAACAGACCTTAGGAACCTTAATTGAACTATCTTGGCCTCTTTAGGGTAGTGAGATAACTGCCTTTGGTGCAGTCCGAGGTTGGTTGATACTCGATACTACACTCAATTGAGGGTTGCTTTCCTGGAATATTTCGGTCGCCAGTTCAGTGGCTAAATCGAAACGATGAACAATGAAAGCAATCCCGTGATATTGGGAACCTTAGAACCCGGTTACTTTGATTAGGACAGGTTGAACCCACCAACTTCAAGAGGGTACTACCCAGACCCCATGCTGGCCTTAAACCTTAAGGGCTTGTCTTGTGTGCCTTGTGTGCCTTACATGTTTGTCTTTGTAAATATCTGTGGTGTGTTTAATCATAGCATCATGACATCATCCAGCATCATATGCATTGACTAACCATTTCAGGGGTTCGAATTTTCATCTTTGTTCTTGTTTTGTAGGACATAGAAACTGTTCGTAGAAAGACAATTCAAATCAGTCTTGTAAGGATCCCTTCTCAGCTTAAGGAGCTTATATCCAGGATTCCCGAGAACTCTTCATTCAGTGAGAGACATGGAAGTCTCATCAACTTGGTTAATACCAATATTGAGGAAGATATGATCAAGGTCCTGTTCCAATTCTTTGACCCTCTGCATCACTGTTTCACCTTCTTGGATTATCAGTTGGTACCTACATTGGAGGAGTTCTCCCAGCTCCTGAAGATCCCTATCCTTGATCAGCTACCCTTCAACGGTACAGAAAAGGAACCTAAGCTTGAAGAGATTGCTAAAGCCTTGCACCTGCAGTCATCTGACCTCAAGGGACATTGGGAAGTTAGAAGTGGTATCAAAGGGTTCCTAGCCAGGTTTCTGTTTGAAAAGGCCCATGAATGTTGGAACTCCCTTGACTTGAAAGCTTTTGAAGAGGTTGTGGCCCTCCTTGTCTATGGTTTGGTATTGTTCCCTAATCCAGATCAGCTTATAGATATCAGTGCTGTCCAGATCTTTATGTCCAGGAATCCTATACCTACGTTGCTGGGGGACATCCTTCACTCATGTTACACTCGAACCATGAGAAAAAGAGGCGTCCTTATGTGTTGCACTCCTCTCCTGGGAAGGTGATTTATTTCGCACCTTCCACAATCGGTCTTGAAGAATGAGCGGGGTTTGAGATGGTCACAACGGTTGATGACTCTTACACATGCAGATATACATTGGTGCCCTAGGTCCAGGGAAGATGTCACTATCATTGATCGTTGCGGGGAGTACCCTAATGTTCCTTTACTTGGAATCAGAGGAGGTATTACTTACAGCCCATGCCTAGCTTGGAGGCAATTTGGTTATGCTCGGAGGGATGGTCCTCATGACATGTTAATTCCTGACATAGTTTTTGACTTCGACAACGATACTCAAGGACTTCGCCAGAGGTTTATCAGAGCCTGGAGGATGCCAAGTAGGATAGACAGCAAGACACTGGGGCACAGGAACTCCATCCCATTGGAACCTTATCTCAAGTGGGTACGAGCCCGCTCCCAGAAGTTAGTGATGCCTTATCCCCATATGCTCCCTGTGATCAAAGAACCAGTCTTGGAAGGAGAAGTGTCCTGCACTATTCAGCACCCTGATATGCCCACATCCTGGGAAGAGATGCAGAAGAGTT
The DNA here is from genome assembly GCA_948472305.1 of Vicia faba. Taxonomy (NCBI): domain Eukaryota; kingdom Viridiplantae; phylum Streptophyta; class Magnoliopsida; order Fabales; family Fabaceae; genus Vicia; species Vicia faba. The sequence continues at coordinate 917,813,974 of OX451741.1, read as the reverse complement.
GGATCCATCTTAAGGAAGAACGGAATTCTCTTGAGACCAGTCTACATGCCAGTGAAAAGAAGGTCTTGGAGCTCACCCGCCTGTTGCATGAGGAGAGGAATCTCAACACTTACATAGCTCCAAAGAGGATGCGTGGCATATTTTGGGATTGATTTGATTTTTGTATTATTTTGCCCATGAGGCTTTGATGTATTAAACAATGATTTCCTTAATGATAACGTGTGTTCCTTTTTGTCTACAACAAATTTGAACTTTCGAACCCTTGAATGCATTGCATAAACACATATCATTCATCATGTGCATAGCAGGTTTTTCCCTTTTCAGGTTGCTTACAGTTCTTCGCTGTTTATTTCAGCATCATGAATCCTGACTCTGCATCAACTGAGACATCAATCAAGGCTCTTCAGGTGCAGAATGCACAATTCCAGGAATTAATCAAGGGTTTGGCTCAGGGCCAAGAAGAACTGAAGGCTATGCTCCTGAAGAAGGAGAAGAAGAAGAAGAGAAGAATTGTTCTGTTCAACTCGGGCCGAAGGTTTGGCAATACTCTGCAGCATGAAGAGGCTGGTTCTTCTGTTGGAAAGAGTAGTCCTCAGGCAGAAGCAAGGGTTCCTAGTCCGGTAGTCTCCGACAACGAGACTGATTTTGATGAAGAGCAGTACCCTCCTGCAGAAGATAGATACAAGCAACTGGAGGATAGGTTGAAAGCTATGGAGGTTCAACAGGTACCTGGGCTGGATTTCGGAGATCTGGGTTTGTCTACTGGTGTGATTATCCCTCACAAGTTCAAGGCACCATCCTTTTCTAAGTATGACGGGGCGTCTTGTCCCAAGCTGCATCTAAGGTCCTATGTTCGAAAAATTCAACCGTACTCTGCGGATAAGAATTTGTGGATCCACTTCTTCCAGGAGATTCTTTCAGGGACTCATCTCGAATGGTTCTATCAGCTGGATGGGACCAAGGTTCGTAACTGGGAGGAGTTGGCTACTGCTTTCTATAAGCAGTATCAATATAATGCCGACCTTGCTCCTACACGTACCCAACTCCAGGGTATGTCGTTAGGTTCAAGTGAAGGTTTTAAGGAGTACGCTCAGAAGTGGAGAGACTTGGCTGGCAGGGTGCAGCCACCGTTGACTGATCGAGAGTTGGTAGACATGTTCTTGGGGACCTTATCTGGGCCATTTTTCAACCATCTCATTGGGAATTCTTCTGCTGGGTTCACTGATTTGATTCTGACTGGAGAGAGAATTGAAGCTGGGTTGAAGTCTGGAAAGATCGCAAAGGGTGCATCATCTAGTTCTGAGAAGAAACCCTTCAAGAAGGAGTCTAGTGCCGTGTATGGTTCCAAGAGATCAGAGAGACCTGAGCGCCGCCAATCTGTCAGTGCGGTAATGATTGCTAAGCCTGTTGCCGCTCCTCGGCCGACCAATCCTCAAAGGGCTGAAAGACCCCGGAGGGAGTTTACCCGGTTAAGCATGACCCTATCGCAGATCCTGCCACAGTTGCTATCCACCAATTTGGTGACTGTCAGGGAGGCTCCGAAGTTCCCCAATACTGCATCTCCTAAGTACAACCCGAATGCTCGTTGTGCTTACCATTCAGATAGCCCGGGGCACTCTACCGATGACTGTTGGACGTTAAAGAATAAGGTGCAAGACCTTATCGACGCGAAGGAGATACTGTTCGAAGCGCCTGAGAGGCCGAATGTAGTTACTGCTCCTATGCCTCAACATGGGGTAAATGCTGTTGACGAAGACGTTTATGCTGTTTCTGTGGATGATCTAGCCACTCCTCTGAAGATTGTCAAGAAGAACCTACTGCAGGCCGGTTTATTTCCGGGTTACAGTGAGGGTTGCCTGTTCTGTGCTGTGTCCCCATCTGGTTGTCCCTTGCTGAGGTTAGGCATCCAAAGCCTAATGGATAGCAAGGAGATTCTGTTTAAGAAGTCTGCTGTTCGGTTGGTTCCAGTGGAAGAAGTTTCTGTGGTGACTATCTTCAATAATTCGATCCCGGCTCTCTCGAAGAAGCCCGTTCAAATCATGACCGTTGCACCTGTTATTATCACTGTTCCAGGGCCCCTGCCCTATGTATCTGATAAAGCTGTCCCCTAGCATTATGGGGCAGATGTATATGTAAACGGGATTAAACAAGAGTTCAACGCTGGCGCCAGCATTTGTGACATCACTGGCCCAGCCAAGGTCACCCGCAGTGGCAGGCTCTTCTCGCCTGACATTGCACCGCCTGCTGCCCGACGACCACTCCTTATAACCCCTGCAAGTGTACCTGTTCCTGCTGCTGATCCAATTGTGTCTCCTGCTGCCGAGTCATCCAATGCTCGGGGCAAAGGAGTTGAAGTTGAGCCTGCCCAGATGGAGGCACATGTACCTATAACTGCTGAGGCCTCCCAACAAGAGATGGAGGAGATTCTGAGAATTATAAAGAAGAGTGACTTTAATGTTGTGGAACAGCTGGGGCACACGCCCTCCAAAATCTCCATGCTCTCTTTATTGCTGTGCTCCGAGGCCCATGCTAAGGCCCTAATCTCATTCCTCAAGACGGCCCATGTGCCACATGAAACCTCTGCAGTCCAGTTCACTGATTGGGTAGCAAATATGACGGCAGACAATGGCTTAGGTTTCTCAGATGCTGACTTGACCGCAAAGGGAAGAGACCATAATGATGCTCTGCATGTCTCTATTAAATGCAGGGGCACTACCTTGGCACATGTGTTGGTGGACACGGGGTCTTCTTTGAATGTGCTACCCAAGAAGGCTTTGGACCGTTTAGATTGTGAAGGTCTGGAATTGAAACTCAGCAACATCATCGTCAGAGCCTTTGACGGTTCAAAAAGGATGGTTCACGGAGAGGTCGACATTCTGATTCGTGTGGGCTCTCAGGTGTTTGACTCTACATTCTATGTGATGGATATCCGTCCATCTTACTCTTGTCTACTGGGTCGACCTTGGATACATAAGGCTGGGGCAGTGACCTCTACCTTGCACCAGAAGCTGAAGTACCCCGTCAGAGGGAAGATCGTCACTGTGCAAGGGGAGGAAGAATATATGGTGAGCCACTTGAACTCCTTCAAATACATTGAGATGGATGGGGAGTTTATTGAAACCCCCTTTCAGCATTTCGAGGAGGTGCTTCCAATTACAGCAATATCAGAAACAGCAATGGAAGAAAGTGTTCCTTTGAAGATGGCTTCCCTAAAGGACGCCCGGGCTGTGGTTCAGAAGGGTGAAAGTGCCAACTGGGGCAGACTTCCGGACTTTACTCAGAAGACTGATAAATTTGGGCTGGGTTTTACTACAGAGGGGCAGAAAGCTATGAGGAAAGCAAAGATCGGAAGGCCTCCTGTGATCATTACAAATCCAAGAGTAAATGCTGTTGGGGAAGACAACGAAGTGGACGAAGCTGAATTCAACAGCTGGATCTATCCGACGGCCGAAGGCGGATTGAACAACTGGATTGCTAAAGACCATACCCCTGTTACCTTTGTGACGCAGCAATATATTTCTTTGTTTCGTTATTTTGTAATAAACAATAATAAACTCTTTGGCCCGGTGCCTTACCCGAGGCACCATGGTATCATTTGTGAGGGCATATAAATTGTCATTTCATATATCATGAATGAAAATCTTGGACGTATTTTCGCATTGCAAATTTTATGCTCCTTTTCTGTCTTTCTTTCCTTTACAAATATTTCAAAACAGCTGTATTTACACACACACTCACTCATACAGGTTTCAATCCACTCTGGATCTTACTGGTAACGACTCTGCTAATGCCAGTTATGACTTCGAAAATCCGATCAACTTAGCCGAAGACGAAGGTGAAAATGATTGCGAAGTGCCTGGCGAGCTTGCAAGACTGTTGCTTCAGGAAGAGAGGGCAATTCAACCCCATGAAGAGCCAGTAGAAACCATAAACCTGGGTACAGAGACAGACAGGAAAGAGGTAAAAATTGGTGCCAACCTAGAGCTCAGCGTGAAGCAACGGTTGACTCAAATGCTGCATGATTATATGGAGATCTTTGCCTGGTCCTACGAAGACATGCCTGGGTTGGATACCGATATTGTGGTCCATCACCTGCCAACTAAGGAAGACTGCCCTCCAGTTAAGCAAAAGGTCCGTCGGATGCGTCCAGAGATGTCCGAGAAGATTAAAGCCGAGGTTATGAAACAGTTTGATGCTGGTTTCCTTGCAGTGACTTCTTACCCTCAGTGGGTTGCTAATGTGGTGCCGGTACCTAAGAAGGACGGTAAGGTCAGAATGTGTGTCGACTACAGGGATCTGAACAGGGCCAGCCCCAAGGATGACTTCCCTTTACCTCACATTGATGTCCTTGTTGATAATACTGCTCAGCACAAAGTGTTCTCTTTCATGGATGGCTTTTCAGGTTACAATCAGATCAAGATGGCACCTGAAGACATGGAAAAGACTACATTTGTTACTCAGTGGGGCACCTTCTGTTACAAAGTCATGCCATTCGGGTTGAAGAACGCTGGGGCAACCTACCAACGTGCCATGGTTGCTTTATTTCATGACATGATCCATCATGAGATAGAAGTGTATGTTGACGACATGATCGCAAGGTCTCAGACTGAGGAAGAGCACTTAGATCATCTGCAGAAGTTGTTTGACCGTTTGAAACTGTACAAGTTGAGATTGAACCCGAACAAGTGCACCTTCGGGGTAAGATCGGGAAAGTTGCTAGGCTTCGTGGTAAGTGACAAGGGTATTCAAGTGGACCCTGCTAAGGTCAAAGCTATTCAAGAGATGCCAGTTCCCAGGACAGAGAAGGAAGTCAAAGGCTTTTTAGGACGCCTGAATTACATCGCTCGATTCATCTCACACCTGACTGCTACCTGTGAGCCAATCTTCAAGCTGCTGAAGAAAGATCAGGTAGTACGTTGGAATAATGAATGTCAGGCTGCTTTTGACAGAATCAAGGAGTATCTCCAAGAACCACCCATCCTTATGCCACCGGTTGAAGGGAGACCTCTGATACTATATCTGACAGTGCTTGACAACTCAATGGGATGTGTGCTGGGGCAGCATGACGAGTCTGGCCGAAAAGAGCATGCCATTTATTACCTTAGCAAAAAGTTTACCGACTGTGAGACCCGATACTCACTGCTTGAGAAAACTTGCTGCGCTTTGGTATGGGCTGCTCGCCGGCTGAGACAGTATATGCTGACTCACACTACCTTGTTGATCTCAAAGATGGATCCTATAAAGTATATATTCGAAAAGCCTGCTCTGTCTGGGAGAATTGCAAGATGGCAAATGATCTTGACGGAATACGACATTCAGTACACAACCCAGAAAGCCATCAAAGGAAGTGTATTGGCAGACCACTTGGCACATCAGGCCGTAGATGATTATCAATCAATGAACTTCGAGTTTCCGGACGAGAGCATCATGATAGTGACAGATTGTGAAGTACCTGGACCGGATGAAGGACCTGAACCAGGATCCCGATGGTCTATGCACTTTGACGGAGCATCCAATGCTTTGGGAAATGGTATCGGCGCCATAATCATATCACCTCAAGGTACTCATACTCCACTCACTGCCCGGCTATGTTTCAACTGCACCAACAACATGGCAGAGTATGAGGCGTGCATCATGGGTCTGCAAGCTGCGATCGACCTAAGGATTAAGTTTCTGAGTGTCTTCGGAGATTCCGCTCTTGTGATCAATCAGATTAAAGGAGAGTGGGATACGAAACATCCAAACCTGATTCCTTACAGAGAATGTGTGTTGACCATGATCCCCCACTTCACGGAGATAACCTTTGAACACTTTCCACGAGAAGAGAATCAGTTGGAGGACGCGTTTGCTACAATGTCTTCTATGTTTAAGGTCAAATGGGATAATGAGGCTCCCCGAATCATCATTTGGAAACTGGACGAACCGGCATACTGTTGCGATCTCGAAACTGAATTGGTGACTGAGAAGCCTTGGTACCATGAAGTAAAGAGATATCTGGAAGCTCGGGAATACCCTGAAGGTGCATCTGTCAATGATAAGAAGTTCCTGAGAAGGTTCGCAGCAAAGTTCTTCCTTAGCAACGACATCTTGTACAAGAGAAACCATGATTCAACCTTACTGCGTTGTGTGGATAAGACTGAAGCGGAAAGAATCATGGAAGAGCTACATGAAGGGACCTTCGGTACACATTCCAGCGGACACACCATGGCAAAGAAGATCCTACGGGCAGGATATTACTGGTCCACCATGGAAGCTGATTGCTACCAACATTCTAGGACATGCCATAAGTGCCAGATTTACGCAGATAAGGTGCATGTTCCTCCAGTTCCCCTGAATGTTCTGACTGCGCCTTGGCCGTTTGCAATGTGGGGCATAGACATGATCGGCGAGATTAAACCTACGGAGTCTAATGGGCATCGCTTCATCTTGGTGGCGATTGATTATTTTACGAAGTGGGTTGAAGCAGCATCCTATGCTACGGTAACCAAGACTGTTGTGGCACGGTTCATTCGACATAACTTGATCTGTCGGTACGGCGTCCCAGAAAGAATTATTACAGACAACGGTACCAATCTGAACAATAAGATGATCGCTGAGCTCTGCGAACAGTTCAAAATACAGCACCACAATTCTTCTCCTTACAGACCAAAGATGAATGAGGCTGTAGAAGCAGCAAATAAGAACATCAAGAAGATCGTGCAGAAGATGACAGTGACTTATAAGGATTGGCACGAGATGTTACCGTTCGCTCTACATGGGTACCATACCTCAGCTAGGACGTCAACCGGGGCAACTCCCTTCTCTCTGGTTTATGGTATGGAGGCAGTCTTACCGATTGAAGTGTAAATACCCTCTCTCCGGATAATGAAGGATGCAAATCTGAACGAAGATGATTGGATCCAGACACGACTTGATCAGCTCAACCTCATTGATGAAAAGAGACTTGTTGCTATCTGTCATGGTCAGACGTATCAGAAACGGATGATCAGGGCATTTAACAAAAAGGTCAGACCACAGGAATATCAAGTTGGGGATCTGGTAATCAAGCGAATCATTCTTCCTCAGAGTGATCCAAGGGGTAAATGGACTCCTACATACGAAGGGCCATTTGTGGTTAAACATGTGTTCTCAGGAGGAGCCATGATCCTAACCAACATGGATGGTGACGACCTTCCTCACCCCGCCAATGAAGACATAGTAAAAAGATACTACGCATAAAAAGACCCGCTAGGCTGACATGCCTAGGCAAAAATTAGGGCTTCCCGTCGAACCAAAAGGGTTCGGGCAAAATGAAGGGATGAAAATAAAAAAATCTGTACACCCGGCAAGTCGAAAACCTGAAAAGGCGGCTTGGGCAAAAATGGGTATCCCGGTGGACTGAAAACCCGAAAGGGCGGTCCAGGCAAAATTAGGGATAAAGCGTAATACTATGTCTCATTGATCACTTTGCATCCAGAATCCGGTATCTACATCAAGTTCAGACGGTATCGATCAGTCAGCTTCACCTTCAACCAAGGTCATCAAGTGATGAGACGCTCGGAGTTATAAAGGCAATAGCAGAGTTGAAACCCAGTGGATCATCCATTTCACACAGCTGTTTTATTTTCTTTTGTACAAAATTTGTATAAACTCTTTTGATTCGGCGGCGTTCTCTTACTAGGACGTCAGCCTCTTGTACGCAAAACGCCTATTTTCAGGCCATTCAAAAATCAATACAAATATACTTTTTCAGTTAAACGTGCCAATTGTTTTTCTTTTTTCTGTTTTGTTTTGCGAAGAACGTCCAAGGTTCAATTTGTGATATATGCATTGACAATAATTTGCTAACTCATGAAATATTTTCATACGAAACAAAGGATTAATTACAGGTGACACTAGAAACAGGGGCAATAAAAGAGTGGTCTAAGCAACCTAATTGTTCTGTCCTCCAAGGCACCGAGGTAGCTTCAGCTAAAAAAAAATATGACCAGTACATATTAATTCCCCAGAGAGTGATTTAGCAAAACAGTGCATTCTTCTCCAGGCAGAGTTATCAAGTCTCAAGGAAATTGGGTATCCTCCAGCAGATCCCAACATTCCCCAGCAGTATACATATATTCTTAACAAGCATCCCCGGCAGTCTGGGTCTAAAGATTGTTCCCCGGCGGCAGACCAACATTCAAAGGAATCGCTTCCCCGACATAGTTCAAAACTTCCCCAAGAGAATCCAATCTAGTTCCCCAGGAAATTTGGAATCTATATCTCCAAGCAGTAAGCTTATCCCCAGTAAATTCTGGAAGTTTATCCTTCACAGAGCACGAACGCGTCTCCCGGCTTTATTCAAAGAGTTATTTCCTTAACAGGATATAACTGGGTTATCCTCAGCCAAAAGTCACGGAAAGAGCGTCCTCGACGAAGTCTTCTTACCCCAGCGAAGTCCATCAACACTTCCTATACAACAAGGGTATCCCCAGCAAATTATTATCAACACTCAGCAAAGCATCTCTATCCCCACAGAGTATCACTCCCCAGCATGGTCGCTAGAGTATTTTTCTCCCCGCAAAATCTTCCATTTGCCAAGTTTATTCCGCAACGGAGTCATCTTCTCCTACCGGTGTTCTTGCAGTTATCATCCCCAGCGGAAGCGAAAGCTTATCCTTCAAATATCAGCCCAGGATGTGACTTCTCGGCACTCGTCAAGGATTTACTTTCCCAAACGAAAAAAACACATTCATAAAACATCACATACATCATTATAGCATGCATAGACGCATTATATCATACAAATCTCATTTATGTTGAGAACATCCTTGCTTGATCCATATCATGCATTGCATATGACTTACCTTCACCTTTCAGGAAAGATGCAGTTGAAATTCTCAATCATATTTCAAGACCTAGACCGGTTCAGTTAATCAACTTCGAAGGTTTCTTATCCAGTCCCAGGCCTTCTCTAGTCCAGCTAAATCGACTCCCAACAGATTTTTCTGATAAAGACTCAGTAGAAGTTATCCCAGATTATAAATTCCTATTGGTTCTCTCTCCGACGGTGCATGAGATTTCCATTTTTGGGTTTTCTTTAAGATTATAATTTCCTTAGGGTTCCCTCTCCGACGGTGAGTGAGGTGATAATTCCTTTCCTTAGGGTTCCCTCTCCGACGGTGAGTGAGGTGATAATTCCTTTTCTTATGGTTCCCTCTCCGACGGTGAGTGAGGTGATAATTCCTTTTCTTATGGTTCCCTCTCCGATGGTGAGTGAGGTGATAATTCCTTTTCAGATGGTTCCCTCTCCGACGGTGAGTGAGGTGATAATTCCTTTTCAGATGGTTCCCTCTCCGACGGTGAGTGAGGTGATAATTCCTTTTCAGATGGTTCCCTCTCTGACGGTGAGTGAGGTGGTAATTCCTTTCCTTATGGTTCCCTCTCCGATGGTGAGTGAGGTGATAATTCCTTTCCTTATGGTTCCCTCTCCGACGGTGAGTGAGGTGGTAATTCCTTTCCTTATGGTTCCCTCTCCGACGGTGAGTGAGGTGGTAATTCCTTTCCTTATGGTTCCCTCTCCGACGGTGAGTGAGGTGGTAATTCCTTTCCTTATGGTTCCCTCTCCGACGGTGAGTGAGGTGTTAATTCCTTTTCAAGATGGTTCCCTCTCCGACGGCGAGTGAGGTGATAATTCCTTTTCAGATGGTTCCTTCTCCGACGGTGAGTGAGGTGATAATTCCTTTCAGATTATAATTTCCTAGGTTTCCCTCTCCGACGGTGAGTGAGGTGATTCCCTTTCAGATTATAATGGCCTATGGTTCTCTTCTCGATCCTGCGAAGATGGTAATTCCCACCAAGATTTTCTCAGCGAGCGTTGTTGAAGTTAAAGTCATCCAAGGTTCTCTTACCGTCCATGCTAAAGTAGTAACCATCCCTGGTTCATTCATCACCGTTTGAAGCTCCAGACTCAGCTCCTGTAACCAGTCAGGACATATCTATAGCAAGCATCTGAGAACCAGCTCCTGCAACGTGCCAGGTACTCATTTTTCTTTTGCAGGTATGCAGGTTCTCGCTAAGGAATCTCTTACGCGATCAACATCCAGATGGCATCTATAAGCCCATCATCCTATTCATCAATCTCCAAATGGCATCTATAAGCCCATTCCTCCATCACCATCACTGCTATTATGTGAGCGCAAATTTCTGGGCACTCTAGTGTCCAATCATCTTCTACCTTCGGATTACGAAAGGCACGTCAGCCAATCTGCATCCTCAGGTCTAAGAAGATTGAACAGGGGCAACTGTTGTACCCCAAAATTTGCCCTCCCATATTCTTCAAGAAATTGCCAAGTCAAGCTGCAAAATTCCCCAAGGGTTACACAGTGCAAAAGCCTCCTAAGCAGTCAAAATTAGGGTTTGTGTTCTGATCAAGAAAATGAAGTTTTCAAAGGTCCAATCAAGTCTCATATGCCTACAAATAGGGTCAAGCATCCTCATATCAAGTTTCAAGGCATTCAGCTCAAAATTGCACAGTCAAAAACCCTAATTGCACTAAAGTCAACTGTAGGGGCAAAATGGTCATTTGACAGTCAGAAGTTCAAATTTTTGGTCAACATATCATTTTGAAGCCACAAACATCATTTGATCAATGCTTGATCATGATTCTCCAAGCTTGGCTCAAAAATCATCAAAATGCAAAGTTTCCTTATTTGGACAGCTGAAAAAGTCAACTGTAAATTGACCGGGGCATAACTTTCACATGGATTATCAGAAAAATTCCATCCAAAGCTCATTTTGAAGAGAAAGACATTTCCTACAACTCATCTTCATACTTCAAGTCCAAGAAATGCTCTCACAAAAAGTTATCAATTTCAACATTATAGGTCATTTTCAAAAGTCAACAAAAAGGTACTTTAAGTCAAAGGCCATAACTTGAGATTGGTAAATCAAAATGACATGGGACCAAAGGCATTGGTTAGAGGACTCAAAGACCTTTCCAAAATGTCCAAGAACATGAGACAATCTTAAAAATTGAGCAAGTTATGCCTTGTGGAAGTTGGGAAATTTTTGGATATTTTGAAAAGTCAACATTGATTCAAATGACCTAAAATTGCTAATGGGCCCATTTTTCTTCCACAAATCATCATCCATGGCATGTGCACGACCACTTGGCCCAAAGGGAAGTTTTTTTTCATTTTTTATTTATTTATTTGAATTTTTATTTATAATAATTCACTTAAATCAATTAAATATGTGAAAAATATTTAACTTAACCTAACAAATCTTTTTGTACATGTTTTATTCTCAATAATTCGTGCATATCCCAATATAGAAAGATTTGGATTGAATTGATCTTAATTGATACAAAGTTGTATGAAAAATATTTGAAAAAAGATCCTAGAAAATCAATTTTCAAAATCAATGAATGCAATAGATTTGATTGATTTTTCTTGACCTAATGGACTCAATACAAAAGCCTGAATACAACCCTAGTGCAAGAACATACTGAGCTGCGCCCAGAAGCCATTCACAAACTTGAAAAAATTGTCAAAAAACTCAAATCTGAAAATCACTTTTTAAGGTGATTCAAGGCAGAATTCTTGTTTCAATAGCTTCCTCAAGCATCACTTGACATATTCCAATCACTAACATCCATCAAGACTCAAGGAATTGGTAACACGAATGCAAACTGTACCAAGAAAAATTCATAATCGTGCATCATGATTTACGCATCCTTTGTAATTTTTAATACTTGATTCATGTTCATTATGAAGTTCTGAAGCTAACCAATACATTTAATTGTATTTTTATGTGCTACACGCGATTATGCCATGTTTGATTTTTAGGGTTTACAGAGCTTCAGATTAGGGATTTTGAAACGGGGAAAAATTGGCCCTCAAGACCACCACCATTCAACTCAGCACACTCAGGCAACCTTAAGACCACCCTCGCGCTCAATTTATGAGTGACTGAGGGCTAATCGCTATTTTCTGGAAAGTGGCCTAGGAGAACGATTGAAAACCGTGGCCAATGTGTTCTTGTTTCAGAAAAAAAATAAAACACGCGAGGAAGATGAATTCGTGGCGTGCGTTGGTTGGTCCTTTTAAATCTCGCGCGCAGAAACCCCACTAACGCTTGTTTTCATTTATTATATTTGTTAGTTATTATATATTAACATATGTGAATTGGCTCAGCTGGCAAGGCATAGTGGTAGCAACAGTCCTGACCTGGGTTCGAGCCCCAGGTCTACGTTATTTCCATATTATTTTGCAATACATGTTCATATGCAGTTTCAAAAGTGGAGCGCACCGTACATCTTCCTAAATCAAGCGTCCACGTGCCCAGCTTCAACAATCACAAGGCTAAGAATTGAGGAACATAGTGGATCACAGTCAACGCCTCTGCACGTGAATAAAAAAGTCCACAAGGCCAGGAATTGAATTGGGCTCAAAATGCTTGGACTTAACCTCCATGTTGGGGACTGACACCCCCCTAGGTTTGCTTTTTTTTTAATATTTCTTCTTTGCATTATTTCTATTAATAATTGTTTTTATTAATTAAATTAATTATTTTCACAAAATATAAAATATCACAAAAAATCAGAAAAAAGGAAAAAAACAATAAATATTTTATTTGTAGTATTTTCATAAATAAATTTGCATATAAATAAAATTAGTTTTAAGTTAGGTGTTAACTTTAATTCTTTTAATAATAAATCTAAAAAATGTAGAACTAGGGTTTAATTAATAATTTTTCATCTTTTTATTTTTTTTTCATAATGATTAAATAATTAAATACTTATTTCTTTAATTAAATTTGTATATAAAAATTAGGTTTAATTTAGGTTAAATTATAATGTTTTCTTAATAAATTAAAATAAAATAGAATTAGGGTTAGTATTTAATTGCAATTAATTTTTTCTATTAAATCTCAAAATACATAAAAATACCAAAAAACAAAAACAATTTCTTTTCTTAAATTAATTAATTCATGTAATTTTAATATTTTGCAAAAAGGGCCCAACGCCCTCATTTCGACTCAATTGTTTATTCGCACATTTATTTTATTTTGCTTAAATAATTATGTATCTCTCCCGAAGCCTTGTAAATACCTCTCGCACTTTTAATTCTTTTAATTTCTTTACTTTTTCTGTCAAATCGGGTCCTGGTTAATTTTGGCGATGTGGACCCGCGCCATTTGTAATAGCTTAGAATTTACTTTTCCCGCAAATATCTTAACTGTTAAACAAAGCATGCAAGAATGAATGTCTAAATAAAAAACAAGCGTAGAACACCAATAACATGAACAAGACAAAATAAATGAAAACGACACACGAATCACACACCACCCCTAGGGTACGTCTCACTGTTGCCTTGCCTCGAAAGGTGATCGTCGAGTAGAGGATGTCTTAGTAAGTCCTCATGATCCGGGAACCTGGCATGAGGGTAGCTTCTAAGGTGTCTTCCCATTGCTCTGGTGATCACCATGTCCCGAACCTCGAATTGACCCGAACACCTCCAACGGTGGTGCTACCTACCTCTCAATGGTGGGATGGCACTACTTTAAAGGACATCTACACAGACGAATTCCTTAGGGTAGGTAGACGACTCTAGATACTTGCTCTAATTTCAAAAACAAATTCAAAAATACTTTTCACACCGACACCTTTTCAAAAAGCTTTCGAAAGCAATTTTTCAAACACTCTTGAGGACTGATACAAGAGTCGAACTGGAATTTTCAAAGAAACTTTTTTAAAACCCACAGTTGGAAAGCAAACAAACCATTTTGAAAACACAGTTGAGCAAGTATCTAAGAGCCCATGGATAACCATGGATAGAAAGGGTGCTAACACCTTCCCTTTCTATAACCTACCTCCCGAACCGAGAGCAATCTCTATAAGGAATTTTTCTGTGCTTTTGTCCTTTCCATTTGGAAAAAATAAAAGACGGTGGCGACTCTTGCTTCCGCGACATTTCGCGAACCAGCGTTAAATAGTCAGTTCCAGATCCACCGATCACACAATCACGAGCATGTTAACCCAGCAACAGGAAACCAACACCCAGATCAAGAGCATGTTGGAAGCTTTGTTCACACGTCTTCCTCCTCCCTCTTAGAATTTCCTTGTTTTTATAACATGTTTATCTGTAATATTCTTACATTGTTCTGAACTTATCATTGCTTCTGGTTTCAATATAAACACATTTTGACTCTGATTATTTGTTCTTTTTGATAACTGACAAAAAGGGGGAGAAAGAATGATATTTTTCAATAACGGATTACTGAGACATAAGTCTCAAACATTCTGATCTATTTGAATTTCTCTCTTCTGAAAAGCTTGAACAGGTACAAAACTCTGATGAAAGATACAGTAAGGTTCTGATGCTCAAAGACTCATGGAATTAAAGGGAAGTAATCAACTCAGGGGGAGTTTCTCTTCTTAATTCTATACTTTTTATTCTTTATTTTTAATTGAAAAAATCTAGTTTTTGTCATCATCAAAAAGGGGGAGATTATTAGAACATAGTTTGATTCTACAACCCTTAATTAGAGTTTAAATGATAACAAAATACAAAGAATAAATAAATTTTAAGATTTATATATAAGACAAATATGCTTCTTAAAATTATGTTTTGTATATACAGAAGTTCTGATGGAATCAGCATCAGCATCAGAAGCATCAGAATATCAGTAACATGTGCTACATGCTGAAGCTACCAGATCATACGCTGAAGCTTGATGACCAGAATTTGCGCATAAACATATACACTCTGACTCTGATCAAAGATCTTTACCAAGTCATCAGCACTCTGAAGCGTTATCATAAGTTAAAGCAAAGAACACTCTGAAGCGTTACCATAAGCAAAGAAGACTCTGAAGCGTTATTAAGTATTCAAGACAAAATTAATTGCTAACGGCTTTATTCAGACAAGATATTCTTCAAAAGGAAAGTGCGTTATTATCAGTAAAAGTGCTTTATGGACAACGTATCTTTGCCTTGGCTATATAAACAAGTCTTCTTGACAAAAGACGCACGCATGCACTCACATAATTTTCCAAGCCTTCAAAACCACGCTTACTCAAACGCTTTAGCAAATTCAGTTTATTCCAAGCTTAAGTTGTGTAATTATCACAGTTGTGATATATTGTTTTGTTAGAAAATGTTAACACATCCTTGTTCAATTATTTGTAAAAGATTTCCTTGAGATAAACCGGTTTGTGGTTATACTCAAGAAGACTTTAACAATTGTTAAAGTAGCTGTTGTAATCCCTTGAATATAGTGGATTAAGACCTTGTTGGAGAGAGGCAAAATCACCTTGATGGGTGGACCGGAGTAGTTTGAGATCAAACGAACCAGGATAAAAATACTGTGTCGTCTAAGCATTTGTTTTAAGTTTTACAATTCAACACCCCTTCTTGTGTTTTTCACATCTTTACATACATTCATGCCCAAGCCTTGATCAAATTCTTGAAGAAGGCCCACGTACTTCAAGAAACCACCGCTGACCAGTTTGAGAATTGTGTGGCAAGTTTAACGGCCGGTAACGAATTAGGATTCTCTGACGCTGATTTGACCCCTATGGGAAGAAATCACAACAAAGCCTTACATATCTCTGTTCAATGCAAGGGGACTACCATAGCTCATATCTTAGTTGATGCTGGCTCATCGTTAAATATGCTACGCAGGGTGCTTTGGATCGCATGGATTATGAAGGACTGGTTTTAAAGCCAAGTGATATTGTCGTGAGGGCTTTCAATGGGACTAAGAGATTGGTTCATGGAGAAGTGGATCTCCCAATTAAAGTTGGCTCACAAACTTTCAAATATACCTTTTACATAATTGACATACGTCCCGCCTATTCTTGTCTGCTTGGACACCCTTGGATCCATGAGGCAGGGGCAATGACATCTACCCTTCATCAAAAACTAAAGTATCTAATCCAAGGGAAGATCGTTATTGTCGGAGGTGAAGAAACATTTATGGTGAGCCATCTTAATTCCTTCAAATATGCGGGAATGGATGGCGAATTCATAGAAATGTCATGACAGGCCTTTGAAATTGTTCCTCCTATGGTTGTCGCCACCAAAGCCTCCTCCAACGTGTCAAAATCTAATAAAGTTGTACCAAGAATGATTTCGCTCAAGGATGTCCGTATCGTGGTCGAGGAGAGAGATTGTACTATCTGGGGCCAGTTTCCCGACATCCCGTTTAAAATAGACAAGTTCGAATTGGGTTTCACCATTCAAGCTTAAAAAGAGGTTAGACGCGCTCGTGTAGGAGAGATACCTCTCCACATCAGAAATCATGAAGTAAATGCTGTAGAAGATTCTGACAATGAATTCCCTTTTGAAGAATGGATCTACCCTACTGTCAAAGGAAAGCTCACCAACTGGCAGGAAAAAGACTTCATAGAGGAGTAATTATTGTTTACCATTTTCTGCCAATTCAAGAATTTTTGTCTAACTTTTAAGCCATGTGCCTTGCCCGGGGAACTTTGGTCTATTTTGCTAAAGGGTTTTGTTCAAGCTCATCTATCATGTTATCATTTAATATAAACCATTGGACCTTTTGGCATTAAAATTTTCGCGTTCATTGTCTTTCTTTCCTTTTATTGCATTTTTCTGAAAATAGCCATGTACCTTACATGCACACACACACACACACACTTGCAGATCGTCATCCACTCCGGATCTCATTGCCCATGACTCTAATATTGCCAGTTATGATTTCAAACATCCATTTAACCAAGCCGAAGACGAAGGCGAGGAAGATTGTGAAATACCAGGAGAATTAGCACAACTTCTAATGCAAGAAGAGAAATATATTCAACCTCACGAAGAATCAGTCGAAGTTATCAACTTAGGCACAGAGACAGATAAAAGAGAGGTCAAGATCGGTGCCAACCAAAAAGATGGTATTAAGAGAAGATTGGTTCAGATGTTACATGATCAAGTTAAAGTGTTTGCTTGGTCGTATGAAGATATGCCCAGGTTGGATACCGACATTGTGGTGCATCGTCTGCCAACGAAGGAAGATTTCCCCCGTGTTAAGCAAAAGGTTCGTTGCATGCGGCCCTAAATGTCCGAAAAGATAAAAGCCGAGGTAGTGAATCAGTTTGATACGGGTTTTCTGGCCGCCACATCTTATCCTAATGGGTGGCAAATGTGGTCCCTGTGGCAAAGAAAGATGGAAAGGTTCACATGTGTGTAGATTATAGAGATCTGAATAGGGCAAGCCCCAAGGATGATTTCCCTCTACCACATATTGATGTCTTGGTTGAAAACACCGCTCAACACAAAGTCTTCTCCTTCATGGATGGATTTTCTGGCTACAACCAAATCAAGATGGCTCCCGAAGACATGGAAAATACCATTTTTCTTACACAATGGGGCACCTTTTGTTATAAAGTTATTCCATTTGGATTAAAGAATGCAGGGGCAACATATCAAAGGTCTATGGTAGCTTTATTTCATGATATGATTCATCATGAAATAGAAGTCTATGTGGATGATATGATTTCCAGATTGCAAACCAAAGAAGAGCATCTCGATCACCTACATAAGCTATTTGAGAGGCTAAAGAAGTACAAATTAAGGTTGAATCCTAATAAATGCACATTCGGAGTAAGGTCTGGAAAGCTTCTAGGTTTCATCGTCAGTGGCAAAGGAATCGAAGTTGATCCTGTAAAAGTAAAGGCCATTCAAGAAATTCCAGTTCCCCATTCTAAAAAGGAGGTTAGAGGATTCTTGGTTCGTCCTAATTATATTGCTCGCTACATCTCTCATTTAACTTCTACTTGTGAGCCAATCTTCAAACTCTTGAAGAAAGATCAAGTAGTCAAATGGAACGACGACTGCTAAGTTGCCTTCAACAAAATCAAGGAACATTTGCAAGAGCCTCTTATCCTCATGCCTCCAGTTGAAGGAAGACCTTTGATCATGTACTTGACTATGCTAGAGAATTCTATGGGGTGTGTGTTGAGCCAACATGACGAGTCTGGCCGAAAAGAGCATGCAATTTACTAACTGAGCAAAAAGTTTACCGACTGTGAAACCAGATATTCACTACTCGAGAAATTTGTTGTGCTCTAGCATGGGCTGCTCACCGGTTAAGACGGTATATGCTAACTCACACCACTCTATTGATCTCTAAAATGGACCCTATCAAATACATCTTCGAAAAGCATGCTCTCTCCGGACAGATAGCTATATGGAAAATGATTCTGACTGAATATGATATCTAGTATACAACATAAAAGGCCATCAAAGGAAGTATATTAGCAGATCATTTGGCTCACCAAGCTGTTAATGACTATCAATCTATGAACTTTGAATTCCCGGATGAGAATATCATGTTAGTGACCGACTATGCAAAGCCTGGACCGTATGAGGGACCTGAACAAGGATCTCGATGGACTATGGTTTTTGATGGGGCATCTAATGATCTGGGTAACGAAATTGGTGTTGTGATAATCTATCCTGAAGGTTGTCACACTCCTTTCACTGCCAGATTATGCTTTAATTGTACGAATAACATGGCCGAGTGTGAAGCACGCATCTTAGGTCTGAAGGCTGCCATTGACTTGAGAATCAAACACTTGGATGTATTTGGAGATTCCTCTCTAGTAATTAGCCAAGTAAATGGAGAATGGGATACCAAGCATCCTAACCTCATTCCATACAAAGAACTTGTGTTAACTCTAATTCCATACTTCAAGGAGATAACCTTTGAGCATTTCCCTAGGGAGGAAAATCAGTTAGCCGACGCTTTGGTCATAATGTCTTCCATGTTCAAGGTCAAATGGGACAACGAAGCTCCTATGATAACAATCGAAAGATTCGACGAAACCGCACACTGCTATGAGCTTAACACTGACGAAGAGAAACCATGGTATCACGAGGTGAAAAGATATCTTGAAACACAAGAATATCCGGAAGGGGCTTCCGTCAACGATAAGAATTTTTTGAAAAGATTCTCAGCCAAATTCTTTCTAAGTAACGGAACCCTATACAAGTGCAATCATGATTCTACTCTACTCCGATGTGTGGACAAGAAGGAGGCAGAGAATATTATGGAAGATATGCACGATGGCCTCTTTGGGACCCACTCTAATGGACATACTATGGCCAAGAAAATCCTGAGGTCTGGTTACTATTGGTCCACAATGGAAACTGATTGTCATCATCATTCAAGAACTTGCCATAAGTGTCAAATCTATGCTGACAAGGTCCATGTACCACCTATTTCCTTAAATGTCATGACTGCTCTGTGGATGTTTGTGATGTGGGGCATTGACATGATCAGAGAAATCAAACCTACTGCCTCAAATGGACAACGTTTCATTCTTGTTGCCATTGATTATTTTACCAACTGGGTCGAAGTTGCTTCATATGCCTCAGTTACCAAGAACGTTGTAGCCAGGTTTATTAAGCATAATCTCATCTGCCGTTATGGCATCCCCGAAAGGATTATCACCGAAAATGGAACTAATCTCAACAATGCTATGATTACGGAACTTTGTACTCAGTTCAAAATCAAGCATCATAATTCTTCTCCAAATAGACCCAAGATGAATGGCGCAGTGGAAGCTGCCAATAAAAATATCAAGAAGATTATGCAAAATATGGTGGTAACCTACAAAGATTGGCATGAGATGTTACCATTTGCTCTCCATGGATATCGTACATCGACTCGTACGTCAACTGGGGCAACTCCTTTCTCTTTGGTCTATGGCATGGAAGTCGTCTTGTCCATAGAAGTTCAAATTCCTTCTTTAAGAATAATGAAAGAAGCAGATCTAGGTGAGGATAAATGGATTCAGACTAGATTGGATCAACTGAACTTGATTGACGAGAAACGGTTGACTGTTGTTTTCCATGGTCAGATGTATCAAAGGCGTATGATCAAAGCGTTCAACAAAAAGATCAAGCCTCGAGTGTATCAAGTTGGAGAATTAGTAATAAAACGCATCATTCTTCCACAAGGCGACCCTAGGGGAAAATGGCCTCCCACTTATGAAGGACCATTTGTTGTAAAGAAAGTCTTCTCTGGTGGTGCCATGATGCTGACTACTATGGATGGCAAAGATTTCCCACATCCCGTAAATGCGGACATAATTAAAAAATATTACGCATAAAATGACCCGCTAGGTTGACACACCTAGGAAAAAATAAGGGCATCCCGGCTAACCAAAAGGGTTCGGGCAAAATTAGGGATATATGCAAAAGATTGTACACCCGACAAGTTGAAAACCTGAAAGGGAGACTTGGGCAAAAATGGGTATCCTGGTGGGCTGAAAACCCGAAAGGGAGGTCTAAGAAAAAGTTAAGGATTAAAATGTATGATTATGTCCCGTGGAATCCCCATAGCCAGTTTTATTACCAAAAATCCGAAAGTTTAAATGGTCCAAAATCAATCCAATCGACTTCATTCCATGGAAAAGGTTTACTCGAAGACATAAAGGAAATAGAAGTGTGGGGACAAAGACATCATATTCACATGGCTATTATTTTTGTTTTCACTTTGTACTCTTTTCATTTCTTTTGGCAATTTCCTCTTACTAGGATTTCTGTCTCTTTGTACAAAGAGCCTATTTATGGGCAAAACATCAATACAAATATACTTTGAAGTACAAACCTTTTGTTTTTTTTCTGTTTTGAATGCGAAGAGGTCCAATGACATAAAATGAATGAACATATGCATACGAATGTGATTAAACTTTTTAGCAAACATATGTTTCAAAACAAACATCTCCCTAGTTGCATTCCAGACATCCCCAGAGTTTTTCCATTAGCATTATCCTCACGAAGTTGGATCCATGAACTCCCCAGTCAGAGTTTCAATCCATGGAAAACTCTCTTCCCAGCTGATTTGGTCATAAAAAGAAGTCTTTAGGAGTTTTGTCAAAAGAATACATCTCCCCCAGTAACTCATCAAATATTCCTCAACCGGGTTTATTTCCCCAACAAACAACAAATCCCCCAACTGAGTCTGTCTTCCCCGGCTGAGTCTGTCCTCTCCAACTTGAGTTTACCTCTCAGACCATTACGAATCAAGGGACCACGACCCCTGAAATCCAGTAAAGTCACCAATAGAGTCTTTGTTATCTCCGAAATTTGTTGAAAATCCAAGAACTCGACCAGATAGAAGTCAACTTCATCCTTTCAAGAAAGTTACTATAAAACCTAGACCCGACCAGATACTAGTTCAACTTCACCCTACCCTCAAATCACTGGGAAGACTGGGTCCGACCAGATAACGGTAAAACCATTTTTCCAAATTGCTGAAGCCTGGACCCGACCAGATAACAGTTAACCACCAGTCCAACTTACTATGAAGACCGGATCCGACAGGATAATAGTAAACCATAATTCCAAGTTACTAAAGCCTGGGCCCGACCAGATAACAATTTAACTTTTTTATTTGCTGAAACCCAGATCCGACCAGATAACAGTCAACCCCCTTTTAAGTTGCTAAAGCCTAGACCCGACCAGATAACAGTTAACCACCAGTCCAATTTACTATGAAGACCGGATCCGACCGGATAACAGTAAACCATAATTCTAAGTTATTGAAGCATGGACCCGACCACATAGTAGTTAGTCTCGTTCTAGGTTGTTAAAGCCTGGATCTGACCGGATAACAGTCAATCCCATTTTTTAAAAGTTGCTGAAGTCTTGATCCAACCAGATAATAGTCAACCTCTGGTTCAAATTGTTAAAACCTGGACCCGACCAAATAACCGTTTGACTTTTGCAAATCACTAAACGAAACTACTTTTCCCCAGTAGACTTTTTCTAAAATCCCCGGCGAGTTACTGTAAAACCTGGAAAACAGCTAGATAAATGTCAACTTCTCAATCCCCAGCAAGTCGTTGTGAAACCTGGAGTTTGACCAGATAACAACTGACTTTCAAACGATAATTCCCCAGTAGAGCAACAGACAATTAAGACTCCTGAACTATTTTCCCCAGACGGGAGATCAACATTCTCCTCAAAGTCTTCTAAAAAAAACAATATTCCCCAGAAGAAACATCCTAAAATAAAGTCTTAAAAGGACCATGCTCTTCATCCTCAGCAACAGTCCAGGATTCAGCTTCCCAAGGCTCCCCAGCATTTGTTAAGGATTTATTTTCCCATACAAGGATGCACTTCAATCAAATATATTTCATCTTCATGCATCATACAGCATATGCATACATCATAATCTCATTTACTTTGAGAACATCATTACGCCATGCATATTTCTGCATGCAACTAACCCTCTTCCTTGCAGGTAAAGACAAGAAAAACAAATACCTTTTCTATCACTATGGATAGCATCTATAAGCCCGTTTCCAACAAATCTCCATCATCTCTCCAGATGGAATCTATAAGCCCATTCCCAATTCAACATGTCAAAGGAAAATTTATGGGCACTTTATGTGTTCAATCATATTTCACCTTCAAGCCACGAAAGGCAGATCTTTGAATCTCACTCTTCAGGTTCTAGAAGATTGAACAGGGGCAGCTGTTGTATCCCAAAATTTTCCCTCTCATTTCTCAAGGAATGTTCTCGCAAGGATTTTCAAAAGCTAAAAATTTGCACAAGTACAAAGCAGACAAAAAGGGCAAAATAGATTAAAAAAATGATTTTTGACAAAATTGAAGAAAAGCAAGCTTGTTGCGACTCATTCATCCTTCGACTGAACATTCTGGCTTCTTTGATGCAACCTTGATTCAAACGCTTCGATTAAACATTTGGCTTTCCTTCGAGCAAACTTTCCACAAGCTTCGACAAATCACGTGGCCTCCTGCATGCAAGCCTCAATTCAGTGAGCAATGACCTCCTACAGGCAAGCTTCGATTGGACAAGGATTACCTTCTCACAAAGCTTCGATTGGAGTATCGTTTCCTTTTAAAACAATATACGTCGAATCCAACTATGGACCCTTTCATGCATCATTTGGTCCACAAGTTTCATTCAAGCAATTGCCTTATGCATGTAAGCATCGATTCAGAGAGCAATGGCCTCCTGAATTTTTGACTCATAAAGCATTTTCCTTCTGCATGCTAGTTTCGACTGGGCATTATGACCTTCATATTAGTTTCCTTCGATTCAGAAGAAGATGACCTTCTGAAATCTTTCTTCGATTCAGAGGGAAATGGCCTTCAGAAGGTTTTCCATTGACACAAAGCATAGACCTCCCGCATGATGGTTTCGGTTGCACCATTGGCTTCGTATGTGTTTCCTTTGATTCACAAGGCGGGAGTTTTTCCTCTTGTTAGCGTGCACAAGGTATTGTCCCCTACATGTCTCCTTCGAATACGCCTACATGTTGGCTTTGAATCAATCTTCAAGCTTGTTTCAAATCCAATTTCATGTAAACCTTTGAATCCTCCTACAAACTTGTATACATAAGGCAAGAGTTTTCTCTCATGCTAGCACCCATAAAGCAATTATTCCCTTTTAAATTGCTTCGAATACACCTACATACTGGCTTCGAATCCACCTTCAGGATTGTTTGGAGTCACCTTCATATCACTTTCGAATCCACCTTTTAAGATTGTCTTGAATCACTTTCGTATCACCTTCGAATCCATCTACAGACCCTTCAACACACATAGCGCTGCATTATGAGACACAACTTGGTGGCCCATTCGAAGGACTTGCCATGGTTGGAAATAATTGGTTTTGTTTACATCTGGGTCTGGTCGAAAGGTTGGGCTTAAGTGATCAAAAGTAAGAAGACTCAGTGGCATATTCAGCTGAAGGAGGGCCATTCAAAGAACACACAGTTGGTCCATTCAAAGGATACATAACTGGTGGAAATGAATGCTGCTTTGTTAAGTCTGGTCGAAGGCTATGAAAAATGAAGGATTCGATTCAAAGAGTCAAGTTATCCGTAGGTCAGGCTACATAGGCCTCCAGCTTTTGCCGCAATCCATATTAAATTGTTCTTCAAGACAACTTTCTCTTGATGGCATCACTACCTTTTAGAAAGTTCTTGAGCCTTACGCCCGCCTCTTCTGCACACTTGCTCCATATAAACTAGGAGCCACCCATCTCAACCATTGATTTTAGTGCTTTTACCTTGGGATTATAAAAAGTTGACACAAGTGGATGTTGGCCTTTCAAAGAAACTATATTTTATTCCTTCACAAAGATGTTCATTCAAAAATTTCTCTATAAATAGAGAGTTCATTTGCACATCAAAGGGGCTGAAAAAGAAGGAGAAAGAGGAAGAAGGTTGAAGAAGATTTTGGTTGTGTGGAAAGAATCATCAAAGAACACTCAAAACTTCCAAACACTTAACACCCTCCCAAACCCAGAACTTGAAGAAGCACCACACTTGCTTCTTTAAAATCCATAAATAAACAAACACAAACCAACTTTTCTTGGTTTTCGAATCTAGCCAAAGAAACACCATGTTTTCTTCTTCCCCTTCAAATCCAAGAGCGCCCAGGGAAACAACTCAAGTCCAAAACCCAGATCCCAGTTTCAGGCAAGGTAAGTTCTCTTGACCTTAATCGTTCATTCAAGCATAACATGTGAATACTCATTTCTTTTCGGTTCAAGCATCATCATTACTTTGTTTTGTTTGTATTTATTCTCACCTTTTTTTCGTTTGCTTTCTTTGCTAAGTCTTTTGGTTTGTTTTTCTTTATTTATCAAACATATTTTTTAAGAATTAATCTGGCCATGAAGCAATGTTAGCGTGGCCTCACCCCATGCTTCTACTTAATCCCCAAACGAAGAAAAAAGGAGGAAGGTTATGTGAAGCGAAGCCTTTTAGGCTTCCCCCCATGCTGCTATCTGAAACGAAAGAAGTGTGGTCGAAGGACAGATATTCATTTTACTTTGCAGGATCAGTAAAAGTAAGCAGAAAAAGGGGTGTGGTCGAAGGATACATTCATTTTTTTTGCAGGTCCGGTCGAAGTGAGCTGAAAGAGGGGTCTGGTCGAAGGCTACATTCATTTTTGTTTTGCGGGCCCAGTTGAAAAAAGCTAAAACAGGGTGAATCGAAGGAGCATAATTCCTGGGTCGAAGGTCTCACTTTTCCTATTTTTCTTTTGTTTTTCATAGTTGCAATAGCTTAGGATTTATTTTTTGCATTTTTATTATTAGTAACTAGGCTATGTGGCAAAATAAAAATCAACAAATAGATAACTTTCAAATTCAAGACAAAAACGCATGAAATCAAACACACTATTCACACATATTCACCTCTAGGGTAATCTCACTTGTTGCCTCGGAAAATAGTCATGTCCCTCGAATATGGGTGTTTTAGAAAAAGTCCCTCGATAAAAATATCGTAGTCTCTCGATGTCTCACAATGTTTCCTTCGGTAAATGATCTAGTCCTTAAAAGAAAATTGCTAAAACGTCTCATAGGTTGCCTTCTATGACTATATAATTGACCCACGCTTGTCCCTTTACATCCAAAGATAAGTCTTCTTACCAATCAATGGTAAGATAGAAATATCAAAGGAAGTGAGAAATGAACAAAAGACTTTTGAGTAAGGTAGAACATTATTAGTTGCTTGCTCACAAACTATTCTCAAAAACAAAATATTTCTCAAACACACCAAACACTTTTCAAAAATATGAAATGTTTTAAAAAGTCCAACACTTTGTATACATTCTTATAGAGACGAGAATCATTACAAAGTTTTCCTAAACGAAGGCGCTTTTCAAAAATACTTTCAAAATCCACCACAAACACATTTTCAAATAAAACAAGTAATCTAGCAAGCAACTAAGAGCCCGTAGATAACTACAGATGAAAATGGTGCTAATACCTTCCCTTTTCATAACCAACCCCCCGAACTCAAGAAAACATCTCAAAGGTCTTTCCTGTTATTTTCACCCTTTTCTTATTGGATAAAAGAAAAGTCGGTGGCGACTCTTGTTATCCGCAACAATTGCGATCAAACACAAAAA
This sequence comes from Vicia faba, assembly GCA_948472305.1. Classification (NCBI taxonomy): domain Eukaryota; kingdom Viridiplantae; phylum Streptophyta; class Magnoliopsida; order Fabales; family Fabaceae; genus Vicia; species Vicia faba. The sequence goes on along the minus strand of OX451741.1, from coordinate 917,788,092 downwards.
CACCAAGTCAGTTCTCCCACCGTATTATGTAGGGGTTACATTGAATGCACGTTGTTTCCATTACCATCCTCGGCATTTTTATTATTTTCATAACTGGATGGCGCACCCCTTATTAACCCTCGGTTTTCTGATAAGCTGAGGTAATATATCAAAATTATTACTTCCATTAATTTTGGAAACCAAGGGGTTATATTTTTTTGGCTGTCGTCTGCACCTGAATTACAAAATACAGAACCACTAAAAACAGTATATAGTACCAATGCAAACCCAAAATGGTGCGCCCATTCCTCAATTTGAAACAGAAATATTCATTTATTACCCAAAATGGCACAAATGATTACAAAAATAAAACAACACACACTATAAGTTTACATCAATACTAAAATAAATGATTATGAAACAAAATCAACAAACCATTTACTTACTATTTTTTCGATATGCCCTCTTCATGATCACACTTTATAATGTTGTTGCTAAACTGGTTTTACAAAAACATAAGCCAACCATAATTCTAGAGAAATAACAATCTCCCCCTTTGGCACATTTTGGATAAAACACTTAAACAATCCTTGCACAAGAAAAATATGCTTGAAAATAAATCAGACATACACATCAGAGGTAAAATAGCGGAAAAACAAACATTCAAGGTTAGCAGCACAGATAATAGCAGCACACACATAGTTAGTAGTTAGTTGATCTACTAACATAGCTGCAAAAATAGAGAACACTTAAATTCTCCACCAAGATGTTACAGCATGATGTCAATACATCATATATGACACCTTCTTCATGAACAAGCAGGAACTCCGCCTCAAAACCTATTATCACAAATAGAGAATTAGAAAATTCTTCCCCTCAGCAAGTGACAGCTCCAACATCCTTAATATCATACTACTCCCACTTTGTAGCCATAATGTGAAAACAGCAAGTAGACAATATTAGTAAAATAATTTAAGCACCTAAAGTTATAGAGTCATGGTGAAAACATTTAAAAATATCCTGGGCATTTAGCCCTTACATAACCATAAACCAAAATAAACAAAACATTACAAGAAGACAGTTGTAGTCATCAAGCAGTAGAATCGACATTACCACTATCCTCTTTAGAACCACAAGCATCACCATCTTCACCAGCTTGATGACTTGCAGATGTATCATCAGATGTACTTGCATGATCAGTGTCAGAAGCAGTACTTGTATCACTCTTGTCAACAGTATGATTATCATCATGCTCGGCTTTCCTGACATCCTCCTTTGTTAGAGCTTTGATCCACCCTTCAAGCTTAAATTTTCTATCTGTGTGAGTTATGATAGAGTCTTCCATCTCTCTGCAATTTTTTTTAAGGTAAGATATTAGTTCTTTCTTTGAGGTTCTAGGAATAGATTCCTTCAAATATATTACATCAATGTCTAAGACATGTGTTCCAGCAAACAATTTATGGTTCATGGATAAAGGGGTTTATCTTTTCTTCACATATTTTGTCTTTAATAAAATACCAGGACATTCTCTCAAGATTATGCCACAAATGAGCAAGGGAAAACAAATTTGCATCTTCACTGCAGTTGATACCCCTTGCTTCATAACTTGTTAAAAAATATAGGATCTAAAATCCAAATTTATCTCTTTACGTACATCATAGATGAAACGTCCAAGTCCAGTTGAAATGGTGGATGTATGATGAGTTGGTACCCAATTAATAGTAGCAATGTTGTGTGGGATAGCATACTTAAAACTAAGTTTTCTGGATAACAACTTTCCATTATTTGTCAAGTGCGTTACTCGACCACCAGTGATCTCACTCTATATTTGATCATTTGAGTCTTCTAACTCAGCCTGAGGAACTTCACCTCTTCCTAGAAATTTGTTGATCAGTTCAGGAGAAAAATTCACAGTTTTTCCTCTTACAACCACCTTGCGATACTCTTCACTATTCTCAACATTTCATTCATCAGGTACGCTCATAACAAATTCTTTGACTAACCTTTCGTAGAAAGAACCAAGATTAGTGACAGTTTTCATCAGTCCAGCATTCTCTATGAGCTTTACAATAGCATGACATTTTTTAAAGTCATTTCCTAACTCTCTCTCCAGAGATATTCTTCTCTGATCAACATGCTTCAGTGTTCTAGATTTGATGGATACTTCGTTCATTGAAGAGGACTTTCGATCAGAACAGTTCTTTTTTAGAGCAGATTTCCTATGATGAATGATCTCTTGAACATCTTCTCCAACATCATACTCACAGTCACTAGAGACAACCTTCCTTTTCTTAGTAGTAATAATGACCTTACTCCAAGCCTTTGAAGAACCAATTGGGACTTTTCTTCTGCAACTCTTTTGAGAACTACTCCTTGTTTCACCAATATTTCCTTGACCTTCCTTAGGAGGAGGATTCTCAGTCAACACAACCTTTTCTTTTCTTTTATGAAGCCTAATTGCTTTTCTAGGAGATAGTTGTTGGACAATAGGCTCATCATTAGAAGGCAGGCAACCATCATTTGCAGCCACCTCAGCCTTCTTATTGCTTCTCTTTTCATTAATGACTTTTTCTGACATACCATGATCAGGCTTTTCATCAGGGGTCGTGTCATTCTTAGTTTCTTCAGATGTTAGAATAGTTGATAAGATATTTGTTTCTCTTAATACCTTACACACAAACCTCTTATGTTCATTATTGTCTTTAGCGCCAATCGGCCCAAGAGGCTTTATGTTTCTAGATTCTTTTTCCTGGTTAATATTTCCCCTATCCTTAACAATCTTAGTGTTACCTGAAGTCTTGACTTCTGATGCGGTAAAAAGTTTTGCTTCCTCTTCGTGAGAGGCTGGAATGATGGATAAGGGAGCAATATCTAAAACTAGGTTAAACATGTTGATCAAGCGACTATTATCACTTGCCCTAAAAATTTCTAGACCCGATCCATGATTACCAGTAGAAGCATGCATGAATTTAGATGAAGGATGTTGATACATATTTGATTTTTGTTGAAAAAATTCACAATCAAAACACAAACGAACAACCACAAATATGGAGAAAATGTAACAGCTTCGAGAGAACCGTAGGTCTGATATAGATAGTGAGCCCAAATGCTTAACCATTGGAAGAGTGAGCTTAAATGGACTTTGGAATCATAAAATATGAAAAACTGTTTAACCCACATAAATAGCCAAAATTTCCCTTGCTCACATGCTTTTAATTTTTTTATGTTTGCACATTCAAAAATCAGGTCTCTCTTTTTGGGCTGATTCTTCGTACCATGTGACTTACTATTTTTGGACTTAATGCAACCTTGTTGATTAGTGCAGTCACCACCTATGGTTATTCTCAAGTTGTCACAATAAGATGTCTTAACATCTTGTGTAACTTTGTAAGAAAATATCATTTGTTTTGATTCCACACTTCTTTTGCCAGCTTTCTTGGCCCTTAGACATGTTGATGAACATTTTGCTTCCTCTGAGCTCCACAAGTATATGTTGATATTCTACCATTCATAATAACCTCATTCTTCTCATTTAATATCAGATATTAAGCGTTTGTAAAGTTAACTTTGAAGCCTTCATCACACAGTTGACTTAAACTTATTAGGTTAGAAGCTAGCCCTTCAACAAACAACACCTCATCGAGGCTAGGTTGCCTTGTATAATCTAGTTTCCCCATGCCTATTACTTTTCCTATAGATCTATCTCGATAAGTCATAGTTTTGATGGCGGATGGTTTGATTTCCACCAAAAAATTCTTCATACTTGTCATGTGTCTTGAACAGCCACTGTCAAAGTACCAAGTTTCACCAGCTGAAGCTTTCAGAGATGTGTGGGCAGGTTCTTTATATGTGTTCTTTTTAGGAATCCATATTTTCGTTGTATTAACTCCAGCCTGTCTTCTTCCAAGTTGTGAGTTCGATTTTGGATAACCATGTAATTTGTAACAATAGGATTTCTTATGACCAATATCACCACAATAATATCATTTCCATCTCTAATTCCTGCCTTCTCTATGGTAGCTTTATTTCATGATATGATTCATCATGAAATACAAGTCTATGTGGATGATATGATTTCCAGATCGCAAACCAAAGAAGAGCATCTTGATCACCTACACAAGCTATTTGAGAGGCTAAAGAAGTACAAATTAAGGTTGAATCCTAATAAATGCACATTCGGAGTAAGGTCTGGAAAGCTTCTAGGTTTCATCGTCAGTGGCAAAGGAATCGAAGTTGATCCTGTAAAAGTAAAGGCCATTCAAGAAATTCTAGTTCCCCATTCTAAAAAGGAGGTTAGAGGATTCTTGGTTCGTCCTAATTATATTGCTCGCTACATCTCTCATTTAACTTCTACTTGTGAGCCAATCTTCAAACTCTTGAAGAAAGATCAAGTAGTCAAATGGAACGACGACTGCTAAGTTGCCTTCAACAAAATCAAGGAACATTTGCAAGAGCCTCTTATCCTCATGCCTCCAGTTGAAGGAATACCTTTGATCATGTACTTGACTATGCTAGAGAATTCTATGGGGTGTGTGTTGAGCCAACATGACGAGTCTGGCCGAAAAGAGCATGCAATTTACTAACTGAGCAAAAAGTTTACCGACTGTGAAACCAGATATTCACTACTCAAGAAAACTTATTGCGCTCTGGCATGGGCTGCTCACCGGTTAAGACGGTATATGCTAACTCACACTACTCTATTGATCTTTAGAATGGACCCTAACAAATACATCTTCGAAAAGCATGCTCTCTCCGGACAGATAGCTAGATGGCAAATGATTCTGACTGAATATGATATTCAGAGTACAACATAAAAGACCATCAAAGGAAGTATATTAGCAGATCATTTGGCTCACCAAGCTGTTAATGACTATCAATCTATGAACTTTGAATTCCCGGATGAGAATATCATGTTAGTGACCGACTGTGCAAAGCCTGGACCGTATGAGGGACCTGAACAAGGATCTCAATGGACTATGGTTTTTGATGGGGCATCTAATGATCTGGGTAATGAAATTGGTGTTGTGATAATCTATCCTGAAGGTTGTCACACTCCTTTCACTGCCAGATTATGCTTTAATTGTACGAATAACATGGCCGAGTATGAAGCATGCATCTTAGGTCTGAAGGCTGCCATTGACTTGAGAATCAAACACTTGGATGTATTTGGAGATTCCGCTCTAGTCATTAGCCAAGTAAAGGGAGAATGGGATACCAAGCATCCTAACCTCATTCCATACAAAGAACTTGTGTTAACTCTAATTCCATACTTCAAGGAGATCACCTTTGAGCATTTCCCTAGGGAGGAAAATCAGTTAGCCGACGCTTTGGTCATAATGTCTTCCATGTTCAAGGTCAAATGGGACAACGAAGCTCCTATGATAACAATCGAAAGATTCGACGAAACCGCACACTGCTATGATCTTAACACTGACGAAGAGAAACCATGGTATCACGAGGTGAAAATATATCTTGAAACACAAGAATATCCGGAAGGGGCTTCCGTCAACAATAAGAATTTTTTGCAAAGATTCTCAGCCAAATTCTTTCTAAGTAACGGAACCCTATACAAGTGCAATCATGATTCTACTCTACTCCGATGTGTGGACAAGAAGGAGGCAGAGAATATTATGGAAGATATGCACGATGGCCTCTTTGGGACCCACTCTAGTGGACATACTATGGCCAAGAAAATCCTGAGGTCTAGTTACTATTGGTCCACAATCGGAACTGATTGTCATCATCATTCAAGAACTTGCCATAAGTGTCAAATCTATGCTAACAAGGTCCATGTACCACCTATTTCCTTAAATTTCATGACTGCTCTGTGGATGTTTGTGATGTGGGGCATTGACATGATCATAGAAAGAAAACCTACTGCCTCAAATGGACAACGTTTCATTCTTGTTGCCATTGATTATTTTACCAATTGGGTCGAAGCTGCTTCATATGCCTCAGTTACCAAGAACGTTGTAGCCAGGTTTGTTAAGCATAATCTCATCTGCCGTTATGGAATCCCCGAAAGGATTATCACCGAAAATGGAACTAATCTCAACAATGCTATGATTACGGAACTTTGTACTCAGTTCAAAATCAAGCATCATAATTCTTCTCCATATAGACCCAAGATGAATGGCGCAGTGGAAGCTTCCAATAAAAATATCAAGAAGATTATGCAAAAGATGGTGGTAACCTACAAAGATTGGCATGAGATGTTACCATTTGCTCTCCATGGATATCGTACATCGACTCGTACGTCAACTGGGGCAACTCCTTTCTCTTTGGTCTATGGCATGGAAGTCGTCTTGTCCATAGAAGTTCAAATTCCTTCTTTAAGAATAATGAAAGAAGCAGATCTAGGTGAGGATAAATGGATTCAGACTAGGTTGGATCAACTGAACTTGATTGACGAGAAACGGTTGACTGTTGTTTGCCATGGTCAGATGTATCAAAGGCGTATGATCAAAGCGTTCAACAAAAAGATCAAGCCTCGAGTGTATCAAGTTGGAGAATTGGTAATAAAATGCATCATTCTTCCACAAGGCGACCCTAGGGGAAAATGGACTCCCACTTATGAAGGACCATTTGTTGTAAAGAAAGTCTTCTCTGGTGGTGCCATGATGCTGACTACTATGGATGGCAAATATTTCCCACATCCCGTAAATGCAAACATAATTAAAAAATATTATGCATAAAATGACCCGCTAGGTTGACACACCTAGGAAAAAATAAGGGCATCCCGGTGAACCAAAAGGGTTCGGGCAAAATTAGGGATATATGCAAAAGATTGTACACCCGACAAGTTGAAAACCTGAAAGGGCGACTTGGGCAAAAATGGGTATCCTGGTGGGCTGAAAACCCGAAAGGGAGGTCTAAGAAAAAGTTAAGGATTAAAATGTATGATTATGTCCCGTGGAATGCCCACAGCCAGTTTTATTACTAAAAATATGAAAGTTCAAATGGTCCAAAATCAATCCAATCGACTTCATTCCATGGAAAAGGTTTCCTCAAAGACATAAAGGAAACAGTAGTGTGGGGACAAAGACATCATATTCACATGGCTATTATTTTTGTTTTCACTTTGTACTCTTTTCATTTCTTTTGGCAATTTCCTCTTACTAGGATTTCTGTCTCTTTGTACAAAGAGCCTATTTATGGGCAAAACATCAATACAAATATACTTTGAAGTACAAACCTTTTGTTTTTTTCTGTTTTGAATGCGAAGAGGTCCAGTGACATAAAATGAATGAACATATGCATACGAACGTGATGAAACTTTTTATATGTTTCAAAACAAACATCTCCCTAGTTGCATTCCAAACATCCCCACAGAGTTTTTCCATTAGCATTATCCTCACGAAGTTGGATCCATGAAATCCCCAGTCAGAGTTTCAATCCATGGAAAACTCTCTTCCCAGCTGATTTGGTCATAAAAAGAAGTCTTTAGGAGTTTTGTCAAAAGAATACATCTCCCCCAGCAACTCATCAAATATTCCTCAACCGGGTTTATTTCCCCAACAAACAACAAATCCCCCAACTTAGTCTGTCTTCCCCGGCTGAGTCTGTCCTCTCCAACTTGAGTTTACCTCTCAGACCATTACGAATCAAGGGACCACGACCCCTGAACCCCAGTAAAGTCACCAATAGAGTCTTTGTTATCTCCGAAATTTGTTGAAAAGCCAAGAACTCGACCAGATAGAAGTCAACTTCATCCTTTCAAGTAAGTTACTATGAAACCTAGACCCGACCAGATACTAGTTCAACTTCACCCTACCCTCAAATCACTGGGAAGACTGGGTCTGACCAGATAACAGTAATACCATTTTTCCAAATTGCTGAAGCCTGGACTCGACCAGATAACAGTTAACCACCAGTCCAACTTACTATGAAGACTGGATCCGACAGGATAATAGTAAACCATAATTCCAAGTTACTAAAGCCTGGGCCCGACCAGATAAAAATTTAACTTTTTTATTTGCTGAAACCTAGATCCGACCGGATAACAGTCAACCCCCTTTTAAGTTGCTAAAGCCTAGACCCGACCAGATAACAGTTAACCACCAGTCCAATTTACTGTGAAGACCGGATCCGACCAGATAACAGTAAACCACAATTATAAGTTATTAAAGCATGGACCCGACCACATAGTAGTTAGTGTCATTCCAGGTTGTTAAAGCCCGGATCTGACCGGATAACAGTCAATCCCATTTTTTAAAAGTTGCTGAAGTCTTGACCCGACCAGATAACAGTCAACCTCCGGTTCAAATTATTAAAACCTGGACCCGACCAATTAACCGTTTGACTTTTGCAAATCACTAAACGAAACTACTTTTCCCCAGTAGACTTTTTCTAAAATCCTCGGCGAGTTACTGTAAAACCTGGAAAACAGCTAGATAAATGTCAACTTCTCAATCCCCATCAAGTCGTTGTGAAACCTGGAGTCTGACCAGATAACAACTGACTTTCAAATGATAATTCCCCAGTAGAGCAGCAGACAATTAAGACTCCTGAACTATTTTCCCCAGACGGGAGATCAACATTCTCCTCAAAGTCTTCTAAAAAAAAAACAATATTCCCCAGAAGAAACATCCTAAAATAAAGTCTTAAAAGGACCATGCTCTTCATCCTCAGCAACAGTCCGGGATTCATCTTCCCAAGGCTCCCCAGCATTTGTCAAGGATTTATTTTCCCATACAAGGATGCACTTCAAATATATTTCATCTTCATGCATCATACAGCATATGCATACATCATAATCTCATTTACTTTGAGAACATCATTACGCCATGCATATTTCTGCCTACAACTAACCCTCTTCCTTGCAGGTAAAGACATGAAAAACAAATACCTTTTCTATCACTATGGATAGCATCTATAAGACCGTTTCCAACAAATCTCCATCATCTCTCCAGATGGAATCTATAAGCCCATTCCCAATTCAACACGTCAAAGGAAAATTTCTGGGCACTTTATGTGTTCAATCATATTTCACCTTCAAGCCACGAAAGGCAGATCTTTGAATCTCACTCTTCAGGTTCTAGAAGATTGAACAGGGGCAGCTGTTGTACCCCAAAATTAGCCCTCTCATTTCTCAAGGAATTTTCTCGCAAGGATTTTCAAAAGCTCAAAATTTGCACAAGTACAAAGCAGACAAAAAGGGAAAAATAAATTTAAATAATGATTTTTGACAAAATTGAAGAAAAGCAAGCTTGTTGCGACTCATTCATCCTTCGACTGAACATTATGGCTTCTTTGATGCAACCTTGATTCAAACGCTTCGATTGAACATTTGGATTTCCTTCGAGCAAACTTTCCACAAGCTTCGACAAATCACGTGGCCTCCTGCATGCAAGCCTCAATTCAGTGAGCAATGACCTCCTACAGGCAAGCTTCGATTGGACAAGGATTACCTTCTCACAAAGCTTCGATTGGAGTATCGTTTCCTTTTAAAATAACATACATCGAATCCAACTATGGACCCTTTCATGCATCCTTTGGTCCATAAGTTTCATTCAAGCAATTGCCTTATGCATGCAAGCATCGATTCAGAGAGCAATAGCCTCCTGAATTTTTTAATCATAAAGCATTTTCCATCTGCATGCTAGTTTCGACTGGGCATTATGTCCTTCATATTAGTTTCCTTTGATTCAGAAGAAGATGAACTTCTGAAATCTTTCTTCGATTCAGAGGGAAATGGCCTTCTGAAGGTTTTCCATTGACACAAAGCATAGACCTCCCGCATGATGGTTTCGGTTGCACCATTGGCTTCGTATGTGTTTCCTTTGATTCACAAGGCGGGAGTTTTTCCTCTTGTTAGAGTGCACAAGGTATTGTCCCCTACATGTCTCCTTCGAATACCCCTACATGTTGGCTTCGAATCAATCTTCAAGCTTGTTTCAAATCCAATTTCATGTAAACCTTCGAATCCTCCTACAAACTTGTATACATAAGGCAAGAGTTTTCTCTCATGCTAGCACCCATAAAGCAATTATTCCCTTTTAAATTGCTTCGAATACACCTACATACTGGCTTCGAATCCACCTTTAGGATTGTTTAGAGTCACCTTCATATCACTTTCGAATCCACCTTTTAAGATTGTCTTGAATCACTTTCGTATCACCTTCGAATCCATCTGCAGACCCTTCAACACACATAGCGCTGCATTATGAGACACAACTTGGTGGCCCATTCGAAGGACTTTCCATGGTTGGAAATAATTGGTTTTGTTTACATCTGGGTCTGGTCGAAAGGTTGGGCTTAAGTGATCAAAAGTAAGAAGACTCAGTGGCATATTCAACTGAAGAAGGGCCATTCAAAGAACAAATAGTTGGTCCATTCAAAGGATACATAACTGGTGGAAATGAATGCTGCTTTGTTAAGCCTGGTCGAAGGCTATGTAAAATGAAGGATTCGATTCAAAGAGTCAAGTTATCCGTAGGTCAGGCTACATAGGCCTCCAGCTTTTGCCGCAATCCATATTAAATTGTTCTTCAAGCCAACTTTCTCTTGATGGCATCACTACCTTTTTAGAAAGTTCTTGAGCCTTACGCCCTCCTCTTCTGCACACTTGCTCCATATAAACTAGGAGCCACCCATCTCAACCATTGATTTTAGTGCTTTTAACTTGGGATTATAAAAAGTTGACACAAGTGGATATTGGCCTTTCAAAGAAACTATATTTTATTCCTTCACAAAGATGTTCATTAAAAAATTTCTCTATAAATAGAGAGTTCATTTGCACATCAAAGGGGCTGAAAAAGAAGGAGAAAGAGGAAGAAGGCTGAAGAAGATTTTGGTTGTGTGGAAAGAATCATCAAAGAACACTTAAAACTTCCAAACACTTAACACCCTCCCAAACCCATAACTTGAAGAAGCACCACACTTGCTTCTTTAAAATCCATAAATAAACAAACACAAACCAACTTTTCTTGGTTTTCGAATCTAGCCAAAGAAACACCACGTTTTCTTCTTCCCCTTCGAATCCAAGAGCGCCCAGGGAAACAACTCAAGTCCAAAACCCAGATCCCAGTTTCAAGCAAGGTAAGTTCTCTTGACCTTAATCGTTCATTCAAGCATAACATGTGAATACTCATTTCTTTTCGGTTCAAGCATCATCATTACTTTGTTTTGTTTGTATTTATTCTCACCTTTTTTTCGTTTGCTTTCTTTGCTAAGTCTTTTGGTTTGTTTTTCTTTATTTATCAAACATATTTTTTAAGAATTAATCTGGCCATGAAGCAATGTTAGCATGGCCTCACCCCATGATTCTACTTAATCCCCAAACGAAGAAAATAGGAGGAAGGTTATGTGAAGCGAAGCCTTTTAGGCTTCCCCCCATGCTGCTATCTGAAACGAAAGAAGTGTGGTCGAAGGACAGATATTCATTTTACTTTGCAGGATCAGTAAAAGTAAGCAGAAAAAGGGGTGTGGTCGAAGGATACATTCATTTTTTTTGCAGGTCCAGTCGAAGTGAGCTGAAAGAGGGGTCTGGTCGAAGGCTACATTCATTTTTGTTTTGCAGGCCCAGTTGAAAAAAGCTGAAACAGGGTGAATCGAAGGAGCATAATTCCTGGGTCGAAGGTCTCACTTTTCCTATTTTTCTTTTGTTTTTCATAGTTGCAATAGCTTAGGATTTATTTTTTGCATTTTTATTATTAGTAATTAGGCTATGTGGCAAAATAAAAATCAACAAATAGATAACTTTCAAATTCAAGACAAAAACGCATGAAATCAAACACACTATTCACACATATGCACCTCTAGGGTAATCTCACTTGTTGCCTCGGAAAATAGTCATATATGACACCTTCTTCATGAACAAGCAGGAACTCCGCCTCAAAACCTATTATCACAAATAGAGAATTAGAAAATTCTTCCCCTCAGCAAGTGATAGCTCCAACATCCTTAATATCATACTACTCCCACTTTGTAGCCATAATGTGAAAACAACAAGTAGACAATATTAGTAAAATAATTTAAGCACCTAAAGTTATAGAGTCAGGGTGAAAAAATTTAAAAATATCCTGGGCATTTAGCCCTTACATAACCATAAACCAAAATAAACAAAACATTACAAGAAGACAGGTGTAGTCATCAAGCAGTAGAATCGACATTACCACCATCCTCTTTAGAACCAGAAGCATCACCATCTTCACCAGCTTGATGACTTGCAGATGTATCCTCAGATGTACTTGCATGATTAGTGTCAGAAGCAGTACTTGTATCACTCTTGTCAACAACATGATTATCATCATGCTCGGCTTTCCTGACATCCTCCTTTGTTAGAGCTTTGATCCACCCTTCAAGCTTAAATTTTCTATCTGTGTGAGTTATGATAGAGTCTTCCATCTCTCTGCAAGTTTCTTTCAGGTAAGATATTAGTTCTTTCTTTGAGGTTCTAGGAATAGATTCCTTCAAATATATTACATCAATGTCTAAGACATGTGTTCCAGCAAACAATTTATGGTTCATGGATAAAGGGGTTTATCTTTTCTTCACATATTTTGTCTTTAATAAAATACCAGGATATTCTCTCAAGATTATGCCACAAATGAGCAAGGGAAAACAAATTGGCATCTTCACTGCAGTTGATACCCCTTGCTTCACAACTTGTTCAAAAATATAGGATCCAAAATCCAAATTTATCTCTTTACGTACATCATAGATGAAACGTCCAAGTCCAGTTGAAATGGTGGATGTATGATGAGTTGGTACCCAATTAATAGTAGCAATGTTGTGTAGGATAGCATACTTAAAACTAAGTTTTCTAGATAACACCTTTCCATTATTTGGCAAGTGCGTTACTCGACCACCAGTGATCTCACTCTATATTTGATCATTTGAGTCTTCTAACTCAGCCTGAGGAACTTCACCTCTTCCTAGAAATTTGTTGATCAGTTCAGGAGAAAAATTCATAGTTTTTCCTCTTACAACCACCTTTCGATACTCTTCACTATTCTCAACATTTCATTCATCAGGTACGCTCATAACAAATTCTTTGACTAACCTTTCATAGCAAGAACCAATATTAGTGACAGTTTTCATCACTCCAGCATTCTCTATGATTAGTGCAACCTTGTTGATTAGTGCAGTCACCACCTCTGGTTATTCTCAAGTTGTCACAATAATATGTCTTAACATCTTGTGTAACTTTGTAAGAAAATATCATTTGTTTTGATTGCACACTTCTTTTGCCAGCTTTCTTGGCCCTTCGACATGTTGATGAACATTTTGCTTCCTCTGAGCTCCACAAGTATCTGTTGATCTTCTACCATTCATAATAACCTCATTCTTCTCATTTAATATCAGACATTAAGCGTTTGTAAAGTTAACTTTGAAGCCTTCATCACACAGTTGACTTAAACTTATTAGGTTAGAAGCTAGCCCTTCAACAAACAACACCTCATCGAGGCTAGGTTGCCTTGTATGATATAGTTTCCCCATGCCTATTACTTTTCCTATAGATCTATCTCGATAAGTCATAGTTTTGATGGCGGATGGTTTGATTTCCACCAAAAAATTCTTGATACTTGTCATGTGTCTTGAACAGCCACTGTCAAAGTACCAAGTTTCACCAGCTGAAGCTTTCAGAGATGTGTGGGCAGGTTCTTTATATGTGTTCTTTTTAGGAATCCATATTTTCGTTGTATTAACTCCAGCCTGTCTTCTTCCAAGTTGTGAGTTCGATTTTGGATAACCGTGTAATTTGTAACAATAGGATTTCTTATGACCAATATCACCATAATAATATCATCTCCATCTCTAATTCCTGCTTTCTCTATGCTTGACTTGATGTATTTGTTGATGTTGGGACAAGTTCTCAGACATCCATTTTCTTGTTCTTTTTGTGAAGGTACAGACTTCACTCCATACATTATTTCTTTGTTTTCATGCCTAGTCTGTTATAACTAAGACCTCTAACATCTCCAGCATTCCTCCCAGATTCAAGAATTTTATCCAGAGCATCAGAACCACTATTAAGCATTCTCATAGTTTTAGGCATTGATCCAGTTTTGAATTGAGCAACATAACATTTTCTTCAAGATCAAAGATGATAGATACATGCTTTTCTTTCTCAGCCTATAGTTAAGCTATGGTTATATTTCACTTCTCCTTGTTGAGATACTTCTTCACTTTTTATACACGACTCTCTGTAGGAAGTAGCCAATTCCTCAAAAGTAAGCTCTTCATCTGATTCTTCATTAGACCCTTAAATTCCAGCCAAAGCATTCACTTCTTTTCCTTGATTGCTTTAAGAGTCTTCCTCTAACCATGAGACAGATAGACCCTTTTTTGGTTTCTTGAGGAAAGTAGCGCACTCAGATTTTATGTGTCCAAATCCTTCGCATTCATATAAGCGAACTTATTTATATGGACTTTTCCCTTTTTCAACCCTGGGCCTTCCTCCATTGTCCTGGTCTTTTTTAATGTTGAAGGATATGTTCTTGAAATTTGACTTGGACTTCCTCAGCAACTTGTTCAACTATCTTCCTAGTAACACAAGTTCTTCAGATATCCCTTCTAAGTTCAGCTCATCATAATCCTCTGGGTCTTCAGTATTAGACGTAAAGGCTATACTCTTCTTCATCTCAGACCATTCATTTATAGAAAATTCAAAGGTCTTAAGGAATCTTACAAGTTCATCCACAATCATAATACTTATGTCATGGGATTCTTCAATGGCAATCACCTTCATGTCAAACCTCTTTGGAAGAGAATTGAGCATTTTTCTAATCAGCTTATCCTCTGATATCTTTTCCCCCATGTCTTCTGAGTCATTAGCAATGTCTAGAAAAGCCATGTGAAAGTCCTGAATACTCTCATCCTCCTTCATTTTCAAATTCTCAAATTTAGTAGAGAGAAGTTGAAGTTTCGACATCTTTACCTTAGAATTTCCCTCAAGAACTTTCCTTAAGGTCTCCAATGCAACTTTTGCATGTTTACAGTTCTTTATCAGTTTAAAGATATTTTATGAACACCATTGAATATGGCATTCAGTGCTTTGGAGTTCCCTTGAGATGATAGTTCCTCATCATCATTACACTCCTCTTCAGGTTTTAGAACTTCAGTCACCTTTCCTTCTGCATCAGAAACCTTTGGTGGTTCCCATCCTTTGACAATATATTTTTAGGCCTTGTTGCCTAGAGATTTCATGAACATTTCCATACAGGGTTTCCAACTGTCATAGTTGGTACCATCAAGCATAGGTATTTTAACCACAATTCCTCCATCCTTTTCCAATGCACCAAAAAGTATATTCCCTGAATCTCACCCAGAGTCAGAGCAGGATGTCGGCTCTGATACCAATTGAAATTTAGGCTATCATATTACGAATGTCCTATGAGATATCGAGACACCGGATATGAATTCACACTCAACAACAAGATGTATAAACAAAAATAGAAGTGATGAGAGTAAATAACATAAGATATGTTTACCCAGTTTGGAACAACTTTCCTACTCTGGGGGCTACCAAGCCAGGGACGAATCAACTAGATAGTATCAACTTGCATACCTTACAGCAAACCTCCAGTTTACTGTATACGCACTTAATCACTACCCTTTTATTAACTTCTACCTAAGACACACCTAGGTATGGGTCCCTCCTCAAATCCCTTTTCAATTACACTCCACAATTGGATCAAACTCTAAACACAAGTAGATAACAAAAAACCAACCGAAAGTTATACTTCCAAAACAATCAAGACTCAATGCTTAAAAGCTTATGAGAATTGACACACAATATGTTCAATGCTTAAAAGCTTATGAACATCTAAAAATAGAACTTACAACCTACCAAAACAGTCATACTCTTCTATCAAGATGATATTAGAGAGGCTCACAAAATAAGGATTCTACAAGCCTAAATACACACACATAATTTCTACCTAATACTAGGTATACACCAGTCTATTTATAACTTTATTCTAGAATGGGTTGAGCTTCAAAACCAAAGCAGTGAGGCTACACAAAGTCTACAAAAAGTCCTCCAAAAAAATAGGTCTTCAATCATTATTTTCCTAATAAATCTCCATATTAGAAACTAACCAAATATTTGAAAACCAATGACAGAATATTCTTATCAATCAACCTTTGACGCCTTTTAAGCTACCTGAATATTCTCTAAATATTTAATAGCTACAAATTAGTAGATTCACACTGTCAGCTTGCTACAGACATAATGTCCTATCTCCTTGTTGGGGCATCTTACTTGACATGTTGAAACAGAACATTGAAACATTGTGTTCAACATGTTGCTGCTAAAATAGTTTTACCAAAATATAAGCCAACCATAATTCCAGAGAAATAACAACTTCATATCTTATGCGTGATACGTCTCCTAACCTGTCTATCTGTGTTTAGAAAATCTTATGTGTGATACGCATCTAAATCCCTGTTATCTCTCCTGTTTAATCTTATCCTCATACTTTCTATTTAATTTCTCACTTTACAATTCTCCAAACACCTCTATAAAAATTTCTATCACCTCAAACCAAAGAACCTTTCATGGAGATGATTATCTGCTGGAAGTTATCAAGGAATGCCATCCAAAATATTTTGGTGCTAGTCCGAATTTCTGCTCTGCCATTTTCTTCCAAAATTGGAATAACTATCTCTCTACTGGTAAAAGAACCCATCTATCCAAACCTTGTAAAAAAACTTTATGGAAACATGCTTTAGTCGGTTTTAATGGGCTATAGATATCTTCAAACATACATGGATGGGATGTTTCTATAATTGCTGGAAGCATTACTGATGCAATCCATGGTCCTTAAAAAGGGTTCACATTCAGTCGTGTTTCTCTTAATAGTATCTCTGATTCAAAAATAACCTATATCTTTAATTTCTCTTCTCAGTTTGATTCCTTAAATTCGAAAAATATTAAGCCTCTTGCTAAAGACTGGTTTCGCTTTCTTCTAACAAATATATGTCCTCGTGGTGCCAACAAAAATCTCATGTCTAATAATAATAAGATCATGATCTATTGCTTGATCAAAATCATTCCAATTAACCTTCCTCAGACTATTTTCAATCATCTTAAAGAACATATCTCCTTAACTATAAACATGAACAAGTCTTTTATTCCCTTTTGAATAATCTTGTTAGAATTTTTCACTCAAGATGAAATTATAAGAATCTTTCATAGACTTCAAATTGGTCCAAGTGTTTCTTTGAAAGAAGATAGGTGTGACACTTTTGATGATCAGTGGCTCAAATAGTTGTTAAGTCAATTATGTATTTTTTATGTGTGTCCCTCCTTTCTGTAATCTCTGATTTCTTAAATATAATATGTGTTATTCTAACTAATGTTTGTTTACTCCAATTGTTTTATTGAGTCTGTACTCTTATGTTTTAAATTAATGAATTATCACTACTACAAAAAACACATGTTATGTCGGATGCGAAACGCGTTAATTGTCGGTTCCAGATTCGAGGTAAGTAAGTTCGTCATAAAAGGTTATCCCTTATAAACTTGGGTATTAAAATAACTAGGGGTTATGTTAAATGCACGTGGGTTTGGTTCCAATCCTCAACATTTTTATTATTTTCATAACCAGATGGCGCACCCCTTATTAACACTCGGTTTTCTGATAAACCGAGGTAATATATCAAAATTATTACTTCAGTTAATTTTGGAAAGAGAGGGGTTATATTCTTTTTTATTCTATCATCTGCACCTAAATTACAAAATACAGAACCACGGAAAAAAGAATACAGAACCAATGCAAACCTAAAATGGTGCGCCCATTCCTCAATTTGAAACAGAAATATTCATTGATTATACAAAATGGCTCAAATGATTAAAAAACTAAAATGGAACACACTTTATAATTTTACATCAAAACTAAAACAAATGATTATAAAATAAAATCAATAAACAATTTAGTTACTAGATTTCCCATATGCCCTCTTCATGATCATGACGAATAACATGCATATCATCTAAGTCATTTTCTTCGGATGATTGACATACATGTGTTTCGAAACAAGGAGTCTCACAGTTAAAATCTTGATTTTCATCAGAACTACCAGGAAGGTGTTTTCCTTGAAGAACAATTGACCATTTAGTGATAAATGGATCAATGACATAAAAAACTTATTTTTCTTGATTTGCCATGATGAATGGTTCGTTATTGTAAGTTGCCTTTCAAAGATCAACCCTTGTGAATCATAATTCATCGTTTTCTATACCATTTTTACTGTCAAGCCACTTACACTTAAAAAAAGGCACTTTAAAAAAAACATAGTCAATCTCAAAAATCTCCTCAATGATCCCAAAGAACGCTCTAGATGCTAGTACTAGATTGTTATCTTTGGAAATAGAAAAGTACATGGATTCAGATTCAATTATAACACCACTGGTTTGCATGGTACTACAATCATACTTTGATTTTGTATAGAACGAATATTTTCTCATGTTGTATGCACTCTAAGTAATTACATTAAACTTAGGCAAACGTGACAACCATTTTCAAATATCTGATGCACTACTCTCATTAGAAATACTTTCCTTAAACCAATCTATGAAAGTTCTGTTATGCTCCGTCAATAACCATTTTTCATTCATCCGGGGGTATTGTTCCTTTATAAGATCTTTATGCGCGATCAAGTAAGGATAAACTTCACTAAGGCTATTCAATATATACAAATGTTCTTGAAAAACTACTTCTCGACTAAATGTCTTAATATTTAAACCTTGAATACCTCTACCTTCATAAAATCCATTATGACGAGACTCGGGCACTCCTACAAAGTTTGCATCTGATAAATAGTTTGTACAAAACTCTATAGCTTCTTTTGTGATGTACCTTTCTCCAATTGAAGCTTTTGGATGGTGATGATTCTTTGTATACCCTTTGAAAATCTTCATGTAACGCTTTACCGGATTCATCCACCATAAATAAATTGGACCACAAATTCTAGTCTCTCTTACTATATGAACAACTAAGTGAACCATAATGTCAAAGAATAATGGAGGGAAAAACATCTCTAACTGGCATAAGGTAATTGCAGCTTCGTGTTCCAATTCATCTAAATTTCTAGGATCTATAACTTTATTGCATATATCATTGAAGAATAAGCACAATCTGGTTATAGTCACCCTTACATTTCTTGGTAAGATGCCACGGATATCCACTGGTAGAAGTTGTTGCATCAAGACATGAAAATCATGAGATTTTAAGCCAATTAAAATTTGTGATTGTCCTCTGACACAAGTTTCTTCACATTTGATGAGTAACATTTGGGAACTTTGATACCCTACAAACAATCGTATAAAATTCTTTTTACTTTTTTAGACATAGTGTGACATGCTGGGGAAAAATAGGTTCTATTTTCTACTTATTTTGGGCTTATATCTTGTTGTATACCAATCATAACCATATATTTATGAGATTTATTAGTATCTTTTGTCTTTCCTTTAATGTTAAGAAGCAATCCAATCAAACTATCACATACATTTTTCTCCATGTGCATCACATTAAGACAATGTCTTGCATCAAGACTGGACCAGTATGGAAGATCGAAGAACACCGACCACTTTTTCCAAGAATTTTTCACCACGGGATTTTTTTGTTTCTTTCCAAAGACAACTTTAATGTGTTGTTGTTTTCTATAAACTTTCTTCACGATTAAGGGTTTTAGAGCTGGACGAAACTTACAGATGACTAGGTCTTAGAAATTTTTGATTCCCCAGATAAACTGTCTTTTTTAATTTTCGTAATTTATGGTGACATGTATTACATTCACATATAAGACACACATTATGACCCTTGACGATGTACTGAAACAAATTACCGTATGCATGAAAGTCATTAATTGTGCAAAACAACATGGAACGTAACTTAAAGTTATCACCTACATACGCATCATCAACATCAACACATTTCTCACACAAAGTTATTAAATCTTCAATCAATGGCGATAAATAAACATCTATGTCATTCCCTGGTTGTGGACCCGAAATCATCATTGATGGTATCATATACTTATGCTTCATGCACAACCATGGAGATAGGTTATAAATTAAGAGAAGAATATGATATGACATATGGTTAGTACTCATATTACCAAAAGGGTTCATTCCACCGGTGGCAAGTCCAAGCGTAAGGTTCCTCGGTTCAAGGTCATAATTTGGAAACAATGAATCAATTTTCTTCCATTGCAATAAATCAGCTACATGGCGAATTTTTCCATCACACAATCTTTCATCTGCATGCTATCTAGTATTCTTTGTGTCTCTAAAATTAGCAAATAACCACTTGAACCTTGGAATTATTGGTAGGTCCCACATCACCTTGACAGAAACACCCTTGCTAGTTACACCATCGTCCTCATCAACACCATTGTCCTTCTATTTGTAGTGCATCACTCCACACCTTGGGCTAACGTTCAAGTTTTTAAACTGTTTCCTATATAAGATGCATTAATTACGATAAGCATGTATTTTGATATAATCCAAACTCATTGGACACAATATCTTTTTGGCCTCATATGTACGGTTCGACAAAATGTTACCTTCAGGAAGTATTTCTTTCAACAATTCAAGAAATTCAGTGAAACTTTTATCCATCCACCCACCTCTCGCCTTAAGATTAAATAGTCTTAACACTCCTTACAATCTTGTAAAACCTTTACATCCCAGGTACAACGAATCTTCCATGTATTTTCACAAAGTATCTACCATATTATCTTTCTTGAAAGCATCTACTCCAATATCACGAATGATGTCTTCTAGATTATCAATCATACATTCATCATCTTTAAGTGTTTGTGACAAAGGTCTCTTTTTTTACCCTTCACCATGCCATACCCATTTCTTGTAAGTTTGAATAATTTCATCACAACCACAATGATTGAATATAACATCCCTTGTATGTTTTTTCTTATTATAGCATTTCATACAAGGACACCAAAATATCCCATTGTTACCAGGAAGGGTTTTTTTCCTGCGAAATCAAGGAATGGTTTTAATCTATTCTCATACTTGCTACTTAATCTATTGGCTTTTATCCAACTACGATCCATAATCACAGTTTCTGAAAATAAAATAAAAAATAGTACACAAATAAAGCTTCTCAACAACAACAGCAACAACAACAATAAAACAATGCGCGGAGAACAACAGGAACAATTGTAATGGAGAACAACAAGAACATAAGTGTTATTTCATTGGCTAAGCTCCTTGGAGTAGAAGTGTTCCTTCGTTAGGGCTCGAAAAATGAAATAGATGGACACTGAGTTGGAATCAAACATATATAGAAACTTTACCTCAGTTAAATTAAAAAACAAAGGTAGAATAGCCTACGCAAAATATAAAAAGGCGCCTTTTTATTTAATAATAGAGTAAAAATCTAGGGATATTTTATATCGGTTTTGAAAATAACCAAGGTGACGTATCCGACGTAACATATTTAAAACATAATGGCGTATTTTTGGTTCCATATAAAGCCCTAAATAGCAGGAGATAGGGATCAAACCTCAAACCCTGAGCATTTATTTATGTCAGTTTTATTAAAAGCCGAGGTAATGAGATTTTTTTTAAAATAAAACAAAGCACTCTGATCACTTGTAACCGCGGTTTTATTTCATTCGTTGTGAAAGCTTTGTCTTGAAAAGCGTTATTTGTTGTAATACATGCTTCCTATGTTAATTATCTTCTTAGTTTAAATTTTCTCTATCATTATTACCTTTCTATTTTTTTCAATTAATCTATGTGGTTTATATTCTCTCTATCGCCTGTTTCCTTCATCTGCTATTTTGGTATTTTTCTATCCCTCTATCACCTTTTTAATTTCTGACAAAGGGGGAGAAAGTAAAATGATATTTTGATAATGCTTATGCTTAGAACATTAAACTCAAACATATAAAATGTAATTGCTACTGACTATTTTTTTTATGTTTCTATCCGGGAACTCTAAACAAGTTCATCAAGTATTCTAAGAAAGGTTGAAGAATGGAGATCCTGCTGCAAAGGCTGAAAACCTTATGGATGAAATCAACCTTGATTTAATATAGAAGATGTTGTACACTTTGTGAGTATATGTATATTCAAAAAAATGTAACAAACACAATTTAGAAGTTATAAACTTACTGAAAGTAAGGTAATCTTTCTTGATATCATAGTGTTCAGAAGTTGTTAACTTTATAAAAGTATGAAATTCATACTTAAAGCTCAAAAGATGTGCTCTCCTGGAAGGAATACAAGTCAACATTCTGATGCATGCTCCATAAAGATATGCCACTCAAAAGTTATGCTCTGATATATGTGCTTCATTAATGTACGCTCTATTCAGAAGTTGTGAACTGTCTGAATATCTTATACAGTGGAATATATCAGGTCAAACAATGATTCTTGAGAAGTATAATGTTTTGGTTGTGATATTAGAATCTTGGAAGAGAAGCGCTGATAAATGACGTGTGGAATTATTCAATCAGGCTCAAATAAAGATTTTAATTATTCATCAAGTGCTGATAGAAACCAGGTTCTGAGATGAAGACTAGGTGTTCTAGTCAGACTCTGATGAGTTACTGTAGGGAAGTACCACTTCTCTATTCTATGTTCTGAATGCTCAAAATTTATTTTGTGAGTCTTGGTCTCAAGGGGGGACTCTGAACAAGTTTTAATAGAATTATGGGTTTAACAGATCTAGGGGGAGCTGTAAGCTTAACTCTAAATTTGTCGGTTACGGTGATTACCCTGTATAAATTTTTCTATCAAAATACATGGTTTTGTCACCATTAAAAATGGGGAGATTGTAAGAACAAGAAGTGTTTCTACATATGGCCTTGATATTTTTATGATAACTTTACATGTTTTCTTAGAGAACAATTGTATACACTAATGGTTTCGTCTAGTGTGTAGCTGCTGCTATAATGTTCTGACTATGGTACAAGTTATGTGACCTTATCAGGTTCTGAACATACACTATTGGAATAAAAATGTGGTTACGTGTTTCATTAAAGTCAAGGTTCTGAACTTATCTCCTGCAACGTGTCTAAGGAATGTTAGTACAAGAGGTTCTGATCGTGACTTTATGGTTAAGCTTTGGAGGCCTTCTAAAGCTATGCTTCTATTTGTTATGAGTTCTGAAGATTATGAAGACGAGGTTCTACTGAACAAGTTTTGATGATCTGAAGAAAAGCAAGTTCTTACAACCAAGTGCTGAAGAATCTAAAGACAGGGTTCTGTGTGACAAGTTCTGAAGACTCCAATACTTAGGTTCCAAGGCTTAAGAAATATTCTTATACAACAAGCTTCAACATTCAACATTCAAATATCTAAAGCCTTTGAAAATAAGAAGAAAGTTAAAAATGGTTAACATGTGGTGGTGTACAAAAAGGTACTTAAAGTGCATGTGACCTCTACTCTTCTAGAATGGCGCAAAGAGTGTCATTTCATACTTTACTTTGACCACTATCATTATGATCGTTGGAAACATTTAGTTGGATTTACAGATATATTTCTTTACATAACAGATATCTGTTTACAAGATTAATAGAAAAACATTAATTAGAGAAAACGTGGAAAGCTATCATTGAGCAGTGACAGGATACAAAAATATTATTTTATATTGTCTAAACTCTTACACCTTATTCCATCCGTTGGGAAATAAACGTTGGTGCAGGAAAAGTCCTTTCTATTCTCACAACGTCTCTCTCTGCCATTGGCCATCAAGCCTCATCCTGTGAAAGGAAAGCATTGGAGGCTAAAGATGTTAAAGCTGCAATGCTAAACATTTTTGAAGACCACTAAAGAAGAGAGAAAATAAAGAAAGAAGATTTCAACAAGAAGCCATTCAACTATCATCATATGCATCTTGGATGAAACATAAGAAGCAATGAGTTATTGATTGTAGCTTTCTCAAAGAAGAAGAAGTGATAGACATTTTGAGAGAGGGTTCTGGAGAATTGTGAAGTGAGAAAATAAATAGAAACACGAGTATGAGATTAATAAGGAGAGATGACAGAGATTTAGATGTGTATCACACATAAGATTTTCTAAAGACAGATAGACATGTTAGGAGATGTATCACGCATAATATATGAAGTGATAGGAAGAATAAGACACCATAGTTAAAGCTTGGGTCAGAATAGGTACAAGAAGTAATAAAGAGGGATTCTGATATTGGGAACAACAAAAAGATTTTGAAAGAGACGAGATATTTTTGTTTTGTTCAAGGTTTTATTATTAATATTTAGATATTTTTAATTTCTAGAATATTTCTTATTATGATCTGATCAGTGGACGCTTATAGTTAATTAATTTATCTTGGATTACTTTGGCAGTTGTTAGAGTTTTTGTTTAAATTTATGAGAGGATATCTATTTGTTTTTTAATATTTTAGTTTTAAGATAGATTAGTTATTTCTAGGAAAATAATAGATTGACATGATTTGTCATTTATTCATAGAGGAAATACAAACATCATTTAGATAAACAAGACAACACACAAATCACCCAAGAAACCCTCATAATCTACTTTTGATAGACGCAGGATAAGCACAAAATAGACTTCAAGAACCTCACATCTTTCCTCCTCAAGAACATCTTCAGGTCCTTTATGACGAACTGCTTCAACAATTCTCGCCTTAAAGAAGAGAGCAAAGAGGACTCTTCCATAAGGGTAATACTTTTCCGGGGTAATACTTTTCCGGGGTAATACTTTTCCAGGAATTCTCTGCAAAACACAACCTAAGTAATAGCCTCACCTGTGCCTTCCAGTCTTTTCCGAGTAGCAACCCACCAGTCATCATCCTCTCCTGCCAAAATATGCATACCAATACACACTTTTTGTGCATCAGAATAGTCCCTGACTTGAAAGATCCTCTCAATATCCTTGAGCCACTCTTGCGCTCTTTCAGGATCATGCTACCCTTTAAATGTAGGCGGATGGTTCCTCTAGAAAGTTTCCAAAGCACGTGTTCCATCGTTCCCACCATCCTTAGGTTGATTCTACATTGCCTGAGCCAAAGCCTGCAACACATTAGCAAGTGCACCATTGCCTCTTCCAGCCATTGCTCTACTTCGCATCACAACATCAAACAACGGTTAGATAGAAAAACATAGACAGTATTCAACTATCCATGACTCGAAGAGGAATACGAATATAGTTAAATTAAATGTGTATTTGGTCTAACAAACTCCTCTATTCACACTCTTAGACCATGTATTCCTCATAAGAGGATACATAGGCATACGATTAAAATTGTTGCGAGTCCCGCTAACTAAAATTAAAAACCTTTTCCCGCTAACTAAAATTAAAACCCTTTTACCGCTAACTAAAATTAAAACCCTTTTCCCACTAATTAAAATTCAAACCCTTTTACCTAATAAAATAATAAAAACCCTATTTCCTAAACATCATGCTTTTAAACCTAGTATCCTTGTGAACAAGGTAGATAAGGGGTTCCTAAAACCTTCCCCTCGTCTAGAACCGAGTCCAAACCTAGAATCTCTGAATTTCTTTAGGGTTATTCCTTTATACTCCCTTCCTTTAGGATAAAAATTAAGGGTGACGACTCTAATTTAAAAACCAGTTGCAACACTCAACAGCCTGGCCGGACAGACCGACCAGGCTCTGATACCAATTGTAACACCCTAATTCCCTGTTGGTAAATATTTAAAAATAAGTGTAAATTAATTTCTCAAATACAACATCAATAATTAAGATGTCACATCTTCATACATATACATGCTCATTAAATAAGATATGCAACACAAACCACATATAAAAAGGTCTTAAACTTCATTGTATTCATTCGCAATGAAAAAACATCAAAAAAATCATTCTCAATAACCTAACAATAGTTGTGGTTATCATCTTGCAAAATTCAGCATAGTCATAAGTAAAACTCAAAACAATGGAGTAACATAAGTTCACTCCAACAAATAAAACAATCCCACGACCCCCAAGTGTTACGCATCAGAACAGACACCGACTCAATCTACACAACTGAGGTACTCATCATCTAATCTCTCCCTCAAGCTACTTTGAATCATCTGCATGTTACCCATGTAGAGGTGACATTCAAACCGAAAGGGTGAGATATCAACAATATAAGGGGAAACAAAATAATGAGTAGATAATAATTCAGATACACATCATTATACATATTTACCTCACACCATTTTATCAGTCATCATACTACAAAACACATTAATAATATCAAATTCATAACAACACAACATTCGTTATAACAAAAATTAAAATCCAAACAGTCAACTATTAACAACCATGCAATGTAGTGAAACTGACATTGACTCAATGCACGTGGTACCAATAGGGAAAAAAACTCAACTTAATAAATGCCAACTTGGGGCGACAACACCAATACAAACTATCTTTCACCAATACAGGCCATCTTTCACCAATACAAGCCATCTTTCTCCAATACAGGCCATCTTTAATGAATGCATGCGACATTGATATGCAACAACCTAATTTTACATTGATTACTCTTAATTATAAATGTTACGCCAATATAGGCCATCATCATAATCATCATCATAATCACGCATATCATGTCACACAATTAAAATATTTGTACCGCAACGTTCTACTTATACGCAACATGAGTTATAGCATGTATCTCAGAAAAAATACTTACAGATAGGTACCAATGTTGGTGAAATAATTAGCTGTTGATTTATGATTTGTTTTTAAAAGATAGGAAATAATTTTAGCTTTCCAACAGTCCAAACGATGCATTAAATGGAAACCTAAGGCGAAAGTTATTGAGTTTTAAAATTTTCTAAAAATTCTGACAGCTACTGTGGTAACCGGTTACCAGTTATGGTAATCGGTTACTTCAAGTCAGAAACTCTATTTTTACAAAATTCCTCGTGGTAACCAATTACCCACTTATGGTAACTGGTTACCGCAAAGTCAGTAGCCTCTATTTTCAAACTTTTTATATGGTAACCGGTTACCATAACTGGGTAACTGTTTACCCTGCGATAGCAGAGAAAAATACTGCAAGTTTTCTAGTTACGATTTCTCTCATTCCAACACCAAAAATTCTCATTTTTTCCATTAAAATTTATCTTTTAAGTAGCTAATTACTCACCAACATTTATCTATCAATTCTAACCAATTCATATCATCCAATTTCACCAAAAAAACAACAAAAGGATCAAAAACCCGTTAATGGGAAAAAACCCAAAACAACCAAATAAGGAGAAATCAAGAGTATACAACCATGGGACTTAAATCCTACCATACCACATCATTAGGAAACCTATTATAGAGTTATAATCTCCCATTACCTTATATCGGTGATGATTTTTGAATCCTACTGTGAATCTTCTAGCCCTAGCCTCCTAGTGCTCTTTCTCCTCTTCTCTCTTCTACGCTTCTTTTCTGTTACTACAATCTAAATCTATTTCTCTTCTTCTTACTCTAATATATTCTAAATGATTTTATAACACTTTTAACTTAATTAATCATTTAATTATTATTATAAACTAATAATAGTAATCCTAATATTATAATAAAATAATACTAGTAACCTATATTATACTACACACCCCTGTATTTCTACACATTTAACCATACACCCCCATAACATATACTCCCATTATTCTAATGTATGTAGTCCTCAACAAAGGCATCTCACCACATCATAAAATCCACCAATTCATGTAAATAAACCACATCATCTTATTATTTAATTAAAAATAATTTTAAATAAATCGGGGTGTTACACCAAGTATTCTCAGACAGGTTAAAGAATGAACATCCTCATGCAAAGGCTGGAAATCTTAGGGATGAAATCAACTCTGGTTTTATACAAAATATGTTGTACCCTTTGTGAATATATGTATATTTAAACAGATGTATCAAACACAATTCGGAAGTTATAAACTTATTAAAAGTAAGGTAATCTTGCTTGATATTATAGTGTTCATAAGTTGTTAACTTTTTGAAAGTATGAAATTCAGACTTAAAGCTCAGAAGATGTACTATCCTGAAAGGAAGACAGGTCAACATTCTGATGCATGCTCTCATAAAGATATGCCACTCAGAAGTTGTACTCTGGTACATATGCTTCATCAATGTACGCTTTATTCAGAAGTTGTGAATTGTCTGAATATCTGATACAGTGGAATATATTAGATCAAGCGTTGATGCTTGAGAAGTGTATTGTTTTGATTGTGATATTAGAATCATGGAACAGAAGCGCTGATAAATTATGTGTGGCATTATTCAATCAAGCTCAAATCAAGATTTTGATTCTTCATCAAGTGTTGATAGAAACCAGGTTCTGAGATGAACATCGGGTGTTCTAGTCAGACTCTGATGAGTTATTGTAGGGAAGTGCTACTTCTCTATTCTATGTTCTGAATGCTCAAAATTTATTTTGTGAGTCTTGGGTTCTGGGGGAGACTCTGAACAAGCTTAAATAGAATTTTGGGTTTAACAAATTCAGGGGGAGCTGTAAGCTTAACCCTAAATTTATCGTTTATGGTGATTACCCTGTATAAATTGCTATATCAAAATACATGGTTTTGTCATCATAAAAAAGGGGGGGATTGTAAGAACAAGAAGATTTTTTACATCTGGCCTTGAGATTTTGATGATAACCTTACATGTTTTCTTAGAGAACCATTATATACATTAATGGTTTCGTCTAGTGTGTAGCTGCTGCTATAATGTTCTGACTCTTGTACAAGGGATGTGACAGCATCAGGTTCTGAGCATACACTACTAGAAGAAAACATGCGGTTATGTGTTTCGTTTAGGTCAAGGTTCTGAACTTATCTTCTGCAATGTCTCTAAGGAACGTTAGTATAAGAGGTTCTGATAGTGACTTTGTGGTTAATATTTGGAGGCCTTCTAAAGCTTTGCTTCTATTTGTTACAAGTTCTAATTATTATGAATACGAGGTTCTACTGATTATGTTCTGATGATCTGAAGAAAAGCAAGTTCTTACAACCAAGTTCAAAAGGGTTAACGTGTAGTGGTGTACAAAAAGGTACATAAAGTGTATGTGACCTCTATTATTCTAGAGTGGCGCAAGGAAAATCCTTTCATACTTTACTATGACCACTATCATTATGACTGTTGGAAACAAACAGCTGGATTTACAGCTATCTTTCTTTACTTAACGGATCTGTGTTTACAAGATTAATAGAAAAACATTCTTCATAGAAAAGGTACAAGACTATCATTAAATAGTGACACGATACAAAATTATTATTTTATATTGTCTAAACTCTTACACCTTATTCTATCTGTTGGGATCTAACCGTTGGTACAGGAAAAGTCCTTTTTATCCTCACATTAACTCTCTCTACCAAAGGCTATAAATGAAGATTCAAGATTCAAAGAAACATTGTCATTTGCCATTAGCCATCAAGCTTCATCCTGTGAAAGGAAAACAGTGGATTATGAAGATATTAAAGTTTTAATGCTACATATTCTGAAGACCTCTAAAGAAAAGAGAAAAGAAAGAAAGAATATTTCAACAAGATGACATTCAACTATCACCATATGCATCTTGGATGGAAGATAAGAAGCAAGGAGATGTTTCTCATAGCTTACTCAAAGAAGAAGAAGAAGAAGACTATAACGTGTTATTCAACTTAAACTCATATACATCTTGGTAGATCTCAGAAGAAGCAAGGAGTTTTTACTCGTAGTTTGCTCAAGAAGAAGATGAAGAAGAACACTACAAGATGTTACTCAAATTCTAATCATATACATCTTTGTAGAAAATTGTAATGAACATTAGAGTTGTTACTCGTATAGTGTTTATGTTCATATCTCTTCATGTTAATTGTTTTAACACTTGAGTTATTTCTCGGAAACGGGTTAGATAATATGTGCTTAAAACACTTGTGTAATCTTCTTAGAAGAAGCATTTATATAAACACAAGATCACCATCAACTGTTGTTGATTGATTCGTTGGGAGGCATGGTGAAATTTGGATCTGAAGAAGATAATGGTTGCGATCATTATAGGAAATCCTAATAGGAGATCTTGTGGGATCAGATTCTCTTGGGTCAATGGTAGTCATATCACAAAGGGGACCGAGTGAAGGTCGGACTCTTGTGAGATCACTGATGGATATCATTGAAAGGAAATCCTGGTAGGAGATCTTGAGGGCTCGAATTCTATTGGGTCAATGAACGTTATATCTGGTTGGATCACTGGACGTGTCATTGTGTGTTAGTCACCGACAGTTGCCCGTGCAAGTGTAATCAGTTTGGTTATAGTGGATGAAGTCCTTGGATAAGGAAAAATCATCCTTGCGGGGGTGTATAGGAGTAGGCTAGTTAACATCGAACCTGGATAAAATACTTGTGTCCTTTTCTCTTCATTATCCTTATAGCTATTATCATCTGAGTTCTTAGATTTTCTAAAGGGGAATGTTTTCTATGAACACAATTTAAACCCCATCTTTCCTGTGTTTTCTCTACCTTCACATTATGCCTTGATTTATGACCATATCCATCATTAAAGCCATGAGAAATGGAATATAGAACGACAAAGATCAGGACGAGAGTTCACATCATACGATACATGCATAGTTACTAAGAAGATTGTAAGTATATTATTTTGTAAATAATATTAATTGTAGCTCATTCACTTTGATATATTGAACTTTAATTTGTGTTGTTGAAATCATTAGGTTAAAAATAAAATTAAGGTGCCTTTGTGCCACAAAAACACCATGACCTATTAATATACTTAATTAGATTAAATGAGCATGGTGGGTGTTTCTATGATATCAGACAAGGCGTCAACCTAAGACATTACTTCAGATCATCTTAAAGGAGTGTAGAATCATGTGAGAAAATTTTGGAATAGCTGGTTTATCAATGGATTGAAGAAATATTAGAAAGTGATCATGTGATTATTATTGAGATTGTAATTACTTTTGTTGAAGCAGTATGTTACTAGACAGAAGGAAGGTTGTGTCTAAATATCTTAGTCGAGTTGTATTGTCAGTAGAAGTGTTGAAGGAGTTGCCTTGACATAGGATTTCGACATATGTCTAAAATAGGTATTTTGGGCTTTTATAGTTTTGGGCTTTAGCTTAGGGAGAAAGCTAGCTCAATTAAAAATAGAGGGAGTAACCCCTATTTTTAAAAAACTTGTATTCACAATTTTTTTCAATTGCAAGTGAATAAGATTTTCCACAGTTTATGGGTTGAGAGTTACTCAGCAGAAAATCTTCTTCTTCCTTATTTTGTTAAACCCTTTCTTCCTCAATCTTTATTGTTATTTTGTATTGACAACAATATCATTCATCGAGGTTGATTAAAATTCTCCATAATTTTTGGTGGATTTCCAACATCTGGTACCAGAGCTTCGATTGAGCGATTCAAGGGAAGAATATCACGATGGAAATGAATCATCTAAATGGGAATTTTCCAACAAGTCTTATAATTATGAAAGTTGATAACTATGAGAATTGGTGTAAGCTGATGAACGTTGTATTTTGGTGTTAAGATCTTTGGGATCTTATGAAATAAGGATTAGAATCGCTTGTAGAAGAAGCAACGGATAAAGAAGAGGCATCACACAAAGAATTGAAGAAGAATAATTATAAAGCTCTCTTTATAATTCACCAATATCTGAGTCCAGAAAATTTCGAAAAGGTTAGTGATGTAGAATCTGGGAAAGAAGCTTGGGAAATTTCTGGAAAAGTTTGTTGGAGGTGTAGAAAGGTGAAAGAAATGATGTTACAAACTCATAAAAAAATGCATTAATTGCTTCAAATGGAAGAAAGTGAAAGCATAACTAATTTCTTCACTAGGATTACAAAACTAGTGATTCAAATTAAGGTATATAGAGAAGCGTTGATGACAACATTAGTTTTCGCAGAGATCTTGAGGCCTTTGGCTCCAAAGTTAGACCATGTGGTGGTATTCATAGAAGAGTCAAAGAATTTGTCGAGATTGACAAAAGAAGAGCTTCAAGGGACGCTTGAATCTCATGTAAAAAGAATGTCTGAAAGAGGTGAAGGAAACTCGAAGAGTTATGTGGCTTTGCATGCACAATTAGAAAGAGAAAAGAAAGGGGAAAAAATGGTTCGACAACAAAGATGGATGAGGCTACAAAAATTAGACTGGTAGAGGAGACCATCATGAAGGAATTGTGTCGAATCAGAGAAGACCCCCATACCAAGGAAATCAAAGAGGTGGTTCATGAGGTAAAGGAAGAGGTGGTGGTTTAAAACTTGAAAAGAGTCACATTCAGTGTTTCAATTGTCAGAAGTATGGTCATTATTCTAGTGATTGTCTAGAAAAATGAAAGAATCAAGAAAGTGATGCAAAGTTTGCAAAATATTAAGAAGAAGAGATGATGCTTATGGTCACAACAAGAGATGAAGAGAGAATCCAGAACCAATGGTACTTGGACTCAGGATGCTCATCACACATGTTTGGAAGGAAAGATTGTTTTTTCAACATAAAGCCATCTTTAAAGAACATGGTGAAATTCACAAATGACAATACTCTAGTAGATGAAGGTATTAAAGACGTTTCAATTATGAGGAAATATGGAAAGAGGTTAGTAATTTCCAATGTGTTGTACATACCAGGCATGTAGATCAGTTTTCCAAAAAGAGGGTAGTTAGTCAAAAAGAATTTTAAAGTGTTGATCAAAGATAAGATGATGAGATTCATCGATGCAAATGGAAGGCTAATCTTAAAGGCTCTCATGTCTTAGAGAGAAAAAGTTCCTTGCAACTGCAGCTAGCAGAGCTAAGTGAATATGGCATTATCTACTAGGCCATCTCAACTCCAAAGACATCAAAGATTTGAAAAGGAGAAATATGGTTACGGGGTTGTCATAAATAGACATTCCAAACGAGGTATGTGAGGAATAAGTTCAAGAGAAGCAACACAAGAATAACTTCAGCAAGGATGCGGGAAGCAAGTCGAAGGCTATTCTTGAAATCATATACTCTGATGTATGTGGTCATATCCAGTTGGATTCGACTGGATGCAACAAATACTTTGTTACATTCATAGATGATTTCAGTAGAAAATTATGGACTTACCTGATCAAGAAGAAAAGTGAAGTGATCGAGGTATTTG
Organism: Vicia faba; assembly: GCA_948472305.1. Classification (NCBI taxonomy): domain Eukaryota; kingdom Viridiplantae; phylum Streptophyta; class Magnoliopsida; order Fabales; family Fabaceae; genus Vicia; species Vicia faba. The sequence continues at coordinate 917,755,061 of OX451741.1, read as the reverse complement.
CCGAGTTTAAGTCTATGGTCGAAAGACAAAGTTACTAAAAGCTCAATATTTTGAGGACTGGTAGTGGTGGAGAATATGTGTCAAAATACTTCAACATGTTATGTGAGAAATAGAGAATTATGCATGAGGTGGTTCCACCCTAAACTCTACAATACAATGGAACTGCAAAAAGGAAGAATCGAACCATCATGAATATGGTGAGAAGTATGTTGAAAGTCAAGCATTTATCTAATAATTTTTGGGTGAAGTTGTGTCAACTGCAACATAAATCCTGAGCGGATGCCCGACGAAGAAGCTAGAAGGAATTAAGCCTGAAGAATTTTGGTCTGGTGTAAACCCTGGCTTTAATCATATGAAAGTGTTTGGATCAATAGAACATAGACATGTGCCAGATCAATTGAGAATAAAACTTGATGACAAGTCGAGTCAGATGATTCTAGTAGAATATCATTCGATAGGAGGTTACAAGTTGTTCGACCTAGTGAACAAGCAGAATGTGATCAGCAGGGATATGATCATAGATGAGCTTAAGGAATGGGATTGGACTGAAAATTTAAACAACAATTCAATGAGAATTTTTTGTGAAGAACCAGCCACTGAAGTTCAAAGAGAAGAATTTTGATAGCAAGAAGTGAGAAGTGATGCAGGACATAGCAGACCTTAGAGAACTAGGAACATGCTTGCAAGGTTGCAAGAATGTGTGATTACATAAAATGATGTGGTTGACAATGAAGGTAAGTTGGTACGCTATGCTTTCTATGTAGATATCTAACCTATCAATACAACAGGGGCATTGAAATATTTGAAGTGGGTGAAAGCTATGAATGAAGAACTGAAGTCCATCGAAGTTAACAACACTTACTCACTTGTCGAATTGCCTCAAGGCAAGAAGTAAATTGATGTAAAGTGGGTATACAAGGTGAAGTTAAATCCCAAAGAGGAAGTAACTCGACAAAAGGCAAGACTTGTGGCGAAAGGATTTCTTCAGATAGAAGGAATCGACTTCGATGATGTTTTTGCACTTGTCGCTAGAATCAAAAAAATCTGGTTGGTTGTTGGTCTAACAAAAATGATTAGTTGGCACATATGTCAGATGGACATGAAATATGCATTTCTGAATGGACCCTTAAACAAAGAAATTTATGTTGCACAACCAGTTAGGTTTTATGAAACATGGTGAAGAGAGAAAGGTATACAAGTTACATAAAGCCATGTATAGACTTAAACAAGTTCCAAGAGCTTGGAATAAGAAGATAGACAGTTTCCTAAGAGAGAAGGAATTTGCGACATGAACAAATGAGCATGGAGTATATTTAAGAAGAAGCAAGAGTGAAATTCTTATACTATGTCTCTATGTCAATGACTTGTTGATAACAAGTAGCTATAATAAGGAGATCGAAAACTTCAAAGGTGGTCTCAATAAGGAATTTGAAATGTATGATCTGAGAGACATTTAATATTTCCTTAGCATCTAATTCTACAATAGTAGTAGAGGATTGATGGCGCATCCAAGAAGATATGGAAGAAAAATTCTCAAGTGATTTGAGATGGAAGAGTACAACTCGACTTCGAAGAAGTATGTTGCTAAACAAAAGGAAGGTTGTGTATAAATAGCTTAGTCGAGTTATATTTTCAGTCGAAGTGTCGAAGGAGTTGCCTCGACATAGGATTTCGACTTAGGTCTAAAATAGATATTTTGGGATTTTATAGTTTTGGGCTTTAGCTTAGGGAGAAATTTAGCTCAATTATAAATAGAAGGAGTAACTCTAATTTTACAACAACTTGTATTCACAAAATTTGCACGTTGCAAGTGAGTAGGATTTTCCATAGTTTGTGGGCTGAGAGTTACTCTGCAGAAAATTCTCTTATTCCTTATTTTGTCAAACCCTTATTTTCTTTCTTAATCAATTTTCATTGTTATTGTGTATTGACAACAATCTTGTTCATCAATATTGATTGAAATTATCCATAAGTTTTTATGGATTTCCAATAATTATATGGAAGAGTGTGACTCGGGAGGTGATTGAGGTAAGTATAAGTTTGGTTTTAGAGCTTCCATTTTTGTTTTTCTATTTAAAAATGTGTTGTTTATGGTCTTAAGATTATGTGTTGCGTTGATGTTATTTTTATGATGCAAAGATTAACATTAATGAGTTTACTCGTCCAACAAAATTCAAATCCATTAGAATAAGACCCTAGTTCCTCAATCAGATCCAATGCATAGATTTTACAACATTGTCATAGATATGGAAGATGCTATCAAAATACAACAAGAGCATGATTTAGAGCATTTCTAAGTTTTTTATTTAAAAGAGGTGTATTAGGGATCTTGTGCGGGGTACTAATTGGGTGAACATACATATACTATAATTTTGGTGCATGTAAGTACGTCTTATAGGGTAATATGAATTTTAATGATTGTTCTTAATTAAATTTAATGTCAATATTCAATTCAATATTTGAATTTTTATTTTTACATTTAAGTACATGTATTGTCTTTTTATATAAACAAATAAATCAAACATGTATAAATTCTTGGACCCTTACAATATTCAATATTCAGAGAATCAATCAAGGGACATCATAACTTAAATACAAAATCAGTTAGTCCAATTGTATAAATTTTGTTACCTAGCACTATTTATCTATTCGTAAGTAAATATGAATTTGTGTTTTCTCTTATATAGCATTAAACTTTGCACCTGTTATTAATTATTATGGTGTTCATGCAGTGGTCATTGGAAATTAATAATTATTTGTCCTAAGGAGAATAACTTTTTTATGCTATGTTCATTAGAAAAATAACTTGATTCAAGGATAAAAGAATATAACTGATGTGTAAATGTTACTATTTGTAATACTAAAATGCTCACATTACTTTTGAATATTTTTTAGTAATATTTAATTTTTTCATCATGTAGAGTTATGTAGGGATACATATGTGTTATGGTTTTCACTATGCTAAAGAAGGGATTTGGCAGCGCCTTTTTTTGGAATAGACAACACTTTAAAGTGCTGCCTATACTAGCACCGCTGTAGGTAAAGCCATCGCTTTCTTTTAATCTTTTAATGTAAAAATGCTGCTATATGTCCCCTTTAGCCAGCGTTTCATTCCAATAGCACTCTCTATTAGCTCATTTAGGAAGCGCTTTTTGCTTGAAAAACGCTTTCTATTGTCCCCCTTTAAACAACATTTTTTAGTTCTATTTTAGGTCACCTTTGGGCAGTGCTTTCTTTCAAAAGTGCCTTCTATTTACCCCTTTAGGCGGCGCTTTTTGGTTGAAAAGCGCTTTCTATTATCCCCCTTTAGACAAGCTTTCTAATGTATATTTTAGTTCTATTTTAGGTAGCGCTTTCTATTCTCCACTATAGGCAGCGCTTTTTCAAAGCACTTTATATTTTCCACTTTTAGCAGTGCTTTATTTAAAGAAAGCATTGTCTAATGTCTCATTTAAGAAGCTTTTTTTGTTAAAAGCATTTTCTTGTGCACGGATTTTTTAATAAAATGACAGCATATATAAATAGCATGTTTTTAGAACAAACTACGCAACATATTACTAATATACACACAACAAATAGTATTTGATATATATTCCAAATTTAGCATATTAAGAATATATATATATATATATATATATATATATATATATATATATATATATATATATATATATATATATATATATATATATATATATATATATATATATATATATATACACCAACGCTAGGTAAAAGATAATGAACTTGTCTTCTGCATATATCTACATTTTTTTGTAACTTATTATTTCTATCTTCTTCACCTATCTAAAACAAAACAAACAAATTAAAAGGCATCAGAACCATAAACATTATAATAATTATAACCATAAACATAAACATTATAACCTTATAATTCAACACATAAATATAACAATTATAACCATAAACATAAACAAATAGAAACATAAAAATATAATTTTATAACCATTATAATTCAAAACATAAACATTATAACAATTATAATTCAACACATAAACCTTATAACAATTATATTTCAACACAATGTCGTACACCAAAGAAAATCATATTTGTATCAAAATTTGTAAAAGTTATATACCATTACAAACTCCATCAACCCTTAATTCACAATAACTTCTAGAACTATTTCAATCCAATATAGAACATCACAATAACAAAAATCTCTAAGGACCATAAACTTCACACAAATGAAAGAATGACAATACCTTATAAAATTCTCAACTCAAGAATGTATTGACACCAATCCTCCTTAATTTCTTCTAGTTGATCTTCCGAGTAATTAGCACACTTGAATTCATCAAAGTACAATATAATATAACATAATATGATTTAGTTACCACTAATTAATTAGATGAATTATCTGTTAAATGTTAAAATAAATCTTAACTTATAAATCCATATCATGTTTGGAATCTCTATTTGATCCAAAAGAATAATTTCTTTCATAAACCTCAATATTAAATAACCGCAATCTATACCATTACACTGACGAGGACAATGCATATAGAAAAAAATGTGAATATATATTAGGATATATAGTTTAACTAGTTTTATCAAGTAGCATCACTATTATAATCAAAATTGTGAAAATATACCTACACTTTGATTCATGTAATGTTGTTTGTTTTACTCTTTGGTACTCGAGTTGCTCTTTGTGTTCAAAATATTTGTATAACTCTAATAAAATATAAACGAATATTTAGAACAATCTCATATAAATAAATAAATATACACACGAATATTTAGACAATCCCACTTATGTATCAACCATCATCTTCATATCTGGGTATTTTGTTTGATCACCATCTAGCGAATACAAATAATATATTATTTCTCTTATATGATTAATCACAACCAATAACCAGTGTCCACTGTAAAATTAAACAAAAGTCAGATGAAAATTTTCTACACAACGTCAAAAAACAAAAAATTATAATAAATGAAATTAGAATGAAAATCTAACCCATGACCAGTATTTTACGGTAAAAGAAACAACTTTTATGTATCTTTGTTGGCTATAAATGCACCGACTAAGTACTCTTTGACTGTATTTGGATTTTTTATTATTTCTCGTGCGTTGATACTGTGGGGAGATAAGAAAAAGAATCTACCAATTGACATGGGCATATCAATTTGTCATACAAGAACCTTAAACAAAAACATAATTAACATTAGACTATTCATTGAAATTAGTAAATAATTTGTTCAATTAATTAAATAAACTTTATCGGAGTACCTGATGTATGTATTGATAACACCCATGCCTAATTGAGCATGATCAAAAATCTTATCCATTTCCTCTTTAGCAATTGTTTCGGAATAATCAAAACCAAAAATACCTTCCTCCATAGGTATATCACGAGCAGCACCATCCATCAAATATGTTGTTATTATAAATGTTTGAAGCCATGACCTAAATACAGACATAGATGTTTTTTTAGGCTCGATCTTTGCAAGATCCTTTTTTCTTTTGGACATGTTGCTAAATGTTGGCTTCTTATTCCTGCTGACTTGTTGCAACTCTGGAGAATGAATCTAAATGCCATATAATTAGTTAGGAAATGAATTAGATCATGAAGCTTTTTATTTTGGATGATAGAATTAACATTCTCTATGCATATATATATCAATGTACCTCTTTTTTTTATGCAACTGACTTGTTGTGCCTTGTAATTCCCTTATCTTTTGATTTGGATTTTGTAGGAGTTTAACATTACCATGTAAATAAAATATACATAAATGTAAGAATAACTAACATGGCTCGTAAAACATTTGAATACTCAAAGGTTTGTAATGGTTTTCAACATACCTCATCATCTATACAAATGTGGTTTGACGACCATGCAACATACGATCCTATTACGTCTCTGACCAATGTTGCATCTAAAATATTGTTTGTTATAGGTAATAGCGCATCCCCGTCTAAATTAATATCAGTTGATACTTTCAAAAATCCAGCAGGGAGCGGTTTATGATGAAGTACATCTCCCAAAGTGTTATGCACTTTTCCCTTGTTAACCATGCGATAAGTCGGTGATGATAAATAAAGCTGACAAGGTGAAATGCCCTAAACAAATAATAAATATGTAATTATTAATGTGTATATATGTCAATTAATAAATTGTTCTAATTTAATTTCATAATAATATATATAATTACCTCGGGAATTTTCTATTGAAAATTACAAAGGATACTATCTTTGTCGCTTTTATCTTTAAATCCTGAACCTCGCCCTTCTGACATATATCTTTCTTTATCCTTTTCAAAGTCACGAACTTGAGCTTTTAATTTTTCTAACTCTTCAATAACTTGTTTATTTCTAAGAATTTTACTCTTTGGTTGCTTACCCAAGGATGTTTGAGTGATCCCAAATCCCTTATCCCTCATACAACCGGAATACTCACGAACTTTTAATACTCGACTTAGTAAGTGTTGGTTTTTGAGTGCGTCTAAGACGGGGGCTTAATAAAGTTGATTGCATATTTTTATTCTTTTATATGATGATGTTCTTATTTTCTTGTTTGTGTATGAATATGAAATATGTAAATATAGAAAATAAAAAATACAAGAGATTTATATTGGTTCCCCTCACACTTCGAGAGTACTCCAGACCCATTACCAACATGTAAGAGATTTCACTATAGTTAGAATTATTGTACAGCCTATCCACATCTAAATGTGATGCTTATTATCTAACCTATAGGGATATCAAAGGCTTTAACTATCCTTTAAGATCCAACCAAGTACATGAAGAATAATCCTCTTCAATGTACACATGTGTTTTTAACAATCCTTAAAAAAATGTAACCAATACAAAGTAGAAAGATAATAATCCTCCCTTAATACTCTCTTGCTTCCAATAATCTTGGACAGCAAGGTTATACCATAATAACTTTGGAAAAATGATTAGAAACAAATTCTTAAAGTAGATATGAAAGTTGATAATCAATGTCAATACAAAGTATTGATCTCTTCTCTTTCAAGACAAAAATTCAATGAATATATTACATAAGTGCTCAATGTATATGATGAAACTATTGTAATGATATATTTGAAAGAGTAAAAGTTTCATGCAAAATATTAATCCATGCTCTTGTTTGAAAATGAGAAACAAAATGTTGAATTGTATGTTGTGATTATTGTTTTTTTTTAATATTTCTACTTCAAAAATATTTGAATTATATACATGTGTTGCACCCTTTAAAAAGATTCTAAATGAATGTAGAAGTGCAATAGTTCATGTACAAATGCAAAAAAAACAGCATTCAAAACAGTCTTGTTTTTCAAATTCGTTTAAGCGGTAACCAGTTACCAGAATGCAGTAATCGGTTACCCATGCAGGTAACATTATAATTTTTGAAATGTTGAAGCCTGTAACTGGTTACCAGAAACCTATAAGCGGTTACCACTGTATGAAAAAGTGAAATAACATTTTGAATGGCTTGGAAATGCAATGATAGGGATATTAAAATCCATGAAACATGTATGCATAATGTTAGGCATATTTTGAGCACTATAGTAACATACTATATTGAATTGGAGTCTTGTACCATAATTAAGATCAAATACCAAAGTCTTCTTCAAGAGTAACTTAAAATGCAAGCCAAAAGTCCATTTTGAGTAGATATTCTTTCTTCTTCTTTTTTATAATGTCTTTTGCCTTGATCATGACGTTTGTAATCATCAAAACATAAACTTGATGAAACATGACTTTACATTCTCCCCATTTTTGATGATGACAAACACTTGTTATGTGAAACGCTTTGGATTGCTTGAAAATGCAATATGCTACCCCTATTAATGATAACTTCTCCTTGATCAATGCTTCTCCTTGATCAATAGAGTATGTTGACAATTTCTCCAAGAGATAGAGACATAGCATACACATATATCTCCCCCCCCCTTTATCATTATCAAAAAGGAAGGGAAAAAGAAAATAAAATATATCAAAATAAAATAGAAGAATAGCATGATATTATTTGACTTATCCTTTAGAAGATTTTGTCTTTATCCTTCATTATGAAGTACTTATTCATTGGATATGAAAGTTAGTGCTTGTCTTTTCCTTGCCAATAATCTATCATTTGATGTTGTCCTCATATGTGACACATCTCTTGGCCTATTAGATTTAAAAATTTGCTTATACCTCCCATCATATGCTTGGACAAACCACTTATTAATATATCAAAGATTTTTAAGTGGTCTTCAAGTAAACCTACAAAACAAGTTAAGTTTTTCTAGGTACCCAAAGTGATTTGGGTCCTTCATGGTTAGTTCCTTTCTTGACCCACACATAATGTTCACTAGAATCATTAGAATTTCTTGCATGACAAGCATTATGTGTGTGACCAAAAATACCACAATATAAACAAGTAGGAAGAAAGTTGCTTGTAACATAATTTTTCTTTTTAGCAACTATTTTCTTAGGATAATTTTTTTTAACTTTTTTCTTCCTCTTCACCATCAGAATAATGTAATGCCATAAAAGCAAGATTTGCATATTTGCTGTTTTCCGAATCGGATGAAGAACTTATATCACTTTCTTCAATGTAAACCTTGTTGGATTTTGAGAATTTTCTTCCCTTGTAAGCATTTTTCTTGGAAACCATTGGGTACTCCATCTTTATGCGAATTTTCCAAAAGTCAAATTATTCACCACAAAATAATGGAGGCTCATTATTACTACCACCATCTTTGAAATTTGGTTGTACGGAAGCCATTCTGGATTGAATAGGAACAAGTTACCTTAACTTGCTCTGATTCCAAATGCATGTTTTTTAATTGCGCCTAAGACGATGCTGAATAAAGTGGATTGTAAATTTTTTATTCTTTTATGTGATGATGTTCTTATTTTCTTGTTTTTGTATGAATATGAAAGTGGTAAATACAGAAAATAAAGAACAAAAGAGATTTATATTGGTTCCCATCACACTTCGAGAGTACTTTATTCCCCTTACCAATATGTAAGAGATTTCACTATAGTTAGAATTATTGTACAACCTATCCACATCCAAATGTGATCCTTACTATCTAACTTATAGAGAGATCAAAGACTCTAATTATCCTTTAAGATCCAACCAAGTACATGAAGAACAATCCTCTTCAATGTACACACTTGTTTTCAACAACCCAAAAAATAATTTAACCAATACAAAGTAGAAAGAGAATAATTCTCCCTTAATACTCTCTTGCTTCCAACAATTCTAGACAGCAAGGTTATACCATAATCACTTTGGAAAAATGATTAGAAACAAATTCTTTAAGTAGATATGAAAGTTGATAATCAATGTCAATACAAAGTATTGATATCTTCTCTTTCAAGACAAAAATTCAATGAATATATTACACAAGTGCTCAATGCATATGATGAAACTTTTTTAATGATGTATTTGAAAATGTAAGAGTAAAAGTTTCATGCAAAATATTAATCTATGCACTTGTTTAAAAAAGAGAAACAAAATGTTGAATTGTATGTGTGATTATTGTTTTTTTTTTTGTTTCTACTTCAGAAATATTTGAATTATATACATATATTGCACCCTTTCAAAAGGTTATAAATGAATGTAGAAGTGCAATGGTTCATGGACAAATGCAACAAACAAACAACATTCAAAACAATCTTTTTTTCAAATCCGTTTCAGCCGTAACCGGTTACCAGAATGCAGTAATCGGTTACCCATGCAGGTAACATTATAATTTTTTAAATGCTGAAGCTTGTAATCGGTTACCAGAAACCTGTAACCGGTTACCATTGTATGAAAAAGTGAAATAACCGTTTTAGTGGCTTGGAAATGAAATGCTAGTGATATTAAAATCCATGAAACATGTATGCATAATGTTAGACATATTTTGAGCACTATAGTAACATACTATAGTGAATTGGAGTCTTGTATCATAATGAAGATCAAATACCAAAGTATTCTTTAGGAGTAACTTAGCATGCAAGCAAAAAGTCTATTTTGAGTAGATACTTTTTCTTATTCTTTTTTATAATTCCTTTTGCCTTGATCATGATATTTGTAATCATCAAAACATAAACTTGATGAAGTATGACTTTACAGTAAGCTCATGCAATCATGGTCTTCAGCTAGAAATAAAGATTGAGGTAGACTGTCATAAATTTCATATGCATATCAAAAAAGATTAGCGGTGATTAAAAAGAATAAATATTATATGTTAATAAACTTTTGATTTAATTAAAGAAATAATGTTAGACTTACACATTGCTCAAAAACTTGTTGAAAATTTTCCTTAACAACTCCATCCTTACCCACACGAGTAGTCTTCCACAAAACATGTGTCGGAAGAGATGTTTCTCCATTTTTCTCCTCTTCTAAGTACACATTAAGACAAATAATAAGATAGTTAATAACACATTATGAACAAGTATATCATAGCATTTATATATACTTATTATTCTTTGTTATAAGAATGCATATCCCGTACGCCCTTTTTTGTATGGATACATCGGACTTGATGCTCGTTGGCAATTTACGTCACTCACATTCTGGAATTTTGGGGTTCTTTGTTTGGCTTTAAAAGTTTCTCATTTTTCTAGTGAAATTAAGTTTGCATATTGTGATACGGTGGGAGAACTGACTTGATGTTTTGCGTTTTGATCGCATTTATGCGGATAGCAAGAGTCGCCACCTACTTTTCTTTAATCCAAAAGGAAAGGTAAAAAAAGCACAGGAAAGACCTTTTGAGATTATTTCTTGGGTTCGGGGGGTAGATTATGAAAAGGGAAGGTATTAGCACCCTTTTCATCCATGGTTTTCCATGGGCTCTTAGTTACTCGTTTAGATCACTTGCTTTCATTTAACAGTGTGCTTGTGATGTGGGCTTTGAAAGTATTTTGAAAAATCTCTTTGTAATGGTTCTCGTTTCTATAAGAACGCGTACAAAGTTTTGTTTCGAAAAATGGTTCAAAGATGTGTTTGTGAATTGTGTTTCGGAAAGTGTTTTGAAAAGGATGTTTTGTAATGGTTCTCATCTCTATAAGAACGTATACAAAACGTTTTGTCTTTTAAAAATGTTTTGAAATGAAAGTGTAGGTGTAAAATATGTTTTTATCATGAGCAAGCGAGTAACTAGGAGCGAATCTATCTACTCGAAAGGTCTTAAATTGTTCTTTTTTTCCTCCTCTTAATGTGACTATCTTACCATTAATTTGGTAAGAAGCCCCATCGTTGGATGTGAAGGGACAGGCGCGGGTCAATTTTACAGTCATCGAAAGCAACTTATGAGACGCTTTAGCAATTTTTGTAAGGGACGAGATCGTTTTATCAAAGGCAACGTCGAGGGTTATCGAGGGACTACGATCTTTTTTATCGAAGGGTCATTGCTAAGGCGTCCCATATTCGAGGGACATGACTGTATTTCCGAGGCAACGAGCGAGGTTACCCTAGAGGTGCATGTGTGAAAAAGTGTGTTGGTTTCAAGTTATTTTATTCTTTGATTAGGTCATCTAGCGATTGATTTTTTGAATCTTTCCATACACGCCTAATTACTATACAGTATAAGGAAAACAGTAAATTGCGGGAATTGAAATTCTACGCTATTATAAAGTGTTCGGGAATGGGGGTACAATTTTTACAAATGGTGATGAGTAAAATGCGATAGGAAGGTCCAAATAGAAAGCAATACAACCAAATCGAATTTTGAACGATTAATTCAAGCTATAATAATCTACGAAATTTAACCAACAAAATATGGAAATGAAATTTTAAGTATATTACTTGAAAGAAAGAAAGTAAAACCTATTCTAAAAATGAAATAATTGGTTAAAAGAAATTAAAATCGCATGTATTATTTTGTATTTTTACTTACTTAAATAAAATCTAAAGAAGGATAAAAAATTAAATTCTACTATTTTTTAATGTTTTGTTATATGTACATTACTTAACAATTTTATTTACGACAAATTTTATTTTTTTTTAAGAAAAAAAGAAGTTGATAAAAAAAATCACAAAGTTTAGATTAATTTAGTATGTACATAAAATAAATGTATGTTCTTTAAGGTTAGTTGAAGTATTTTATTAAAACTAAAAAAATATAAGTCAAAAGATAAAGTTGAAAGAAGTAAAATAAAAAAATGCCTATAGGAGGAATTGAACTCAGGCCATTTGGGTTATCAAGGATACACTCTACCAACTGAACTACACTGCTTATTCATAATAACTATGGTTTTATTAGAACAAAAAGGAAATGGTCAGATATTGGATCGGGCCATAAAGCCCAAAAACCGACTCGGCTGGAAGAGGAAGTGAAGGGTTTTGTAACCCTAAACACCAAGACGCGTGCCACCAGCTGTTATTGGGAGATCAATTTCTTTTCATTTTTATTATTATTACACATTACTGACTGTAAAAGAAACAAAAAGAAAAAACAAAACAAATCAACAAATCTCTCTCTCTTCTAGAAACTGAACTGTCGTTCTCCAATCTTCCTCTTCTGCATGTTAACAAAACTTCTTTTCTTCCAAATCTAACAAGCGATCTACAGAGATTCATCACGGATTCGCTATAATTATCTCAAAAAAAAATCAACATGGTTTTCCGGTTGGGATGTTACAACGTGACTCACGGACTTCTTCATCGGATCAGAAAGCACCGTATTGGTAAGCCGGAAATTTATGAGGTTTGACGAATTTGAGTCTTAGTAACAGCAAGTTTCTTTTTTTTTGGATTTTGTAATAGCAGATCCAGATTTTGGTTTTTTAACAGGTTAAGGTTCTGAACTGGCTTTGTGGTTTGTGGGTTATGCGTTTTTTTGGATATCAGGTTTTACCGTGTTTTTTTTTGGATGGTGATGGTTTGGGCGAGTTTTATTGATGTTGCGTGTTTCGTTATTGTTTTGACAGGGAAGTCTTTTTTTTATTCTGTAAAAAAAATCTCTCTTCCTTCCTTTTGTTTTTTATCATTAGTCATAACAGAAAAGCATCTCTTTGAATTTTGATTAAACAGTGGCAAAAAGGTGTGAAGCATTTGGGGGCATAACAAAATAGTAATGAACTTAAAAGATCGGGAATCAAACTTAAAGTATTGGAGCTTCTTTGCAAACGATCTCTTGACACTGTTGCCTTTGTCCGCCTTCTTGTTCCTCACTCTCTTTTGCTGTCGATATTTGTTTAACAGGGAAGTGCTTTTTTATGCCTCCTTGCTGACTTTTTGTTGTAATGCCTCTTCTTTTTCTGAAGGGTGGTTTCCAGAAAATGATGATCTTTTATTGTGTTTTTGGTATATTTTGTTATGATGTTGGTTCTTTGTGAATAATGAAATTATCTCCTTTTTCTCCTCTTTTGCTTGTGCCGAATGGCCCTGTTTTATGTTGAAACATCAAAACTTTTTGGGGGGGGAAACCATTGGGTTTGAATAATTATGATATGCTGTTTTTGCTTCCTCTTGTGGCAGTTTTGACTTAGCCTATATTTGTGCAATTTTGGGTTGTATGTTTGCAGCTACTTGGACAAAATTTGGCTTTTTGTGAACAACATATGAAGGGCTGCAATGCAGTCCCTTTTTGACAGCATTTTGGCTTTTTGTGATTGTGTCTTTTTTATTGTGATGTAAACTGATTTTTCAGCATTTGAACCCATGATAAAACCATTGATTTTGACTTGCATTTCTCTTTATTTTGTCCTCTGTGAACCAATAGAAAATTGCGATTTGCAATGGACCAAATATGGACGAAACGTTGTCCCCTTATTTCGGATTCTTTTTACCAATCCCTAATGATGAAAATATATAGATTTTATTTGAAATTTTCCAATATTCCAACATGAATTTTGCTAACCAATGCTTTTTTTGTTTACATGTACGACCCATTGGATTGACGACGAGTGGCTTGAAGCATTTGAAGAAAGCTTGATGATGAAGAAAAATCTTTTTGTAGTTTTAATGCATTATTAAGAATTTGTAACATAACTTTTTTTTTTGTAATTGCAAGCTTGTAAAAACTTTAGCAGTTGTACATTCTTTGATTTTGAACAATATTTTGGATGTAAGTCTTGTACCGAAAGGAAATTGAATGATAATGGTGAGGACTTAAGTATTCAAAAATCACTTTGTAGTCTTGTAAGCTTCTTATGAAATTTTAATGAAGAATGATGGGTTGATTTTTGAATATATCCTTGAAAATTTGAATTTGGAATAAGATTTGGACTTGAAATTGAGAATGGAAATTTGGAATAAACCCCGCCTTGTATTATGTAAAATCGATATGGACTCGATTCTCATGTAGAACTTTTGAACTTGAATGGATAATGAGACTTTGAATGAAGTTTGTGAACAAACTGATTGCGCCTAGCAAAACTTGAATCGTTTGAACTTGACCTTGAATCCACGAATTTAGCACATTGAATTTGAAATGAACACATGCGAAACAAATGGACTTGAAAGTATTAATGAATATCTTGTAAAATTTCATGGTCTTCCAAACGCACTTTAACTTTGATCGTTGAAATAATCTTATAGACAATACTATTTGTGATACTTTGCAAAAAGAATCACTTCATGATATTGAAAATTGAAGAAATTGTGAGTCTCAAAAATTGGACAGGAGTTTCTTGCGACTAGGTCAAATTTGCAAAATGACCTTTAAAACATTCGAATTTTCTGATGATCTTTCGCACATAATTAAATCTTAACTTGTGAAGAGAAAATAGAGATGACGTCAAGGAGAGTCATACGCAAAAGAAACGCCCAAAAAATATCGAATAACGAAAGAGTTACAGTCACTTGAACTTGATGTCCCAAAAGGTCATCTTTTGGTTTACTGGAGTCATTTTCATTCGTCTGAACTACTGACTGAGCAAACTCACAGTGCGAGGCTTGAAACTTGGCACAAATATCTCTGATAACACATGAAGGACCATAAAGACAATTTGAATCTTTGAAAACTCATTTTCTTTTGAGAACTGCAAAACCCTAATTGCTGATTTAATATCTCAGAAGAGAATATATCTGTTCAATCTCTGAGCCAACTTGAATATCTGGGAAATCCTAGGATTGTATCTTGTATGAAAAATGGGAGGGCAAATTTTGGGGTACAACAGCTGCCCCTGTTCAATCTTCTTAAACTTGAAAAGCGAGATCGACATGTTTGTCGTTTGTGGCTTGAAAGTAGAAGATGATTGAACACTAGAGTGCCCATAAATTTGCACTTGATGACGTGCTGGTTTGATTGTGTATGGAAATGGGCTTCTAGATGCCATCCAAAGGTAATTGTTGGCGGAAAGTTTGAATTGGATCGGAACAGAGAACGAAGCAGAATAAACCGTTGAGAGATTTATCTGAAACAGTAAAAATATGGAAATGAATCAGAATAAACCGTTGAGAGATTTATCTGAACCAGTAAAAATCTGGAGACGAATCAGAATAAACCGTTGAGAGATTTATCTGAACCAGTAAAAATCTGGAAATGAATCAAAATAAACCGTTGAGAGATTTATCTGAACCAGTAAAAATCTGGAGACGGATCAGAATAAACCGTTGAGAGATTTATCTGAACCAGTAAAAATCTGGAAATGAATCAGAATAAACTGTTGGGGGATTTATCTGAACCAGTAAAAATCTGGAGACAAATCAGAATAAACCGTTGAGAGATTTATCTGAACCAGTAAAAATCTGGAAATGAATCAAAATAAACTGTTGAGAGATTTATCTAAACCAGTAAAAATCTGGAGACGAATCAGAATAAATCATTGAGAGATTTATCTGAACCAGTAAAAATCTGGAAATGAATCAGAATAAACTGTTGGGGGATTTATCTGAACCAGTAAAAATCTGGAGACTAATCAGAATAAACCGTTGAGAGATTTATCTGAACTAGTTAAAATCTGGAGACGAATCAGAATAAACCGTTGAGAGATTTATCTGAACCAGTAAAAATATGGAGATGAATCAGAATAAACCGTTGAGAGATTTATCTGAACCAGTAAAAATCTGGAAATGAATCAGAATAAACTGTTGAGAGATTTATCTGAACCAGTAAAAATCTGGAGATGAATCAAAATAAACTGTTGAGAGATTTATCTGAACCAGTAAAAATCTGGAGACGAATCAGAATAAACCGTTGAGAGATTTATCTGAACCAGTAAAAATCTGGAGACGAATCAGAATAAACCGTTGAGAGATTTATCTGAACCAGTGAAAACCAGCCTTTTCTCGGAAACTGATCTGCATTTGACTTGTTGAAAATTTGTGTCTGTCGGAAGTTTGTTGATAGTAACTGTCCAATGGCTCTTTCCTGTAAAAGGTGAATAGTTAATTGTATGCAATGTTATGATGTATGTGATGCATGGTGTGATTTTTGCTTCTCAAAATAAATGATAATGCACTGTATGCACTTGAGTTGTCAATGTTATGACGTATGGATGCAAATGTATGGATTTAAAGATTGTTTGTGTCGTAGCGTTGCTGGAAGCGGGGAAAATAAATCCCCTTTGAAGCACTGATGGGTGAGTTTCCAAGTGTAAACTCTGTTGTAGAAGGGAAAAGCCAGACATTGCTTGTATTATCCTGCTGGGGAAATCTGAGAAGTTGGACAACTCACGGGGGTCACTTTGGACCGGTGGTTGGAAATTTTTGCTCTGGCTAGAGAAAGTACCTGCGGGGGTTTTATGAAATGGCTTACAGATATTATTCTATTTCTTAAAGTCATTAGTAATTGTCTTTCCGTTTTTTCTTTTATTTATTTGTAACAGTAATCACGTTCAAATGCATATGTTCAAAAATAAATCATCGGACGTTTTTGTAAATAAAATAAAGAAAAGCAGATGGTTTTGCACTTTCAAAAGGGATATGTTTGTATTAACTTGAACAAGTGTTTTTGTATAATGAGACAAGCATTCTAGCAAGAGAATGTCGTCGTAAATAAAATGAAAATTTATACAAAGAAAAGGTAGCTATGTGAAATAATCCCATGGGGTTCCCGTTCTACTATAGCCTTCATGTCTTTGAATGACTTGTCCGCTGGTCGCCTCGGCGAAGTCGATTGGATTGATTTAGAGCCAATTGAGTTAATTGGTTTCCGCTGAAGCTTATTTGCCAGATGATCCAACGGGACATAGTCATACGCTTTAATCCCTGACTTTTGCCTGGACCGCCCTCTCGGGTTTTCAGTCCATCGGGATACCCTTTTTTGCCCAAGCCGCCCTTTCGGGTTTTCGACTTGCCGGGTGTACAGATTTTTTTTTAATTTTCATCCCTTATTTTTGCCCGTACCCTTTTGGTTCACCGAGAAGCCCTTATTTTTTCCTAGGCCAGTCAACCTAGCGGGTCTTTGATCATGCGTAGTATCTTTTAACTATGTCTGTATTTACAGGGTGTGGGAGGTCGTCACCATCCATAGTAGTCAAGATCATTGCTCCACCAGAGAAAATGCTTTTGCTTACAAACGACCCTTCATATGTAGGGGTCCATTTGCCCTTGGGATCACCTTGTGGAAAAATGATACGCTTGATTACCAAGTCACCGATCCGATATACCTGACGTTTGACCTTTTTATTAAAAGCCTTGATCATGCATTTTTGGTACATTTGGCCATGACAGATAGCTGTAAGCCTCTTCTCATCAATCAATTTTAGTTGGTCAAACCGACTCTGGATCCAATCTTATTCATTCAAACCAGCATCCTTCATGATTCTTAGAGAGGGGATTTGGACCTCGATAGGCAAGACAGCTTCCATGCCGTATACGAGAGAATAAGGTGTTGCCCCAGTTGATGTGCGAGCTATGGTACGATACCCATGGAGAGCGAATGGTAGCATCTCATGCCAGTCTTTGTATGTGACTGTCATTTTCTGTATGATCTTCTTAATGTTTTTGTTAGCAGCTTCTACAACACCATTCATCTTTGGCCGGTAAGGGGAAGAATTGTGATGCTGAATCTTGAATTGCTCGCACAAGGCGGTGATCATAGTATTATTCAGATTTGTACCATTATCAGTGAGGATTCTCTCTAGGATACCATACCGACATATGAGATTCTGCTTGATGAACTGGGCGACCACATTCTTAGTAACGGAAGCAAAGGAAGATACCTCAACCCACTTTGTAAAATAGTTGATGGCCACCAAGATAAAGCGATGTCCGTTGGAGGATGTTGGCTTGATTTCCCCGATCATATCGATTCCCCGCATAGCAAAGGTCCAAGGAGCTGTCAATACATTCAGAGGAACCGGAGGTACATGTACTTTGTCCGCATAGATTTGGCACTTAAGGCAAGTCTGAGAGTGTTGATAGCAATCTGCCTCCATGGTAGACCAATAATAGCTTGCCCGTAGGATTTTCTTTGACATTGTGTGCCCACTGGAATGTGTACCAAAAGTGCCTTCGTGTAGCTCACCCGTGATCCTTTCAGCCTCAGCCTTGTCTACACACCAAAGCAATACAGAGTCATGACTGTGTTTGTACAGAATGCTGCTACTAAGGAAGAATTTAACCGAGAACCTTCTCAGGAATTTCTTGTCATTCACCGAAGCTCCTTCTGGATATTCCTGAGACTCGAGATACCTTTTGACTTCATGAAACCAAGGCCGGTCCACTACTTCTTCGGTATTAATCTCGTGACAGTAGGCTGGTTCATTCATCCGCTCAATGGTGATTTGAGGAGCCTCTTTATCCCAATTAAGTTTAAACATAGATGACATTGTAGCTAATGCGTCTGCTAGCTGATTTTCTTCTCGCGGGAAATGCTCGAAGGTAATCTTCTCGAAATGTGGCAACAATGTCAACACATGTTCTTTATAAGGGATAAGATTTGGGTGCTTGGTATCCCATTCCCCTTTGACTTGACTGATGACCAAGGTTGAATCTCCAAATACATCCAAGTGTTTGATCTCTAAGTCTATGGAAGCCTTGAGACCAAAGATGCATGCTTCGTATTCTGCCATGTTGTTTGTACAGTTGAAGCAATGTTTGGCAGTAAAGGGAGTGTGACATCCTTCAGGAGATATGAGTACGGCGCCGATACCATTGCCAAGTGCGTTGGATGCCCCATCAAAGAACATGGTCCATCGGGATCCTTGTTCAGGTCCGTCATATGGCCTGATTTCCTCACAATTGTCTAACATCGTGATGTCTTCATCTGGGAATTCAAACTTCATGGACTGATAGTCTTCTACAGCTTGGTGAGCAAGATGATCAGCCAATACACTGCCCTTTATAGCTTTCTGGGTAGTATACTGTATGTCATATTCTGTCAGGATCATCTGCCATCTTTCTATTCTCCCAGAAAGAGCAGGCTTCTCAAAGATGTACTTTATCGGATCTATTTTAGATATCAACAAAGTAGTGTGGGTTAGCATATACTGTCTCAGTCGGTGAGCAGCCCATGCTAGAGCGCAGCAAGTTTTCTCGAGCAGTGAATATCTTGTTTCACAGTCGGTAAACTTTTTGCTCAGGTAATAAATAGCATGCTCTTTTTGGCCAGACTCGTCATGCTGCCCCAACACACACCCTATTGAGTTTTCTAAAATAGTTAGATACAAGATCAATGGCATTCCCTCGACAGGTGGCAACAACATATGAGGTTCTTGCAGGTATTCCTTGATTTTGTCAAAATCAACTTGGCATTCGTTGTTCCATCTGACTACTTAGTCATTCTTCAGGAGTTTGAAGATTGGCTCACAAGTAGCTGTCAGGTGAGAAATAAACCTAGCTATGTAATTCAGACATCCCAAGAACCCTCTGACTTCTTTCTCAGTACGAGGAGACGGCATTTCTTATATCGCTTTAACCTTGGCAGGATCAACTTTGATACCCTTGTTGCTGACGACAAAACCCAGGAGTTTACCAGACTGTACTCCGAATGTGCACTTGTTTGGATTCAATCTCAACTTGTACTTCTTCAGCCTCTCAAACAGCTTCTGTAAGTGATGAAGGTGCTCTTCTTCCGTCTGCGATCTGGCTATCATATTGTCTACGTAGACCTCTATCTCATGGTGTATCATGTCATGAAATAAAGCTACCATAGCGTGTTGATAGGTTGCCCCAGCATTCTTCAGTCCGAATGGCATAACCTTATAGCAGAAAGTGCCCCACTGTGTAACAAAAGTCGTTTTCTCCATATCCTCAGGCGCCATTTTGATTTGGTTGTAGCCCGAGAAGCCATCCATGAAGGAAAACACTTTGTGTTACACCGTATTATCCACCAGGATGTCGATGTGGGGAAGTGGGAAATCATCTTTGGGGCTTTCCCTGTTTAAGTCTCTGTAGTCCACACACATCCGTACTTTACCATCTTTCTTGGGTACAGGGACAACATTGGCCACCCATTGGGGATAAGAGGTGACAGCCAAAAATCCAACATTGAATTGCTTCATAACTTCTGCTTTGATCTTTTCAGACATATCAGGCCTCATACGGTGAACCTTTTGCTTTACTGGGGGAAAATCTTCTTTTGTAGGCAGACGATGTACCACAATGTCTACATCCAGTCCTGGCATGTCTTCGTATGACCAGGCGAAGATCTCAACATAATCGTGCAATAACTGAATCAGACGCTCCTTGACATTAGGTTCCAAGTTGGCGCCCACCTTGACCTCTTTCTTATCTTCTTCAATTCCCAAGTTAATTGTTTCGACCGGCTCTTCGTGCGGTTGAATGGTCTTGTCTTCTTGTTGCAACAACCTGGCCAACTCTCCTGGCACTTCATAATCTTCCTCACCTTCTTCGTCGACTTGGTAGATCGGATTTTCAAAGTCACAATTGGCCATAGCAAAACTGTTACCCCTGGGATCCTGAGTGGACGTAGATCTGCATTTTCAATATGTGAGTGTGTGTAAGAGCATAGCTACCTTTGAAAGAAATAAAATGTAAGAAAGAAAAGACAAAGAAAACAAAATTTGATGTAAAAACGTCCATGATTCATTAATGACATATGAGAATGAAGTGACAACCCTTATAGATGGACCATTGTTCCTCGGGTAAGACACAAGGTTTAAAAAAGAGTCTGAATTGTTTAAATATTACAAGCCTGAAAATATTAAAAGACAATTACTCTTGAATAAAAGTAATAGGAATGAAATCCTTCGCCTCCCAATTATTAAGCCCTCCACTGATAGTTGGAAAAATCCATTCATCCATGTCACAGTTGCCATCACTATCTTCTATTGCATTGACTCCTTGATTGCTGATACGCAGAGGTGGTCCCCCTGTGCGAGAACGTCAGACAGTTTTCTGAGCCTCTGAAGTGAACCCCAACCCAAATTTGTTGGACTTGTAGGGAATATCCGGAAGCTGACCCCAGATAGTACATCCTCCCTCTTCAACTATTGCTCAAACGTCTTTCGATGAAGCCATCTTCAGCGGAGGTCTGGTAATCTTCGGGACCTTTGGAGTAGACTTAGTTGTTGCGACCATTGCTGGAACCTCCTCAAAGTTCTAACAGGGAGTCTCTATGAATTCACCATTCATTTCAACATACCTGAAAGAGTTCAAATGGCTAACCATTTATTCCTCTTCTCCGTGAACTGTGACAATCTTCCCTCTGATCGGGTATTTTAGCATTTGGTGTAGGGTGGAAGTGACGGCACCAGCACCATGGATCCAGAGTCGACCTAACAGACAAGAGTATGAAGGGCGGATGTCCATCACATAGAAAATTGAGTCAGAGGTCTGAGTCCCAATTTTTATGGGGATACTAACTTCTTCGTGCACTGTCCTCTTGGAACCATCAAAAGCCCTTACCATGATGTTGCTAGGTTTCAAGATGAGCCCCTCACAATCTAGTCGGTCAAGAGCATTTTTGGGCAAGACATTCAATGATGAACCGGTATCCACCAAAACATGGGCAAGTGTGGTGCCCCTGCATTCAATGGAAATATGTAAGGCATCATTGTGCTTCCTTCCTTTAGAGGTTAAATCAGCATCAGAAAAGGCCAATCCGTTATCAGCAGTTAGATTGGCCACACAGTCTTTGAATTGGCCGATGGAGGTCTCCTAGGGCACGTGAGCGGTCTTAAGAAACTTTACCAAGGCTTTGGCGTGAGTTTCAGAGCACAAAAGTAAGGACAACAATGATATCTTCGAGGGGGTCTGCCCGAATTGTTCTACAATGTTGTAGTCACTTTTCTTGATTATCTTCAAGATTTCTTCTATTTCTTTTCTAGAAGCTTCAAGGATGACTTCGGGATCTTCTCTTGCTTGGGCAGGCTCAACCAAAGCCTCTTTGCCCCTGGTATCGACAGTAGGGATAATAGAAGGAGTATCACCGGCAGTATCAGTAGGAGTGGCAGTAGTGATGATCACAGGTGTAGCAATGGTCTTAGGAGAAATCTCAGGGGAGAAGACTCTTCCACTTCTTGTTATTTTGCTAGTTCCAGTGATGTTATCGATATCAGGATCAATATCTCTTTCAACTTCATTTGTGACAGCCAAATGATCTTGCTTGACACTGTAGTAATAAACGTCATCCTCATAACTCCAGGGAACAACTTTATTTGAGGAGTATGGCATTGGTCTTGGCAAAGTGATGATTAATGGTGCAGATCTGGGAGCAGATGTAATCCTGACGGGTCTTTTGGTGGAGACCCTGGGAGGATTGTCGGAAATGGTGATTATCGAAACATCTTGATGAGAGTTTTTAATAAGAGGTAGCTTTTCAAATAGGATTTCTTTACTAGTCATCAGGTGCTGAACGCCTATCTTTAGTAACAAACAACCATTCGGTAGAGATTTGCAAAGGTGGCAATTTTCATAACAACCTGGGAACAAGACGGATTGCAGTAGATTTTATTTAACGGTCAACAGAGGAGTAACCAAGTCATTCACGGAAGAAACAAAACGATCATCATCAATGGCGTTGATACCTTGGCCATGTCTGGGCATTGGTGCCGTTATTACATTAGGCGTTTCTGGGGACTCAAATTCAAGCTCCTTCGCATCGATAAGGTCTTGCACCTTATTCTTTAAGGCCCAACAGTCATTTGTATCGTGCCCCGGGCTTCCAGAATGATAGGCACATCGGGAGTTCGGGTTGTAGCAAGGAGAAGCGGTATTGGGGTTCTTGGGAGCTTCCTTTAAAATTGATAGATTGGTCCTTAGAAGGTGTGGCAAAACTTGAGACAAGGTCATGTTAATCCAGGTAAATCGTCTCATGGGCGCTTTTGGTTTGCGCTGATAATTTCGCTATTGATTTGGCGCAGGATTAGAGATCATGACAGCCCCTACTGTCGGACGACGGTCGATTTTGTTTTGATTTATATGGTCATACGCAACACTGACCTCCTTCTTTCCAACAAAAGGTTTCTTCACCAAACTTGAGGATGCATCTCTTTGAATTTTTCCACTTTTTATACCGGCTTCGACCCGCTCACCAGTCATGATTAATTCGATAAACCCAGATGAAGAACTCCCAATCAGGTGATTGAAAAATGGTCCTGACAAGGTTCCAAGGAACATATCCACTAATTCTCTGTCGGATAGAGGGGGTTGGACTCTGCCTGCGAGATCCCTCCATTTTTGAGCATAGGTTTTGAAACCCTCATTTGTTCCCATAGACATACTTTGTAATTGTGTCCTAGTCGGAGCCAAATCAGCATTATACTGATACTATTTGTAGAAAGCGGCAGCCAACTCTTCCCAGTTACGGGCATTGGACCCTTCTAATTGGTAGAACCAATCCAACTGAGTCCCTGATAAGTTCTCCTAGAAGAAATGCACCCACAGATTTTTGTCAGCCGTGTGGGGTTGAATCTTTCTGACATATGACCTCAGATGTAGTTTTGGGCAAGAGATACCATCATACTTGGCAAAATTTGGGACCTTGAATTTCTGTGGGATGACAACCCCTGAGATGAGTCCTAATTCTTCAAAGTCCAAACCGGGTACCCTCTCAATCTCCATGGTGTTCAAACGATCCTCTAGCTGTTTGTATTTATCATCAGCAAGAGGATATTGCTCCTCAGAGTAATCAGGCTCTTTCTCTCCTTCGGATACTGGGTTGTCATTCACTTCCTGGGTCTCGGCCCCTTGGTTATCTCCTTCACCTGATGATGTTGCAAAGTCTAAGATTCGCCTGGTCTGTCCTTTAAACCTTCTTCCCATGATCATAACTCCGGTTGGTTTCTTCATTTTCTTCTTCTTATCTTTGGCTAGCAGAGTCTTCAACTCCTCTTGCCCTTTTGTCAAAGCCATGAGCATTTGTTGAAACTGGGCATTCTGCACCTGAAGGTCTTTCACAGTCTGTTCAACATCCATCTCACTGAAATAAACAGTATAAGGATAAGGCGACCTGTTATGAGAAACCTGTATGATGTTATGATGAATGAAGATGCAATATGCAAATGATTTCAAGGAAATTTAGAGATTTAATCTTGTCCAAACCAAAAAAGAACACACGTCATATTAAATAAAACCAAGTTTGAATACATCATGCCTCCTTGGGCTTACAAAGAAAGAAACAAAATACATAAAAAATTCTTAAGACAAAAAGACCGAACGCATCCTCTATGGATCAATGTAGGTATTCATATTTTTCTCTTCATGAAGCAGTTTGGTGAGCTCTAAAACCTTCTTTTCACTGGCGTAGTACTGGGTTTCAAAGGTGTCTCGCTCTTCCTTTAACTGAATCCAAGCTTTCTGCAGGTCTTCGAGAGAGGTAGGCATGTCCGGGTGAAGAACGGTGTATGGGACGTCTCCTTCAATAATAGGCTCGATGATGACAGGAAGGATGGAAGGGTAAGGCATTAAGAGATTCTGAGCACGAGCCCGTACCCACTTAATGTAAGGCTCGAGAGGGATAGAGTTTTTATGTCCCAAAGTCCTGCTTTCCACCTTGTTCACCATTCCCCAAGCACGTGCAAACCTCTGGCGATAACCTTGATCTTCTTTGTCATAGTCGAAGACCAAACCCTGGACGAGCATCTCATGAGGTTCGTCTCTTCGGGCATACCCAAACTGCCGAAGAGCTAAACACGGGTTGTAGGTGATACCTCCCCTAATGCCTAGCATAGGCACATTATGGAACTCCCCACAGCGGTCAATGATAGAAATATCTTCCAAGGATCTCGAGCACCAATGGATATCAGCGTGGGAGAGAGACATCATCCTTTGAGACCAAGTCAATCTATGCTCGTTCTTCAATGCTGACTGAGGCAGGTGTGAAGTGAACCACTTAGCGAGTAGGGGTATACAACACAAAAGGGTACCTCTTTTCTTCATGGTATGGGTATGAAGGCAATGCAAGATGTCTCCTAGCAAGGTGGGTATAGGATTGCAAGAGAGAAAGACTTTGATGGCATTAACGTCTATGAATTGGTCTGAATTAGGAAACAGAACCAAACCATAAATGAGGAGAGCTAGCACGTCTTCGAAAGCTTGGAAATCCATGTCATCCCAGAATGAACGAGCTTTTTCCAATAGAAACTTAGCTAAAAAACCATTAACCCCACTTCTTGTCTCCCAATTGGCTATGACGTCGGTCCTCTTCACATGTAAAGCTTCGGCGATGACTTCAGGTTTTGGAATCCCTTCTAGACCGGTGAATGGTATCTGATTAAGCACGGGCACTCCTAAGAGCAGAGAGAACTCTTCTAGTGTAGGTACCAACTGATAGTCCGGAAAAGTGAAACAATGATGTACGGGATCAAAGAATTGGAATAGTACACACATCATCTCTTCTTGGAAGTTGGATGTAGCCAAACTGAGGAGTCGACCATACTTCTTGGTAAAAGGAGAATCCCCAGGAATTATTGAAGCTAGCTCTTGAAGTTCAGGATGTGCTTTAACAAAGATGATTCAGATGGTGTTTCTTCGGAGAGAATTCATATCCTACAAAACAAAAACAAAGATAAATTTCTAAATCCTTGAAATGGTTAGTTAGCATGCATATGATGTTGATGATGTTTATGATGTTTATGTACAAGCAAACATATACACACACAACAAACAGATTCCTATGTTTTAGGCTTGCATGAGTTTGTAGGTAAGTACCCTCTTGAAGTTTTAGTTGGATCAACATGTCCTAGAAATAATGATCGGGTTCTAAAGGATCTCAATATCACCGACCTTTATCTTAGGCATTGTCTCAGCACAACAATATTTTCTTGCGGCCGAGATATCCCAAAAGTCTAGCCTCAATGAGTGTAGTATCGAGTATCAACCAATTTTCAGCTTTACACCGAAACCGGCTACCTCACTACGTCCTAATGGCCAAGTTTGTTCAATTAGGGTTCTAAGGTTAATTAGTGCTTCATGACGCCACTCAGCGGCCCCGTATTCTCCTCGATTCACCATGAGGGATACCGGTACCCACAAATGCGTCACACTAACATAACCATTGTCTCAAGCATATCGGTCTACGTCGTACAGTCTCCACAATCTATTGCTATTTACCTAAAAAGGTGCCCAAAATCCGGGTGGAGGATCAAAGCAAGCCCAATATAAAGAACTAAATATAAAGCACACAAATCAAATAATGAAAGGAGTAAAGGTGATCTATCCCTAAGGTAACCCCACTTTTTTTATTTGTCCCCAGAAGAGTCGTCAGTTCTGTGATACGGTGGGAGAACTGACTTGATGTTTTGCGTTTTGATCGCATTTGTGAGGATAGCAAAAGTCGCCACCGACTTTTCTTTTATCCAAAAGGAAAGGTAAAAAAAGCACAGGAAAGACCTTTCGAGATTATTTCTCGGGTTCGGGGGGTAGATTATGAAAAGGGAAGGTATTAGCACCCTTTTCATCCATGGTTTTCCATGGGCTCTTAGTTACTTGTTTAGATCACTTGCTTTCATTTGACAGTGTGCTTGTGATGTGGGCTTTGAAAGTATTTTGAAAAATCTCTTTGTAATGGTTCTCGTTTCTATAAGAACGCGTACAAAGTTTTGTTTCAAAAAGTGGTTCAAAGATGTGTTTGTGAATTGTGTTTCAGAAAGTGTTTTGAAAAGGATGTTTTGTAATGGTTCTCGTCTCTATAAGAACGTATACAAAAATTTTTGTCTTTTAAAAATGTTTTGAAATGAAAGTTTAGGTGTAAAATATGTTTTTATCGTGAGCAAGCGAGTAACTAGGAGCGAATATATCTACTCGAAAGGTCTTAAATTTTTCTTTTCTTCCTCCTCTTAATGTGGCTATCTTACCATTAATTTGGTAAGAAGCCCCATCGTTGGATGTGAAGGGACAGGCGCGGGTCAATTTTACAGTCATCGAAAGCAACTTATGAGACGCTTTAGCAATTTTTGTAAGGGACGAGATCGTTTTATCGAAGGCAACGTCGAGGGTCATCGAGGGACTACGATCTTTTTTATCGAAGGGTCATTGCTAAGGCATCCCATATTTGAGGGACATGACTGTATTTCCGAGGCAACGAGCGAGGGTACCCTAGTGGTGCGCGTGTGAAAAAGTTTGTTGGTTTCAAGTTATTTTATTCTTTGATTAGGTCATCTAGCGATTGATTTTTTGAATCTTTCCATACACGTCTAATTACTATACAGTATAAGGAAAACAGTAAATTGCGGGAATTGAAATTCTACGGTACTACAAAGTGTTCGGGAATGAGGGTACAATTTTTACAAATGGGGATGAGTCAAATGCGATAGGAAGGTCCAAATAGCAAGCAATACAACTAAATCAAATTTTGAACGATTAATTCAAGCTATAATAATCTACAAAATTTAACCAACAAAATATGGAAATGAAATTTTAAGTATATTACTTGAAAGGAAGAAAGTAAAACCTATTCTAAAAATGAAATAATTGGTTAAAAGAAATTAAAATCGCATGTATTATTTTGTATTTTTACTTACTTAAATAAAATCTAAAGAAGGATAAAAAATTAAATTATACTATTTTTTAATGTTTTGTTTTATGTACATTACTTAACAATTTTATTTACGAAAAATTTTATTTTATTTTAAGAAAAAAAGAAGTTGATAAAAAAAATCACAAAGTTTAGATTAATTAATTATGTACATAAAAAAAATGTATGTTCTTTAAGGTTAGTTGAAGTATTTTATTAAAACTAAAAAAATATAAGTCAAAAGGTAAAGTTGAAAGAAGTAAAATAAAAAAATGCCTACATGAGGAATTGAACTCAGGCCATTTGGGTTATCCAGGATACACTCTACCAACTGAACTACACTGCTTATTCATAATAACTATGATTTTATTAGAACAAAAAGGAAATGGTCAGATATTGGACCGGGCCATAAAGCCCAAAAACCGACCCGGATGGAAGAGGAAGTGAAGGGTTTTGTAACCCTAAACACCAAGACGCGTGTCGCCAGCTGTTATTGGGAGATCAATTTCTTTTCATTTTTATTATTATTACACATTACTGACTGTAAAAGAAACAAAAAGAAAAAACAAAACAAATCAATAAATCTCTCTCTCTTCCAGAAACTGAATTGTCCTCCAATCTTCCTCTTCTGCATGTTAACAAAACCGCTTTTCTTCCAAATATAACAAGCGATCTACAAAGATTTATCACGGATTTGTTATAATTATCTCAAAAAAAATCAACATGGTGTTCCGGTTGGGCTATTACAACGTGACTCACGGACTTCTTCATCGGATCAGAAAGCACCGTATTGGTAAGCCGGAAATTTATGAGGTTTGACGAATTTGAGTCTTAGTAACAACAAGCTTCTTTGTTTTTAGTATTTTGTAACAACAGATCCAGATTTTGGTTTTTTAACAAGTTAAGGTTCTGAACTGGCTTTGTGGTTTGTGGGTTATGCATTTTTTTGGATATCAGGTTTTACTGTGTTTTTTTTTATGTTGATGGTTTGGGCGAGTTTTATTGATGTTGCGTGTTTCGTTATTGTTTTGACAGGGAAGTCTTTTTTTTCTTCTGTAAAAAAAAATCTCTCTTCCTTCCTTTCGTTTTTTTATCATTAGTCATAACAGAAAAGCATCTCTTTGAATTTTGATTAAACAATGGCAAAAAGGTATGAAGCATTTGGGGGCATAACAAAACAGTAATGAACTTAAAAGATCGGGAATGAAACTTACAGTATTGGAGCTTCTTTGAATCCATCTCTTGACATTGTAACCTTCATCCGCCTTCTTGTTCCTCACTCGCTTTTGCTATCGATATTTGTTTAACAGGGAAGTCCTTTTTTATGCCTCCTTGCTGAATTTTTGTTGTAATGCCTCTTCTTTTTCTGAAGGGTGGTTTCCAGAAAATGATGATCTTTTATTGGGTTTTTGGTATATTTTGTTATGCTGTTGGTTCTTTGTGAATAATGAAATTATCTCCTTTTTCTCCTCTTTTGCTTGTGCCGAATGGCTCTGTTTTATGTTGAAACATCAAAACTTTTTTGGGGGAAAAACCATTGGGTTTGAACAGTTATGCTATGCTGTTTTTTCTTCCTCTTGTGGCAGTTTTGACTTAGCCTATATTTGTGCAATTTTGGGTTGTATGTTTGCAGCTACTTGGACAGAATTTGGCTTTTTGTGAACAGCATATGAAGGGCTGCAATGCAGTCCCTTTTTGACAGCATTTTGGCTTTTTGTGATTGTGTCTTTTTTATTGTGATGCAAACTGATTTTTCAGCATTTGAACCCATGATAAAACCATTGATTTTGACTTGCATTTCTCTTTATTTTGTCCTCTGTGAACTAATAGAAAATTGCGATTTGCAATGGACCAAATATGGACGAAACGTTGTCCCCTTATTTCGGATTATTTTTACCAATCCCTAATGATGAAAATATAGAGATTTTCTTTGAAATTTTCCAATATTCCAACATGAATTTTGCTAACCAATGCTTTTTTTGTTTACATGTACGGCCCATTGGATTGACGACGAGTGGCTTGAAGCATTTGAAGAAAGCTTGATGATGAAGAAAACTCTTTTTGTAGTTTTAATGCATTATTAAGAATTTGTAACATAACTTTTTTTTGTAATTGCAAGCTTGTAAAAACTTTAGCAATTGTACATTCTTTGATGTTGAACATTATTTTGGATGTAAGTCTTGTACCGAAAGGAAATTGAATGATAATGGTGAGGACTTAAGTATTCAAAAATCACTTTGTAGTCTTGTAAGCTTCTTATGAAATTTGAATGAAGAATGATGGGTTGATTTTTGAATATATCCTCGAAAAGTTGAATTTGGAATAAGATTTGGACTTGAAATTGAGAATGGAAATTTGGAATAAACCCCGCCTTGTAATATGTAAAATTGATATGGACTCGATTCTCATGTAGAACTTTTGAACTTGAATGGATAATGAGACTTTGAATGAAGTTTATAAACAAACTGATTGCGCCTAGCAAAATTTGAATCGTTTGAACTTGACCTTGAATCCACGGATTTAGCACATTGAATTTGAAATGAACGCATGAGAAACAAATGGACTTGAAAGTATTAATGAATGTCTTGTAAACTTTCATGGTCTTCCAAACGCACTTTAACTTTGATCGTTGAAATAATCTTATAGACAATACTATTTGTGATACTTTGCAAAAAGAGTCACTTTATGATATTGAAAATTGAAGAAATTGTGAGTCTCAAAAATTGGACAGGAGTTTCTTGCGACTAGGTCAAATTTGCAAAATGACCTTTAAAACATTCGAATTTTCTGATAATCTTTCGCACATAATTAAATCTTAACTTGTGAAAATAAAATAGAGATGACGTCAAGGAGAGTCATACGCAAAAGAAACGCCTAAAAAATATCGAATAAAGAAAGAGTTACAGTCACTGGAGTCATTTTCGTTCGTCTGAACCACTGACTGAGCAAACTCACAATGCGAGGCTTGAAACTTGGCACATATATCTCTGATAACACATGAAGGACCATAAAGACCGTTGGAATCTTTGAAAACTCATTTTATTTTGAGAACTGAAAAACCCTAATTGTTGATTTACTGTCTCGGAGGAGAATCTGTCTGTTCAATCTCTGAGCCAACTTGAATATCTGGGAAACCCTAGGATTGTATATTGTATGAAAAATGGGAGGGAAAATTATGGCGTACAACACATATGTATTTGGAAGTTCTGCTTCAATCGAATTTCCTTCCGCATCCTTAAGATACTTGTTTGTTAAAAAAGCTCGAAACCCATTGTGTCTTTTTCCGGCCAATTGAAGACAATATGTTTTTCGATCATCATTAATGTTAAAAGACTTATACGAAAAAGCATACAAAGAGTGTGTTAGTATAAATAATTTAAATACATAATTGTCAACAACAAAAAATAACATCACATATGGTACCTGTATCACACTCCATATTTTGTCTTTAGCGGGTTTCAACTCTCGATTTCTCCAATTATCACAAGTGATTGGAATTTCCCTCCTTACAAGGGAACCAATGTAAGTTACCAACATTGCACAGTTAGGCTCAATTAGTTGGTTTTCTGGATTCCAATGTACGTCATATTTTATTCCTCTGTCTCTTGCACGAATGATTCCTTTCATAATAGTTATTCCTCGTGTAATTTCATTTTGCACATCATGAACTGTTTCATTTCCATCATTATTAGAAGCATCATGTTAGTTTTCCATGTTACTAGCCATTTGACATGTAATAAAGAAAAACATAAACACAATATAAAATTCCATAATCCATTGAATATATAAAATGACAAATATATAATTTTATTGAATGACATTATATATAATTTTATTAAATGACAAAATATATAATTTTATTGAATGACATAATATATAACATTTACTAGTACCTTTTTCACTAACATCTCTTTCTTTTCTTGGTTGGGACATGAATTACTTGTCTCTTAACAACGCAGACGGATGGATTGATCTAAATTCCCTTGTTATAATCATTTGTAATATATGATTCATTCGTTATAATATTTTCATCTTTATCATTCTAATATATGATTCATTCCCTCTAATATATGACTCATTCTCAACATCAATATCACCTTGATCTACACTGTTATCATCAATCACTTTGTTAGATAAAAGCATTATAGACCATTTCGTACTTGTAGGATTAGTTACGTAGAACACTTGTTTAGCTTGAGAGGCTAGAATAAAAGGCTCATATTTGTACCCCACCCTATTAAGATCCACTTGCAAAAATCTTGACTTAACAATTTGTATGCCACTATTATGTACCCACATGCAACCAAAGATAGGAATCTGAAACTTCTCATAATTAAACACCCAAATGTGCTCGATAACCCTAAAATATGATAGATTTTCATATTTGGGGTTTAAATCCTTCATACTTGAAATGTGCATTGCTTCAGCTACCACGATGACACCACTATTTTGCATAGTACTTTTATCATCTTTTTCTTTGGTATAATATGTGTATCCTATAATTGCATATCCTCTATAAGAAAAAATATTCAAACTTGGACCATATACTAAACATCTCAACCTTTACGTTATTGAAGCAGGTGTTGTACCCTAATTTTTGCCCCTAAGATTCATCTATCATCTCATACCATCACAATGCAACAAGATCACACACTAGGGTTTGGTTCTTCTTCTTATCTTTATCTTTGCTCATGGGGAATCACCAGGCACCTTGACTTGTGTATTGTGATCATCTAAGTTTTATATTGATTAACCTTTTAACTAATAAGTACAATGAATATTTTCTCTAATTGTTGGTATCATAGGTGAGAGCATAATACATTTCATCAAGTTGATCCATAGGTTCATGAGTTTATTTCCATGTCTTCTTCAACAAAGCTTCATTGATATTCAAGCTTCATTATTGAAGATATTTTGAAATAATATCATGACAAAGTCTATTATGATTATCATGTCTCAAGTTGTCAAAAATAGTTCAAAGGTACAAGGGTTGATTGAAGAAGTTTGACCTAGTTGGACAAGTCTTTGGTTTCATTGATCACGAGTCCATATCTCCATCAATTATCAATATTTTTAAGTGGTTTTGGTTTCTCTGGTTTCTCCTTACCATCCTCAAAAACTTCTATTTACATGACAAAAGTGTTTGTACAATGAAGTTTGTCCAAATTGCAAAGGTTTCCCAAGGCATTTTGTTTCTCTAGGAGCTAGGGTTTTGAACTTCAAAGGGGTATGGCTTGCTCATATTTTTAGTATTTTTGGGTGATCCCAAAGACATACTTCTCTTCAAAGGGATATCAACAAATCACTTCAAAAAATTTAAGGTAATTTTGTGAGGAAGATACCTAATGATGAAGAAAGATTACAAGTCCTCTAAACAAACCATCAAATTCCCATATGTGACTTCAAAAGATCATAACTTGGTCAATGTTTATCACCTTGAGCCCATTCTTTTTCCATATTGATCTTAAAGAGGTTAACTTTAACCCTTATTTTAAGTGCAAAGTGTGAAAATGAATGGAAGATGCCCTAAGGATGCAAAAGATTATAGGTCATTTTATGAATTTTTGCTAATTTCAACAAGTCATAACTTTCTCATTTTTTGGAGATTTTAAATGGTTCAAGTCTCAAAATGTAATTCAAGATATCTAATTCATACCATCTTTTTTGGTCAAGAGTAAATTTCAAATGGAAGGCCATGTTTGGATGCAAGACATTATAAGTCATTTTTGAAGAAAAACTTAGAATTTTTCGAAGTACAAAAGTCAACCTATTTTTCTCAACTTTGACTCATCATAATTTTCAGCTCAAGCATTCAATTGATTCCATTATTTTCACATTATAAAGCTTGTGATCTCATATTTCTAAAGCATCAAGAATCATGTCCTTAGACTCCTTGAGCTCAGAATGCCATTGATTTGAACTGGGTAACTTGAAACTAAAGTTTCTTAAAAAGTCAGAATTTGAAATCCTTGATTTAGCTTGTAAACACTTTTTATTCTGCGTGCTTTTGCTTCTAAACATGTTTATTGAACCTCCAGAAGTGATTAGCATATTAAAACGTAAGATTTGGATGAGTTTTGATGAAATTAGAAGTCACACTTTTCTTGTTTGCAACCTCACACGATTTCCCTCCAAACTTCATCATTTCCCACGCTTGGGCATTCAATCAACTTCCCTATAAATAGAGGATCATACCTTATTCATTTCTCAAACTTAGAGAGCCAGAATCACCCTGCCAAACTTCCTCTTGAACTCAATTTTCTGCAACTTCGAATTTTCTCTTGCAGCCTTTCTCAATCATTTTTCTTTTTCAATTCACCTTCCTTGAACCTCACTGAAGCTAACATAAGAAGAATTAAGCTTTAAGACTTCCTAAATCGTGCTAGCCAAGTCCAGTTTCAAAGCTCTGCAACTTAACTTCAATAGGTAGATTCCTTCACCAATTCTCTCAAACTTTGATACTGTTATGAAGCTCTCATCATTCTAATTCTATTTGCAACACTTGTTTTCAACTGGAAGTACATTTTGGCCATGAAATTTCAAATCCTTTTTCAGAACTTATTTTCAAAAACGATTGAGCTACTATTTATATAAAATTTTCGTGAAGGTACCATTGGAATCGTCTTGAAGAGACGGAGCGAATGGTACCGGTCTCGTGTCCTAATTTTACAGTTTCTGGAACCTGCAGATTCGTTGGCTGGAGGTTGAAGATGACCAATGTGTCATCTATAAACCAATGAAAGTGTGGCACACATATTTTCAAATCTGACTTAAATAATTGATTCCATGCTTTATTCACTAAAGACCATGATATGCACAACGCGTCTGATCCATTGGATTAGCTTACTAACGCATTTTGACTCTCATTCATTGGTCCACATTTTTTTGACTTTATTTTTATTTCTGATTTTTATATTTAAATTGTTTTAAACTTCAAAAAATCATAGAAAAATGATTTTAACTTCAAAAAATCTGAAAAAATTATGAAAAAGACTTTTGATTTTTCTCTTTTTGATTATTATTTTTTCACAATTTTATTTTGTGTTGTGATATTTTTTATAACTTTTCACTTTATTTGAATTGTTTTAAATGTTTAAAAATACTTTTCTTAATTTTTAAATTCTGAAAAAAAAATATGGAAGGATCCAATGACCTTTTGACAAATATTGGTGACCTCATTTTATTCTTATTTCCGACTTTACTATTTTTCACAATTTTTGGTTTGTTTTGCCTATTTCTTTTAATTTTAAAAATAGTTTCTGACTTTAAAAAATTACTAAAAATTTTATATAAATATTTGAGCTCATTTCTGATTTTTCTATGTCCTTGTTTGATTTTTCTTGGATGTTTTGAATATAGTTGTTATTTTCTACTTTTATTCTCATTTTTAAACATTTTTTTTAATATTTTTATTTATTTTTTAAATATATTTTATCTTTTATATATTCTGGCTGATCTTGGATTATGAGATTTTGATCATGAGCTTTATTAACATCATTAGATCCACGGTGTTGAGTTTAACTCCACAAAAAAATAGATAAATGATTTTAATAATAGCTTGATTAAATTTTTGGTTTAAATGTGGTTTAATTCTTACCTCATCCCTCTTCATCTTATCTCCTTCTTATTGTACTAAATGTTATTGGAGAATGATTTCCATATCATTTCTTAAAATAGATGGTACATAAATTACTATTGATCGGCCTCAAAATAGGTACGACTTCTATATAAGTCCACTTACGATTGCTTAACATAGCGCTAAATTTTGTTCCGATTTGAGAAAATGATCATTCATGGCCCAAACCCATATTTGTAAGCCCAAGTATGTTAATTTGAACCCTTTAATCCAACAACCTTGAGATTCATTATTATGAGGCTTTGGTTCTACCAATCCTCTAATGAATTTTCATCAACTTTGGTCAAATTGGATCACTTAAACATCATTGATCATTTATTATTGCCTTGAGATTTTGAAATGAATGATATACTTGATAAAAAAGCAAACAAAAGTTATTGTTGAGAGGCTTTGATTTTATCAATCTTCTGATGAGTTTTCAAATGCAAGTTTCAAGATGGTCATTCAACTAACCTCTAATTTCTAACTCATTAACAATTGACTTTATTTTATGCTTTTATTTTATACTTTTACTTTAAGCACATTTATTTTGGCCTTTACATTTCATGCTATTTTCATATTTACTTATTTGAGCATTTACTTTTATGTCATTTTTATTTTTTCTCATTTGAGCTTTCATTTTCTTTTTGAAGATACCTAATAATCAACTTGTTTACGATCGGGAATTCATCTGTATACAGTCGTTACTCTGCCCAATTTTTTGTGAAGACTTAATGCAATTGAAGCTTGGTTTTCTTAATATGTTTATTATCTTTGCTTGTTTGGTTTCAAATCTAAAGGATGGAAATTCTACATTGACTCATTGTGTCAATTGTTGGCTTCTTGTTGGTTAGATAGTTCTTTTCCCTAGATTTTATCTTATGCTTTAGGACAGTCCCTTTATCTCCTTCTATCTTCTTTAATTTCAAAAATCTTCTCCCTCCTTTTGAAAACTCTTCTTGTTGCACAACTTGAACCACTTATATAATAAATTTAGACTTATGTCCATGCATTTTCAAAATATTTTCTTAATTAAACTTTAAATAATTTAACAATACTTTGACATTTTAGTGAGAATACTAAAAGTCAATCAATCGCATTCAAACTATCTTTGCCACTTTGGCTTTTTTACCTTAAAATTTTCTCAAAATATTAGACTCTTGTCAATCTTTGTAGTGATGTGAGCTACTATACTTCTATGATATATAGTGAAGTGAGATACTTTCCACTTAGGTGTTGAGTGAGGCTTTGTTGATTTTAAAATCCAAGTTATATCCTCCACTTTGAGATGACGCAAATTCTCCTTTCTCATAATCGTGGGTAGTAAGTATGTTTTTTCACTCGGATAATGACGATGATGTCTCGTCTCTTAAAATTTAACCAACACGCTTGTGTTTTAAAATTTTAAAAGATGAACTACGAGTACCCTGATCCCCTATTGCACGGAAGGTGGTACGTAGGCACCAAAGTTTCACAACCGCGGTGGGTGCAAATAATATAAAAAATACTTCTTTTCTCATCTCCACGCTCTATTTTTATACAAACATTTATAGCCAGAATACACAGATTTATAAAGAGTTTTTTGTGGAGTACCATAGATGTTTAGGGTGCTAATACCTTCCCTTTTTATAACCAACCCCCGAACTTAGATTCTCTCCCTCTCTTTTTGGGT
This sequence comes from Vicia faba, assembly GCA_948472305.1. Lineage (NCBI taxonomy): Eukaryota > Viridiplantae > Streptophyta > Magnoliopsida > Fabales > Fabaceae > Vicia > Vicia faba. The sequence continues at coordinate 917,718,012 of OX451741.1, read as the reverse complement.
TATTCGCTCTTTTCCAATTCCTTTGGAAACAATAAAGTGTGGTGGTGATTTTTATTTTGATATGTGCGAGTCAAGTCAATCTAATGGCTTAGTCTCAACATTTCTACCGCTACAAAAAAATGGTGACTTTATTGGGGACAGATTGACCTTTTGTTGGTCCATTCTTAAGTGGGTTGATCCTATCTTTGTTTATCTGAATATGTGTTATTATGTGTTGTATATTATATGTTGTACATATGTTTGTCTGGATTTTACTCGTTTTCAGGGTGCTTAGTGATTTCTCATAACTCCTATACCCAGACTTGGGAAAACTTAAGATATGACGGGTGGTATAGTCATGTTAACTTTGAGCGAGTAATCCCAAAAAGGAGGCATGAGATCCCGCACTCAATGGAGGCCCCTTTGATTGTAGTGTCGTTTACCGAGTAGTCGAGAAGATGTGCTACTTTTTACCTGGGAGCCTGCTGAAACTCAGTACCGTAGAACATTTAACCCATCTTGGCCTTTTAGATGTAGTGCGAAAGCTATGACGGATTAATCCGGAAATAGTTTTCATGCGATATTATGCTCGGACGAGTTTTTCTTAAGAATGTTGCTAACTACCGAGTCAATCAGGAAGTTATAATATCTGAAGGAAGGATGTAGACTCTGGGAACCTCTTATAACCTTGTTCAGTAGGTGATAAACTTTTAGACTATACCTTGTGGGTAGTAACTTCGACCTCATGCTCGTGAAGTTGAACCTATCAACCCTATGTTTGTGATCTTGTGTGTGATTGTTGCATCATGCATTCATGCACCCATGAACATCCTTTAAAACACTTTGTTTCAAGGGACTTAAAGTTGACTCTTTATGTATATCTCAGGTACTTTTTGACTATGGATTTTAGAAAAAGAAAGACTAAGAAGTACAGTTTCAAAGATTCCAAGATATATGAGTTGATGAGTCTGATACCCGAGATCGAGAGTTCTATAGATTTTCGAAGGAAGTATGGGTCCATCATTTCTCTTATGAAGCTCAGGATGAAGGAGGGCATTCTCTCGACTTTGGTCAAGTTCTATAATCCGATGTATCGATTCTTTACTTTCCCTGATTATCAGTTGATGCCTACATTAGAGGAGTATTCTTATCTGCTGGGTTTACCTATTACCGATCATGTTCCTTTTACTGGTTTGAAGGGGGAGGCAAAATCCCATGAGATTGATGCTTTGATCCATTTGGGGAAGTCTGAGGTTCAAACACACATGACTACCAAAGGAGGAATAATAGGATTACTAACTCAGTTCTTATTGGAGAAAGCTCGCTATTTTTCCAGAATGAAGAGTATGGTTGCTTTTGAGGCCATATTTTCTCTACTTGCTTATGGGTTGTTCTTTTTTCCCAATGTCGACAAATTTGTGGATATCAATGCCATCAGGATTTTTATGATTGGAAACCTAGTCCCTACATTATTAGGTGATTCATATTACTCTATTCATCTTTGGGATTCTTGTCATGGAGGGATGATCATTTTCTGCACTCCTTTGTTGTATCAGTGGTTTATTTCTCACTTACCTCAATCTTATGCTTTCTGGGGTGTCAGGAAGGAACCTCGTTGCACTCCAAAAATTACGGCCCTTACTCATTCATATATTTTTTGGTATCATCGGGCTTACCATGATGTAGAGATTGTCGATAATTGTGGTAGTTTTCCCAATGTACCTCTTCTTGGTTTAAAGGGAGGAATTAACTACAACCATGTTCTTGCACGTCGACAGCTTGGATATCCCATGAGGGATAATCCAAATAGTATTCATTTGTGGTTTCTTTCTTAAAGAGGGAGAGGTTCATAAGGAATCTAAAGAGGAGATTGTGAAGGCTTGGCATCATATTCACAGGAAAAGTAGGAAGGACCTGGGACCGAGGGGGGTTGTTTCTTTGGAGCCTTATCTGCAGTGGGTACAAGTAAGAGCCATCCAATTGAAGATGTCATATTCCCGAGAAGCGCCTATTATTGATATGTTTATGAAGACCACTCCTCCCCTATTAGATGATATGGAAAAGCTTCAGCTTGCCCTAGTCAGGATGCAGCAGGAAAAGGAAGCTTGGAAGAATAAGTGTCAGACTTTAGAGGTGTCCTACCAAGCAGACCTGAAGGAGAAAGATGACCTAATCGAGATACTTGAGAGTCGTGTTGTAGAGAAGATTGATAGGCAAGAGGATTTATTTTCTTCTAGAGATCAGTCATGACCTAGTTGCTCACTTCCCTACTCTGATGATTGGAAAGAGGTTGCCAACAGGTTTGCGGAAGAGAACTAGAGGTTGAAGGCTCGGATTTCAAGACTCACAGGGAAGCGTCAGCGTGTAGAGTGATCTCCATCAGATTTTCTTTCTTAGGGTTTTTTTAGACTTTATCTTCATCTTATACTTGGAATTATTGAAACTTGTACTAAAAAGTGTAATCCGTTTTGAAGTTATTATAATGAGATTTCCAGTATTTCAAATGTGTTAGTACTTTGATATTTGAAAAATTGTCTATAACTCTTTGAGTTCCTTGAAATATCAATAATAAAATGAATCATATGCATTCCATATCATGCATCATATTGTACATACTTCTTGCATTTTTTTAGAATAACCAGGTGTCTTATTGAGCTTCTTTACTTTGTTCAGCAAGTTGTCTCAGCAGTATAATACTCGAGCTAATTTCAGGAGAAATATGGACAATCTAAAACAAGAGAATCGTGAGTTGCACGAAGAAGTTTCTGCTCTGAAGGTCGGTATGTCCAATCTCACTGCTCTAATAGAATCTTTGGTGGATGCTCAGAATCAGCCACCACTTGCTCAGCCTCAACAGACAATAGTTACTACCGAAGCTCTGACTGTTCCTATTTCTGCTACTCCAACTGCAGTTGTTCAAAATCGTTTGCCTCAAGGTTATCCTTGGGGAATGCCAGAGAACTTTAAACCCGAAGGTTATAATCAGGATGCTCAAGCTACTCCACTTTCTCCAGTTGCTGATGCTATTGTACCTCCTGTGGTGCATATTACTCCTGTTGCTAGAAATGAGATTCACTATGCGGCACCTCCCTCGGTGAATGTGGTACCATTTGCTAATGAAGAATTGTATCGCCCTATTCCTCCACCAAGTGAAATCTTGGGTGTCTATTGTAACGCCTCGATTTAATTAAGATTATTTTATTTGAAATAATTATATGAGATGATGCGTTTACTTATTTCGATATATTTTATGATGTGATGTGATGCAATTTGGGAAAAAATAGAGGTTGAGATGTGGAGCGGTGTATGACTAATAGTGTAAAGAACGGGAGGTGATTATAGAGTACGAGTATTATTTAATTGTTATTAATATTATTATTATTATTATATTACTATTGTTATTACTATGAATAAAATAATATTTATAATTTTAGTGATTAAATAATTAATTAAAGAGGATAAGGGCAGTTTTGGGATATAGGTATTAGGGGTCTAAATTGTGTTATAAGAAAAACAAGATTGAGAGTACGACAAAACAGATCGTAGAACGAGAAAAGGCAAGGAGAAGGGAAAATCTAGGGCAAGAGGATTCCACGGCTTTTGGGAAGATCAAAGCTTTGAATTAAGTTAAGGGGGTGAATGGATTCTCTAATTGGTGATCTTACATGAGAGGGTAGTGAGGGTTCCTTTCCCTCTTAGGTTGTTTTATATGATTGATGTATAATTTGTTTTGTTTGATTGAATGGATGTGTTGTATATGATTATACATGGATCTATGATGCTATGTTGTGATTGTTGTTTTGATTTGGGTTGTTATGATGATTGTTGCATAAAACCCCAATCTAGAACCTATAAGTAATGAGAATTATGAATTGAGGATTTTGGATGAGGATCTGATGAAATATAAGATGAATAATAATGCATAAATGATATATAATTGATGTAGAAACATAGGATGATAATAGATGATCAATTCCTATGATTAGATGATGTTTTAGGACCCAAAATTTAGTAGAATCGTAGAAGAATCGCAGAAAAATCGCAGAAAAACTCAGCATCAAGCAGTTTGTGTCAACTCAAAGAAGGTTTGGGTCGACTCAAGTTGCGTCGAATAATGAGTCGACCTGATCATACCCGTGGTAGACAATGAGGTTTTGCATCGACTCATAGAGGTTTTGCGTCGACCCAAACAACCCAATTTTGGACACATTTTTGTAACGGCCATAACTTTTGAACCGTAATTCCGTTTGATGCGCCGTTCAAAGCGTTGGATAGATAAAATAATAAACTTAAAGTAGGTAGAATAAAATTAATATTTAGAATGATAATTCTAGTAACTAAGTTAAAATAGGAATTATTCCTCGTTGTTACACCAAAATAGTGGGTTGTTTTCTTGCGTTGTTCTTTTGCTGATGATGTCGGTATGAGGCAATGTTAGTGATTATGATGAGGATGATGTGGATGGCTTAAATTGACATGGTGAGGAAGGCTTGTTCCTTGTGGTTTTATGACTTCACATTGTTGTATGTTCATATTGCATGCATTCATGGATGAGGGCTTATGCCCTAATGTTGGCCTTAATTGGCATTATATTGAGGGCTTATGCACTGTTATTGCCCAATTGGCATTGATTTGAAGGCTTATGCCTTGATGGTACCACATGTATGTTTATGAAGGACTATTGCATTGCATAAACACTAAATTGATATTGTACGATGTGATGATGGTTGTTTGTGATGAATTTTATGTATGTTGTGATTTACTACTCCTTAGCATGTTTTATTTCATCGTGTAATTATTGAATGGAATTTTCACCCCTTTGTGTTGTTGTGCATGTACTCTTGGGGAGTACAGATAATCAGGTACCTGAGTAGTGCTTGAAGCGATGTTACCAGATCGAGTCTTAGGAGTCGCTCTTATATGTAACATGGGATTTGGGAGTTTCATCATGTTTTACATAATTTCAAATGTTGCACATTTTCTTTAAACTTATGATGGGCCACGTATTGCGGATTTGAATTTTTGTTAAGGCTAGATCGCCAATGAACTACTCTTAAGTTTATTTTCTGCTGCCGAATAACCATTTTTGGATACATGAAGTATTAAAGTATTTTGAGAACTTTATGAATTTTATGATTTATGTGGCATCCCATTGTGAACTCTGATGCATTTGTCGTATATTTCATTATATATATATTCATATGAGAAAATGGGGTGTTACAATTGGTGTCAGAGTAGGTCGGTTCGTCCGGCCAAGTTGTTGAGTCACTAGTCTAGTATGACAGTGGAATATTGTCGATGTTTTTTCTATCTAACCATTGTTTGATGTTGTGACGTGAAGCTGAGTAATGGCTGGAAGAGAGAATGGTGCACTTGCTAATGCCTTACAAGCTTCGGCTCAGGTAATGCAGAATCAGCCTAATGTTGGTGGGAACAATGGGACGCGTGCTTTAGAAGCTTTCTAGAATAACCATCCACCTACGTTCAAAGGGAAGCATGATCCTTAAGGAGCGCGGGAGTGGCTTAAGGATATTGAAAGGATCTTTCGAGTCATGGACTGTTCTGATGCACAGAAAGTGCACTTTGGTATGCATATGCTGACAAGAGAGGCATACTCGCCAAAGATTGGAAGGCACAGGTGTGGCTATTAGTTGGGCTTTGTTTCGTATGGAATTCCTGGTGAAGTATTACCCAGAGGATGTTCGTGGGAAGAAGGAAATTGAATATCTGGAGCTAAAACAAGGGGATTTAACGGTAACTGGGTATGTTTCCAAATTCATGGAGTTGGCAAACTTTTATCCTCACTATGTGGAAGAGACAGCTGAATTTTCTAAGTGTGTCAAGTATGAGAATGGCTTACATTCTCAGGGCAAGAAAGCAATTGGGTATCAGCAAATCCATAAACTTTTGGATTTGGTGAATAGCTGCAGAATTTATGAGGAGGGCAGTAAGGCTCACTACAAGGTTGTAACTGAGAAGAGAGGTAGGCAACAACGGAATCGTGGGAAGCTTTACAATGCTCCAAATGACAAAGGCAGACATAGGGTTACTGATGGTGGAAGAACCAGTGGGGGGGTGCTCCTGCTGATGTTGTGTGTTATAGATGTGGAAAGCCAGATCACCTAAGTAATGCATGTACTGGAGAAGTGAAGAGGTGTTTTCGCTGTCGTAAGACTAGGCATAAGGTAGCTGACTGTAGACACAAGGCAGCAATATGTTTCGACTGTGGTGAAGAAGGGCACATCAGTACTCAATGCTATAAGCCAAATAAGGCTCAAAATGGTGGGAAAGTCTTTTCTTTAGCTAGAACTCAGACATCTAGTGGAGTCTGTTTGATTAAAGGTATTTTCTTCATTAATAGTACTCCTTTAATTACTATTATTGATACTGGTACTACGCATTTTGTATTGCTCCTGATTTTGCTGAAAAGTTGGGTCTCAATTTATCCTCTATGAATGTAGAAATGGTTATCGATACTCCAGCTAAGGGATCGGTGACTACTTCTCTAGTATGCTTGAAGTTTCCTTTGTCCATCTATGACAGAGACTTCTTTGTTGATCTAGTTTGTTTACCGCTAAATGGTCTGGATGTAATTTTGGGTATGACTATGTTCATATTAATTGTTTCAACAAACATGTGCAGTTCTCTACTCCTGATGAGAAAGAGGAAGGAGGATTCTTATCTGCTAGACAGTTGAAGGAATTGATGCAAGATGAAGCTCTAGTATTTTCATTAATGGTGTCCTTTTTTGTTGCGTATCAGGCTGCTTTAGATAAGTTGCAAGTTGTGCGTGAATTTTCGGATGTTTTCCCATATGACATTACAGACGTGCCGCCAGAAAGGGAAGTAGAATTTTCTATTGATCTTGTTCAGGGTACCAAACATGTTTCTATGGCACCCTATCGAATGTCAGCATTTGAACTAGCAGAATTGAAGAAACAACTAGAAGAATTACTGGAAAAGACATTTATTATACCAAGTTTATCACCTTGGGGAGCTCCGGTGTTGCTGGTGAAAAATAAGGATAGTGTGGACTACCAGCAATTGAACAAAGTGACAATCAAAAACAAGTATTCACTTCCGAAGATAGATGATTTAATGGATCAATTGTTAGATGCATGCATGTTTAGCAAGATTGATTTGAGGTTGGGATATCACCAAATTCAATTAAAGGGCGAGGATGTTCAGAAGATAACTATTCGAACTCGATATTGACACTATGAATATTTAGTGATGCCTTTTGGTGTCACTAACACACCAGGTGTGTTTATGGAGTATATGAAATGTATCTTTCATACTTATTTGGATCGGTATATGGTAGTATACATCAATGATATTGTTGTACCCAAAAAAATTTCCTCCCATTTTCACATAAGACATACTCCTAGAGGTCCTGAATTGCTCAAGATTGACCAAGAATTGATCAGACAAATTCTCCTCCTAAGCATTGGCCTTCCAACTAGGGTTTCATTTTTCACCAAGATGTGTGATATCCAAAGGTCTCAAATTTCTTCCATGTTCCTAATATGTCTTCAATATTATCCATGACAAATTACATACCTTGTACTACAAGTTTGCTCAGTCAATTGCTCAAATGCTTGAAAATCAACTATACTAGGTCAAAAGTCAACTATGGTCTATATACAGTCAAACTTCAAGATTTTTGGTCAACATCAACAATTTGAAGTGATATCCATCATTTGATCAATGGTTAATCATGATCCCTCAAGAAATGCTCCTAATTCATCAAAAGTCAAGAATTACTAATTAGGGTTTCTATAGGAAAAGTCAACCAAACTTTGACCAGGCATAACTTTCTCATACTTCATCCATTTTTCCCAACCAAAGCTTATTTTGAAGAGAATCTAGTTCCCTACAACTTCTCTTCAGCCCTAAAGTCCAATAAATACACCATTTGAAAGATACAAGCTTATACATTATAGGTCATTTTCAGAAAGTCAACAAAAGGCACTTTTTTCAAGACTATTTACAAAAAGATAAAATATTCAAATGCAAAATTGATAAAAAGACGTATTGAATTAGACATCTTGGGCTTTCCAAAAAGTCATATATCATCATCATGAGATAAAAATTGAGCATGTTATGGCTCTCCCAAGTTGGGAAAATTTGGGAATTTTCAAGAATTATGCATTGAGCAAACTTGAAGTTTTAGGCCAATGGCTTAATTTCTTGGACTTCAAACATCTTCCTAAGCCTATAGAGGACCTCTAAAATTATTCTTCTCATGCCTTGCATTTGCTAACTATTTTATTCATATTTATTTTAATTTATTTCAAATAAATATAAAATAAAATGTATAAAATAATTGGAAATGGGCTTTGAGCTTTGGGTTGATGCTTTGGGCGTTCTAGGCCCATAAAATTTTGTGCAAGAAATGTCCACATTCATTCAAATTCAAAAAGGACAAGATTCCATGTCTTTGACAAAGTTACAAAACATCATTTATGGCTTTAAAAACACATGTTTATGGTTGTTATTACCTTTGTTCTCTTGTCTCCTCCCTCCTCTCTATATAAAGGACACATTAGAAAGCTTCAAAATATATGATATACAGCCTGGAAAAGCTCTACAAATTTTACAAAAAATATAAAAGTTATAAAATTCGCATTTTAGGTTCCAGCCTTCCTCAGTCCAAACAAAAGATCCAAATACATTCCTGGAGGCTCCGTAAAGCTTTTGAAATCATTACCAAGCCATAAAACATCACAAAACGCCTCAGTAAGCTCCATTTTTATATTTTCTAACTTGTTTCATGCAGATTCGATGCATTACATGGCCAGAAGTGTACCAAACACCATCAGATCTTGCCTTCAAATCATAAGGGGTATAGATCTAAAGGCTTCAATTTGAGATCCACCATGCGCTCTCAAGGCATCATCTCACCTGATCCAGCCTGGCCTAGGCTTAACATTCACTTGGGCCTAGCAAAATTCAATTTCAGCACCCCCCAATTTCTAATTATCCTGGCCCATTTCGCATTGTTTTTGTCACTTTGCTTTATAATTTTTTTTATTTTTTTCTTCATTTATTTAACTAGTATAATGTAATAATAAAATCACATAAAATATAATTTTAGTTTTTGAATTAAATTAATTTTGTGAATTAATTAATAACTATTTTAACTATTTTTCTTTAATTAAAAATAAATTAGAACTTAGGACTTAATTTATGTTTAATTATTTTCTTTAAATAATAAAAAAAACTAAAAAAGAATTTAGACTATTTTCTTGATTAATTTTATTTTCTAAATAGATTTTTAGGTTATTTACTTTCTTAAATCAAAAATAAGCAAAAATATTTTCTTACTAGGTTGTTACACGTATTTTCAACTTCTACGCGCATTATTTATTTTTGCAAATTTTATTCATTATTGTACCTGTATACTGGATGTAATAAACTAATTAGGATTTTTACCGCTTTCTGTATTTTTTTTCTTCCCCTAATTTTTATACATTATAAACCCCCTCCCTGAAGCCATGTAATAGCGTAGGGTTTTATCTTCGCACTTTACATTTTTGTATATATTAACTGCTAGTAACTAGGCGTGTCTGAAAAGGCTGAAATCAAACGTTAGCAAACTTAACAAAAAGACAAAAATAACTAAACATAACACACTTGCACATATACACCTCTAGGGTACCCCACTTTGGTTTCCTTCAGAAATAAAACAGTCATGAGGCAGGAACGCTTTAGCAAAGATCCATAAATCAAAAGATCATAGTCCCTCGATGACCCTACAGTTTCCTTTTCGGTAAATGATCCAGTCCCTAAACAAAATTGCTAAAGCGTCTCCACAAGTTGCCTTCGTGACTGTAACGTCCCTTTCGAATGTCCCTAATACATCCAACGATAGGGCTACCTACTCACTAATAGTAGGATAGCATTATCTAAAGTATGGGAGGAAAAGAACGACCCTTTTCGAGTATAAAAGTAGATAGTTGTTAGAATTTTGCTCAAAAAACATTTTGCACTTACACAAATACTACTTTTCAAAAGCAATTTTCAAAACATTTTCTTTGTTAACACTCTTGAGGACTGATACAAGAGTTAAACACAAAGAAAATCGCCGCACTAAGGCATTTTCAAAACATTTTCAAACACACAAAGCACAAAGGTATTTTAAAATGAGCAAAACTCTAAGAGCCCATAGAAAACTACGGATGGAAAGGGTGTTAACACCTTCCCTTTCCATAATCTACCCCCCATACTCAGAAAACTCTAGAAATGGTATTTTTTTGTTCTTTTCACCCTTTACTTTATTTGGATAAAAGAAAAGTCGGTGGCGACTCTTACTTACCGCAACATTTGCAAACACAAACGCAAAACCAATATTAAACAGTCAGTTCTGCCGCCGTATCACAGATATCTTAATATATTCTAAATCAGAAAAATAACATGCTGAGCATTTGCGAATTGTTTTACAAGTGTTAAAGGAGAAGAAGTTATATGCGAAGTTATCCAAGTGTGAGTTTTGGTTAGAGAAAGTTAGTTACCTTGATCATGTGATTTCAGGCGGTGGAATTACAGTAGACTCGTCCAAAGTTGATGCAGTATTGTAGTGGAAAACTCCAAAGTCAGTTATAGAGATCAGAAGCTTTTTGGGATTGGTTGGCTATTATAGGAGGTTTAGCGAATGTTTTTCTAAGTTAGCACTTCCTCTAACTCAGTTGAATCATAAAGGCAAGGCATTTATATGGGACATCCAATGCGAAGAGAGTTTTGTTTAGTTAAAGAAGAGATTGACGACAGCCCCGATTTTGATATTACCTTATCCTGAAGAATCAGTTGTTGTATATTGTGATGCTTCTAAATTGGGTTTAGGTGGTGTACTCATGAAGAATGATAAAGTGGTTGCATACGCGTCAAGATAAGTGAGGATTCATGACAGGAATTATCCTACTCACGATCTGGAATTAGCTGTAGTAGTAGTATTTGACTAATGATTTGGAGGCATTATCTTTATGGTTCTCGATTTGAAGTGTTTAGTGAACTTAAAAGCTTGAAATATTTATTCGATCAAAAGGAATTGAATATGATACAACACAAGTGGTTAGAAATGTTGAAAGACTACGACTTTGGTTTAAACCATCACCCTGGTAAAGCTAATGTCGTGGCTGATGTTTTAAGTCGAAAGTCATTGCATGTGTCTGCCATGATGGTTAGAGAATTAGAGTTGATCAAACAATTTAGAGACATGAACTTGGTATGTGAAGTGACACCACATAGTATGATGTTAAGGATAACAATGACTTCATGAATAATATTAAAAAATCTCATAAGTTGGATGTCAAATTGGTAGATTTGATGGTTGGAGGTAATCAGTCTGAAGATAGTAATTTCAAGGTAGACGCACAAGATGTGTTGAGGTTCCGAGATAGAATCTGTATTCCTGATGACTCTAAGATGAAAATGATGATCTTAGAAGAAAGTCATATGAGTATATTGAGTATCCATCCAGGTGCGACTAAGATGTATCAAAACTTGAAGAAGTTGTTTTGGTGGCCAGGATTGAAATGTGATGTGGCGCGGTTTGTGTATACATGTTTGACTTGCCATAAATCGAAGGTTGAACATCAGAAACCTACAGGGTTGTTGGAACCATAAGATATTCCAGAGTGGAAATGGGACAGTATATCCATGGACTTTGTGACGGGATTTTTGAACACTATAAGAGGACATGATGCAATTTGGATGATTATGGATAGGCTAACAAAGTCAGCTCATTTTATTCCAATCGGTATCATTTTCCCGGTGCCAAGGTTAGTAGAGATTTATATTCGTGTAATTGTGAACCTACATGGTATTCCGTCAAGTGTTGTATCTGATAGAGACTCGAGGTTTACTTCTGATTTTTGGAAGAGTCTGCATGATGCGTTGGGCTCTAAACTGAGATTGAGTTCTGCGTATCAACTGCAAACAAATGGTCAGACAGAGAGGACAATTCAGTCGTTAGAGGATTTTTTGAGAGCTTGTGTTCTATATCAAGGAGGTGCATGGGATAGTCACCTTCCACTAATTGATTTCACGTATAATAATAGTTTCTATTCCAGTATCGGTATGGCACCTTTTGAGGCATTGTATGGTCGGAGGTGCAGAACACCTTTGTGTTGGTATGAATCTGGTGAAAGTGTGATGCTTAGGCCCGAAATTGTACGAGAAACTATGGAAAAAGTGAAGTTAATTCGAGAAAAGATGAAAGCTTCGCAGAGTAGGCAAAAGAGTTACCATGACAAGCGAAGGGGGGACCTTTAATTTCAGGAAGTAGATTATGTTTGAGAGTCAACCCATGGAACGGTGTTGGGCGAGCATTAAAATTGAAGAAGCTTACTCCTCGGTTTATTGGCTCGTATCAAATTTTGGATAGAGTGGGAACTGTTGCATAGAGGGTGGCCTTACCACCTAATCTTTCTAATTTTCATGATGTATTCCATGTGTCGCAACTTCGGAAGTATATTGCAGACCCATCTCATGTAATTCCAATAGATGACGTGCAAGTAAGGGATAATCTTACGGTAAAGACTTTACCAGTAAGGATTGAAGACCGGTAAATGAAGAAGCTGAGAGGCAAGGAAATCCCTCTAGTTAAAGTAGTCTGGGGGGGAGGAGCTGGAGAAAGTATGACGTGGGAGTTAGAGGGTAATATGCGGGAGTGTTATACAGAATTGTTCACATAAGGTAATTTTCGAGGACGAAAATATTCTAAGTGGGGGAGAGTTGTAACGCCTCGATTTAATTAAGATTATTTTATTTAAAATAATTATATGAGATGATGCATTTACTTGTTTCGATATATTTTATGATGTGATGTGATGCAATTTGGGAAAAATTAAAGGTTGAGATGTGGAGGGGTGTATGACTAATAGTGTAGAGAACAAGAGGTGATTAGAGAGAACGAGTATTATTTAATTATTATTATATTACTATTGTTATTACTATAAATAAAATAATATTTATAATTTTAGTGATTAAATAATTAATTAAAGAGGATAAGGGCAACTTTGAGATATAGGTATTAGGGGTCTAAATTGTGTTATAAGAAAAACAAGAGTGAGAGTACAACAAAACATATCTTAGAACGAGAAAAGGCAAGGAGAAGGGAAAAGTTAGGGCCAGAGGATTCCACTGCTTTTGGGAAGATCAAATCTTTGAATTAAGGTAAAGGGGTGAATGGATTCTCTAATTGGTGATCTTACATGAGAGGGTAGTGAGGGTTCCTTTCCCTCTTAGGTTGTTTTATATGATTGATGTATAATTTGTTTGGTTTGATTGAATGGATGTGTTGTATATGATTATACATGGATCTATGATGCTATGTTGTGATTGTTGTTTTGATTTGTGTTGTTATGATGATTGTTGCATAAAACCCCAATCTAGAACCTATAAGTAATGAGAATTAGGAATTAAGGATTGTGGATGAGGATTTGATGAAATATAAGATGAATAATAATTCCAAAATGATATATATTGATGTAGAAACACAGGGTGATAATAGATGATGAATTCCTATGTTTAGATGATGTTTTAGGACCCAAAATTTAGTGGAATCGTAGAAGAATCGCAGAAAAATCGCAAAAAAACTCAGCATCAAGCAGTTTGCGTCAAATCAAAGAAGGTTTATGTAGACTCAAATTGCATCAACTCATGGGTCGACCTAATCATACCCGTGGTAGACAATGAGGTTTTGCATCGACTCATATAGGTTTTGTGTCAACTCAAACAACCCAATTTTGGACACGTTTTAGTAACGGCTATAACTTTTGAGCGGTAATTCTGTGTGATGCGTTGTTTGAAGGGTCAGATAGATAAAATCATAAAATTAAAGTAGGTAGAATAAAATAAAGATTTATAAGGATAATTCTAGTAATTTAGTTAAAATAGGAATTATTCCCCGTTGTTACACCGAAATGGTGGGTTATTTTCTTGCGATGTTCTTTTGCTGATGATGCCGGTATGAGGCAATGTTGGTGATTATGATGAGGATGATGAGAATGGCTTAAATTTCCATGGTGATGAAGTCTTGTGCCTTGTGGTTGTATGATTTCACGCTATTGCATGCATTCATGGATGAGGGCTTATGCCCTAATGTTGGCCTGGATTGGCGTTGTTCTGAGGGCTTATGCTCTGTTATTTCCCAATTGGCATTGACTTGAAGGCTTATGCCTTGATGGTACCACATGCATGTTGATGAAGGACTATTGCATTGCATAAACACTGAATTGATGTTGTACAATGTGATGATGGTTGTTTGTGATGAATTTTCTGTATGTTGTGATTTACTACTCCTTAGCATGTTTTATTTCACCATGTAATTATTGAATGAAATTCTCACCCCTTTTGTGTTGTTGTGTCTGTACTCTTTGGAAGTACAGGTAATCAGGTACCCGAATAGTTCTTGAAGTGATGTTACCAGATCGAGTCTTAGGAGTTGCTCTGATATGTAACACGGGATTTGAGAGTTTCATCATGTTTTGCTTAATTTCAAATATTTCATATTTTCTTTAAAATTATGATGGGCCAGGTATTGTGGATTTGAATTGTTGTTAAGGCTAGAATACCAATGAACTACTCTTATGTTTATTTTCCGCTACCGAATAATCATTTTTGGATACATGAAGTAATAAAGTATTTTGATAACTTTATGGATTTTATGATTTATGTGGCATCCCATTGTGAACTCTGATGCATTTGTCATATATTTCATTATAAATATTCATATGGGAAAACGGGGTGTTACAATTCGTAAAGTGGTCGCATACCCGTCAAGACAATTGAGGATTCATGAAAGGAATTATCCTACTCACGATCTGGAATAAGCTGCAGTAGTATTTTTAATAAAGATTTAGAGGCATTATCTTTATGGTTCTCGATTTGAAGTGTTAAGTGATCATAAAAGCTTGAAATATTTATTCGATCAAAAGGAATTGAATATGAGACAGCACGGGTGGTTACAATAGGGTGTTCCAATCGGTATCATTTTCTCGGTGCCAATGTTAGCAGAGATTTATATTCATGTGATTGTGAAGCTACACGGTGTCAAGTATTGTATCCGATATAGACCCGAGGTTTAATTTTGATTTTTGGAAGAGTCTGCATGATTCTTGGGTTCTAAACTGATATTGAGTTCTGCGTATCACCCGTAAACAGATGGTCAGACAGAGAGGACTATTCATTCGTTAGAGGATTTGTTGAGAGCTTGTGTTCTTGATCAAGGAGGTGCATGGCATAGTTACCTTCCACTTATTAAGTTCACTTATAACAATAGTTTCCATTACAGTATTTGTATGGCACCTTTTGAGGCATTATGTGGTCGGAGGTGCAGAACACCTTTGTGTTGGTACGAATCTGGTGAAAGTGTGATGCTTGGGCCCGAAACTGTACGAGAGACTATGGAAAAAGTGAAGTTAATTCGTGAAAAGATGAAAGCTTCGCAGAGTAGGCAAAATAGTTACCATGACAAGCGAAGTAAGGACCTTGAATTTCAGGAAGGAGATCGTGTCTTTCTGAGAGTCAACCTAGTGACTGGTATTGGGCGAGCATTGAAATCGAATAAGATTACTTCTCGGTTTATTGGACCGTATCAAATTCTGGATAGAGTGTGAACTTTTGCATATAGGGTGGCCTTACCACCTAATCTTTTGAATTTTCATGATGTATTCCATGTGTCGCAACTTCGGAAGTATATTACAGACCAATCTCATGTAATTCCAATGGATGACGTGCAAGTAAGGGATATTCTTATGGTAGACACTTTACCAGTAAGGATCGAAGACCGTGAAATGAAGAAGTTGAGAGGAAAGGAAATCCCTATAGTTAAAGTAGTTTGGGGAGGAGCAGCTGAAGAAAGTATGACGTGGGAGTTAGAGGGCAAGATGCGGGAGTGTTATCCAGAATTGTTCACATAAGGTAATTTTCAAGGACGAGAATCTTCTAAGTGGGGGAGAGTTGTAACACCTCGATTTAATTAAGATTATTTTATTTAAAATAATTATATGAGATGATGTGTTTACTTATGTAGATATTTTTTATGATGTGATGTGATGCAATTTGGGAAAAATTAGAGGTTGAGATGTGGAGGGGTGTATGACTAATAGTGTAGAGAATATGAGGTGATTAGAGAATACGAGTATTATTTAATTGTTATTAATATTATTATTATCATATTACAATTGTTATTGCTATGAATAAAATAATATTTATAATTTTAGTGATTAAATAATTAATTAAATAGGATAAGGGCAGTTTTGGGATATAGGTATTAGGGGTCTAAATTGTGTTATAAGAAAAACAAGAGTGAGAGTACAACAAAACAGATCATAGAACGAGAAAAGGCAAGGAGAAGGGAAAATCTAGGGCAAGAGGATTCCACCTCTTTTGGGAAGATCAAAGCTTTGAATTAAGGTAAGGGGGTGAATGGATTCTCTAATTGGTGATCTTACATGAGAGGATAGTGAGGGTTCCTTTCTCTCTTAGGTTTTTCTATATGATTGATGTATAATTTGTTTGGTTTGATTGAATGGATATGTTGTATATGATTATACATGGATCTGTGACACTATGTTGTGATTTTTGTTTTGATTTGTGTTAATATGATGATTGTTGCATAAAACCCCGATCTAGAACCTATAAGTAATGAGAATTAGGAATTGAGGATTTTGGATGAGGATTTGATGAAATATAAGATGAATAATAATGCCCAAATGATATATAATTGATGTAGAAACACAAGGTGATAATAGATGATGAATTCCTATGTTTAGATGATGTTTTAGGACCCAAAATTTAGTGTAATCGTAGAAGAATCGTAGAAAAATCGCAGAAAAACTCAGCATCAAGCAGTTTGCATCGAATCAAAGAAGGTTTGTGTTGACTCAAATTGCATCAACTCATGGGTCAACCTGATCATACCCGTGGTAGACAATGAGGTTTTGCATTGACTCATATAGGTTTTGTGTTAACTCAAACAACCCAATTTTGGACACGTTTTAGTAACGGCTATAACTTTTGAACCGTAATTCTGTTTGATGCGTTGTTCGAAGCGTTGGATAGATAAAACGATAAACTTGAAGTAGGTAGAATAAAATAAATATTTAGAAATATAATTCTAGTAATTTAGTTAAAATAGGAATTATTCCCCGTTGTTACACCGAAACAGTGGGTTGTTTTCTTGTGATGTTCTTTTGCTGATGATGCCGGTATGAGGCAATGTTGGTGATTATGATGAGGATGATGAGAATGGCTTAAATTTCCATGGTGATGAAGTCTTGTGCCTTGTGGTTTTATTATTTCACGTTGTTGCATGTTTATATTGCATCCATTCATGGATGAGGGCTTATACCCTAATGTTGGCCTGGATTGGCGTTGTGTTGAGGGCTTATGCTCTGTTATTTCCCAATTGGCATTGATTTGAAGGCTTATTCCTTGATGGTACCACATGCATGTTGATGAAGGACTATTGCATTACATAAACACTGAATTGATGTTGTACAATGTGATGATGGTTGTTTGTGATGAATTTTCTGTATGTTGTGATTTACTACTCCTTAGCATGTTTTATTTCACCATGTAATTATTGAATGAAATTATCACCCCTTTTGTGTTGTTGTGTCTGTACTCTTTGGGAGTACAGGTAATCAGGTACCCGAATAGTTCTTGAAGTGATGTTACCAGATTGAGTCTTAGGAATTGCTCTGATATGTAACATGGGATTTGAGAGTTTCATCATGTTTTGCATAACTTCAAATATTGCATATTTTCTTTAAACTTATGATGAGCCACGTATTGTCAATTTGAATTATTGTTAAGGCTAGAATGTCAATGCACTACTCTTATGTTTATTTTCCGCTACAGAATAACTATTTCTGGATACATGAAGTAATAACGTATTTTGAAAACTTTATGGATTTTATGATTTATGTGGCTTTCCATTGTGAACTCTGATACATTTGTCATATATTTCATTATAAATATTCATATGGGAAAATGGGGTGTTATAATTGGTAAAGTAGTCGCATACCCGTCAAGACAATTGAGGATTTATGAAAGGAATTATCCTACTCAAGATCTGGAATAAGCTACAATAGTATTTGTACTAAAGATTTAGAGGCATTATCTTTATGGTTCTCGATTTGAAGTGTTTAGTGATCATAAAAGCTTAAAATATTTATTCGATTAAAAGGAATTGAATATGAGACAGTGTGGGTGGTTACAATAGGGTGTTCCAATCGATATCATTTTCTCTGTGCCAAGGTTAGCAGAGATTTATATTCGTGTGATTGTGAAGCTACACGGTGTCAAGTGTTGTATCTGATAGAGACCCGAGGTTTACTTCTGATTTTTGGAAGAGTCTGCATGATTGTTGGGTTCTAAATTGAGATTGAGTTATGCGTATCACCCGTAAACAGATGGTCAGACAGAGAGGACTATTCAGTCGTTAGAGGTTTGTGAGAGCTTGTGTTCTTGATCAAGGAGGTGCATGGCATAGTTACCTTCCACTGATTAAGTTCACTTATATAATAGTTTCCATTCCAGTATCGGTATGGCACCTTTTGAGGAATTTTGTGGTTGGAGGTGCAGAACACCTTTGTGTTGGTACGAATTTGGTGAAAGTGTGATTCTTGGGCCCGAAATTGTACGAGAGACTACGGAAAAAGTGAAGTTAATTCGTGAAAAGATGAAAGCTTCGCAGAGTAGGAAAAATATTTACCATGAAAAGCGAAGTAAGGACCTTGAATTTCAGGAAGGAGATCATGTCTTTCTGAGAGACAACCTAGTGACTGGTGTTGGGCGAGCATTAAAATCGAATAAGATTACTTCTCGGTTTATTGGACCGTATCAAATTTTGGATAGAGTGTGAACTGTTGCATATAGGGTGGCCTTACCACCTAATCTTTCAAATTTTCATGATGTATTCCATGTGTCGCAACTTCGGAAGTATATTGCAGACCAATCTCATGTAATTCCAATGGATGACGTGCAAGTAAGGGATATTCTTATGGTAGACACTTTACCAGTAAGGATCGAAGACCGTGAAATGAAGAAGTTGAGAGGCAAGGAAATCCCTATAGTTAAAGTAGTTTGGGGAGGAGCAGCTGGAGAAAGTATGACTTGGGAGTTAGAGGGCAAGATGCAGGAGTGTTATCCATAATTGTTCACATACGGTAATTTTCGAGGACGAGAATCTTCTAAGTGGGGGAGAGTTGTAACACCTCGATTTAATTAAGATTATTTTATTTAAAATAATTATATGAGATGATGCGTTTACTTGTGTCGATATATTTTATGATGTGATGTGATGCAATTTGGGAAAAATTAGAGGTTGAGATGGGGAGGGGTGTATGACTAATAGTGTAGAGAATATGAGGTGATTAGAGAATTCGAGTATTATTTAATTGTTATTAATATTATTATTATTATTATATTACAATTGTTATTACTATGAATAAAATAATATTTATAATTTTAGTGATTAAATAATTAATTAAATAGGATAAGGGCAGTTTTGGGATATAGGTATGAGGGGTCTAAATTGTGTTATAATAAAACAAGAGTGAGAGTACAACAAAACAGATCATAGAACGAGAAAAGGCAAGGAGAAGGGAAAAGCTAGGGCAAGAGGATTCCACCGTTTTTGGGAAGATTAAAGCTTTGAATTAAGGTAAGAGGGTGAATGGATTCTCTAATTGGTGATCTTACATGAAAGGATAGTGAGGGTTCCTTTCCCTCTTAGGTTTTTTTTATATGATTGATGTATAATTTGTTTGGTTTGATTGAATTGATGTATTGTATATGATTATCCATGGATATGTGATACTATGTTATGATTGTTGTCTTGATTTGCGTTGTTATGATGATTGTTGCGTAAAACCCTAATCTAGAACCTATACATAATGAGAATTAGGATTTTGGATGAGGATTTGATGAAATATAAGATGAATAATAATACCCAAATTATGTATAATTGATGTAGAATTATAGGATGATAATAGGTGATGATTTCCTATGATTAGATGATGTTTTAGGACCCAAAATTTAGTGGAATCGTAGAAGAATCGCAGAAAAATCGCAGAAAAACTCAGCATTAAGCAGTTTGCGTCGACTCAAGTTGCGTCGACTCATGGGTCAACCTGATCATACCCGTGGTAGACAATGAGGTTTTGCGTCGACTCATAGAGGTTTTGCGTCGACTCAAATAACCCAATTTTGGACACATTTTTGTAACGGCCATAACTTTTGAACCGTAATTTCGTTTGATGCGTCGTTTGAAGCGTTGGATAGATAAAACAATAAACTTGAATTATGTAGAATAAAATAAATATTTATAAGGACTATTCTAGTAACTAACTTAAAATAGGAATTATTCCCTGTTGTTACACCGAAACGGTGGGTTGTTTTCTTACGATATTCTTTTGCTGATGATTCCGGTATGAGGAAATGTTAGTGGTTATGATGAGGATGATGTGGATGGATTAAATTTCCATGGTGAAGAAGGCTTGTTCCTTGTGGTTGTATGATTTCACGTTGTTGCATGTTCATATTTCATGCATTCATGGATGAGGGCTTATTCCCTGATGTTGGCCTGGATTGGCGTTGTGTTGAGGGCTTATGCTCTGTTATTGCCCAATTGGAATTGAGTTTAAGGCTTATGCCATGATGGTACCACATGCATGTTGATGAAGGAATATTGCATTGCATAAACACTAAATTGATGTTGTACGATGTAATGATGGTAATTTGTGATGAATTTTCTGTATGTTGTGATTTACTACTCCTTAGCATGTTTTATTTCAGCGTGTAATTATTGAATGAAATTCTCACCTCTTTTATGTTGTTGTGTCTGTACTCTTTGGGAGTACAGATAATCATGTACCCGAGTAGTGCTTGAAGTGATGTTATCAGATCGAGTCTTAGGAGTCACTCTAATATGTAAAACGGGATTTCAGAGTTTCATCATGTTTTGCATAATTTCAAATGTTGCACATTTTCTTTAAACTTATGATGGACCACGTATTATGGATTTGAATTGTTGTTAAGTCTAGAATGCTAATGAACTACTCTTATGTTGATTTTCCTCTACCGAATAACCATTTTTGTATACATGAAGTAATAAAGTATTTTGAAAACTTTATGGATTTTATGATGTATGTGGCATCCCATTGTGAACTCTGATGCATTTGTCGTATATTTAATTATGAATATTCATATGGGAAAATGGGGTGCTACATCTATGATCGAATGGACAATTTTCAGGATCAGTTTGATAAGATGCAGAAAGAGTTGAAGTCCCTCAGAGGAAAAGAATTATTTGAGCAGAATGTGAATGATATGTGTTTGGTTCCAAATGTGAAAATACCTGCAAAGTTCAAAGTACTAGAGTTCTAAAAGTACAAGGGAAACACTTGTCATCGTACTTACTTAGTGATGTATGTGAGGAGAATGTCAACTCATACAGATGATCAACGCCTGTTAATTCATTTCTTTCAAGATAGTTTGACTAGTGCAACATTGAAATGGTACATGAGCATGGACAGTGCCAAAATTCATAATTTCAGTGACTTGGGCGAAGCATTTATCAGACAGTACAAATACAATGTGGACATGGTTCCTGACCGTGATTAACTCAGGGCCATGGTCCAGAAGGACAAGGAGTCATTTAAAGAATATGCACAGAGATGGTGTGAAGTAGTCACCCAGATGATTCATCCAATGGAAGAAAAATAGATGACAAAGATTTTTCTAAAGACACTAGGTGCATTATATTATGAAATAATGGTAGTGATTGCACCCAGTGATTTTACTGAGATGGTGGGAATGGGCGTTCGTTTGGAAGAAGTTGTAAGAGAAGGCCGTCTGATAAGAGGTGAAAATTCTGGTAGTATGAAGAAACCATCATACGGGTTTACTAAAAAGAAATAAGGAGATACAAATGTTGTTATTCAAGAAAGAAGGGTTAATCCTCCTAGAAGAAATCATCAGCGCCATCAACAGGTTGCCTCGATAACTCCAATTGTTAATACAGCTCTGACTACAGTCGCTTATCAAAGACTAGCCCATCAAGGAAATCAAGGGCAGAATCAAAGGAGAGAGCCTTTTAACTCTATCCCCATGAGCTATGCAGAGTTACTCCCAACATTGATCCAGAAAAAGTTGGTCCATACTAGGCCACCCCCAGCTATACCATCACCATTACCTTGGTACTACAAGGCAGATCATACATGCGCTTTCCATCAGGGTGCACCAGGGCATAATGTGGAAAACTGTTATCCTCTGAAGTCAGAGGTATAGAAAATGGTGAGATCTGGCCTTTTTTCCTTCAAATATTTCAGTCCTAATGTCAAAGATAATCATCTGCCAAAGCATGGAGGACCGAATGTTATTAACATGGTTGCTGATTGTCTAGGGGACTTCCATATTTATGATATTAACTTCGTCAGAAGGGACTTGTTAAAGATGCATGCAGACCTTTGCGATTTTAGTTATTATACTCATGACTATGTTGGTTGTGGTATATGTAGTACTGATATACAAGGTTGTGATAAGATAAAGGCTGATTTGTAGGAGACGATGGATGAGGGCCTCATCCACATAATCAAACCTAGGGATGAATATGAGGAGGAAGTGAACATGGTCTTTGGATGTCCTGGAGAGTTCTGGATCTTTGATGTGGACCATATGAATGATGACCTCGTGCAATTGCACGCTACCTTTTGCCACATGGCTGGTCAAGTAGAGCACCACTATGGATCTTGTTGGGTTTGCTGCAGAGATTCCCAAGGATGTTCCATTGTAAAAAGATGTATTCAGTTATTATTGGATAATGGAACTATCAAAGTTTCAAGCCAAATATATGATTACCATGAGGTTAACAAGATTAAGGTTTGCTTAGCTGAGGATGAATCAGATGATGAATATACTTTGGCGGATGAATTCTTTTCCTCGGATGAGGATATGTTCTCCAGCGATGATTCTTTGATACCCCAATTTTCTGAAGAATGTGTGTACGTAATTGTGCCTTGTTTTAATTATTCTACCCTCGTTGATATCGAATACTATAGCAAGTCAGTTGTTGCCCCAGTGGTGATTTACTTGCTAGGGCTTGTTCCTTACAAATCAGACAAAGTTGTACCGTACAAGTACAATGCTACTATTTTATAGGATAGTGTGGAAGTTCCCATCCATCCATTTTCTAGCATCGAGAATATTGATGAGACTGGTAGGGTGACCCGTAGTGGTCGTGTATTTGCACTGGTTGTTCGGGGAAATGATAATGCTGGTAAGAAAGTTGTGGAAAGTGTTAAGAATAAGAAACTTGTAGGGGGGGTCCAGTTGTGCTACCCTGGAGAAAGATGTAGATTATATTTTGAAGATTATCAAAATGAGCGACTACAGAATTGTAGATCAGCTATTGCAGACTCCTTCAAAGATATTTATCCTAGCATTGTTGATGAATTATGTTGCCCATAGAGAATCTTTAATGCGGGTGTTGGACCAAGCCTTCGTGGAGTGTGATATGCCGTTAGATCAATTCAATAGTGTGGTAGGTAATATTACATCCTGTAATAACCTAAGCTTTTGCAATGATGAATTGCCTGATGAAGGGAGGAATAACAATATAGCCCTCCACATACCATGAACTATAAAAATGATTCATTATCAAATGTGCTGATTGATAATGGGTCTGCCTTAAATGTTATACCGAATAGAACACTAATGAAGTTGAAATATCAAGGGGATCCCATGCGCCCAAGTGGTATTATTGTAAAAGCTTTCAATGGATCAAGAAAGTCAGTTATTGGGGAAGTGGATCTGCCTATCCACATAGGCCCACACCTTTTCCAAATCACTTTCCAAGTCATGGATGTTGTGCCCGCATAAAGCTGTTTACTGAGACGGACGTGGATACATGAGGCTGGGGCTGTCACTTCAACTCTACACCAAAAGTTGAAGTCTGTGCATGAAGGCAAAAAGGTCATTATAAATGGAGATCAAGCATTGATGATTTCTCATCTATCATCTTTTAGCATTGTGGAAGCAGATGAAGTTTCTATTGGAACTCAGTTCCATGCTTTGTCCGTTGATAATGTGAGAAAGAATGAGAATTATATGGATTCATTCAAAGATGCTCAACGGGTTGTGCGCAATGGTCCTATTAAAGTATATGGGCAGATTGTGGATCTGCCAGTGAACAAGAACATGGCTGGTTTAGGATTCTCAGTGAAGAATGGCAAAGTTGAGACCCTGAAGTCAAAGTCTACTATGAGCAGCTATCAGGATATTTTCCACATCAGAGGTTACCTCCATCCAACTGTTTCTGGAATCAATCTTATTGTGGAGGATGAAGAAGAGCATGAGATGTTGAATTACGTGACGCCTGGAGTCAGAGTCCAGAACTGGGTCACTATTGATATTCCCTCTTGCATCCATGTCTCAAAGTAATTTGTTTTTGTCTATTTTTTTCAAAAAATATTTCACTCTGCCCTAGGTGAAAGTTAATATTGTATGGTCTTATCTATTTTCTTTGATCATTAAAATCATAAATAAAAGTTGTCTTTGATTCCCAAATTGTGTCTTTATTTTCTGCTTTTTCTTTGAAAAATGGTAATCAGAAAAAACCCTTTTGGAATAAATAATAACTATAAATAAATCTTCAGAATCACTTGATATATGTGTCAGTTTCTAAAATCAATTCTTAAATCATATGTGCAGATTAATTTATAAACCAGTTGAATACAATGACCCTGCACCCTCTCACAACTTTGAATATCCTGTGTATATGGCCGAAGAAGAAGAATATGATGACATTCTAGAAAAGGTTTTAGGGTTTCTCGAGCGCGAGGAAAGTACCATTCAGCCGTATAAAGAGCCATTGGAGACCATTAATTTGGGTTCAGAGGAAGAGCCAAAGGAGGTCAAGATTGGAGCATTACTGCACCCTGACGTGAAGAGCGGGTTGACTGAATTGTTGAAAGAGTATGTGGACATATTTGCTTGGTCTTACCAAGACATGCCTGGTTTAGATATTGATATTGTGGAGCATCAGTTGCCGTTGAAGCCAGAGTGCCCTTCAATCAATCAGAAACTGTGAAGAACTCACCCTGATATGGCAGTGAAAATTAAAGAAGAAGTTTAAAAATAGATTAATGTCAGTTTTCTTGTGACATCAGTGTATCCTCAGTGGATTGCCAATATTGTCCCAGTACCAAAGAAAGAAGGAAAAGTTCACATGTGCATTTATTATAGAGATTTAAATAAAGCCAGTCCAAAAGATGATTTTCCATTGCCGCATATTGATATGTTGGTTGATAGTACAGTAAAATTAAAATTATTCTCGTTCATGGATGGATTTTCTGGATATAATCAAATAAGAATGGATCCTGGGGACATGGAAAAAACCACGTTTATCACACCCTGTGGAACATTCTGTTACAGAGTTATGCCCTTCGGGTTGAAGAATGCTGGTGCAACGTACCAGAGGGCTATGACAACCATATTCCATTATCTTATGCACAAAGAAATTGAGGCATATGTTGATGACATGATTTCCAAACCACAGACCGAAGGAGGGCATGTAAAAGATTTGTTGAAATTGTTTTAGTGTTTGAGGAAGTATCGTCTCCGCTTGAATCCAAACAAATGCACCTTTGGTGTCCGATCAGGGAAATTGCTAGGTTTCATTGTCATCTAAAAAGGAATTGAAGTTGGCCCTGATAAAGTCAAATAAATTCAAGAAATTCATGCGCCAAGAACTGAAAAACAAGTTAGAGGCTTCCTGGGGCGGTTGAATTACATTTCCAGATTCATTTCCCACATGACTGCAACATGTGAACTGATTTTTAAGTTGTTAAAGAAAGTTCAGGGTTGTGTGTGGACAGCTAATTGCCAAAGGGAATTTGAAAGTATTAAAGAGTATCTGCTTGAACCTCCTATCTTGCTCCCTCCCATTGAAGGAAGACCATTGATCATGTATCTGACAGTGTTAGATAATTTTATGGACTGTATTTTGGGACAACAAGATGAAACAGGGAAGAAGGAATATGCCATTTATTATCTCAGCAAGAAGTTCACTGACTGTGAGTCACGGTATTCTATGCTGGAAAAGACATATTGTGCTCTAGCCTGGGCAGCAAAGCGATTGCGGAAATATATGTTGAATCACACTACTTGGTTGATTTCCAAAATGGACCCAATCAAGTATATTTTCGAAAAGCCTGCTCTTACTGGAAGAATTGCTCGTTGGAAGATGTTGTTGTCTGAATATGATATTGAATAATGTACTCAGAAGGCTATAAAAAGCAGTGTGCTGGCGGATTATCTTGATCATTAACTGGTAGATGGTTATCAGTCTGTTAAATATGACTTCCCTGATGAGGATATTATGTTTCTGAAAGCAAAAGATTGTGATGAACCTTTGCTTGGGGAAGGTCCTGATCCTGAATCTCGGTGGGGTATGGTATTTGATGGAGCTGTGAATGCTTATGGAAAAGGAATTGGTGATGTGATTATCACTCCATATGGATCACACCTTCCTTTTACTGTAAGGTTGACATTTGATTGTACCAATAATATGGCGGAGTATGAGGCTTGTATCATGGGTCTCGAGGAATCCATTGATCTCAGAATTAAAGTTCTATATGTATATGGTGATTCAGCTTTGGTAGTTAACCAGATTAAAGGAGAATGGGATACTCGTCACCCTGGCTTTATCCCTTACAAAGATTATGCTATAAGATTATTACCCTTCTTTAATAAGGTTGAATTCCATCATGTTCCCAGAGTTGAAAATCAGATGGCGGATGCTTTGGCAACTCTGGCTTCTATGTATCAAGTGAATACTTGGAATGATGTGCCTCGTATCACAGTGCAACGTTTGGATAGACTGGCTCATGTTTTTGCGGTGGAGGAAACAACAAATGAAAAGCCTTGGTATTATGATATCAAGCATTTTCTCCAGACTCGGGAATACCCGGCTGGTGCATCGAATAAAGATAGAAAGACATTGATAAGGTTGGTAGGTAGATTTTTCCTCAATGAAGATGTGTTATATAAAAGAAATTATGACATGGTTTTGCTCAGATGCGTGGATAGACACGAAGCAGACATGTTAATGCATGAAGTCCATTAAGGTTCCTTTGGTACTCATGTCAATGGACATTCGATGGCGAAAAGGATGCTTAGGGCAAGTTATTATTGGCTGATAATGGAATTTGACTGTTACAAATTTTCAAAGAAGTGCCATAAAGGCCAGATTTATGCTGACAAAATCCATGTGCCTCCGACACTTCTCAATGTTATTTCTTCCCCTTGTCCCTTCTATATGTGGTGTATTGACATGATTGGAATGATCGAACCCAAGGCGTCAAATGGATATTATTTTATCTTGGTAGCAATTGACTACTTCACCAAATGGGTGGAAGAAGCTTCATATGCTAATTTCACTAAGCAGGTGGTGGTGCGCTTCATCAAAACCAATCTCATATGTCGGTATGGTGTGCCGAGCAGGATTATCACCGCAACGGCTCAAATCTGAATAATAAGATGATGACAGAAATTTGCAAAGAATTCAAGATTATCCATCACAAATCATCTCCCTGCAGGCCAAAGATGAATGGGGTTGTTGAATTTGCTAATAAGAACATCAAGATGATCATCCGGAAAATGGTTGTTACTTACAAATATTGGCATGAGATGCTCCCTTTTGCTTTGCATGGGTATCGTACATTTGTCCTCACTTCAACAGGGGCAACCCCGTTATCTCTTGTGTATGGCATGGAAGCAGTGCTCCCCGTTGAGGTTGAGATTCCCTCTTTACTCGTGATAATGGAAACCAAGTTATCAGAGGTTGAATTGGTCCAGAAAAGGTTTGACGAGTTGAATTTGATTGAAGAAAAGAGAATGACGACCTTGTGTCATGGTTATTTATACTAGAAGAGAATGAAGAAAGCTTTTGATAAGAAGGTCAAACCTCGGGAATTCAGAGAAGGGGACCACGTGCTCAGGAAGATCATGTCTTTCAACGTTGATTCTAGGGGCAAGTGGACTCCAAGTTTTGAAGGCCCATATATTGTCAAGAAAGTCTTCTCTGGAGGTGCATTGATTCTTGAAAAAATGCATGGTGAGGAGTTCCCACGTCCTGTGAATGCTGATGCAGTCAAGAAATAATTTGCCTAGCAAAATAAAAATAACAGCTCGCTAAGACGAAAACTCGAAAGGGAGGCTTAGGCAAAAAGGAGCGTCTCGGTAGGCCGAAAACCCGAAAGGGCGGTCTAGGAAAAAATTTGAGACATAAACAGAATAAATTTTCCTTATAGGTTGAAAACCCGCAAGGGCAACCTAGGAAAAAGTTATGGATTTCTTGGCAACTAACTGCATCAGACAAGATTCGATCATTTGAAGCAACAATCTTCTTGAATCCTCACCACTCTTCAACCAAAGTCGTTGCTCAGGAATTCAAAGTTGTTAGGGAGAATAGTGGTCATTGTATTTCAATGTATCTTTTCCAATATATATTACCATTTTCCAAACTTTGTAATCATCTATCGAGTCTCGCCATTCACAGACTACCATTCTATTAATAAAGTTTGAGCTTTTGTCCAATTCTTTGCAATTCTTATTTTATTTAGCTTAAAAAGACTTCATTTATTATTGATAGTAATTTTCGAAGCAAACAAATTAAATAACAAAATTATTTTTCGAAAAGAGTTTACAAATTACTTATTGCTTTAGATTTTGTGACTCAAGAAGAACAAAAAAAGTGACTTTATGGACGGACAAACTCATAAATTTTGGAAGTCTGATTTCCCCGGGAAGGTTCTCCCAAGGCACTTTTGTTGGATTGAGTATGTTCTTCATGTTTTTCTCAGATAGTTGAAGATGATACCAATTGATGTATGGTGCGGTGTTGGTTTTGTGATCCCATTTTCCCCAGTCAGGTCTTGGTTCATTTTGATTTCGGGTTTGCATTGTATGAAGTCTCCATCCCAGATTCCCTAGTAAAGTCTTTGCTCCTATGACGAAATCCCCTTTTTCCCTTTGTATGCTGAGATGGAATCATTTGCAAAACATCTCCCTTTTGCAGTGCTAGCATTATTATTGTTGTTTGTTTCCCAGGCAACCAGACAAGGGAAATATCTTTTCTAAGAAGTGTTGAAACAGTTGTCAACTTTTTGGGTTTTCTCCCGCCAAGTGTTGGGTTTGATTTAAAATCCAGATAATTTGATTTCTTGCTATAATGTTTGACTTCTTAAACCCCCAAGTAAGGCGGAGATAACATATTTCCATAAAAATTGTTATCCCCGTGAGGTTTCACAATTTCTCCCTAGAGAAGTTGGTTCAATCATCACTCTTAGCATTGAAGAATGTATCTTGGTGCCCCCTCGACGATGTATTGTTGCCCTCCTTATTAAACACAGTGTGATATCCCCCAGATGATGTCTCAGCAATATGGTATTATTTTCCCTAGTGAAGCAAGTATTACAATCCCCAGTAGAAGTACAGACCTTGAAACATTTACTTTTCCCTATTGAAGTCTGTGTGGTTTTCCCCGGTGAAGCCTAGAAGAAGTTGTTATATCCCTATGTTTGTATTAATTTACTACAATTATTTTGTTCCTTCCTAGTGAGTTTAAGCCACGAGATAGGAATCTGTTTCCTCAGTTGGTGCTTACTTTCTTATGGAATTTTCATCTTGGATGTGATTTAGCCGAGTATTGACTGCGCCCAAGTTGGTCTGGTCAGGTTATCCCCGGTGTTATATGGTTGTTTTGTCAGCATATACATAATTACATTCATACACCCATACATACATCATGCCTAGCTGAATTTAGCAAACCATGGCTCTTTAGCATATTATTGTTGGCATATTACCCTGTTTTGCAGAGTTGTGTTATCCTCTCTCTAATAGAGTGTCAACCTTAAGCAGAAAGTGTATATTCTTTCAATTTCTCCACTGAGTTATCCCTCGTGGAAGAATTTTGATTTAGCCTTCCTGTTCAATTCATCGTCTGGATGGAATGTGGTTCCCTCTTGAGTTTATTTCTCATGAGGTGTTATTTTGGTCGACTGCTTTATTCCGGTCTATTTTTGGTTTGAATGGGTAGTCGCTGATAGTATTATTATTTATGAAAGCTTCAAGCCCTAGTTTGAGAAGGTGCATTTATTTTGCACGTGAATATTTTATCTCCTCAAACAGGAATACATTGGCATTTCCTCAGGAAGCCATATTTCATTTCCCTTGAAAGTCCTTTTTCTTTCCCTCGGGAAATCATTATTGTAATTCCTCCTCATAACATCAAGTAGCAGGTCTCTTTCTTTGAGAAACCTATACTTTCCCAATAAGTCTGATAGTTCCCAGAGAAGATTCAGATTTGTTACTCCAATGAATGGTAGCCTTGTCATTATGGAAGGTAGTTCGTTGTTGAGATTTGTTACTCCAATGAATGGTAGCCTTGTCATTATGGAAGGTAGTTTGTTGTTGAGATTTGTTACTCCAAAGAATGGTAGCCTTGTTATTATGGAAGATAGTCCGTTGCTGAGATTTTTTACTCCAATGAATGGTAGCCTTGTCATTATGGAAGGTAGTTTGTTGTTGAGATTTGTTACTTCAATGAATGGTAGCCTTGTCATTATGGAAGGTAGTTTGTTGCTGAGATTTGTTACTCCAATGAATGGTAGCCTTTTCATTATGGAAGGTAGTCTGTTGCTGAGATTTATTACTCCAATGAATGGTAGCCTTTTCATTATGGAAGGTAGTTCGTTGTTGAGATTTGTTACTCCAATGAATGGTAGCCTTGTTATTATGGAAGGTAGTTGGTTGCTAATATTTGTTACTCCAATGAATGGTAGCCTTGTCACTATGGAAGGTAGTTAGTTGCTGAGATTTATGACTCAAATAAATGGTAGCCTTGTCATTATGGAAGGTAGTTCGTTGCTAAGATTTGATACTCCAATGAATGGTAGCCTTGTCATTATGGAAGGTATTTCGTTGTTGAGATCATTTTTTGATAAATGGTAGCCTTGTCATTATGGAAGTTAGTTCGTCGTTGAGATTCTATTGCTCTGAAGGAATTCATTTGTTTCCAGTTATAAGTACTAACCGCTTACCCAAATATTGATCTTCATCGGTATTATCTTACCGCTTCTTTCCCCAATAGGGTTGGTTCTACTGTTCACCAATGATTTATTTTCCTGGTTGGGTTTTTCTTTTGATCCCTAATTTTATTTACTAGATCCCCAGTAATGTCTTGCATCATTTTTGTATTTTTTTTCATTTGCATTCATAATCATAAGCACTTCATGGCATCTTAGGGCCAAAATAGGGCTTGTTTTATATTTAAGTATCTTCAATCGCGTCGACCTGAAGATTTTTAAACCTTCACATCTTCGGATATAAGACACTTAAATAAGAGTAGTTGTTGTACCCTAATTTTTCCCCCTAATATTCATCTATCATCTCATACCTTCACAATGCAACAAGATCACACACTAGGGTTTGGTTCTTCTCCTTATCATTAGCTTTGCTCATGGGGAATCACCAAGCACCTTAACTTGTATATTGTGATCATCTAAGTTTTGTATTGATTAACCTTTTAACTAACAAGTACAATGAATATTTGCTCTAATTGTTGGTATCATAAGTGAAAGCACAATACATTCCATCAAGTTGATCCATAGGTTCATGAGTTTATTTACATGCCTTCTTCAACAAAGCTTCATTAAGATTCAAGATTCACTATTGAATATATTTTTAAATAATATCATGACAAAGTCTATTATGATTCATCATGTCTCAAGTTGTCAAAAATAGTTCAAAGGTACAAGGGTTGATTGAAAAAGTTTGACCTAGTTTAACAAGTCTTTGGTTTCATTGATCACAAGTGCATATCTCCCTCTATTCTCATGATTTGTAAGTGGTTTTGGTTGCTATGGTTTCTCCTTATCATCCTCAACAACTTCTATTTAAATGATAAAAGTATTTGTACAAGGAAGTTTGTCCAAATTGCAAAGGTTTCCCAAGGCATTTTGTTGCTCTAGGAGCTAGGGTTTTGAACTTCAAAGGGGTATAGCTTGCTCATATTTTGGTATTTATGGGTGATTCCAAATACATCCTTCTCTTCAAAGGTATATCAACAAATCACTTCAAAACTTTCAAGGAAATTTTGTGAGTGTTGTACCCCAAAATTTGCCCTCCCATATTCTCCAGGAAATTGCCAAGTCAAGCTGCAAAATTCCCCAAGGGTTGCACAGTGCAAGGTCTCCTATACAGTCAAAACTAGGGTTTATGCTCTGATCAAGAAAATGAAGTTTTCAAAGGTCCAATCAAGTCTCACATGCCTATAAATATGGTCAAGCATCCTCATATCAAGTTTCAAGACATTCAGCTCAAAATTGCACAGTCAAAAACCCTAATTGCACTACAGTCAACTGTAGGGGCAAAATGGTCATTTGACAGTCAAAAGTTCAAATTTTTGGTCAACATATCATTTTGAAGCCACAAACATCATTTGATCAATGCTTGATCATGATTCTCAAAATTTGGCTCAGAAATCATCAAGATGCAAAAGTTTCCTTATTTGGACAGTTGAAAAAGTCAACTGAAATTGACCAGGGCATAACTTTCACATGGATTATCAGAAAAATCCCATCCAAAGCTCATTTTGAAGAGAAAGACATTTCCTACAACTCATCTTCATACTTCAAGTCCAAGAAATGCTCTCACAAAAAGTTATCAATTTCAACATTATAGGTCATTTTCAAAAGTCAACAAAAAGGGACTTTAAGTCAAAGGCCATAACTTGAGATTGGTAAATCAAAATGACATGGGACCAAAGGCATTGGTTAGAGGACTCAAAGGCCTTTCCAAAATGTCCAAGAACATGAGAAAAGTTTAAAAATTGAGCAAGTTATGCCTTGTGGAAGTTGGGAAATTTTTGGATATTTTGAAAAGTCAACTTTGATCTAAATGACCTAAAATTGCTAATGGGCCCATTTTTCTTCCATGATTCATCATCCCAAGCATATGCACGACCACTTGGCCCAAAGGGAAGTATTTTCTCATTTTTTATTTATTTATTTGAATTTTTATTTATATTAATTCATTTAAATCATTTAAATATATGAAAAATATTTAATTCACCCTAACCAATCTTTTTATACATGTTTTAGACTCAATATTTCGTGCCTAATCAAATAGGGAAAGATTTGGAGAAAATTGATCATAATTGACACAAGAACACATGGAAAAGATATGAAAAGATCCTTAAGAAAATCAAATTTCCAAAACAATGAATGCAATGGATTTGATTGGTTTTTCTTGACCTAATAGACTCCATACAAATGCCTGATCATAACCCTAATGCATACACACGCTCAGCTGCTCAAGAAGGCCATAACCAAATTTGGAATTTTTGTCTAAAAAGCCAATTCTGAAATCATCTTTACAGGTCGATTCAAAGCACAAGACTTGTTTCAATAGCTTCCTCAAGGTCCCCTGAACACATTCCAATCACAAACACTCATCAAAGCCCAAGGAATTGGTATACAGAACCTGAGATATCTCATGAAAATTGCATAATCGTATTCTCCAATCTAAGCATTTTTATAGCATTTTATTCATGGATTCATGTTTATTATCTTGTCCTGAAACTAACCAATGCATTTAATTGCGTTTTTATGCTGTATACACGATTGTACCATGTTTATTTTCTAGGGTTTGCAGGATGTGAATTTGGGGATTTTGAAACGGGGAAAAATTGAGACTCCAGACCAAGACCATTCAATTCAGCGCATGGAGACGAAGAAGAACCAACCATCGCGCCAAATTTCTGAATGACACAGGCCTAATCGCTATTTTCCCATAGTCGGCCTAATGAAACGCATAGAAAACCGTTGCTTTTGTTATTTGTATTTCAGGAAAAATAAACATGAAGAAGAAGATGATGTCGTGGCAGGAATCTGTTGGACCCTTTAAATCTCGCGCGCGTTTCCAAAGCCACTGACCATTTTATTTTATAATATTTACTTGTTATATTAATTTACGAATGAACAAAGCGCTTCAGTGGCAGGTGTACACGTTTGCAATGTCCATGACCTGGGTTCGAACCCCAGGTCTTACATGTTTCCATATTATTTTTCCATAGCAATTCCCATGTGCTTCAAGGCTGCAGGCGCATCATATTCCTTCATCATTTATCCATCCACGCGTCCTGGGAGATCAAATCAAAGGCATGGATTTAAAGAATACGCTACGCCCTAGTCAACGCACCATACGTGATTCAAAAAAGTCTACCAGGCCTTGCTAAATGGGGCATATTACTAAGGCCAAGACCTCCACTTTGGGGACTTCCACCCCCCCTGGTTTGCAATTTTCCTTATATCTTATTTTTTTACAATTATTATTTTATTTATTGTTTTAAATTAATTAATTATTTCTACAAAATATAAAAAATGCATAAAAATCAGAAAAGATAGAAAATACAATAAATATTTTTGTTTTAATATTTTCATAAATAAATTGGCATGTAATTAATTAGTTTAAATTAGGTGTTTTAACTTTAATTTCTTTAATAAAAAAAAATCTAAAAAGAAGTAGAATTAGGTTTAATTAATGTTTTTATTCCTTTTTAATTTTTCTTTCTCATAATAATATTTATTTATTTTATTTATTTTTATAATCAAATTTGCATGTAAATTAATTAGGGTTTAAATTAGGTTAAAGTTTCATGTTTTCTTAATAAATTAAAAATAACTAGAATTAGGGTTTGCGTCGTACTTTGATTAATTATTTTTCTATTAAATCTTAAAATACATAAAAATACCAAAAACAAGTCTTTCTTTAATTAATTAATTAATTTCATCATGTAATTTTAATTTTTTGCAAAAGGGTCCAACGCCCGTATTCTTAATTTTATTTCTAATTTCGCATATTTATTTTATTTTGCTTAAATAATTATGTACCTCTCCTGAAGCCTTGTAATTACTTTTCGCACTTTTTCTTTTACTTTACTTTATTTATTTTCTGTCAAATCGGATCCTGGTTAATTTTGGCGATGTGGACCCGCGCCATTTGTAATAGCTTAGAATTTACTTTTCCGCAAATATTTTTAACTGTTAATCAAAAGCATGAAAGAATGTATGGACTAAATAAAATCAAGCGTAGAACACCAATAACATGACAAGACAAATATAAATGAAAACAACACACAATTCGCACACACCACCCCTAGGGTACGCCTCACTGTTGCCTTGCCTCGAAAGGTGATCGTCGAGTAGAGGATGTCTTAGTAAGTCCTCATGATCCGGGAACCTGGCATGAGGGTAGCTTCTAAGGTGTCTTCCCATTGCTCTGGTGATCACCATGTCCCGAACCTCGAATTGACTCGAACACCTCCAACGGTGGTGCTACCTACCTCTCAATGGTGGGATGGCACTACTATAAAGGACA
Source organism: Vicia faba (assembly GCA_948472305.1). Classification (NCBI taxonomy): domain Eukaryota; kingdom Viridiplantae; phylum Streptophyta; class Magnoliopsida; order Fabales; family Fabaceae; genus Vicia; species Vicia faba. Next base: position 917,682,579 of record OX451741.1, on the reverse strand, counting down.
TTTACACAGATGAATTCCTTAGGGTAGGTAGGTTCCCGTAGATACTTGCTCTAATTTCAAAACAAATTCAAAAATACTTTTCACACCAACACATTTTCAAAAAGCTTTCGAAAGCAATTTTTCAAACACTCTTGAGGACCGATACAAGAGTCGAACTGGAATTTTCAAAGAAACTTTTTTAAAACCCACAGTTGAAAAGCAAACAAACCATTTTTGAAAACACAATGAGCAAGTATCTAAGAGCCCATGGATAACCATGGATAGAAAGGGTGCTAACACCTTCCCTTTCTATAACCTACCTCCCGAACCGAGAGCAATCTCTATAAGGAATTTTTCTGTGCTTTTGTCCTTTCCATTTGGAGAAAATAAAAGACGGTGGCGACTCTTGCTTCCGCGACATTTTGCGAACCAGCGTTAAACAGTCAGTTCCAGATTCACCGATCACAGAACTGGCGACTCTGCTGGGGAATTAAACTTAAAGTGAGGTGTACCTTAGGGTTAGTTCATAACTGTGTTTTCAATTGTATTGACTTGTCTGCTTTAAATTTGTGGGTTGCATGGGAGTTACATAGATCCTAACCCGGATCTGGGGATACCCTGTTTAGGTAGCATAAGCTGTGAGGGACCTGTCCGGCGTAGGCCGACACGGGTGAAGCAGTGGCTACGTTGGTGTGGCACCTTGGTCTGTACCGATATCCCTTGTGTTGCAACGAGGAGAATATGGGTCTTCTAAGGAGTCATTAAGCACCAACAGACCTTAGAACCTTAAATGACACAACTTGGCCATTAGAACAGTAGCAGTATGCTACGCCCATTGAGGCTAAACTCTCGTGATGGTTCTAGCCGCAAGAAAAGATTGCGATGCTGGAGTTATGACCGATTGAGGGTAGTCAATGATATTGGGATCCTCTAAGAACCCGGTTACTTTGATAGGACAGGTATGAACCAACCAACTTCAAGAGGGTACTACCTAGACCTCATGCTGGCCTAAACTCTAAGGGCTTCTCTTGTGTGACTTGTGTGCTTTCGTACTTGACTAATTGCATGCGTGTTATCTGACACATAAGCTACTTGCAGGTTTTGTTTATAGTCCTTAACTGGGACTCATAACAGGGTTTACTAGGTCTCTTGCAGGTTTTGTTTATAGTCCTTAATTGGGACTCATAACAAAGTATACTGAATCTCTTGCAGGTTTTGTTTATAGTCCTTAATTGGGACTCATAACAAAGTATACTGAGTTTCTTGCAGGGTTTGTTTATAGTCCTTAATTGGGGCTCATAACAGGGTCACTTACGTTATCCCATGCATAGCATGACATCATACCATTGCATACCATTGCATACATCCTAACCCATTTCAAGGATCTCAAGGGCTTGTGATGCAGGTCATGATAAATCAAACATCTAGCCAGGGGCAAAGAGGATTTATTTTCCTCTAGCCAAGGTTGTCAGGGGCTATGACCCACTGGATATGGTGAGCCTTTGACCCTTGACGAAGGACTCTCAACAATATGAAGTTCTTTCAATCAAGCTACCGGATCCAAATGCTAACAAATTTTTTGTCTACCCCGCGAGGTCCTTGAAAACATTACATGCATGTCATACATCTCATTGCATTGCAGGTATCCCTTTGACAGGTTGCTTACCCTTCTTCGCTGTTTATTTCAGCCGATCGTCATGAATCCTGAATCATCAGCTGAGCAGTCCATCAAGGCCCTCCAGGCTCAGAATGCCCAGTTCCAAGAGCTGATCATGAATTTGGCCCAGGGGCAACAAGACCTGAAGACTCTGCTCTTGAAAAAGAAGAAGAAGAGGACTGTTTTCTTCAACCCCAGGCGCAGATCTGGGAATACACCGCAGATTGAAACTGAGAGGACAACTCCATCTGTGAGGGAAGGTAGTCATCAGGAGGAAAGGGTTCCCAGTCCAGTGGTCTCCGACAACGAGACAGATTTCAACGACGAACAATACCCTCCTGCCGAAGACAAGTACAAACAGTTGGAGGATAGGCTGAATGCTATGGAGATCCAACAGGTACCCGGGCTGGATTTTGGAGATCTGGGTTTGTCAACTGGTGTGATTATTCCTCGGAAGTTCAAAGCACCATCCTTTACCAAGTATGACGGGGCGTCTTGTCCCAAGTTACATCTCAGGTCCTATGTTCGGAAGATTCAACCATATACGGTGGACAAGAATTTGTGGATCCACTTCTTCCAGGAGAGTCTTTCAGGGACTCGTCTCGAATGGTTCTATCAGCTAGATGGGACCAAGGTTCGTAACTGGGAGGAGTTGGCTACTGCTTTCTACAAGCAGTATCAATATAATGCCGACCTTGCTCCTACGCGTACCCAACTCCAGGGTATGTCGTTAGGATCAAGTGAAGGTTTTAAAGAATATGCGCAGAAATGGAGGGATCTTGCTGGAAGGGTACAACCACCTCTGACTGATCGGGAACTTGTCGATATGTTCTTGGGGACCCTGTCTGGTCCATTCTACAACCACCTAATTGGGAATTCGTCTGCTGGATTCACAGATCTTATCTTGACTGGAGAGCGAATAGAAGCTGGCATCCGGTCTGGGAAAATTCAAGAGGCTGCACCTTCTGATAAAAAGCCTCATCATGGAAAGAAAGAATCCAATGCTGTGCACGGTAAAAAGAGCCGTCATGAGGTAGGGGCAATCCAGATCTCCAATCCTGGACCTGCTCAACAAGGACAGGGGCAGCAGCGCAAGGAGAAACGACAGTACACCAAAATCAACATGTCGCTGGATCAAGCACTGCAACAAATGTTGAAGGCAGGGCTGATCACCTTAAGGGCTCCTCTTCGAAATCCGAACACTTCTGCTCCCAACTATCATCCCAATGATAGGTGCGCATATCATTCTGATAGCCCGGGGCATACTACGGACAACTGCTGGCCTCTCAAGAACAAGATTCAAGACATGATCGACGCCGGGGAGATTCAGTTTGAAGTGCCTGAGACTCCGAACATAATCACTGCTCTGTTGCCCAATCATTGAAGCCTTTTGTTTATTTGAATTTTTGAGTTGTATTTTTCTTTGCTTATACAAACAATTAATGTCATAGCAAACTCTTTTATTCTATCAATGCATCGCATACGTCTGTTTTGGGAATTAATACAATTGTTTTCATTATGTTCAAATTTCTTTTCATATTTTTCCTGATGATCAACGCTCGATTAATAATTCTAAGCCTCTTGAGGGAGGATGACGAAAACGATACCATAATCTACAGTATGCTTTTGAACAGACCCCGCTGATGAGGTACAGGCATTGTTTCAATCCCTAAACACTGGAGTTATAAGGATGATAATCCCTCGTCAACCCCTCTGAGCCAAAGAAGTAGGAGTTTTTCTTTTCGAAATTTAAAACCCTTAATCATAACCTGGGGCAGGGTAGTCTCTCAGTTGATCCAAGTGCATAATGAATGGCACCAAAGAGATCCTTACAAAAAAGATAGTGATGGTTCCGAATATTCAATAACGAAAGGCAGTCATTACTTCTCAAATTAAAAACCCATTAAGTCAAAACCTATGAAGGAGACTTACGAAACTGGGGCATCCCGCTGACTGTAATTCCACAAAAGGAAACAGTTCAGGCAAAAAAATAGGGATAACAAAATCAAAGAAGAAAGAGGTCTTACAAACCCTCAACAGTAACAAAAAGGAATGACTGCCTATTCAAAATAAACTGTCAACATCCGAACCATCACTGGTATATCAGGACAAAGACTCAAACAAGGTCTAATGTATGATCAACTGAGTTTAGGTCTGAAGAACATCACGAAGAGCGGGTGGGTACAAATAATTTGAGCCTTTATCCTTTGTTTCTTAAACCGTGAACCAGGCCACGTTATAACCCTTAAAAGTCCTAGCTGAAGCATGGGTTAGTTCGAAAGCGTACTGTGACGAAAGGTATCCTGACTCCTTAAGGCTTACGGTAAATACGGAGTTGACATCACGTTTTACAAACAATCATTTATTTTATGAAAAAAGAATGCATTTTCAAAATCTTCAAGACAGACATAAGCGTTGCATTTTTAACATAACTTTGTTTGCGTATGACTTTTTGTTTGAACAGCAAGGAAATTCGCACGATGAATACCTAGTGAACAAAAGCACTTTCAATCAAGGGGCATGACATGATCATGGTCCATCATCTGGGGCAGTCCAATCAAGATTCGGAGAATCTCTCAAAGATCAAATAGCCTGGGGCAAATCTCCGCCTGAGTCACTTGGGGCACCCCAGCAACGAATCTTGCCTGATCAAAAACCTTCTGGTGGCATGACAAAACATTTCTAACAGGGGCAACTCCCTACTTTCTGAGAACGGACATAGTCGGAAAATACTACGCAAAATCAAAGACCCGCTAGGTTGACACACCTAAGCAAAAATAAGGGCTTCCCGGCGAACCAAAAGGGTTCGGGCAAAATGAAGGGATGAAATGAAAAATCTGTACACCCGGCAAGTCGAAAACCTGAAAAGGCGGCTTGGGCAAAAATGGGTATCCCGGTGGACTGAAAACCCGAAAGGGCGGTCCAGGCAAAAGTTAGGGATCAAAGCGTACGACTATGTCCTATCATCTTGTCACTTGCCTACTAGAAGAAGGTTTGTCTATCAACCACTATCAGCACCTCGCAGGTCTTCCTCTCCCACCTCAGAAACAGGGGCAATAAAGAGTGGTCTAAGCAATCTGATTGTTCTATCCTCCAAGGTATCAGGGTAGGTTCCGTTGAAGAACATAACCAATACAGTTCAATACTTCCCCAGGAGAGTCCAATCCAGCTCCCCCAGGAAAGTTGGAATCCATCTCCCCAAGCAGTAAGCTTATCCCCAGTTGATTTTGGAAGCTTATCCTCGCAGAGCACGAATGCGTCTCCCGGCTTTATTCAAAGAGTTATTTCCCTAACAGGATATAACTGGGTTATCCTCAGCCAAAAGCCACGGAAAGATCGTTGTCGACACAGTCTTCTTACCCCAGCGAAGTCCATCAACACTTCCAACAACAAGGATATCCTCAACAAGTTACTATCAACAATCAACAGAGTGTCTCTCTCCCCACAGAGTATTGCTCCCCAGCGTTAAACAGTCAGTTCCAAATTCACCGATCACAGTGAGGAATATACCTAATGATGAAGAAAGATTACAAGTCCTCTAAACAAACCATCAAATTCCCATTTGTGACTTCAAAAGATCACAACTTGGTAAATTTTTATCACCTTGAGCCCATTATTTTTCCATGTTTATCTTAAATATTTGAACTTCAACCCTTCTTTTAAGTGCAAAGTGTGAAAATGAATGGAAGATGCCCTAAGGATGCAAAAGATTATAGGTCATTTTATGAATTTTTGCTAATTTCAACAAGTCATAACTTTCTCACTTTTTGAAGATTATAAATGGTTCAAGTTTCAAAATGTCATTCAAGAGATCTACTTCGTGCCATCTTTTTTGGCCAAGAGAAAATTTCAAATGGAAGGCCATGTTTGGATGCAAGACATTATAAGTCATTTTTGAAGAAAATACTTAGAATTTTCTAAGTACAAAAGTCAACCTCTTTTTCTCAACTTTGACTCATCACAATTTTCAGCTCAAGCATCCAATTGATTTTATTCTTTTCACATTGTAAAGCTTGTGATCTCATCTTTATAAAGCATCAAGAATCGTGTCCCAAGACTCCTTGAGATGAGAATTCCATTGATTTGAACTGGGTAACTTAAAACTGAAGTTTCTTCAAAAGTCAGAATTTGAAATCCTTGATTTAGCTTTTAAACACATTTTTTCTCTGTGCGCTTTTTCTTCTAAACATGTTTAGTGAACCTCCAAAAGTGATTAGCATATTAAAACGCAAGGTTTGTATGAGTTTTGATAAAATTATAAGTCACATTTTTCTTGTTTGCAACCTCACACAATTTCCCTCCAAACTTCGTCATTTTACACGCTTGGGAATTCAATCAGCTCCCCTATAAATAGAGGATAATACCTTATTCGTTTTCTCAAGCTTAGAAAGCTAGAGTCACCCTACCAAACTTCCTCTTGAACTCAATTTTCTGCAACTTCGAATTTGCTCTTACAGCCTTTCTCAATCATTTTTCTTTGTCAATTCACCTTCCTTGAACCTCACTGAAGCTAGCAGAAGAAGAATTAAGCTCTAAGACTTTCTAAATCATGCTAGCTAAGTCCAATTTTAGAGCTCTGCAACTTAACTTCAATAGGTAGATTCCTTCACCAATTATCTTAAACTTTGATACTGTTATGAAGCTCTCATCATCCTGACTATAGTCGCAACACTTATTTTCAACTAGAAGTACGTTTTGCCCAAGAAATTTCAAATCCCTTTTTAGAACTTCTTTTCAAAAACGACTGAGCTACAATTTATATAAATTTTTCGCGAAGGTACCATTGGAATCGTCTTGAAGAGACAAAGTGAATGGTACTGGTCTCGTGTCCTAATTTTACAGTTTTTAGAACCTGCAGATTTGTTGGCTGGAGGTTGAAGATGACCAACGTGTCATCTATCAACCAATGAAGGTGTGCCACGCATTTTTTCAAATCTGATTTAAATAATTGATTACATGCTTTATTCACTAAAGGCCATGAATGCAAAACACGTCTGATCCATTGAATTAGCTTACTGACGTGTTTTGACTCTCATCCATTGGTCCATATTTTTTTGACTTTATTTTTATTTCTGATTTTTATATTTAAATTGTTTTGAACTTCAAAAAATCAAAGAAAATTCATTTTAACTTCAAAAAATCTGAAAAAAATTATGAAAAATACTTTTGATTTTTCTCTTTCTGGTTATTATTTTTTCACAAGTTTACTTTGTATTCTGATATTTTTTTATAATTTTTCACTTTATTTGAATTGTTTTAAATGTTTAAAAATACTTTTCTTAATTTTTAAATTTTGAAGAAAAAAATATGGAAGGATCCAATGACCTTTTGACAAATATTGGTGACCTATTTTATTTTAATTTCTGACTTTACTATTTTTCACAAATTTTGGTTTGTTTTGCCTATTTCTTTTAATTTTAAAAATAGTTTCTGGCTTTAAAAAATTACCAAAAATTTTATATAAATATTTGAGCTTATTTTTGATTTTTCTATGGCCTTGTTTGATTTTTCTTGGATGTTTACAATATAGTTGCTATTTTCTATTTTTATTCCCATTTTTAAACCTTTTTCTTTAATATTTTTCTTTATTTTTTAAATATATTTTATCTTGTATATATTCTGGCTGATCTTGGACTATGAGATTTTGATCAGGAGTTTTATTAACATCATTGGATCCATGGTGTTGAGTTTAACTACACAAAAAATGGATGAATGATTTTAATAATAGCTTGATTAAATTTTTGGTTCAAATGTGGTTTAATTCTTACCCATCCCTCTTCATCTTATCCCCTTCTTATTGTACTAAATGTTATTGGAAAATGATTTCCATATCATTTCTCAAAACATATGATACATAGATTGTTATTGACCAACCACAAAATAGGTGCGACTTCTATATAACTCCACTTACGATTTCTTAACATAGCGCTAAATTTTGTCCCGATTTGAGAAAATGATCATTCGTGGCCCAAACCCATGCGTGTAAGCCCAAGTATGTTAATTTGAACCCTTTGATCCAATAACCTTGAGATTCATTGTTAGGAGGCTTTGGTCCTACCAATCCTCTAATGAATTTTCATCAACTTTGGTCAAATTGGATCACTTAAACATCATTGATCATTTATTGTTGCCTTGAGATTTTGAAATGAATGATATACTTGACAAAAAGCAAATGAAACTTGTTGGTGAGAGGCTTTAATTTTATCAATCTTCTAATGAGTTTTCAAATGCAAGTTTCAAGATGGTCATTCAACTAACCTCTAATTTCTAAATCATTAACAATTGACTTTATTTTATACTTTTATTTTATGTTTTTACTTTAAGCACATTTATTTTGGTCTTTACATTTCATGCTATTTTCATATTTGCTCATTTGAACATTTACTTTTATGTCATTTTTATTTTTTCTCATTTGAGCTTTCATTTTCTTTTTGAAGATACCTAATAATCAACTTGAACCATAAAAAAACATTAATTTTATTTGGACTACTTGGTTACTATCTTTGGCAATATGGAGATTGTGGACTTCTTGGACTTAGGATTAGAAGTTGTGGCCTAATTTGAGACCTTGTGACCATAACTGTTATTTTGTATGGAGTTCTTTGGATTTACCTCAAGACATTGGGTTGTTTGTTTGTTTTATTTGTGTGCAGGTCATTGTGATTACATGTTTTGTCTGTGATCGGGAATTCATTTGCATATAGTTGTTACTTTGCCCATTTTTTTGTGAAGACTTAATGCAATTGAAGTTTGGTTTTCTTAAGAGGTTTATTATCTTTGCTTGTTTGGTTTCAAATCCAAAGGATGGGAATTCTATATTGACTCGTTGTGTTAAGTATTGGCTTCTTGTTGGTTAGATGGTTTTTTTCCCTAGCATTTACCTTATGCTTTAGAATAGTCCCTTCATCTCCTCCTATCTTATTTATTTTCAAAAATCTTCTCCCTCCTTTTGAAAACTCTTCTTGTTGCAAAACTTGAACCACTTTTATAATAAATTTGGACTTATGTCCATGCATTTTCAAAATATTTTCTTAATTAAACTTTAAACAATTTAACAATACTTTGACATTTTTGTGAGAAGACTAAATGTCAATCAATCTCATTCAAACTATCTTTGCCACTTTGGCTTTTTTACCTTAAAATTTTCTCAAAATATTAGACTCTTGTCAATCTTCGTAGGGATGTGAGCTAATATACTTCTACGATATGTAGTGAAATGAGATATTTTCCACTTGAGTGTTGAGTGAAGCTTTGTTGATTTTAAAATCCAAGTTATATCCTCCACTTTGAGATGAAACAAGTTCTCATTTCTCATAATCATGGGTAGTAAGTATGTTTTTCCACTCAGATAATGATGATGATGTCTCGTCTCTTAAAATTTAACCAACACACTTGTGTTTTAGAATTTTAAAAGATGAACTACGAGTACCCTGATCCCCTATTATACGGAAGGTGGTATGTAGGCACTAAAGATTAGCAACCGCAGCGGGTGCAAAATTTATAGAATAATACTTTTTTTCTCATATCTATAATCTATTTTTATAAAAACTGTTGTACCCCAAAATTTTCCCTCTCATATTTCTCAAAACATTTCAAGAAAGAGCCCCAAGTTGCTCAAGGTAGTCCAAGGGTTGGCCAGACAAGCTCTCTCCTAAGACAGTCTACCTCAAATTAGGGTTTCATGTTGCATCAAGATACTTGAGTCCAAGGGATCCCAAATGCTCACCAATGTCCTAATATGTTATCAAGATCATCCATGTCAAGTTTCAAGCCCTACAGAGGAAGTTTGCTCAGTCAATTGCTCAAAGGCCTGAAAATCGACTGTGCTAGGGCAAAAGTCAATTATGGCCCACATACAGTCAAACTTCAAGATTTTTAGTCAACATTCTCATTTTTAAGTATATTTCATCATTTGATCAAGGGTTGATCCTGATTCATCAAGGATTGCTCATAATTCATCAAAACTCAAAAGTTGCTAAATTAGGGTTTTGTAGGAAAAGTCAACTCAACTTTGACCAAGCATAACTTTCTCATACTTTATGAGAAATGACCCATCAAAAGCTCATTTTGAAGATGATGCAATTCTATATAATCCATCTTCATCTCCCAAGTTCAAAATATGCATTCACAAGAAGATATGAATTTGGACATTATAGGTCATTTTGAAAAGTCAACAAAAACACCTTTTTTGTCAAAGCTTCATACATGAGCATGGAATATCAAAATGAGATGAGAACAAAAGGGTTGTTTAGAGGATATCTCAAGATTTCTAAAAAGTCCAAGAACACATCCAAAGAGTCAAAATTGAGGAAGTTTTGCATTGGTGAAGTTGACCTTTTTTGCAAAATTGCCAAAAGTCAACTATCCTTAAAACTTTAATTTTTGCCAAATGGGCCCAATCTTTTTCACTTGTTTTGAGTTGGAAACATAGTCCACGAGATCTAGCCTTTTCCACTTGTCCATATCTTATTTTTATTATTTATTTTGATTTTTATTTGAATTAATTCAATTTAAATCAAAACAAATCATATAAAATCCAAAATATTGAAAGAAATAGATTTTGTGCTTGTTTCAGGTTTCAATTACAGCTAGCAAGTATTCAAACTCGTGCAAGGCATTAGGGTGGACAAAAAGATTGGTTTTAGGCCAATTTTGGAAAGATTTAAAGGAGGATCAAATCACAATCAAATTCATTGATGGAGGAAGATTGGATGCATTCTTTCAAACCTAATTCACTCCTTGGTACAAATAGAACAAAGGCAAACCATAAACCAGGTTAGAAACAAGCGCAGCAAGCAGAGCAACATTTGAAAAAAATCAAGAAAAGTGCAAGATCGAATTCCATATTCCAGACATCCTCAAGGCTTTCTATCCATCCCAATCACTTCCTGAGGTCCCCAGCAAGCCAAAGCCATCGAAACCAAGCACTTTCAAGCCCCAAATTGCACTGTAAGTCGCTCACGACATAGCTCTTTTCTTGAATTCGAATAGCATGATTTAGGCATTGTTAGGATGAATTAATCATATATTGTTGATCTATGAGACATTTGCAAGCTTCCTGTATTGATTAATTGCATTTATATGGCATGTACTAAAATTCACCATGGCTAGGGTTCGTAGCTCCGTTTTAGAGTTTTTGCTTGCAGGAGAAATTGGCCTTAATAAAAGGTACCATCGTGTTCAGAAGGATGAGACGAATCTAATCATGGCCTTGGTGGTCATTTATATCACGTGTATGTGATTTTGAGAATTGGCGGGGCTGTAGCGACGGACGTTGTCCGTAGGTATAGGTTATCAAAACTTTTAGCCATGGAGAGAGGACAGGGATGATGGCGTGGCTCCACCTGATTCGCCCGTTTGAATTTTCGCGCAAAATTTCTATTAATTCTTTGTTTTCATATATTATTATTATTATTATGTATTGTATGTACAACCAAGAACAGGTGGTGCAGTGGTGAACGTAGCGTGGAATTTGCCTTGGGGCCTGGGTTCGAATCCCAGGTCCCCCAACTTCTCCATGTTATTTTTATTTTCAGGATCTCATGCACAAGCCCAGGGTCCACCATACACCTTTCCAATCTAGTCAGCCAAGTGTCAGATGGCCAAATCTGATGGCCATCATCTGAAGGTGCACCAAAGCCAAGTCAAACGCGTATGCACTGGATCTCAGAGGTCAACGTGGACCTCACTCAAATGGGCCCAGGTCTGGCTATTTGCACCCCCACAATTCTCAGGCCCAATTCTCTTTCTTTATTCTTTTATATATTTTATTTAACTTATTTAATTTATTTACTAACCCAAAATTAATTTTCTTTTTTATCAAAAAAATCACAAAAAATATACTTTTCATAAATTAAATTAAAGATATTTATTATTATTTAAAAAAATTAATTAATTTAATTAGGTTATTAATTTTAGACAATTTTAATTCTTTTTGTACATAATTAAAATTAATTAGAACAACTAGGTTTTATTTCTAATTTAATTATTTTCTTTTATTAAAAGCAATCAAAAACATAAAAATAGGCTATGTATTTATTTTTATTAATTAATTTAAATTCACTAATTAATTTGTACATTTATTTTTAAAACCTAAATTCTTTTCTTTAAAAAATATTAAAAACAACAAAAAAAAAGCATTTTTTTTCTTTTAATTAGGTTAGGAGGGTCAAAACCCTAATTTCTCCCGATCTTAATTTTTCTCGCGCGATTTATTTTTATTATTTATCATATTTATGTAACTGCCTACAGTTTGTAATAGTTTAATTAGGACGTTTATTTACATTTATCGCTTTAATTTCAAAGGGTTTGTTTTTGGCTATGTAAATACCCGAAGCCTTGTAATGGCTTAGTTTAATTTCCGCAATTTAAATTCCGCAAATTATTAACTGTTAGATGTTTGATAATAGGATGCATGACAAGAATGTATGACTAATTTTAAAACAGTTAGATCACCCTAAATGTGCAAAGATAAAATAATCTGAAATTGAATCACTCGCACATGCGCACTCCTAGGGTACACTCCCACTTGGTTGCCTTCGGTAAACGGTCATTGAGTATAGGATATTTTAGTGGTCATCCTTTTGTCCAAATATCATAGTTTCCTCGGAAAGGTTGCCTCGGATATTGTTGCCTCGAATAAATTATCTAAGACATTATGGTTATTACTAAGACGTCCTAACATTGCTTTAGTGACTGTACGTCCCTCTCGAATTGACCCTCAAACTCCAACGATGGTGCTACCTACTCACTAATAGTGGGATAGCGCTGTCTAAAGGAAACAAACATAGAAAGATTCCATTTTCGAGTAGGTAGATTAGTTCTTAAGTACTTGCTCAATCAAAACAAACTTTTTTTCACACTTACACTCCTTTTCAAACAAAGTTTTCAAAAACACTTCATTACACTCTTGAAGACAGAAGCAAGAGTTAAATTGAAGTTAAAACAAAAAACTTTTCAAAGCCCACAAACATTAAGAAAACAATTTTGAAAATGATGAGCAAGTACCTAAGAGCAAGTAGATAACTATGGATAGAAAGGGTGCTAATACCTTCCCTTTCTATAATCTACCCCCCGTACTCAGAAATATCTCGAAAAAGGAATTTTTCTATGCTTTTTACCTTTCCTTGTTGGATAAAATAAAATTCGGTGGCGACTCTTGATTACCGCGACATTTTGTGAACACAAACGCAAAATGCAAACCAGCAATTCCTTTAAAAAAGGGAAACACGTCCCGGTTCTGGCAACCGTATCACAGAACTGGCGAATCTGCTGGGGAGTTAATAAGTGGGGTGTACCTTAGGATTAGTTCATATTGTTTTCAATTGTTTGATCTGTTTGCGTTATTTTTGTGAGCTTTTGTATCAGAGTTACTATAGATCCTAACCCAGATCTGGGGATACCTTTTAGGTAAGTAGCAATAGACTGTGAGGGAACTGTACGGTGTAGACCGATACGGTTGAAGTAGTAGCTATGTTGGTGTGACACATTAGTTGGTACCGATACCCCTTATGGATGAACAAGGAGAGTATGGGGCTTCTAGTGGTTCATTAAGCATCAACTGACCTTAGAACCTATAATTGACCAACTTGGCCATAGAAAAGTAGCAGTATGCTACACTCATTGAGACCATACTCTCGCAATGATTCCGGCTACAAGAAAAGGTTGCTAAACTGGAATTATGACCGATCGAGGATGGTCAATGATATTGAGAACCTCTAGAACCTGGTTACTATTACTAGGACAGGTTGAACCAACTAAACTGTAAGATGGTAATACTTAAACTCCATGCCAGCCTGAAATTTAAGGGCTATTGTGTGACTTGTGTGCTTTCAAACTTGAACTACTTGCACATTCTTATTATCGGACAATATGAGTTCCTTGCAGATTTTGTTTACAGTCCTTATCCAATAGCTTGGATTTATTGCAGGGTTTACTTACATCACCTTACACTTTTGCTTAAACGCATAGCATACACATCATAACATCATTGTATAAACATTTCCTTAACCATTTCAAGGATCTCAAGGGTTTGTGATGCAGGCTATGGTAAATCAGACGTCTGGCAAGGGGCAAAGGGGATTTATTTTCCTCTAGCCAATGCCATCTAGAGATCAAAACACGATGACTTGAGTCGGTGGCTATGACCCACTCGATATAGTGAGCTTGACTCTTGAAGGAGGACTCACACGAAGTTTCTTCAATCAAAGCTGCAAAATTCAAAATCTAACAGTTTCTTGTTTACCCCGCGAGATCCTTGAAAACATTACATACATATCATACATATCATTGTAAAACATGTATTCCCGTATAGGTCTCTCATGTCCTCGCTGTTTATTTCAGCAATGGCTCTCAAACAAGACAACAGAGATCTTCAAACTCAAGAAACTCAGTTCAGGGAAATATTCCTAAACCTATCCAAGGGGCAGGAAGAGTTGAAAACGCTCCTCGTCGGGAACTTGGTCAAGAAAAGTCCTGAAGACAATAAGGACGGGCGGCTGGAACAACTGCAGGCTGAGATAGATGCAATAAGAACCCAAATGCTGGGGCAGATGGCCCTTATCCAAAGCTTAGCCCGAGAACAAGAAGAGTTGAGAACCATTATCAGCCAACTTCATCAAGACAAATACAACAGCATGAAGCAAACAGTCGAGGTCGGGGACCAAGTCTTTGATCAGCCTCTAAGAAGACAAAGATTTGGTTTGGTAAAGAATGGACCTCTCCAAGTTGCTACTACCTCAAGGGTCCAACAACAACCTCGCCAAAAACAACAGGTTAATCAGAGTAAACCGGATATCCCCAAGAGGCAGTTTACCAAGATCAACATGCCGTTGTCTCAAGCTTTACAACACCTGTTGAGAATGAACCTGGTGATGTTGATAAGACCTCATCCGAATCCCAAGACTTCTTCACTTGACTACAATCCTGATGCAAGATGTGCATATCTCTCCAACAGTCTGGGGCATAATACTGACGATTGTTGGAAGTTGAAGTACAAAATTCAAAACCTGATTGATGAAGGAGCATTGGAATTCACACAAGCTGGTCAACTGGAATGTTTCTGTCAATCCTCCAAGGCTCACCATTTGAAGTGACAAGTTCTGACAAGAGAGGCTTTTGTTCATTAGAATTTTCAAGTTGTAATTTTCTTTTGATTGTTCGAATATTTGTTCATGTCAAACTTGGTTACTTTATCAATGCATTGCATATGTCTGTTTTGAATCAATCCATTTGTATTCACTATATTTAAATTGCTTTCATTTTTGTGATGTTCAACTCTCGATTAAAAAATTCTAAGCCTTTAGATGGAGGATGACGAAAATGATATCAAAATCTCTACAGTATGCTTTTGAACAGACCCCGCTGATGAGGTATAGGCGTTATTTCAAATCCTAAACAATGGAGTTATAAGGAAGATAATCCCTAGTTAACCACTTTGAGCCAAAGAAGTTGGAGTTTTTCTTTTCACAAATTAAAACCCTTAATTATAACCTGGGGCAGGGTAGTTTTCTCAGTTAATCCAGGTGCACAATGAATGGCATCAAAGAAGTCCTTCCGAAGCAAAAGACGGTGATGGTTCCGTATAATCGTAAGGACAGGAAGTCATTATCTCTCAAAAATAAAAGCCCATTAAGTTAAAACCTATGAAGGAGACTTAAGAAAAAAATTGGGGCATCCCGCTGACTGTAATCACAAAAAGAAACAGTTCAGGCAAAAGACAGGGATAACAAAATTAAAAAAAGAGAGGTCCTATAAACCCTCAACAAAAAGGAAATGAATGCATATTCAAAATAAACTGTCAGCATCTGAACCATCACCGGAACATCAAGGACAATATTCCAGAACTCAACTGGGGTTCTAAATGCACAGTTAGCTGAGTTTAGGATCGAAGAACATCACGAAGAACGGGTGGGTACAAATAAATTTTGAGCCTTTATCATTTATTTCTTGAACCGTGAACCCGGCCACGTTATAACCCTTAAAAGTCCTAGCTAAAGCACAGGTTAGTTCGAAAGCATACTGTTACGAAAGGTATCCTGACTCTTGTAGGACTTGCTGTAAATCCTGAGTTGACATCACATTTTACAAATTTTGCCTGTTTTACTGAAAAATGCATTTTCAAAAAAAATTTCAAGACAGACATAAGCTTTGCATTCTTAAAATAACATTGTTTGCATATCACTATTTGTTCAACAACAGAGAAATTCGCATGACGAATATCTAGTGAACAAAAACCTTCTCAATAAAAAGGATCACCTCAAGTGGAAAAAACACTTCCAACCAAGGGGCGCGACATGATCATTGCCCATCATCTGGGGCAGCCAAGTCAATATTCAAGGAACCTCGCAAAGATGCCAAATAGCCAGGGGCAAATTTCCATTTGAATCACTTGGGGCATTGGACATAAATTCCAGCAACGAAACTTGCATGATCAAACGAACATCTTCTGGAAGTATGGAAACACAACACTACCAACAATGACAACTCCCTACACTCTGAGAGCATGGACATAGTCAGAAAATACGGCGCATGAATAAAGACCCGCTAGGTTGACTGGCCTAGGCAAAAATAAGGGTTTCCCAGCGAACCAAAAAGGTTCGGGCAAAAATAAGGGATAGAAAACAAAAAGATATGTACACTCGGCAAGTCGAAAACTTGAAAAGGTGGCTTGGGCAAAAAAGGGTATCCCGGTGGACTAAAAACCCGAAAGGGCGGTTCAGGCAAAAATTAGGGATCAAAGCGTACGACTATGTCCTGTCATCTTGTCACTAGTCTACCAGAAGAAGACTTGTCGCTTCAAATCGAAAGTTACAAGCACCTCATAGGTTGGGATAATACTCGATCTACAAGGCACCTTCTCCCGCAGAAACAGGGGCAGAAAAGTCTCTATGCAAAGCCATCGTCATATCCTTAGCACGCGTCCCAGTAACATTCACTCCCCATAGAGTAAGAAAAAGACAGTGATGTTATTTGTCCAAAACAGGACACCACTCTCCCCAACTGAGGCTAGCAACCGAGATTGAGTCGGCAATATTCTCCCCAAGCAGAGTTTATTTATCATCAGCACTAGAAGATTATTCCCAGTGAGTTTGGAGAATTATCCCCAGTAGAGTCTGGAGGACTGTCCCTAATAGAGTCTAAAAGGTTATCCCCAGTGAAGTCGCAACTGGAAAATCATCTCCAGTGGAGTTCATTCCTTTTACAAACAAAGATTCAATCCCCAACAGGTTTCATTATCACCAGTAATGGTAATTCATCCCTGGCTGAGGTTATTCTTCCAAATCAACAGATCCTCCGGCAGAATGTGTTCTCCCCACAGAGTCATTTCCTCATCAGTTTATTCCTCAGCGGAGTTATCCTCTCCTGCAGGTTTATTCTCACAATCATCTTCATTCACTATCCCCAGCAGAAATGAAGAATTCAACTCTTTTCTCCAGCAGCATTCCGGGATTTATTCTCCCCCAGCTAAAAACATCACATTTCCATACATCATGACACATGCATATACGCATCACACAACACAATCTCATTTATTTTGAGAACATCATTGCCTGATACATATCATGCATTACATACATCTAACCTTTACCTTTCAGGAAGGATACGATCAAATTCTCACAAAATTCAGGCTATGAGGCCTTTACCTCAGTTGAATAACGGATGACCGAAGTTCCTAAATGTCAGAAGAGATGATTCCTCAATTGAATAACGGATGACTGAAGTTCCTAAATGTCAGCAGAGATGATTCCTCAGTTGAATAACGGATGACTGAAGTTCCTAAATGTCAGCAGAGATGGTTCCTCAGTTGAATAACGGATGACTGAAGTTCCTAAATGTCAGCAGAGATGATTCCTCAGTTGAATAACGGATGACTGAAGTTCCTAAATGTCAGCAGAGATGATTCCTCAGTTGAATAACGGATGACTAAAGTTCCTAAATGTCAGCAGAGATGATTCCTCAGTTGAATAACGGATGACTGAAGTTCCTAAATGTCAGCAAAGATGATTCCTCAGTTGAATAACGGATGACTGAAGTTCCTAAATGTCAGCAGAGATGATTCCTCAGTTGAATAACGGATGACTTAAGTTCCTAAATGCCAGCAGAGATGATTCCTCGGTTGAATAACGGATGACTGAAGTTCCTAAATGTCAGCAGCGATGGTTCCTCAGTTGAATAACGGATGACTGAAGTTCCTAAATGTCAGCAGAGATGATTCCTCAGTTGAATAACGGATGATTGAAGTTCCTAAATGTCAGCAGAGATGATTCCTTAGTTGAATAACGGATGACTGAAGTTCCTAAATGTCAGCAGAGATGATTCCTCAGTTGAATAACGGATGACCGAAGCTCCTAAATGTCAGCAGAGATAATTCCTCAGTTGAATAACAGATGACCGAAGCTCCTAAATGTCAGCAGAGATGATTCCTCAGTTGAATAACGGATGACCGAAGCTCCTAAATATCAGCAGAGATGTTTCCTCAGTAGAATACGGACAAACGAAGTTCCTAAAATTCAAACAGAGATGACTCACCAGTAGAATACGAACGACCGAAGCTCCTAAAATTCTACTTCTCTCAACAAGGATCAGCCTTCCCCAGTGGAATCTTCCTTAACGACAGGTACACAAGCTATCATTAAGGAATCTCTTATGCGATCGACACTCCTTCGGATGGCATCTTTAAGCCCATCTCCCCTCGTCAGCAATTTCCAAATGGCATCTGTAAGCCCATTCCTGACATCACAAGATAATTACCACTTCATGCGAGTGCAAATTTCTGGGCACTCTAGTATTCAATCATCTTCCACCTTCAGATCACGAAAGCCAGACAAGCAAATCTAAATCTTCAGGTTTAAGAAGATTGAACAGGGGCAGCTGTTGTACCCCAAAATTTTCCCTCCCATATTTCTCAAAACATTTCAATAAAGAGCCCCAAGTTGCTCAAGGTAGTCCAAGGGTTGGCCAGACAAGCTCTCTCCTAAGACAGTCTACCTCAAATTAGGGTTTCATGTTGCATCAAGATACTTGAGTCCAAGGGATCCCAAATGCTCACCAATGTCCTAATATGTTATCAAGATCATCCATGTCAAGTTTCAAGCCCTACAGAGGAAGTTTGCTCAGTCAATTGCTCAAAGGCCTGAAAATCGATTGTGCTAGGACAAAAGTCAATTGTGGCCCACATACAGTCAAACTTCAAGATTTTTAGTCAACATTCTCATTTTGAAGTATATTTCATCATTTGATCAAGGGTTGATCATGATTCATCAAGGATTTCTCATAATTCATCAAAACTCAAAAGTTGCTAAATTAGGGTTTTGTAGGAAAAGTCAACTCAACTTTGACCAAGCATAACTTTCTCATACTTTATGAGAAATGACCTATCCAAATCATTTTGAAGATGATGCAATTCTCTATAATCCATCTTCAGCTCCCAAGTTCAAAATATGCACTCACAAGAAGTTATGGATTTGGACATTATAGGTCGTTTTGAAAAGTCAACAAAAACACATTTTTTGTCAAAGCTTCATACATGAGCATGGAATATCAAAATGAGATGAGACCAAAACGGTTGTTTAGAGGACATATCAAGCTTTCTAAAAAGTCTAAGAACACATCCAAAGAGTCAAAATTGAGGAAGTTTTGCATTGGTGAAGTTGACCTTTTTTGCAAAATTGCCAAAAGTCAACTATCCCTAAAACTTCAATTTTTGCCAAATGGGCCCAATTTTTTTCACTTGTTTTGAGTTGGAAACATAGTCCATGATCTCTAGCCTTTGCCACTTGTCCATATCTTATTTTTATTATTTATTTTGATTTTTATTTGAATTAATTCAATTTAAATCAAAACAAATCATATAAAATCCAAAATATTGAAAGAAAGAGATTTTGTGCTTGTTTCAGGTTTCAATTACAGCTAGCAAGTATTCAAACTCGTGCAAGGCATTAGGGTGGACAAAAAGATTGGTTTTAGGCCAATTTTGGAAAGATTTAAAGGAGGATCAAATCACAATCAAATTCATTGATGGAGGAAGATTGGATGCATTCTTTCAAACCTAATTCACTCCTTGGTACAAATAGAACAAAGGCAAACCATAAACCAGGTTAGAAACAAGCGCAGCAAGCAGAGCAACATTTGAAAAAAATCAAGAAAAGTGCAAGATCGAATTCCATATTCCAGACATCCTCAAGGCTTTCTATCCATCCCAATCACTTCCTGAGGTCCCCAGCAAGCCAAAGCCATCGAAACCAAGCACTTTCAAGCCCCAAATTGCACTGTAAGTCGCTCACGACATAGCTCTTTTCTTGAATTCGAATAGCATGATTTAGGCATTGTTAGGATGAATTAATCATATATTGTTGATCTATGAGACATTTGCAAGCTTCCTGTATTGATTAATTGCATTTATATGGCATGTACTAAAATTCACCATGGCTAGGGTTCGTAGCTCCGTTTTAGAGTTTTTGCTTGCAGGAGAAATTGGCCTTGATAAAAGGTACCATCGAGTTCAGAAGGATGAGACGAATCTAACCATGGCCTTGGTGGTCATTTATATCACGCGTATGTGATTTTGAGAATTGGCAGGGCTGTAGCAACGGACATTGTCCGTAGGTATAGGTTATCAAAACTTTTAGCCACGGAGAGAGGACATGGATGACGGCGTGGCTCCACTTGATTCGCCCGTTTGAATTTTCGCGCAAAATTTCTATTAATTCTTTGTTTTCATATAATATTATTATTATGTATTGTATGTACAAACAAGAACAGGTGGTGTAGTGGTGAACGTAGCGTGGAATTTGCCTTGGGGCCTGGGTTCGAATCCCAGGTCCCCCAACTTCTCCATGTTATTTTTCTTTTCAGGATCTCATGCATGCACAAGCCCAGGGTCCACCATACACCCTTCCAATCTAGCCAGCCAAGTGTCAGATGGCCAAATCTGATGGCCATCATCTGAAGGTGCACCAAAGCCAAGTCAAACGCGTATGCACTGGATCTCAGAGGTCAACGTGGACCTCACTCAAATGGGCCCAGATCTGGCTATTTGCACCCCCACAATTCTCAGGCCCAATTCTTTTTCTCTATTCTTTTATATATTTTATTTAACTTATTTAATTTATTTACTAACTGTTTACCGTGGAAATTGGTAAACAACCGCTGATCTTCCAAAAGGTTACTTATTTGGTGACTCGCAGGATTGATCAAATTGATCCTAAGACATGGTTGATTTTCTGGGGTTTGACTAAATCTAATGATGATTAATGCCAGTAAAGTAAAGACACTTTATGTAAATTGCATGAAGAAAAGCTTGATAGAATAACTGAAAGCGTTACATAAAAGGCTTCGATGGAGATGAGTAAATGAAAGGCAATAAAGTGCTTGAATATAAAAGACTTTGATTAATTTAAATGCTGTTTCACACATACATTCTCAACAATTCTTTCGCTCACACTGGGTACTTGAATCTAGATGAGTGACTTGTATATAATGATGAACACACGCGAAAAATACGTGAACAACTAGTATTTATACTAAAACATATCTTAAGTAACTGTTGGGCAGTTACGTCGCTTCGAGATGACGCCACATGGCACGCTCACAACATTCGACGCTCCTGATCTTGGCGTTGTGTTTGGTAACTGTTGGGAACTGTTTTCCCTCCAAACATTTGAATCTCAAACCGTTCCACCCTGGGCATCAGATACCTTTGTTGAGAAGTTCCTTCGACGTCGAAGGTAACAAGATTCCCACTTAAAAGAAACTCTCTAAGTACCTTGCCATTTTCTGATGAGCATTCGACAGGATCAGCTGGTCGAAACCTGGAAACTCTTCAAACTCATAATTAATGGTCTATATTGATAACAAACAAGGGTGTCGAATTTAGGAGCCAACAAATTGCCCCCCAAAAATGCCTTATTTCGACGCTGAAAAGAAAAAGGCATTCTTTGAGATTCCACCCGACACCTGTCCTTCATTCTTAGCCACAGATTAGCTCGTGCGCTTTTCGTCTCCTACCAACCAACTGACAATCCCAAAAATCCATCATTCCAACTGTTCCTAAGACGTCACTTCAGTAAGGCGTTTGGCATGGCCAATGTCTTTTCACAGATTGTCATCATGACAATTCCCTGAAATCGAGGACGCGCGCTGCACCGTTTCCGTTCTGTAGAACGACTACATCAGCAAATGAGCGCCACGTGCCCCACTATTGTCTGAAACATTAAATGACCTCGAGTTTTGTGATTTTCCAATCACTATAAATAGCGCTAAGTGCCCCTCGTGGGACTTTTCACGCTTTCTTCATCCAAGCCTTAATATTGAACAGAAATTTCTGCAAAAAACTTTGTTCTTCATCCATCTTCATCTCAACCCAAAAAAATGGCTTCAGGTTCTCGTTCTTCCAATGTCCCCAGTTCTAACACTCCCTCTAAAACTGCCCAACCGAAAATCTTTTCAACTGTTCCAACAGTTAACTCCAAAGGAATGCGAAGGGTTCCCGAACCCTTGGGAACTGCTGAGCGTGAGACTTACTCTTCTCAACTGCTGATTCCTGTTGGATACTCCAACCAGGTTTTCGCCATGTCTGGTCCTCTATCTGCATGCATTGCTGACCCAACGAAGATCAAGAGCTTCTTCCCAGTGCTTGAGGCACTCAAGCCCGTTGGGTGCTCCAAAAAGGCTATAGACGACAACGAAGATCCTGCAAAAGAAAAGATAGATCTTCGTTTCTTCAACAGAGGGGTTAGGGCTTTTAGGTCTAGCCCTAGCCTTACACCAGACTACAACGCTTGGCTCGACAAGATGTAAAAAAGCCAGGCTTCGATTTGGAAGAACATGGGGATTTATGACCTAGTCATGCTGTCGAAGACTGGTCTCAACTACTCCCCTGAAATGCTGGTAGCTTCTTTGCTATTTTGGGACTATACTCACTTCACCTTCCACCTGCCTTGTGGAATGGTAACACCCACTCTCTTCGACGTGGATGCCATTACCGGTCTTCGACCAACTGGGGATTACTTTGACCCAGAGGAAATGTCTGAAGACCAGATTGGGTTTTCAGCTACCAAACCCACTTACACCACCTACACCAACCACTATCATGACAAATCAACAGCTAAGGTGACGGTCATGGAGCACATTGCGTTTCTAGCCCTTTGGCTGTCACGCTTCGTGTTCTGCACGAAATCTCTACAGGTGACGAAGAAAATGGTCACCCTTGCTACCCAGCTTCACCACAGTCAAAACATCTGTTTGGCCGAATTAATACTGGCGAACCTATATGAGTCGATAAGCAGTGGGGTGACTCTATTAAAGGTAATAGAAAATAGAGCCAGCTTGCTGCTTGCAGGACCCTTCTGACTACTACAACTATGGCTAAACGCCACTTTTGAGTCTTTTTTACCTCAGAAAACTCAAATAAACGAACAAGCTCCTGAGATAGCCAAAAGGCGTATCGAAGGTACCAGGCTGGCTTTACTGACTCCCACTGAGGATGGGCTGGAACTCCAACAGACCTTTGCAAACTTCGTTTTGATGTTTGCAGGGAGGAAAGAATTTACCTCGACCATGGCTCCTTTCGCCCGTCAAAAGTTTGGTCCAGGGTGGTTCACCAGGCCCCATCCCAAGTCATTAGAGGCTCCTCATCTCGAAGAGCACACAACACTGTGGGAAGCATTTCTCACTCCCAGGATAATGCCATTGCGTTTTAAGAGTTCCAAGAATCATCTGAGCCTGATTGCTTATCAGCCAAATTTGGTCTCTCGACAGTTTGGTATCATCCAATCACTTCCTTCTCCCATTTTCCCTAGGGAGAAATCAATGTTGTATTTTTGTAATTATTACACTGAGGATGCTGCTACCAAGCACATTGGTAGGTACGCTGGTCGGACAATACTTTCATTGTTCGACTACCAACTCAACTTCCTCTGTTCACCATCTTTTGAAGACTGGTGGAAGATTTATTATGCTGAAGAATTCTTCGATGAAAAAGATTTTGTGGACGAACTCTAGAAGTCCTTCGTTTTGGTCCTTGACAAAATAAAGAAATGTACGTTCACTCTTCAAATTATATTTGTCTTTCCATTTCGACTTATAACTTGTCAATTATAACTTGTGAACGCGTCTTCTTTCAGTTGTTCGAAAACCTGCAGCAAAGAAAACCACAGAAAGCCATCAGGGAGGAGGTCCCTCTACAAAACCTTCAGCACCCGTAACCAAATTTTTATTATTTCCTGCTGGTTTTAACATCCTGATTTTCGATGTGGCGTTCTAAATCAACTCCATTTGGGGTTTCAGGAAGCAAGAGTCGCGACCGTCTTTTATTTTCTCCAACATGGAAAGGACAAAAGCACAGAAAAATTCCTTATTGAGATTAGCTCTCGGTTCGGGAGGTAGATTTATAGAAAGGGAAGGTGTTAGCACCCTTTCTATCCATGGTTATCCATGGGCTCTTAGATACTTGCTCATTTGTGTTTTCAAAAGTGTTTGCTTTTCAAGGTGAGTGGGTTTGAAAAAAGTTTCTTTGAAAGTTTCTGATCGACTCTTGTATCAGTCCTCAAGAGTGTTTGAAAAATTGTTTTTTGAAAGCTTTTTGCAAAGTGTCGGTGTGAAAAGAGTTTTTGATTTGATTTGTTTTGAATTAGAGCAAGTATCTACGAGTCATCTACCTACCCTAAGGAATTAGGTTGTGTAAATGTCCTTAAGGTAGTGCCATCCCACCATTGAGAGGTAGGTAGCACCACCGTTGGAGGTGTTCGGGTCAATTCGAGTTTAGGGACAGTGTGGCCACCGAGCAACGGTAAGACACCTTAGAAGCTACCCTTATGCCATTGATCTTTTTATTCCGAGGCAACTATTCCGAGGCAACTTGTTTCGAGGCAACCGCTTGGAGGCAACTAGATCAATGGAACATAAGGACTCACTAAGACGTCCTATACTCGACGACCACGTTTCGAGGGGCAAGGCAACAGTGAGGCGTACCCTAAGAGTGGTGTGTGAATTGTGTGTCATTTTCAATTATTATTTGTCTTGTCATGCATTTGGTGAGCTACGCATTGTTTTTATTTGGGCCATTCATTCTTTCATGTGATTAGCAGTTAAAAGGTGCGGAAATTAAGATGCGGAAAATAAAGGTCCTACGCTATTACAAGGCGCGGGTCTATACATCGCCAAATTAACAAAGACCCGATTTTGAATAAAAGTGCGGAAAGTAAATGTCCTAATTACTATTACAAAGCTTTGGGGCAATTACATAATATTTGAAATGAAAATAAAGGACAAACGCGCGAAGATAAATTAGAATCGAGAGTGCGAGGGCGTTGGACCCTTTAAAGATTATATTGAAATTAAAAATTAATTAATTATTAAATAAAGAAAAGAACTTATTTTTTGATGTTTTTGTATTTAATGGAAATAAAGAAAATTAATTGGAATTTGAAATTAAATAAAACCCTAGTTCTAAATTGTTTTTAATTATTAAAGAAAAAATGTTTAAGTTTTAACCTAATTTATCCTAATTAATTAAATGACATATTTATTTACAAAATTAATTAATGATTAATAATAATAATAAGAAGATGAAATTATTTTACTGAGAAAAAGAATAAAAATCTAAAACCTAATTTCTACCTATTTTAGTTATTTAGAAAAAAAAATTAAAATTAAAACCCTAAATTAAAACTAAATTGATTATTAAATTTATTTACAAAAACTATTAATGGATTAAATTAAATATACATATTTTTATTTTTGACTTTTCTGATTTTTTGTGTTAAAAATTATTTTGTGGAATTAATTAAAACAATAAGACAAATTAAAAAGAATTAAAAGGAAAAGAAGAAAATTAGAAGGAAGAATACAAACAGCAGGGGGGTGTCTTGGCCAATTTGGAGGTGTTTAGAAAGCAGTTTGGCCCACTGATCCCAAGCCCATGTTGACTTTCAGCGCTTGCGTACATGTGGTTGACTAAGTGTGCATGATAGTCTCCACATCTTGGCCTTTGGATTGATCCTTATGCATAGGTGGCAAGCACAGAGATGGAGTTGCATGGTAGCCTTTTGGAAGCGTACTGCACAGAATCACGTTAAAGGAAAAAATATTGAATAAAGTGGGGGACCTGGGAATCGAACCCAGGTCCCAGTGCCTGCATGACAATGCACAAACCAGTTGGACTAGCGCGTTTGTTTGTTAGCTTAATGGAACATGATTAATATGAGAGAGAAACAAGTATTATGCTGGACAATAAAAAAAAGGCGCCAGTTATTCAAACCAACCAACCATAGTTCAACAGCTCAGCATCTCCTTCCTTGGTCCTTCGTTTTGCCTGAAAATATCAAATAGATAGCGGGGGTTTTAAACCCCCACTAAGCCTAAACCTGAAAAATAGCGATTAGCATATAGTGAAAAAGAAAAAGGGCGTGATGGTTGGTTTCTATTCGTCTGGGCATCCTGGTTTCAATGGTGTAGGTTTCATGGCCTAATTTTTCCATATATGCAAAGCCCCAAATGGAAGCTTCTGAAACCCTAACCTGCGTCCATGGCAACTTCTCGTACAGGCAATATTAACTCAATTAAAAGACATCAATAGCTTCAGAGAGTTCATATTAGTGTAAATCAAACATTAGAACGTATGGAAAATGCATGTAAATTCAAATACGATTAAGAAAATTTTCATGAACAGGGCGATTGCGTTCTACCACTTCTTCGAGTATGGAGACTTGGCTTTGATTGGAAAAGATTCCTGGTAGTCTTGGCAAGCCTGTGGAATAGTTTTGAGGGCTTGAATTATGCTCTAGCTATCAAAACAGTTTCAAGGTTTTTTTTGAAAAAATGCAAAGTTGTTCTTGTGGTTTATGCGCAGCTTCTGTGTTCTTGGCCTTAGGGTTATGTTATGCTTATGTATGTGAACGATTTAGGTTAGAAAAACTGGCCCAAAATCCATGTATTCAATGATTCAATATTTGATTTTTCCTTATATCTTTTTCAATCTTTTTGTCATGAAAAACATGCCTATTTTGGAAGATCTTGCCTCTTGATGTGGTACACGAAATCTCTAGGTCATGATGAGGGAATATGCTGCACAAAAAGATTTGGAAAACATGTTTTGCTATTTTTGTCATATTTAATTTTAATTAAGTGAATTAATAATAATAATAATTCAAATAATTAATCAAAAATGATAAAATAACTCCCTTGGATGTCAATGGGTCGTGCATAGCTTTTGGGTGATGATTCAAGGAAGAAATTGAGGCCCATTAGCAATTTTGAGGCATTTGAAGCAAAGTTGACTTTTCAAAATTCCCAAAACTTTCCCAACTTCCACAAGGCATATCTTGCTCAATTTTTAAGCTTTGATCATGTTCTTGGACATTTTGGAAAGGTATTGAAGTCCGCTAACCAATGTCTTTGGTCCCATGTCCTTTTGATTTACCAATCTCAAGTTATGGTCTTTGATTTAAAGTGCCTTTTTGTTGACTTTTGAAAATGACCTATAATGTTGAAATGGATAACTTTTTGTGAGAGAATTTCTTGGACTTGAAGTGTGAAGATGAGTTGTAGGAAATGTCATTCTCTTCAAAATGAGCTTTGGATGGAATTTTTCTGATAAACCATGTGGAAGTTATGCCTTGGTCAATTTGCAGTTGACTTTTTCAGCTGTCCAAAAGTAGAAACTTTTGCATCTTGAGACTTTTTGAGCCATGCTTTGAGAATCATGATCAAGAATTGATCAAATGATGTTTGTGGCTTCAAAATGAGATGTTGACCAAAAATTTGGACTTTTGACTGTCAAATGACCATTTTACCCCTACAGTTGACTGTTGAGCAATTAGGGTTTTTGACTGTGCAATCTTGTGCTGTGAGTTTTGAAACTTAGCATATGGATGCTTGACAATGTATGTAGGCATGTGGGACTTGATTGGACCTTTGGAAACTTCAATTTCTTTGCCAGAACCAAAACCCTAATTTTTGACTGTTAGGAGGCCATTGGACTATGCAACCTTTGGGAGATTTTGAAGCATGCTCTTAGCAAATCTTGAAGAAAATGGGAGGGCAAATTTTGGGGTACAACAGTTGCCCCTGTTCAATCTTCTCAGACCTGAGGATGTAGATTGGCTGACGTGCCTTTCGTAATCCGAAGGTGGGAGATTATTGAACACTAGAGTGCCCAGAAATTTGTGCTCACATGTTAGCAGTGTGATGGTGGGAATGGGCTTACAGATGCCATTTGGAGATTTATGGATAGGAAGATGGGCTTATAGATGCCATATGGATGTCGATCGCGTAAGAGTTTCCTTAGCGAGAACTTGCGTACCTGAAAAAGAAAATGATTACCTGGCCTGTTACAGGAGTTGGTCTTCAAACTTTTTATGTGGATGCGCCCTGGCTGGATACAGGAATCGAATCTTTGAACTCTTTAGACGTGCCATGGCGAGATACAGGAATCGAGTCTGGAGCTTCAAAAGGTTATGAATGAATCAGGGATGGTTATTATCTCAACGGGACGATGAGAGAACCTTGGATGATTACTACCTCAACAGTAACGATGAGAGAACCTTGGGCGATTACTACCTCAACAGTAACGATGAGAGAACCTTGGGCGATTACTACCTCAACAGTAACGATGAGAGAACCTTGAGAGATTACTACCTCAACAGTAACGATGAGAGAACTTGGGGCAATTACTACCTCAACAGTAACGATGAGAGAACCTGGGGCGATTACTACCTCAACAGTAATGATGAGAGAACCTTGGATGTCTTCTACTGAGTCTTCATCAGGAAAATCTTTAGGAATCAATTTAACTGGACCAGAGAAGGCCTTTGACTGGATCGACATCAGAAAAATCTTTAGGAGTCGATTTAACTGAACCAGGCAAGGTCTTGGAATCTTCAACTGGAATAAGAATCAGGGAGATCTTAGCGTCGATCTGACTGAACCAGAGAAGGCCTTTGACTTGATCGACATCAGAAAAATCTTTAGGAGTCGATTTAACTGAACCACGCAAGGTCTTGGAATCTTCAACTGGAATAAGAATCAGGGAGATCTTAGCGTCGATCTGTCTGAACCAGAGAAGGCCTTTGACTGGATCGGCATCAGAAAAATCTTTAGGAGTCGATTTAACTGAACTAGGCAAGGTCTTGGAATCTTCAACTGGAATAAGAATCAGGGAGATCTTAGCGTCGATCTGACTGAACCAGAGAAGGCCTTAGATTAACTTTGACTGGATAAGAATCAGAAAAATCTTAGAATCGATTTAACTGAACCAGACTAAAGTCTTGGAATATCTTCAACTGGAATAAGAATCAGGGAGATCTTAGCGTCGATCTGACTGAACCAGAGAAGGTCTTGGAATAGCTGAGAACTTAACTGGATCTTTCCTGAAAGGTAAAGGTCAGTCATATGCAATGCATGATATGGGTCAAGCAATGATGTTCTCAACATAAATGAGATTGCATGTTCATGCTGCATATATGCATGCTATAATGTATGGAAATGCGATGTTTATGAATGTATGTTTTTGTCTTAGGAAAATAAATCCTTGACGGGTGCCCGGAAGTCACATCCTGGGCTGATGGTTGAAGAGATTTATTCGTTTCCGATGGGGATGAAGATTGCAAGAATGAACCGGTAGGGGAAGATGACTCCGTTGGGGAATAAACTTGATGGAGAGATTACTCTGCGGGGAATAACTACTCTAGCGATCTTGCTGGGGAACAATACTCTGTGGGAAGAGAGGCGCTTTGTTGAGATGTTGATGGTAACTTCGCTGGGGATACCATTGTTATGTTGAAAGTGTTAATAGACTCCGCTGGGGATAGGAAGACTTTGCCGAGGACGATCTTTCTGTGGCTTTTGGCTGAGGATAACCCAGGTATATCCTGGTAGGGAAATAACTTTTGAATAAAGCCGGGGGACGCGTTCGTGCTCTGCGGGGGGAATAAGCTTCTTGCTGGGGAGATGGATTCAAACTTTCCTAGGGAAATCTTGAACTATACTGGACTCTCCTGGGGAACTCTTTAAGATATATTGGGGAAGAGATTCCACTGAATGTCTGGTATACCGCCGGGGAACAGTCTTAGACCAAGACTGCCGGGGATGCTTGTTAAGAATATTCGTATATTGTGCTGGGGAATGTTGAGATCTGCGGGGGATACCCAACTTCCTTAAGGCTGATTGTATAACTTTGCTTGGGGAGAGTGCATTGACTTGCTGGCTCACTCTCTGGGGAATTAAGGTATATTGGTTATGTTCTTCGGCTGAACTTACCTTGGTACCTTGATGGGCAGAACCATTAGACCGTTTAGACAACTCATTATTGCCCCTGTTTCTAATGTTACCTGTAATTAATCCTTTGTTTCGTATGCAAATATTTATGAGTTAGCAATTATTGTCAAATGCATATATCACAATTTGAACCTTGGACGTTCTTCGCAAAACAAAACAGAAAAGAGAAAAACAATTGGCAATTTGTCTGAAAAGTGAATTTATATTGATTTTTGAATTGCCTGTAAATAGGCGTTTATGTACAAGAGGCTGACGTCCTAGTAAGAGAACGTCGCCGAACAAAAGAGTTTATATAATTTGTACAAAAGGGAAAACAAAACAGCTATGTGAAAAGAATAATCCCACTGGGTTCCAACTCTGCTATCGCCTTTATATCTTCGAGCGTCTCATCACTTGATGACCTAGTTGAAGATGAAGCTAATTGATTGATGACGTCTGAACTTGATGTTGATACCGGATTCTGGATGCAAAGTGATCCAATGAGACATAGCATTACGCTTCAATCCCTAACTTTTGCCTGGACCGCCCTTTCGGGTTTTCGGCCCACCGGGATACCCATTTTTGCCCAAGCCGCCTTTTCAGGTTTTCGACTTGCCGGGTGTACAGATTTTTTTCATTTCATCCCTCATTTTGACCGAACCCTTTTGGTTCGCCGGGAAGCCCTAATTTTTGCCTAGGTATGTCAACCTAGCGGGTCCTTATTATGCGTAGTATCTTTTTACTATGTCTGCATTGGCGGGGTGAGGAAGGTCGTCACCATCCATGGTGGTTAGAATCATGGCTCCTCCTGAGAACACATGTTTAACCACAAATGGCCCTTCGTACGTAGGGGTCCATTTGCCCCTTGGATCACTCTGAGGAAGGATGATGCGTTTGATTACCAGATCCCCAACTTGATACTCTTGTGGTCTGACTTTTTTGTTAAATGCCCTGATCATCCGTTTTTGGTACGTCTGACCATGACAAATAGTAGTGAGTCTCTTTTCGTCAATTAAGTTTAGCTGGTCAAGTCGTGTCTGGATCCAGTCATCTTCGCTCAGATTTGCATCCTTCATTATCCGGAAAGAGGGTATTTGCACTTCGATCGGTAAGACTGCCTCCATACCGTAGACCAAGGAGAAAGGAGTTACCCCAGTTAACGTCCTTGCTGAGGTACGGTACCCATGAAGAGCGAACGGTAACATCTCGTGCCAATCTTTATAGGTCACTGTCATCTTCTGCACAATTTTCTTGATATTCTTATTTGCTGCTTCGACAGCCCCATTCATCTTCGGCCGGTAAGGAGAAGAGTTGTGGTGATGTATCTTAAATTGCTCGCAGAGCTCAGTGATCATCTTGTTATTGAGATTGGTACCGTTGTCTGTAATGATTCTTTCTGGGACGCCGTATCGACAGATCAGGTTATGCCGAATGAACCGTGCCACGACATTCTTGGTTACAGTAGCATAGGAAGCTGCTTCAACCCACTTTGTAAAATAATCGATCGCTACCAGGATGAAGCGATGCCCGTTGGATGCCGTAGGTTTAATCTCGCCGATCATATTTATGCCCCACATTGCAAAAGGCCAAGGTGCAGTCAGGACGTTCAGAGGAACATGAGGAACGTGCACCTTATCAGCATAAATCTGGCATTTATGACATGTCCGAGAATGTTGGTAGCAGTCAGCTTCCATAGTGGACCAGAAATATCCTGCCCGAAGGATTTTCTTCGCCATGGTATGTCCACTGGAATGCGTTCCGAAGGTACCTTCGTGTAGCTCTGCCATGATCCTTTCTGCTTCAGTCTTATCCACACAACGCAGTAAGGTCGAATCATGGTTTCTCTTGTACAGAATGCCATTGCTGAGGAAGAACTTCGCTGCGAACCTTCTCAGAAACTTCTTATCGTTGATAGATGCACCTTCAGGGTATTCTTGAGCTTCCAAGTATCTCTTCACCTCATGGTACCAAGGTTTCTCAGTCACTATCTCAGCCTCAAGATCACAACAGTATGCCGGTTCGTCCAGTTTCCAGATGATGACCCAGGGAGCCTCATTGTCCCACTTGACTTTGAACATGGAAGACATCGTAGCTAACGCGTCCTCCAACTGATTCTCCTCTCTTGGGAAATGTTCAAAAGTTATCTCTGTGAAATGGGGGATCAATGTCAACACACATTCTTTGTAAGTAATAAAATTCAGATGTTTCGTATCCCACTCGCCTTTGATATGATTGATCACGAGAGCGGAATCTCCGAAGACACTCAGAAACTTGATCCTTAAGTCAATCGCAGCTTGAAGACCCATGATGCATGCCTCATACTCCGCCATGTTGTTGGTGCAGTTGAAACATAGCTGGGCAGTGAGTGGAGTATGAGTGCCTTGAGGGGATATGATCACAGCGCCGATGCCGTTACCCAAAGCGTTGGAGGCTCCGTCAAAGTGCATAGACCATCGGGATCCTTCCTCATGTCCTTCATCCGGTCCAGGTACTTCACAATCAGTCACTATCATGATGCTCTCGTCAGGAAATTCGAAGTTCATTGACTGATAGTCGTCTATTGCTTGGTGTGCTAAGTGGTCTGCCAATACACTTCCTTTGATAGCTTTCTGAGTCGTGTACTGGATGTCGTATTCTGTCAAGATCATTTGCCATCTTACTATTCTCCCAGACAGAGCAGGCTTTTCAAATATGTACTTTATAGGATCTATCTTTGAAATCAACAAGGTAGTGTGAGTCAACATATACTGTCTCAGCCGGCGAGCAGCCCATACCAAAGTGCAGCAAGTTTTCTCGAGCAGTGAGTATCGGGTCTCACAGTCGGTAAACTTTTTGCTAAGGTAATAAATGGCATGCTCTTTTCGGCCAGACTCGTCATGCTGCCCCAGCACACACCCCATTGAGTTGTCAAGTACCGTCAGGTATAGTATTAGAGGTCTCCCTTCAACCGGTGGCATAAGAATGGGTGGTTCTTGGAGATACTCTTTGATTCTGTCAAAAGCGGCCTGACATTCATCATTCCAACATACTACCTGATCTTTCTTTAGCAGCTTGAAGATTGGCTCACAGGTAGCGGTTAGATGCGAGATGAACCGGGCAATGTAATTCAGACGTCCTAAAAAGCCTCTGACTTCTTTCTCTGTCTTGGGGACTGGCATCTCTTGAATAGCTTTAACCTTGGCAGGATCCACTTGAATACCCTTATCACTTACAGCGAAGCCTAGCAACTTTGCAGACGTTACCCCGAAGGTGCACTTGTTCGGGTTCAACCTCAGCTTGTACAGTTTCAGACGGTCAAACAGTTTCTGCAGGTGGTCAAGGTGTTCCTCCTTAGTTTGGGACCTTGCAATCATATCATCGACATACACTTCTATCTCATGATGGATCATGTCATGAAATAAGGCAACCATGGCACGTTGGTAGGTTGCCCCAGCATTTTTCAACCCGAATGGCATGACCTTGTAGCAGAAGGTGCCCCACTGAGTAACAAAGGTAGTCTTTTCCATATCTTCAAGAGCCATCTTGATCTGATTATACCCTGAAAAACCATCCATGAAAGAGAACACCTTGTGCTGAGCAGTATTGTCAACAAGAACATCAATGTGAGGTAGAGGGAAGTCATCCTTGGGGCTGGCCCTGTTCAGATCCCTGTAGTCAACACACATTCTGACCTTACCATCCTTCTTTGGTACCGGCACCACATTAGCAACCCACTGAGGGTAAGAAGTCACTGCAAGAAACCCGGCATCGAATTGCTTCATAACCTCAGCTTTGATCTTCTCAGACATCTCTGGACGCATACGACGGACCTTCTGCTTAACCGGAGGGCAGTCTTCCTTGGTGGGCAAGTGATGGACCACAATGTTGGTATCCAACCCAGGCATGTCTTCGTAGGACCAGGCAAAGATCTCCACATAATCATGTAGCATCTGAGTCAACCATTGCTTCACGCTGAGCTCCAGATTAGCACCAATCTTAACCTCCTTTTTGTCTGCCTCAGTACCCAGATTTATCGTTTCCACTGGCTCTTCATGTGGTTGAATTTCCCTCTCTTCCTGGAGTAACAGTCTTGCAAGCTCGCCAGGAACTTCGCAATCATCTTCACCTTCGTCTTCGGCTAAGTTGATCGGATTTTCAAAGTCAGAACTAGCAGTAGCAGAGTCGTTACCAGTGAGATCCAAAGTGGATTGAAACCTGTATGAGTGAGTGTGTGTAAATACAGTTGTTTTGCAATATATAAAGAAAGAAAGAAAGGGAGCACAAGATTTGAAATGCGAAAAAACGTCCAAGATCTTTATTCATGATATATGTAAATGACAGTTATAAGCCCTCACAAATAAAACCAACGGTGCCCCGGGTAAGGCACCGGACCATAAAGTCTCAATTCATTGTTTATTACAAATAACAAAAACAAAGGAATTCATTACTGCGTAACAAAAGTAACAGGAGTATGATCTTTGGCAGTCCAATTGTTCAATCCACCGTCATTCGTCGGGTAGATCCAGCTATTGAACTCTGATTCTTCCACTTCGTCTTCTTCCCCAATAGCATTCACTCCTGGATTGGTGATGAGCACAGGAGGTCTTCCGATTCTAGCTTTGTGCACAGCCCTCTGAGCCTCTGCAGTAAAACCCAGTCCAAACTTATCAGTTTTAGGGGTAAAATCAGGGAGCCTGCCCCAGTTAGCACATTCACCTTTCTCGATTACAGCCCGGGCGTCCTTCAAGGAAGCCATCTTCAAAGGAAAGTCCTCTTCAACCACTGTTTCTGCTGCTGCCAATGTTGGAGGTACCTCTTCAAAATGCTGAAAGGGGGTTTCAATAAACTCCCCGTCCATCTCAATATACCGGAAGGAATTCAAGTGACTAACCATATATTCTTCCTCCCCCTGCACAGTGACGATCTTCCCTCTGACAGGGTACTTGAGCTTCTGGTGTAGGGTAGATGTCACTGCCCCAGCTTTGTGAATCCAAGGTCGACCTAGTAAACAGGAATAGGACGGACGAATATCCATCACATAGAATGTTGAGTCGAATACTTGGGAACCAACACGAATTGGAATATATACCTCTCCATGAACCATCCTCTTCGATCCGTCAAAGGCTCGAACAATGATGTTGCTAGGTTTCAACTCCAGGCCCTCACAATCCAACCGGTCTAAGGCCTTTTTGGGTAGCACATTCAGGGAAGAACCGGTGTCCACCAACACGTGCGCAAGAGTAGTGCCCCTGCATTCAATAGAGACATGCAGGGCATCATTGTGGTTCTTTCCCTTGGCAGTAAGGTCAGCATCCGAGAAACCCAAACCATTGTCAGCTGTCAAATTGGCTACGCAATCAGTAAACTGGTCTGCAGATGTCTCCTGTGGCACATGAGCCGTCTTTAGAAATGAAATCAGGGCCTTAGCATGGGCCTCTGAGCACAGTAGTAAGGAGAGCATAGAGATCTTGGAGGGTGTATTCCCCAGCTGTTCAACGACTGAAGTCGCTCTTCTTGATTATCTTAAGAATTTCCTCCATCTCTTGCTGGGAGGCTTCAACATTCACAGATTTTGGTGCCTCCATCCGGGCAGGCTCATCATCAATCCCTTTGCCCCGAGCATTAGATAACTCGGCAGCAGGGGAAGCAACTTGATCAGAAGTGGAAACAGGCGCACTTGCAGGCGTTATAATGAGAGGTCTTCGAATAGCAGGTGGCACAATGTCAGGCGAGAAGAGCCTGCCACTGCGGGTAACTTTAGTTGGACCGGTGATATTGCTGATGCTGGTACCGGTGTTGAACTCTTGCTTTATTCCAAGTACATATACATCTGCCCCATAGTGCCATGGGACAGCCTTATCAGATTCATAGGGGAGGGGCCCCGGAACAGTAATAACAATGGGTGCAACAGTCATGATTTTAACTGGCTTCCTCGGGGGAGCCTTGATTGGATTGTTGAAAATTGTAACGACGGATACTTCTTCCACCGGAACAAAAGGAACAGCAGTCTTCTTGAACAGAATCTCTTTGCTGTCCATCAGGCTTTGAATGCCTAACTTCAGCAATGGACAGCCAGTAAGGGAGACAGCACACAAAAGGCAACCCTCGCTACAACCCGGAAATAAACCGGCCAGCAGCAGGTTCCTCTTAACAGTCAACAGAGGGGTAGCTACATCATTCACAGAAATGGCATACAAGTCTTCATCAACGGCATTCACTCCATGCTGGGGCATAGGAGCAGTCACCACATTTGGCTTCTCAGGCGCCTCAAATTGTATCTCCTTCGCATCAATAAGGTCCTGCACCTTATTTCTTAGGGCCCAGCAATCATTAGTAGAGTGCCCCGGGCTATCGGAGTGATAAGCACAGCGGGCATTTAGATTATATTTGGGAGAGGCAGTATTCACAACCTTTGGAGCCTCTCTTACGGTCACCAAGTTGGTTGATAACAGTTGCGGCAAGATTTGTGACAAGGTCATACTCAGCCGGGTAAAATCTCTTCTGGGTCTTTCAGCCCTTTATTGATTAGTTTGCCGAGGAGCGGCAGCAGGTTTAGCAATCACCACCGCGTTGACAGATTGGCGGCGCTCTGGTTTATCTTGCCTTCTAGGCCCATACACAGCACTGGCCTCCTTTTTGAAGGGCTTCTTCTCAGCACTTGAAGACGCACCTTTCTGAATCTTTCCTGACTTCATGCCAGCCTCTATCCTTTCCCCAATCAGAATGAGGTCAGTAAACCCTGCAGACGAATTACCGATAAGATGATTGAAAAACGGCCCGGATAGGGTCCCCAAGAACATATCCACTAGCTCACGGTCTGTTAACGGAGGCTGCACCCTGCCAGCCAGATCCCTCCACTTCTGCGCATACTCTTTAAAACCCTCGCCTGATCCTAGCGACATACCCTGGAGTTGGGTACGTGTAGGAGCAAGGTCGGCATTATATTGATACTGCTTGTAAAAAGCAGTAGCCAACTCCTCCCAGTTACGAACCTTGGTTCCATCCAGCTGATAGAACCATTCGAGATGAGTTCCTGAAAGACTCTCCTGGAAGAAGTGGATCCACAAGTTCTTATCCACTGTGTACGGTTGAATCTTCTGCACATAAGATCTGAGGTGTAGCTTAGGGCAAGACGCCCCGTCATACTTGGTGAAAGATGGTGCTTTAAACTTGTGAGGGATAATCACACCAGTAGATAAACCCAAGTCTCCGAAATCCAAACCAGGCACTTATTGGATCTCCATGGCGTTCAGACGGTCTTCCAACTGCTTGTACCGGTCTTCAGCTGGAGGATACTGTTCCTCATTAAAATCAGTCTCATTGTCAGAGACCACCGGACTTGGAGCCCTTCCCCCCTGGGGACTGTCTTTGCCTACAGAAGAACCAGCTTCTTCATTCTGTAGAGTGTTACCAAAACTCCGGCCCGAGTTGAAAAGAACAGTTCTCTTCTTCTTCTTCTCCTTCTTCAGGAGCAAAGCCTTCAGCTCTTCTTGACCTTGAGCCAAACCCATGATCAGCTCCTGAAATTGTGCGTTCTGCGCCTGAAGGGCCTTGATAGACATCTCGGTAGATGATTCGGGGTTCATGATGCTGAAATAAACAGCGAAGAACAGTAAGCAACCTGAAAAGAAGAGTACCCGCTATGCACATGATGAATGATATGCGTTTTATGCAATGCATTCAAGGGTTCGAAAATTCAAATTTGTTATAGACAAAAAGGAACACACGTTATCATTAAGGAAATAACTGTTCAGTACATCAGAGCCTCATGGGAACATATTACAAATCAAATCAATCCCAAAAGACACTACACATCCTCTTTGGAGCCATGTAGGTGTTGAGATTCCTCTCCTCGTGCAGTAGGCGGGTGAGCTCCAAGACCTTCTTTTCACTAGCCTGTAGACTGGTCTCAAGAGAATTTCGTTCTTCCTTAAGCTGGATCCAGCTCTTCTGCATCTCCTCCCATGATGTTGGCATGTCAGGATATAGGATGGTGTAGGGAACCTCTCCTTCCTTAACGGGCTCTTTAATCACAGGGAGAACATGAGGGTAAGGCATCATTAGACTCTGGGCTCGGGTTCGTACCCACTTGAGATAAGGCTCAAGAGGGATGGAGTTCTTGTGCCCCAGTGTCTTGTTGTCTACCTTGTTAGGCATCCTCCAAGCTCTGATGAATCTTTGGCGAAGTCCTTGCGCATCGTTGTCGAAG
Source organism: Vicia faba (assembly GCA_948472305.1). NCBI lineage: Eukaryota > Viridiplantae > Streptophyta > Magnoliopsida > Fabales > Fabaceae > Vicia > Vicia faba. The sequence goes on along the minus strand of OX451741.1, from coordinate 917,644,501 downwards.
TCAAAAACTATGTCAGGAATTAACATGTCATGAGGGCCATCCCTCCGAGCATAACCAAACTGTCTCCAAGCCAAGCATGGGTTGTAAGTAATACCTCCTCTGATTCCAAGTAAAGGAATATTAGGGTACTCCCCGCAACGATCAATGATAGTGACATCCTCTCTGGACCGAGAGCACCAATGTATATCTGCATGTGTAAGAGTCATCAATCGTTGTGACCATCTCAAACCCCGCTCATTCTTCAAGACTGATTGTGGAAGGTGCGAAATAAACCACCTTCCCAGGAGAGGAGTGCAGCACATAAGGACACCTCTTTTTCTCATGGTACGAGTGTAACATGAGTGAAGGATGTCCCCAAGCAATGTAGGTATGGGATTCCTGGACATGAAGATCTGGACAGCACTGATATCTATAAGCTGATCGGGATTCGGGAACAAAACCAACCCATAGACAAGGAGGGCCACAACTTCTTCAAAGGCTTGTAGGTCAAGGGAGTTCCAACATTCTTGAGCCTTCTCAAACAGAAACCTGGCTAAGAACCCTTTGATACCACTTCTAACTTCCCAATGTCCCTTGAGGTCAGATGATTGTAGGTGTAAGGCTTTAGCAATCTCTTCAAATTTGGGTTCCTTTTCCGTACCGTTGTAGGGTAGTTGATCAAGGATAGGGATCTTCAGAAGCCGGGATAACTCCTCCAATGTAGGTACCAGTTGATAATCCAGGAAAGTGAAACAGTGATGCAGAGGGTCAAAGAACTGGAACAGGACCTTTATCATATCTTCCTCAATGTTGCTGTTGACCAAGCTGATGAGTCTCCCATGTCTTTCACTGAATGAAGAGCTCTCGGGAATCCTGGATATAAGCTCCTTAAGCTGAGGAGGGATCCTTACAAGGCTGATCTGAATTGTCTTTCTGCGAACAGTTTCCATGTCCTACAAAACAAGAACACAGATGAAGATTCGAACCCCTGAAATGGTTAGTCAATGCATATGATGTTGTATGATGTTATGATGCTATGATTAAACACACCACAAATATTCACAAAGGCAAACATGGTAAGGCACACAAGTCACACCACAACCCTTAGAGTTTAGACCAGCATGGGGTCTGGGTATTACCCTCTTGAAGTTGGTGGGCTCAACCTGTCCTATCAGAAGTAACCGGGTTCTAAGGGTCCCAATATCATTGGATTGCTTTCATTGTTCATCATTTCGATTTAGCCACTGAACTGGCGACCGAAATATTCCAAGAAAACAACCCTCAATTGAGTGTAGTATCGAGTATCAACCAACCTCGGACTGCACCAAAGTCAGTTATCTCACTACCCTAAAGAGGCCAAGATGGTTCAATTAAGGTTCCTAAGGTCAGTTGATGCTTCACGACACCACGCGGCGGCCCCGTACTCTCCTTGACTGAACTCAAGGGTTACCGATACACACCAAAGTGCCACATCAACGTAGCAGACTGCTTCAACCATGTCGGTATACCCCGCACAGTTCCCTCACAGCCTTGTTGCTACTTTCTAAGAAGGTATCCCCCAGATCCGGGTTAGGATCTATAGAATTCCCAAAACAGTCCCACAATTTAAAGCAAACAAGCACAACAATTGAAAACACAAGTGATCTTAGTCATAAGGTACACCTCACTTTAAAGTTTCCCCAGCAGAGTCGCCAGTTCTGTGATCGGTGGATCTGGAACTGACTGTTTAACGCTGGTTCGCGAAATGTCGCGGAAGCAAGAGTCGCGACCGTCTTTTATTTTCTCCAACATGGAAAGGACAAAAGCACAGAAAAATTCCTTATTGAGATTAGCTCTCGGTTCGGGAGGTAGATTTATAGAAAGGGAAGGTGTTAGCACCCTTTCTATCCATGGTTATCCATGGGCTCTTAGATACTTGCTCATTTGTGTTTTCAAAAGTGTTTGCTTTTCAAGGTGAGTGGGTTTGAAAAAAGTTTCTTTGAAAGTTTCTGATCGACTCTTGTATCAGTCCTCAAGAGTGTTTGAAAAATTGTTTTTTGAAAGCTTTTTGCAAAGTGTCGGTGTGAAAAGAGTTTTTGATTTGATTTGTTTTGAATTAGAGCAAGTATCTACGAGTCATCTACCTACCCTAAGGAATTAGGCTGTGTAAATGTCCTTAAGTTAGTGCCATCCCACCATTGAGAGGTAGGTAGCACCACCGTTGGAGGTGTTCGGATCAATTCGAGTTTAGGGACAGTGTGGCCACCGAGTAACGGTAAGACACCTTAGAAGCTACCCTTATGCCATTGATCTTTTTATTCCGAGGCAACTATTCCGAGGCAACTTGTTTCGAGGCAACCGTTTCGAGGCAACTAGATCAATCGAACATAAGGACTCACTAAGACGTCCTATACTCGACGACCACGTTTCGAGGGGCAAGGCAACAGTGAGGCGTACCCTAAGAGTGGTGTGTGAATTGTGTGTCATTTTCAATTATTATTTGTCTAGTCATGCATTTGGTGAGCTACGCATTGTTTTTATTTGGACCATTCATTCTTTCATGTGATTAGCAATTAAAAGGTGCGGAAATTAAGATGCGGAAAATAAAGGTCCTACGCTATTACAAGGCGCGGGTCTATACATCGCCAAATTAACAAAGACCCGATTTTGAATAAAAGTGCGGAAAGTAAATATCCTAATTACTATTACAAAGCTTTGGGGATATTACATAATATTTGAAATGAAAATAAAGGACAAACGCGCGAAGATAAATTAGAATCGAGAGTGCGAGGGTGTTGGACCCTTTAAAGATTAGATTGAAATTAAAAATTAATTAATGATTAAATAAAGAAAAGAACTTATTTTTTGATGTTTTTGTATTTAATGGAAATAAAGAAAATTAATTGGAATTTGAAATTAAATAAAACCCTAGTTCTAAATTGTTTTTAATTATTAAAGAAAAAATGTTTAAGTTTTAACCTAATTTATCCTAATTAATTAAATGACATATTTATTTACAAAATTATTTAATGATTAATAATAATAAGAAGAAGATGAAATTATTTTACTGAGAAAAAGAATAAAAATCTAAAACCTAATTTCTACCTATTTTAGTTATTTAGAAAAAAAAATTAAAATTAAAACCCTAAATTAAAACTAAATTGATTATTAAATTTATTTACAAAAACTATTAATGGATTAAATTAAATATACATATTTTTATTTTTGACTTTTCTGATTTTTTGTGTTAAAAATTATTTTGTGGAATTAATTAAAACAATAAGACAAATTAAAAAGAATTAAAAGGAAAAGAAGAAAATTAGAAGGAAGAATACAAACAGCAGGGGGTGTCTTGGCCAATTTGGAGGTGTTTAGAAAGCAGTTTGGCCCACTGATCCCAAGCCCATGTTGACTTTCAACGCTTGCGTACATGTGGTTGACTGAGTGTGCATGATAGTCTCCACATCTTGGCCTTTGGATTGATCCTTATGCATAGGTGGCAAGCACAGAGATGGAGTTGCATGGTAGCCTTTTGGAAGCGTACTGCACAGAATCACGTTAAAGGAAAAAATATTGAATAAAGTGGGGGACCTGGGAATCGAACCCAGGTCCCAGTGCCTGCATGACAACGCACAAACCAGTTGGACTAGCGCGTTTGTTTGTTAGCTTAATGGAACATGATTAATATGAGAGAGAAACAAGTATTATGCTGGACAATAAAAAAAAGGCGCCAGTTATTCAAACCAACCAACCATAGTTCAACAGCTCAGCATCTCCTTCCTTGGTCCTTCGTTTTGCCTGAAAATATCAAATAGATAGCGGGGGTTTTAAACCCCCACTAACCCTAAACCTGAAAAATAGCGATTAGCATATAGTGAAAAAGAAAAAGGGCGCGATGGTTGGTTTCTATTCGTCTGGGCATCCTGGTTTCAATGGTGTAGGTTTCATGGCCTAATTTTTCCATATATGCAAAGCCCCAAATGGAAGCTTCTGAAACCCTAACCTGCGTCCATGGCAACTTCTCGTACAGGCAATATTAACTCAATTAAAAGACATCAATAGCTTCAGAGAGTTCGTATTAGTGTAAATCAAACATTAGAACGTATGGAAAATGCATGTAAATTCAAATACGATTAAGAAAATTTTCATGAACAGGGCGATTGCGTTCTACCACTTCTTCGAGTATGGAGACTTGGCTTTGATTGGAAAAGATTCCTGGTAGTCTTGGCAAGCCTGTGGAATAGTTTTGAGGCCTTGAATTATGCTCTAGCTATCAAAACAATTTCAAGGTTTTTTTTGAAAAAATGCAAAGTTGTTCTTGTGGTTTATGCGCAGCTTCTGTGTTCTTGGCCTTAGGGTTATGTTATGCTTATGTATGTGAACGATTTAGGTTAGAAAAACTGGCCCAAAATCCATGTATTCAATGATTCAATATTTGATTTTTCCTTATATCTTTTTCAATCTTTTTGTCATGAAAAACATGCCTATTTTTGAAGATCTTGCCTCTTGATGTGGTACACGAAATCTCTAGGTCATGATGAGGGAATATGCTGCACAAAAAGATTTGGAAAACATGTTTTGCTATTTTTGTCATATTTAATTTTAATTAAGTGAATTAATAATAATAATAATTCAAATAATTAATCAAAAATGATAAAATAACTCCCTTGGATGTCAATGGGTCGTGCATAGCTTTTGGGTGATGATTCAAGGAAGAAATTGAGGCCCATTAGCAATTTTGAGGCATTTGAAGCAAAGTTGACTTTTCAAAATTCCCAAAACTTTCCCAACTTCCACAAGGCATATCTTGCTCAATTTTTAAGCTTTGATCATGTTCTTGGACATTTTGGAAAGGTATTGAAGTCCGCTAACCAATGTCTTTGGTCCCATGTCCTTTTGATTTACCAATCTCAAGTTATGGTCTTTGATTTAAAGTGCCTTTTTGTTGACTTTTGAAAATGACCTATAATGTTGAAATGGATAACTTTTTGTGAGAGCATTTCTTGGACTTGAAGTGTGAAGATGAGTTGTAGGAAATGTCATTCTCTTCAAAATGAGCTTTGGATGGAATTTTTCTGATAAACCATGTGGAAGTTATGCCTTGGTCAATTTGCAGTTGACTTTTTCAGCTGTCCAAAAGTAGAAACTTTTGCATCTTGAGACTTTTTGAGCCATGCTTTGAGAATCATGATCAAGAATTGATCAAATGATGTTTGTGGCTTCAAAATGAGATGTTGACCAAAAATTTGGACTTTTGACTGTCAAATGACCATTTTACCCCTACAGTTGACTGTTGAGCAATTAGGGTTTTTGACTGTGCAATCTTGTGCTGTGAGTCTTGAAACTTAGCATATGGATGCTTGACAATGTATGTAGGCATGTGGGACTTGATTGGACCTTTGGAAACTTCAATTTCTTTGCCAGAACCAAAACCCTAATTTTTGACTGTTAGGAGGCCATTGGACTGTGCAACCTTTGGGAGATTTTGAAGCATGCTCTTAGCAAATCTTGAAGAAAATGGGAGGGCAAATTTTGGGGTACAACAAAGGTCAAGGCTCAGTTCTTCAAAAAAGATCTAATGAAGGCTTTGGAGGGGGATCCTACTGCTCCGTCTTGTCTGGGAGTTGTTCTAAGTGCAGTCGATTTGCTTGTTGTATCTCCAAAGGTTTCCAGCTTTATCTTGGAGTTATACTCCATTGTTGACCAAGTCTCTGTGGACTATAGACGTCAAAGGGGGTTCAACAGCCAGCTCGAAGCACTACATGGCAAGAGTTCTTTTGCCTGGACCGAGGTAGCTGAAACAACTTCTCGAATTGCAGAATTGTCGAAACAGAAGACATCCAAGCAGGAGGAAATCGACGCCATAGATCGAGATAACGCCTCTATAAAGGCGCAGATCAAGGAGTTGGAGGCCAAGTTAAATGTTAACACCAAGCGCAAAGAGGAGCTCCTTTCGACTGTTTCGGACGCAGAGAGCCAAGCTGAAGTTACACGAGGCTTAGAGTTCGCTGAGAAGGCCCAAGCCCTTGATAACCAGATTGCCAAACTTTCTCAGGCGACTGCCTTGTGTAACAAACGGCTGGAGTTGCACCAGGCCAAGTATCTTCGACTTAAAGCTTCTATCCCTTTCTAATTTGCTCAGGAACTTATTAACCATGTACTGTAATATTTGTAAGACAATGCAACCATTTTGGCTAATCACTATATAATTTTCCATTTTGGCTTTTTATGGTTAATTTGGTCATTAATTGCTATTTATTTTGATCTCTTGGAGCATAGGTTTATATTTTTTCAAATATTTTCCGTTTACTCTCAAGAGTATTTTATCTTCTCCTAACTCTTCAACCTCATAAGCTCCACCAGAAAAAATTTGGATAATTCTGAACGGTCCTTCCCATTTGGGTGACCATTTTCCCATGATTCGATCCCTTCGATCCATGGGGAGAATCACCTTCCAAACTAATTCTCCAGGCGAGAATGCCTTAGGTTTTACTTTTTTATTGTAAGAGTCTTCCACTCTTTTCTTCTGAATTCTCAGTAGGTCGAGAGCGCGTAGTCTTTTCTCGTCTAAATCTACTAATTCGTCTAACATCATATCCCAATAAACCTCAGAGGGAATATCATGATGTCTCTGAACCCTTGCTGATTGAAGACAAATTTCCGCTGGCAGTACTGCGTCATGACCGAAAGTTAGCCGATATGGTGTTGTACCTATGGCTTCTTTTGGGGATGTTCGACAGGCCCACAAGATCTGGTCTAACGTCTTATGCAAATTTTTTGGCTTCTTTCCTACATGCTTTTTTATCAGGCCGATCACTATTTTATTCGCTGCTTCGACTTGACAATTTGCCTGTGCATAATAAGGTGTTGATGTTAGGAGTCTAAAGCCTGTTTCTTGAGCGAATTCCTGCATCTTTCGACCAGTAAACACTGATCCTTGATTAGTCGTTATAGTCTCAGGGATTCCAAATCTGAAGGTAATGTTCTTTTGAATAAATTCAATGACATTTTCTTGGTCTGCATTGACTAAAGGAATAGCTTCGATCCATTTAGTGAAATAATCAATGCCTACCAGTATATACTCCTGGCTCTTTGATGATACTGGTCGAATCTCTCCAATAAGATCCAACGCCCATCCTCTAAAAGGCCAAGGTTTCACTATTGAGTGAAGTTCGCTTGCTGGTACATATTGGATGCCCGTATGGACTTGACATTCCTGGCAACCCTTCGCGAACTCAACACAATCTTTCAAGATGGTGGGCCAGTATAGTCCTTGTCGAAACAACAACCATTTCATCTTATGGCCTACTTGGTGAGCCCCACATGCTCCAGCGTGCGTAGTCGAAAGGGCTATGTATGCTTCAGTTTCGCTTAAGCACTTTAGCAATACCCCTTCAGGCGTCTTTTTAAATAACTCATTACCCATGAGTACGTAACTCAACACCCTATATTTTATTTTTCATTCTGTCAAAGCTGCTGGATTTTGTAGATAATCTACAATGGGTTTCCTCCAATCTTGCTCTGACAAATTGTCTATGAACGATATTTCAAAGTTCCTTTGATCAGCATACCCTAGTCTTGTCGATTTCAAATCTGTTGGGGACAGGCTAGTTGCTTTTATTTTTTCTCGAACTTTGATTGCTCTTTGTAATCTCGTTTTTGAAATTTTGTACCCAGATGCAATTTGTGCCAAATCATTGGCTACTTGATTTTCCAATCTAGGTATGTGTCGAATGTTGACCACTTCGAATTTTTTCAATAAACGATTTGCTATCACAAAGTACATAATAAGATTTTCTCTTATGCACTTATATTCTTTTGTGACTTGCTTAATGACTAACTCTGAGTCTCCCATTATTTCGACTCGAGTTGCCCCCAATTCCAACAATATCTCAAGGCCAGTAATTAGAGCTTCGTACTCAGCCTCATTGTTCGAACAAGTACCTGATATCTTGTACTTGAATGTTGTTGGAATTTTTTCTGGAGAAATAATCAAGACCCCTACTCCTGTTCCATCTTTATGGCTGGAACCATCGAAGTAGAATTTCCAAGGCTCTATCTCCACGTAATTTATATTCTCAACCTGAATTGAGTGGTCGACTATAAAGTCTGCTACCACTTGCCCTTTTACTGCCCTAAGAGGCATAAAGGTCAATGAGTACTCAGTTAATGCTAGCGCCCACTTGCCAATTCGGCTGTGCAGGATGGGTTTCGCCAATATGTATTTGAAAACATCAAAATGGGACGAAACGTACACATCAACTGGTTTTATATATTGTTTGAGCTTTGTACAAGAGAAATAAAGACATAGACATAATTTTTCAACTTCGCTATATCTAGTTTCTGCATCGTTCAAAACTCTACTAAGATGGTAAATGGGTCTTTCGACTCCATTTTCATCTTCTTGGGCTAACATGCTTCCCAAAGTTTTGTCGGATGCAGCTATGTACAATCTCATACTCATGTTGCCGCAAGGAGGCACCAAAATAGGTGGCTTAGTGAGATATCCTTTGATTTTGTCGAAGGCTTCTTGTTGCTCTTGCCCCCACTCGAATCTTTCCTTATTCAATCGAAGTAAGGGTGAGAAGGCTTGAGCTTTTCCACTTAGGTTAGATATGAATCTCCTTAAGAAATTTATCTTGCCCAGCAGAGATTGCAGTTCCTTTTTGTTCGCTGGCGCTTTCGCTTCCAAGATTGTCTTCGTCTTGTTCTGGTTGATTTCGATTCCTTTCTTGTGGACGACGAAGCCCAAGAAATCTCCAGCTTTTACACCGAACGCACACTTCAAAGGGTTCATTTTCAGACCATGTTCTCTCATTCTTTCAAATGATTGTCGAAGGTGGTCTATATGGTTCTTCCTGGAAACAGATTTTACAACAATATCATCAATATACACTTGCATAAAAGTGTTAATAAAATCATGGAAGATAGAATTCATCGCTCGCTGATATGTTGCCCCAGCTTTCTTTAGGCCAAAAGGCATCACTACCCATTCGTAAGTGCCTAAAGCCCCGGGGCATCGAAAAGATGTTTTCGACACATCTTCTTCGGCAATGAAAATTTGATTATATCCTAAATAACCATCGAGCATGCTCAGGTACTCATGGCCAGCGGCAGAATCGACTAGCATTTCCGCCACAGGCATAGGATATTCATCTTTGGGTGTAGCAGCATTCAAATCTCTGAAATCTATGCATACCCTCAACGTGCCGTTTTTCTTAATCACTGGCACAATGTTTGCAATCCATTCGACATACCTCGTAGCTCGTATAAATTTGCACTTCAGCAGACTTCTGTTTTGATCTTCGACAGTATTTCTGGAGCGAAGCGTCTTGGACTTTTCTTGACTGGCTTCTTCCCAGGTTTGATTGGCAACTGAAGTTCTACCAATCCTCTGTCGAGACCAGGCATCTCGTCGTAATCCCATGCAAAGCAGTCCTTGAACTCCTTTAACAAATGGATCACTTCAAACCTGAGCTCTGGGTCCATTTTTGCGCTAATGTAAGTTGGTTTTTTCTCTAACCCTTTGCCCAAGTTGATTTCTTCTAAAGGATCATGTGCTAACATTTTGATGTTGTTCGCCAGGGGGTCCTTTTCGAATCCCAAAGGCTCATCGTCGTAGATGGCGTCGAGCCTTTGCTCCTGCATTCCTTCTGGCATGATATCAGGAGGTTCTGGGTCGAAATCCTTTCCAGGACCTGCAGAAAGTATCTCTTGATCATTGGCCTGAGTGGCCATATATTTTACTTCGGCTTCGAGAGCTGTTATCATCCTTGTTTCGTCTACATAAGCCGAAATTCGTTGCAGTGATTGTGACTCAGTCATTATCACTAAATTCGCTTCCCCAACCAGTTGGTTGGATGTCAGTTAGCCCACTGAAATCAATGTGGGACAAGTCTTCTCTGTCCCATTGAAAACCATGCCCAGGGTGCAGGTACAAGGAACAAAAAGCATTTGGCGCTGGCGCCAAGTCGAAGTCAGGTGCTGGGCATGGCCCAATGTGAGCCAAATTTTTGTCGAAGTCAGCTCTCCCTAGGTGATTTACTTCTCCCAAGTAATAGCTCTGATCCACTTCTATATTTTCGACCATTCCATCAGGACGCCATAGTATCAACCTTTGGTGCATTGATGATGGTACTACTCCAACACCATGTATCCATTCTCGGCCCAACAAAAGATTATAATTTGGTTTGGCCGATATGACCATAAACATAGTTGATCGAAGGATGGATCCTACTTTGAGGTCTAGTTGGATCACACCCATAGTGGTCCTTATTCCGCCTTCATAATTCGACAGGATCATGTTGTGAGGCTTGATGTTTTCATCACTCTTGCCTATTTTTCTCAGCATAAAGTGAGGGATGATGTTGATGGTTGCCCCACAGTCCACCAAGATCTTATTTACGGTGGCTTCTTCGAGTTTTGCCCTTATGAATAAAGGCTTGAGGTGATTTTTCATCACCTCAGTAGGTGGTTCGAAGAAACCATTTTGCTCTTTAGTACCGCCATTATCCATGACGAAGTAGCATACTGGCCTATGCTTGGCCATTTCTTGTTCGACTTCCCAATCGTTCGATTCGACCTCCATCTGGCGGTTGAACTCTCTTGGCAAAACTGAGACTATGTTCACCATGATATCTAGGGTGTCATCAGACTCAGAGCCATCTTCGTCATCAACTTCGCCCTGGTTAGGCCATACCAGTCTATTGGTCACTGGTTGCCTTTCCAGAGGCTTTCTCTGCTTTCTCTGAGGGACATTTGAACTCGATTTTGGCTTTGGTTCATTGGTAGCTTCCCTCTCAGCCTTTCGCCACCTTTGGTATCTTCTCCATTGGGATCGAGACATGGGATTCTTTCCCTTGTAGTTACTTGATACCTGGGTCACTTTAGAGGTGACAACCTGAGGTTCTTTCTTGTGTGTCAAAGATGAACCTCTTGGAACTTCGAAGGAGTGGCACCTTTCTTCGCTCGGTCTCTTTCGACCTGATGTTTTATACCACGTATCAACTGGCACATTGGTTGGAGGCCTGAAAGTCAGTGGCCTCTTCTCTTGATTTGAACCCTTTTGGTAGGTTCTTCTGGGGTCATGTCGAATATCAACACCTTCCCCTCTTCTGTTTGCTGCTCTTACACCTTGGATGTGTTCAGTAGCTTTCTTGTCGAAAATCGAGCTGCATCGAGGACACAGCATCACTTCTGACTTCTTCTTCTGCCATCTTTGCAGGAAATCTGCCAGATTTTTGTTTTCCCGAGGGAAAGCCGTTTTGTTTGCCTGCTCTTGCCTAATGGCCTCCTCTGATACTTTTGATTCAGAGATTTCGACCATGTTGACATTCATGGTGTCTTTGGTGGCAAGAGTCATCTGTTTCATCTGGGCCTCCAGGTCCTCTGTCTGGCCTTGGACTGCAGCCAGGTAGGAACTGGGTTTTGCTCCAGATTTTGGGGCTCCAATTGTCTCCAGTTTTGGGCCTTCAACAGCTTTTTGGATTGCTTCGATTGTTTTTCTAGAAAGATTCCCATAAAAACTGCCAAAGATTGGCATGTTGGCATGATCCTTGTTGACTTCGACCATAGTTATTCCTGGCCTTTTCACCTGACTTCTGGACGCCTCGATCACATTCACCTCTGAAGGTTCAGCATAATGGGCTTCAGCCTGCAAAGGGTTAGAGTCCACAGTCATGGGGGTCTTATCGGCAAATTTCAACCTCCCTTCTTCGATAGCAACTTGCACGATATTCCTGAAAAGAAAACATTGAGATGTTTTATGGCCCAGAAAATTATGATATTTACAAAAGCCTTTTTTCTTTCTTTGATCAAGAGGAGGCACTTTTACCCCTGGGGGTACTATCATTTGGCCATCTTTTACAAGTAAGTCAAAAATTTCATCACATTTTGTAATATCAAAACTGTAAGTCTTTTTGGGGAACCTATCGTTGGCCCTTTCAGGACCAGTGGGGTTTTTTCCACTTGAGGGGACTAGTAGTTTGCAAGAGTATGGTGGCCCTTGTTTTAACTCCGCTAAATCGACCTCGCTTTCTTCGACGGTTATAGTTTCGTCGAAGGTTTCTGGATCTTCATCGTCCATTTCGACATATGCTATCCTTTCTCTTTTATGAGTTTTTGTCGCCTTGGCTTTTTCAGCTTTAAGGCGTTCTACCTGTCGAACCCTATCGGCCAATTGGGCCATGTCTCTCAGGTATTTAGTGTCTAATTTCTTCCTAATGGAATAATCTAAACCTCCTGCGGCTATTTCGACTAACTCATGTTCTGGCACTTGCGTAAAGCATCTTGCTTTGAGCAACCTAAACCTATTTAGATATTCATCTATAGGTTCAGTGAATCGCCTCTTTACACTGGCCAATTCTTTCAGGCTTATCTTGGTTTGTCCCATGTAGAATTGCTCATGGAACAATCTCTCCAACTGGGTCCAATGGTGGATCGAATTGGGGGGAAGAGTTGTGAACCAAGTAAACGCGTTCTTTGTTAGGGAACTTGGGAAATACTTAATCCTCAGGTTTTAGTTGTTTGAAATCTCTCCTGCTTCAATCAAGTATCTCGCCACATGTTCGACAGTGGATTCTTTCGTGTCCCCTGAAAATTTAGTGAACTTAGGGACTTTACATCTAGGAGGTAAGTCTGTTTGTAACACATATTCTGACAGTGGGGATGTAAAGTTGGGCCTACGGAAGCCCGTATTCATCCCATTTTGCGTCATGATTCTTTCGATCATGGCTGTCAAGTTATTTTCCAAACCCATATTTTGGTATTGGATATGCTGAACTACTTCGTCAGCATTTTGGTTTCTATTGACTATCCTTACTTCCGGGGCTATGACCCTAGGTTCTTCGACCCCGGGTTGTTCCAATCGCGTCCTAAGGTTTTCTTCGACAGGCTGCTGGACTTGGTTAATAGTGGTTTCTTCCTCTAGAAGTATACCTTGGTTTCCCCTCATCTGTGCCCTTTGGGGCTGTCGAATAGGTTGGGGTACCCCAAAAAAATCGGCCAGACGCGCCATTTGCACTGTCATCTGCTGATTCGACTGGGTGGTATTTTGTATTAGAGGATTTAGCATTGTGCTTAAAGTTTGTGCCAACATTTGAACCATATCGTGGTTGCTTTCGTCCATTTGCTGCCTCAAGACTACTGTCGAGGCATTCGTAAGGCCATGCGCTACTTGGGACGTTCCTCCTAAGAGTTGGGTCCTACCCCTGTTCGCCATACCAACTCCGGAACCTTGGAGTGGCGAAGTGGCGCTCACTAAAGGGTCTGAAAAAGTGGACGCAGCATTCGTCAGGCTAGCCAATTCAGAAGTTGGCATGCCATAGAGTGGTTCTCGATTTAGACCGACTGTCGAAAATCCTGGGGGAACATAAGGCCTAGTTCCTGGGTTTCCCCTTGGTGGGGGAGTTCCCAAAGGCATTCTGGGGCCAGTGAATGGAGGTAATGGCCCCGTTTGTGTGACCGTTACTGCTGGTGTTGAACCAGCGGTTACTGTTTCACTTGCGGTTGGGATAACTGTTGTTCCCGCATTTGTTTGTGGGATTTCTCTATTGTTTGGCGGATTCACCATCTCTTCTCTTCTTCTCCTAGTATTGGTATCGTTAGTGTATATTCTACCACTTCTCAATAACATGCAATACTTCTCGAAAAAGATGATATTTTGTATAAATACGGTTAACCTTAAAAATCAACACAAGGTCCCACCGGGTGTGCCAATTTGTTTACCGTGGAAATTGGTAAACAACCGCTGATCTTCCAAAAGGTTACTTATTTGGTGACTCGCAGGATCGATCAGATTGATCCTAAGACATGGTTGATTTTCTGGGGTTTGACTAAATCTAATGATGATTAATGCCAGTAAAGTAAAGACACTTTATGTAAATTGCATGAAGAAAAGCTTGATAGAATAACTGAAAGCGTTAAATAAAAGGCTTCGACGGAGATGAGTAAATGAAAGGCAATAAAGTGATTGAATATAAAAGACTTTGATTAATTTAAATGGTGTTTCACACATACATTCTCAACAATTCTTTCGCTCACACTGGGTACTTGAATCTAGATGAGTGACTTGTATATAATGATGAACACACGCGAAAAATACGTGAACAACTAGTATTTATACTAAAACACATCTTAAGTAACCGTTGGGCAGTTACGTCGCTTCGAGATGACGCCACATGGCACGCTCACAGCATTCGACGCTCCTGATCTTGGCACGTTGCGTTTGGTAACTGCTGGGAACTGTTTTCCCTCCAAACATTCGAATCTCAAACCGTTCCACCCTGGGCATCAGATACCTTTGTCGAGAAGTTCCTTCGACGTCGAAGGTAACAAGATTCCCACTTAAAAGAAACTCTCTAAGTACCTTGCCATTTTCTGATGAGCATTCGACAGGATCAGCTGGTCGAAACCTGGAAACTCTTCAAACTCATAATTAATGGTCTATATTGATAACAAACAAGGGTGTCGAATTTAGGAGCCAACACTAACCCAAAATTAATTTTCTTTTTTATCAAAAAAATCACAAAAAATATATTTTTCATCAATTAAATTTAAGATATTTATTTTTATTACAAAATTTAATTAATTTAATTAGATTATTAATTTTAGACAATTTTAATTCTTTTTGTACATAATTAAAATTAATTAGAACAACTAAGTTTTATTTCTAATTTAATTATTTTATTTTCTTAAAAGCAATCAAAAACATAAAAATAGGCTATGTATTTATTTTTATTAATTAATTTAAATTCACTAATTAATTTGTATATTTATTTTTAAAACCTAAATTCTTTTCTTTAAAAAATATTAAAAACAACAAAAAAAAGCATTTTTTCTTTTAATTAGGTTAGGAGGGTCAAAACCCTAATTTCTCCCGATCTTAATTTTTCTCGCGCGCTTTATTTTTATTATTTATCATATTGATGTAACTGCCTACAGTTTGTAATAGTTTAATTAGGACGTTTATTTACATTTATCGCTTTAATTTCAAAGGGTTTGTTTTTGGCTATGTAAATACCCTAAGCCTTGTAATAGCTTAGTTTAATTTCCGCAATTTAAATTCCGCAAATTATTAACTGTTAGATGTTTGATAATAGGATGCATGACTAGAATGTATGACTAATTTTAAAACAGTTAGATCACCCTAAATGTGCAAAGATAAAATAATCTGAAATTGAATCACTCACACATGCGCACTCCTAGGGTACACTCCCACTTGGTTGCCTTCGGTAAACGGTTATTGAGTATAGGATATTTTAGTGGTCGTCCTTTTGTCCAAAGATCATAGTTGCCTCGAAAAGGTTGCCTCGGATATTGTTGCCTCGGATAAATGATCTAAGACATTAGGGTTATTACTAAGACGTCCTAACATTGCTTTAGTGACCGTACGTCCCTCTCGAATTGACCCTCAAACTCCAACGACGGTGCTACCTACTCACTAATAGTGGGATAGCGCTGCCTAAAGGAAACAAACATAGAACGATTCCTTTTTCGAGTAGGTAGATTAGTTCTTAAGTACTTGCTCAATCAAAACAAACTTTTTTTCACACTTACACTCCTTTTCAAACAAAGTTTTCAAAAACACTTCATTACACTCTTGAAGACAGAAGCAAGAGTTAAATCGAAGTTAAAACAAAAAACATTTCAAAGCCCACAAATACAAAGAAAACAATTTTGAAAATGATGAGCAAGTACCTAAGAGCCCGTAGATAACTACGGATAGAAAGGGTGCTAATACCTTCCCTTTCTATAATCTACCCCCCGTACTCAGAAATATCTCGAAAAAGAAATTTTTCTGTGCTTTTTTCTTTTCCTTGTTGGATAAAATAAAAGTCAATGGCGACTCTTTCTTACCGCGACATTTTGCAAACACAAACGCAAAACGCAAACCAGCAATTCCTTTAAAAAAGGGAAACACGTCCCGGTTCTGGCCACCGTATCACACAAACTTGTATAGCCAAAAGTACACAGATTTACAAAAAGGTTCCTGCGGAGTACCGTAGATGTTTAGGATGCTAATACCTTCTCTTTACATAACCAACCCCCGAACTTAGATTCTCCCCCCCCCCCCCTCTTTTTGGGTTATTCTCTCTTTTCTCATTCCTTTAGAAACAATAAAGGGGTGACGATTTTTATTTTGATATGTGCAAGTTAAGGCAATCCAATGGCTTAGTCTCAACATTTCTACCGCTACAGCGGGATCTAAATAAAACTTTGAATGAATATGATCCTTAAATCATGGTATAAAACTTTGATTGTGCTCTCGTACTATCCAATTTCATTTCTATTCGGATTTAAACTTCGGAGTACATCCTTGGAAAATCATTTAACTATGCATATTCATTTAGAAATAAAATGCAATCATTTGGACAAGCATGTATCTTATCATAGCTCCTGCCAATAGAATACAACATTTTTTGGCCTCATAGGTTCGATTAGGAAGAACATTATCCCCCGGAAGCATATCTTTTATAAGGGTTAATAACTTTGTGAAATTTTTATCCAACCATCTATTGTCCGCCTTTAAATTGTACAACTTTAATACCACAGACAATCTTGTGAATTTAATGCAACCTTTATACAACGCGTTCTCTACATCACTTACCAACCTCTCAAATATTTTGGAACAATCCTGAAGATGTTCTTCAAGTGCTTATGCAATCTCTTCGACTGGATCACATTCGTATGTATTTGTTCCATTATCGTCTGAAGAATAGGTCGTACTGTCCCCCGATTCAACATTCTCGTTACTTATCTTACCATGTAATATCCAATATGTATAACTTCGATCAATTTCATGCCTCAGTAAATGCAATTTCAACCCAACTGCGTCAACCCGACTTCCATAACAGCAACCTAAGCAAAGACATTTCATTCGATTGGGGTCTTCGGCGTGTTCAACAGTAAACTTAATGAATTATAATACCCCATTCTCGTACTCTTTTGACAATCGATTGGAAGACATCCAATTTTTATCTTTGGTTTTACTACTAAGTAAGCTAAACAAAAACACTAATTATTCACACAGCTATAGCAAAAGAACAACTAATTGATCAAAAACAATTAATTTAAATATTATAAACACACTAAAACTTACATGCACGAGATAAGTACACGAAGAGGCTTCAAAAATTTTGGTCTTTTTCGTATTCCTTTTCTATGAGGAGAAACCTATCAAACAAACAAAACTATCACATTTAGGGCGATAAACATCTAGTACTCCTAATCAATAAACCATAAGAAATACATATCAAACACAAAAAATTCTTATTTTTTTAAGCAAAACATGTAAGTTTATCTTCTATTTCTCTTTAACATACCCCAAGCCAAACAAATACATACAAATGTATTTACTTATCAACTTAGACTATCACTAAATATCTATTAAAATTTTCTCAAGAAATCACTTTTCGATAAGATTGCATTTGACAGCATGTGTTCTAATCTAATTCAGTCTATGATAAATCAGTATGTCCAACGAGTTTGTTAATAAGCCAATATACCCATAATACAAAACATAATATCATTAAATGCTAACCATTTTTTGATAAACCGGTAAATTCTAAATCAGCTTATTCACCAAACAAATGACACTAATACATAACCAATAATGCTAAAATAGTTTAGTAATAATGCATAAATCAGTTTTTTCAAGCAACCAATAAATTCTAAATCACAAAACCAGTATATGCATAAATCAATAGCTCTAAAACAAAACAAATAATGCTAAAACAATTTACCCATAATTCATATATCAATTTACCTAACAACTCATGGTACAACAAGCATATTCACATATTCCACAGACCATAATACTCTTAGCCTTCCTCTTTCTCTCATATATTTGCAAATGCTAATAGACAAAAACAAAAAGAGTTTGAAAAAAAGAGGGATATCAGCAGCATCAGAAACAGAAGCAAAGTGCAAGAGGGCGTGGTTTGTGTGTGCTGATGGTTTTAATTTTCAAGATATAAAGTTGAGGCGTGGCATTATTAAGATCGTTAGATTTATCTAATGAGACATGTTAAATTTATTTTCAAAACAACCATTTTAAACTAAATATCTAAATCCAAATATATCTTACATGTTGCAGACCATTTGGTCTCTGCATTACTCATCAGTATTTGACATGTTTTGAAAGATTCATGAAACAACTCCAATTATTCGTAATGTTTTAAACTCAAACAACTCTTACAATTAAACATCAATAACGCAGCTCAATTCTCACTGTTACATTATTCACAGCGACACTTGAAAACCTAAAACAACAAACGAAAACCACAAAGGGCGAAGAACTCAGCATAATAGTCTCTCGACCGAAGCTATTTGTTTGATGTCACAATAAAAAAATTGGTTGTTTTTAAAAATGATTCTCGTAGTTTTTAGATAGTACCAACATTTGATTTTAGAATCAAAATTAACTTTAGATGAAACAAAAAAAAAAACATTAAACCCTAAACCATTGGCCATGAGTTGTCCATAAATTGAGCCTACGTTTTCCTATTATCAAATCCCAAATATTTCTCATCAATAAAAGATAAATTAGAATAACTTACAAATCAATATTGTCAGCTACAAAACTCAAACCAAAAGCTTGCAACCTGAGTGACATAAACTTAACGGTAGAACCAAAAATGGTAGCGTCGCCCCCTTCTTGATTCCATCACACTTAGTGTTAATTCTCTATTTTTTATGGTTGGCATTATGTTTGGTAAAACTAATAGAGCATCAAATAATAAGATAATCTATCTTGTCATGAAGAACAGGTTGAATAAGAAGTCCTATTATATGTTGGGACATGTTGAGTTGAAGTATTTCAACATCTGGAACAACATGTCGGATGAGATGTCCTATGCAGGGTCATACGACACCGCGCTTGAGCTGAACTGGACTGTTATATTCTGTTAAGCCACAGAGACAAAATATACTTTAAGGATATTATATTATCCTATGTGGCACTGATTTGTAGGTCAAGAAGAATCAAGAAGAATATTGAAGAATATTGACTTTCTAAATATGAAGATAATTTAGGAAAATTTGATTGAAGACCTATTTTGTAGCAAATTTTTTTGTTGTTTGTAACATCCAAAGAGCTGTGATTTGAAGGAAAAAATCCAGTTGGGTATAGGTTATAAATAGAAGCTTTGTAACCTAGGTTTAGCACCAGACGAGAATTTTAAAGATGCAATTATTAGGGTTGAGTCTGTTAGCCACTCTCTAGGAGAGTTGGTATGTATGAATCACTCGGGTTGTGAGATGGTCACTGTATTCTCACTCAGAAGCCTGTAGGTAATGAGTTAATTATTATTCTTGGAGGAAGTTTTGAAGAAACTCCAAGTTGTGTTCTTAGTCAAGAGTCTTGGCTATGAATTGTCATGGAAGTATGTCTTCTTGTTTGTTCAGAATTGTTTATTTTGATCCAATTGATGTCTGTGATTGAAGATGGATTGAGGAGGGCCTCATATCTAGATGAGTCTTAGATAAAAATCTATCAAGGGTAGTGATTAAGTGATTAGGCCGTAAATTTGAGGTTTGTTGCAAAGTCTGTGAATTGATACTATTTGAGTGGATTTGTCCCTGGCTTGGTATGCCCCCAGAGTATGAGAGTTGCTCTGAACTGAGTTAACAATTCTGGTGTGTTGTTTATGCTTTTCAGTACTGTTTTTATTATTGATACCTTGCCTGTTTGTGTATGTCAGATCAAATGTCCCAACATGTCATAGGACATCTGAGTTCTGTCATACCAGAATTTCAATTGGTATCAGAGCAGATATCCTGTCTGTTTCTGGATGAGATACATGGGGATACTTTCTGGTGTATGTGCAAGTTAGAAGGTTTCTACTTAAAAGTTGTTTGAACTTGGATAGTTCATATTGTTTTTGAATGGTCCCTTGAAGTGGAGGATGGATTATTCGTGACAGAATTGAACATGTATGTTGTGTTCAGGCGTGTAGCTGTGATGGAGAGCTGATGATTTTTGGTTTGATTTATTTTCAAACCTAGGTTAACCTTTTTCATCGAGAGTATGGTGTGTTTCTGCAAGGTTTACTATTTGTGCCTGAAGGATGTTGAGGAGATGTTGTGTGTTCCATTGCATGGTATCTGTTGTAACCCTGGTTGACATGGAATTAGGGTTTGGTCTCCTCGGCAGGTGTATCCTATGGTGATAGGATATGTGCAAGACTGTTTCAACCATCTGTCTAAAGTGGTCAGCGATACTTGAGTTTTATTTCTCAAGTCCACTCATAAAGGTATTTTAGTGTGTGGTTGATGTATCTTTCAAGATAAAGCTATTTATTTTGGTTTCTAAAAGAGTCTTCCTAATTCTTGAACTAATTAGGAAAGTGCCTTTGAGTCTTGCTATTTTTGGTATAACTGGAGCTTGAATTATTTTTGAAGACCTTGAAGGTGATCAAGGCATGTTTTGTCTTTCTGGAAGCAGTAATGGCTTCAGAACCAAGGTCAGTTTTGTGTTCTAAGAAAGGGAACGAATGTCCTACTAGACGTTGAGACATCATGTCAGCAGGTGTGCAGCCTCCTGTTGAATTATAGATGCTTGGGGCTAAAAAATGTGTGTTAGTTACATGTGTTTGGAATCTACTCCTGATCTAGAAGAGGAGGCGTCTCGGTTGTGTATTTAAGATGTATTATTCAGAAAAACACGTCTTAGATTCGTGGACTAGTTTAATGTTGATAAACCAAGTGGTTACTTCTTGGTTCAGTTTATTATTGATCCAAGTTATTAGAAATGTAGAGACCGAGCTCTAATTCTAGTAGAGTTTTGTCATCTCAGCCAGGTCTCTTGAATATGAAGGTCAAGTTCATATGTCAAGGATATTCTCTCTGTCATTTAGTCTCTTATGATCAAAGAAGACTGATGTTTGTGATACTGTTCAGGTGGAACAATTTCTGCTTAACAGAGAAAGAGTTGTGTTGGTATGCACTAACCATATATTATACTTCTATTCATGAGGAGAACATATTATTGTCAAGATAAAGAAGAAACCCTAATCTGGAGATGGAGATTCTTGAGATGTCAGATATAATGTATTGACATTCTTGTTTTGAGAATTTATTTTTCTCAATGTGTTTGACTGGTGTTTCTCTCAAACATGATGAAGGTTGTTTAGTCAAATTTGATATCTCATATCAAGTCTATGAGAATATTGAACTCTTGTTCTTGTAAAGTGGATGAGGCATTCTAAGGGTTATTTGCAACGGAGATGCATCAACCTGAGGTAAGTTAATATTTTGGAATATTAACTTACAGTCATGATGAGCTGTTCAGAAGAATGGGAGAAACAACCTCTTCTAGACAGTCTGTTCATGGTATGATGATCAGTAAAATACCATGATTATTAAGCTCTGTATTTTAGAGGGAATATTCGCTTTATGAGCAGAAGAATGGCACTTTATAAGAGGTCTGGTTATTGTGTTTTTAAAGAAGTCTCCTGAAGTGTGGTATCAGCTGCTAAGAGAGAAAATTGTGATAATGATATCATATCGCGGTTCAATCTAATCTTCGGTGAGATAATAGAATGAGACTAATTAATCCTTAAATTTATCATATCATACATGTTTACATTAGAAATGTTATTCCAATATGAGTTAAGTTAGAAATCGACATAGTGTAATATAAATAATAGTTTCTCTCTAAAAATATGTTTAAAAAATTGAAAGTTAATATTATATAAATAAAATAATAATCAAAAGGAATATGACATTAAAATAAAAAAATAATAATTAACTTATGAAAATTGGAATATATATATATATATATATATATATATATATATATATATATATATGTTAAGAGAAATCATAGGGATATTTTTTATATAGATTAATTATAGGAGATTTCAGTTTTATTATAGAATTATTATAGTGTTATTATAGGAGATTTACATACCTAAATAAGCTAATGTTGAATTGTATATATCCCAATAATTGTATCCTTGTAAAGACACGAAATATGGGATACAGAATTTTCCAATTCCACTGTCTGCTATTCTGCTAATATGGTATCAGGGCATAGGTCATAGATCCCCATTTTTTCCCTCTGTTTTCTGCAACATCTTCAGTTCTCCATTATCCTGTTCATCTCTGCATTATGGAGAAAACTGATATTTTTAAACCTATTACAACCACCTTGACCGGACCAAACTACAATCTCTGGGTCCAAGGAATGAAGAGTTTTCTGATCGGACGCAGGCTTTGGTGCATAATCACCGGAGATGTCGTCAAGCCAACTCAAGACAAAGATGAATCTGCTGCAAAATTTGCGGACCGCCTTGAAGATTGGGATAGTAAAAATCACCAGATCATCACGTGGCTGTGCAACACGTTTGTACCGTCTATTCACATTCAGTTTCATAACTATGATTCTGCAAAAGAAATTTGAGATTTCTTGAAAAACCGCTATCAAACCACTGGCCTTGCACATTATTATCAGTTATGGACCACACTTCACAATACCAAGCAAGAACCTGGTCAATCAGTGAATGATTTTATCGCTCAAGTCCAACCAATTTGGCATTAAATATCGCTTGCCAAAATCACTGAAGACCACCTTCATCTCATTCAAGTCCTTATGGCTCTTCGGCCCGAATATGAAGTCGTACGAGCCTCACTACTGCATCGAAATCTGTTTCTATCATTGGACACTGCTATTCATGAAATCATTTTTGAAGAAACGCGTCTGAATCTAGACAAAACTCCTCAAATGGATGCTGCTCTTGCAACTACTCGATTCTCACATCAAAAATCGAATCATCGTCCATGTAAGAATTGCAATCGCACTGGTCATATATTTGCTAACTGTCCTACTATATAGTGTAGGTACTGCCATGGTATCTGTCACATTCTTGAACATTGTCCCACGCGACCTCCAAAACAAAATCGTGGCTTCACCAAATCCAAGAATGTTCCAACGTCTGGATCTTCCTCCATATCTGCTGCTGCCACTGAAAGTTCGACGACCATCAATATGAGTGATATTGAAGCTTTAATCAAACAGGTTATGTCTTCCAACAACTCTACTGCCATGTCTGCTACTCATGGTAATTCTCGTTGGTTTTTTGATTCTGCATGTAGTAATCATATGACCACTGATATTAAATCATTACCTACTGCGACACTTGTTTCATCTCTGCCACCAATCCACACAGCCAGTGGCAATACAATGAACATCACTCATACCGGTCATGTATCCACCTTAAATCTCACCCTTCCTGACACATATTACATTCCTAACTTGAAACTTAATCTTATTTCCATTGGTCAATTGTGTGAACAAGGACTGAATGTTTATTTTTCTCCCTCTGGTGTTCAGGTACAGGATCCACAGACGAAGCAGATCATTGTGACGGGTCGTAGGGTGGCTCAGCTATTTGAGCTACAATCTCTTCACCTTCCTAAAGATCATATTTCTGCTACTACTATGAATCCAATTCATCAATGGCATCTTCATCTTGGTCACGCCTCAGCAAGAAAAATTCAACCTCTAATATCTCGTGGGTTATTAGGATCCACAAAGGTTGAGCCTTTTGATTGTTTACATTGTAAACTTTCCAAATAGCCTGCATTATCATTCAATCGTAGTTTTTCTAGTTTAGATAGTCCTTTTGATTTGATTCATTCGGATATTTGGGGGCCTTCTCCTGTTTCTTCAATAAATGGTCATCGTTATTTTGTATTGTTTATTGACGATTTTTCTCGTTTTACATGGATATATTTTTTGAAAAATCACTCTGAATTACCTCAAATTTATATTTCCTTTGCTCGTATGGTTAAAACACAATTTTCTTGTGCTATTAAGATTCTTCGCACAGGCAATGCGATGGAATACCGTGAATCTTCCTTTCTTTAGTTTCTCAGTCAGCAAGGTACCGTGGTTCAACGTTCATGCCCTCACACCTCCCAACAAAATGGTCGGGCTGAACGAAAACACCGTCACATCCTTGACTCAGTTCGTACTCTTCTCCTCTCAGCCTTGTGTTCAGAGAAGTTTTGGGGGGAAGCAACTCTTAATGTTGTCTATACAATTAATCGACTTCCCACCATAAATCTTCAAAACTTATCTCCTTTTGAAAAACTATTTGGTAAGTCTCCTGAATATTCCATTCTTAAACCTTTTGGATGTGCTTGTTTTGTTCTCTTACAGCCTCATGAGCACACAAAATTACAACCACGTGCTCGCTTGTGTTGCTTTCTTGGCTATGGCACAGAACACAAAAGATATCGTTGTTGGGATCCAATCTCTAACAGATTACGCATCTCACGTCATGTTACCTTTTGGGAAAACACCATGTTCTCCTCTCTTTCTACATTTCATCATTCTCTTAACACCGACTCATTTTATTTCACCGATCCCTCAGTTGAGTTGTTTCCAAGTTCTAATGCAGATAACTCTAATAACCTCAATACTCCTCTTCCCTCACATGCTCCTAATGAACTTGTTCCAGATGTTGAGCTCAATACTCGTCCGCCCTCACCTACTCCTACTGAACCTGTTCCGGATGTTGATATTGTACCTGCATCTCGCCATTCCACCCGAGTAAGTAATCCACCTACTCATCTTAATGATTCCATTGCTACTCTGCTATTAAAACTCTTCATGAGCCTTGTTCTTATCGAGAGGCAAGTACTAACCCCATTTGGCAGCAAGCTATGTCTGAAGAAATTCAAGCTTTAGAAAAGACAAATACTTGGGAATTAGTTGATCTTCCTGCAGAAAAGATTCCTATTGGATGCAAATGGATCTACAAAATTAAAACTCGCTCTGATGGAACTGTAGAACGTTATAAAGCTCTCCTAGTAGCCAAAGGGTACACTCAAGAGTATGGTATAGACTATGAAGAGACATTTGCTCTGGTAGCTCGAATAATATTTGTTCGTAGCCTCTTGGCCATTGCTGTAGTTCGTAAATGGAAGCTTTTTCAGATGGATGTCAAAAATGTCTTCCTTCACGGTGAATTGACAGAGGAAGTATATATGCACCCTCCTCCAGGATATCATTCTCCTCATAAGGTTTGTAAACTTCAGAAAGCCTTATATGGGTTGAAACAAGCTCCTAGAGCCTGGTTTTCCAAGTCCAGTTCTACTCTAACACAATTTGGTTTTCTCTCTAGTCCACATGATTCTGCTCTATTCACTCGACGAAGTTATAGTGGTATTGTAATTCTTCTTCTTTATGTAGATGATATGATCATAATCGGAGATGACAAGACTGGTATCTCAGCTTTACAACAATATCTCAGTCAACATTTCGAAATGAAAGACCTTGGTTCCCTTAGTTATTTTTTGGGGCTTGAAGTTTCCCAAGACTTAGAAGGCTATCATCTTTCCCAGGCCAAGTATGCTTCTGACCTGCTTTCTCGAGCAGGCATCACAGACTGCAAGACTGAATTGACACCATTGGAAGTCAACTCCAAACTCACACCACTTGATGGCACACCTCTTGAAGATGCCACCTTGTATTGATAACTTGTTGGTAGTCTTGTTTACCTAACTGTCACTCGTCCTGATATTGCATATGTTGTTCATAAAGTCAGTCAATTTATGGTTGCCCCTCGATCATCTCATTTGTATGCAGTTCTACGTATCATTCGCTATGTTAAAGGTACAATTTTTCATGGTTTGCGCTTCTCTTCTAATTCATCATTGGTCCTATCTGGATACTCTGATGCAGATTGGGCAGGTGACCCTACTGATCGTCGCTCAACAACAGGATATTGTTTCTTCTTAGGAAATTCTCTTCTTTCCTGGTGTAGCAAAAAGAAAATAGTTGTTTCCCGATCAAGCACAGAATATGAATATCGCGCTCTTGCTGATGCTACGGCTGAGTTACTTTGGTTACGATGGTTGTTAAATGATATGGGCATTACACAATCTTCTGCTACTATGCTTCATTGTGATAATAGAAGTGCTATCCAGATTTCCCATAATGATGTTTTTCATGAGCGCACGAAACACATTGAAATTGATTGTCACCTTGTACGCCATCATGTTACTAATGGCACCATACAGTTGATTTCTATTCCTTCTGAGGACCAACCGACTGATACCTTCACCAAACCACATAATCCGATGCGCTTCAAATATTTATTAAGCAAACTCCAGTTGACATCCACCATACCAACTAGAGTTTGAGGGAGGGTGTTAAAAGAAATTATAGAGATATTTTTGATATAGATTAATTATAGGAGATTTCAATTTTATTATAGAATTATTACAATGATATTATAGGAGATTTACATACCTAAATAAGTTAATGCTGAATTGTATATATCCCAATAATTATATCCTTGTAAGGACACGAAATATGAAATACAGAATTTTTCAATATATATATATATATATATATATATATATATATATATATATATATATATATATATATATATATATATATATATATATATATATATATATATATATATATATATATATATATATATATATATATATATATATATATATATATATATATATATATATATATATATATATATATATATATATATATACACACACACGATGTTAACCATGTAAGAATAATTTCAAATGTAACTATTATTATTATTATTATGAAATCGATTAAATATATTGATATTCAATTGATGTTCCATCTCAAATATTTTTTGGTTGAACTCTGTAAAATATTTCACTCTTCAATTTTTGTTCCATCTCATAAACTTCATTTTTTTATTCAATAGTGTTTTAAAAATAATAAAAAATTAAATTTTAATTTTTAGTGAGTATGAGTGGAAATAGACTGCATCGAGTTAGATTTTGTCAAATCTGAGTCTGACCTCTTAAAAAATTCAAAGTTTAAATTTGATATGTTGTCTATTATAAACTTATTTTTGTAAGTTTGACTTTTTCAAATGTCTAATTAGTCTATTAGCCTACTTACAAAACTTATATCATGTGTACATATGTAAATAAACAATTCAATTAATATTTAAATATATTATATGATCAAAAGTATAATAAAACTACATATTTATTTATATTGACTTATTTGTGTTTACGTAATAGCATAAGTTTTATGAAATTATATATTTAAGAAAAATTATGAAAATAACTTATAACATTATTCATAATATTTTTTTCAACTTATTTTTAGAAGTGGGTAACTAAATTTTATATTTTATATTTTAATATAATATATAAAATACAATATAAAAAATAATAAATTTTTTTATATTTATTAAAATAGACCAATTTAATAGATTTAAGAAAAAAATTATTACATATGACATAACCTATTTAACTAAAAGAATTTATAAAAAAAATCTAAACTATTTCAACCGATGTGGACCTCTATTAATTAGTCCGATCTATTTTCACTGTTATTGTGATCATAGAAGAGCTGCTCTTACATTTGTATCAGACATACTACAATCATCTCAAAGTATAATAGAGTCTTTGCTTCCAAGGTACAATGGCTCTAGAAACGTTTTTTATTCCAAAAGCTACTCTTTGTGACTTTATATTTCTACGGTGGGTGGAATAAAAAAGTAGAATCAAATATATACTAAGTTGTTTTGAGACAAATTATGTTACCTTTTTATTATATTTTTAAATATTTAATATGATTAAAGATAAAAGATAAAATTTAAGGTTTTATTTGAATTGATGTAATCAAATAGAGCGGGCAGAATGAAATAAATTAAAATAATATTTTTTATTTAAATCATTTAAAATTAAATAGAATATAATAGAACGGAATGATATATTTTATTTTATTTTATCACTTATTAATTTTTTTTATCTTTCTTATTTGAATGAAATGAACAATTTATTTTATTCAATCATAAAATTACTAAATAATAAAATTATATTTTCGTTTATTCTGTTTTATTCTGTTTTGCTCAACTCTTTTCCATTTTATTTATTTTATAATATTTAAATATAATTTAAAAGTCAGATTATTTATTGAATATTTATTATTTTGCAAATGTGTGTACTTTTTTTCTTCCAAAAGTGGTAACTTTTCTAGGTAATTAGATCCTTGTCTTTTATGCAGGTGATGTATTACTTCAGTTGATATCTGATCTAAATATTCCCAATTATACAATCATAGACACGTTGAAACTTTGATAAGGACTCTTGTCAACATAAGTATTTACTGGCCAATAGATATCCACCTATTTTAATAGTTCATTTTTTTATATTAATTTATTTGTTGATCGATTTATCGCCGCCACTAAGATTGATAAGTGCAATCTTTGTTAAGCTCAATGGACAAATATTTCATTTCTCAATTGTTTAATATTTTAACACAAATTTGTGGAGAAACTGTAGTGTGTCCATTTATCTTGATCCAAAATGTGACACGAGTTCATATAATAGGTTTAGTTTCCTTTTTAACTAGAGCCAGATCATTCTATATTTGGTTAATTTAGTGAGCCTATCCATAAAAAAAATAAGCGATAGTTTCAAGGATATTTTTATTAATAGGTGATATAATTAATTATTGCATAATTCAGTTTGATCGAATTGATTTAAATCGAATTGAGTTTAACATAATTAATCTATGTTTAGATATATTTATGTAAAAATAAATATTAAAAGATGATGTTCTCAGGGTTCTTCCGATTTAGGTTATTTTCTTATATCTATCACTTTTTTATTGGGGAGACAAGAGCATTGAAAAGATAACGGGTGTCATAGGTAAATGGATACTTCTCTTATTACTTGACCATAGTGTATGCTCATAACCAAATTGGTAATATAAGGAAGCCTTGGGAAGATGTTAATTGGATTAGGGGATCTATCACTAGGCCATGGATTGTTATTGATGACTTTAACATTGTTTTGAAGACTATTGATAGGATTGGTGGGAATGATGTTCAGTCTGCAGAGTATGAGGATATGGAACAAATGATGGAAAATGCCAGTTTGTTTGAACATGACACAAAATGACTCTATTTTACTTTATCAAGCAAACAAGCTTTTGGGCTGATTTACTCAAGGATTGACAGAGCTTTAAGCAATTCTGTATGGTTTATAACCTTCCCCAACTGTGAGATTGAGGTGCTCAATCCTCACATATCATATCACTCACCTCTGAGAATTAAGCTGGATGGTAAAAAGGTTTATCAAAGAATCAGACAGAGGTTTAAATTCCTGAATTGTGTTGTTGATAAACCTAAATATATGGATATTTGGACAACAAACTGGAGGTATAACGAACCAGGAAAGCCTATGTATAGTGTTTGGAAAAAGTTTTAAAGACTGCAACACAGTCTCAAAACCCTGAATAGACAAGTGACTGAGGGGGTTGATAAGACTGGAGCGCATCACATATTTGACTTGATTTGCACATGTGTTATGACTATTTTATCTTTATTTCCAGTGTTATATTGGTGTTTTGTCTGTTTTTCAGGTATTTGACCATATGAGAGACCTACGCGAAGAAACAAATCAAATTGGACAGAAAACGGAGGAAAAAGAAGAAATCGCACTCAAGGCGTTTAGCATGGCGTTCTCCATGGAGAAAGCCATAAGAAGAATGACGTGTCCCACTCACTAATGGTCAAAAGACTAAGTCTTCTCCACTTTTAAAATGTGGCATTAGCTACAAGTGGATGGTGTTCGCCATCCTTTGTACTTTGCAGGCAGTTGGAAATTAGACTTGGTCTTGGTCTCCATTTCCTCCACTCCTACCTACTTCCTCTCACACGAAGTCAGCAACCAACTCTCACCATTTACGGTTTTAAAAGCCTATAAATACTTGTTTTATAATATTTTACAAGGTATCCCAGCTTAGTTCATTGTAAGCCATAAAATTCACTGACAAAAAGCTCTAACTCTTCATATTGGGGGGGGGGGGGGGGGGGGGGTATTGCACTTGTTTTGTATTGATCTTGAAGTACTTTATTTGTATCAGTTACTTCATCAAATTTATCTTCCTGCATTTACATTTCGTCAAAGTTTATTTCGACATTTACATTTCCATCAAAGTTTATTTCTATTGTACCAGATTCAAGCCTCTGTTTGGAGCAGATTCTTATTTAATTCAGTATTTTTTATATTTTGTTTGCTTTGCTTTACTTTACACATTTATTTTATCACGCGTTCTTAATTATTGCTGACCATGTTTAATTTTGTCTTTCAACCAAACGTTTTTACTTTTATCATAACCATGTTCGGCTAAATCTAAAGCGTTGGAATGTGAGGACCGCCGATTCGACTGTACTCTAACTGTTGTTCTTTTAGTAATGCTTATGGGAATGTTTTGATTTTATTACAATTTTCTAAACTTAATTTGATTGGTTACTACAAGAGTAGGATTATAAATATGTCGGGTAAGATCGAAATTCGTATGATACCAAAGATTAAAATTGTTTAGTTTTTGATTAATAAATATCACGAAAGCACTTTATAAGTTAATTAGGAAAGATTGATATTTTCAGAAAGTGATTTTAAATCTATTTTTGAGCGCGTTTATAAGTTTAAGATCTGGTCGTGCGAGTGAAAACCGAGAACCCTTTAAAAGCTAATTTTCCAATCAAAATTACTTTTCGTCTGAACAAAAGAAACTAATTTCTAAAAAAGGTCTTTACTTCTTTAAAGAAAAAACACAACCAGGGAAAATGACAACCTTGGTATAAGTTATACAGTAAAATTTGATTCCGATTACACGACAGCGACAATTCCTTTTTAATTAATTTATTCTCAGAGAAAACATTGTCCCATGGGTAGTTTTAGGAACAACAAGAGTATCAACGAATTGATGAGATCCACATTCCAGCATTCTATTTCTGAATTAATTCAAGTTAATTATTTTATTCTATTTCCACAACCTAGACAATTATTTTAATTGCCTTAGACAAACACCGTAGCAATAGAAAATGATAAATTGACCATTAGATCCCTGTGGCTTCAACAACCTTTTATATTACTCTAATAAACTTCGTATACTTGCGTAAATCAACAATCAGGGTTCGGGAATATTCAGGAGACTAGACTTAAGTTGAAACAGGCTCAAAATTTACTTGTAACTGATAATATTAGCCCTGCCCTGTGTCAAGAGGTGAAACTACGAATTGAGGAAGTGATCAAGAGTAATGATATGGAAGAGAAAATCCTTCAACAAAAGTCTAAGATTGATTGGATTAATCTGGGTGATAGAAATAATGATTATTTTTTTTTAACCTCAAAGAAAAAAATAAGCAGGTTTTCATTAGTGAGCTTGAGGATGAGTAGGGAAATAAAATCACTAATTACAAGGACATCGAGAAGGAAATCATTGGTTTTTATAGTAACATGGTTGGAAAAGCATCTCCTACCCTTACACATGTTGATATTAATGCTTTGAGAAGAGGAGCCCAATTGAATAGTGATTAACAAGAGAGTTTAATCAATATTGTGATTGGGGAGAAGATTTGGAATGCTGTTAAAAGCGTGAGGGATAATAAGGCACCAGGTATTGATGGCTACAATGCCAAAATTTTCAAAATTGTCTGGAGTGTGATTAAGGATGATGTGATCAATGTTTTCAAATATTTCTTTGTGAATAATAGGTTATACAAGGCTGAAAATTGTGCTTTGGTAACTCTTATTCCAAAAAACAAAGATGCCAAGACCATGAAGGAGATGAGACCCATAGCTTGTTGCACTACCCTGTACAAAATCATTTCCAAAATTCTCATTTTTAGATTGAGCAAAGTTATTAACTCTATTGTGGATGATAGTCAAATAACTTTCCTCCCAGGAAAAACCATTCATGACAACATTATCATGGCACATGAGTTTCTTAGAGGTTATAACAGAAAGAATATATCCCCTAGATGTACTTTGCAAATTCACCTTCAAAAAGCATATGACACTGTAAAGTGGAATGCTTTGGAGAAAATTATGTATGGGATGAGTTTCCCTAATCAATTTACTACTTGGATTATGACTGATGTTAGATCTGTTTCTTATAGGTACCTTATCAATGGGAAAATGAGAAGTATTTTGAAAGCCAAGAAGGGATTGAGACAAGTTGATCTAGTATCTCCCCTCTTATTTGTGTTAGTCATGGAGTATCTACACAAATGCTTGGCAACTCTGCACAGTATTCCAGATTACAATTAGCATCCAAAGTGTGCCAAACTCAAGATAACAAACATTTGTTTTGTTGATGACTTATTATTGTTCTCTAAGGGTGATGAGAGATTTGACCATCTTTTGATGAAGGTCTTCAATCAATTCTATGAGGCTATAGGACTTAGAGCTAATCCAGCAAAATGTAAGGTTTTTTGGGGGAACTAGTGTTCAGGAGCAACAATAGATCATAACTGAGATTAGATTTGGGAAGGGCAACTTCCTTTCAAGTACCTGGGGGTTCCTCTGCCTAGCAGGAAATTAACCATAAATCAATGTCAGCCTTTAATTGATAGGATGGTGGCTAAAATCCAGCATTGGTCCACCAAGTTGCTTAGCTATGTTGGCCGACAACATCTTGTGAAGAGTGTGTTAATAAATGTTATTACATGATGAAAATAATACTGTTTAGTTTATTACTAAACAATTAGTTTTAGTTTGTTATAGTTTGTTACAATTCTGTTTAGTTTGTTACTAAACAGTTTGTTACTTTAACAGTATTTATAATGCTATTTTGTACATTCCATATCATAATAAAAACTATGAGTTTATTCCAAAATTAACATGGTATCAGTTTGAATTCTCTTTTCCACGCCTTTCTTCTTCGCGCCTTCGCGCCCCCTTCTTCCCTTGTTGTTTCAGCGTTTGTTATGGCGCTTCCTTACTCTGATTTTTCTACCAATCCTTCCAATCCTTACTACATGCACCCTAATGAAAATCCCTCTCTTGTTCTTGTTCAACCTGTTCTTGATACCAAGAACTACCAGATCTGGTCTAGATCAATGAAAGTAGCTCTTATCTCCAAGAACAAGATCAAATTCATTGATGGCACTCTTTCTCCTCCCCCTACCTCCGACTCTCTATACGAACCTTGGCTGCGATGCAACAATCTCGTCCTCTCACGGCTTCAACACTCGATTTCTGAGGAAATTGCCAAATCTCTTCTCTGGTATGATCGTGCTTCTCTTGTATGGAAAAGTTTGGAAAATCGTTTTTCTCAGGGAGATATTTTTCGCATTGCTAACATTCAAGAAAGTGTTGCTCGTCTTCGACAAGGAACTCTTGATGTCTCTTCGTTCTTCACAAAATTGATGACGCTTTGGGAAGAAATTGAGAACTTCCGGCCAATTCGTGATTGTACTTGCGCTATACCGTGCTCCTGTGGTGCTGCTTCAGACTTACGCAAATTCAAAGAACAAGATAAAGTTATCAAGTTCTTGAAGGGACTTGGTGACCAATACGCTAATGTTCGATCCCAGATTATGCTGATGAAACCACTACCAACTCTTGATAATGTGTTTAATCTGGTTCTTCAACAAGAACGTCAATTCGACCTTCTTTCACCTTCTGCTTCTTCGATTGAGTCTCAATCATCTGTGAATCACCTTTCTCAAACACCTTCTCGTTCTTCTCACAACACTGGTCGTGGTCGTGGTGGCCGTGGAAACAGACTCTGTACCCATTGCAACCGCACCAATCACACCATTGAGACTTGCTTCTTGAAACATGGCTATCCCCCTGGATTTCAATAACGCAAGCCTACTACATCTGTGGGGAATTCTGCTGATTCTACAGTGAATTCGATTCAAGATGCTGCATCCACATCAAACACCAGTCCAAGTGCTTTGTCTACGATTCAAGAACAATACACTCAGATTCTGCAGCTCCTCCAACAATCTAATTTGCAATCTCCTTCACTTCCCTCGATTAATTCAGTTTATACTGCTAATTCTGTGTCCAATACCTCTCCTCATACTTCCTCTGGTAAGAATTCCTCAAATCTTCCTTGTCATAACTGGTGGATCATTGACACAGGTGCCACTGATCACATCACCCATACCTTTGCCAGTTTCGTTTCCACATACCACATTGCACCTAAATCTATGACAATGCCTAATGGTGACTTTGTCACTACAACTATTGCTGGTTCAGTTTTACTATGTTGTTCACTTGTCCTTCACAATGTTTATTACTTTCCTTCATTTCATGTCAATATTATTTCTGTCACCACTCTTTTTGACTCCACTTTAATGATGTGAAATTTTCTCCTAATTGTTGTCAAATTATGCAGTTGCCCCAATCCAAGATGACTGGATTTACAGCTAGGAGGATTGGCAAATTGTATGTTCTTGATGCCACCCCACCTAAGACCATCTCTCCCACATCTGGATCTGCCAACACCTCCTCTTCTCCCCAATTCGATCCTGCTACTATTTGGCATCTTAGGCTTGGACACTTAAGTCCCTACATACACAAATGTATTTCCTCTCAATTTCCTTTTGTCACCTACAATGACAATCATAAGCCCTGTAACACTTGCCATTTGGCTAAGCAAAAACATTTGCCCTTTACTCATAGTAATACTAAGTCTGTTGCCATCTTCTATCTACTTCATGTTGATATTTGGGGCCCTCTTTCCACACCTTCGATATGTGGCCACAAGTATTTTTTAACCCTCGTAGACGATTACAATAGGTTTACTTGGACAATTTTTATGGCCAATAAAAGTGAAACCAGAAACCATTTAATTCACTTCATATCCTTTATCGAAACCCAATTTAACAAGAAACTCAAGTGCATTCGAAGTGATAATGGTCCTGAGTTTCTCATGACCACTTTCTACCTTTCTAAAGGAATCATTCATCAAAGGTCTTGTGTGGAAACGCCTCAACAGAATGGTATCGTGGAAAGAAAACATCAACACATTTTGAATGTTTCCCGTGCCCTCTCTTTCCACTCTCACCTCCCTCACAACCTTTGGCACCTTTCCATACAACATGCCATTCATATTATAAACTGTCTTCCCACTCCTCTTTTAAACAACCACTCTCCATACTAAAAACTCCATTCTATTCCTCCCAGCCTTAGCCATATGAGAGTCTTTGGTTGTCTTGCCTATTCTTCGACCTTGCTTAACCATCGCACTAAATTCGAACCAAGAGCAAGGAAATCTATTTTTCTTGGCTACAGGGAAGGCACAAAAGGCTACCTTCTCTATGATCCTATCACACATGAATTTTACATTTCAAGGAATGTATTCTTTTATGAAACTGTGTTCCCTTTTGTATCCATCCCACCTGCACCTAATCCTATAATTCCTACTCCTGACCCTCCTTCGATTGATTCACCTGATATTTTCACCAACATTCCACCCAACTTACCTCCACCATCAAATGAACCTTCCTCTCCTACCTCTCTCCCCCAGCCAGAATCTCCCACTAACCTCTCTTCTTCCTCGAATGACACTAACAACTCCCCTTGCCCCTCCCCTCCTGTGCCAACCATAAAATCCAATCGAAATAGTAAACCTCCAACTTATCTATCCGATTATCACTACAATTTTCTATCCCCCATGCTGCCAGCATTTGACTCAGGTTCCTCTAACTACCCTCTCTCTTCTGTATTATCTTATAGCCAATGTAGTCCTGATCACAAATTATTTTGTCTATCCATAAGTTCTTTTACAGAACCAAAAACCTATAAACAAGCCTGCAAATTTGATTGTTGGAACAATGCTATGAAATCTGAGTTAGATGCTTTTGAATCTACAAATACTTGGTCTGTTGTTGATTTGCCTGCAGGCAAACAATCGATTGGTTGCAAATGGGTCTACAAAATCAAGCATCATGCTGATGGATCCATCGAACGATACAAGACACATTTAGTAGCGAAAGGATATACTCAGCTGGAGGGGGTGGATTATTTCGAAACTTTCTCACCTGTTGTGAAACTTACTTCTATTCGAACCCTTCTCTCAGCGGCTGCCATTAAGAATTGGCACTTGGAACAACTTGACGTCAACAATGCCTTCCTTCATGGTGATCTACATGAGGAAGTGTATATGGATCTTCCTCCTGGATTCATGCTTCCTGCTTCTTCGACCAACGAAGTCTGCAATTCTTCGACCAACAAAGTTTGCACTTCGAGCAACGAAGTCTGCACTTCTTCGACCAACAAAGTTTGCATTCCTTCGACCAACAAAGCTTGCACTCCTTCGACCAACGAAGTTTGCATTGCTTCGACCAACGAAGTTTGCACTCCTTCGACTAACGAAGTTTGCACCTCTTCGACCAACAAAGTTTGCAAATTGCATAAGTCACTATATGGCCTGAAGCAGGCTAGCAGACAGTGGTTTTCGAAATTGTCCACTGCCCTTATCTCTCTTGGCTACTCATATTCTTCTGCTAATCATTCTTTTTTCACAAAATCACATGAATCTTCTTTTACTGTTTTATTAGTCTATGTTGATGATATTGTCTTAGCCGGTAATGATTTGCAGGAAATCAAATATGTCAAATGCTTCCTTGATTCCACTTTCAAAATCAAGGACCTTGGTAGGCTAAAATATTTTCTTGGTCTAGAAGTTGCCAGATCCACTCACGGTATTTTTCTCAATTAGAGAAAGTATGCTTTGGAATTGCTCGAAGACAGTGGCTTATTGGCTACTAAACCTTGCTCTACTCCCTTCGATTCCTCCTTGAAGCTTCATGATGATAACTCACCCCCTTTCGAAGATGTCACAACTTATCGAAGGCTTGTTGGAAAACTTCTATATCTGACTACCACCAGACCTGACCTTGCATTCATCGTTCAACAGCTCAGCCAATTCATCTCACATCCTATGCAAGTTCATCATTCTGCAGCAATTCGAGTACTCAAGTATCTCAAAGGTGCTCCTGCCAAGGGTTTGTTCTATTCATCTTCCTCTCCACTCAAACTCTCTGGCTTCGCAGACTCAGATTGGGCAAGTTGCCCTGCTACCCGCAGATCCGTAAATGGATATTGTGTGTTCCTTGGCAATTCCCTCATATCCTGGAAATCCAAAAAGCAGTATACAGTATCCAAATCCAGTTCAGAAGCAGAATACAGGGCCTTGGCAAGCTTGCCTTGTGAATTGCAATGGCTGCAGTATTTGTTCAAGGATCTCCACATCTCCTTCGATCAACCTAACTCAGTCTATTGTGACAACAAAAGTGCTATCTACCTTGCTCACAACCCCACCTTTCATGAACGAACAAAACATATTGAAATTGACTGCCACGTCATTCGTGAGAAAATCCAAACTGGTCTCATCCATCTTTTACCAGTTTCTTCTGCTGCTCATGTAACACCCCATCTAAATACCCCAATTAATACGAAAAGATTAAAATCAGAGAAATAAAATTGCACGGAAGGGATGCCACAACACAAAACACATTCCAAATTATTTTTAAAGAAAACGGACAGGGTATGTTTGAAGGTATAAGTATTCCAACACAAAACAAACATACAATAAATATTTACTTCATTCTCTCGTGCAAACGCAACGGAGCTTCACAATTTCACATCATCTCCATTATGGAGGAATCAAACATAATCCAAGGCATCAAGCCATCATAAATCACATGAGCGTATGTTATCAAGTCTCTCATATATAAAACATCATATACACGAATAAGGATTATATACATCATAATCCAAATACAAAATAATTGAGTTCGACACTAAATAAACCCCCCCTCCAAGTGTTACTACCAGAGCATCGACTCGACCCTAATCAAAATAAAACAGATTGCAATCCAATGCATCCGTTAGCTAGCGCCTCACGCTACCGCCTTCGGTACCTGCACAATGCCATCAAAAGCATTGGCCAACAAAAGGGTAAGAATTCCAATAATCATATAACATGTAAATTTAAGTAAATGAAATGGCAATAAATAACGCAATACATAATGATCATGTTCATTTTATCACTCGTAGTATCCTTACTCAAGGAACCCATTTCCAACACATTAACCGTGTAAACCGATTATCCGAAATACTCACATCCTTGGCATATAACCATAATTCAAACAACAACAATATTGGCACATAATCAAAACACATCAACACTCATACATATCATGCACAAATATACATGAGACTCACAACACGACTCAACGTATGCGAATGCGGTACCGACTCGTGGACCCAAGGTTCCACCACCTATGTTTCCATTCCGGATCAAGGTCACTACGTCTTTTCCCACAATAGGGTCACCGTCTAGATATTGTGGACCCAAAGTTCCACCACCTATGTTTCCCTTCCGGATCAAGGTCACTACGTCTTTTCCCACAATAGGGTCACCGTCTAGATATTGTGTGAACCCACAGTTTCACCGTCTCTGTTTCAAGACCAACCATGCCATGCAATGTACAATATAACCAATGCATGCAATTAAGACTCACAATAATCTTAACATACACATGCCATCAAATCCAACCAATGGAACATCAACTATTGTACATGCATGCATACATATGATTTAACAATCTCAACATCAAGTAGAATGTATACAAACAAGTTACTTACCCAACCAAAACATAAACCATCAACTATCAAATAATTCCAAATCGGAAAATCGGAACACAATCGCGTTCCAAAGAAAGTGCGAAAATCAGAAATTTGGAGTCTACAGACGCATCAACACGGGCACCCGTGTGCTGCAACACGGCCCGTGTTGAGAGGCCACCATGAACGTGCCTAAAGAAATGCCAAGTCAGAGCATCAACACGGGCACCCGTGTGCTGCAACACGGCCCGTGTTGAGAGGCCTGCGTGAAAACTCCACTCTTTTGGGTTTTGCTCATTCTACCACCATGGTTTTCTTTCCCATTCAATACTCCTAGTTTCTACAAGCTATTACCTAATACATTCACAAACCATACTCTTAATCCAACTTCTTTAAACCATTCCAACAATCAACCAACAAAACCCTATAAATCAACTATCAATTTTTATCCCCAATTCAAAATATATCTACCAAAACCTAATAAATATGAGATGGAGAATCAAACCCCTTACCTTGGTGTGGGTTATCTTGAAACAAGAAGATGAAGATGTTGCAACTTCACCCTAGATTCCTTTCTTCTCTTCTCCTCTTTTCTTTCTTCTTTCTCCTCTCTCCTTTTCTTCTTCTTCTTTCTCTTCTTTTCACTACTCTTACTAACTCTCCTTTCTATTTTATAAAACCCTCCTTCTACTACTAACTTTCCTCCCTCTATCTTTCTAAAATTATAATTTGGCCCCAACAATTATTTAACTCAAATTATAATATATAACCCTATTAAACAATATTACACTAAATAATATTCATTCTATATAAACCTAATCATGCCAATTAATCAAACAAAGTCAAATATTACTACACACCAAATTAATATTATTCAAAATAATATTCCGACACAATAAATATTTTTATTTCATATTACCCAATTAATATTTTAATCGATATCAATTGAATATATTTCTCAAAATAGATATAATTTAATAATTTTGGAAAATAATTAATGAAATAACATTTAGATAAAAACGGCGTGTTACAACTCTCCCCCACTTAAAAGATTTCCGGCCTCGAAAATTACCTCTAAACGAACAATTCGGGATAGGAATCCCGCATCCGACTTTCAAGCTCCCATGTCACATTACCATTCGCCGAACCACCCCATGCAACTTTAACCAAAGCAATCTCTCTTCCTCTTAGTTGTTTCACCTTCCTATCTTCAATCCTCACCGGTAAAACCTCAACCGTCAAATTGTCTCTTACTTCCAAATCATCCGCTTGAATAACATGAGACGGATCCGCAATATACTTTCGTAATTGCGAAACGTGAAACACATCATGCAAATTTGAAAGTGATGGCGGCAATGCAATCCGATAAGCCATACTTCCAATCCACTCTGAAATCTGATAAGGACCAATAAACCGAGGTGTTAACTTCCTCGATTTAAGCGCCCTTCCAAC
The DNA here is from genome assembly GCA_948472305.1 of Vicia faba. Classification (NCBI taxonomy): domain Eukaryota; kingdom Viridiplantae; phylum Streptophyta; class Magnoliopsida; order Fabales; family Fabaceae; genus Vicia; species Vicia faba. Next base: position 917,604,682 of record OX451741.1, on the reverse strand, counting down.
ACCCGTAGTTGGATTCACCTTCAAAAACACATGTTCATCCTTCTTGAACTCAAGAGGTTTCCTCCTCTTGTCAAAGTAACTCTTTTGGCGATTCTGAGACACTTTCATCTTCTCTCTTATCAATCTGATCTTATTCGTGGTCTCTTGAACCAATTCCGGACCAACTATAGCACTTTCTCCCGTCTCGTACCAACACAAAGGTGTCCTACACCGTCTTCCATACAATGCCTCGAAAGGAGCCATGCCAATGCTAGAATGAAAACTATTATTATAAGTAAACTCAATCAAAGGCAAATGACTCTCCCATGAACCTCCTTGATCCAAGACACAAGCACGCAACAAATCCTCAAGTGACTGAATTGTTCTCTCCGTTTGACCATTCGTCTGAGGATGATAAGCGAAACTCAATCTCAGCTTAGTACCCAAGGCTCTTTGTAAACCTTCCCAAAATCTCGAAGTGAAACGCGGATCTCTATCTGAAACAATACATGTAGGAATACCATGTAAACAAACAATTCGCTCTATATACAACTTAGCAAGCTTCTCCATGGCATAATCCATCCTAATCGGAATAAAGTGTGCAGATTTAGTCAATCTATCCACTATGACCCAAATAGCCTCATGGTTACTCGGAGTCCTCGGCAAACCAGAAACAAAATCCATCGAGATACTATCCCACTTCCACTCGGGAATAGACAACGGTTGCAACAAACCCGAAGGCTTCTGGTGTTCAATCTTAGACTTTTGGCAAACCAAACAAGAATATACAAACTCAGCAATTTCCTTTTTCATACTTGGCCACCAAAACAACTTCCTTAAGTCTTGGTACATTTTTGTAGCACCCGGATGAATACTCAATCCGCTTCGGTGTCCTTCCTCAAGAATCCTCTTTTTCACATCCCCCACCTCGGGAACGCAAACTCTATCATGACATCTCAAAATTCCATTCTCGTCGATTCTGAACTCTCCACCTTGACCTTGATTCACCAAAGTAAACTTGTCAACCAAAACCAAATCTGACTTTTGCCCATCCCTAATCTCTTCCAAGACACCACTAGTAAGCTTCATCATACCAAGCTTCACGCCAAAATAAGTCTCTTCACACACCAAACTCAAATCTCGAAATTGCTCCAACAATTCCCATTCTTTAACCATTAACATAGACATGTGTAAAGACTTCCTGCTCAAAGCATCTGCAACCACGTTTGCCTTACCAGGATGGTAATTCAAACTAAAGTCATAATCTTTAAGGAACTCTAGCCACCTTCTTTGCCTCATATTCAACTCTTTTTGATCAAACAGATATTTCAAACTCTTATGATCGCTAAAGACGTCGAATCTCGACCCAAACAAATAATGCCTCCAAATCTTTAACACAAAAACCACCGCTGCCAACTCCAAGTCATGAGTCGGATAATTTCTATCATGCACCTTGAGTTGCCTCGAAGCATACGCCACAACCTTCCCATTTTGCATTAACACACCTCCTAAACCCATCAAAGAAGCATCGCAATAGACCGTAAACGGTTCAGATGGTTTAGGCAAAATCAAAATCGGCGCAGTTGTCAACCTTCTTTTCAACTCTTGGAAACTATCTTCACACTGCGGAGTCCATACGAACGCTTGACTCTTCCTAGTCAATTGTGTCAACGGTAAAACTAGCTTGGAAAAGCCTTCAATGAACTTACGGTAATAACCCGCTAAACCAAGAAAGCTTCGAATCTCAAAAACTGATTTTGGAGATTCCCATTCTGACACGACTTCTATCTTTGAAGGGTCCACAGCAATACCTCCACGAGATATCACGTGACCAAGGAAACTCACTCGTTCCAACCAGAATTTACACTTCGAAAGTTTAGCAAACAAATGATTTTCCTTCAAAATTGACAAAACAATTCTCAAGTGTTCGGCATGCTCTGCTTCACTCTTGGAATAAATCAGAATGTCATCGATGAACACCACCACAAACTTATCCAGAAACTCCTGAAAGATTCTGTTCATATACTCCATGAACACACCAGGTGCATTCGTAACACCAAAAGGCATTACCGAATACTCATAGTGTCCATAACGAGTTCTGAATGCAGTTTTCTGAATATCACCCGCTTTCACGCGAATCTGATGATAGCCTGATCTCAAGTCAATCTTGCTAAACACACATGCACCCACCAGCTGATCCATTAAATCATCAATCCTTGGCAAAGGATACTTGTTCTTAATGGTCACTTTGTTTAGCTGCCTATAATCCACACAAAGTCTCATTGTTCCTTCTTTCTCTTTCACAAGTAAAACTGGAGCACCCCACGGGCTCACACTAGGACGAATAAACCTTTTGTCAAGCAACTCCTCCAGCTGACTCTTCAGTTCCACTAGTTCCGACTGTGACATCCTATAAGGAGCCATCGAAACAGGACTAGTACCAGGAATTAAGTCGATGGAAAACTCTACCTCGCGCTCAGGAGGTAAATCCGTAATCTCTTCAGGAAACACTTCAGGAAATTCGCATACCACCGGATAATCCTTTCTTACTCTACCATCTTCCAAAACCATACTCGCCATAAGCATAAACAACCCATCTCCATTCTTCACACTCTTCTCGACTTGCTGCGTAGACAAGAAAACCACACCATCTTTCTCGGACTCGAGAAAAAGAACAGCCTTAGCAAAACAGTTGATATAGACATGGTTGGCTTTCAACCAGTCCATACCCAGAATCACATCTATCTGATGCAAGGGAAGACACACGAGATCCACTTCGAAATCTCTCCCGCACATGCGCAAAGGACACTTCAAACAAACAACTGAAGTAGAAACTGAACCCATCGCAGGTGTATCTACCTCCATACTTCGATCCAAAGTAGATAAAACAAGGCCCAATCTCTTGGCACAATCTAAAGCAACAAACGAATGCGTCGCACGCGTATCAATAATAGCAACCAAAGACACATTAGAGATAAAGCATGTACCTCTGATTAGACGTTCCTCAGCAGAAGTCTCTGCTCCAGATAAAGCGAATACTTTTCCAACTTCTTTCTTTGGCTTTGGGCATTTGGTACTTATGTGGCCTTGCTCACCACAATTAAAGCAAGTTACACTCATACCAGCTCTACAATCCACCGCTTTGTGACCCACCTTGTCACACTTGAAACACTTAACTATCCCCTGGCGACATTCCATAGCATGATGTCCCTCTTTACCACATTTAAAACATTTGATTGGAGTAGTCACTCCCCCACTCAGACTCTTCCCACTACTTATTGGTCTCTTTCCTCTTCCATCATAAGGCTTAGGAAGCATATGCCCCTTACCTCCTTTCTCACTCAAGCTCTTGTAATAAGCAGTGCTATCCCGACTGTCTTCGTCGTAGATACGACTCTTATTAACCAACTCAGAGAATCTTGTAATCTGCTGATACCCAATCTCCTTCTTTATGTCCGGCCTCAAGCCATTAACAAACTTAAGGCACTTCGACCTCTCAGCATTAACAGTGTTGTAGTGAAGACAATATTTGATCAAATCTTGAAATTTATCCGCATAGTCAGCTACCGAACCACTACCTTGTTTCAATTCCAGGAATTCAACTTCCTTTTTACCGCGAACATCCTCCGGAAAATAATTCTCCAAGAATGCATCTCGAAAAATTTCCCAAGTCACCACAACCTGCTCCTCCTCATACCTCTGACTAGCGTTGATCCACCAGTCTTCGGCCTCTTTAATCAGCATGTGTGTTCCGAATTGCACTTTCTGAGCGTCGGTGCAATTCATCACACGAAAGATTTTCTCAATTGCTTTTAACCATTCTTGAGCCTCCACCGGAGCATGCTCTCCCTTGAAAGTAGGCGGGTTGTTCTTTTGGAATTTCCCAAGAGCACGGAAAGCATCTTCAGTACCATCATGTGGTGCTCGAGTCGTTTGCGGCATCTGATTTATTGACCCCGCAAGCAACCTCAATGCCTCAGCTAAAGCATCATCATTCCTTCTACCAGCCATCTTCTGAACAACACAGGGCATTGATCGCGTTAGCCACACAATCAAATACAAGGGATTAACAAAATAAGACCTGACAACCGACCGACTATGCTCTGATACCACTATTGTAACACCCCATCTAAATACCCCAATTAATACGAAAAGATTAAAATCAGAGAAATAAAATTGCACGGAAGGGATGCCACAACACAAAACACATTCCAAATTATTTTTAAAGAAAACGAACAGGGTATGTTTGAAGGTATAAGTATTCCAACACAAAACAAACATACAATAAATATTTACTTTATTCTCTCGTGCAAACGCAACGGAGCTTCACAATTTCACATCATCTCCATTATGGAGGAATCAAACATAATCCAAGGCATCAAGCCATCATAAATCACATGAGCGTATGTTATCAAGTCTCTCATATACAAAACATCATATACACGAATAAGGATTATATACATCATAATCCAAATACAAAATAATTGAGTTCGACACTAAATAAACCCCCCCTCCAAGTGTTACTACCAGAGCATCGACTCGACCCTAATCAAAATAAAACAGATTGCAATCCAATGCATCCGTTAGCTAGCGCCTCGTGCTACCGCCTTCGGTACCTGCACAATGCCATCAAAAGCATTGGCCAACAAAAGGGTAAGAATTCCAATAATCATATAACATGTAAATTTAAGTAAATGAAATGGCAATAAATAACGCAATACATAATGATCATGTTCATTTTATCACTCGTAGTATCCTTACTCAAGGAACCCATTTCCAACACATTAACCGTGTAAACCGATTATCCGAAATACTCACATCCTTGGCATATAACCATAATTCAAACAACAACAATATTGGCACATAATCAAAACACATCAACACTCATACATATCATGCACAAATATACATGAGACTCACAACACGACTCAACGTATGCGAATGCGGTACCGACTCGTGGACCCAAGGTTCCACCACCTATGTTTCCATTCCGGATCAAGGTCACTACGTCTTTTCCCACAATAGGGTCACCGTCTAGATATTGTGGACCCAAAGTTCCACCACCTATGTTTCCCTTCCGGATCAAGGTCACTACGTCTTTTCCCATAATAGGGTCACCGTCTAGATATTGTGTGAACCCACAGTTTCACCGTCTCTGTTTCAAGACCAACCATGCCATGCAATGTACAATATAACCAATGCATGCAATTAAGACTCACAATAATCTTAACATACACATGCCATCAAATCCAACCAATGGAACATCAACTATTGTACATGCATGCATACATATGATTTAACAATCTCAACGTCAAGTAGAATGTATACAAACAAGTTACTTACCCAACCAAAACATAAACCATCAACTATCAAATAATTCCAAATCGGAAAATCGGAACACAATCGCGTTCCAAAGAAAGTGCGAAAATCAGAAATTTGGAGTCTACAGACGCATCAACACGGGCACCCGTGTGCTGCAACACGGCCCGTGTTGAGAGGCCACCATGAACGTGCCTAAAGAAATGCCAAGTCAGAGCATCAACACGGGCACCCGTGTGCTGCAACACAGCCCGTGTTGAGAGGCCTGCGTGAAAACTCCACTCTTTTGGGTTTTGCTCATTCTACCACCATGGTTTTCTTTCCCATTCAATACTCCTAGTTTCTACAAGCTATTACCTAATACATTCACAAACCATACTCTTAATCCAACTTCTTTAAACCATTCCAACAATCAACCAACAAAACCCTATAAATCAACTATCAATTTTTATCCCCAATTCAAAATATATCTACCAAAACCTAATAAATATGAGATGGAGAATCAAACCCCTTACCTTGGTGTGGGTTATCTTGAAACAAGAAGATGAAGATGTTGCAACTTCACCCTAGCTTCCTTTCTTCTCTTCTCCTCTTTTCTTTCTTCTTTCTCCTCTCTCCTTTTCTTCTTCTTCTTTCTCTTCTTTTCACTACTCTTACTAACTCTCCTTTCTATTTTATAAAACCCTCCTTCTACTACTAACTTTCCTCCCTCTATCTTTCTAAAATTATAATTTGGCCCCAACAATTATTTAACTCAAATTATAATATATAACCCTATTAAACAATATTACACTAAATAATATTCATTCTATATAAACCTAATCATGCCAATTAATCAAACAAAGTCAAATATTACTACACACCAAATTAATATTATTCAAAATAATATTCCGACACAATAAATATTTTTATTTTATATTACCCAATTAATATTTTAATCGATATCAATTGAATATATTTCTCAAAATAGATATAATTTAATAATTTTGGAAAATAATTAATGAAATAACATTTAGATAAAAACGGCGTGTTACAACTCAACTGGCAGATGTTCTCACCAAGCCTTTGGCAGCTTCCTCTTTCGTTTCTCTTGTTTCCAAGCTTGGTCTATCAGACATCCATAGTCCAGCTTGTGGGGGGCTATTACATGATGAAAATAATACTGTTTAGTTTATTACTAAACAGTTAGTTTTAGTTTGTTATAGTTTGTTACAATTCTGTTTAGTTTGTTACTAAACAGTTTGTTACTTTAACAGTATTTATAATGCTGTTTTGTACATTCCATATCATAATGAAAACTATGAGTTTATTCCAAAATTAACAAATGTCTTTGGGTATTGGATGCAAGTGTTTTCCATGCCCAAAAAAATCATAAAGAGAATTGATACAATTTGTAGGAATTTTCTGTGGTCTAGCAAAGTGGCGGGTAGGAAAGCCTATGTGACTTGGTAGAAAGTGTGTGGACCTAAAAATTCAAAGGGCCTAAACATCAAGTACCTTGAGGTCTGGAACAAGACAACTATGATGAAGATGCTTTGGAGTCTGCATGTTAAGGCTGATAAACTTTGGATACAATGGATAAATGCATATTATATGAAAGGTAAAACTATTATGCAGTGGCAACCTAAGAATTCTAGCTCTTGGATGATCAAATGCATCATGAAATGTAGAAGCATGATCTTGAATAGTGAGTATTGGGATAAAAGTATGAGTCAAAAGAAATTTAGAACAACTGAGATGTATAAATATATTAGGGTTGATAGTAGTCTTGTGAAATGAAAGAAACTCTTCTATCAAAATTATGCTAGGTCACGTGCCTGTTTCACTTTGTGGCTTCACTTTGTGGCTGACCATCCATGGTAGAATCCTTACCAAAGATAGACTGGGTAGAATTGGGATATCAAGTGATGGTGAATGTTGTTTCTGTGATCAGAAAGAAACCTTGAACCACCTGTTTTTTATTGCAGGTACACTAGAGATATTTGACAACAAATGTTATTGTGGATTGGCTATAATAGATCTAGTCGCACTTGGGATAGAGAAAGTAATTGGATAACCATTAAAACGACTAAGAAGGGTTGGAAGAGAGTTATCCTTAAGATGCTTATTGCTGAAATTATGTACCACTTGTGGTAGGCTTGAAATGAGTTGATCTTCTGCCACAAGACCCCACAACTTGATATTCTTTGAAGCATCAAATCCATGGTAGTGATGAAAAGCCTATCCCACAATAAGCTAAGAAACCATGTGAATATGGCTTCCCTTGAGATTATCTAGTCTCTGTTTAGTTGTTTCATTTGAATAGGTTTTTTGTTGTTTGTTTGTAATTGTGGTCTGGATCTCATGATCAGCTTGTACTCAATTGTTTTTTGGAAATAAAGTATTTTTTGTTCCAAAAAAAAGTTAAACAATAAACTTCATTGTAAAAATCACTCAGAATCAATTCTAGAGACATAAATTATAAATTTCAGTTTCAAATAAAATCAATTTTAGAGATAGTTCTACTTTTAAAAAATCAAACAACTCAAAATAAGCCAGAATCAATTCTACATCTTTAAAATTAATTTTGAAACTTATAGAAGTGAAACCAAATATCATGTTAGTCTTATAAGTTCAGCCTTTATTCTTTCTTTTTACTTTTTTATCATTTGTTTAATAGTCTAAATCCAAAATATTTATACCTTTTAGTGTGTTAATTTTAAATTTAGTTGGATACGGATATAAAATCGTATTTCATATATTTTGATGTTAATTATTTTTAAATTTAAATATACTTTTCGTTTTTTTATTTAAGTCAATATATATTTTAATTTAATTTTTTTTATCAAACAAGTTTTAGAATTTTTTTTATCCTTTCAATTTTATTAATGTGTCTGATTCATCAAAATATGTGACAAAATTTATATGGATCATATCATTATATAATTCAATTAATATTTAAACTAAATAAAAAATTCGAATCAATATTTGCAAATTAAATTAAAACTATAACTTTTGTTTATTTTGAATTAAAATAAAAAAATAAAAAACTAAATTGTAAAAATTTATCAATTTAACTTTTATCATAATAGAAACCTTACATTTCTATGTAAATTTGTCCTAATATTTTCATCAATAGAATAATTTATCTTTACTTAAAAATTCATTATTATATAATATTAAGAAATATACATAAATAGATAACAAAATGTATAATTATTTTTTTATAGTAAAAATAACTCTCTTAATATATATATATATATATATATATATATATATATATATATATATATATATATATATATATATATATATATATATATATATATATATATATATATATATATATATATATATATATATATATATATATATATATATATATATATATATATATATATATATATATATAATCTTATAAAACATAACATTGATGTGAGTGATATGTTGAACTCTCTATAAAAGATTAATTGTCTCTGCCTCTGATGCTATTCACTCGTACATTAGAATATTTTTTAGTCAAATGTTAATTTTCTTCGTATAGGTCAATCAAGAAATTCACAAACACATATTTTTTCATGGATACTTTGATCTGCTGAAATATATCAAATATGACATCTCTAACAAATTCGTGTCTGTATTTGAAGCATGAAAAACTCCCACAATAAAACGCATGTTCCCTAAATATATCCAAGCATACCTTACAACAAACATGACAACCATCATGAATAAGAAATAAAGGAATCATAAAACGACATCTAAGGATAGTACAATATTCTACATGTGATATATGTTGGCTTAGTCCATTAACAATAACAATAAGGAGAAAATCATGAGCAAGTGTTGTTTGCAAATAATCAAAAATTACTTTGTCTTTTGATCATGTCAAACTTTACGTCCATATTATAAACACTTTTACTAAAAAGGTAACTAGAAAAATATGTTATACTTTTGGAGAGACTGCGTCCCTGCTAATAAAATTGTTAAGGTCAATATTTGAAACTACAACATAAAAATCATTCAAAGCTCTATTGAAATTGTGTCCCAGCTAATAAAGTTGTTAAGGTCAATATTTGAAACTACAATATAAATACCATTCAAAGCTCTATTGAAATTAGAGTATATATATCATATATTTCACTGTATCTCAATATGTGATTCTATAACATCTAAAATTGGGCCCTATAAGCCACAAAATTGTATTAGATCACCTCTAATGCTTAATACAAACTCAATCTTCCAACTCTAATAGATAAAAAAAAGTCACCCTCCACTAAAGGTCATTGAAGAAAGAACTTTTACCAACCACAATGTCTTTAACCATCCTTCACAAATCTATATCAATCAATTTATTGTTTCCTCCATATAATTAGGTTGACATATTTTTAGACTGAAAAAATAGTTTAGTGATACTCATGCATGATCAAAGTAGAAAAAGTTTATTTTGAGAATCTCTCAATTGTGATAGAAGATGCATTAACTCGACAGCCCTGACAGCTCTCTTCGTGAACAACTTTTCGATAAAGCCTCCACCTAAACTAATAGTCCCTTCAAGCAACATCATTTTCAAATCAGTCTTCCAATATCCGAAGGGATCAACTTTCTATAAAATTTACTAGCATCACAAGAAGGTCGAAAGATCAATCTCTGACTTACAAATATTCAATTCGAAGCCTAATCGTAAACCCGTCTTCTGAATAATGTCAAGAGCATGAAGAAATTAGTAAATTATATTTGAGGCCTAATCGTGTACCCGTCTTCCGAATAACTCTCTATGTATTTTTTTATATAAATATTATTAAATTATCTTTTATTTATAAATATATTCAATTTAATTTTTCATCTTTCAAAATGAATTGATATTATTAATAAATAATAAATTTAGAAAAAAAAATACATCTAAAAAATTATAAAATGTCTTATATTTATATTAAGTAAAAAAAATATTCTAAAAGGTGTTATAGTTAAATACTATATTAAGTATAATCTTTATCGAAGAAAAACAGATAGATGACATGTAATAGGTATTTATTTTGACTCTACAAAAATTTGTTAAAGTTGCACCACTACATGCAATTGCATCCTAATAAAACAAAAATTAAATAGCTTTTGAACTTTTAAAGAATATGAAGAGACTACAACACTCAACCTATAGAGTATAGCCTATAGTCAATTAGAGAGAAAAAACCTAAACTATTTATTTCCATGCTTTTCCACACTTTCTCTTCAAATTTCTAAGCTAGCAGCACTAGGGTAGAACAAACTTTTTCGTTTTTTTCTGTCTTTTATATCCAAAAACACAAAGTGTCACGAAGCATTTAGAACACAAAAGAGGAATCCATTTATCTTCCTAAACTAGTGGCATGTCGATCAACATGGTATACCAAGTTAATTTTGGAGTTTTATAGGTATATGTCAATGAAATCCACCACCAACTGGAAATGATATATTTTTTTCAAAATTAATTAGTATGACTCAGTCTATAGAAAAAGTACCTAGTAGCATATGGTGCTATTAGTAGGAAAATGTATATAAAATCAAAACTTGATTTGTCATCACAACACACTTTACAACTTAAGCACTATTAAAATCACACATTTGATTGAAAAAGTATAAGTAATTTGTCTCTTTTTGAATGGTTGTTAGACTAATCTGAAACATGAAGAGACACATTTAGAACATTGGTGGGGTTAACTGTGTGTGAGGAATGGATTATCATTGACCAAATAGTGGTGGAAAATCAGATAACTGTCACTTTCAAACCATCACTCTTGCCATGATTTGTTTAATCTATCTGAAATATAAAGCGCTATCAAAGTGGAACATTTTATGGTTTCGTTTTGTGTATTCATAAGTCAATAAAGAATAGTGATGCTAGTAGCTATTTATACCAACTTTTGTTGTAACAAATTTTTTTATGAGGACTTTTGTGGTAATAATGTGATACAAGTGTAAATTAGCTGTTTAAGTTCAAAAGATGTTACTTTAAAAAGTAAATTTTTTTAAGTAAAAGTTGTATAAAAATTGAGTATTAGAGGTACTCAACCCTTATATAAAGATAAGAAGATGAACACTAAAACGTTAAAATTAAGAAAAGGATTTTTAAATCAATCCTCTGACTCAAAATATAAAAATTTCAACAACTTTACATTCAATCACTCCTAAGCTAGTTTCTTAGTTACAAAAACGATATGTGATACAATTTTTTGGCCCCCTTAAAAGAGAATATCATTTCTCGCCAGCTAAATAGACCAAGCAACCAACAATCAAATCGAAAGATGAAATTTTTTCTTTAAAATACATGTCAAGTAGTAAAAGAAATCAAGCATGTGTGTCATTGTGTCTTGATGCAGAGGCATAAGAGGATACCAAGCCAATTTAGCATAGAATTCTAAAGGGAGGAAGCAACCGAGAAGAATAAGAATAGGGGATCAAGATCTTCGGGAGGGCCAAGACAAAGTGGACAAATGAGGTTGTGTGCACCAAAGAGAATATCTCTAAATGAAAATCTATCTCGTGTTAGGAGTTTTCTCAAAAGCAGACTCCAAGCGAAGAATTTAATGTTACATGGAACAGAAGAACTCCAAGTAAGAGCTAAGGTCGCATATTGAATTGTGCCAATTGAAAAAATATGAAACCGCAAAATCAGCCAAAATATTATAGGCTGACTTTGGCGGGAAAAAAAAGGCATATCTCCACCAAACAACTGAGTCTTCCGCAAGCGGATCAGGAGAGAAGGAAGACAATAATTCCAAAAGACCGTTCAACTGCAAATTGATTTATGCATAAATGTTTGGCGAAAACTATAAGTTCGAAGACCAACAATCACTAGACCAAATAACAGAATCAAAAATAGTCATCCCTTGATCACATCAAGATTCAAATAAAGATGGAAAGATCTCTTTGAGAAGTGGGGGACTCATCCATCTAGACCGCCAAAAATCAGTATCCAAACTTGCACCAATTTTACAAGAAGCATTGCTTTGAAACTAGCTAGAATTTGAACTCGATTCAATCACAATGCTTCTAATGTCTCGCCATCACAATGAGGAATTCTTATCCACGAGAGTAGAAGAATCGAGTAGCTGCCTTTTTATGTCTACATACTTAAAAGATAAGATGAACCCAAGGGAATGTTAAACTACAACAACATATCTAGAAGGGGGTAAATAGATACCCAATTAAAAAATTAACATTTCTAACATAGGTATTAAAACTTATTTGAAAAACAATGTTGAGTAGAAGGTTTTCTGTCTAGATTAAAATAGTAGTCTAATTAAACCTAGTTATTGGAAACTCAGATATGCACAAGACATATATAATTAAGACAATGATAAAATTAATCAACATAATAATATCTCAATTAACATAAGTCAATCAAATTAAAAACATAACGGTTTCATATTTCTAATGAAATCATATTAAAAACATAACTCGACGCTTTATCGAACATGTCGCGCGCAATCAATTTTTCTGAAATTTCTTTGATCTTAGTTGATATTAAAAAGAACTTACAATCAAAGTGATTATAAGCTAATCAAAAAAGCAATTTAAACTTTAACAATCAAAGAAAAATTCTATATGAATTGATCAATCAAACAACACATTCAACAAATTTCACATAGAGAGTAAATGAGAGTAAGTGATAGAACATTATAATTTTCCTTTGAGTTGAACAAGCTAAATAATTTGTCAAAGACTTAGCGTGCTATCAAAATTTTCCTTTGTATTGTGTTAATATAAAAAAGCACCTACAATCAAAAGTGATCATAAGCAACTCAACACACAATTCAAAACAAAAACTATCTCGGGAAATTCCTACGCGTCGATAGATTACTCAATGCTATTTGAAAAATTGATGTATGAAAATTAAAGCAAGTAAATAAACTTGTCAAACCCAATGACAATATTCAAAATCACAAACAAAATCAATTTGTCAAACACTTGGTGTGCAAGTGACTTTTCATATTTTCCTATAAGTTGTGTTGATACACAAAAGCACTTGTAATCAAAAGTGATTATAAGCAATATCAACACTTGATGTAAATCAAAAATCAGTTTGAAAAATTACTTACAATTCAATTGATAACGTAATGATATTTGACAAATTTATTGAAGAATATTAAAGCAAGTAAAAACGATAAAAGAAAAGAGACACAAGGATTTGTCTATACAGTTCCCTACTTCCATTCACATATGGGTAAGTTTGCGCCTAACTCCAATGTGGAATTAAGATACTTTTTTACTTTATAAAAGTATGAATACAAGAGAAGTGTTCAAGAGCAACCCTACAAACCATAACCATTTGATGTTGATTCAACCCCTTCTCTTCTTTTGATCTTCAACAAGACCAAGACATAATAGATGCATATTGACTATATGGATCTTGCTACTCCTTTACATTCTTTATCTCTAAAGCTTCTGCGCACCATCAATTTCAAACTATTGCAACACAAGACGTCAATTGTAATCCACTGTTATCTCACTACTTCCTTTGCATTCTTTATCTCCAAAGGATCCCTTGTGTTCTTTATCTCCAAAGGAATTCACTTGGTCACAATTACCTCTTGAGCGTCTTGGACGAAAACTCCTGAATCAACCAATGATCTTGGAGGACAAACCCGCGATTTTTCTTGGATGAAGACCTCTATAAATCTCAACCTAATACTCAATTAGACACTATCAATCCTCGTCTAGATGGGACCCCAACAGAACATCATCACAATGTAATGTTAGTGTGTATGCATATGTTGAAGGTTAAAGATGAAGAGAAATGTAGGATAATTTTATGGTATCACAAGGTTTGAATGATGCGTGAATGATATATTTATAGTTGGGATCTTTTTAGGAAAAAGAGAGAAGTTTCATAATGAAAAAAGTTTTAAAAAATGATCCACAAAACAGTATGTGTCAATCTGAAAAGTTTATGTGTCGACATATGCAAAACAATGACTAAAAGCTTTAATAATGCAGTACATGTGTTGACACATAAGTCGTATGTGTCGGCGCATAGGTCGTATGTGTCGGTGCATAAATCGTATGTGTCGATATATACTGAAGTGTTTCAGAAATTGCAAAAATGCAGTTTTATATGTCGGCACATACAGATTTCAGGTCGGCGCATAAATGTTGATTTTATGCAAAAAATGATTTTTCATGATTGGGACCAATTTTAAAGTTGTTTTAAATGATTCCTAAGACCTCTAATGCAAGGGAGTTCCATAATACATAAAGATACCGTCCACCATACTGAAATACTAGCTTTCCGAGTTTTGACATCATGCAAAAAATCTAATAGTAAAGTTGCACTCACAAACTCCGCCTATTTGATGATGGAAAAACTTGTGAAGATGCATTTTATGTAGTTCCCGAAGGCTCCCCATGAATTTGTGCTTCCCAACTTCATCTCACATATGTTTCTCCCTCTTTGACAATATCAAAAAGAAAGAATAAAAATAGTGAGAAATATCATATTCCAATATCAATACTAATTATCACTCATAGGCGAGTTTGCAAAGAAGAACATACAATTACATATCCTCATATATATGTAATAATGGAAAATTAATAGATAACAAGCATAAAACATTACCAAACATGTAATGAAATTGCATAAATAATAATGAATGTGATGCAAGAGCAAGCTAGTCAAGTTGCTTCTATAACATCGTTATCACGTAACACATCATCATGTAACTCTCGATGCCGCCCACGCATCTGCCTAGCATAGCAACAAGAACATGTCACTACTCAATCCAAAATGAAAATATCGTCATAAAATGTGACTCAACTACAACATGAATTGTACCTGCAATTAACATGATTACATTTGACTCATTCATAAATCCAAGAAATAATAATAGAAACACATGCTTGTACATTTCCATACCCCAAATTTGCCCTAACCTTGCATTAGGTTTAGGTTTATTTTTTAAAAAAAAATGGGTCACATTATGTGGTTTTATTTCTATGGGGTATTTAAAATCAAGAAGAGGTTTAGTTTGTAAAAAGGATCATAGGCCTTTCTTAATCAGAAAAGGCCCATGTAATTTGCTAAGGAGAATTTCAAAAATGAAAAAAGGGGGGTGTATTACAAATTCATAAAGCCCATGTGGGACATGTTTTGTGATCCAATATTTGAAGATATCTGGGCCCATTTGATTTAAAAAGTTTTTATATAACATTATTATCATTTTGTTATAATTATTTATTTTACTGATTAAATTATTTAAATCTTTATTAATTTTTTAATTTTATTATTTGTTCTTGTATTATTAGATGAAAGAAAGAAATAAGTGTATATCAAAAACTAAAAATATGCCTAAAGAACTCTTGGGGTCGAAGCAGCTTCGACGACAATAGGATGCCTAACAAAGCGTTCAAGATCGAAGGATGAATGGCGCGAAATAAAGTTTAGGATGCTCTTATGAAGTCTTCAATTGATGCCTTTCAAACGTATGAGGAGGTTTTTATGGAGTCTTCGATTGATGAGCTTTGACTGTGTGAGGAGGCTCTTATGAAGTCTTCGATTGATGAAGAACTGAAGTAGCTTCGATCAGTCAAAATGAAGAGTTGATATCTCGTTTGCTCGAATTGAGTGGAAGGAAATCGAAAGGAACAAAGTGAGGCTTCGACAGGACAAAATGAAAAGGTATTCAAATTGAGTGGAGTTCAAAAGGAGCAAAGCGAAGCTTCGACATGCTAGGATGAAAAATGATGCTTCGATTGGTCTGATTGAAAGAAAAGAGAATTGAAAGGAACGAGAGTTGTTCGATTGGGATAATTGGATAATTTTTTGAATCAAGCAAATAGTGGCTCAATCGAAGAAACCACAATGGTGAGGCCTTGAACCATTAGAACGGAGCCACTCATATCCATCGAAGAACAAGGCTGAAGGGCGTTTAAAAGAGGCAAAATGAGAAACCTGTCCAGGTTGACTTAAAGTTCAAAATGGCACACAATATCTCAAAGATGGCAAGTTTTTAATGTGTTGGCATTTTGTTTCATGAGCCATGAATGCATTGTCTTCTTCCATATTGGTTCACCCTCACTCCTCTATAAATACAGAGCCAAAAGTGCAAACAGGGGAGGAAGAAAAACATTGCCTACACATAAATTGCAGACACATGCATTAAGAACACACACACACATTGCCTATACCCAGGAGATTGGCTACCAAAGTTGCACGCGCAAGAAGCTGCCTCAAAAAGCAGATCGAATCCTCAAAATCTCAAGAAGGGATCAACATTTGAAACACACTTCGCATGCTCCTCCAGTCCAAACAAACACCAACCCTCCTCAACGTGTAAAATATCCCAAGGCTGTAGATCGAAGAATACTGTGATACGGTGGGAGAACTGACTTGAGTTTCGCGTTTGTTTTCACACTTGTTCGGTTTAGCAAGAGTCGCCACCGACTTTTTATTTTATCCTAAAGGAAAGGTTAAAAAAGCACAGGAAAAACCTTTTGAGATGTTTCGTGGGTTCGGGGGGTAGATTATGAAAAGGGAAGGTATTAGCACCCTTTTCATCCATGGTTATCCATGGGCTCTTAGTTACTTGGTTTTAGATCACTTGCCTTGATTTTTGATTGCTTGAAATGGTGTGTGTGTGTGTTTTGAAAATGTTTTGAAATAGACGCCTTTGTTTCGGCAACCGTGGTAATGACTCGTGTTTGAGTATATACGAAGGTGTGTATCTTTTCAAAAAGATGTTTCAAATGTTTTTGAAAGTTTGTTTTGAAAGTGTTTGTGGAGTGTGGTTTGAAAAGTAGGCAAATGTTTTTGCAAGTTGATCAAGTAACTAAGAGTTTTGTCGACCCCTAATGTACTCAAAGGTTTTTCTTATGTTTTAACCCTTTTTTTGGCAATTTTGTTCCACCATTGTATTTGGTGGACAATCTTGCGTTTAGGATGTTTAACGGGACGGGCGCGGGTCATCGTATGGACCATGAATACAACGGTGCCAAGTGTCTTTGGAAATTTTCTTTGAAGGGACTATGATCATTTTGATAGGCAACTTTCGAAAGCGTCATCGAGGGACTTATGATCATTTGAATTGTTTTGCCAAAGAAACTCGACGTGCAAGCATGGCCCATTTTGGAAGGCAACAAGCGGGATTACCCTAGGGGTGCAAGTGTGATTGTGTATTGATTTCATGTATTTGTCTTGTATTAGGTTATCTAGCATTTGATTCTATGTACATACAAACCCTAAGTCTAACCATGGTATATTTGAAAGCGGTAAATTGCGGGAATTTAAAGTCTACGCTATTACAAATAGTATCCGGGAGTGGGGGTACAAGTATACACATGAGGGATGAGACTTATAGGAGAATAGTATCCAAATAATTACAACCAAATCGAATCAATCGCCATCTCAAATGTAAAGCAATAGCAATATAAAATGGGACAAGCAAATGTATTGATGTATAAGAAAAATAAAATGTGTATTGTGAATGTATTTGTGTAAGTGTATGATTATTTACAAGGTGAGAAATGTTAATGTATTATTAAGAAAATTAAGTATTGTTAACTTAATGAAAAGAATTAAATATTTGGTTTATTTTAATTTTGTATTCTCGTATTTTGTTAATATGTACAAAGAAAATATTTTAAGAAAAGAAAATGTTCAAACTCTAAATATTAATGTCTTATAATAAAGAAAAGTATTTCTTATGTACGAAAAGATTTATTAAAAGAGTTTTTTGGATAAAATCTAATAACCTAATTATATATATATATATATATATATATATATATATATATATATATATATATATATATATATATATATATATATATATATATATATATATATATATATATATATATATATATATATATATATATATATATATATATATATATATATATATATATATATATATATATATATATTAATATTTATGTATTTTAATGAATATCCTTATGTATAAAAAGAAAAGAAAAATATTTCAAACTTAAAAAAAGAAGTTAATGTTTGTATATTTTCTAAAATATAACAATTAATAATATTTTTAAAAAAAGGTTGTAAATTTATTTATCAAAACAAAAAAAAAGTATTATATTAGTTTAAACTAAAAATAAAATGTTAAGTGAAGAAATGTTAGTTTAAGAGTGTTTAAAAAAATAAAGAATAGACAGAATGGGCCTGAAAGGGTTTTGGCCCAAACTAAAAGAAAACAAGTAGAAAAAGAAAATGGGGGGTGAGGCGTGCTTAATGGGCTTGTGTTACTGGAAAAGGGCAAGGCCCATTGGCATTTGACACAAATGTTTTGCAAGGGTTTTGATGTTTCGTTCAGAAAGGGATTTAGGGTTTGTGAGACAAAGGCGCCGTTTGTGGTTTCGTCTTCATCTTCTCCGGCCAATGCTACTGAACAATGCTCACCCTTTGCCCATGTCCACCAACGCCACCATTTGTCCTCCCTCCTCCACGGATTAACCAGTGATATGGTACAAAGGTAAAGGTTTCATTCTTTAATGCGTTAGGTTTTCATTTTTTATGTCTTGCATGCTTCGCTTTTGTTTATTGATTCTGATTAAGCGTTTGTTTCTATTTGAGGTATGAAAGGGAAGGGAAGAAAAGATACTACCTTGACGGAGGAGGGGGACAAAGGACTTGGAGGCGCTTCCGGTGGCTTGACGGCGAGGGGATGGTGATGATGAAACTAGCTTTCTTGGAATCCTGGTATTTCGTATTTTGTCTTTTAGGTCTACTTGCTTTCAATGATGTTTCTTTATCTTCTTTTTCTTGTTGCCTCGTATGCTAGCTTGATGCCTTTTGCCTCAGTTGCCTTGTATGATGGCTTGATGCCTCTTTTTCTCTTCTGTATGCTTCATGTGTTTATTGAAATGTTCGCTTCTTTTCCTCTTTGAACACTTCTGTTGCCTCTTCTTGATTGCTAGCTTATGTATGATGATATGCTGGGTTATACTGAGTATGCTGAGATATTTGTTGATGTTGGTTATGGCCTTGGTGTGCTTGCCCTGTGATGAGGCTTCCTCTGAGGGCCTTGGTTGCTTCAGTTAGGGGCTTGGCCTTTTGACAGGTTAAAGGCTTGGAAGTATGTGAATCAGGTAAGGCTTGACAGGTTGGGGTGTTTAAGGCTTATGCTCGTCTGGTTTGTTGTGAGGTTTTTTTGTCTTGAAGCTTGATGCTTCAGGTTTTGTTTTACTGGTTTAGGCTATGGTATTTTGAAGGTTAATGCAGGTTTGGGACTTGTGTGTACTGAGTTTTGACACAGGTTTTAGGCTGGACAGATCTGGGCTTTTAAAGGCTTTGATGCAGGTCTGATTTGTAATGAGCTTGGTTGTTTTGTTTTGTTTCAGCAGGGTGGAGGCTTGGGAACTATTACAGTTTTGTGAGGTTCTCCCCTTTGTTTATGTTGTATCTGCCTTTTTTTTTCTACTGTGTTAATAGTTTTGTTTTTTATATCCCTTTTCAAGCCTAAGCCTGTAAGCCCTTCTTCTTTTCTCTCTTCTCTCTCTCTCCAGTACAAATTAAAGCATTTTAATATTGCTTAGAAGTACTTTTTTCTGAAAAGGCAACTGCTGGAAAATGATGTAATTTGATGTTGCTTGCACTTGTATATTTTCCTCTGCATACCTTGTAGTTCTTGATATTTGCATATCTCTTTTGACAGCTTTTGGTGGCCTTTTGTACTTGCTTGATATTTTGATATCTTTCCATATCCTTGGACAGTTTTTTGACATTTAGTTCAGTTTGGACTTGGACTTTGTTTGGCATGCTGTTTGTTCGGAAACTGTGCAGTTGGTTGACAATTTAAACTTGTGCAAAATCATAACTTTGTGCATTCATACATTTTTCTTTTGCAAGCATTTTTCATCCCTCTCTGTGAACCGGGAGAAATCTCGTGATTTGCAGAGAGGGAAAACTGATTCCGGCCAGCTGCCTTTAATGATGAATCTTTAAATTACTGTCTGTCTTTTTAATTTTATCTGCTTTGACTTTTGCTTTTTTTTTTCTCTTTGTTTTTGAAGATAAAACTCAATGGAGAGGAGCAGCAGTAGAAGCTGAAGATTTGAAGACTTAGGAATATTTAGGATAGTTTTATTTTCATTTTAATTTATTTGTAAAATTATTATTGTAAACAAAAATGTAAGTAAATTTACAATTGTTCGAATAATAATTTGTAACAAAACAATTAAAAATGAATAAATAAAAATCCTTTTTATCAGTTAATTTCTCTTTCAATTTACGGTCCATTTAATTATTTGAATTCCTTAAATTAAAATAACTGGAAGTATCCAATTATTCTGACTTAGAAAAAAAATAATTAACGAACACTGTGGTCTCGCCATTCAGCATGAATCAGTAATAAACCTGGCGCTCCAATTAAACAATGCATAGTTAATCAAACCAACATCCAGATGCTCTCTTTTCACTGATTTAATCAAACACTGCAGATTCTTAATTTAAGTACCTCATCTCAAATCAAATGCCTTAGCCTTTACTGATCATACCAAGCACTGCAAGGTCTCAATTCAAATGCCTCAAATCAAATTTCAGAGTAAACTGAAAAGAAACTGTAAAGATAATCCTTTCTGAGAATGCGCGCACAAAAACCCTAATTCTTGATTAAATGCCAAAGAAACGTCTTCCTGATCAAAACGCCAATCTGAAAAATCAGGAAACGCCCGAGGCTGTGATCTCTTGCGGAAAAATGTGAGGGCAAATTTTGGGGTACAACAGTTGCCCCTGTTCAATCTTCTTGAACCTGAAGAGTTAGATTGGCAAGTTTGCCTTTCGCGGCTCGAGGGTAAAAGGAGATTGGGCACTAGAGTGCCCTAAAATTTGCACTTGGTGATGTGATGGTGGAGGGAATGGGCTTAAAGATGCCATTTGGTGATGGACTTAAAGATGCCATTTGGAAGTGTTTGTTGAGGAGGATGGGCTTATAGATGCCATCTGGAAATGGGCTTAAAAGATGCCATTTGGAATTCTTGGTAGGAGGATGGGCTTATAGATGCCATCTGGAAATGGGCTTAAAAGATGCCATTTGGAATTGTTGGTAGGAGGATGGGCTTATAGATGCCATTTGAAGATGATTGTTGAACTGTATGTTATTGGTTAGTGGACGAGTATCAGAAAGGCATCCATGTTTTGGAACATCTCTGAACTGGGGGTCTGAACAAGCAATAGATTGACATCCATGTTTGGAGAATCCGTAAACCGTTTTCATAAGTTGTAGTTAAATAAGCAATAGAGCAGCATCCGTTGTTGGGAAGCGTCCGTAAACTGTTTTCAAAAGTCTTGAAGTGGAGAAGGAACCATTGTAGGGTTTCCTGATGATGAGTCCGTGTAAAACTGCATCTGAATGAATCTGGAATAAGTATCAGAATGTCGCCGTGTTTGGGTCACATCTGAACTATTTCTAGAAAGAATCTCGGAAGATGATGATTTTTGTCTGTTGACTGATCTTTTCCTGAAAAGGTAAAGAGTTAGTTGTATGCAATGTCATGATGCATGATGCAATGTATGTTACATCAATGTTGATGATATGAATGTGATGAATGCACAGGTAAGCTGATGAGCTGCCTTGCTGAGGATAGATGAATCCTGGATGGCTGGAGACAGAAGAATCTTGACTGCTGCCGGGGAAAATAATTCCTTAACTGCTGCTGGGGAGGGCAAGAATCTTTGATCACAAGAAGTCCTGGGACCACTGTCGGGGAATCCGGAGCTTGGGTTGTATGCCAATCTACTGGGAAATTCCTGTCTCGAGGAGATCTTCACTGGGGAATATTCGAATATTCTGTGAGGAACTGAAAATGAGAGTCTTCACTCTGCTTGGGGATTGATAGTTGGAAGTTTTAGCTCCGCTGGGGATATTGAAACTTGATTCTGAGGGGAATTTGATTCTGTGAGGCTCTCTGGCCGGGGATTCCAAGAATCTTTTGAGTTTGAGAAAGAACCTGTGTAGGGTTTCTTCATGATGAGGTGATGGAAATCTTCGTTCTGTTAACGATCAAAAACTGGGAGTATACCAATCTTCTGAGGTTTTAAGGATGAGGGTCTTCACTCTTGAGGGTTAACCGCTATCTGGTCGTAATCCAGGCTTCACAGAAATTTGTATTGCTATCTGGTCGTGGTCCAGGCTTCACAATAGCTTGCTAAGCTGTTATCCGGTCAAATCCGGGCTTCACGGCTTGTGTTAAAGATATACCACTATCTGGTCGATTCCAGGCTTCGTAGTACTCTTGACTGCTGTCCGGTCGTAATCCAGGCTTGGCGATTGTCTGACACTGTTATCTGGTCGTAATCCGGTCTTCACAATGTGTTGTAGAGATCAAGGTACTATCCGGTCAAATCCGGGCTTCATAACTTGAATTCAGGAGATCCCACTATCTGGTCGTAATCCAGGCTTTGCGGTAATCTAACACTGTTATCCGGTCGTAGTCCGGTCTTCACAATGTGTTGTAGAGATCAAGGTACTATCCGGTCAAATCCGGGCTTCATAACTTGAATTCAGGAGATCCCACTATCTGGTCGTAATCTAGGCTTGGCGGTAATCTGACACTGTTATCCGGTCGTAATCCGGTCTTCACAATATGCTGTAGAGATCAAGATATTATCCGGTCAAATCCGGGCTTCATAACTTGAATTCAGGAGATCCCACTATCTGGTCGTAATCCAGGCTTGGCGGTAATCTGACACTGTTATCCGGTCGTAATCCGGTCTTCACAATGTGCTGTAGAGATCAAGATATTATCCGGTCAAATCCGGGCTTCATAACTTGAATTCAGGAGATCCCACTATCTGGTCGTAATCCAGGCTTGGCAGTAATCTGACACTGTTATTCGGTCGTAATCCGGTCTTCACAATGTGTTGTAGAGATCAAGATATTATCTGGTCAAATTCGGGCCTCATAACTTGAATTCAGGAGATCCCACTATCTGGTCGTAATCCAGGCTTGGCGGTAATCTGACACTGTTATCCGGTCGTAATCCGGTCTTCACAATGTGCTGTAGAGATCAAGATATTATCCGGTCAAATCCGGGCTTCATAACTTGAATTCAGGAGATCCCACTTTCTGGTCGTAATCCAGGCTTTGCGGTAATCTGACACTGTTATCCAGTCGTAGTCCGGTCTTCACAATGTGTTGTAGAGATCAAGGTACTATCCGGTCAAATCCGGGCTTCATAACTTGAATTCAGGAGATCCCACTATCTGGTCGTAATCCAGGCTTTGTGGTAATCTGACACTGTTATCCGGTCATAGTCCGGTCTTCACAGTGTTGTAGAGATCAAGGTACTATCCGGTCAAATCCGGGCTTCATAACTTGAATTTTGTGAGAATTTGATCTTTGATGACCGTAACTTCCAACAGGTGATGAAGGAATTGTTGAACACTTTTGACATTCGAATGCCCCAAGTGGTGATGTAGATAATTTCCTGGCTTGTTATAGGTGTTGATCTAGAATCTTAAAAAAAGTTGGTCAAGGAGATATTGTCTTGGCTTGTTACAGGTGTTGATCCCTGACCTGAGAAAGAAAGATGGTTCCCTGGCTTGGTACAGGTGTTGATCTTCGATCTCTTCATGTAGATAATTTCCTGGCTTGTTACAGGTGTTAATCTACAATCAGTTGACCACAGATATGCCCTGGCTAGATACAGGAATCGAATCTGGAAAGGTGATAGTTACTCTGTTGGTGGTTGTAATTTCCAGCAGGTGATGAAGGAATACTCCGGACACTTTTGACATTCGAATGCCCCAAGTGATGATGAAGGAGTCTTGAATCAGATTACTCTGCAAATTAAGAGATTTCTTGAAATCTTGATTGGACTGCCCCAGGTTAACTGAACTTTGAAAGATCTGTTGAAACCTTGACTGGACTGCCCCAGGTTAATTGGATAGTGACATGTCATGCCCCCTGTTGATAGGAGATTTGTCGTTGGAAGTGTCATCCTTTTGAAGTGATTTTGTTCACTGAGAGAGTTTTCGTTCCTCCGAACATTCGTTGTATGAATTTATTCGCTGTCAAACAAATAGGCAAATGCAAACAGTGATATTAAGCAATGCAAAGTTTATGTTTGTCTCGAAGTTTTGAAAAATGTGTCTTTTAGCAGAAAACTTTTTATAAGACAGATCAACATATGATTTAGAGCAAAGCCTTACAGGAGTCAGGATACCTTTTGAACAGTATGCTTTCGAATTAACCCATGCTTCAATTAGGACTTTTGAAGGGTTGTAACGTGGCTTGGTTCACGGTTTAAGAAACAAAGGATAAAGGCTCAAAGTGTATTTGTACCCACCCGCTCTTCGTGATGTTCTTCAAACCTAAACTCAGTTAATTATGCGTCGTACTCTATTCGAGTTTGGAACGACATTTTGGGTGATGGTTCACCAATTGAATTGGGAGACAGTCATCATCTCCTTTTTCTTTTGCAACATTTTTCATGTTGTTGAGGATTTGTAATGACCTCTCTATTTTGATTTTGATTTGTTATCCCTAACTTTTTCCTGACTGTCTCTGTTTTCGAGATCACAGTCAGCGGGATGCCCCAGCTTTCTTAAACCTCCTTTACAGGTTTTGGCTCAGTGGGCTTTTCTTTCTTTTTTTTCCGAGAGATTGACTGCCTATGTGATAGGGAACCTTCACTTGTCTTTTGATTCCAGAGGAATGCTTTTCTTTGTCGTCGTTGTGTTACGAACTTGAGAGTTTGCGACTTTAATGCGCATTTTCTTTTGAATTAACTGAGAGACTACCCTGCCCCCTGGTTTATATCAAAGGTTTCGATTTGTTTAGAACAGAAAACTCCTACTTCTTTGGCTCGAAGGGGTTGACTAGGGATTATCTTCCTTATAACTCCAGTGTTTGAGAATTGAAAGAAATGCCTGTACATCATCAGCAAGGTCTGTTCAAAAGCATACTGTATGAGATTATGGTATTGTTTCGTCATCCTCCCTCTAAAGGCTTGCAGCTTTTTATCAAGAGTTAAATATCATAAAGAAAGTATAAGAGTAGTGAAAACGAATGGATGAATTCAAGACAAACATATGTAATGCATTAATGAGACAGAGTTCAACATCAACAGATAATTGTTTGAAAACAAAAGAAATTACAACTTTGAAAATTCAAAATGAAGCAAAAGTCTTTCAGCTTGAGCTTTGTCACTTCAGGTGGAGAACTTCTTAACGGAAGATTTTCATCTCGCTGTCTGGCATGAACCTCAGCACTCCAATGTCGATCAGATCTTGAATCTTGTTCTTCAAGGCCCAATAGTCGTCAGTGTCGTGTCCCGGGCTGTAGGAGTGGTAAACACAAAATGCACCGGGATGATAGTTAGGAGCAGAGGTATTTGGGTTCCGGATAGGATCCCTCAAAGCAGTCAGATTGACCTCCAACAAATGCTCCAGAATCAGAGATGACGGTATGTCATTCTCTGTGAACTGTCTTCCCGACGTTTCTTGTTTACACCGATTACCCCGTTGACGCTGGCGAGGTTTTTGCTGGGCTTGGGACCCTGAAGCAAGCAAAGGAGACTTCCCCTTGTCTTCTTGAGTGGATGGGGGCTGAGCGGTGACTTACTCTTCAACCTCAGATGTTTGCCCCAGTTGGTTGTTCCGAAGCAGTTGGTTGACAAGAACTCTGAGTTCCTCTTGTCTTTGAGACAAATCTTGGATGAGAGCCATCTGGCCTACCAGCTGTCCCATCACTTGGATCCTCAATGTTGCCAAATCAAACTGCAATGCTTCCAACTGGTCATTCCTGGCATTGTTTGAATTCTCCAGGCCCTTTGTGAGGAGAGCTTTCATTTCTTCTTGCCCCAGAGACAAGTTCAAGAACATTTCCTGCAGCTGAGTAGTCTGGTCCTGGATATCCTTGACAGTCCTTTCTAGAGCCATCTCTTACTGAAATAAACAGTACGAGAGTAAGGAAACCTGAAAAAGGAAAAACTGTCAAAATGCAATGCATGATATGTGGATGCATGCTTTCAAGGATCTCTTGGGGTAAACACAAGAGAATGTTAGAGGTTGAACTTCGATCTTTGATTGGAGAACTTTGCACCAGTGGATGTCTTTCCACAAGAATCAAGCTCACCATGTCAAGTGGGTCATAGCCCCTGATTCAAGTTGTTATACTTGATCTTTGGTTGGCATTTGTTTAGAGGAGAAACCGCTTGCCCATTGGTAGACGTCTGGTTCAACGTAACCCTGCATCAAAAGAACCCTCGAGATCCTTGAAAAGGTTATTGAAAATGCTATGGTATGATGTTATGATGTTATGTACATGTATGCAAAAGCAAATGAGTGTATATACAAGCAATCATATTCACACAAAGCAAAACAAGTCCTTAGGTTCAGGCTTGCATGGGGTTGTAGATAAGTACCCTCTTGAAGTTAGTTGGCTCATCCTGTCCTAAAAAATAGAAACTGGGTTCTAAGGAGCTCAATATCATTAGATTGTTTTCCGTGTTCATCGTTTTGGTTTAGCCACTTAACTGGCGACCAAAATATTCCAAGAAAACAACCCTCAATGAGTGTAGTATCGAGTATCTACCAACTTCGGACTGCACCAAAGTCGGTCATCTCACTATCCCTAAAAAAGGCTAAGATGGTCAATTAAGGTTCTAAGAGTTCGTTAGTGCTTCACGACATCACTCAGCGGCCCCGTACTCTCCTTGATTGAACTCAAGGGTTACCGGTACTCACAAATATGTCACACTAACATAGCTTACTGCTTCAACCATGTCGGTATACCCCGCACAGTTCCCTCACAGTTTTATTGCTATTTACCTAAAAAGGTGCCCCAAATCCGGGTGTAGGATTCATAACAAACCCAAACAAGGACCCAAAAAGTAAAGCAATCAAGGCAATTAAAGCAAAAATATAAAGGTGATCTAAACCCTAAGGTAACCCCACTTTTGAAATCTCCCCAACAGAGTCGCCAGTTCTGTGATACGGTGGGAGAACTGACTTGAGTTTTGCGTTTGTTTTTGCACTTGTTCGGTTTAGCAAGAGTCGCCACCGACTTTTTACTTTATCCTAAAGGAAAGGTTAAAAAAGCACAGGAAAAACCTTTTGAGATGTTTCATGGGTTCGGGGGGTAGATTATGAAAGGGAAGGTATTAGCACCCTTTTCATCCATGGTTATCCATGGGCTCTTAGTTACTTGGTTTTAGATCACTTGCCTTGATTTTTGATTGCTTGAAATGGTGTGTGTGTGTGTCTTTTGAAAATGTTTTGAAATAGACGCCTTTGTTTCGGCAACCGTGGTAATGACTCGTGTTCGAGTATATACGAAGGTGTGTATCTTTTCAAAAAGATGTTTCAAATGTTTTTGAAAGTTTGTTTTGAAAGTGTTTGTGGAGTGTGGTTTGAAAAGTAGGCAAATGTTTTTGCAAGTTGATCAAGTAACTAAGAGTTTTGTCTACCCCTAATTTACTCAAAGGTTTTTCTTATGTTTTAACCCTTTTTTTGGCAATTTTGTTCCACTATTGTATTTGGTGGACAATCTTGCGTTTAGGATGTTTAACGGGACGGGCGCGGGTCATCGTATGGACCATGAATGCAACGGTGCCAAGTGTCTTTGGCAATTTGCTTTGAAGGGACTATGATCATTTTGATAGGCAACTTTCGAAAGCGTCATCGAGGGACTTATGATCATTTGAATTATTTTGCCAAAGAAACTCTACGTGCAAGCATGGCCCATTTTGGAAGGCAACAAGCGGGATTACCCTAGGGGTACAAGTGTGATTGTGTATTGATTTCATGTATTTGTATTGTATTAGGTTATCTAGCGTTTGATTCTATGTACATACAAACCCTAAGTCTAACCATGGTATATTTGAAAGCGGTAAATTGCGAGAATTTAAAGTCTACGCTATTACAAATAGTATCCGGGAGTGGGGGTACAAGTATACACATGAGGGATGAGACTTATAGGAGAATAGTATCCAAATAATTACAACCAAATCGAATCAATCGCCATCTCAAATGTAAAGCAATAGCAATATAAAATGGGACAAGCAAATGTATTGATGTATAAGAAAGATAAAATGTGTATTGTGAATGTATTTGTGTAAGTGTATGATTATTTACAAGGTGAGAAATGTTAATGTATTATTAAGAAAATTAAGTATTGTTAACTTAATGAAAAGAATTAAATATTTGGTTTATTTTAATTTTGTATTCTCGTATTTTGTTAATATGTACAAAGAAAATATTTTAAGAAAAGAAAATGTTCAAACTCTAAATATTAATGTCTTATAATAAAGAAAAGTATTTCTTATGTACGAAAAGATTTATTAAAAGAGTTTTTTGGATAAAATCTAATAACCTATATATATATATATATATATATATATATATATATATATATATATATATATATATATATATATATATATATATATATATATATATATATATATATATATATATTTATGTATTTTAATGAATATGCTTATGTATAAAAAGAAAAGGAAAATATTTCAAACTTAAAAAAAAAAGTTAATGTTTGTATATTTTCTAAAATATAACAATTAATAATATTTTTAAAAAAAGGTTGTTAATTTATTTATCAAAACAAAAAAAGTATTATATTAGTTTAAACTAAAAATAAAATGTTAAGTGAAGAAATGTTTGTTTAAGAGTGTTTTAAAAAAGAAAGAATAGACAGAATGGACCTGAAAGGATTTTGGCCCAAACTAAAAGAAAACAAGTAGAAAAAGAAAATGGGGGGTGAGGCGTGCTTAATGGGCTTGTGTTACTGGAAAAGCGAAAGGCCCATTGGCATTTGACACAAATGTTTTGCAAGGGTTTTGATGTTTCGTTCAGAAAGGGATTTAGGGTTTGTGAGACAAAGGCGTCGTTTGTGGTTTCGTCTTCATCTTCTCCGGCCAATGCTACTGAACAATGCTCACCCTTTGCCCATGGCCACCAACGCCACCATTTGTCCTCCCTCCTCCACGGATTAACCAGTGATATGGTACAAAGGTAAAGGTTTCATTCTTTAATGCGTTAGGTTTTCATTTTTTATGTCTTGCATGCTTCGCTTTTGTTTATTGATTCTGATTAAGCGTTTGTTTCTGTTTGAGGTATGAAAGGGAAGGGAAGAAAAGATACTACCTTGACGGAGGAGGGGGACAAAGGACTTGGAGGCGCTTCCGGTGGCTTGACGGCGATGGGATGGTGATGATGAAACTAGCTTGCTTGGA
This sequence comes from Vicia faba, assembly GCA_948472305.1. Taxonomy (NCBI): domain Eukaryota; kingdom Viridiplantae; phylum Streptophyta; class Magnoliopsida; order Fabales; family Fabaceae; genus Vicia; species Vicia faba. Next base: position 917,575,222 of record OX451741.1, on the reverse strand, counting down.
ATCCTGGTATTTCGTATTTTGTCTTTTAGGTCTACTTGCTTTCAATGATGTTTCTTTATCTTCTTCTTCTTGTTGCCTCGTATGCTAGCTTGATGCCTTTTGCCTCAGTTGCCTTGTATGATGGCTTGATGCCTCTTTTTCTCTTCTGTATGCTTCATGTGTTTATTGAAATGTTCGCTTCTTTTCCTCTTTGAACACTTCTGTTGCCTCTTCTTGATTGCTAGTTTCTGTATGATGATATGCTGGGTTATACTGAGTATGCTGAGATATTTGTTGATGTTGGTTATGGCCTTGGTGTGCTTGCCCTGTGATGAGGCTTCCTCTGAGGGCCTTGGTTGCTTCAGTTAGGGGCTTGGCCTTTTGACAGGTTAAAGGCTTGGAAGTATGTGAATCAGGTAAGGCTTGACAAGTTGGGGTGTTTAAGGCTTATGCTGGTCTGGTTTGTTGTGAGGTTTTTTTGTCTTGAAGCTTGATGCTTCAGGTTTTGTTTTACTGGTTTAGGCTGTGGTATTTTGAAGGTTAATGCAGGTTTGAGACTTGTGTGTACTGAGTTTTGACACAGGTTTTATGCTGGACAGATCTGGGCTTTTAAAGGCTTTGATGCAGGTCTGATTTGTAATGAGCTTGGTTGTTTTGTTTTGTTTCAGCAGGGTGGAGGCTTGGGAACTATTACAGTTTTGTGAGGTTCTCCCCTTTGTTTATGTTGTATCTGCCTTTTTTTTTTCTACTGTGTTAACAGTTTTGTTTTTTATATCCCTTTTCAAGCCTAAGCCTGTAAGCCCTTCTTCTTTTCTCTCTTCTCTCTCTCTCTCTCCAGTACAAATTAAAGCATTTTAATATTGCTTAGAAGTACTTTTTCTGAAAAGGCAACTGCTGGAAAATGATGTAATTTGATGTTGCTTGCACTTGTATATTTTCCTCTGCATACGTTGTACTTCTTGATATTTGCATATCTCTTTTGACAGCTTTTGGTGGCCTTTTGTACTTGCTTGATATTTTGATATCTTTCCATATCCTTGGACAGTTTTTTTGACATTTAGTTCAGTTTGGACTTGGACTTTGTTTGGCATGCTGTTTGTTCGGAAACTATGCAGTTGGTTGACAATTTAAACTTGTGCAAAATCATAACTTTGTGCATTCATACCTTTTTCTTTTGCAAGCATTTTTCATCCCTCTCTGTGAATCGGGAGAAATCTCGTGATTTGCAGAGAGGGCAAACTGATTCCGGCCAGCTGCCTTTAATGATGAAACTTTAAATTACTGTCTGTCTTTTTAATTTTATCTGCTTTGACTTTTGCTTTTTTTTTCTCTTTGTTTTTGCAGATAAAACTCAATGGAGAGGAGCAGCAGTAGAAGCTGAAGATTTGAAGACTTAGGAATATTTAGGATAGTTTTATTTTCATTTTAATTTATTTGTAAAATTATTATTGTAAACAAAAATGTAAGTAAATTTACAATTGTTCGAATAATAATTTGTAACAAAACAATTAAAAATGAATAAATGAAAATCCTTTTTATCAGTTAATTTCTCTTTCCATTTACGGTCCATTTAATTATTTGAATTCCTTAAATTAAAATAACTGGAAGTATCCAATTATTCTGACTTAGAAAAAAAATCATTAACGAACACTGTGGTCTCGCCATTCAGCATGAATCAGTAATAAACCTGGCGCTCCAATTAAACAATGCATAGTTAATCAAACCAACATCCAGATGCTCTCTTTTCACTGATTTAATCAAACACTGTAGATTCTTAATTTAAGTACCTCATCTCAAATCAAATGCCTTAGCCTTTACTGATCATACCAAGCACTGCAAGGTCTCAATTCAAATGCCTCAAATCAAATTTCAGAGTAAACTGAAAAGAAACTGTAAAGATAATCCTTTCTGAGAATGCGCGCACAAAAACCCTAATTCTTGATTAAATGCCAAAGAAACGTCTTCCTGATCAAAACGCCAATCTGAAAAATCAGGAAACGCCCGAGGCTGTGATCTCTTGTGGAAAAATGCGAGGGCAAATTTTGGGGTATAACACATACCAACCATGCGCAGAAGGTAAAAAGGAAGTTTGCAAACAAGGAAGGACCTGGGTTTGATACCCAGGTATGAAACTTTATTTTGCTAACGTCTGTATTGCAGATCCAATGCTTGCAGGTTCCATGCATATACCATACACCACAGGATCATAACCAAGGGATCCCCATCTGATCCAGATCTGAAGGCTTCAACCGTATGCCTTACCATTAGCCTTCGAAGGTTCCCTTAGATGGATCGAAAGGCAACATAGGCCCTTTTCAATCCAGGTCTGCCTTCCCATTGACACCCCTCAATTTAATTCTATAATATAATTTGCACCCTCCTTGCTAACTTATTTCAATTTATTATTTTCTCTTATAAATTCATTTATGTATTTATTTATTTACTTTTCTGCATTTATATATATTTACATTTATAGTCATATTTACACTTTAATAATTATAATATTATGTATTATTTATTATTATAAATGATTTAGTATTTTAAAACTCATTTAAAATATATTATTTATTTACATTAAATCATATCTATTAATTATGTACTTAAAAACATTTATTACTGTTGTACCTCAAAATTTACCCTCTCACATTTTTCCAATATTTTCCTCTTGCATAGGTGGTCACAAACCTTGGTCTGAATACAAGGAAATTTTTTCAAATGATGTTTCTAGGCGTCCTTCGATTGCCATATATATAGCGCTCTTCGATTACCATCTATGTAGTGTCCTTCGATTGCAATCTATATAGCGCTCTTCGATTACCATCCATATAGTGTCCTTCGATTGCCATCTATATAGCACTCTTCGATTACCATATACATGGCTTCCTTCGACTGACAGCTGCAAAAGGGCTTTCGATTGGCCTCATGACAAGCCTTTCGATGGGCATTGTGTCAAGGCTTTTCTATTGGTGTAGCAAAGGACTCTTTGTTTGATATCCCAACAAATACCCTTCGATTGGTACTTGGACAAGGGCCCTTCGAAAGACTCCCTCCAGGCCATTCGAAAGAGGCCATCAAGAGGGCACTCTGAAAACATTCCCAAGCCAGAGTCTTTCCTTGTTGGGTCACAATGCCACAAGAGCTATTTAGACTAAAGGCTTCTCTTCAAATGGACAGGAAATCTAAGCAAAGGAGGGGTCCAATCGAAGAAGTCTTTGTGATGAAGCTGACACAGTTCTACTCAGAGCCATCAAGGAGAGCAAGGTTCTAATGAGGAAAGGCATGATTAGTTAGAATGAAGTAAGGCGGGCAAGGAAGGCATTCGAAGGAGTGAAGCTGGGACTTGGTCCAAAACAAGCCAGAAGGCCCATAATCAAAAGAAGATTGAAGCACGCTGGCAAATCAAGTAAAACGCGTGGGAAAGAACGTAGAGACTTGGCCATTTTAGAAAAAAGATGCAAGATAAATCAAATATTTTTCACTCAATCTTCAAGATTCAGTTCAATTTTGTTAACCTAATTCATCCCACTATATATACATAATGAACCCTGATCACAAAAAGAGGATTCTGGCCCTGTAGAACACCAAGACTACTCAGAATTTTTGACAAAAAGTGTGGAACGAGTTTTCCTATAGAGGGACATTCAAGGTGTTACAAGGACTTCAATCCCTTCCCAGGCGTATTTGGAAGCTTTCTGGACTACTCTCGCGCATCAATACCTCCAGGAACGACCAACACAGGTATCACATATTGCATTTTTTCTTGAAACTGGTCTTTGAAATATATGCATGATCAATGAATTTTAAATACGTAGTCATGTTTATATGATTATTTAGAACATGTCTGCATGATTTATTATATGTTTTGATGCATATTCGATTAAATGCCATTGCTAGGGTTTGAAGCTTCATTTTAGGGCTTTTTATTTCAGGAAAAATCAAGACAAATGATGAGTACCATTGTACTCACGAGACCAAATCCAATTGATCTGCATATTTGGTTTGAATTTATATTGCATAATTATGATTTTTGAGATGTGCAGGTTTGTAGCTACAGCGCTGTCTGTAGGTAAAACCTTTAGGCTAAAACAACAGTCTCAACGAAGAAGACGACTGTGTGTCAAAACCTGAGTGTCCCGTTTGAATTCTTGCGCGTTTTTTATAGCCACTAACCACTATCACATTAAGTACATGTTGTTCGTTTATATTAATGATTGAATAACTGGCTCAGTGGCGAAGAGGAAGGCTTTTCAGCACGCGTGTGTAGGAGGTCAGGGGTTCGATCCCTGCCTCCTACATGTTATTTTTCTTAATATTTCTTTACAAATCCCATGTTGTCCTCCCAAGCGCGCACACCATAGGCCTCAGATCCTCATCCTTGGATCAATCAGTGCTTGGATCCAATGCTCCCAACGAAGCTCCCCATGGTGGACACTCCCGGGTCAACCTCACAGAATCACACGTTGCTATGGGCCAACTGGATTGGGCTTTGAGCAGGAATACATCATATGCCCTGCAATTTGGGTTTACACCCCTCAGGCTTACTCCTTTTACCTTTTAATTTTGTTTTATTTAAATTAGTTTATTTACTTTGTTTAAATTAATTTTTCCATAAAATCATAAAAATCAACATCATAAAAAAATAGGATTTAGTATTTTTCTCAATAAATTAGTTTTTGTAATTTTAATTTGTTTCATTAATTAAAATTAATTAGAAAAATTAGGTCAAACTTTAAATCTTTTTCACAAAAATCCTAAAAAATATTTTCAATGATCAAATTAGATTTTTTAGGGTTTCAAACTTATTTCAATTTTTTATTCTCACGCGTAATTATTTTTTCCGTACAATTAATTTTTGTTATTGATGTAACTGTGCCAAGTTTGTAATAACTTAATTAGGGTTTTACTTCCGCACTTTATTTTTCAGTCAAATTTCTTATGTATCTACACCAAAGCCTTGTAATAGCTTAGGGCCTCTATTTTCTCGCTTTTATATTCTGTATATATTTGTATATAATTGCTAGCAACCTAGGCATGTATGATTAATCAATCAATCAATAGATCACTAATATCAAAGATAAATATATCTGAAAAAGCACACTTTTGCACACTTGCACCCCTAGGGTATTACCTCACTTGGTTGCCTTCAGAAAAACAATGGTCATGTCCCTCGAAACGTAGGGATACTTTTAGCAAAGACCCTCGGTTAAAAAGTCATCATAAAGATCATAGTCCATAAACGTCCCTCGAGTTTCCTACGAGAAATGATGTTATGATGACAGTCCCTTCGAAATGCTAATGTATCCTTACATGTTGCCTTCAATGACCATTACGTTCCTTTCGATAGTCCCTCAACATCCAATGACTAGGGTTACCTACTCACTAATAGTAGGATAACACGGTCTAAAGGATAAGAGGAAAAGAATAATATTTTTTCGAGTAGGTAGATAACTGTTAGGTACTTGCTCAAACCAATTTTTACACCGTACTTTCAAACATACTTCTCAAACAAAGTTTAAAAAAAAACACTTTATCACACTCTTGAGGACTGATACAAGAGTTACCATAAAGTGAATCGCCGCACTAAGGCATTTTTCAAAGCTTTTCAAAACACACAAACACGAAAGCAATTTCAAAAAATGAGCAAGTACCTAAGAGCCCATGGAAAACCATGGATGGAAAGGGTGCTAACACCTTCCCTTTCCATAATCTACCCCCTTACTCAGAAATCTCGAAAAAGGTCTTTTTCTGTTCTTTTCACCCTTTCCTTTTTTGGATAAAAGAAAAGTCAGTGGCGACTCTTGCTTACCGCGACATTTGCAAACAAAAAATGCAAACCAATATTAACATCCAGTTCTGCCACTGTATCACAGAACTGGCAACTCTGCTGGGGAGAGTACTATATAAAGTGGGGTTTACCTTAGTGTCTAGATCATTTTAAATTGTTTTATCTGTTTGTTTGACTGCTTTATCCTTGAGGGTTTGTTGGGGTATTCTTGTAAAGATCCTACACCTAGATCTAGGGCACCTTATTAGGTCAGTAGCAATAAACCATGGAGGCTGTACGTCGTAGAACGATACAGACAAAGTGGTGGCTACGCTAGCGTGATGCTCTGGATTGTACTAATGTTCCTTGAGTAAGTTAAGGATAACATTAGGCTTCCTCATAGTGTCACTAAGCGCTAACTGACCTTTAGAACCTTTAATTGACTCATCATAACCATTAGGAAGTAGTGAGATAACCAGCTTTGGTTTCGACCGAATATTGGTTGATACTCGATACTACACTCATTGAGGCTGGAATTTCAGGATTTTTTGGCTGCAATACTTTGGTGCAGAGCTGAAACAATTTCTGAAGGGAAGGTCAGTGATATTGAGGCTCCTTAGAACCGGTTACTATTAATAGGACAGGTTGAGCCAACTGAACATACAAGAGGGTACATACCTTAAAAACTCATGCAAGCCTTTAAACCTAAGGTATATTGTGTAATTTGCTTGTGTTTATCTGTGGTTTTTAGCATGATCATGACATCATAAACATCATGACATTCATACATACTAATAATTTCAAGGACCAGTTGGATTTACCTCTTGGCTGTTTTGTAGGATATGGATTCAGGTCGCAGAAAAACCATCCAGATTTACTTCACAGAAGTTCCTCCTAAGCTCAAGGAATTAGTCTTGAAAGTCCCCGAGGACTCATCATTCCACAAAATACATGGTCACTTGCTCAGTTTGGTTACCACCGGGTTTGACGAAGGTTTGATGAGTGTCTTATTCCAGTTCTTCTACCCTAAGAACCATTGCTTCACATTCCCAGATTATCAATTGGTGCCTACACTGGAAGAATTCTCTAAGTTACTTGGTTTACCTATATTAGAGAGAGTACCTTTCACTGGTTTAGAGTAAGACCCAGCTTCTGAAAATGTTACCGTAGCTTTGCACTTGAAACCATCTGACATTGAGTCCAATTGGGAAAAAATAAGTGGAGTTAAGGGTTTCCTTGCAAATTTCCTGATGAAGAAAGGTCATATTTTCCTGGATTCTATAAGCTATCATGCATTCGAAGATGTATTAGCCCTCTTGATCTATGGGTTGGTCCTGTTTCCTAATTCAGATCAACTTATGGACGTGAATGCCATGAACATATTTTTTGCTCACAATCTGGTTCCTACACTGCTCAGGGATATCCTACATTATCTCTATACTCGTACTTTGAAGAAGCGAGGAACTCTCATGTGTTGCATCCCTCTGCTATATAGGTGGTTTATTTCGCACCTTCCTCGGTCAGTAATGCAAAACGATTTAGGCTTAAGGTGGAGTCAAAGAATAATGGCTCTCTCTCACTCTGACATCCATTGGTGTCCTCGCTCTCAAGAGGACATTTATTTTATTGATCGTTGCAGAGAATTTCCTAATGTTCCACTCCCGGGCATTAGGGGAGGCATCACCTACAATCCTTCTTTAGCACTACATCAGTTTGGCTATGCACGAAGAGATGGTCCACCGGATATGCTCATCCAGGGTATTGTGTTCAGCTACTCAGATGATGTGCATAATTATCATCAGAGGTTCATCCGCTCTTGGGGCATTATTAAGAAGACTGATAGTAGGACTTTGAGGCGTAAGAACTCCATCCCTTTGGAACCTTACCTCAAATGGGTGAGAGCTCGAGCCCAAAGACTTATGATGCCATATGATTCCATCTTACCGGTGATCTTGGAACCTATTATTCAAGGGGGAGAGTCCCATATAATTCTCCATCATGATATGCCAACCAACTTTAAAGAGTTGCAAAAGTCTTGGACCCAGCTCAAGGGAGAACGGGATACTTTTGAGGCTCAATTCTATGCAAGTGAGAAGAAGGTTCTAGAATTAACAAAACAACTTCATGAAGAGAGGAACCTCAACACCTACCTTAACACCAAGAGGAAGCTCCCATGGGATACTTAGGAATTTCCTTTCAATGTTTATCCTTGTGTAATCTTTTGTTGCTTTAAAACTTACTAATAAAAGGTTTAGCTTTTTGTTTTGTTTAAAAGAGCTTAAATACAATAAAGTCCTTGAAATCATTACATACACATATCATACATATCATTGCATAAACAAGTTTCATAGCAGGTTTCTCATCTTCTCCGTTGTTTATTTCAGTCGTAAAGAAATGGCTCTCGAATAAACCGTGAAGGACTTATAGACTCAGAACACACAATTCTAACAGATGATCATGGCTCTGGCCAAAGGGAAAGAGGAACTAAAAGCCCTGATTGTTAAAGACAAGACAAAGAAGCCAAGGAGGATAACTGGTGTGGTAAATATGGGAAGAAGATTCAAGAGGCCGTTAAAGCAAGTGGTTGATCTGACATCTTTATCCAAAGAAGGAGATAACCAAGAGGGTGAGACAAGAGAGGAAGACCCTAGTTCGGGGGAATCTGATAATGAGACTGATTACAATGAAGAGCAGTATCCTCCGACCGACGAAAAGTACAAACAGCTGGAAGAGCGTCTGAGTGCAATGGAGATTCAGAAAGTGCTTGGGCTGGACTTTAAAGAGCTGGGTTTGGTTTCTGGGATTGTCATTCTGCCAAAATTCAAGGCACCAGTGTTTTCTAAGTATGATGGGGTTTCATGTCCCAATATGCACCTCCGATCTTATTTGAGGAAGATACATCCTCACACTGATGACAGAGACTTATGGGTCAACTTCTTTCAGGATAGTCTATCCAGAACGCAACTAGATTGGTTATATCAGCTGGAGAGGGCCAACATTCATAATTGGGAAGACCTGGCTGCTGCTTTTTATAAGCAGTATCAGTATAATGCAGACCTTGCTCCCACCCGTACTCAACTCCAAAGTATGGCTATGGGTTCGAGCGAGGGCTTCAAAGACTACACTCAGAAATGGAGGGATTTAGCAGGAAGAGTCCAGCCTCCCCTGTATGATAGGGAGCTGGTGGATATGTTTCTTGGTACCCTATCTGGTCCATTCTTTAATCACCTAATTAGAGGTTCCTCGTCCGGCTTCACTGAATTAATCTTGACAGGGGAGAGAGTGGAAGCTGGGATTAAAAGTGGTAAGATCCAAAAGGAGGCATCCTCCGGTGCCGTAAGGAAGCCATTTGCTGGGAAGAAAGAGGGTAACGCTGCGTATAATCAAAAGAATCAAGACAGAACTGAACTCCGTCCAATGGTAGGGGTTGTCATGATCCCTAAGCCTGCACCCACTCAGTAGAGAACAGAAAGTCCGGTAAGACAATTCACCCGGATAAATATGACTTTATCCCAAGTTTTGCCTCATTTGTTGAAATCTAATCTGGTAACCTTGCGGGAAGCGCCAAAGAATCCCAACACTACCTCCCCCCGTTACAATCCAAATGCCCGTTATGCTTATCATTCAGAGAGTCCATGTAATAATAGAAACGACTGATGGGCTTTGAAAAACAGGGTACATGACCTTATCGAGGCAAAGGAAATTGAGTTTGATGCCCCCGAAATTCCAAATGTTATCACTGCCCCTATGCCCAAGCAAGCCGTAGTGTTAACGCTATTGAAGACGATATGTTTGTTACTACTGTTGAAGAGCTTGTTACTCCTCTCTTGACCGTTAAGTGGAACTTATTGAAGTCTGGTTTATTTCCGGATTATGGCGAAGGTTGCCACTTCTGTTTATCTCTACCGACTGGTTATCATGTGTTGAAGGTAGGTGTTCAACGCCTGATGAATGATAGAGAGATTTTAATTGAGAAGAATCCAGTCCCGACTATTGCTTGCAGAGATGTTTCAATAATAACCATTTTCGCCAATCCTCCCAGGGTCTGCGCCAAAAGACCCGTCAAGATTACATCTACTCCGAAGGTTACTTCGCTGATAATTACTGGTCAAGGGCCAATTCTGTACTCCTCAGATAAAACTATTCTGCGGAACTATGGGGGTGACGTCTACTACCACGGTGTCAAGCAAGATTGGCTGGCTGCTAAAGACCAGGTTTCTGAGAATGCTGATCCCGACATTGTCAACATTGTGGGAACCATCAAAATAACCAGAAGTGGAAGAGTGTTCTCCCCTAGGATTTCTCCTCTGAAATCTATCACCGGTCCTGTAATCATTCCTACTTTCATTCTTGCTGATACTACTACTACAATCCCTGTGATTACCCATGTTGACACCCCTATCACCGAGTCGACCGAGACTCGGGGCAAAGACATATTGGTTGAGCCTGTCCAGACGAAGGCACATTTGGTATCTATCCTAGAGGCTTCCAATCAAGAAATGGAAGAAATTTTGAAAATTATCAAGAAGAGAGACTACAACATGGTCGAATAGTTGGGACAGACCCCTTCAAAGATTTCTATGCTAGCCTCGTTGTTATGTTCTAAAGCTCATGCGAAGGCTCTGGTGAAGTTCCTGAAAACTGCCCATGTGCCCTGGGAAACCTTTGCTGACCAATTTGAATATTGTGTGGCTAGTTTGACGGCTGATAACGGTTTTGGCTTTTCTGATGCTGATTTGACTCCTAGAGGGAGGAAGCACAATGATGCGTTACATGTCTATGTCGAATGCAAGGGCACTACTTTGGCCTATGTCCTTGTAGATACTGGTTCGTCATTAAGCTGCCTAAGAATGCCTTGGATAGAAGAGACTGAAGGTTTGACTTTGAAGCCCAACAATATTGTAGTGAGGGCTTTTGACAGTTCAAAGAGAATGGTGCACGGGGAGGTGGACGTCCCCATCAAGGTTAGTTCTCAGACTTTTGGCTCTACTTTCTATGTGATGGATATCAGCCCATCTTATTATTGTTTGCTGGGTCGCCCTTGGATACATGGGGCTGGAGATGTTACATCCACTCTACATCAGATGATGAAATACCCGATCAAAGGGAAAATTATCACTGCACACGGAGAAGATAAATACATGGTCAGTCACCTGAATTATTTCAGATATGTGGACATAGATGGTGAGTTCATCGAGACTCTGCCAGAATTTCAAAGAGGTACCTCAGACTCTGGCTGCAAGCGAAACTGTTACCAATATGACAAAGATCACCACACCTCCCTTGAAGATGGCTTCTCTCAAGGATGCAAAAGCGGTTGTCGAAGAAGATGGGTCTCTCATCTGGGGTCAACTCCCCGATATTCCGTACAAGTATGATAAATTTGGTTTGGGTTTCTCTTCAGGGGCTCAAAGGGCTGTTCGACGTGCTCGTGCTGGAAGACCTTCCATACGCATCACCAATCATGGGGTCAACACTGTAGAAGAAGGAGACAGTGACAATGACATGGACAACTGGATCTTCCCTACTACCAACGGTGGACCTAGTAACTAGACGGTAAAAGATTTTGTACCTATTACCTTTGTTTAGAAGTAATTGTCTTTCTTGTTTTTTGGATATGTAATAAACAATATAACTTTATGGCCATGTGTCTTACCCAGGGCACATCGATTTATTTTTGAGGGTTATCGTGTTTCATTTTCATATGGCATCAATAAAGCATTGGACGTTTATGCATACAAATTTTGCGCTCTCTGTTTTTCTTTTCTAATTTTACTTTGTCTATACAGCTATGCTCTTACACACACTCATGTATCAAACTACAGATCCATATCTACTCTGGATCCCATTGATAATAGTTCTGCTATTTCCAGTTATAACTTTGAAAATCCGATCAACCAAGCCGATGACGAAGGTGAGGAAGATTGTGACGTACCTGGAGAACTTGCTAGACTGTTACAACCGGAAGAAAGGGCTATACATCCTCATGAAGAGCCAGTTGAGATAATAAACTTGGGCACAGAGGTAGGCAGAAAAGAATTCAAGATCGGCGCAAATTTGGGGCTTAATGTCAAACAACGGTTGATACAAATGTTGCATGACTATGTAGAGATATTTGCCTGGTCATATGAAGACATGCCAGGACTGAATACATATATTGTGGTTCATCGTCTGCCAACTAAAGAAGATTTCCCTCTAGTAAAGAAGAAGGTCCATTGTATGCACCCTGAAATGTCAGAGAAGATCAAAGCTGAGGTTATGAAGCAGTTCAACGCTGGTTTCTTAGCCATCACCTCTTATTCTTCAAGCTCTTGAAGAAATATCAAGTGGTAAAGTGGAATGATGAATGCCAGATTGATTCAAAAGAATCAAGTAATACTTTAGGAACCACCAATTCCGATGCCTCCGATTGAAGGAAGACCTTTGATAATGTACTTAACAGTGTTAGATAATTCAATGGGGTGTGTGCTGGGGCAGCATGACCAGTCTAGTCAAAAAGAGAACGCAATATACTACCTTAGCAAAAAGTTTACCGACTATGAAACAAGATTCTCACTGCTCGAGAAAACTTTCCGCGCTTTAGCATGGGCCGCTCATCGACTGAGACAGTATATGTTGACCCACACTACTTTGTTGATATCTAAGATGGATCCGATCAAGTACATATTCGAGAAGCGCGATCTCTCCGAAAGAATAGAAAGATGGAAAATGATCTTGACCGAGTATGATATCCAATACACAACCCAAAAGGCAATCAAGGGAAGTGTATTAGCTGATCATTTGGCTCATCAAACCGTGGATGACTATCAGTTCATGAATTTTGAGTTTCCGGACGAGAATATTATGCTAGTGACTGACTATGAAGAACTTGGACCGGATGAAGGACCTGAAGAAGGATCCCGATGGATTATACTTTTCGACGGAGCCTCGAATGCACTTGGCAATGGCATTGGTGCCGTAATTATATCTCCTGAAGGCTGTCATACTCCTTTTACCTCCAGATTATGTTTCAACTATACCAACAACATGGCAGAGTATAAAGCGTGCATCATGGGTCTCAAAGCTGCAATCGACCTGAGGATCAAGTTCTTGAGTGTTTTCGGGGATTCAACTTTGGTAATAAGTCAGATCAAAGGAGAATGAGATATGAAACACCCGAATCTCATCCCATACAAATAACATGTGCTGTCATTGTTTCCACACTTTGAAGAGGTCACCTTTGAACATTTTCCACGAGAAGAGAATCAGTTAGCGGACGTGCTAGCTACCATGTCATCTATGTTCAAGGTCAAGTGGGACAATGAGTCTCCTCGGATCACTATTGAGAGGTTGGATGAACCAGCATACTGCTATGAGGTTGACACTGAGGAAGTAGCAGACAAACCATGGTTCTATGAAGTGAAGAGGTATCTCGAGGCTCAAGAATATCCCGAGGGGTCATCTGTGAATGATAAGAAGCTTTTGAGAAGGTTTGCCACAAAGTTCTTCCTCAGTAATGGAATCCTCTACAAGCATAACCATGACTCTACTTTACTTATGTGCGTAGACAAGAGCGATGCAGGGAGGATTATGACAAATTTACACGAAGGTGCCTTCGGAACCCATTCTACTGGACATACCATGGCTAAAAAGATCCTACGGGCAAAATACTATTGGTCCACTATGGAAGCAGACTGCTATCAGCATTCCCGAACTTGTCACAAATGCCAGATCTATGCTGATAAGGTGCATATACCTCCAGTTCCGTTGAACATCTTGACAGCTCCTTGGCCCTTTGCAATATGGGGAATTAACATGATCGAAGAAATTAGACCTACTGCATCCAATGGGCATCGCTTCATCCTGGTGGCCATCGATTATTTTACGAAGTGGGTTGAAGCCGCCTTTTTCGCTACTGTTACCAAGAACGTTGTGGAATGATTTATCAAGCATAACCTGATTTTTCGGCACAGTGTGCCAGAAAGAATCATCATTGAAAATGGTACGAATCTCAACAACACGATGATCACTGAACTCTGTAAACAGTTCAAGATACAGCATCATAATTCTTCCCCTTACCGGCCGAAGATGAATGTCATTGTGGAAGCTTCCAATAAGAACATTAAGTAAATCATACAGAAGATGACGATGACATATAAATACTAGCATGAGATGTTACCATTTATCTCCATGGTTATCGCACCTCTGCACGAACATTGACAGGGGTAACACCCTACTCTCTGGTATACGACATGGAGGTTGTCCTGCCTATTGAGGTCCAGATCCCTTCTCTGAGAATCATGAAGGATGCGGGTTTGAACGAAGATGATTGGATACAAACCTGACTTGATCAACTGAATCTGATTGATGAGAAAAGACTTACTGCTGTCTATCATGGTCAAATGTATCAAAAAGGGATGATCAAGGCTTTCAACAAGAAGGTCAGACGCCAAGTATATCAAGTCGGAGATCTAGGGATTAAGCGTATAATATTGCCGCAAGGTGATCCCAGGGGAAAATGGACTCCCACGTACGAAGGGCCATTTGTAATCAAAAGCATATTTTCCGGTGGAGCCATGATTCTGACCACCATGGATGGTGACGACCTTCCTCACCATGTTAATACGGACATAGTGAAAAGATACTACGCATGAATAAAGACTCGCTAGGTTGACTGGCCTAGGAAAAAATAAGGGCATCCCGACGAACCAAAAGGGTTCGGGCAAAAATTAGGGATAAAAACAAAAAAATATCTCTACACCCGGCAAGTCGAAAACCTGAAAAGGCGGCTTGGGAAAAAAAGGGTATCTCAGTGGACTGAAAACCCGAAAGGGTGGTCCAGGAAAAAGTTAGGGATTGGAAGCGTATCACTATGTCCCATTGGATCACCTTGCGACCAGACTTCAGTATCAACTATCAAGCTCAAACGGCACCGATCAATCTTGTCAGCTTTGGACGAGTAGAAAAGTGATGAGATGCTCGAAGACATAGCGGCAATAGCAGAATTAAAAATCAATGGGATTATTACACATAGCTGTTTTCCTTCTCTTTGTATACTGCTTTCTATAAGTCTTCACTCTCACGGTGGTGTTCTCCTACTAGAATGTCAACCTCTTTTTACACAACGCATGTTATAGGCAAACTTCATAAATTAATACAAGTCATTTTTACAAAACTGTGATACGGTGGGAGAACTGACTTGAGGTTTTGCGTTTGTTTTCGCAAATGTTTCGGTTGAGCAAGAGTCGCCATCGAATTTTTATTTTATCCTAAGGAAAGGTTAAAAAGCACAGCAAAAACCTTTGAGATGTTTTCTTGGGTTCGGGGAGTAGATTATAGAAAGGGAAGGTATTAGCACCCTTTCTATCCATGGTTATCCATGGGCTCTTAGTTACTTGCTTAGATCAACTTGCCTTAATTTTCACTTGTTTGAAATGGTGCTTTGTGTGTGGGTTTTGAAAATGTTTTGAAAAGAGGCCAATGTGGTGGCAACCTTTGTAATGATCCATGTTGGGATGTATACAAAGATGTATGTCTTTTGAAAAAGTTTTCAATGTTTTTGAAAGTTTGTTTTGAAAGTGTATTGTGATGTGTGGTTTTGAAAAAAATAGGCAAGTGTTTTGTTTTGCAAATTGGCAAGTAACCAAGAGCTATCTACCCTAATTTTCTCAAAGATTATTGCTATGTTTTAACCCTTTTAACAATTTTGTTCCACCATTGTATTTGGTGGACAATGTTGTGTTAGGATGTGAGAGGGACGGACGCGGGTCATCGTTTAGACCATAATTGCAATGGTGCCAAGTATCTTTGGGCAATTTTTTTTCCTTTAAGGGACTTGATCATTTTTAGGCAACTTTCGAAAGCGTCATCGAGGGACTATGATCATTTGAATTGTTTGTTTTGCCCAAAGAGACCTAACATGCAATATGACCCAATTTTGAAAGGCAACAAGTGGATGTAACCCTAGGGGTGTTAGTGTGCAAGTGTGTTTTATTGCTTACAAGAGTTTTTTCTTTGAATTAGGATTTTCTATTTCGTTGATTTTATCTTGCCATACACGTCCTAATTACTAGCAATAAGAAGCAGAAATATAAAATCCTACGCTATTACAACAATTTGGGGATGGGGATACACATTTGTACATGGGGGGTTCAACGAGAAAAATAGACAAAAAAGAAAATAGCAAAAAACAAGATATAGAGAGAGAGAGGGAGCCAGCGCGCTGCTGAGAGGTCATCAGAAGTTCTGACTCAGATCCGCTGCCAGATGATCAACCTCTTGGTTAAACTGTATGAGTCAGAACTTCTGACTATGGCACCTGCAAAACAGAACCCTGTTAGTGGGGAAGTCAGAAGTTCTGACCCCCCTGCGCTGCAAGACAAAAGTTTGTTAGTG
This sequence comes from Vicia faba, assembly GCA_948472305.1. Classification (NCBI taxonomy): domain Eukaryota; kingdom Viridiplantae; phylum Streptophyta; class Magnoliopsida; order Fabales; family Fabaceae; genus Vicia; species Vicia faba. Next base: position 917,559,105 of record OX451741.1, on the reverse strand, counting down.
GAGAAACCAGAAGTTCTGATTCTGCTGGAAAGGCAATAACTCTCAGAGGTTCTGATATTATTGACAGCAAAACAGGCTTCAGATGTGCTAACGTCAAAGTCAGCACTTGGCTTTTCCCTGTACTAATCAGAACATCTGCAATTTTGTTGTTATTCCACAAAACAGGAAACATATTTGGAACAGATCCAGCAAATGTCAAAATGTTTCAGAGGGAAGAACCAATAAGGTCACAGGCAGGTCCTACACTGGCTCAGAACATTCTGAGGTATGAAAATTCTCAGAATACAAACAGCAACAACATGATATTTACATTATGTTTATTTGAGTATGCACAGCTGATGATGCTTAGCAGCGTGATGAAGGTCAGCAGGTGCTTACGTGGCTGTTGGGAAAGTTTGTGGGTGAAAGCTAGCTTTTGGCTCTGGTGGTGTTCTGGACAGATTCTTTTTTTAAAAAAAAGCAGGTGAAGGTGTATGCGTATGTAGGGTCAGAAGTTTGAAAAGAGTTTTTTTTAGTTCACACAGAAAACTGGGTATTGGATAAAGTTTGAAGATGAGAAATTCAAAGTTATGAAACAACTGGAGATTTTGGCAGAGTTTCAGAACACTATCTTGCTAAGGGTTTCTGTTTCTCTCTTAGCAATTTTTTTCTGTTTCTTGAACGCCCTTTTTCAGTGGACAATGACTCTCTATTTATAGGCAAAGTTCTTGTGGGTGCCTTGAACATTAAAGCGCCAACAGAGTTTGAATTGTTCTTTGACAAATTCCTGGGAAGTTGTGATAACAGATAGCCTTCAGCCTAGGCTGCAGCAGCAGGCGTGGATTGGAGAGAAGTGACCTCTTAAGTGGGCGGTGGCGTGTAGACCCATGCCAGAATCTGCATAAAGGCGTTTTCCAAGCCACACGTGAAGGGATTACTTGGATGAATGTTCAGGAGTGGTTGGAAGCATTAATGAGCATTAAATGGTGACAAGACCTATCAACATCAATATTCTGGTAATGGAAACCAACGTTGAATCAGCAGTTCTGTTTCAAAAAGAACAGCGTAAACCATGCTCTGGCCTTGGCTTCCTGTTGTCTTAGTAAGTTCTGGGGATTCTCCTGATTTTCTGATACGTTCCTTGGATTTGCTTCTGGACCTCCTGGGCTTAGAGATCCTGTATCAGTGTAACACCCACTCTTCTGACCTTTTCATCTTCTGATTTCAGCATGTTCTGAAAGAGCCTTCAGACTTCCCTGCTTCTTTTTCATTCCTTTAGCAAATTGTGACTGAGCTTGCGTAACATCTGAAAGAGTCATGTTCTGTCTGAGGCTTACATATTGAACCACGTTTACAACTTCTGATTGAGCTGATGTAGCTGCTGAAGAGCCAACTTCTGACTACGCTGAGCCAAGCTTGCAACTTCTGACCGTTTTTATCCGGAATTGGTTCAGAAGTTCTGAAACGCTGATTTTTTCTTAAACACTCATTTTTTAGAGAAACATTCCAAGTATTTAAAATTTAATTTTTTTTCAAGATAAAAGCGTTGTCTTTAGAGCCTGTGTGATCATCTTGCTCTTGTAAATGGTTTGCTTGGGCAAAAAAATGATAACTCAGGACTTGGATTTGTTTCAGAGGGACCGTGAAAATCCAAGATGATTTCCTGAAGAAAGAGAGGGCAAATTTCGGGGTACAACAGTTGCCCCTGTTCAATCTTCTTGAACCTGAAGAGTTAGATTAGCAATTTTGCCTTTCGCGACTCGAAGGTAAAAGGAGATTGGACACTAGAGTGCCCGGAAATTTTCACTCGCATAGTAGAGTATCAACAATGTGATGGCGGGAATGGGCTTATAGATGCCATTTGGAGAGATGGTGGATAGAGAGATGGGCTTATAGATGCCATCTGGAGACGTGACAGAACCTTGTCGGGAATGGGCTTATAGATGCCATTTGGAAGTGTCGATCACGTAAGAGATTCCTTAGCGAGAACTTGTGTATTTTGAGAAAGGAAGATGGTTTCCTAGTCTGTTACAGGTGTTGATCTTCAGTCTCTTCATGCAGATATTCCCTGGCTAGATACAAGTATCGAATCTACAATTGGTTGCTCACAGATGTGCCCTGGCTAGATACAGGAATCGAATCTGGAAAATGTTGTCTACAGATATGCCCTGGCTGGATACAGGAATCGAATCTGGAAAATGTCGTCAACAGATATGCCCTGGCTAGATACAGGAATCGAATATGGAAAATGTTGTCTACAGATATGCCCTGGCTGGATACAGGAATCGAATCTGGAAAATGTTGTCTACAGATATGCCCTGGCTGGATACAGGAATCGAATCTGGAATATGTCGTCAACAAATATGCCCTGGCTGGATACAGGAATCGAATCTGGAATTAGTGACAGTTGATAGATATGTCCTGGCTGGATACAGGAATCGGATCTTCAAGCTCTTCAGATGTGCCCTGGCTAGATACAGGAATCGAATCTGGAAAATGTTGAAAGGTTGGTAGAGATAGCTTTCCTGGCTGGATACAGGCGTAGACCTCTGACCCGAGAATGAAAGATAATTTCCTGGCCTGTTACAGGGGTTGATCTTCAAACTTTTCATGCAGATATGCCCTGGCTAGATACAGGTATCGAATCTGGAATTAGTCGTCAACAGATATGCCCTGGCTAGATACAGGAATCGAATCTGTAATTGGTGACAGTTGATAGATATGTCCTTTGGGTTGTCTTTTTCCCTGAAAAGGAAAAACATCAGTTGTATGCAATGTCATGATGTATGAAATGCATGATGTCATGATGTTCAAAATGAGATAGTGTTGTATGCACTTTATCATGTATGTAAGCAAGATGTATGAAATGTGAAATGTTTATGAATGTATTTTCGTCTTAGGAAAATAAATCCTTGACGACCGGCCGGGGAATTAAATCCTGGGCTGATGTTGAAGAGTAGAGCTTTTTGCTTCCGCTGGGGATGATGATTTGCAATAATACACCGGTAGGAGAAGATGACTCCGTTGGGGGATAAACTTGTTGGAGAGGTTACCCTAAGGGGAGTTGCTCTGTGGGAAGAGATACTTCGCTGAAGTTTTGATGAGAGCTCTACCGAGGATTTCAATGATGGATTTTGCTGGAGATAATAATGATTAACTCCGCTGGGGACAATAATGATTAACTCCGTTGGGGATTGTGTTGATAAGTTATGTTGGGGAACTTTGATGAACTCCAGTGGGGATAGGAAAAACTTCGCCGAGGACGGTCTTCCGTGGCAATTAGCTGAGGATAACCCAGTTATAAGCCCTTGTGAGGAATAACTTTGAATAAAACCCGGGAGAGACGTCCGTACTCTGCAGGGGATAAGCTTCCAGAATCTACTGGGGATAAGCTTCCAGCCCTGCTGGGGATATGGATTTCAAATTTCCTGGGGAAACTTTCGGACTGTACTGGAAAATGGTTCTACTAGGGGTGTCTGTGTTCCGCCAGGGAACAATCTTAGATCAAGACTGCCGGGGATGCTTGCTGAGGAATGCCTATACTTCACTGGGGATTGTTGATATCTTCTAGGGATACCCAACCTCCTTTAGGCTGATCGTAGACTAACTCTGCTGGATAAGAGTATTGCTGACTTGCTAGGGGAATAGGGTGCCTATTGTAGGGCTGATGATAGACTAACTCTTCCTGGGGAGAGTATTGCTGAATCTTGTCTTACTCTGTGGGGAGTTGAGGCAACTTGGTCACATTCTTCAGTTGAATCTACCTTGATACCCTGGCGGACAAAGTAACTAGACTGCCTGGACAATTCTACATTGCCCCTATTTCTGATGTCACCTGTAATTGGTCTTTTGTTTCGTATGCAAGTATTTATGAATTAGCAATTTAATGTCAAATGCATATATCAAAAATGAACATTGGACGTTCTTCGCAAGACAAAACAGAAAAGAAGAAAAAAAAAACAATTGGCAATTTGTTTGGAAAAGTGAACTTGTATTGATTTTGAAATTTGCCTGTAAATAGGCGTTTTTGTACAAGAGGCTGACGTCCTAGTAAGAGAATGCTGCCAGATAACATAATGTTTATACAATTTTGAAAAGGAAACAAAACAGCTATGTGAACAAAATCCCCACTAGGTTCCAACTCTGCTACTGCCTTTATGTCTTTAAGCGTCTCATCACTTTGCTGCTTAGTTGAAGATGAAGCTGATTGATCGATGCCGAAGTCTGAGCCAGATAGTTGATGCCGAATCCTGGATGCGAGGTGATCCAATGAGACATACTGTTACGCTTTATCCCTAACTTTTGCCTGGACCGCCCTTTCGGGTTTTCAGTCCACCGGGATACCCATTTTTGCCCAAGCCGCCTTTTCAGGTTTTCGACTCGCCGGGTGTACAAAATTTTTCATTTCATCCCTTATTTTTGCCCGAACCCTTTTGGTTCGCTGAGAAGCCCTTATTTTTGCCTAGGTATGTCAACCTAGCGGGTCTTTTATTCATGCGTAGTGTTTTTTTACTATGTCTGCATTGGCGGGGTGAGGAAGGTCGTCACCATCCATGGTGGTTAGAACCATGGCTCCTCCTGAGAACACATATTTAACCACAAATGGCCCTTCGTACGTAGGGGTCCATTTGCCCCTGGGATCACTTTGAGGAAGGATGATGCGTTTGATTACCAGGTCCCCAACTTGATACTCTTGTGGTCTGACTTTCTTGTTAAATGCCCTGATCATCCATTTCTGGTACGTCTGACCATGACAGATAGCGGTGAGTCTCTTTTCGTCAATTAGGTTTAATTGATCAAGTCGAGTCTGGATCCAGTCATCTTCGCTCAGATCTGCATCCTTCATTATCCAGAGAGAGGGTATCTGGACTTCAATCGGCAAGACTGCCTCCATGCCATAGACCAAGGAAAAGGGTGTTGCCCCGGTTGACGTCCTCGCTGAGGTACGGTACCCATGAAGAGCAAATGGTAACATTTCGTGCCAATCTTTGTAGGTCACTGTCATCTTCTGCACGATCTTTTTGATATTCTTATTAGTTGCTTCTACAGCCCCATTCATCTTCGGCCGGTAAGGAGAATAGTTGTGGTGCTGTATCTTGAATTGCTCGCAGAGCTCAGTGATCATCTTGTTGTTAAGATTGGTACCATTGTCTGTAATGATTCTTTCCGGGACGCCGTACCGACAGATCAGGTTATGCCGAATGAAACATGCAACGACGCTCTTGGTTACGGTGGCGTAGGAAGCTGCTTCTACCCACTTTGTGAAGTAATCAATCGCTACCAAGATGAAGCGATGCCCGTTGGATGCCGTCGGTCGGATCTCGCCGATCATATCAATGCCCCACATTGCAAAAGGCCAAGGTGCCGTCAGGACGTTCAGAGGAACCGGAGGGATATGCACCTTATCAGCATAGATCTGGCATTTATGACAAGTTTGAGAATGTCGGTAACAGTCGGCTTCCATTGTGGACCAGAAATATCCCTCCCGAAGGATTTTCTTTGCCATGGTGTGTCCACTGGAATGTGTTCCGAATGTACCTTCGTGTAGTTCTACCATGATCTTATCTGCTTCAGTTTTATCCACACAACGCAATAGAGTTGAATCATGATTTCGTTTGTAGAGAATGTCGTTGCTGAGGAAGAATTTTGCCGCAAACCTTCTCATGAACTTCTTGTCATTGACCGATGCGCCTTCGGGGTATTCTCGAGCTTCCAAATATCTCTTCACCTCATGATACCAGGGTTTCTCGATTACCTCTTCGGCCTCAAGATCGCAGCAGTATGCAGGTTCGTCCAACTTCCAGATAATGATCCGGGGAGCCTCGTTGTCCCATTTGACTTTGAACATTGAAGACATTGTAGCTAGTGCGTCCGCTAACTGATTCTCCTCTCTTGGGAAGTGCTCAAAAGTTATCTCTTCAAAGTGGGGAAGCAAAGTCAACACATACTCCTTGTAAGGAATAAGATTTGGGTGTTTCGTATCCCACTCGCCTTTGATCTGATTGATCACGAGAGCGGAATCTCCGAAGACACTCAGAAACTTGATCCTTAAGTCGATTGCGGCTTGAAGACCCATGATACATACCTCATATTCTGCCATGTTGTTGGTGCAGTTGAAACACAATCAGGCGGTGAGTGGAGTATGAGTACCTTTGGGGGATATGATCACAGCGTCGATGCCGTTACCGAAAGCGTTCGAGGCTCCGTCGAAATTCATAGACCATCGGGATCCTTCCTCAGGTCCTTCATCCGGTCCAGGTACTTCGTAATCAGTTACTACCATGATATCTTCGTCCAGAAATTCAAAGTTCAATGATTGGTAATCGTCCACAGGTTGGTGTGCCAAATGGTCTGCCAATACACTTCCTTTGATTGCTTTTTGAGTTGTGTACTGGATGTCATATTCCGTTAAGATCATTTGCCATCTTGCTATTCTTCCAGACAGAGCAGACTTTTCGAATATGTACTTGATTGGATCCATTTTTGAAATCAACAGAGTAGTGTGAGTCAACATATACTGTCTCAGCCCGCGAGCAACCCATACCAGAGCGCAGCAAGTTTTCTCGAGCAGTGAGTACCGAGACTCACAGTCGGTAAACTTTTTGCTCAGGTAATAAATAGCGTGCTCTTTTCGGCCAGACTCGTCATGCTGCCCCAGCACACACCCCATTGAGTTGTCAAGTACTGTCAAGTATAGTATTAGAGGTCTCCCTTCAACTGGTGGCATAAGAATGGGTGGTTCTTGGAGATACTCTTTAATTCTGTCAAAAGCGGCCTGACATTCATCGTTCCAACGTACTACCTGATCTTTCTTCAGCAGCTTGAAGATTGGTTCACAAGTAGCAGTTAGGTGCCAGATGAATCGGACAATGTAATTCAGTCGTCCCAGAAAGCCTCTGACTTCTTTCTCTGTCTTGGGAGTCAGCATCTCTTGTATGGATTTCACCTTGGTAGGGTCCACTTGAATACCTTTATCGCTTACAATGAAACCTAGTAATTTTCCAGACCTCACCCCAAAGGTGCATTTGTTTGGGTTCAACCTCAGCTTGTACAACTTCAGTCGGTCAAACAGCTTCCGCAGATGGTCAAGGTGTTCTTCCTTAGTTTGAGACCTTGCGATCATATCATCGACGTAGACCTCAATCTCATGATGGATCATATCATGAAATAAAGCAACCATGGCACGTTGGTAGGTTGCCCCAGCATTTTTCAACTCGAATGGCATGACCTTGTAGCAGAAGGTGCCCCACTGAGTGACAAAGGTAGTCTTTTCCATATCTTCAGGAGCCATCTTGATCTGATTATACCCTGAAAAACCATCCATGAAGGAGAACACCTTGTGTTGAGCAGTATTGTCAACAAGAACGTCGATGTGAGGCAGAGGGAAATCATCTTTAGGGCTGGCCCGGTTCAAATCCCTGTAGTCAACACACGTTCTGACTTTACCATCTTTCTTTGGCACTGGAACCACGTTGGCCACCCATTGAGGATAAGAAGTCACTGCTAGAAATCCGGCATCAAATTGTTTCATAACCTCAGCTTTGATTTTCTCGGACATCTCTGGGCGCATGCGGCGGACCTTCTATTTTACCGGAGGGCAGTCTTCCTTGGTAGGCAGGTGATGAACTACAATGTCGGCATCCAAACCGGGCATGTCTTCGTAAGACCAAGAAAAGATTTCCATGTAGTCATGCAGCATCTGAATCAATCGTTGCTTCACGCTGAGCTCTAGATTGGCACCAATCTTGACTTCTTTTCTATCTGTCTCAGTACCCAGGTTCACTGTTTCCACCGGCTCTTCATGCGGCTGAATGGCCCTCTCTTCCTGGAGTAGCAGTCTTGCGAGTTCACCAGGCACTTCGCAATCATCTTCACCTTCGTCTTCGGCCAAGTTGATCGGATTTTCGAAGTCATAACTGGCAGTAGCAGAGCTGTTACCAGTGAGATCCAGAGTGGATTGGAACCTGTATAAGTGAGTGTGTGTAAATACAGCTGTTTTGCAATATATAACACAGAAAGAAAAAGAGCACAAGATTTGAAATGCAACAAACGTCCAATGTTTTGATTAATGATATATGGAAATGTCATACAAAAAGCCCTCACAAATGGAGCCACGGCGCCCCGGGTAGGACACCGAGCCAATAAAAGTTTCAACATATTGTTTGTTACAAATTGAAAATCAAAGGAGTTTATTACTGCGTGATAAATGTAATAGGTGTAAAATCCTTTGCCGTCCAGTTGCTTGGTCCGTTGTTGGCTGTTGGATAGATCCAACTGTCAAATTCTGCTTCCTCTACGTCCTCCTCGATAGCATTCACCCTTGGGTTGGTGATGAACACCAGAGCCTTTCTGATCCTTTCTTTGCGAACAACCCTCTGAGCCTCTGCAGTGAAGCCCAGCCCAAACTTGTCGGTCTTTTGATTGAAGTCAGGAAGTTGACCCCAGTTTGCACACTTGCCTTTCTCGATCACAGCCCGGGCATCCTTCAAGGAAGCCATCTTCAAAGGAAAGTCTTCTTCGACCACTGTCTCAGCTGACGCCAACGTTGGAGGTACCTCCTCAAAATGCTGAAAGGGGGTTTCAATAAACTCCCCGTCCATCTCGATATACCGGAATGAATTCAAGTGACTAACCATGTATTCCTCCTCACCCTGCACAGTAACAATCTTCCCTCTGACAGGGTATTTGAGCTTTTGGTGTAGAGTGGATGTTACCGCCCTAGCCTTGTGAATCCAGGGTCGACCCAACAAGCAGGAATAAGATGGACAAATATCCATTACATAGAACGTTGAGTCAAAGACTTGGGAACCCACACGGATAGGAATGTCTACCTCACTGTGCACCATCCTCTTAGAACCGTCGAAGGCTCTAACAATGATGTTACTAGGCTTCAATTCCAGGCCCTCACAATCCAACCGATCTAAGGCCTTCTTGGGCAATACATTCAGGGAAGAACCGGTATCCACCAACACGTGTGCGAGAGTAGTGCCCCTGCATTCTATGGAAACATGCAGGGCATCATTGTGGTTTTTTCCTTTGGCGGTAAGGTCTGCATCCGAGAAACCCAAACCATTGTCAGCTGTCAAATTAGCCACACAGTCAGTGAACTGATCTGCAGATGTCTCTTGCGGCACATGAGCCGTTTTCAGAAATGAAATCAGGGCCTTGGCGTGGGCCTCTGAGCACAGCAGCAATGATAGCATAGAGATCTTGGAGGGGGTATGCCCCAGCTGTTCAACAACATTGAAGTCACTCTTTTTAATGATTTTAAGGATTTCCTCCATCTCTTGCTGGGAGGCTTCAACAGCGGTCTTTTTTGGTGCCTCCGTCCGGGCAGGCAAATCGGTAGCAACTTCTTTGCCCCGAGCACCAGAGGACTCGACGACAGTAGTAGACACAGGAACTTGATTTGGAACATGCAAACTTGCGGGTGTGATGATAAGAGGTTTTCGGATAACTGGTGGTGCAATGTCAGGCGAGAAAAGCTTGCCACTGCGAGTAATCTTGGCGGGACCAGTGATGTTACTGATACTGGAACCGGTGTTGAACTCCTGCTTCACTCCAAGCACATACACGTCTGCCCCATAGTGCCATGGGACAGCCTTGTCAGACTCATAGGGGAGGGGCCCCGGAACAGTAATGGTAATGGGTGCAATAGACATAATTTGGACTAGCTTCCTCGGGGGAGCCTTGGTAGAATTGTTGAAAATTGTGACGACAGATACTTCTTCAGCGGAAACAAACAGAACAACAGTTTTCTTGAACATAATTTCTTTGCTATCTATCAGGCTTTGGATGCCTGATTTCAGCAGCGGACAACCGGTAGGGATAACAGTACACAGGGGGTAACCCTTGCTACAACCTGGAAATAAACCGGCTAGCAGTAGGTTCCTCTTAACAGTCAATAGAGGGGTAGCAACATCATTCACCGAAACAGTATACAAATCTTCCTCGATGGCATTTACTCTATGCTGGGGCATAGGAGCAGTTACAACATTTGGCCTCTCAGGCGCTTCAAACTGAATTTCCTTCGCATCAATAAGGTCTTGGACCTTATTTCTCAAGGCCCAGCAATCATCAGTAGTATGCCCGGGGCTATCGGAATGATAAGCACAGCGGGCGTTTGGGTTATACTTAGGAGATGCAGTATTCACGACCTTTGGAGCCTCTTTGATGGTCACCAAGTTGGTTGATAGCGGTTGTGGTAAGATTTGTGACAAGGTCATATTCAGCCGAGTATACTGCCTCTTGGGCCTCTCACCCCTTTGTTGATTGTACTGCTGAGGAGCAGCAACAGGCTTTGAAATGACCAAGGCATTGACGGCTTGGCGGCTTTCTGGCTTGACTTGTCTTCTAGGACCATAGACGGCACTAGCTTCCTTCTTGAAAGGCCTCTTCTCAATACTTGCGGAGGTACCCTTCTGTATCTTTCCTGACCTGATGCCAGCTTCTATCCTTTCACCCGTCAGGATCAAATCCGTAAACCCAGCGGAGGAATTACCAACCAGATGATTGAAGAATGGACCAGACAAGGTCCCTAGAAACATGTCAACCAGCTCACGGTCAGTCAATGGAGGTTGCACCCTGCCAGCCAAATCTCTCTATTTTTGCGCATATTCTTTGAATCCTTCGCTCGTCCCTAATGACATACCCTGAAGTTGGGTACGCGTAGGAGCGAGGTCAGAATTGTATTGATATTGTCTATAAAATGCGGTAGCCAAATCTTCCCAATGTCGGATACTGGTTCCATCTAGCTGATAAAACCACTCAAGTTGTGACACTGAAAGGCTATCTTGGAAGAAGTGGATCCAAAGATTTTTGTCTTCCGTGTAAGGTTGGATCTTCCTTACGTACGATCTGAGATGCAGCTTTGGACAGGAAGCCCCGTCGTATTTGGCAAAGGCAGGCGCCTTGAACTTGTGTGGGATTACCACCCCAGAAGATAACCATAAATCTCCGAAATCCAGCCCCGGCACATTTTGAATCTCCATGGCACTCAAGCGGTCCTCTAATTGCTTGTATCTATCAGCAGCGGGAGGGTATTGTTCGTCATTGTAATCCGTCTCGTTGTCAGAGACTGCAGGACTAGGAGCTCCTCCCCCTTGGGGACTGTCTTTCTCTGCAGAGGAAGTAGTTGGATCAACCTCGTTATGGAGTGTGTTCCCAAACCTGCGTCCAGTGTTGAATAACGCAGTCCTCTTCTTCTTCTTCTTCTTCTTTAGGAGCAAAGCCTTCAACTCTTGTTGACCTTGGGCCAAGCTCATGACCATCTCTTGAAACTGGGCATTCTGGGCCTAGAGGGCCTTGATTGCTTGCTCACTGGATGATTCTGGATTCATGATGACTGGCGAAAATAAACAGCGAAGAAGATTAAGCAACCTGTAGAAAAAAGGGGTACCTGTTATGCACATGATGCATGAGATGCTATCTATGCAATGCATTCAAGGATTTTAGAAATTCACAATTGTTGCAGACAAAAAGAACGTACATCACATTAATAAGAAGAAATTTGTTAGTACATAAGTGCCCCTATGGGCCAAATATTACAAAAACAACTTCTCAAGGTAAAAAGACGTTGCGCATCCTCTTTGGCGTGATGTAGGTGTTGAGGGCCTCTTGCTCATGGAGTCGGCGGGTGAGCTCTAAAACCTTCTTCTCGCTGGCGTAGAAGCTGGCTTCAAAAGTGTTCCGTTCCTCCTTGAGTTGGATCCAATTCTTCTGCATCTCCTCCCACGATGTAGGCATGTCAGGATGGTGTAGGGAACCTCTCCTTCCTTAACGGGCTCTTTATTCACAGGGAGAAAATGAGGATAAGGCATCACTAGACTCTGGGCTCGGGCTCGTACCCACTTGGATAAGGCTCAAGAGGGATGTAATTCTTGTGTCCCAGTGTCTTGCTATCAACCTTGTTGGGCATCCTCCAAGCTCTGATGAATCTTTGGCGAAGTCCTTGCGCATCGTTGTCGAAGTCAAAAACCAGGTCAGGAATCAACATGTCGTGAGGGCCATCCCTCCGTGCATATCCAAATTGCCTCAAAGCTAGGCAAGGGTTGTAGGTAATGCCCCCTATAATGCCAAGTAATGGAACATTAGGGAACTCTCCACAACGATCGATGATGATGACATTTTCTCTGGACCGAGAACACCAATGTACATCAGAGTGAGTAAGAGTCATCAACCGTTGGGACCACCTCGAGCCTTGGTCATTCTTCAAGACAGATTGTGGAAGGTGCGAAATAAACCACCTTGCAAGGAGAGGAGTGCAGCACATGAGAACACCCCTCTTTCTCATTGTTCGTGTGTAAAATGAGTGAAGGATGTCCCCAAGCAATGTTGGTATTGGATTTCTGGACAAGAAGATTTTGACGGCGTTGACCTCTACAAGCTGGTCAGGATTTGGGAACAAGACCAACCCGTAGATAAGGAGTGCCATAATTTCTTCAAAGGCTTGTAGGTCCAATGAATTCCAACATTCTTGTGCCTTCTCAAACAAGAATTTTGCTAAGAAACCTTTGACGCCGCTTCTAGTTTCCCAATGCCCCTTGATGTCAGAAGGCTGTAGATGTAACGCTCGAGCAACATCTTCAGGCTTTGGTTCCTTTTCCGTACCGTTGAAAGGTAGTTGATTTAGGATAGGAATTCTCAGGAGTTGAGAAAATTCCTCCAAGGTGGGCACCAACTGGTAGTCGGGGAAAGTGAAACAGTGATGAAGAGGGTCAAAGAACTGGAATAGCACTTTCATCATGTCCTCTTCAATGTTGGTGTTGACTAAATTGAGCAGTCTACCATGTCTTTCACTGAAGGGAGAGCTTTCTGGAATTCTTGAGGTGAGCTCCTTGAGTTGAGGAGAGATTCTCACAAGGTTGACTTGGATGGTTTTTCTGCGAGGAATTTCCATGACCTACAAAACAAGAACAAAGATGAAGATCTAAACCCTTGAAGTGGTTAGTAAATGCATACGATGCTTTATGATGTTCATGATGTATGCACAAACATATGTACAAGCAATTCACACCAAACCCTAGTTTCAGGCTTGCATGGGGTTTCATAGGTAAGTACCCTCTTGAGTGTAGTTGGCTTAAAAACCTGTCCTATAAATAGTAACCGGGTTCTAAGGAGCTCAATATCATTGGATTGTTTTCATTGTTCATTGTTTTGGTTTAGCCACTTAACTAGCGACCAAAATATTCCAAGAAAACAACCCTCAATAAGTGTAGTATCAAGTATCTACCAACTTCGGACTACACCAAAGCCAGTCATCTCACTACCCCTAATAAAAGGCCAAGATGGTCAAGTAAGGTTCTAGGTCATTAGTGCTTAGTGACATCACTCAGCGGCCCCGTACTCTCCTTGATTGAACTCAAGGGTTACCGGTACTCACAAATATGTCGCACTAATATAGCTATTGCTTCGACCGTGTCGGTATATCCTGCACAGTTTCCACAACGTATTGCTATCTATGAATGTTTCCCAAAATCCGGGTGTAGGATTGCAAACCCAAACAAGAGAGCCAAGATATAAAGTAATCAAATCAAACAATTAGTCATGCAAGAGGGTGATCTAAGCCCTAAGGTTACTCCACTTTTAAAGATATCCCCAGCAGAGTCGCCAGTTTTGTGATACGGTGGGAGAACTGACTTGAGGTTTTGCGTTTGTTTTCGCAAATGTTTCGGTTGAGCAAGAGTCGCCACCGACTTTTTATTTTATCCTAAGGAAAGGTTAAAAAGCACAGCAAAAACCTTTGAGATGTTTTCTTGGGTTCGGGGAGTAGATTATAGAAAGGGAAGGTATTAGCACCCTTTCTATCCATGGTTATCCATGGGCTCTTAGTTACTTGCTTAGATCAACTTGCCTTAATTTTCAATTGTTTGAAATGGTGCTTTGTGTGTGGGTTTTGAAAATGTTTTGAAAAGAGGCCAATGTGGTGGCAACCTTTGTAATGATCCATGTTGGGATGTATACAAAGATGTATGTCTTTTGAAAAAGTTTTCAATGTTTTTGAAAGTTTGTTTTGAAAGTGTATTGTGATGTGTGGTTTTGAAAAAAATAGGCAAGTGTTTTGTTTTGAAAATTGGCAAGTAACCAAGAGCTATCTACCCTAATTTTCTCAAAGATTATTGCTATGTTTTAACCCTTTTAACAATTTTGTTCCACCATTGTATTTGGTGGACAATCTTGTGTTAGGATGTGAGAGAGACGGACGCGGGTCATTGTTTAGACCATAATTGCAATGGTGCCAAGTATCTTTGGGCAATGTTTTTTTCTTTAAGGGACTTGATCATTTTTAGGCAACTTTCGAAAGCGTCATCGAGGGACTATGATCATTTGAATTGTTTGTTTTGCCCAAAGAGACCTAACATGCAATATGGCCCAATTTTGAAAGGCAACAAGTGGATGTAACCCTAGGGGTGTTAGTGTGCAAGTGTGTTTTATTGCATACAAGAGTTTTTTCTTTGAATTAAGATTTTCTATTTCGTTGATTTTATCTTGCCATACACGTCCTAATTACTAGCAATAAGAAGCGGAAATATAAAATCCTACGCTATTACAACAATTGGGGGATGGGGATACACATTTGTACATGGGGGGTTCAACGAGAAAAATAGACAAAAAAGAAAATAGCAAAAAACAAGATATAGAGAGAGAGAGGGAGCCAGCGCGCTGCTGAGAGGTCATCAGAAGTTCTGACTCAGATCCGCTGCCAGATGATCAACCTCTTGGTTAAACTGTATGAGTCAGAACTTCTGACTATGGCACCTGCAAAACAGAACCCTGTTAGTGGGGAAGTCAGAAGTTTTGACCCCCCTGCGCTGCAAGACAGAAGTTTGTTAGTGGAGAAACCAGAAGTTCTGATTCTGCTGGAAAGGCAATAACTCTCAGAGGTTCTGATATTATTGACAGCAAAACAGGCTTCAGATGTGCTAACGTCAAAGTCAGCACTTGGCTTTTCCCTGTACTAATCAGAACATCTACAATTTTGTTGTTATTCCACAAAACAGGAAACATATTTGGAACAGATCCAGCAAATGTCAAAATGTTTCAGAGGGAAGAACCAATAAGGTCACAGGCAGGTCCTACACTGGCTCAGAACATTCTGAGGTATGAAAATTCTCAGAATACAAACAGCAACAACATGATATTTACATTATGTTTATTTGAGTATGCACAGCTGATGATGCTTAGCAGCGTGATGAAGGTCAGCAGGTGCTTACCTGGCTGTTGGGAAAGTTTGTGGGTGAAAGCTAGCTTTTGGCTCTGGTGGTGTTCTGGACAGATTCTTTTTTTAAAAAAAAGCAGGTGAAGGTGTATGCGTATGTAGGGTCAGAAGTTTGAAAAGAGTTTTTTTAGTTCACACAGAAAACTGGGTATTGGATAAAGTTTGAAGATGAGAAATTCAAAGTTATGAAACAACTGGAGATTTTGGCAAAGTTTCAGAACACTATCTTGCTAAGGGTTTCTATTTCTCTCTTAGCAATTTTTTTTCTGTTTCTTGAACGCCCTTTTTCAGTGGACAATGACTCTCTATTTATAGGCAAAGTTCTTGTGGGTGCCTTGAACATTAAAGCGCCAACAGAGTTTGAATTTTTCTTTGACAGAAATTCCTGGGAAGTTGTGATAACAGATAGCCTTCAGCCTAGGCTGCAGCAGCAGGCGTGGATTGGAGAGAAGTGACCTCTTAAGTGGGCGGTGGCGTGTAGACCCATGCCAGAATCTGCATAAAGGCGTTTTCCAAGCCACACGTGAAGGGATTACTTGGATGAATGTTCAGGAGTGGTTGGAAGCATTAATGAGCATTAAATGGTGACAAGACCTATCAACATCAATATTCTGGTAATGGAAACCAACGTTGAATCAGCAGTTCTGTTTCAAAAAGAACAGCGTAAACCATGCTCTGGCCTTGGCTTCATGTTGTCTTAGTAAGTTCTGGGGATTCTCCTGATTTTCTGATACGTTCCTTGGATTTGCTTCTGGACCTCCTGGGCTTAGAGATTCTGTATCAGTGTAACACCCACTCTTCTGACCTTTTCATCTTCTGATTTCAGCATGTTCTGAAAGAGCCTTCAGACTTCCCTGCTTCTTTTGCATTCCTTTAGCAAATTCTGACTGAGCTTGCGTAACTGCTGAAAGAGTCATGTTCTGTCTGAGGCTTACATATTGAACCACGTTTACAACTTCTGATTGAGCTGATGTAGCTGCTGAAGAGCCAACTTCTGACTACGCTGAGCCAAGCTTGCAACTTCTGACCGTTTTTATCTGGAATTGGTTCAGAAGTTCTGAAACGCTGATTTTTTCTTAAACACTCATTTTTTAGAGAAACATTCCAAGTATTTAGAATTTAATTTTTTTTTTCAAGATAAAAGCGTTGTCTTTAGAGCCTGCGTGATCATCTTGCTCTTGTAAATTGTTTGCTTGGGCAAAAAAAATGATAACTCAGGACTTGGATTTGTTTCAGAGGGACCTTGAACATCCAAGATGATTTCCTAAAGAAAGAGAGGGCAAATTTCGGGGTACAACAAAAACCATTTGTTTTTCTTTTTCTGTTTTGTTTTGAAAAAATGTCCAATGATTTATTCTTAACATATGCATTTGAATATGTTTGATATTCACAAATATTTGCATAATAAACAGAAGGATAGTTGCTCATGACTTAAGGAAAGGGGCAAAGTCTAAAATAACAATTTGCAATTCCGACAGTTACTCCTTCCAGCAGGTACAGGGGCAGAAACAATTTTGAAAGGAAGTCACCATTAATTTCACCCCCATGACGTTTATACTCCCCACAGAGTAGAGGCAACCAAAGGTTTTAATCTCTGCTTTCCCCAAATAGGAGTTACTTTCTCCAACAAAGTTCCTTCAGAGATCGGATATCTATATTCCCCAACCGAGTTTTATAATTGCAAATGGTTTATAAAGCTTTCTCCCGAGCAGAGTTTATTTATCTGACTACGGAATATCTTCTCGAGCAAAGTTTATTTCTCTGAATGCGGAAGCTCAATCCCTAACAGAGCTTATTCCTCCAGCTACAGAAGTTCATCCCCCAACGAAGTTTATTTCTGCGAATCAGAAAAACCTTCTAACAAAGCATCTTCTCTCTCAAACAAAGTTATTCCCCCGCAGATCTATTCTCAGGAAGAGTCTCTCCCCTGCAGAATATTTGCAAACAAAAAAGATAAATCCCCAGCATAGTCATCTCCACTCACCATCCCCAGCGGAAATGAAGAATTCAGCTTCCTAATGCTCTTCAGTAGTAGTCCGGGATTTATTTTCCCTGACTAAGAAATACCTTAATAGCATTCCATATTCATACATCATGACATGCGTATACATATTGCATGCAGTAAAATCTCATTTATGTGGAGAACATCATCAGAATGCATTTCATACATCATGACATTGAGTACGACTAACTCTTTACCTTTTAGGGAAGAGATTAAATCAACAAGTTACGTCTAACCAAAGACTATTCCAGGATTTTCCTCAGAAGGATGTCCTCACAAGATTTTCTCTGGATCATCCAAATCGACACTAAGATATCTCTGATTACTATTCCAGTTGAAGATACTCTAATACTTTTATCTGGGTTAGTTGAATCGCTACTAAGATTCTCCTGGTTACTATGCCAGTCAAAGTTAACCCAAGATTTTCCCTGGGTCAGACAGGTCGACACTAAGATCTCTCTGATTACCATTCCAGTGGAAGATATTCCAAGACTTTCGTGTGGGTCAGTTGAATCACTACTAAGATTCACCTGATTACAATATGTTGTACCCCAAAATTTTCCCTTTCATTTTACTCAACACATGCCTATTGAGGTCCTCAACTTGCCCAAGGATGCCCAAGAATTGATCAAACAAATTCTCCTCATAAGGCAATGAACCCCCAACTAGGGTTTCCATTTGAATTAGGATGTGTCAACTCCAAAGACTTCAATTGATTTCCATGGTACTATTATGCCACCAAGAATGTCCATGACAAATTTCATGCCTTGCAGAACAAGTTTGCACAGTCAATTGCCCAAATGCCTGAAAATCAACTGTATTAGGTCAAAAGTCAAGTGTGGCCTATATACAGTCAAACTTCAAGATTTTTTGTCAAAAACAACGTTCTGAAGTGATAATCATAATTTGATCAAGGGTTGACCATGATTCCTCAATAAATGCTCATAATTCATCAAAAGTCAATTTTGCAAAATTAGGGTTTCTATAGGAAAAGTCAACTGAACTTTGAACGAGCATAACTTTCTCATACTTTGTCCATTTGGCCCCAACCAAACCCCTTCTTGAATAGAATCCAATTCCCTACAATCCATCTTTTATCTTCAAGTTTAAGAAGTGCACCATTTGAAAGATGCAAGCTCATACATTACATGTCATTTTCAGAAAGTCAACAAAAGACACTTTTTGGCCAGATCTTTTACATCAAGATAACATCTTCAAATGAAAAAACGATCAAAAGAGGGATTGAATTAGACATCTTAAGCTTTCCAAAAAGTCAAAGATCATCTCCTTGGGATAAAAATTTAGCAAGTTATGGTTTTCCCAAGTTGGGAAATATTTGGAAAATTCAAAAATCCTACATCGAGCAAAGTTGAGTTTTCAAGGCATTAACTCATTTCTTTTAGTTTTAAACATCTCCATGGCATATTATAGGACCCATAAGCTCTTCCCCTTGTGGTCTTACTTTTTATCCATTTATTTGGATTTATTTTCAATAAAACATGAAATAAGTGGTTTAAATGACAAAGGGAGGTGTATAGCACAAATGGTCTTGGAATTATCTTGCACAAGGGCCCAAGCAACGCAACAAATGATGTCCAGGTTCATCCCCTTCAAGAAATGGCGCAAAAGTCATTTTGGGAAAGATTTCAAAATTTGCATTATGGTTCTTTAAAACATCAATTTGGCAAGTTTTTGAATATTATATAAATACTTCATTACAAGGCATTATGGCATGGATTTTGCATTCAAGACCATTCATTCCTTACCTCCTATATATATTGTACCATTTGCAAGCAAAAAAAAGAAGAAAAAAACACACTTACCACGCTATAGAAGCCCTCTCTCAAACTCTCCATTTTCATAAATTCGTCAAAAATTTGCAACCGCACTTACAAGTTGTTTCGTGGCAAACTAACACTATAGTCATTCTCCCAGCATTCCCAGGAATTGATCCAGGTCATCCCTAGGCCCTTGCACGACCAAGAACACTACATATTCGAACATGTGTATTTGGTAAAAAATTTAATTCGAATTTCATTTATCTGTAGATTTTAATGCCTTGGTTTGTTTGAATGTTGCACAGGACCTAAAAATATGAGGTTTGGGTGTGAGAATCACAAGGTTTGAGCCTGAAATCCAATCGTGGCATAGCTAGGACACGATCTGCATTTTGTGCTCATAGCGCAGGATACAGGCCCATTTATTTTGTTTTTTTGTTCTATTCTTTATGTTTTATTTCTTCTTTTGATTTTATTTTTATTAATTAACTTTAAAACCAAAAAATCACAAAAATAATAATTAAATTTTTAAATAGATCATTAGTTAATTAATTGATTAGTTAGTTAGTATTTTCCTAAAGTAATGATTAAGTAGAACTAGGTTTTATATTTCATAATTCTTATTTTCTTTAATATTAAAAAAAACTATTAATTAGGTTTATTTTTTGTTATTAATTAGACTTTAATTTAATATTTTCGTAAATTAAAAACCAAAAAAAAAACATGCCTTTTCTTTTCTTATAACTAATTCAAAAAACAACAAAAAGTTTCCTTTATGCATTTTCCTATTTCGCGCGCATTTTCTTCTTTCGTACTTTTATATTCCTGTACATATTAATGTAGCCAAACTATAAGGCATTTTTATTGTTTTCCTTTACATTTCTCCCGGTTTTGGACTTGTAATTAAATCTCCCTCCCCGAAGCCATGTAATAGCGTATGAATTTACGTTTCTGCACTTTATATTTTTGTACATATATTAACTGTTAGATGTATGGCTAATAGGATTGCATGAACAAGATAAAACCAATCGCTAGAAAACTAAACACAAATACTAATATATCTAAAATCAAATACACTCGCACATACGCACCCCTAGGGTATCACCACTTCAGTTGCCTTCGGTAAACGGTCATGAAGCATAGGGAGTTTTAGTGGCCACCCTCCAGTCCAAAAAAGATCAAAATGACCCATTTAAATGGTGCCTCGTAAAGATCTTTAGGACTTTAGGGTAATTACTAAAGTTTCCTAACCGTTGCTTTTGTGACCGTAAAAACGTCCCTTTCGATTGTCCCTTAAACTCCAATGATGGGGCTACCTACTCCTTAATAGTAGGATAGCGCTGTCTAAAGGAAATGTAAAAAAACGAACAACCTTTTTTTTCGAGTAGGTAGATAGTTCCTAAGTACTTGCTCAAAAATCTCAAAATCTTTTCACACAAACACTTTCAAAACATTTTTCAAAAACAACTTCGTCACACTCTTGAGGACATAAACAAGAGTTATCACGAAGTAAAACAATTTTTTTTTCAAAACACGCGCATAAAGCAATTTCAAAATGAGCAAAGTGCTTAAGAGCCTGCGGAAAACCACAAATATAAAGGATGCTAATACCTCCCCTTTATATAATCTACCCCCTTACTCAGAAAACTCTCAAAAAAGGTTTTTTTCTGTTCTTTTTTTACCTTTCCTTTGTTGGATAAAATAAAAGACGGTGGCGGCTCTTGCTTACCGCACATTTACGAATGCAAACTCAAAACTAGTATCAACAATCAGTTCTGCCACCGTATTACAAAACTGGCGACTCTACTGGGTATATGATTTATAAAGTGGGGTTTACCCTAGGATCTAGGTCATTTTAGTTGCTTATTTGGCTTGTCTTGTTTGATTTACTTTTAAGGGTATCAGTTTTGGTTGTTTGGATCCTAAACACGGATCGGGGAATTCCTTTTAGGTAAGTAAAAATAAACGGTGAGGGAGCTGTGCGGGGTATACTGACACGATTGAAACAGTAGCTACATTAATGCGATACTTTGGTGTGTACCAGTAGCCCTTGAGTAATCAATGAGAATACGGGGCCGCTGCGTGGTATCATAAAGCGTCAACTACCTTAGCACCTTAATTGACCAACTCGATGCTACACTCATTAAGGTTTGACTCTTGAGTTTTGTTTGGTGGCAAGTCAATTGGCTATCGGAACAAAATTTAAGGGGAAAGATCGGTGATATTGAGATCCTTAGAACCCGGTTACTATTATAGGACAGGTTGAACCAATCCAACTTCAAGAGGGTACTACCTTAAAACCCATTCAAGCCTAAACCTAAGGCTGTTTATGTGACTTGTTTGCTTTCAAATTGAACTACTTGCAGGGTTTTATTATATGACAACATGATTTCCTTGCAGGGTTTGTTTACAGTCATTATCCAATAACTTGGATTTCTTGTAGGGTTCACTTGTTTTCATCACCTTAAATTTTTTCTTAACACATAACATACACATCATAACATGATGCCACAACATTTCCTTAACCATTTCAAGGATCTCAAGGGTTTGTGATGCAGATTATGATAAATCAGACGTCTAGAAAGGAGAAAGATGATTTATTTTCCTCTAGCCAATACCGTCAGAAGATCAAAACTTAACAACTTGAGTAAGGGGCTATGACCCACTCGACATGGTGAGCTTGACTCTCATAGAAGGACCTTCAATGATACAAAGTTCTTCAATCAAAGCTGTAAAGTTCAACGCCTAACATTTTTCTTGTTTCCCCCGCGAGATCCTTGAAAATATTTGCTTATCATACATGTCATCGCATAACAGGTAGGCTCCTGTACAAGTCTCTCATGTTCTCGCCGTTTATTACAGCAATGGCTCTCCATCAAGACAACAAAGGTCTTCAAACTCAAGAGGCTCAATTCATGGAAATGTTCCTAAACCTATCCAAGGGGCAGGAAGAATTGAAAGCACTCCTCCCTGGGAATCTGACCAAGAAACATCCTGATAACAACAAGGATGACCAGGTTGAACAACTACATATTGAGATGGAAGCAATGAGAATCCAAATGTTGGGGCATATGGCTCTTATCCAAAGTCTAGCCCGGGGACAAGAAGAGCTGAGGACCATTGTCAACAAGCTTCATCAAGATAGATGCAACCGTATGAAACAAACAGTCGAGGCTAGGGGTCAAGTCATTCATCAAACCTTGATGGGACAAAAAGTTGTCTTGGAGAGTAGACCTTTCAAAATTGCTGCTATGTCACAAGCCCAACCACAACCTTGCTAACAACAACAGGGCAATCAACATAAGTGGTATACATCTGAAAGACGCTTTACCGAAATCAACATGTAATTGGCTCAAGCATTGCAACACATGTTGGAGGCTAAGCTGGTTACGTTAAAGGACCCTCCTCAGAATCCCAACACAACCTCCCCAAGGTACAATCCAAATGCAAGATGTGCGTACCACTCCAACAGTCTTGGATATGACACCAATAGTTATTGGACATTGAGAAATAAAATTCAAGATATGATTAACGAAGGAGCACTAGAATTCGCACAAGATGGTCAACTGGAATTCTTCGGCCATTCCTCAAAGGAACATCATCTAAAGTGACAAAGTTCATTAGAATTTTCAAGTTGTAATTGTCTTTTGATTTGATTGAACACTTATTTATGTCGAACTTTATTATTTCATCAATGCATTGCATATGTTTGTATTGAATTATTTCATTCGTTGTCACTATACTTAAATTGTGTTTTACTTCCTTTTTGCGATATTCAACTCTTGATCAAAAGCTCTAAGCCTTTAGAGGGAGGATGACGAACGATACCACAATCCATACAGTGTGCTTTTGAACAGACCTTGCTGACAATGTACATGTGTTGTTTCAAATCCCAAACAGTGGAGTTATAAGAAAGATAATCCCTAGTCATCCCCTTTGAGCCAAAGAAGTAGGAGTTTTTCTTTTCATTCAAATTAAAACCCTTAATCATAACCTGGGACAGGGTAGTTACTCAGTCAATTCAGACATGCATTCAGTTGCAATCTTCCGCTTCGTACACAATGAATGGCATCGAAGACGTCCTTCCAAATCAAAAGATGGTGATGGTTCCGTATAATCATCAAAGCAGGCAGTCATTATTTTTCAAAAGAAAAGCCCGTTAAGTCAAAACCTATGAAGGAGACTTAAGAAAAAACTGGGGCATCCCGCTGACTGTAATCGCAAAAGAAACAGTTCAGGCAAAAGAAGGGATAACGAAAACAAAAAAAAAGGTTACTACAAATCCTCAATAAAAAGAAAATTACAAAAATGACCTCCTCTTCAAAATAAACTTTCAGTATCTGAACCATCACCGAAACATCAAGGACAAGATTCCAAACTCAATTGGGATTCAAAATGCACAATTAACTGAGCATAGGACTAAAGAACATTACAAAGAGCGGGTGGGTACAAATAAATTTTGAGCCTTTATCCTTTGTTTCTTAAACCGTGAACTAGGCCACGTTACAACCCTTAAAAGTCCTAGCTGAAGCATGGGTTAGTTCGAGAGAAAACTGTTACAAAAGGTATCCTGACTCCTGTAGGACTTACTATAAATCCTGAGTTGACATCACACTTTTACAAAATTTGTTTGTTTTACTAAAAAATGAATTTTCAAACTTCAAGACAGACATAAGCTTTGCATTCTTAAAATACCATTGTTTGCATATGACTATTTGTTCAACAGCAGAGGAATTCGCATGACGAATATCTAGTGAACAAAAACCTTCTCAATGAAAAGGATCACCTCAAGTGGAAAAACACTTCCAACCAAGGGGCACGACATGATCATTGTCCATCACCTGAGGCAGTCAAGTCAAGATTCAAGTAATCTCTCAAAGATGCCCAGTAGCCAGGGACAAATCTCCATCTAAATCAGTTGGGGCATTGGGCATGAATTCCAGCAACGAATCCTATACGATCAAACAAACACCTTCTGGCAGTGTGACAACACTTACTACTATGGATAATGACAATTCTCCATACCCGGTGAACATGGACATAGTAAAAAAATACTACGCATGAACAAAGACCCACTAGGTTGACTGTGCTAGGAAAAAATTAGGGATAAAAACAAAAAATCTGTACACCCGGTAAGTCAAAAAATTAAAAAGGAGGCTTGGGCAAAAAAGGGTATCCTGGTGGACTGAAAATCTGAAAAGACTGTCCAAGCAAAAGTTAGGGATTAAAGCATACGACTATGTCCCGTCATCTTATCACTTGTCTAATCAGTACAAGGTTTATTACCCTGATTTGAATTCACCAAGGACTGCAAGTGTTGGGATAACAGTCAAACCATCTACAAAATCCCAGGTTGATATTTTCTACAACAGGTATTGAGACAGGGGCATTCTACTACAAGGTCACTGCCATGTTCTTAGCATGCATCCTATTGATGTTAGGTGTTATCATACCCTCGACAGAGTAAAATCTCCAAATTACTGCTCCAACGAAAATTCCCCAATGAAGTCGCCAAGCTTCTCGGGATTTCCCAACGGAAACATTCTGAATAAAGCAGATTGTCATCTAGAAACGGTTCAGGTACGATCCAAAAATGGATGTCATCTTAACACCTACTCCAGATTTTATCCTACTACAGTGCAGATACGATCCAGAGACGGATGTCATTCTGAAACTTATTTCAACACATCATCTAGAAACGGTTCAGGTACGATCCAAGGATGGATTTCATCCTGACACTTATTCAAGATTCTCATCTAGAAACGGTTCAGGTACGATCCAAGAGCGGATGTCATCCCGACACTTACTCCAGACTCTCATCTAGAAACGGTTCAGGTAAGATCCAAAAACGGATGTCATCCTGACACCTACTCCAGATTATATTCAAGTACAGTGCAAATACGATCTAGAGACGGCTGTCATTCTGACACTCATTCAAAACCTGTTTCAAGTACAGTGCAGATACGATCCAGAGATGGATGTCATTCTTACATTCATTCAACACATGTTTCAAGTACAGTGCAAATATAATCCAAAGACGGATGTCATTCTGACACTCATCCAACACATGTTTTAAGTACAGTGCAGATACGACCCAAAGACGAATGTCATTCTGAACCTCATTCAATACATGTTTCAAGTACAGTGAAGACACGATCCAAAGATGGATGTTATTCTGACAATCATACAATACATGTTTAACTACAATCAAGACATAAATCCATCCATAAAATCTCCAGCAGGCAGAGGCAGAAACATCCTGATGTAAAGTCATCTTCGTATCCTCAGCATATGTCCTAGTGACGTATATGTTCCCCACAGAGTAAAAACAACCAAAGTTTTGGTCTATTCTTCCCCAAGTAGGAATTACTTTCTCCAGAAAAGTTCCTTCAGAGAGCTGAAGTCTGTTTTCCTTAGCCTACTTTTAACAGTTCATAAAACCTCCTCCCGGGTAGAGTTTATTTCACAAACTGCGGAAGCTCATTCCCCAACAGAGTTTATTTCTCTACATCAGCAGAATCTTCCAACAAGAAGAGTCAATCCCCGACAGAACATCCTCAACAGAAAGAGGAAATCCTCGACAAATCATCTCTACTGATCATCCCCAGCAAAAGTAGAAGAACCATTTTTTCTACAATGGTCAGGAATTCAATTTCTAGTACTCTCCAGCAGCAGCCAGGGATTTATTTTCCCAGAATCAGATATGTCACAATAGCATTTCATGTTTATACATCATGACGTGCACATATATATTGCATACAACATTATCTCATTTATTTTGAGAACATCATCACACAATGCATTTCATGCATCACATATAATTAATCTTTCACCTTTTCAAAAAAGATGGTTATCATCAACAATGCCAAAAGTTTAAGGTTAAATCCATGAAGCTATACATGTCATATTTGCAGACAACTAATGGAAAATCAATTCCTGAAACCAAACGGGTCAACTAATCTACGTGATCAAATGAGGCAGCCCTACTACCCAGGCTTTATTTTGAAGTAACCCTACTACCCAGGTTCCTTCTCACAACCCTACTACCCAGAATTTATTTCGAAGTAACCCTACTACCCAGGTTCCTTCTCATAGCCCTACCACCTAGGCTTTATTCTGAAGCAGCCCTACTACCCATGATTTATTTCAAAGTAACCCTACTACCTAGGTTCCTTCTCATAGCCCTACTATCAAGGCTCCTTTTCATGAATTACCTAACGCAGTTTTACATGGACGTGTCCTGATAAAGCCTTATATAGGTTCCTTCTCTTTTATCTCCGAACAATAGTTTACAACACTGTAAAACCTGGACCCGACCAAATACGGTCAATTTCATATTCCCTAGTAAGCCGTCGTAAAACCCGGACTCAACCATATAGCAACTCACTTTTGTCTCATCAATCAAGAGTTAATTCCCCAGTAGAGTAATGGAAAACCGAAGCTCCTAGACTCTATTTCCCTGGACAAAAATCAACATACCCCAGCGAAGTCCTCCTCAACAGCAGATACAAGAATTTTCGCAAAGGATTCTCTTATGCAACCGATATCTTTTCTGGATGGCATCTTTAAGCCCATCTCATACGATTCTCCGTCGCCTTCCAAATGGAATTTGTAAGCCCATTCTCGATATTATCGAACGACATTCACTTCATGCGAGTGCAAATTCTTGGGCACAATGTTCAATCATATTCTACCTTCAGATCACGAAAGGCAGAAAAACCAATCTACATCCTCAGGTTTAAGAAGATTGAACAGGGGCAGCTGTTGTACCCTTCCCTCTCATTTTACTCAACACATGCCTATTGAGGTCCTCAACTTGCCCAAGGATGCCCAAGAATTGATCAGACAAATTCTCCTCCTAAGGCAATGAACCCCCAACTAGGGTTTCCATCTGAATCAGGCTGTGTCAACTCCAAATACTTCAATTGCTTTCCATGGTACTATTATGCCTCCAAGAATGTCCATGACAAATTTCATGTCTTGCAGAACAAGTTTGCATAGTCAATTGCCCAAATGCTTGAAAGTCAATCATACTAGGTCAAAAGTCAACTATGGCCTATATACAATCAAACTTCAAGATTTTTGTCAACAACATCGTTTTGAAGTGATAATCATCATTTGATCAACGGTTAACCATGATTCCTCAAGAAATTCTCCTAATTCATCAAAAGTCAAATTTGCAAAATTAGGGTTTCTATAGGAAAAGTCAACTGAACTTTGACTGGGCATAACTTTCTTATACTTTGTCCATTTGGACCCAACCAAATCCAGTCTTAAAGAGAATCCAATTCCCTACAATCCATCTTTTATGTTCAAGTTTAATAAGTGCACCATTTGAAAGATGCAAGCTCATACATTACATGTCATTTTTAGAAAGTCAATAAAAGACACTTTTTGTCCAGACCTTTTACATAAAGATAACCTCTTAAAATGAAAAAATGATAAAAAGAGGGATTTAATTAGACATCTTGAGCTTTCCAAAAAGTCAAAGATCATATCCTTGGGATAAAAATTTAGCAAGTTATGGTTTTCCCAAGTTGGGAAAATATTTGGAAAATTCAAAAATCCTACATCGAGCAAAGTTGAGTTTTCAAGGCATTAACTCATTTCTTTGAGTTTTAAACTTCTCCATGGCATATTATAGGACCCATAAGCTCTTCCCCATATGGTCTTACTTTTTATCCATTTATTTTCCATTTATTTGGATTTATTTTCAATAAAACATGAAATAAGTGATTTAAATAACAAAGGAAGGTGTATAGCACAAATGGGCTTGGAATTATCTTTCACAAGGGCCCAAGCCAAATGATGTCTAGGTTCATCCACTTCAAGAAATGACGCAAAAGTTACTTTGGGCAAGTTTTCAAATTTTGCATTATGGTTCTTTAAAACGTCATTTTGGCAAGTTTTTGAATATTATATCAATACTTCATTACAAGGAATTATGGCATGGATTTTGCATTCAAGACCATTCATTCCTTCCCTCCTATATATATTGGACCATTTGCAAGAAAAAAAAGAAGAAAAAAAGACACGTACCATGCTATAGAAGCCTTCTCTCAAACTCTCCATTTTCACAAATTCGTCAAAAATTTGCAACCGCGCTTACAAGATGTTTAGTGGCAAACTAACACTATAGCCATTATCCCAACATTCCCAGGAATTGATCCAGGCCATCACTAGGCCCTTACACGACCAAGAACATTGCATATTCGAACCTGTGTATTTGGTAAAAAATTTAATTCGAATTTCATTTATCTGTACATTTTAATGCCTTGGTTTGTTTGAATGTTGCACAGGACCTAAAAGTACGAGGTTTGGGCATGAGAATCACAAGGTTTAAGCCTGAAATCCAATCGTGCCATAGCTAGGACACGATCTGCATTTCGTGCTCATAACGCAGGATACAGGCCCATTTATTTTATTTTTTTGTTCTATTCTTTATGTTTTATTTCTTCTTTTGATTTTATTTTTATTAATTAACCTTAAAACCAAAAAATCACAAAAATAATAATTAAATTATTTTAAATAGATCATTAATTAATTAATTAATTAATTAGTTAATATTTTCCTAAAGTAATGATTAAGTAGAACTAGGTTTTATATTTCATAATTCTTATTTTCTTTAATATTCAAAAATCAAAAAATATTAATTAGGTTTATTTTATGTTATTAATTAGACTTTAATTTAATATTTTTGTAAATTAAAAACCAAACAAAAAAACATGCCTTTTCTTTTCTTAAAACTAATTCAAAAAACATCAAAAGGTTTCCTTAACGCATTTTCCTATTTCGCGCGCATTTTCGTCTTTCTCACTTTTATATTCCTGTACATCTCAATGTAGCCAAACTGTAAGGCATTTTTATTGTTTTCCTTTATATTTCTCCCGGTTTTTGACTTGTAATTAAATCCATCTCCCTGAATCCATGTAATAGCGTAGGAATTTATGTTTTTGCACTTTATATTTTTGTACATATATTAACTGTTAGATGTATGGCTAATAGGATTGCATGAACAAGATAAAACCAATCGCTAGAAAACTAAACACAAAGACTAATATATCTGAAATCAAATACACTCTCACATATGCACCCCTAGGGTATCACCACTTCGGTTGCCTTCGGTAAATGATCATGAAGCATAGGGAGTTTTAGTGGTCACCCTCCAGTCCAAAAAAGATCAAAATGACCCATTCGAATGTTCTCTCGGAAAGATCTTTATGATTTTAGGGTAATTACTAAAGTTTCCTAACCATTGCTTTTGTGACCGTAAGAACGTCCCTTTTGATTGTCCCTTAAACTCCAACGATGGGGCTACCTACTCCTTAATAGTAGGATAGCATTGTCTAAAGGAAATGAGAAAAAACAAACAACCCTATTTTTCGAGTAGATAGATAGTTCCTAGGTACTTGCTCAAAAATCTCAAAAACTTTTCACACAAACACTTTCAAAACAGTTTTAAAAAACAACTTTGTCACACTCTTGAGGATAGAAACAAGAGTTATCACGGAGTAAAACAATTTTTTTTTCAAAACACACGCACAAATCAATTTCAAAATGAGAAAAATGCTTAAGAGCCCGTGGAAAACCACAGATAGAATGTGTGCTAATACCTTCCCTTTCTATAATCTACCCCCTTACTCAGAAAACTCTCAAAAATGTTTTTTTTATTCTTTTTTTACCTTTCTTTTGTTGAATAAAATAAAATACGGTGGCGACTCTTGCTTTCCGCACATTTGCGAATGCAAATGCAAAACCAGTATCAAGAGCTGGTTCTACCACCGTATTATACTATGCCAGTCATAGTTAACCCAAGATTTTCCCTGGGTCAAACAGGTCAACACTAAGATCTCTCTAATTACTATGCCAGTTGAAGAAGCTCTAAGACTTTCGTCTGGGTCAGCTGAATCACTACTAAGATTCTCCTGATTACTATGCCAGTCAAAGTTAGCCTAAGATTTTCCCTGGGTCAGACAGGTCGACACTAAGATCTCTTTGGTTACCATTCCAGTGGAAGATGTACCAAGACTTTCGTCTGGGTCAGTTGAATCGCTACTAAGATTCTCCTAATTGTTATGCCAGTCAAAGTTAATCCGAGACCTTTCTCTGGTTTAGTCAAATCGATACTAATATTTCTATACCAGTTAAAGACAACTTGAGACCTTTCTCTGGTCCAGTAAAATCCCTACTAAGATTTCTACTCCAGTTAAAGAAGCTATGAAGCCCGGAAACTGACCGGATAATAGTAAATCAACAATTCAAGACACTGTGAAACTTGGATTCTGACCAGATAACAGTTTAATACAATCTCCCCAGTAAGTCGTTGTGAAGCCTGGAGTATGACCAGATACTAGTTAGCCTTATTATCCTCAGCAAGCCACTGTAAAGCCTGGGTTTTGACTAGATAGAAGTTCACTTCCATCTCTTCAATCAAGCGATGAATCCCCAGTAGAGTAACAGACAACTGAAGCTCCTAAAACTCTATGTTCCAAGATAAAGACCAACATTCCTCAGCGGAGTTCTCTCTAAACAGCAAGAGCAGGAATTCCCACAAAGGGATATCTCAGGAAGTCAACATTTCTCTGGATGGCATCTTTAAGCCCATCTCCGACGACCGTCCTCCATATCCCCTGGATGGCATCTTTAAGCCCATCTCCGACGATCTTCCTTCATCTTTTCCAAAAGGCATTTATAAGCTCATTCCCAATAATATCTACACAGTCAAGTATCATCTCAAACGAGTGCAAATTTCTGGGCACTTTAGTGTTCAATCATCTTCCACCTTCAGATCACGAAAGGCAGACCAGCCAATCTACATCCTCAGGTTTAAGAAGATTGAACAAGGACAACTGTTGTACCCCAAAATTTTCCCTCTCACATATTTCCAAGATTTTCCTCTTGCATAGGTGGTCACAAACCTTGGCCTGAAGACAAGGAAATTTTTTTAAATGATGTTTCTAGGTGTCATTCGATTGCCATATATATAGCGCTCTTCGATTACCATCTATGTAGTGTCCTTCGATCGCCATCTATATAGCTCTCTTCGATTACCATCCATATAGTGTCCTTCAATTTCCATCTATATAGCACTCTTTGATTACCATATACATAACATCCTTCGACTGACAACTGCAAAAGGCCTTTCGATTGGCCTCATGACAAGCCTTTCGATGGGCATTGTGTCAAGGATTTTCGATTGGCGTAGCAAATGACTGTTTGTTTGATATCTCAACAAATACCCTTCGATTGGTACTTGGACAAGGGCCCTTCGAAAGACTCCCTCCAGGCCATTCGAAAGAAGCCATCAAAAGGGAACTCTAAAAACATGCCCAGGCCAGAGTCTTTCCTTGTTGGGTCACAATGCCACAAGAGCTGTTTCGACCAGAGACTTCTTTTCAAATGGACAGGAAATCAAAGCAAAGGAGGGGTCCAATTGAAGAAGTCTTTGTGCTGAAGCTGGCACAGTTCTACTCAGAGCCATCAATGAGAGCAATGTTCTAATGAGGAAAGGCATGATTAGTTCGAATGAAATAAGGTGGGCAAGGAAGGCATTCGAAGGAGTGAAGCTGGGACTTGATCCAAAACAAGCCAGAAGGCCCATAATCGAAAGAAGATTGAAGCAGGCTGGCAAATCAAGGAAAATGCGTGGGAAAGAAGGCAAAGACTTGGCCATTTTAGAAACAAAAGATGCAAGATAAATCAAATCTTTTTCACTCAATCTTCAAGATTTAGTTCAATTTTGTTAACCTAATTCATCCCACTATATATACATAATGAACCCTGATCAGAAAAAAGGATTTTGGCCGTGTAGAACACCAAGACTACTCAGAATTTTTGACAAAAAGTGTGGAACGAGTTTTGCTCTAGAGGGAGATTCAAGGAGTTACAAGGACTGAAATCCCTTCCCAGGCGTATTTGTAAGCTTTCTGGACTACTCTCTCACATCAATACCTCCAAGAACGATCAGCACAGGTATCATAGTTTGCACTTTTTCTTGAAACAGGTCTTTGAAATATATGCATGATTAATGAATTTTAAATATGTAGTCATGTGTATATGCTTATTTAGAACATATCTGCATGATTGATTATATGTTTTGATGCATATTCAATTAAACGCCATTGCTAGGGTTTGAAGCTTCATTTTAGGGATTTTTATTTCAGGCAAAATCAGGACAAGCGATGAGTACCATTGTACTCACGAGACCAAGTACAATTGATCTACATATTTGGTTTGAATTTATATTGCATAATTATGATTTTTGAGATGTGCAGGTTTGTAGCTACATCACTGTCTGTAGGTAAAACCTTTAGGCTAAAACAACAGTCTCAACGAAGAAGAAGACTGTGTGTCAACACCTGAGTGGCCCGTTTGAATTCTTGCGCGTTTATTTATAGGCACTAACCACTATCACATTTAATACATGTTGTTCGTTTATATTAATGATTGAATAATTGGCTCAGTGGCGAAGGGGAAGGCTTTTTAGCGCGCGTGTGTAGAAGGTCAGGGTTTCGATCCCTGCCTCCTACATGTTATTTTTCTTAATATTTCTTTGCATATCCCATGTTGTCCTCCCAAGCACGCACACAATAGGCCTTAGATCCTTATCCTTGGATCAATCAGTGCCTGGATACAATGCTCCCAATGAAGCTCCCCATGGTGGATACTCCTGGGTCAACCACACTGAATTACACATTGTTATGGGCCAACTGGATTGGGATTTGAACAGGAATACATCATACACCCTCCAATTTGGGTTTACACCCGTCAGGCTTACTCTTTTTCCCTTTTAATTTTGATTTATTCAAATTAGTTTATTTGCTTTGTTTAAATTAATTTTTCCATAAAATCATAAAAATCAACATCATAAAAAAATAGGATTTAGCATTTTTATCAATAAATTAATTTTTGTAAGTTAATTAATTTCATCAATTTTAATTTGTTTCATTAATTAAAATTAATTAGAAAAATTAGGTCAAACTTCAAATCTTTTTCACAAAAATCCTAAAAAATATTTTCAATGATCAAATTAGATGTTTTAGGGTTTCAAACTTATTTCAATATTTTATTCTCCCGCATAATTATTTTTGCCGTAAGATTAATTTTTATTATTGATGTAATTGTGCCTAGTTTATAATAGCTCAATTAGGGTTTTACTTCCGCACTTTATTTTTCAGTCAAATTTCTTATGTATCTACACCAAAGCCTTGTAATAGCTTAGGGCCTCTATTTTCTCACTTTTATATTCTGTATATATTTATATATAATTGCAAGCAACCTAGGTATGTATAATTAATCAATCAATCAGTAGATCACTAATATCAAAGATAAATATATCTGAAAAAGAACACTTTTGCACACTTGCACCCCTAGGGTATTACCTCACTTGGTTGCCTTCGGAAAAACAATGGTCATGTCCCTCGAAACATAGGGATATTCTTAGCAAAGACCCTCGGTTAAAAAGTCATCATAAAGATCATAGTCCCTAAACGTCCCTCGAGTTGCCTACGAGAAATGATCTTATGATGACAGTCCCTTCGAAATGCTAAGGTATCCTTACATGTTTCCTTCAATGACCATTATGTCCCTTTCGATAGTCCCTCAACATCCAATGACTAGGGTTACCTACTCACTAATAGTAGGATAATACGGTCTGAAGGATAGGAGAAAAAGAATAATCTTTTTTCGAGTAGGTAGATAATTGTTAGGTACTTTCTCAAACCAATTTTTACACCACACTTTCAAACATACTTCTCAAGTAAAGTTTAAAAAAAAACACTTTATCACACTCTTGAGGAATGATACAAGAGTTACCATAAAGTTAATCGCCGCACTAAAGCATTTTTCAAAGCTTTTCAAAACACAAACACGAAAGCAGTTTCAAAAAATGAGCAAGTACCTAAGAGCCCATGGAAAACCATGGATGGAAAGGGTGCTAACACCTTCCCTTTCCATAATCTATCCCCCTTACTCAAAACTCTCGAAAAAAGGTATTTTTCTGTTCTTTTCACCCTTTCCTTTGTTGGATAAAATAAAAGTCGGTGGCGACTCTTGCTTACCGCGACATTTGCAAACAAAAAATGCAAACCAGTATTAACAGTCGGTTCTGCCACCGTATCACAATTACCATATAATTTTATTTAATATTTTATATCAAAATATTTAAATTTATGCAATCCATCAAACCATATCCGCAAGTGACACGTGGCCAATATTTGGCCACGTGATACAGGGGATATATCAGACTCCACCGCTATACATCTAAAAATATGCAAACAAACCTCAAACTATTTTTATAATAAATTAATTCAAACAATTAATTTCCAAAAAGAGATACAAAGAGTTTTTAGTTAAATTCGCGCTTAGTTCAAAATCTCTGTTATCCACACATTTGAGCTAAGTGTGGGGAAAATTAAAATATCCGCGTAATCCATAAAAAATATAAACAAATCGCGAACTACGAAAATAGGACTCTGATTCCTCCTAGGAGGATACGTAGACATACAATCAAAAATCGTTGCAAATCCCTATAACTAAAATTTAAACCCTTTTCCCCTAAAAACTATTTAAAACCCTATTTTCTAAGAACATGTTTCTAAACCTAGTATCCTTGCGAACAAGGTAGATAAGGGGTGCCTAACACCTTTCCCTCGTCTAGAGCTGAGTCCAAAGCTAGAATCTATGAACTTTAGGGTTATTCCTTTATACTCCCTTCCTTTAGGATAAAAAATTAAGGGTGACGACTCTATAAAAAAACCAGTTGCAACAGCTAGCGACTCTGCTTGGGACTCAACCTTAGGGTTTTAGGGATTTCTTATTTTTGGGTTTTGTATTTGTTTAATTATTGTTATTTTATTTTAATCATTTATTTATTTTATTGCTTATTTATTATTATTTATCATATTTATATATTATATTTATTTATCTATGGTGGGATTTAAGTTTCGCAAAAAAAGAATATTTTCAAAAAACCCTTAGAAAGAAGGTTCGTCTATTAGCCAAGGGGTTACATCAACCCTATCAGTTTATGTGACGACTTCGCCTAGAGTCGGTGGAATTCTGTAAAAGGAATACCTCTCGAGAGACATCCTCTTGGGAAGTAGGACTTTGGAATGATACCTATGACTCTTTGTATGGCCTTTAAACCAAAATATCGTGATGAGACCTTTCATGACCTAGAGACGAAGGTTTTGGTCTCTAAAGAGACTCCGCTTAAAGGAGGCCCTGGTGCCTTTCCCTCTAGTGTCATTCATGATACCCTTAAGAAAGCTACCTTATGGGGAGGGTAGAATATCTGTAGGCCAATACTAAGAACTTTCTTTCTAAGTATACCTTTCATAAATCCCACTACAATCTGCAAACTCGCAAGGGTTATCCCTTCATCCACTACTGTCTTTAGCCCGTGGGGCTTCCGTCTATATCATCATACCTATCCTGTAGTGACTCATCTTTTGCTTCCATTTGTAATAATCCTTAAAGAATTTTTGTCTCCATCTCTAAGACAATGTAGGATATCATTAATTATCATATTCATCTATAAGGAGTCCCTACCTATCTCAATTGCTGAGTTAGAGTAGGATATCATCAAACTTGTATAGGGTATACTATATCTATGTTGCATTGCATATCCACGAAACACTTTTGCATACCCAAGCATCTTCGTACATTTCCATTTTTCATCCATTTGCACAAAGTTCATATCATTTACACTTCCACCCTTATCCAACTGTGACAACTAACAAGATTCCTGATACCTACTGTGATACGATGGAAGAACTGACTGTTAATACTGGTTTTGTGTTAGTGTTTGCAAATGTCGCGGTAAGCAAGAGTCACCACCGTCTTTTATTTTATCCAACAAAGGAAAAGGGAAAAAGAACAGAAAAAAACCTTTTTCGAGATGTTTCTGAGTAAGGGGGTATATTATAGAAAGGGAAGGTGTTAGCACCCTTTCTATCCATGGTTTTCCATGGGCTCTTAGGTACTTGCTCATTTTGAAATTTCTTTTGTGTGTGTTTTGAAAAGCTTTGAAAATGCCTTAGTGCGGCGTTTCACTTTATGGTAACCCTTGTGTCAGTCCTCAAGAGTGTGATAAAGCATTTTTAAAAACTTTGTTCGACAAGTGTAAGTGTGAAAACTGGTTGTTTTGAGCAAGTACTTAAGAGTTTCTACTTACTCTAAAAAATACTGTTCGTTTTCTTATTTCCTTTAGATAGTGCTATCCTACTATTAAGGAGTAGGTAGCTCCATCGTTGGAGTTTGAGGGACAATCGAAAGGAACGGTTACGGTCACTTAAGGCAATAGGGCAATATCTCTTAGTAGCTGTCCTAAAGTTCTAAGATCTCATTTTGTTTTACCGAGGCAACCTTCGAAAGGGACTTGCGGTCTCTGAATTAGAGGACAGTCACTAAGAATTCTCACGTTTGAGAATAGTGACCGTATTTCCAAGGCAACCGAAGTGGGAGATACCCTAGGGGTGAGCATGTGCAAGTGTTTGATTCCAGTTTGTTTATCTTTGCACAGTTAGGATGTTCTATTGTTTTAAATATTCGATTTATCTTTTGCATACAATCCTATTATCCATACATCTAAATAGTTTAAACAATTGCAGAAATTAAAAGCAGAAAATAAAATCTACAATATTACAGGGGTTCAGGGGAGGGGGTTACATATCCAAACTTGGGATTCAACAGTAAATAAAAGCAGTAAAATAAATTCTAGTTAAAAACTATTACAAACCTGTAATCAGATACAATAATTGGAAAAATAAAAATGTAAACACGCACGAGGAATGACACGGGAATAGATTAAATATCCTATAGAATCTACTTAATTAAAGAAAATATTTTTTGTATTTTTATTTACGAAAATAAAGTAAAATTGAATTTTGCAAATTAGTCCTAATTTCTAATTAATTTTAATTAAGGAGAACAAATCAAGTTACCCTAATTAAATTAATTTATTTTTAAACAAAATTAATTTTAATAAAAAGAAAACTAATTCTAACATTTTTTTTTGTGATTTCTTGATTTTATGGTTTAATTAAAAAAAAGTTTTTTAAGACAATTAGAATAAATAATTAAAACAATAAAAAAAGTAATAAAGAAATTAAAGCAAAAAATAAAATGCGCCTGCTAGGAATAGAAATCTGGGGGGTATAGCTGTTTTTGTATTAAGCCCATCTTTTGCTGAGCCCAGTTGATTTGTTTGGATTCAGTGGGAGCTGCGCTTGAAGGTGCACCATGGAGCCTGTTTGCGGGACGCTGGATCTACTTTGGGGATAAATCTAATGGCCAAACCTTAGGCTGTAGGATGGACGCGCTGGAGGATTATGCACTGAATCCTGCAGAAAATGTTAAGAAAATATAAAATGCTTGGACCTGGATTCGAACCCAGGTCCTTCACTTCACACGCCTTGCCCTTTGCCATATGTGCTGGTTAGTCATTCATATACATAAATAAATAAAGTAAGTATAAGGTAAATAGAGCACTATGCCCAGCTGTCACGTGCGTAAATTCAAATCTCCCAA
This sequence comes from Vicia faba, assembly GCA_948472305.1. Lineage (NCBI taxonomy): Eukaryota > Viridiplantae > Streptophyta > Magnoliopsida > Fabales > Fabaceae > Vicia > Vicia faba. The sequence goes on along the minus strand of OX451741.1, from coordinate 917,521,598 downwards.
TGGGAGTCTGCCACCTAATTGTCTTCTCCCTGGAACTGTCGCCTTAGGGACTGGGCTTTTACCTACAGACAGATTCATCACTATAGGCTATAGTGACAGTTCTTGTGTGTGGCTATAAACCTGTAAAACTAAAAAATGCAGCACAGGCAAAATAAATCCCAACCAAGGGCATGGATCGATTGGAAATAATCCCCTGAGCACGAATAGACCCTTAATTTGGCCTAATTTTGCCTCTAACTAGGGTTCCCCAAATTGGAGCTTCAGAACCCTAGCCATGGCAGATGCCCGTACCTGCACTTAAACTCCAATCACAGTATTCCAGCACGTTGTAAACATGATAACAAGCATAGATATATAATCAAAACATGTTTATGATGTCAGAATCAAAGAAATAAAAATTGAGAGGATGTGCAAACCGTGATGAAGGGTGGGCGCGATTCTGCAGGTTTCAAGCCTTGGGAATGTTTGCAATGGCTTCAGAGGCTCTCCAGGAGTATGTTTTGATACATGTTTGGGACTAAAACAAGCTGGAATTGGAAATTCGAGTTTGACAACTTTAGTGTTTTTTTGAAAATTGGACAGGGGTTCTCCAGTCATGTATATCTCTTTGATGCTTGCCAGAATCTTGTTTATATAGAGAATGATGAGAGGACACGACAATTCCATGTTTGTAACAGCTATGGACACGATTTTAAATGCCATGAATGTCCATTTTTAACCTTGGCCAAAGTTAAGGGATTTTGTCCATTTTAAAATTTGAATGTAGCTAGACAGAACTGGCCTTACTGCACACGAAAAATGGGGCCTCTCCATGTACCAAACCAAGCCCAAATGATAATGGCCCATATACTTTGCCATAATCTTGATTTATTTGATTTTTAATTAAATAAAATTGATATAAAATGCAAATAAAATCAATACTATGCAAAAATGGTCCTAGGGGTCCTCTATGGTCTTAGGAATATGTTTGAAGTTCAAGAATTTGAGCCATTGCCTTAAAAATTCAAATTTTCCCAATGCATATTTCTTGAAATTTCTCAAATTTCCCCAACTTGGGAAAGCCATAACTTGATCAATTTTTATATCATGATGATGATATTTTACTTTTTTTTAAAGCACAAGATGTCTACTTTAATCCCTCTTTTGAACAATTTTGCTTTTGAAGATGTTATCTTGATGTTAAAGGTCGTGGCAAAAAGTGGCTTTTATTGACTTTCTAAAAATGACCTGTAATGTATGAACACATATCTTTCAAATGGTGAATTTATTGGACTTGAGGGCTGAAGAGAAGTTGTATGGAATTGGATTCAATTCAAAATGAGCTTTGGTTGGAAAATTTCTGATAAATTATGAGAAAGTTATGCTTGGTCAAAGTTTGGTTGACTTTTCCTATAGAAACCCTAATTTACTATTTTTGACTTTTGATGAATTAGGAGCATTTCTTGAGGAATCATGATCAACCCTTGATCAATTGATGGATATCACTTCAAAATGTTGATGTTGACCAAAAATCTTGAAGTTTGACTGTATATAGGTCACATTTGACTTTTGACCTAGCATAGTTGATTTTCCAATACTTGAGCAATTGTCTGAGCAAACTTATTAAGCAAAGCATGAAACTTGGCATGGATGATCTTGAGGACATATTAGTACCATGGGAATCATTTGATACCATTGGAGCTCAAACATCTTGATGAAAATGGAAACCTTAGTTGGGGGTTCATTGCCTTAGTAGGAGAATTGTCTGGTCAATCCTTGGGCATCCTTGGGAAAGTTGAGGACCTCAATAGGCATGTGTTGAGTAAAATAAGAGGGAAAATTTTGGGGTACAACACCTACAAGCGAACTCAATTCATTTCTCAAGAAGCCACAAAGGAACTCAAAAGAGACCATGAACTATTAAAGGAGGAGGTCCACCAATTGAAGACTCAAATGAACTTGATCATGCAATTACTACTAAGGAGAAAAGGCAATCCTTCATCATCCCAACCACAGGCCTATCCAGCATTATAGATACCACCACCGCGGGAAGGAACTTCACCTTAACAGCAACTACAACGACCATTAATAATTCTGTGGGGACAACAACAGGATAAAAGGCCAAAAAGAAAGCTTGACCCTCTCCCTATGTCTCACAGTCAATTGCTGCAACATCTACTAGAAGCATCTTTGGTAGAGCTAAACCCTCTAGCTCCTCCAGTCGGGCCACCCCCATGAAAATATGAAGCTAATGCCAGATGCGAGTATCATGCTAACTACCCAGGACATACCCTGGAGAAATGTCGGGCTTTCATATACAAGGTCCAAGATTTAATCGATACTAAGCATTTGACTTTTGAAGAAGGGATCTCATTAACCAACGATCATCCTCGCTTTGACATATTCGAAGACTAAAGAAGAATTCCCTAAAATCAGTGGGTCAACAAGAAAGCTTATATCTAAATCATTAAGCTTTAATCATTTAAAATTGTAATTTCTTTCTTGCTAAGTGTTATTTGTCATAAACTTTGTACTCTTTGGTCAAGTAATTCTAATAAAATAAGCATGCGTGTTTTTGAAATCGATTCCTTCCACAAATCAACGAATTTTCATTTTCACTCTTCTTTTCCATTTTCAAATTAACAAACTTAGATGGAGAATGATGAAAATACAAAATAATTGAATTTTGTTGACGTATACTTTTTAATAGTAAGGCTTAGCTGACGATGTAAGGCATTGTTTCACTTCCTAAACAGTGGAGATATAAGGAGTTAATCCGTAGTTAACCCCCTCAATGGTGCATTATATTCACAAGAGAATCAAGTGCATCCAAGCAAATGTTCAAGCATATCTATTTCCTCGATACATCATATAGAGAATGATCTAAGCAAAGATTTGAAGCACATCATCTTCCTCGCGTTCATCATCCAAGATCGAGGAATCAACTAAGACAAAGGTCACAACATATTTCTCCTCAGTGCATCAATCAAGATCGAGGAAGCGATGAAGACAAAGCTTACAACAATCAGCATGGTAGTCACAAATTGTCAAAATCAAAAGCTGAAAAAAAAGAGAAATTCAAAAAAAAAAGAAATATAGAAAAAGCCCGATAAGTTAAAGTAAATCAAAACTTGACTTAGGCAAAAGTTAAGGAATCCCGATGGAATAAATTAAAAAAAAATATTTTTCAAAAATTGGTCCATGCAAAAATAAGGGATTGAAAACAATAGATTGAAGAACAATCTTGTGACTGCCACCTCAAGAATCATCAAGGCCTCTTATTAATGCTCAGATCTTATCAACGCTTGGATCTTATCAATGCTTGGATCTTATCAAAGCTTTTTCATAGGTGTTTGAATATTATCAGTGTTTGGATCTTGTTAATGCTTTTCATCGGCGCTTGGATCTTTAGCTATGCTTCTCATCATCTGCGTGACTACAAACTTTCTCTTGAGGATTAAACGCATATGTTGGATTAATTGGATTTAGGATTTAAGAACATTAAGGAGATTGGGGCGGAATAAATAAATTTTGAGCCTTATATATTTTGTTTCTTAAACCATGAACCATGGCCACGTTACAACCTTTAAAAGTCCTAATTGAGGCTAGGTTCACTATGAAAGCATACCCAACAAGATTTATGTTAAACTGACTCCTATGTTTGTTAAAATTATTTCTAACTAACTCCGCTTCTTCGAATATTCATCTTCTATCCTTCCATTTCTTTTCAAATAATCAATTTTGATTTCAAGAACTTGCATGTGCATAAAACAGAATTATGTTTTCAAAAATGTACAATTTTATCTACGAATCAATACTTAGCATCAAAGAGATTTCAAAAAGGTCTGATCAAAGGCCATCCTTTATAAGAAGCTCCTAACTGGGGAAAAAGCATCTAAGGGGATCCCTATAAACAAAGGCATAGACTAATGAACATAGGGGTATATCACATGAAGATACTGTTGACAAATGGTGAGCATTCCGAGGTTTAATTAATTTGGATCAAATTTCAAAGCATTGTTCAATTAGGGGCATACCCTTCGAAGAAGCATTCCTTAGTCAAGCCATATCATAATAGGGTATGACTCGGTTTCCTCATGTTAATAAGCTTCTCAAGGAATTGATGATCAGGGGAAACCTTCCGAGATTCAAATGTTGGGGCAGTGCGTATCAAGTTCATCTTACTGCACGCAGGGTCCAAATTCTTCAAGCAACTTAAAGTACAAACTTCTTCAAGCTTCCAATACTTGGCGAAACATATGACAAGTTCATGGAAAGGTATAAGTTCCTTATAAGGATACTTCCTTCAAATCTGGGAGATTGAGGGGCATGTCTTTCAAAATTTGAACATTGGGGCAAACCACTGCGAGGCTCGATAAAAAAAAAGAAGTTGATACAAAAGGGTCCATCAAAGCCAAGTATTGTCAGGAGTCTTTTAATTAGGGGCATACTACAAAATAGTGGGGTCATTTACATTATGATCAAACTATCAAAGAGAATCTCCTCCAAGACCCTACCAACAAATTTAGGAAAACAGTCCACACAGGGGTAAGCTCTCCACGATCTTTTACAACCTCCAGGGGACCTCTCTGCTACATCAGCAATTTTCGATTCCGAAACGAGTATCAGGAAATCATGATAGCACAACACTCAACCATAATACGAAAATCAACCTTATCGCATAAGCAAACCTCTACGCTTTAATCATCCATGACCCATCACAAGGGCACCACTAAAAAAAAGAAGAGAAAAAAGCATCCAAGTCATAATCAAAAAGCATAAGTCTGCGTAAGTTATACACTAGGCCTCCTAGATCCAAAACCAAGCCATACTATCACCCACCTACGCATTCAAATTTCAAAACCCAGCTACTTGCCATCTCATCCATCTGATAAAGTCTGACAACATGGGTCGAGCATATCTCAAAAAACCCAACTACGCATTCGCATGTCAAAGTCCAACATCCATTTACACATATCTAAGTCATTCATCTCATGCATCAATCAATCATCATATTTTATGCATCAATAAAATTTGCACACATAGCATAAAACCTTGTTTTATATGAAGACAATCATCATTGTCAATTAAGCTACAAATTCTACATATTGTGCCAGTCTCTACGCAACAATATGTTTCTTTCTTAGCTCATTGTGTCAGACCCCAGGCAACAATGTTGCAAAGTCAATAATTCCATCCTTTGTGTCAGTCTCTATGCGACAATGTGTGCAATTTTCTATATTTAACTTATTATGTCAATCTTTACGCAGCAATATGTTTATTTCTTAGCTCATTATGTCAGACCCCAGGCAGCAATGTTGCGAAGTCAACAATTCCATCCATTGTGCCAGTCTCTACGCGATAATGTGTGAAATTTTCTATATTTAACTTATTGTGTCAGTCTCTATGCAACAATATGTTTCTTTCTTAGCTCATTGTGTCAGACCCCAGGCAACAATGTTACGAAGTCAATAATTCCATCCATTGTGTCAGTCTCTACGTGACAATGTGTAAAATTTTCTATATTTAACTTTTGTGTCAGTCTCTGTCGTACCCCAAATTTGTCCTACCCCGATGATTCGATTTTTCAAGTTTTGAATAATAAAGAAGCGTTTAACCAAGGATGGTACAACAATATCTGATGGCCCATTCTTAATATTTAAACCAATCAGGAGTGTATTTTTTATTCAAGAAAGCGGGGCTTTCTAAATCAGAAAGACTCGTGTATCCGTAAACCCATTCGCAAAGCATGTCGACCGATGGCCCATGCAATTCGAAGATAGAAGAATAACTACTAGGTTATTAAATTCGCTTATGTAATTTACTAGTAATTAATAATTAACGTTTAATTAATGAAACTCACTTTAGTGTTATTAATAAAAGAAAGGGGGTTGAAATGAACTAAGCCCATTAAAGTTTCTGTAGTTGGCCCTTTTGTTGTTTTTGAAAAAAAAGAAATATTATTATTATTAAAAACAATTTGTTATTTATATATATAAAAAAAACGTAGCATGTCATTGAGCAAAAATAATATAAAATAATATTGTTGATCTTTACTACATTATGTTAAATATTATTTGTAAATGTTAAAAATATGTCTAAAACAGTTTACACTAGGCATGGAAAAGCCAATTGGGCCTGGCCTAAAAAGAAAAGCGTTTGCTGTAAAAGAAAATAAGTTGGACCGTAAAAAAAACAACACAAGCCAAAATATCCAAAAAACGTCAATTGTAGTGATTGCATCCTAATTCACACGTGTTTCTTGCACTAATAATTACTGTGGAGATTCACACTCAATCATATCCAGAAAATCACAAAATCCAATCGAATCAATTTCAAATCTAAAGCAATAATTTTACAGTAAACAAAATCAATCCAAATCAATTACAAATCAACAAAGTCTTAACTACCAAAACAGAATCGGGAGATTACATAATATTTTCTCTTACTAAATCCAGATCACAATCAAACATTACAAGGAATACCTAATTTATATCAAAAACCCTAAATCCAAGCTAGATGTAACGACAACAAAGAAAAAACTAAACCCTAACTACTAACCCTATAAAGGGCAAACGAAAAGAATAGAGAAGGGGTCGGTTTTACAGAAAGAAAAAGCTTGGAGACGGAGACGAAAATTAGGACAAACCCTCGCACTGAAGATCTAGAAGTGGAAGTGATTAGAGTTTCCAGATCGAAAACCCTAATAACCATAGACCATAACCGTCACTGATAACCTCCACACTTGACGACCATTTCTACACTGTCGCACCCTCAAGTACCGTCACTGACATGCTAATCAAAAGAAGAAAGAGAGGCATCAGGGAGACTGAAATGCGAAAAAATCGAAACAACAAAAAGTAGAGGTAAAAAAAACTTAGCTTCTCTTGATATTGGGGGTTTTGATTTGATCGGGTAGGTTCAAGGTATAAGAGGGTGTTTCGATTGCACCTCCGCGGTAAGTAGTTCGGCGATTTAGGGTTAGGAGGGAGAAAGGGGAAGGCTGGGTCGAAGAGAGAAAGAGGGCGATTGTTGCTGTAAGTGATGAATGAAATAATGTAAAAAACAAAACTTGTTGTATTGTATGATCCAATACGCGCCTGCACATAACAGTTAATATGTTCCTTCAAATCTGCCCATTTGATCATCAGTGGACGGCCGTAAGGCCAAGTCCACCGTAACACCCATGCACCCTCATCCACATAATCGTGCAGCCCCTTCAAAAAATACACTTGGGCCTAGCCCATTTTTTCTTAGCACACCCGCATTCGTTGCAATTTCTGAAATGCTACAAACAATACACCCCCTGCAACTTAATTAATTTTTCTTTTTTTTAATTATTCTATTTTTTCTTATTCTTTTATTATTATTATTATTATTATTATTCAGTTCTATAATTATTATATTTAATTTTTATACTTTATTTTCTTAAATTCTTATTTCTCACACATTTTTATTTATTATCATATTATTATTTTATTGTGACATGTAAATATATTATTTTATTATTTCTTTTGTTATAATAATTATCATTATTAGTATTATTTTTATTTTCACGAATATTATTATTATTATTTCTTATTATCATTTAAAATAAATTGTTTTATTTAAAAAACTCACGTATATATTTTTTATATTGCATTAAAACATTCTTAGTCATGCATTAATCAGAATTTCTGCAATTAATATGATAAAAAGATATTCAACAAATATCAAAACTTTTTTTTCGCAATAATACTAATCTAAATAACTAATTTTTTCTAAAGGGTTTAAACGTATTTTAACTAATCGTGCACTAAGTCCAAAAATTCCGCAATCTCTACACCCGGTCTAAGTGCGAGGAAATTCAAAATATCTTTGCAACCCCTAAAAAACACAAACCCATACGAACTACGAATTGAGACTCTGATTCCTCCTAAGAGGATACGTAGGCACACGATCTAAAATCATGGCGAGTCTTGCTAATTAAAACATAAAACACTGTTTATCCCAAACCTAAACCTAGAGCTTAATATCCTTGTGAACAAGGTGGATGAGAGGTGCCTAACACCTTCCTTTCGTCCAATTGAGTCCGAAACCTAGAATCTCTGTCTGCGAATTAGGGTTTTCTGTTAGGTTCCCTTCCCTAGGATAAAAACTAATAGTGGCGACTCTTGATTTAAAAACCGATTGCTATAGCTGGCGACTCTGCTGGGGACTCTCCTTAACCCTATGTTTAGGTTCTTTTGGGTTTTAATTGTTTATTTGCTTTATTTATTTATTGCATTTATCTATTTTATGTCATTTATTTAATTACCGTCAAATTATTTTATTATCATATATTTCCTATGTGGCGGGTTTTTTTTAATCTAAAAAAATATATATTTCCAATAAACCTTAAAAAGAAGGTTCGTCTATTAGCTTAGGGGGTACATCATCCCTGCAGGTTTATGTGACGACTTCGCCTAGAGTCGATGAACTTCCAAAAAAGGAATACTTATTGAGAGATATCCTCTTGACAAGTAGGACTTTGGAAGGTCACCCATGACTCTTTGTAACGACCTTAACCAAAAATCTCATGACGAGACCTTTCACGACTTTGAGACGAAGGTTTCAGTCCGTAAAGAGGCTCCACCTAAGGGAGGCCCTTGTGCCTTTTCCTTTTGTTGTTATTCATGACACCTTTAAGAAAGCCACCTTTTGGGAGGGTAGACTTACCGTAGGTCAAAATTAAGGAGCCTACCTCATAGGGGTACCCATCACAAAAACCTGTCACAAAATCCTGTTACTCAATCCAACACTTATACATTCATGCATTCATGTATATCTCATGTTCATCATTTGTTCCTTTTATCTGTCTTATTCACAGGGTACAAAATAAAAGATAACAAAATCAATATTTTTGGTGACTGTCTTAAAAATGGAGGCCAAAGGGAAACAACTTGTCCGCGTCAACGCATGCAAGCCTGGCCTTTTTGAAATCGAAACTATAAAAGGTAAACTGTCCGAAAGAGCTCTGAAGATGTACACTCGCCGCTATAGGGATACACTTGATTTGACTAAAGTAGAAGTGCAGATGGATGCAGCCTCTTCCCTAATTCAGTTTTATGACCCTCCACTAAGATGTTTCACATTCCAAGACTTCCAGCTAGCACCGGCTCTGGAGGAATTTGACAGAATCCTGAACTTCTCCAAAGAAAAGGCCTATGTAGGTATTGGACAAACTATTGAAGTCAAAGCTTTGGCAAAAGGCCTAGGGATCCCCTATCCTGAATTAGTGCAGAATTATCGAAGAGAAGGTCTGATACAAGGAATCAAAAGAATATACCTGGAAGCTAAGGCACTAGAATTTTCCAATTATAAGGAGTGGGAATATTGTGTTGATTGTTTAGGGCTATTGGTATATGGTGTAATCTTGTTTCCTCGGACTGTGGACTATATTGACCCCGCGACCATTAGCATATTTTGGGGAGAAAAAGTCTTTAATACGGATCCTACTAACGCCTTGCTTGCTGACATTTATTACACTTTACGTATGATGTATGAAAAAAGAAGAGGCACATTAAATTGTTGCATCCCTCTTCTATATACTTGGTTCATGACTCATCTTTACAAGGAAGACTATATGATCCCAGAATTGACCAGGTGTGAGTGGCCACAGAAATTAAGGTCTCTCACTGCAAACTCAATATTATGGTATGCAAGAAAGTTGGATATTGGTGACATCACTATTAGCTGTGGGGATTTTCCTAACGTCCATTTGATTGGATCATGAGGCTGTATTAACTACAACCCTACTCTGGCCCTACGACAACTAGGGTATCCTTTGGAAGACAAAACTTCGGACGAACAACTCCGACTATTTATCATCCACAATATGGGTATAGAAGACCAAGGGTTTCTCAACAAGGTTATTCGATCCTGGAACAAGGTTAACAAAAGTAAGGCCCGAAAGAAAGAATGCCATAGCAAGAGAACCCTACACCAAATGGGTCCAAGATAGGGTACGAATTATCAAGCTGTCGTTTGAGAAAGATCCAGAGTACAAGTCAGAGGTCCCAAAGATAACACCTATATCTTTGGAAGAAGTCGACAATCTGAAAAGTGCCTTAAATCAAGCTCAAAAAGAGAAAGAAGCACCAGAAATCAACCTCCTCAATCTGACCAGAGAAAAGAAACATATGCAACTTATACTTGAGTCAAAGGACGAGCAAATTGATAAAAGTCAAAAGGACTTGGAGAAAGAGAGTCTCAAATGAAAGCGTACAACTGAAGGGCTGCTAAGTGCAACATTCAACCTAGATTCTCACAATCAACGGTTAGAAGTGGCCGCTGCTGAAATCGGGAGGTTAACTAGATGGTGTGAAAAGGCAACACATGACAAGAAGGTTCTAGAGGAAAGTTTGAGAGCCCAAATCCAAAGTTTGGCACAAGCTTCCTTAGATCAAGAAGATCAAGTAAATTACCTCGCTACCGAACTCCAAGACAGCCACGAAATAGAGGTTAAAGCACGCCTGTAAAGGATAGAAGCAAAGAAGATCTTGACTCAGAGGACTCGAGAATATGAGCATGTATGTTTAGAGCTGAAGGGTCTTCAAAAGGATTTCAACATCCAAAAAAGGCTTTACACAAAAATGAAGGGTGAGAAGATGTACTGGGAGAGCAGTATACCAAGATCGCCCAAGCCGGGAGGGATAATCACAAGATAATCCCACATCTGTATCAGGAATACAGGTACTACAAAGACAAACATGAAAAGATCGTCTTCTTAGCCAACAATCTCATCGAGGACATCCCTAGAAGTTTAAGAGATGCAGAGAATGTAATGGTTCCTCTTTCGAAGGACGTCGAAGACTTTCTACAGCTTTGCCGAGCAATGGTTGATGGCTTCAGAGCATACATCCGCAGGCGCACCTAGGAAATTTAGTTCCTTTTTAATTACGTTTATGCAAACAAGTTTGGATTTCAATTTGTAATATTTTTCTATATCTGGATTATGTTACTCTTAATAAAGGCATTTTGTTTCCCTATCTCGAAGGCGTGTCTATTTTGAAGCTGGTCACCAAATAAAATAATAAGTGGATACAAATATGTACCCATGTGAATAAGACAGTTAAAATAAAAATCAATTCTTAATCATGTACATCCATTTGTACGCATGCATTTATAAAACACCTGCATGTCATATCAAAACTCATTTGCTTTAAAATATCTCCAGTTAAGCCATTGGTAAAAGAAGACTTTCACCTCCTTGGCCTCCATATCAAACAAGGGCCCATCAACATAAAGCAATGGAACAGATCGAACAGACTCAAAATGTGTTTAAAGAGGATCTTGATCAGGTGAAGGGTGACATAAGCTAAACGAAAGGAGATTTGATCCAGGTTCTTCTAGCTTTGAAGAACATTATCGACAGGAAGGATCAAATTCCCAGGGTAGCTTTTGAAGAGGTACCCCAAACCGTTGGTGCATCGAGCGGTCACCAACTGAGGAAAGAGCCAGAAGCAGGACCCCAAAAATCCGCAATGGTCCAACAAGAGGTTGAAACTGAAGGATTCATCCCACTATCATCAAAATTAGGGGCATCACATACCCTACAAATTCCAACCAATAACGCAGATAATTACCTAGACTTGCAATATAGAGATCATGACCCAGAGGATGCTCACCAGGCACCCTTGAAGACAACTGGTGCTCATGCTGCGGACAACCCACTGGTAATGAATCAGTATAAAGCCTTGGAAGAAAGACTGAAGGCCGTGGAAGGCTTCGACGCTTTCGAAGTAGACGCTCTAGAAATGGGTTTAGTCCCTGATGTGGTGATACTTCAAAAATTCAGAGTACCAGACTTTGGAAAGTATAAAGGGCTCACTTGTCCGAGGAATCATCTTCGTATGTACTGCAGGAAGATGCATGCCCACGCCCATGATCAGAAACTAATGATTCACTGTTTCTAAGACAGTCTAAGTGGGGTATCTTTGGACTGGTACATGCAGTTGGAAGGAACACATATTCGAACTTGGGTGGATCTCGCTAATGATTTCTTGAAGCATTATAAGTATAACTTGGACATGGCGCCTACTCGCTTGCATCTCCAAAATATTTCCCAAAAGAAGGAAGAGTCCTTCAAAGAATATGCTCAAAGGTGGAGGGAGATGGCATCCTGTGTACAACCCCCACTGCTGGAAAAGGAACTCATAGACATGTTCATGGGAACCCTACAAGGGCTTTATTATGATAAAATGGTGGGAAGTGTCACATCAGGATTTTCAGACTTAGTGACTATTGGTGAAAGAATCGAAACTGGTTTGAAAAGCGGAAAGATATCAGGGGGGTCATCAAGCACCCCTTACAATTCAAAAAGGATGGATTCAAAATTCCCAAGAAGAAAGGAAGGAGAAGTCAACGTGGTGGCCTCACAACCAAGGACATCACAACCATTGGTGATCCCGCAAGGACAAAGGCATGACAGATTTAAAAGGCCACCTAGAAATTTTGATCCATTGCCCATGCCACCAAGCCAGTTATTACAACACTTGGTTAAGGCATCCCTGGTGGAAATGAAGCATTTAGCTCCTCCGGTCGGGCCACTCCCGCAAAGATACAATGCCGATGCTAGGTGTGAGTATCATGCTAATTCTCCAGGGCACACCATAGACCAATGTTGGGCCTTAAAGCATAAGGTTTAGGATTTTCTAGAGTCTTAAGACATCACCTTCGATAAGCCTAATATCAAGTCAAACCCTATGCCTCCGCATGGTGGACCAACAATAACTGCAATCGAGGTGGTCACCGACTTTGGGGAAACCATAAAGGAAAAACCCCTATCAACTTGTTGAAGGAATATCTGTTCGAATGTGGATTCTTGTTAGAGCACAATAAAGATTTTGAAACAACTTTGGAAAATATGGTGGATAGAAGAATAGTCCAATTCGGACTGTACCCTGAAGAAAAATATATAGCCACGATTGGAGGGAAAAAGCCACTGGTAATCCCTTTCCAGGGTCCAAGCCTTACCAAGAAGACTATAGTCATTCCACGGGGAAGATCAACAAAGGTCACCAGAAGGGTACCTGTTGTACCCCAAAATTTTCCCTCCCATATCCCTCAAGACATGTCAAGAATAATCTTCAAAGTTGCTCAAGTTGGCTCAAGGGTTGGACAGTCAAATCACCTCATAAGGCAGTCAAGTCAAAATTAGGGTTTTGTGTTGCATTAAGGTCCTCATATCCAAATGGCCTCAAGTGCTTCCCAATGTCTTAATATGTTCTTAAGTTCATCCATGACAAATTTCAAGCCTTGCAGAGAAACTTTGGTCAGCCAATTGCTCAAGAGGCCCAAAAATCGATTGTGCTGGGTCAAAAGTCAACCGTGGCCTACATATAGTCAAACCTCAAGATTTTTTGTCAACATTCTCATTTTGAAGGATAATTCATAATTTGATCAAGGGTTGATCATGATTCATCAAGGATTGCTCAAAATTCATCAAGGTTCAAAAGTTGTTAAATTAGGGTTTTGTAGGAAAAGTCAACTCAACTTTGACCAAGCATAACTTTCTCATACTTTAGGAGAAATGACCCATCCAAAGCTCATTTTGAAGAGGATGCAATTTCCTACAATCCATCGTCACACCCCAAGATCAGAAAATGCACTCACAAGAAGTTACAAATTTGGACATTATAGGTCATTTTTGAAAGTCAACAAAAACACATTTTGTGCCAAAGCTTATAACTTGAGAATGAAAGATCAAAATGAGATGAGACCAAAAGGGTTGATTATAGGACATCTCAAGGTTTCTAAAAAGTCCAAGAACACCTCCAAAAGTTCAAAATTGAGGAAGTTATGCATTGTTGAAGTTGGTCATTTTTCCAAATTTGCCAAAAGTCAACTATCCTCAAAACTCCAATTTTTGACAAAAGGGCCCACTGTTTTCCACTTGATTTAGTCTTGTCATGCCACACACGTGTCCCATGCTTAATTTCATGATCAAACATTTATTTTTCTATTTTATTTCATTTTTATTGATTTAATTCATTATTAATCAATATTAAATCAAATAAAATCCAAAAATTATTGAAAAGGGATCTTTGTGATTTGTATAGCTTGCAAACATCATGTGACAACCAACCAACTCGTACTAAGGCTTATTTGTGCACAAAATCTCAGATTTAGCCTATTTTTGGAAAGGTTAACAATGGTTATAAAATCAAATCTTAAACCTTGAATGTACATGGATATTGGCCCAACTCTTGACCTAAAATCATTGCCTTATACATACGCAAGACACACAAACCTAATTCACGACTGAAGGACTGCAGAAACGGCCATACCAATTTCAAGAAACTTCAAGAAAAATCAAAACTTGTTCTTGCAATCTAGGCCAATTCAAGGTGCCTTGTCCATCCAAACACATTGCAGGAGGTACCAGGAGTGATTTGCAATCAAATTCAAGCACCAAAGCTCAAGGAATCACGAAATACCATCTCACGGTTTGCACTTCTAATTCAAAATTGTATCTCTTAATTCATATGCATTTGACATGTTTTTCTGATTGATTTGCATTGCTAGAGATTATACAAAGCTAATGGAATGAATTAATTGAACTATAGTGCCCTAAACCGAGAGATGCCATGATCGAGTTTCTAGGGTTTTCAAGCTTTCAAAAAGGGCTTTCCAAACCATGGAAAATTGGAACCAATGGGACACATGGTTGAATTCGTGAGACCAAGATGATTCCAACACATACCTCGCGAAATATTTCTTTTTGCTCTGTGTCTATTCGCTATTTTTCGTGCAGGAGATAATGGAGGTTAAAAAACCCCGCTATTTGATTCTATTTATGCAAGACCAAGGTTGAAGATGATGACGTGTTGTCATCTGGTTCGTGTGTTTGAAAAACGCGCGCTTTATTTTTTTGTTTACAGCATATTAATTGTTTTTGTATATAATATTCTTTACTTGTCCATTTAACAAAAGCGTGTCACAGCTCAGTTGGAAAAGGCGTTGATGCATAGTCCATTGGGACCTGGGTTCGAATCCCAGGTCCCCCAAAACCTTGTTATTTTTCTGCCTCAGGTATTCATGTGCAGTTCTCAAAGGGAAGTCCACCATACGCTTTAAATCTCAATACGCCAAGTGGCTTCAGGCCAAGATCTAAAGGCCAGATTGAAGCATCCACCATACGCCCTGGTCAACGAGCATGCAGGGAATCATAAGGGTCAAACAGGCTGGGCGCTAATGGGCCTGGGAATTGCAAATTACACCACAAAATTGGGCCCAACACCCCCCTATGAGTTTATTTCTTTTCCCCTTTTTATTTCTCTTTCATTTAATTATTTTTATAATTATTATTTATATCACTAACAAATTAATATTTTTTCCATAATAAAATCAGAAAACAAAAATATAATATTTTTATTTATTAAAATTAATTTCACTATTTCATTATTCTTGTAAATAAATAACTTAATTAATTTAGTTTCTAATTAGGCATAATTTTAATATTTTTTTCACTAAATTAAAATTAATTAGAATTAGGTTTTAATATATTTAATCATTTTATTTTTGATTTCCTTAAACATTCAAAAATCCCAAAAAATACATTTTTTTTAATTAATTAATTAACTTAGGTTTAAATTCATTTAGTTCAAAATAACAAAAAATCTCTTTCTTTCCCACAAAAAGGGTCAAAACCCTAAAACTCTCCGATTCATTTTTCTCACGCGTATTATTTTTTGATTCATATTTCAATATTGTATCTGCTTCAAGGATGTAATAGCTTTAAACTTAGGACCTTTTACCGCTTTTATTTACTTTCTTGCAATTTACTTTTTCAAGGGTTTGTTTTTGGCGATGTAAATACCCGACGCCTTGTAATAGCTTAGTTTTATTTTCCGCAACCATTAACTGCTAGATGTATGAATAATAGGCTGTGCATGACAAGATTGATCTTAACTTAAAATCAACCGTAGCTCACCATAACATGTACAAAGATAACATAACTGAAAATTGACACATTTGCACATGCCACTCCTAGGGTACGCCTCACTTGGTTGCCTCGAACATGGTCATTGAGTATAGGAAGTTTTAGAGGTCGCCCTCCTGTCTAAAGATCAAAGTTGCCTCGAAACGGTTACCTCGGATAAAATGATCTAAGACATTAGGGTTACCGCTAAGGCGTCCTAACATTGCTTTAGTGACCACATGTCCCTTAATCGAATTGACCCGAAAACTCCAACGACGGTGCTACCTACTTCTCAATAGTGGGATAGCACTGTCTAAAGGACATTTACACAATTTAATTCCTTTTGAGTAGGTAGAGGTTCTCAGGTACTTGCTCTTTCAAAACAAAACAAATTTTTCGCACTTACACTTTTCAAACAAAGTTTTCAATAACACTTCATACACTCTTGAGGACAGAAACAAGAGTTAAATCGAAGTTTTCAAACAAAACTCTTTTCAAAACCCACAAACACAAGAAAAGCAAAACTTTTTGAAAACACAATGAGCAAGTACCTAAGAGCCCGTGGATAACCACGAATAGAAAGGGTGCTAACACCTTCCCTTTCTATAATCTACCTCCCGAAATCGAGAAACATCTCAAAAGGAATTTTTCTGTGCTTTTGTCCTTTCCTTGTTGGATAAAATAAAAGACGGTGGCGACTCTTTCTTACCGCGACATTTTGCAAAAACAAACGCAAACGCGAACCAGTATTCTAAAAACAGTCAGTTCTATTTCCACCGATCACAGAACTGGCGACTCTGTTGGGGATTCTAAATAAGTGAGGTGTACCTTAGGATTATATCACTTGTGTTTTCAATTGTATGCTTTGTATGCTTTAAATTTTGTGGGTTTGTATCGGAGTTCTATAGATCCTAACCCGGATCTGGGGATACCCTTTAGAAGTAGCAACAAACTGTGAGAGAACTATGCGGGGTATACCGACATGGTTGAAGCAACAGCTACGTTGATGTGGCACTTTGGTGAGTACTGGTAACCCTTGAGTCAAGTCAAGGAGAGTACGGGGCCGCCGCGTGGTATCGCGAAGTATCAACTGGCCTTAGAACCTTACTTGACCATCCTGGCCTTTTTAGGGGTAGTGAGATGACCGACTTTGGTGCAGTCCGAAGTTGGTAGATACTCGATACTACACTCATTGAGGGTTGTTTCTTGGAATATTTTGGTCGCCAGTTAAGTGGCTAAATCAAAACAATGAACATAGAAAACAATCCAATGGTATTGAGCTCCTTAGAACCCGGTTACTATTTATAGGACAGGTTTTGAGCCAACTAACTTCAAAAGGGTACTTACCTACGAACCCCATGCAAGCCTAAACCTAAGGACTTGTTTGCTTTGTGTGAATATGACTGTCCATATATACACTTGCTTACTTTTGCATACATGTACATAACATCATAAAGCATCATATGCATTTGCTAACCATTTCAAGGGTTTGGATCTTCATCTTTGTTCTTGTTTTGTAGGACATGGAGTCTCTCCGCAGGAAAACAATTCAAGTCAACCTTGTAAGGATCCCTCCTCAACTCAAGGAGCTTACATCCAGGATTCCCGAGAACTCTCTCTTCAGTGAAAAACATGGTAGTCTCCTCAGCCTGGTCAACACCAACATTGAAGAAGACATGATAAAAGTTCTCTTCCAGTTCTTTGACCCCCTACACCACTGTTTTACATTCCCTGATTATCAATTGGTGCCTACTTTGGAGGAGTTTTCTCAACTTCTGAGAATTCCTATTCTTAGTCAACTACCCTACAACGGTACGGAAAAGGAACCAAAACTTGAAGATGTTGCTCAAGCATTACGTCTGCAACCATCTGACATCAAGGGGCATTGGGAAATCAGAAGTGGTATCAAAGGATTCTTGGCAAAGTTTCTGTTTGAGAAGGCACAAGAATGTTGGAATTCTCTTGATCTACAAGCCTTTGAAGAGATTGTGGCACTCCTTATCTATGGGTTGGTGTTGTTCCCAAATCCTGATCAACTTATAGATGTGAATGCTGTCAAGATTTTCATGTCCAGGAATCCCATACCTACATTGCTTGGGGACATCCTCCACTCATTTTACACACGAACAATGAGGAAAAGAGGTGTTCTCATGTGCTGTACTCCTCTCCTGGAAAGGTGGTTTATTTCTCACCTTCCACAATCAGTCTTGAAGAATGAGCAGGGTTTAAGGTGGTCACAACGATTGATGACCCTCACACATTCTGATGTACATTGGTGCTCTCGGTCCAGAGAAAGTGTCACTATCATCGATCGTTATGGAGAATTTCCTAATGTTCCTTTACTTGGAATTAGGGAAGGCATTACCTACAACCCCTGTCTAGCTCTGAGACAATTTGGATATGCTCGGAGGGATGGTCCTCATGACATGCTGATCCCTGACATAGTTTTTGACTTCGACAACGATGCGCAAGGACTTCGACAAAGGTTCATCAGAGCTTGGAGGATGCCTAACAAGGTAGATAGTAAGACACTGGGGCACAAGAATTCCATCCCTCTTGAGCCTTACCTCAAGTGGGTACGAACCCGCTCCCAGAATCTTATGATGCCATATCCTCACATTCTCCCCTTGATCAAAGAGCC
Organism: Vicia faba; assembly: GCA_948472305.1. Lineage (NCBI taxonomy): Eukaryota > Viridiplantae > Streptophyta > Magnoliopsida > Fabales > Fabaceae > Vicia > Vicia faba. The sequence continues at coordinate 917,503,035 of OX451741.1, read as the reverse complement.
TGTTATGGAAGGAGAGGTTCCATACACCATTCTACATCCTGACATGCCAACATCATGGGAAGAAATGCAAAAGAGTTGGATCCAACTCAAGGAAGAACGGAATGCTTTCGAAGCCAGCTTACATGCCAGTGAGAAGAAGGTTCTGGAGCTCACCCGCCGACTTCACGAGGAAGAGACCCACAACACTTACATCGCTCCAAAAAGGATGCGCAATGTCTTTTTACATTAAGTATTTTGTAATATTTCGCCCATGAGGCACTGATGTACTAAACAAATTACTTCTTAATATGACGTGTGTTCTTTTTTTGTCTGCAACGAATTTTAATTTTCGAACCCTTGAATGCATTACATAAACAGCATACCATTCATCATATGCATAACATGTACCCTTTTTTACAGGTCACTTATCTTCTTCGCTGTTTATTTCAGCAATCATCATGTCTACTGAACCTTCCACTGAGCAAGCTATCAAGGCCCTCCAGGCCCAAAATGCCCAGTTTCAAGAGTTGGTTATGAGCCTAGCCAAGGGTCAGCAGGACTTGAAGACCCTGATTCTGAAAGAGAGGAAGAAGAAGAAGAAGAGGACCGTCCTGTTCAACACCGGACGCAGGTTTGGAAACGGGCTGTAAAATGAAGTTGAGCTAACCACCTCATCTGGAGGGAAGGATAGCCCACAAGAAAGGAAGGCTCCTAGCCCTGAAGTCTCCGACAACGAGACGGACTATGATGAAGAACAGTATCCTCCTGCTGAGGATAAGTACAAACAGCTGGAAGACCGTTTGAGCGCTTTGGAAATACAGAAGGTGCCCGATCTGGACTTCGGAGATCTGGGTTTATCATCTGGAGTGGTGATTCTCCATAAGTTTAAGGCACCTGCCTTTGCCAAGTATGACGGAGCTTCCTGTCCAAAGCTGCACCTCCAGTCATATGTGAGGAGGATCCAACCTTACACTGCTGATAAGAACTTATGGATCCACTTATTTCAAGACAGTCTTTCAGGGACTCAGCTTGAGTGGTTCTATCAGTTGGATGGAGCCAGTATCCGCAGCTGGGAGGATTTGGCTACTGCGTTCTATAGGCAGTACCAGTATAACTCCGACCTCGCTCCTACGCGTACCCAACTCCAGGGTATGTCAATGGGGACGAGTGAAGGATTTAAAGAATATGCTCAAAAATGGAGAGATCTTGCCGGAAGGGTACAACCACCTCTAGCCGATCGTGAACTTGTTGATATGTTTTTGGGTACCTTATCTGGTCCATTCTTTAACCATTTGATTGGAAGCTCTTTAGCTGGGTTTACAGACCTTATCTTGACTGGTGAGAGGATTGAAACATGTATTAAGGCTGGGAAAATACAAAAGGGTGCCTCATCGAGCACCGAGAAGAAACCGTTTAAGAAAGAGTCCAGTGCGGTCTACAGCTCAAGAAGACAGAATAGACCGGAACACTGCCAAGCTGTCAACGCAGTTGTTATTTCGAAACCTGCCGGTGCTCCTCAGCATCACAACCAACAAAGGGAAGAACCATAACGATGCCCTGCATGTCTCCATTGAATGTAGAGGCACTACTCTTGCACATGTGTTGGTTGACACGGGATCCTCGTTGAACGTATTGCCCAAGAAAGCTCTAGACAGGCTGGATTGCGAAGGTTTGGAGCTAAAGCCAAGTAACATTGTGGTCCGGGACTTTGATGGGTCTAAAAGGATGGTGCATGGTGAAGTCGATATTCCAATTAGAGTTGGTTCTCAGGTCTTCGATTCTACATTCTACGTGATGGACATTCGACCGTCCTATTCTTGTTTGCTGGGTCGTCCATGGATCCATAAAGCTGGAGATGTGACCTCCACACTCCATCAGAAGCTGAAGTACCCGGTTAGAGGGAAGATTGTGACCGTACAGGGGGAGGAAGAATACATGGTCAGCCACCTCAACTCATTCCGATACATAGAGATGGATGGGGAGTTCATTGAGACCCCATTTCAACACTTTGAAGAAGTTCCTCAGACACTGGCATCAGTTGAGACTGTGGTTTAAGATTCTCCTTTGAAGATGGCTTCCTTAAAGGATGCCCGGGCTGTTATTGAGAAGGGTGAGTATGTAAACTGGGGCCGACTTCCTGATTCCACTCAGAAGACTAACAAGTTTGGTTTGGGTTTCACTGCAGAAGCTCAAAGGGGTGTTCATAGTGCAAGGATTGGAAGACCTCCTGTGCTCATCAGCAACTCGGGAGTAAATGCCATCGAAGATGACGTGGAGGAATCCGAATTCGACAGCTGGATCTACCCTACGACCAACGGTGGACCAAACAACTGGACGGCAAAGGACTTCGTCCCTATTACTTTTGTTACTCAGTAATGAACTCTTTTGTTTTGAATTTGTAATAGACAATATTGTGAAACTTTATGGCCCGGTGTCTCACCCGGGGCACCGTGGCTTCATTTGTGAGGGCTTTTGTGTGCCATTTTCATATATCATTAATAAAAGCATTGGACGTTTCTTGCATTTCAAATTTTGCGCTCCTTGTCTTTCTTTATTATATATTGCAAAACAACTATTTACACACACTCACATATACAGGTCCCAATCCACTCTGGATCTCACTGGTAACGACTCTACTACTGCCAGTTATGACTTTGAAAATCTGATCAACTTAGCTGAAGACGAAGGTGAAGATGATTGCGAAGTGCCTGGTGAGCTTACAAGACTGCTACTTCAGGAAGAGAGGGCCATTCAGCCACATGAAGAGCCAGTGGAAACGGTAAATCTGGGTACTGAGACAGACAAGAAGGAAGTCAAGATCAGTGCAAATCTGGAGCTTAGTGTGAAACAGCGGTTGATTCAGATGCTGCATGACTATGTCGAGATCTTTGCCTGGTCCTACGAAGATATGCCTGGGTTGGATACTGACATCGTGGTTCATCGCCTGCCTAGCAAGGAAGACTGCCCTCCGGTAAAATAGAAGGTCCGCCGTATGCGTCCAGAGATGTCTGAGAAAATCAAGACCGAAGTTATGAAACAATTTGATGCCGGTTTTCTAGCAGTGACTTCTTACCCTCAGTGGGTTGCCAATGTGGTTCTGGTACCGAAGAAAGATGGTAAGGTCCGAATGTGTGTTGACTATAGGGATTTGAACAGGGCGAGCCCTAAGGATGACTTCCCTCTGCCTCACATCGACGTTCTGGTTGACAACACTGCTCAGCATAAGGTATTCTCCTTCATGGATGGCTTCTCCGGTTACAATCAGATAAAGATGGCTCCCGAAGACATGGAGAAGACCACTTTTGTTACTCAGTGGGGTACCTTTTGTTACAAGGTCATGCCTTTTGGGTTGAAAAATGCTGGGAAAACGTATCAGCGTGCCATGGTTGCTTTGTTTCATGATATGATCCATCATGAGATTGAAGTATACATCGACGATATGATTGCGAGGTCCCAAACGGAGGAGGAACACCTTGACCATCTACAGAAGTTGTTTGACCGTTTGAAGTTGTACAAATTGAGGCTGAACCCGAACAAGTGCACCTTCGGGGTGAGGTCCGGTAAATTACTAGGCTTCGTCGTGAGCGACAAAGGTATTCAAGTGGACCCTGCCAAGGTGAAAGCCATACAAGAGATGCCAGCTCCCAAGACAGAGAAAGAAGTCAGAGGCTTTCTAGGACGGCTGAACTACATTGCCCGATTCATCTCGCACCTAACTGCCACTTGTGAACCAATCTTCAAGCTACTGAAGAAAGATCAAGTAGTGCGTTGGAACGATGAATGTCAGGCCGCTTTCGAAAGAATCAAAGAGTATCTCCAAGAGCCACCCATTCTTATGCCATCGGTTGAAGGGAGACCTTTAATCTTATACTTGACAGTACTTGACAATTCAATGGGGTGTGTGCTGGGTCAGCATGACGAGTCTGGCCGAAAAGAGCATGCTATTTATTACCTTAGCAAAAAGTTTACCGACTGTGAGGCCCGATACTCACTGCTCGAGAAAACTTGATGCGCTTTGGCATGGGCTGCTCGCCGGCTAAGACAGTATATGTTGACTCATACTACTCTGTTGATTTCAAAGATGGATCCAATCAAGTATATCTTCGAAAAGCATGCCTTGTCCGGAAGAATAGCAAGATGGAAGATGATCTTGACTGAATATGACATCCAGTACACGACTCAAAAAGCAATCAAGGGAAGTGTGTTGGCAGACCATGTGGCACATCAGGCAGTGGATGATTACCAGTCTATGAACTTTTAATTTCCAGACGAGAATATCATGGTAGTAACTGATTGCGAGATACCTGGACCGGATGAAGGACCTGAGGAAGGATCCCGATGGTCTATGTACTTTGATGGAGCCTCAAACGCTTTGGGTAATGGCATTGGCGCTATGATCATATCTCCTAAAGGCTCTCATACTCCGTTTACCGCCCGACTATGTTTCAACTGCACCAACAATATGGCGGAGTATGAAGCCTGCATTATGGGTCTCCGAGCTGCAATTAACCTAAGGATCAAGTTTCTGAGCGTCTTCAGAGATTCCTCTCTCGTGATCAGTCAGATCAAAGGCGAGTGAGATACGAAACACCCAAATCTTATTCCTTACAAGGAGTACATATTGACATTGCTTTCCCATTTCGAGGAGATAACCTTTGAACATTTCCCAAGAGAGGAGAATCAGTTGGCGGACGCGCTAGCTACGATGTCTTCTATGTTCAAAGTCAAATGGTACAACGAGGCTCCCCGGATCATTATTTGGAAATTGGATGAACCTATATATTGTTGTGATCTTAAGACCTAAGTGGTAACAGAAAAACCTTGGTATCATGAAGTAAAGAGGTACCTTGAAGCTCAAGAGTACCCCGAGGGTGCATCTATTAATGACAAGAAGTTTCTGAGAAGATTCGCGGCAAAGTTCTTCATCAGCAATGGCATTCTTTACAAACATAACCATGATTCAACCTTACTGCGTTGCATGGATAAAATTGAAGCAAAAAGGATCATGGCAGAGCTGCATGAAGGTACCTTCAGAACGCATTCTAGTGGACATACCATGGCAAAGAAAATCCTTCGGGCAGGATATTACTGGTCAACAATGAAAGCCGACTGTTATCAGCATTCTCGGACATGTCACAAGTGCCAGATCTATGCTGATAAGGTGCACATTCCTCCAGTTCCTTTGAACGTCTTGACAGCACCTTGGCCTTTTGCAATGTGGGGCATTGATATGATCGGCGAGATCAGACCTACGGCATCCAACGGGCATCGTTTCATCTTGGTAGCAATTGATTACTTTACGAAGTGGGTTGAAGCAGCTTCCTTTGCCACTGTAACCAAGAACGTCGTGGCACGGTTCATTCGGAATAACCTGATCTGTCAATACGGTGTACCAGAGAGGATCATTACGGATAATGGTACCAATCTTAACAACAAGATGATCATTGAGCTCTGCGAGCAATTCAAGATACAACACCACAACTCTTCTCCCTACCGGCCGAAGATGAATGGGGCTGTAGAAGCAGCTAATAAGAACATTAAGAAGATTGTGCAGAAGATGACAGTGACCTACAAAGACTGGAACGAGATGTTACTATTTGCTCTTCATGGGTACCGTACCTCAGCACAGACGTCAACAGGGGAAACACCTTATTCCTTGGTATACGGCATGGAGGCAGTCCTGCCCATTGAAGTTCAGATACCCTCTCTCCGGATCATGAAGGATGCGGGTTTAAGCAAAGACGACTGGATCCAGACCCGGCTTGATCAACTGAACCTAATCGACGAAAAGAGACTCACTGCTATTTGTCATGGTCAGACATACAAAAAACGGATGATCAAGGCATTTAACAAGAAAGTCAGACGACAAGAGTATCAAGTCGGGGACCTGGTAATCAAGCAAATTATTTTACCTCAAGGTGATCCCAGGGGCAAATGGACCCCTACGTAAGAAGGGCCATTTGTGGTTAAAAACATCTTCTCAGGAGGAGCGATGATTCTAACCGCCATGGATGGTGACGACCTTCCTCACCCCGTCAATGCAGACTTAGTGAAAAGATACTACGCATAATTAAAGACCCGCTAGGTTGACTGGCCTAGGCAAAAATAAAGGCTTCCCGGCGAACCAAAAGGGTTCGGGCAAAAATAAGGGATGAAAATAAAAAAATCTGTACACCCGACAAGTCGAAAACCTGAAAAGGCGGCTTGGGCAAAAATGGGTATCCCGATGGACTGAAAACCCGAAAGGGCGGTCCAGGCAAAAGTTAGGGATTAAGGCGTAACACTATGTCTCATTGGATCACCTCACATCCGGACTTCGGTATCGACTATCAGGCTCAGACGACACCAGTCAATCAGATTCATCTTCAACTAAGCAGCAAAGTGATGAGATGCTTGAAGATATAAGGGCAATAGCAGAGTTGGAACCCAGTGGGACTATTCACATAGCTGTTTTATTTTCTTTTCACAAATTGTATAAATTCTATTTGCTCGGCGGAGTTCTCTTACTAGGACGTCAGCCTCTTGTACAAAAACGCCTATTTTCAGGCAAACTTCAAAATCAATACAAGTTCATTTTTCAGACAAATTGCAAATTGTTTTTTTCCTTATCCGTTTGTTTTGCAAAGAACTTCCAATGTTCATTTTTGATATATGCATTTGACATTAATTGCTGCTCATATATATTTTCATGCGAAACAAAGGACTAATTACGGATGATATCAGAAGTAGGGGCAATAAGAATTGTCTGAGAGGTCTAGTTGCTCTGTCCACCAAGGTACCAAGGTAGGTTCGGCTGAAGAATATGACCAAGATATCGTCACCATCCGAAGAGTAAGACAGTAATGGTAGCTCTCCCCACTGAGACTTGCAACCATGAATGGATCAGCAATACTCTCCCCCAAGCAGAGTCAGTCTACCGTCAGTCCCGAAAAGGCTCGGTATTCCCAGAAGGTCTTAATAATCCCCAGCGGAGTATAAAGATATTCCCCGACAAGCGTAGGAGTATCCCTGGAAGTCTTAATATTCCTCGACAGAGTATAAGAATTTTCCCCGGTAGAATACAGGAAGCCCCCAGTGGAGCCATTTCCCCAGCACAGTCTAAAAAAGTTTCCCCAATGGAATGGAATCATCTTACCCAGTAGATTCTGGAAGTTTGTCCCCTGCAGAATACAAATGCATCTCCTTAGCCAAATTCAGAGGTTATCCCCCACGAGAGTCTAACTGGGTTATCCTCAGCAAGTTGCAACTGAAAGATCATCCCCAGCGAAGTTCTTTCTATCCCCAGCGAAATTCATCATCAAAATCCCCAACAGAGCTTATCAACAGAATCTCCAGCGGAGTTATCGTTAAAATCTCAGCAAAGCATCTCTTCCCAGAGAGTAATTCCCCGCAGCGTAATATCTTCACCAGTTTATTCCCCAACGGAGTTCTTTTCTCCTGCAGGTTTATTCTCACAATCATCTTCATTCATCATCCCCAGCGGAAACGAAGAATTCAACATCATTCTCTAGCAGCTATCCGGGATTTATTTTCCCCAGCTAAAACATCACATTTTCATACATCATGATACATGCATATACGCATCATATCATACAATCTCATTCATGTTGAGAACATCATTGCTCGATCCATATCATGCATTGCATATGACCGACCTTTACCTTTCAGGAAAGATGCAGTTAGATTCTCAAATTATGTCAATGGAGACAAAACCAGTTAAATCGATTCCTAAAGATTTTTCTGAAGCCAATCAATGGAGACAAAATCAGTTAAAATCGATTCCTAAAGATTTTTCTGAGGCAAGCCAGTCAATGGAGACAAAATCAGTTAAAATCGATTCCTAAAGATTTTTCTGAGGCAAGCCAGTCAAAGAAGACAAATCCAGTTAAATCGATTCCTAAAGATTTTTCTGATGCTAATCCAGTCAAAGAAGACAAATCCAGTTAAATCGATTACTAAAGATTTTTCTGATACCAACCCGTCAATAGAGACAACCAGTCAATAGAGACAACCCGTCAATGAAGACAACCCGTCAATAGAGACAACCAGTCAATAGAGACAACCAGTCAATAGAGACAACCCGTCAATAGAGACAACCCGTCAATAGAGACAGCCCGTCAATGAAGACAACCCGTCAATGAAGACAACCCGTCAATGAAGACAACCCGTCAATGAAGACAACCCGTCAATGAAGACAACCCGTCAACGAAGACAAAACTACCTACCAACAATCTCCAAATGGCATCTATAAGCCCATCCTCCTATCCACCATCTCTCCAAATGGCATCTGTAAGCCCATTCCCGACATCACAACGCTGATACTACTCCATGCGAGTGCAAATTTCTGGGCACTTTAGTGTTCAATCATCTTCCACCTTCGGATCACGAAAGGCACGCAAGCCAATCTATATCCTCAGGTCTAAGAAGATTGAACAGGGGCAACTGTTGTACCCTAAAATTTGCCCTCCCATATCCCTCAAGACATGTCAAGAATAATCTTCAAAGTTGCTCAAGTTGGCTCAAGGGTTGGACAGTTAAATCACCTCCTAATGCAGTCAAGTCAAAATTAGGGTTTTGTGTTGCATTAAGGTCCTCATATCCAAATGGCCTCAAGTTATTACCAATGTCTTAATATGTTCTTAAGTTCATCCATGACAAATTTCAAGCCTTGCAGAGAAACTTTGGTCAACCAATTGCTCAAGAGGCCCAAAAATCGACTGTGCTGGGTCAAAAGTCAACTGTGGCCTACATATAGTCAAACCTCAAGATTTTTTGTCAACATTATCATTTTGAAGGATAATTCATCATTTGATAAAGGGTTTATCATGATTCATCAAGGTTTGCTCAAAATTCATCAAGATTCAAAAGTTGCTAAATTAGGGTTTTGTAGGAAAAGTCAACTCAACTATGACCAAGCATAACTTTCTCATACTTTATGAGAAATGACCCATCCAAAGCTCATTTTGAAGAGGATCCAATTTCCTACAATCCATCTTCACACCCCAAGATTAGAAAATGCACTCACAAGAAGTTACAAATTTGGACATTATAGGTCATTTTTGAAAGTCAACAAAACCACCTTTTGTGCCAAAGCTTATAACCTGAGAATGGAAGATCAAAATGAGTTGATACCAAAAGGTTTGATTAGAGGATATCTCAAGAATTCTAAAAAGTCCAAGAACACCTCCAAAAGTTCAAAATTGAGGAAGTTATGCATTGTTGAAGTTGGTCATTTTTCCAAATTTGCCAAAAGTCAACTATCCTCAAAACTCCAATTTTTGACAAAAGGGCCCACTGTTTTCCACTTGATTTAGTCTTTTCATGCCACACACGTTTCACATGCTTAATTTCATGATCAAACATTTATTTTTCTATTTTATTTCATTTTTATTGATTTAATTCATTATTAATCAATATTAAATCAAATAAAATCCAAAAATTATTGAAAAGGGATCTTTGTGATTTGTACAGCTTGCAAACATCATGTGACAACCAACCAACTCGTACTAAGGCTTATTTGTGCACAAAATCTCAGATTTGGCCTATTTTTGGAAAGGTTAACAATGGTTATAAAATCAAATCCTAAACCTTGAATGTACATGGATATTGGCCCAACTCTTGACCTAAAATCATTGCCTTATACATACACAAGCCACACAAACCTAATTCACGACTGAAGGACTGCAGAAACGGCCATACCAATTTCAAGAAACTTCAAGAAAAATCAAAACTTGTTCTTGCAATCTAGGCTAATTCAAGGTGCCTTGTCCATCCAAACACATTGCAGGAGGTACCAGGAGTGATTTGCAATCAAATTCAAGTACCAAAGCTCAAGGAATCACGAAATACCATCTCACAGTTTGCACTTCTAATTCAAAATTGTATCTCTTAATTCATATGCATTTGACATGTTTTTGTGATTGATTTGCGTTGCTAGAGATTATACAAAGCTAATGGAATGAATTAATTGAACCATAGTGCCATAAACCGAGAGATGCCATGATCGAGTTTCTAGGGTTTTCAAGCTTTCAAATAGGGCTTTCCAAACCATGAAAAATTGGAACCAATGGGACACATGGTTGAATTCGTGAGACCAAGACGATTCCGACACATACCTCGCGAAATATTTCTTTTTGCTCTGTGTCTATTCGCTATTTTTCGTGCAGGAGATAGTGGAGGTTAAAAACCCCCGCTATTTGATTCTATTTATGCAAGACCAAGGTTGAAGATGATGACGTGTTGTCATCTGGTTCGTGTGTTTGAAAAACGCGCGCTTTATTTTTTTGTTTACAGCATATTAATTGTTTTTGTATATAATATTCTCTACTTGTCCATTTAACAAAAGCGTGTCACAGCACAGTTGGAAAAGGCGTTGATGCATAGTTCATTGGGACCTGGGTTTGAATCCCAGGTCCCCCAAAACCTTGTTATTTTTCTGCCTCAAGTATTCATGTGCAGTTCTCAAAGGGAAGTCCACCATACGCTTTAAATCTCAATACGCCAAGTGGCTTCAGGCCAAGATCTAAAGGCCAGATTGGAGCATCCACCATACGCCCTGGTCAACGAGCATGCAGGGAATCACAAGGGTCAAACAGGTTGGGCGCTAATGGGCCTGGGAATTGCAAATTACACCACAAAATTGGGCCCAACACCCCCCTATGAGTTTATTTCTTTTCCCCTTTTTATTTCTCTTTCATTTAATTATTTTTATAATTATTATTTATATCACTAACAAATTAATATTTTTTCCATAATAAAATCAGAAAACAAAAATATAATATTTTTATTTATTAAAATTAATTTCACTATTTCATTATTCTTGTAAATAAATAACTTAATTAATTTAGTTTCTAATTAGGCATAATTTTAATATTTTTTGCACTAAATTAAAATTAATTAGAATTAGGTTTTAATATATTTAATCATTTTATTTTTTATTTCCTTAAACATTCAAAAATCCAAAAAAATACATTTTTTTAATTAATTAATTAACTTAGGTTTAAATTCATTTAGTTCAAAATAACAAAAAATCTCTTTCTTTCCCACAAAAAGGGTCAAAACCCTAAAACTCTCCGATTCATTTTTCTCACGCGTATTATTTTTTGATTCATATTTCAATATTGTATCTGCTTCAAGGATGTAATAGCTTTAAACTTAGGACCTTTTACCGCTTTTATTTACTTTCTCGCAATTTACTTTTTCAAGGGTTTGTTTTTGGAGATGTAAATACCCGACGCCTTGTAATAGCTTAGTTTTATTTTCCGCAACCATTAACTGCTAGATGTATGAATAATAGGCTGTGCATGACAAGATTGATCTTAACTTAAAATCAACCGTAGCTCACCATAACATGTACAAAGATAACATAACTGAAAATTGACACATTTGCACATGCAACTCCTAGGGTACGCCTCACTTGGTTGCCTCGAACGTGGTCATTGAGTATAGGAAGTTTTAGAGGTCGCCCTCTTGTCTAAAGATCAAAGTTGCCTCGAAACGGTTGCCTCGGATAAAATGATCTAAGACATTAGGGTTACCGCTAAGGCGTCCTAACATTGCTTTAGTGACCACATGTCCCTTAATCGAATTGACCCGAAAACTCCAACGACGGTGCTACCTACTTCTCAATAGTGGGATAGCACTGTCTAAAGGACATTTACACAGTTTAATTCCTTTTGAGTAGGTAGAGGTTCTCAGGTACTTGCTCTTTCAAAACAAAACAAATTTTTCGCACTTACACTTTTCAAACAAAGTTTTCAATAACACTTCATACACTCTTGAGGACAGAAACAAGAGTTAAATCGAAGTTTTCAAACAAAACTCTTTTCAAAACCCACAAACACAAGAAAAGCAAAACTTTTTGAAAACACAATGAGCAAGTACCTAAGAGCCCGTGGATAACCACGGATAGAAAGGGTGCTAACACCTTCCCTTTCTATAATCTACCTCCCGAACCCGAGAAACATCTCAAAAGGAATTTTTCTGTGCTTTTGTCCTTTCCTTGTTGGATAAAATAAAAGACGGTGGTGACTCTTGCTTACCGCGACATTTTGCAAAAACAAACGCAAACGCGAACCAGCATTCCAAAAACAGTCAGTTCTATTTCCACCGATCACAGTACCTAAGAAGACCCTCTTAATACCCACTACTCCAAAAGCCACGATGGTAATTAAGGGACCGTCACCTATCCCTTACGAGAATAATAAAGCGGTACCTTGGAGTTATGACTCAGTCGTATACATCAATAGAGTGAAGCAGGAAAGCGGGCCATCCACAAGTCAAGGACCTGCAATCTCAAACATAGGAGGAACAAGACGTATGACCTGAAGTGCTCGAATCTATGAAGCTGAACCATAAAAAAGGACAGATTTGATTCTGACGAAGGACAAAGGAAAAGCAGTGGTTGATACAAATCAGGAAATAGAATCTCCGAGAAAAGACTTTATTGATCAAGAGGTAGATGAGTTTCTGAAAATAATCAAAAAGAGTGACTACAGAGTGGTGGATCAGCTCCATCAAACTCCGGCGAAAATCTCCATACTCTCGCTACTCATCAACTCTAAAGCACACAAGGATTCCTTGATGAAGGTGTTAAGTTTAGCTCATGTCGCAAAGGAAATTTCGGTAAATCAATTTGATAATGTTGTAGCAAATCTCACGTCCGGATCCTACCTGGGTTTCAGCAACAATGAATTACCGCCTTAGGGTCGGGCCCATAACAAAGCACTCCATATTACTATGCATATAGGTACTACTTATTTGTCCAGGGTTCTTACTGTGATACGGTGGGAGAACTGACTTGAGGTTTTGCGTTTGTGTTCGCAAATGTTTCGATTTAGCAAGGTCAAAAAGCACAGGAAAGACCTTTGAGATGTTTTCTTGGGTTCGTGGAGTAGATTATAGAAAGGGGAGGTATTAGCACCCTTTCTATCCATGGTTATCCATGGGCTCTTAGTTACTTGTTTAGATCACCTGCTTTTCTTTTCAATTGTTTGAAATGGTTCTCTTCAATTGTTTGAAATGGTGCTTTGTGTGTGGTTTTGAAAGATGTTTTGAAAAGAGGTCATCATCGTGGCAACCTTTGTAATGATTCTTGTTTGAATGTATACAAAGGTGTTTTTGTCTTTTGAAAAGTTTTCAATGTTTGAAAGTAGGGTTTTGAAATTGTGTTGTGAAGTGTGTTTTTGAAAATAGCAAGGATGCTTTTTGCAAGATTTTAATCAAGTAACTAAGAGTTGTCTACCCTATTTTACTCAAAGATCTTTCTTATGTTTTCAACCCCTTTTGACACTGTTATTTCACCATTGTATTTGGTGAACAACCTTGTGTTAGGATGTTAAACGAGACAGGCGCGGGTTATCGTATACAATAATTAAAAGCAACTTGTGAGATGCTCTAGCAATTTTTGTAAGGGACAAGATCGTTTTATCGAAGGCAACATCGAGGGTCATCGAGGGACTACGATATTTGTTTATCGAAGGGGCATTTGCTAGAACGTCTCATATTCGAGGGACATGATTTCATTTTCCAAGGCAACAAGCGAGGTTACCCTAGAGGTGCAAGTGTGAATTGTGTGTTGATTTTCATACATTTGTCTTGTATTAGGTTATCTAGCGATTGATTTTGAATCTTCGCATACAAACCCTAATTACTATACAGTATATTGAAAGCAATAAATTACAGGAATTTAAAGTCTAAGTTATTACAAAAAGTATCCGGGGATGGGGGTACAATTATTTACAAATAGGGATGAGTCTCATCAGAATAATAATGTCCAAATATGTGTTACAACCAAATCGAACTATCGCAATTCAACATAAAATTATAACAATTTATGAGATAAAGAAAATCAAAGAATTATGAGATGCATGTATTTATTTACAAATGAACAAATAAAAGTCTATTCTAAAAAAGAAAAATTAAAAATTCTATTATTATTATTTGCATGGGTTTTATTAATTGTGTAAATAAAAAGATTTTAAAAAAGAAGAAAAATTACTTAAATTAATGTTTCTATTATATTTTTTATTAATCAATAAAAAGGGTTAAAGAAAACCAAAATTAATTAAATCAAACTAACTATTCCTTTTTTTGGTATTTTAATTATGTTAAACAAGATTAATAAAGAAATAATAGAGTTAACTTTAAAAGAAAGTAAAAAAAAATTTAATTAGTATTTTTATTAACGAAAAGAAAAAAAACAAGTTAATTAAGATTTAAATAATAAAATAAAGTTTGCTAATTTAATGAAAAGAAAATAAGGAGAATGGGCCAAAATGGGATTTGGGCCCAAGATAAGCAAAGAAGGCAGTGAGGACAAAAAAGGAGGGGGTTTCGTTGGTAACAAAAATAAATGGGCTTAAGGAAAAGGCGTGGGGCGGCCCAAACGAAAGCTTGTACAATGTTTTTAGGGTTTTCTCATTTTGGCAGATTTAGGGTTTGCAAGTTTTGGCCACAGCGGCGCCGTTCCTCTCACTCTCTTCTTCTTCGTTTAATCTCTCTCGTCCAACAAGCGTTGATTCTCCTTCCACGAGCATCCAGATTGCCAGAGTGCCACCCTAGCCCTGTCCTCTCCACGATGGTCCAAGGCATTTGTTTGATCAGTACAATTTTATCTTGTTTTGATTCTTAGGGTTTTTACAGTTTGCATTCGTTTGATTTTCTTGATTTTATTCAGATTTGTTTTCTAATCCATGGTTGTTATGAACATGATGCAGTATAGGGGGTGAGAAAACTTACCTTGAGAGATCTTTCTGGAAAATGGAGGGAGAGGAGAAATGGGTTGGACCGGCGGCGCTCTTGGTGGCTAGGGGGCGGAGGATGAAGATGAGATGATGCTTGGTAACCCTCTTTCTTTCTTCTTTGAAGGTTAATGATGAATCTTGATTCTGAGACCCTTTGTTGTTCTTCGAATGTTTGATGATGAAAACTGTTGTTTGCTTTTTTCGTTGTTGATGATGAATATTTCTGAAAACTGTTTGCTTCTGAATCTCTTCCTTTTTGATGTTGATGATGGTCTTAGATCTGAAACTCTGAACCTCTTCCTTTCTCCTTGTTTTGATGTTGATGATGAACACAATCTAAAACTTGTTGTTTTTCTCTACCTTGAATATTGGTGATGATGATACTTTTGTTGAAGTTTCTGAAAACCTCTGAACCTCTTCCTTGTTAATGATGAGCTTAGATCTGAAACTTGTTGTTAATTTGATTTTGTTGATGATGAATATACTTCTGAAACCCTATGTTGTTTTGTGGTTTTTGCAAGCAGGTTTGTTGACTTGAGCAAGCAGGTTTGGCCAACTGCAGTTTGTTGCTAGTTTTGTGTTTTTTTGCAAGCAGGTTTGTAGCTTGCAGGTTGGGGACTGTAGGTTTGATTTTGTTCTCCTCTAGACTGTTATACAGTCTTCTCTTTATATCTTTTTGTTTTCTTTACTGTCTTTGACATCCTGCCTTAGCAAAAACTGCAAACCTCTTCACTAGGTCTTCTCTTTCTCTCTCTCTCTCTCTAAGCACCTTTTGCTTATTATTTTAATTCTGAAAAGTTTGTCTAGGCTGGAAAGTGATGATGGCTTTGACAAGTCTTCTTTTTTGTAATTTGGTTTATCTCCCTGCTGCATTGTGTACTTTCTATACTTGTTTGCCTTAACAGTTTTGCATACTTTCTGCATTGTACTTTGCCTTGACAGTTTTGTAACGCAGTTTGATATGCTTGGTTACTGCAGTTTGAAATTCAGTTTGGTTAATGCATTGTAGTTAGCTTGCCATGCTTGCTCATGTTTGCCTCGCTGACTTGTTTGACTACTGCAGTTTGGTTTAGTTTGCAGTACACTTTGCTTTGCTGACTTGTTTATGTTTTTGTATTTGAACCAAATGTATGCTTATATTTTATATCTTTTATTTTTCTCTCTGTGAACCGAGAAGAGCGATCTTCTTGTGATTTGCAGAGAGGAAAATAAAATATGATGAACATAGCATTCTGATTCCGGCCGACAAACTTTAATGATGATTTCTTTCTTTTTCTATTTGAAAATATTTTTCAATTAACTGTGTTGATTTCTTTTCTTTCTTCTTTTTCAGGTGAATGCATCTTGGGCAATAGAGGAAGCAGAGGAAGCAAAAAATTCCTTGAGCGTGGGAGCATTTGAAGTTTAGGAGATTTAGGCTTAGAAATAGATAGATTTTTCCATTTGTGGTAAACAATCATTATTGTAAATACTATAAGTTGTAAGCTTACAATATTCAAATAAATTTGTAACAACATTTGAAATGAATAAACAGTCTTTATCCAAAAGAAAATTCTACTGTCAAATATCTTCCAATCTTTCCTTGCATGTTTATTTATTTATTTAAGACTCTCAAATCAAAATAATTGAAACTGTGTCCCAATAATTCTAATCCAGATAAATTAAATAATCAACAAACTTTGCAGTCTTGCAACCTTGCATCAATCACAATACGCATAGTATTCCAATTAACACATGCATTGTACAGTTAAACAAACAAGCATTCCATTAAATGGTAAACCTTTCACTCCACTAATCAAGCAGATGCCTTAATGTTCTAAACAAAAGTCTCAGCTCTTATCCCAGATAATCAGGCTTTGAGAACAATCAGTAAATTTGAACAAGCAATTTCCGAGGATTCAATTTCTTCTGAGAGATGTGAGAGAAAACCCTAATCTTGAATTAACTGCTAAAGAAAAGTTTGTTTGATCGATTCCTGAGCCAATCTTAAAAATCAGAGAAAACCCTGGGGTTGTGATTTCTTGTGAAAAAGGGAGGGAAAATTTTGGGGTACAACAGTTGCCCCTGTTCAATCTTCTTGAACCTGAAGAGTTAGATTGGCAATTTTGCCGTTCGTGACTCGAAGGTAAAAGATGATTGGACACTAGAGTGCCCATAAATTTGCACTCATTAAAGCATAGTTGAGGGAATGGACTTAAAGATGCCATTTGGAGATGTGACCGAATCTTGTCGGAGATGAGCTTAAAGATGCCATCCAAGAATGTTTGTTGAACTGTATGTTGTAGGAGAAAGAATGAGTATCAGAAAGGTATCCGTCTTTGGAACATCTCTGAGCTGGGGGTCTGAATAAGCAATAGATTAGCATCTGTGTCGGGAGGCATCCGTAAACTGTTTTCAGAAATTCTTGAAGTTCGAAACTTTCTAAACTTATCCTGCGACGGGTAAAATATTAGCTGAAACACAAAGTTATGTTGTATGATGCAATGTATGTGTTATATCAATGCTTATGATATATGAATGTAATGAATGTGCATGCAAGCTGATTAGCCGTCTTGCTGAGGAAGATAAATCCTGGATAGCTGGAGATAATAAAATCTTTGACCGCTGTCGGGGAAAATAAATCCTTGACTGCTGCTGGGGATTGAAAACCCTTTGATCGTTGAAAATGAGAAGTCCTGGGGCCACTGCTGGGGAAATCAAGAGCTTGGGTTGTATGTCAATCTACTGGGGATTCCTGTTTTGTCATTTGAGGAGAACTCCATTGGTGAATATCTGAAAACTCTGTGGAGAATTGAGAATGAGAATCTTCATTCTGCTAGGGGAAATTTGTACTGAGGAGTCGAGAACGAGAATCTTCGATCTGCAGGGGATTAAAAATTCTTACAAATTCATGCTGAGAGTAAAGAAAACTCTGGAGAATCAAGGATGAGAATCTTGATTTTGTTGAGGAGTAAGAACTCTGTGGGGAATAGCCATACTGTTGAAGAGTAGCTATCCCGTTGGAGAGTAAAACTCAGGACTCTGGAAAAAGCTTATTCCTGTTTGGAAGAAGTTCGGGAGTTAAGATCACGCGCCACTTTGAGAATGAGAATCTTCATTTTGTCGGGAATATCAGGAACTCAAGTTGTATACCACTTTGAGAATGAGAATCTTCATTCTGCCGGGAATACCGGGAATCTAGGTTATATGCCACTTTGAGAATGAGAATCTTCATTCTGTCGGGAATATCAGGTTATATGGGTGTATATACCACTTTGAGAATGAGAATCTTCATTCTGTCGGGAATATTAGGAGGTTGGGAGTATGCCAATCTACCGGGGAAGCAAAAATGAGAATCTTCATTCAGGCGTTTGGGTCAGAAGGTTGGGTGTATGCCAATCTACTGAGGAAGCAAGAACGAGAATCTTCATTCAGGCGTTTGGGTCAGAAGGTTGGGTGTATTCCAATCTACTGGGGAAGCCAGAATGATAATCTTCATTCAGTTAAGGGTATCAGGAGCTTGGGAGTATACCAATCTTCTGAGGTTTCAAGGATGAGAATCTTCATTCTGTTAAGGGTATCAGGAGCTTGGGAGTATACCAATCTTCTGAGGTTTCAAGGATGAGAATCTTCATTCTGTTAAGGGTATCAGGAGCTTGGGGGTATACCAATCTTCTGAGGTTTCAAGGATGAGAATCTTCATTCTTGAGAGAAACAGAATTTTAGGAGCTTCATTTGTCCATTATTCTGTTGGTGGGTTGTTTCTGTTGAGATTTAGGAACTTGTCCGTAACTCAACTGAAGTGAAAGCTTTTGTCGAGATTTAGGAATTTGTTCGTAATTCGACTGAAGAAAAGCTTTGTCGCTTGAATTTGATTGTAACTTTCCTGAAAGGTAAAGGTTAGTGGCGTATATCAAACAATGACATTCTCAAAATAAATGAGATTGTGTTGCATGATGTCCTGATGCACGGAGGTGTAATGTTTTTCAAGACGACCTTTCACTGGGGAAAATAAATCCCAAGCTGGTGAAGGAGAAAAGAGTTGGATTCTTCATCTCTGATAGTGAAGAAAATCAGAACAAATCGCTGAGAGATTTATCTGAAATATATTAAAAACCCGGAAGATCTTCCACTGGCATAAGAATCAGGGAGATCTTAGTGTCGATCTGACCAAAATAGAGAGGGTCTTGGATTAACTTTGATTCAACCAGATGATGAAGGAATATTTGATGACTGTAACTTCAACAGGTGATGAAGGAATCTTCGACGACCGTAACTTCCAACAGGTGATGAAGGAATCCTCGACGACCGTAACTTCCAATAGGTGATGAAGAAGTCTTTGACGACCGTAACTTCCAACAGGTGATGAAGGAATCTTCGACGACCGTAACTTCCAACAGGTGATGAAGGAATCCTCGACGACCGTAACTTCCAACAGGTGATGAAGGAGTCTTTGACGACCGTAACTTCCAACAGGTGATGAAGGAATCTTTGACGACTGTAACTTCCAACAGGTGATGAAGGAATCCTCGACGACCGTAACTTCCAACAGGTGATAAAGGAGTCTTTGACGACCGTAACTTCCAACAGGTGATGAAGCAATCTTTACATGCCGATAAATCTGTGTATGTTATGAATGTTGTTGAAATGTAATTTTGTTTTGGAGAATAAATCCTTGACAAGTGTTGGGGAAAAACCTATGACTTCTGGTCCGCTAGAGAGGTGATGAACTTCTCGAGGACGCTTGAATTCCTTTTCGGAAAGATTTTGGAGAGATTCGTCACTGCCCCTAGTATCAAATGTTTGTGATACTGCCAGGAAACTTGGACTGTACGCAGCTCTTTGCTGAGATTGACGTTTTAATGCCCAAAGTGATGGTGAGGGAGACTTGCCCCAGGTTAATCTGTAATTGAGAGATTTCTTGAAATCTTAACTGGACTGCCCCATGTTTACTGGGCTTTGAAATATTTGTTTAAATATTCACTGGACTACCCCAGGTTTACTAGACAATACCATACCAAGTCCCCCTTTGTTGATGGGAGATTTTTGCAACGGGAGTGTCATCCCACTTGAAGTGATTTTATTCACTGAGAGAGCTTTCGTTCATCCGAACATTCTCTGTATGAATTTCTTTGCTGTCAAACAAATAGCCATGTGCAAACAACGATATTCAAATAATGCAAAGTTTATGCTTGTCTTGAAGTTTTTTTGAAAAAAAGTGTTTTTTAGCAGAAAACTTTTTATAAGACAAATTCAACACAAGATTTAGAGCAAAGCCTTACAGGAGTTAGGATACCTTTTGTAACAGTATACTTTCGAACTTACCCATGCTTCAATTAGGACTTTTGAAGAGTTGTAACATGGCTTGGTTCACGGTTTAAGAAACAAAGGATAAAGGCTCAAATTATATTTGTACCCACCCGCTCTTCATGATGTTCTTCAATCCTAAACTCAATTAATCGTGCATCGAACTCTATTCGAGTTTGGAACGACGTTTTGATGATGGTCCACACAAGTTGAATTTTATGGGAAGGCAGTCATCATTTTTTTTGCAACATTTTTCATGTTGTTGAGGATTTGTAATGACCTCTTTCTTTTGATTTTGTTATCCCTAATTTTTGCCTGACTGTTCCTATTTTCGAGATAACAGTTAGCGGGATTCCCCAGCTTTCTTAAGCCTCCTTTGTAGGTTTTGGCTCAGTGGGCTTTTCTCTTTTGAGAGATAATGACTGCCTATGAGATAAGGAACCATCACTGTGTTATGGTTCCAAAGGAATGTTTTTGATGTCATTCGTTGTATTACGAACTGAGAGTTTGCGACTTCAACGCGCATCTTTTGAATTAACTGAGAGACTAACCTGCCCCAGGTTGATTAAAGGTTTCAATTTGTGTTTAAAACAGAAAACTTCTACTTCTTTGGCTTGAAGGGGTTGACTAGGGATTATCTTCCTTATAACTCCAGTGTTTAGGATTTGAAAGAAACGCTTGTACATCGTCAGCAAGGTCTGTCCAAAAGCATACTGTATGAGATTATGGCATTGTTTTCGTCATCCTCCCTCTAAAGGCTTGTAGCTTTTTGCAAGAGTTAAATATCATAAAGAAAGTAGAAAGCATAGTTTAATAATAGTGAAAACGAATGGATGAATTCAAGACAAACATATGCAATGCATTAATGAAACAGAGTTTGACATCAACAGATAATTGTTTGAATAACAAAAGAAATTACAACTTGAAAATTCAAATGAAACAAAAGTCTCTTAGTTCGAAATTGTCATTTCAGGTGGAGAACCCTTAGCGGAATATTTTCATCTCGCAGTCTGGCATGAATTTCAGCACTCCTCTGTCAATCAAGTCTTGGATTTTGTTTTTCAAAGCCCAACAGTCGCCGATGTCATGTCCAGGACTATAGGAGTGGTATACACAAAATGCGTTAGGGTGATAGCTAGGAGCAGAGGTATTGGGATTTCAAAGAGGATCTTTTAAAGCAGTCAGATTGACCTCCAACAAGCGTTCCAGTATTAGAGATGATGGTATGTCAGTCTCAGTGAAATGTCTTCCAGATGTATTTTTCTTACGTCGATTACCCCGTTGACGCTGGCGAGGTTGTTGTTGGGCTTGTGACCCTGAAGCAAGCTGGGGAGCCTTTCCCTTGTCTTCTTGTCTCAAAGGAGGTTGAATGATGACTTGATGTCCAACCCTAGTTGTTTTCCCCACTTGGTTATCTTGAAGCAGTTTGTTGACGAGGACCCTGAGCTCCTCTTGTCTTTGAGCCAGGTCTTGAATGAGAGCCATCTGGCCCACCAGTTGTCCCATCATCTAGATTTTCATTGTTACCAACTCAATCTGTAGCCCTTCCAACTGATCATTCCAGATGCCGCCTGAATTCCCTAGGACCAAGCCCCTTGTGAGGAGAGCTTTCACCTCTTCTTGCCCCTGGGACAGGTTCAAGAACATTTCTTGAAGTTGAGCATTTTGAGCCTGGATATCTTCGACAGTCCTCTCTAGAGCCATCTCTACTGAAATAAACAGTAGGAGAGTAAGGAAACCTGAAAGGGAAAACCTGTCATGACACGATGCATGATATGTGGATGCATGTTTTCAAGGATCTCGCAAGGTAAACACAAGAAAATGTTAGAAGTTGAACTTCAATCAACATTTGTGATTGGAGAACTTTGTATCGGTGGACGTCTTTCCACAAGAATCAAGCTCACCATGTAAAGTGTGTCATAGCCCTCGATTCAAGTTGTTGTACTTGATCTTTGACGGCGTTTGTTTAGAGGAAAATGAATCCTCTTGCCTTTTGGTAGACGTCTGGTTCAACGTGATCCTGCATCAAAGACCCTCGAGATCCTTGAAATGGTTATTGAAAATGCTATGGTATGATGTTATGATGTCATGTACAGGTATGCAAAAGTAAGCAAGTGTATATATAGGTAATCACATTCACACAAAGCAGACAAGTCCTTAGGTTTAGGCTTGCATGGGGTTCATAGGTAAGTACCCTCTTGAAGTTAGTTGGCTCAACCTATCCTATAAATAGTAACCGGGTTCTAAGGAGCTCAATATCACTGGATTATTTTATGTGTTCATGGTTTCAGTTTAGCCACTTTACTGGCGACCGAAATATTCCAAGAAAACAACCCTCAATGAGTGTAGTATCGAGCGTCTACCAACTTCGGACTGCACCAAAGCCAGTCACCTCACTACCCCTAAAAAGGCCAAGATGGTCAAGTAAGGTTCTAAAAGTTCGTTAGTGCTTCATGACATCACTCAGCGGCCCCGTGTTCTCTTTGATTGACTCAAAGGCTATAGGTACTCACAAATATGTCGCACTAACGTAGCCACTGCTTCAACCATGTCGGTATACCCCGCACAGTTCCCTCACAGTTTATTGCTACTTATCTAAAAAGGTATCCCCAAATCCGGGTGTAGGATTTAAAACAAACCCAAACAAGGAACCCAAAAAGTAAAGCAATCAAAGCAATCAAGGTAAGCATGTAAAGGTGATCTAAAACCCTAAGGTAACCCCACTTTTAGAAGCTTGTTAAATCCCCAGCAGAGTCGCCAGTTCTGTGATACGGTGGGAGAACTGACTTGAGGTTTTGCGTTTGTGTTCACAAATGTTTAGGTTAAGCAAGAGTCGCCACTGACTTTTTATTTTATCCTAAGGAAAGGTCAAAAAGCACAGGAAAGACCTTTGAGATGTTTTCTTGGGTTCGGGGAGTAGATTATAGAAAGGGAAGGTATTAGCACCCTTTCTATCCATGGTTATCCATGGGCTCTTAGTTACTTGTTTAGATCACCTGCTTTGCTTTTCAATTGTTTGAAATGATGCTCTTCAATTGTTTGAAATGGTGCTTTGTGTGTGGTTTTGAAAGATGTTTTGAAAAGAGGCCATCGTCGTGGCAACCTTTGTAATGATTCTTGTTTGAATGTATACAAAGGTGTTTTTGTCTTTTGAAAAGTTTTCAATGTTTGAAAGTAGGGTTTTGAAATTGTGTTGTGAAGTGTGTTTTTGAAAATAGCAAGGATGTTTTTTGCAAGCTTTTGATCAAGTAACTAAGAGTTGTCTACCCTATTTTACTAAAAGATCTTTCTTATGTTTTCAACCCCTTTTGACAGTGTTATTTCACCATTGTATTTGGTGAACAACCTTGTGTTAGGATGTTAAACGGGACAGGCGCGGGTCATCGTATACAATCATTGAAAGCAACTTGTGAGACGCTCTAGCAATTTTTGTAAGGGACGAGATCGTTTTATCGAAGGCAACATCGAGGGTCATCGAGGGACTACGATCTTTGTTTATCAAAGGGGCATTTGCTAGAGCGTCTCATATTCGAGGGACATGATTGCATTTTCCGAGGCAACAAGCGAGGTTACCCTAGAGGTGCAAGTGTGAATTGTGTGTTGATTTTCATACATTTGTCTTGTATTAGGTTATCTAGCGATTGATTTTGAATCTTCGCATACAAACCCTAATTACTATACAGTATATTGAAAGCAATAAATTGCAGGAATTTAAAGTCTAAGTTATTACAAAAAGTATCAGGGGATGGGGTTACAATTATTTACAAATAGGGATGAGTCTCATCAGAATAATAATGTCCAAATATGTGTTACAACCAAATCGAACTATCGCAATTCAACATAAGATTATAATAATTTATGAGATAAAGAAAATCAAAGAATTATGAGATGCATGTATTTATTTACAAATGAACAAATAAAAGTCTATTCTAAAAAAGAAAAATTAAAAATTATATTATTATTATTTGCATGGGTTTTATTAATTGTGTAAATAAAAAGATTTTAAAAAAGAAGAAAAATTACTTAAATTAATGTTTCTATTATATTTTTATTAATCAATAAAAAGGGTTAAATAAAACCAAAATTAATTAAGTCAAACTAACTATTCCTTTTTTTGGTATTTTAATTATGTTAAACAAGATTAATAAAGAAATAATAGAGTTAACTTTAAAAGAAAGTAAAACAAAATTTAAGTAGTTTTTTTATTAACTAAAATAAAGAAAACAAGTTAATTAAGATTTAAATAGTAAAAAAAAGTTTGCTAATTTAATGAAAAGAAAATAAGGAGAATGGGCCAAAATGGGATTTGGGCCCAAGATAAGGAAAGAAGGCAGAGAGGACAAAAAAGGAGGGGGTTTCGTTGGTAACAAAAATAAATGGGCTTAAGGCAAAGGCGTGGGGCGGCCCAAACGAAAGCTTTTACAATGTTTTTAGAGTTTTCTCATTTTGGCAGATTTAGGGTTTGCAAGTTTTGGCCACAGCGGCGTCGTTCCTCTCACTCTCTTCTTCTTCATTTCATCTCTCTCGTCCAACAAGCGTTGATTCTCCTTCCATGAGCCTCCAGATTTCCAGAGCGCCACCCTAGCCCTCTCCTCTCCACGACGGTCCAAGGCATTTGTTTGATCGGTACAGTTTTATCTTGTTTTGATTCTTAGGGTTTTTACAGTTTGCATTCGTTTGATTTTCTTGATTTTGTTCAGATTTGTTTTCTAATCCATGGTTGTTATGAACATGATGCAGTATAGGGGGTGAGAAAACTTACCTTGAGAGATCTTTCTGGAAAATGGAGGGAGAGGAGAAATGGGTTGGACCGGCAGCGCTCTTGGTGGCTAGGGGGCAGAGGATGAAGATGAGATGATGCTTGGTAACCCTCTTTCTTTCTTCTTTGAAGGTTAATGATGAATCTTGATTCTGAGACCCTTTGTTGTTCTTTGAATGTTTGATGATGAAAACTGTTGTTTGCTTTTTTCGTTGTTGATGATGAGTATTTCTGAAAACTGTTTGCTTCTGAATCTCTTCCTTTTTTATGTTGATGATGGTCTTAGATCTGAAACTCTGAACCTCTTCCTTTCTCCTGGTTTTGATGTTGATGATGAACACAATCTGAAACTTGTTGTTTTTCTCTACCTTGAATATTGGTGATGATGATACTTTTGTTGAAGTTTCTGAAAACCTCTGAACCTCTTCCTTGTTAATGATGAGCTTAGATCTGAAACTTGTTGTTAATTTGATTTCGTTGATGATGAATATACTTCTGAAACCCTATGTTGTTTTTCTTCTAAAACTATTCCTCTTTCTTCTTGGCCCTGATTGTTGGATTGATAATCTCTGAAACTGTTATGGTTTGTTGTTAGTGATGAAGAAAAAATCTGAAACTGCCTTTTGTTAGTTTGAACTTGTTGGTGATAATTTTGGTTTAACAGTTTGGTTTGCAATTGGAACTGCAGTTGGAACTGCAGGTTTGCAGTTTGTTGTCTGATTTGCAGTTGGTATTTCAGGCTTGTTGAGCTTGTTTGAGTTTGTGGTTTTGACAAGTTTAGGTAAGTTGCAGTTTTGCAAGCAAGTTTGCAGTTTGTTGTTGTTATGTAGGTTTGTGGTTTTTGCAAGCAGGTTTGTTGACTTGAGCAAGCAGGTTTGGCCAGCTGCAGTTTGTTGCTAGTTTTATGGTTTTTTGTAAGCAGGTCTGTAGCTTGCAGGTTGGGGACTGTAGGTTTGATTTTGTTCTCCTCTGGACTGTTATACAGTCTTCTCTTTATATCTTTTTGTTTTCTTTACTGTCTTTGACAACCTGCCTTAGCCAAAACTGCAAACCTCTTCACTAGGTCTTCTCTTTCTCTCTCTCTCTCTAAGCACCTTTTGCTTATTATTTTAATTCTGAAAAGTTTGTCTAGGATGGAAAGTGATGATGGCTTTGATAAGTCTTCTTGCTTGTAATTTGGTTTATCTCCCTGCTGCATTGTGTACTTTCTGTACTTGTTTGCCTTGACAGTTTTGCATACTTTCTGCATTGTACTTTGCCTTGACAGTTTTTAACTCAGTTTGATATGCTTGGTTACTGCAGTTTGAAATTCAGTTTGGTTAATGCATTGTAGTTAGCTTGCCATGCTTGCTCATGTTTGCCTCGCTGACTTGTTTGACTACTGCAGTTTGGTTTAGTTTGCAGTACACTTTGCTTTGCTGACTTGTTTATGTTTTTGTATTTGAACCAAATGTATGCTTATATTTTAAATCTTTTATTTTTCTCTGTGAACCGAGAAGAGCGATCTTCTTGTGACTTGCAGAGAGGAAAATAAAATATGATGAACATAGCATTCTGATTCCGCCCGACAAACTTTAATGATGATTTCTTTCTTTTTCTATTTGAAAATCTTTTTCAATTAACTGTGCTGATTTCTTTTCTTTCTTCTTTTTCAGGTGAATGCATCTTGGGCAATAGAGGAAGCAGAGGAAGCAAAAAATTCCTTGAGCGTGGGAGCATTTGAAGTTTAGGAGATTTAGGCTTAGAAATAGATAGATTTTTCCATTTGTTGTAAACAATCATTATTGTAAATACTATAAGTTGTAAGCTTACAATATTCAAATAAATTTGTAACAACATTTGAAATGAATAAACAGTCTTTATCCAAAAGAAAATTCTACTGTCAAATATCTTCCAATCTTTCCTTACATGTTTATTTATTTATTTAAGACTCTCAAATCAAAATAATTGAAACTGTGTCCCAATAATTCTAATCTAGATAAAATAAATAATCAATAAACTTTGCAGTCTCGCAACCTTGCATCAATCACAATACGCATAGTATTCCAATTAACACATGCATTGTACAGTTAAACAAACAAGCCGTCCATTAAACGGTAAACCTTTCACTCCACTAATCAAGCAGATGCCTTAATGTTCCAAACAAAAGTCTCAGCTCTTATCCCAGATAATCAGGCTTTGAGAACAATCAGTAAATTTGAACAAGCAATTTTTGAGGATTCAATTTCTTCCGAGAGATGTGAGAGAAAACCCTAATCTTGGATTAACTGCTAAAGAAAAGTCTGTTTGATCGATTCCAGAGCCAATCTTAAAAATCAGAGAAAACCCTGGGGTTGTGATTTCTTGTGAAAAAGGGAGGGCAAATTTTGGGGTACAACACTTACTAACACCGGTTTCGCTCTTAATGTGTTTCCAAAGTCAAGTCTCGTAAAGTTAATAATGGACGATGTGACAATGAGACCAAGTTCTATGATAGTAAAGGCATTTGATGGTTCCTGAAGCTCGGTGCTAGGGGAGTTGGACCTTCCAGTCAACATTGGGCCGTATATCTTCAATATTACTCTTTAAGTCATGGACATGAAATCTTCATACACTTGTTTACTGGGGAGACCATGGATCCATACGGCAGTAACCTCGAATCTGCATCAAAAGTTGAAGTTCCTATTAGAAGGGAAGTTGATCATAATTGAAGGTGAGGAAGAAATTTTTGTAAGCCATATTGAATTATACAGGTATATTAATGCCGACGAAGACTACATAGCTACCATGTTCCAAGCCTTGGAAATTGCTTCAATGATAACACTACCAGTTGAGAAGGGTAACAAGACTAAAGTGACATCATGGAGTGATCTGCAAATGACTATGGGAGGCGATGCCTTAAAACGCTGAGGAAAGCTCCCAGAAATTCATGAGAAGAAGAATCGGTTTGGTTTGGGTTACGAATCCTCAAAGGCTTCTATGAAAGGAAAAGCATGTTTTCCTCTGATCTGAGAGACTTTCGTCATCAAAGGAACGGAGCATGGCGGGCACGTGGCAATGATATCAAGCAAAATTAATACCAAAAGGGAAACTGACTTCATTAGAGATGGCGCCCAGGGAGAAGAGCTTAAAGGATGGACCGCTATGGAGATTCTCGAGATATTTTTCTTTTCTAAGTAATATTTCTTGTTTTGAAAGAACCTATGTCAAACCCGAGGCATATGGGTTGCTTGTAAGGGTTTTCCTTGTTCTTATTTCAGACAATATTTATAATTAATAAAAGTTATATTCAGTTTTCAATTAAGATCCTTGTCTTTCTTTTGCATTTATCTATTAAGTATAAAAATGGCAATACCTTCTTTGCATACATATTTTCAAATTCCAAGCACTAAAATATGCACCAAAACATGATAATTGTGCAGATCCATGCCCAAAATTACCGATAACGCTACTGCTACGACCCAATACGATTTTGATGTTCCTATCCATCAAGCCGAAGAGGAAGATGACGAAGATCTTGAACTCTCTGAGGAAATGGCGAGGGAAATAGAGCGAAAGGCTAACAACATACAACCATATCAAGAGCCTATTGAGACCATTAACCTGGGCACAAAAGGATATCCAAAAGAAATCAAGCTAGGGGCAATGTTGGAGCAGAGCGTCAAAGACAAGCTAATCAAGTTATTACACGAGTATGTGGATATATTCGCTTGGTCCTACAGGGACATGCCAGGGTTCGATGCAGACATCATGGTGCATAGATTACCTCTCAAAGAAGGTTGTTCACCAGTCAGGCAAAAACTCAGAAGAACTCGTCCAGATATGTCCAGCAAAATCAGAGAAGAGGTTCTCAAACAATTTGACGCAGGGTTCCTAGCAGTGGTAGAATATCCACCCTGGATAGCTAATATTGTACCAGTACCCAAGAAGGACGACAAAGTAAGCATGTGCATAAATTATCGAGACCTAAACAAGGCAAGCCCCAGAGACGATTTTCCGTTACCACACATAGATGCCCTAGTGGACAATACAACTCAAGCCTCGGTATTCTCATTTATGGACGATTTCTCGGGCTATAATCAAATCAAGATGGCGCCTGAGGACATGTAAAAGACTACCTTCATGACACCTTGGGGAACTTTCTGCTACAAAGTAATGCCATTCGGTCTCAAGAACGCAGGGGCAACCTATCATAGGGCAATGGTCACGTTATTCCATGACATGATCCACAAGGAGGTTGAAGTATACATCGATGATATGATCGCCAAATCCCATACAAAGGAGGAACATATCATACATCTACAAAATTTATTCGAGTGGCTATGTAAGTTCAAACTATGGTTGAACCCGAATAAATGCACATTTGGCGTCAGATCAGGAAAATTGTTAGGTTTTATTGTAAGCCAACAGGGTATCGAGGTGGATCCTGACAAAGTGAAAGCTATACAAGAGATGCCCGCTCCAAGGACAGAAAAAGAAGTATGTGGTTTCTTAGGGCGATTGAACTCATCTCAAGGTTCATATCGCATCTAACAGCTACGTGCGAACCAATATTCAAGTTATTACAAAAGGATCAGGCGATAGTATGGAATGATGATTGTCAAACTGCCTTCAAAACAATAAAACAATACCTGCAAGAGCTACCAGTCTTAATACCACCAGCCCCCAGAAGGCCGCTCATCATGTACTTGACAGTGCTCGAAGGGTCAATGGGTTGTTGTGATACGGTGGCAGAACCGACTGTTAATACTGGTTTGCATTTATATTCACAAATGTTGCGGTAAGCAAGAGTCGCCACCGACTTTTATTTCATCCAACAAAGGAAAAGGAAAAAGAACAGAAAAAACCTTTTTCGAGATGTTTATGAGTACGGGAAGTAGATTATAGAAAGGGAAGGTGTTAGCACCCTTTCTATCCATGATTTTCCATGGGCTCTTAGGTACTTGCTCATTTTGAAATTGCTTGTGTGTGTGTTTTAAAAAGTTTATTGTTTAACTTCATGGTAACCCTTGTATCTATCCTCAAGAGTGTGACAAAATTGTTTTTAAAAGTATTTGTTTGAAAGAGTTTTTGTTGTTTTGAGCAAGTACTTAAGATTTTCTACCAACTCGAAAAAGACTGTTCGTTCTCGTTTCCTTTAGACAGCGCTATCCTACTATTAAGGAGTAGGTAGCCCCATTGTTGGAGTTTTAAGAGACATTCGAAGGGACAATTACAGTCACAAAAGCAATGGTTAAGAAACCTTAGTAATTACCCTAAAGTCCTAAAGATCTTTCCGATGAAACATTCGAACGGGTCATTTTTGATCTTTTGAGACTAGAGGGCCACCACTAAAACTCCCTATACTTCATGACCTTTTACCGAAGGCAACCGAAGTGAGGCAAACCCAAGGAGTGAGCATGTGCATGTGTTTGATTTCAGTTTATTTAATCTTTGCACAATTAAGGTGATCTACTGTTTTAATTTCATTTTTCTTTTGCATGCAAGCCTATTATCAATACATCTAGACAGTTCATAGTTGCAAAAATTTAAAAGTGCGAGAAATTAAAGTCCTAACTATTACAAGGCCTTGGGGGGGGGGTTACATAACCAAACTGGGGATTAAAAAGTACGTAAAAAGCGGTAAAATAAACCCTAATTAAAAACTATTACAAAAACTCGAAATAGTTTCAATAATTGGAATTATAAATAAGTAAATACGCGGGAGACAAATTAAATACGAGAATCAAAGCCTAAATTCGAAGGAAATCAAAGAAAATATTTTTGTTACTTTTTGATTGAGAAAATTAAATATTTACAAATTAAACTTAATTTTCTAATTGATTTTAATTATGGAAAAAGAATTTAAATTTTCCTAATTAAATTAATCTAATTAATTAATGAAATAAAATATTTTATAAAAAAAAATCAGATTTTAATGTTTTTTTGATTTAATAAAAAAATGTTTTTTTGAAATAAATAAAATAAATAAATGAAATAGAATAATAAAAAATAAGAAAGAAAAAACCAAAACTGGGCCTGATGTTGTTAGCAATCTGGGGGTGTAAGGAGTTGAAATTGTTAGGCCCATTTTGTTGGCCCAAAGCCTATGCCAGATTTAGTGTAGCTGGCCTTTGGGGGTTCACCATGGTCCGCCTAGGCTGAGCATTAGATCCAGTTAGAGATTGATCCAATGGCTGAGATTTGGAGTGCATGATGGAGGCTTGGAATAGTGATGTATGAGATCCTGCATGTAGAGATTAGAAAATAAGAAAAATGTCTGGACCTAGGATCGAACCCAGGTCCTTCCTCTCATACGCGTTTGGCTTTACCGTCTGGGCTGGATGGCTTGTTTGTTAGTATAATAACATAAATAAAATATAAAGAAAACATTAAGCACTATGCCAAAAAATGCGTGCAAAATTCAAATCAGCCAACCGGGCTTTGACACGCGATCGTCTTCTTCCTGCAACCGTTGTTTTAGATAACAACTTTTACCAACGGACACAGTCCATCACTATAGCCCCTACGTTTTCAAAAAATCAAGAATATGCAATATAAATTCATGGTGAGGCCAAGGTTCAATTGGGTTTGATGCCCTGAACACGATGATGTCCTTATTTTGGGCCAATTTGGCTTGTATGAAAATATCCCAAATTGAAGCTTCAAACCCTAAAAATGGTATCGTGTGATTCCTGCATCAATACTCAAATTAAACAATCCAGATACGTTGCATACATGATAACAAGCATGTATATATACTCAGAAAATGTTTATGATGCCAGAATCAATGAAAACGATTTTCAAAAAGGGAGCAAAATGTGAGACTTGATGAGCGTGATTCTGGATGTTTCAGGCCTTGAGGATGATTGTGATAACTTTAGAAAACGTCCAGGAACATATTGCTGGCTTTGAAATTACTTGAAGCGGCATATGGAATCAAAACTGACCTGCACTTTTTTGACAAAAAACTGAGTTTTGTTCTTGTAATTTTCTCGACCCAATCCTTGTTCTTTTGATCAGGTTTTGTTATGTATATGTAGTAGCACGAATTAGGTTAACAAAACTGACTTAAATCTTGAAGATTGAATGAGAAAAAGATTTGATTTGAAAGTGATTCTTTTCTTTCTAAACTTGGCCAAAACATGTTATTTTCATTGAAATCATCCATTGCATGATTTATTCTTGATATGCCAGCTTTTGTTGTCCATTATTTGATGAGAAAAGATTTAGAAATCATATCTTACATATTTCCTGTTATTTCTTTATTTAATTTTGACTTTTAATGAATAAAAAATCAAAATAAATAATAAAATAAAGTATGAATGCGCTCAAGGGTCGTGAGCCATGTTAGGAACAAGATGCAAGCATAAAAAGTTGGGCCCATTTGAAGAAAAATGCATTTTGGGCATGGTTGACTTTGTGCAAATTTCCAAAAATGGCCAACTTTAACAATGCACACATCTCTCAGTTTTGACCCTAAGAGGGTGTTCTTAGACTTTTTAGAAATCTTAGGATGTAATCTAAACAACCCTTTTGGTTTCATCTCAATTGGAACTTCCATGTTCATGTAAGGAACCTTGACCCAAAAGGTGTTTTTGTTGACTTTTTGAAATGACCTATAATGTATGAATTCATATCTTTTCATGAGTGAATTTTTTGATTTTGAGGGCTGAAGATGTGTTGTAGGGAATTTAATTATATTAAAAATGAGCCTTTGATGGAAAATTTCTGATAAGTATGAGAAAGTTATGCCTGGTCAAAGTTTGGTTGACTTTTCCTATAGAAACCCTAATTTATCAACTTTTGAGTTTTGATGAATTTGGGGAATTCCTTGAGGAATCATGATCAACCCTTGATCAAATTATGGATATTAATTCAAAATGTTGATGTTGACCAAAAATCTTGAAGTTTGACTGTATGTGGGTCACAGTTGACTTTTGACCTAGTATAGTTAATTTTCAGGCATTTGAGCAAATGACTGAGCAAACTTCTTGTGCAAGGCATGAAACTTGGCATGGATGATCTTGAGGACATATTAAGGCAATGTAAACCACTCAGGACCCTTGGAACTCAAACATATTGATGAGGAGTGAAACCCTAGTTTGAGGCTCATTGTCTTAGGAGAAGGATTTGTCCGACCAATCCTTAGTCAACTTGAGCAATTGAGGACCTCTAGGAGTTTATCTGGTGTAAAAATGGGAGGGAAAATTTTGGGGTGCAACAGCTGCCCCTGTTCAATCTTCTTAAACCTGTGGATGTAGATTGGTTGGTCTGTCTTTCATGATCTGAAGGTGTAAGATGATTGAACACTAGAGTGCCCAGAAATTTGCACCCGCATGAAGTAATACTGATCAATAATATCAAGAATGGTCTTACAGATCCCATTTGGAGGGCGACGTAGAATCTTCAGAGATGGGCTTAAAGATGCCATCCAGAAAAGATATCGGTTGCATAAGAGATTCCTTTGTGATAATTCATGTAACTGTCGTTGAGGAGAACTTCACCAGGGAATATTGATTTATATCTTGGGAAATAGAGGCTAGAAGCTTCGGTTGTCTGCTACTCTACTGGGGAATTAACTCTTGATTGAGGAGGTGGAAGTAAACTGCATGTCTGGTCAGGGTCCAGGCTACATAACGATTTAATGGGGAAATATGAAATCGACCGTATCTAGTCGGGTCCCAGTCTTACAGTGTTGTAAACTGTTGTCTGGAGATAAAAGAGAAGGAACCTGGATAGTAGGGTTACTTTGAGATGAAAGCCTGGATAGTAGGGCTTATGGGAAGAAACCTGGATAGTAGGGTTACTTCGAGATTAAAGCCTGGATAATAGGGCTTACGAGACGGAACCTGGGTAAGGTTGCTTCGTGAGGAGTTTGGGTAAAACTGCATCTGAACCGAGAAGGAACTGGGGTAAGGTTGCTTTGAGAGTATTTTGGGCAAAATTGCATCAAGACCGAGAAGGAACCTGGGTAAGTGGCTTCGTGCTGAGTTTGGGTAAAACTGCATATGAACTGAGAAAGAACCTAGGTAAGGTGGCTTCGTGAGGAGTTTGGGTAAAAATACATCGGAATTGAGAAGGAACCGGGGTAAGGTTGCTTTGTGAGGAGTTTGGGTAAAACTACACCGGGACCGAGAAGGAACCTGAGTAAGGTGGCTTCGTGCTGAGTTTGGGTAAAACTGCACCTGAACCGAGAAGGAACCTGGGTAAGGTTGCTTCGTGAGGAGTTTGGGTAAAACTGCATCTGAACCGAGAAGGAACTGGGGTAAGGTTGCTTTGAGAGTATTTTGGGCAAAATTGCATCAAGACCGAGAAGGAACCTGGGTAAGTGGCTTCGTGCTGAGTTTGGGTAAAACTGCATCTGAACTGAGAAAGAACCTAGGTAAGGTGGCTTCGTGAGGAGTTTGGGTAAAAATACATCGGAATTGAGAAGGAACCGGGGTAAGGTTGCTTTGTGAGGAGTTTGGGTAAAACTACACCGGGACCGAGAAGGAACCTGAGTAAGGTGGCTTCGTGCTGAGTTTGGGTAAAACTGCACCTGAACCGAGAAGGAACCTGGGTAAGGTTGCTTCGTGAGGAGTTTGGGTAAAACTGCATCTGAACCGAGAAGGAACCTGGGTAAGGAGGCTTCGTGAGGAGTTTAGGTAAAACTACATCGAGACCGAGAAGGAACCTAGGTAAGGTGGCTTCGTGCTGAGTTTGGGTAAAACTGCATCTGAACCGAGAAGGAACCTAGGTAAGGTGGCTTCATGAGGAGTTTGGGTAAAACTACATCGAAACCGAGAAGGAACTGGGGTAAGGTTGCTTTGTGAGGAGTTTGGGTAAAACTACATCTGAACCGAGAAGGAACCTGGGTAAGGTGGCTTCGTGCTGAGTTTGGGTAAAACTGCATCTGAACCGAGAAGGAACCTGGGTAAGGTTGCTTGTGAGGAGTTTGGGTAAAACTGCATTTGAACTGAGAAGGAACTTGGGTAAGGTGGCTTCGTGAGGAGTTTGGGTAAAACTGCATTTGAATCAAGAAGGGACCTGGGTAAGGTGGCTTCATGAGGAGTTTGGGTAAAACTACATCTGAACCGAGAAGGAACCTGGGTAAGGTGGCTTCGGGATAAGTCTGTGTAAAACTTCAAGAGGAACCTGGGTAAGGTTACTTTGGGATAAATTCGTGTAAAACTTCAAAAGGAACCTGGGTAAGGTTACTTCGGGCTAAGTACGTGTAAAACTTCAGAAGGAACCTGGGTAAGGTTACTTCGGGATAAGTCTGAGTAAAACTTCAGAAGGAACCTGGGTGAGGTTACTTCGGGATAAGTCTGTGTAGGGCTATGGGAAGGAACCTGGATCGTAGGGTTACTTCATGATGAGTTCGTGTGAAAATTTATTCGGAAATGTATGAGAAGGAACCCATGTAAGATTTTTTAGGATAAACCCGTGTGAAGCTGCATTTAGGAGAAACCTGTGTAAGATTTCTTCGTGACGAAACTGTGTAAAGCTGCATTTGGTCGCGCAGATAATTACTCTGTTTGGTTTCAGGAGCTAATCTTGGACCTGCTGGAAATTGTTGATGAAACTATATTTCATGAAAAGGTACATGATTAATTATATATGATGCATGAAATGCATTGTATGATGATGTTCTCAAAATAAATGAGATTATGTTGTATGCAATATGTGTGCGCACGTCATGATGTATGAATATGAAATGATATTGTGACATATCCGAGTTTGGGAAAATAAATCCCTGACTGCTGTTGGAGAGTACTAGAAATTGAATTCCTGGCCATTGTAGAAAAAGTGGTTCGTCTACTTCTGTTGGGGATGGTGAACAGAGATGACTATGCCGTA
Source organism: Vicia faba (assembly GCA_948472305.1). Lineage (NCBI taxonomy): Eukaryota > Viridiplantae > Streptophyta > Magnoliopsida > Fabales > Fabaceae > Vicia > Vicia faba. The sequence goes on along the minus strand of OX451741.1, from coordinate 917,467,467 downwards.
GATTTACTTCTGTTTACGAATAGTCTGCCAGGGGGAGACTCTGTTTGAGAATAACTTTTTGGGGGAATAATTCTGTTGGAAGGTGAACTTCCGTAGCTGAAGTAATAAGCTATGTTGGGGATTAAGCTTCTATATTCAGAGAAATAAACTCTTCTCGGGAGAAGACTTATGAACCTCTTGCGACTTATAAAATTTGACTAGGGAACATAGATGTCGATTCTCTGAAGGAACTTGGCGAGGGATAGTAATTCCTGTTTGGGGAAGCCGATGTCAAAGCTTCTGTTGCCTCTACTATTTGGGGAGTGTAGATGTTACTGGGACGCATGTTAAGGATACAACAATGACTTTGCATCAGGACTTTTCTTCCCTTGTACCTGCTGGAGAAAGTACATGCGGAGGTTTTGTGGATAGCTTGAGTGTTATCCTAACTGATGGGGTGCTTGGTAACTGTCGATCAGAATTATAAGTCTTATACTGATAGGCAAGTGACAAGATGACGGGACATAGTCGTACGCTTTGATCTCTAAATTTTGCCTGGACTGTCTTTTCAGATTTTCAATCCACCGGGATACCCTTTTTGGCCCAAGCCACCTTTTCAGGTTTTCGACTTGCCGGGTGTACAGATTTTTTTGTCTTTATCCCTATTTTTTTCCTAGGCCAGTCAACCTAGTGGGTCTTTGATCATGCGTAGTATCTTCCGACTATGTCCAAGTTCACCGGTTAAGGAGAATTGTCACTGTCCATAGTAGTGTTGTGGTAATGTCAAGAATGTTTTCTTGATGGAACATGATTCGTTGCTGGAATGCGTTCATAATGCCCCAAGTGATTCGGATGAAGATCTGCCCCTGGTTATTTGGCACTTTTGGAGAGACTTCCCCAAGTGTGTTGGACATCATGTCATCCCCCTTGCTTATGGAAGACCTGTTATAGGAAGTGTCTTTCTTGCTGAGGTAATTCCGTCCATTGAGAGGACGTTTGTTTATTGAATATCCATTGTGCATATTTCTCTGCTGTCAAACAATTAGTCATATGCAAGCAATGTCATTTAAAGAGTGCAAAACTCATGTTCGTCTTGAATTTTTTTTTGAAAATGTGTTTTGTGTAGTAAAACAAAATTTGCAAGAATGTGATATCAACTCAGGATTCGTAACAAGTCCTACAGGAGTCAGGATACCTTTGTAATAGTATGCTCTCAAACTAACCCATGCTTTAGCTAGGACTTTTGAGGGTTGTAACGTGGCTGGTTCACGGTTTAAGAAACAAACGATAAAGGCTCAAAATTTATTTGTACCCACATGTTCTTCGTGATGTCCTTCAGTCCTATGCTTAGTTAATTGTGTGTTTAGAGTCCCAGTTGAGTCCTGGGGTATTGTCCTTGATGTTCCGGTGATGGTTCAGATACTGAAAGTTTATTTTGAATAGGAAGTCATCTTTTTTGTCGAGGATTTGTAGGACCTCTTTCTTTTTTATTTTACTATCCCTGTCTTTTCCCTGAACTGCTTCTTTTGTGATTACAGTCAGCGGGATGCCCTAATTTTTTCTTAAGTCTCCTTCATAGGTTTTGACTTAATGGGCTTTTATTTTGAGAGATAATGACTGGCTGTCTTGACGATTATACGGAACCATCACCATCTTAAGATTCGGAAGGACGTCTTCGAGGCTATTCATTGTGTGCGAAGCAGAAGATCGCGACTGAATACGCCTCTGATTTAACTGAGAAAACTACCCTTCCCCAGGTTATGATTAAGGGTTTTAATTTGTGTGAGAGAAAAAACTCCTACTTCTTTGGCTCAAAGGGGTTGACTAGGGATTATCTTCCTTATAACTCCACTGTTTAGGATTTGAAACAACGCCTGTACATCGTCAGCAAGGTCTGTTCAAAAGCATACTGTAGAGATTGTGGTATCGTTTTTGTCATCCTCCCTCTAAGGCTTAGAGCTTTTAATGGAGAGTTGAATATCACGAAAAGGAAGTATAAAGCAATTTAAGCATAGTGAAAACAGATTAATTCAAGACAAACATGTGTAATGCATTAATGAAATAACAAATTTTTGACATGACAATAATTGTTCGAATAAGCAAAGAAAATACAACTTGAGAATTCAAACGAACAAAAATGCTTTCCATCCTAGCCATGTTTTGGAGGGGAGTAGTGATCATGTTGGGAGTCTCAGGAAGGTCTAATTCGATCTCCTTGGCATCAATCGTATTTTGAATCTTGTATTTCAGCGCCCAACAATCGTTAGTATCACGCCCCAGGCTGCCAGAATGATAAGCACACCTTGCATCCGGATTGTAGTTAGGAGAGGAAGTCTTAGGGCTCGGATGAGGGTTTATCACCGTAATCAGATTCATCTTCAACATGTGTTGCAATGCTTGTGACAATGGCATGTTGATTTGGGTGAACTGCCTTTGAGGTCTTTCTATCCTTGGCTGATTGTTTCGTTGTTGAGTAGCCGTAGGCCTAGGTATCATCATAGCCCCTACCATTGGACGGTGCTCAGCTCTTCTATGACCTCTTGAGTTATAAATGGCATTGATCTCCTTATTAACCGTGAATGGCTTCTTCACTGCACTTGACGAGGTATCTTTCTAGATTTTTCCGCTCCGGTTCCCAGCTTCTATCCAATCAATATCAGCTCGATGAAACCAAATGAGGAGCTACCAATCAATTGATTGAAGAATAGACTAGACAGCGTCCCAAGAAACATGTCAACTAACTCCCTATCAGACAAAGGGGGTTGGACTCTCCCTACCAGATCTCTCCACTTCTACGCATAGTCCTTAAAACCTTCGCTTGCACCCATGGACATACTCTGGAGTTGAGTACGGGTAGGGGCAAGGTCAGCGTTATTTTGATACTGCTTGTAAAAAGCAGCAACCAGATCTTCCCAGTTGCCGAACTTGGTTCCCTCCAGCTGATAGAACCACTCAAGTTGAGTCCCAGATAGACTGTCCTGAAAGAAATGGACCCACAAGTTCCTATCAGCAGTGTGAGGCTGAATCTTCCTCACGTAGGAATGGAGATGAAGCTTGGTACAAGACACCCCATCATACTTTGCAAAAACTGGAGCCTTGAACTTCTGTGGGATGACTACCCAAGATACCAAACCCAGCTCTTCGAAATCCAGACCTGGTATTCTTTAGATCTCCATCGCGCTCAGACGATCCTCTAATTGTTTGTACCTATCCTCAGTCAGGGGATATTGTTCATCATTGTAGTCAGATTCTTCCTCAGAAACTCTCGGACTAGGGTCTTCTTCCCTTGTTTCGCCTTCTTGGTTCTCCCCTTCTTTGGATGAAGAAGTCAGATCAACCGTTTGTTTCAACGGTCCCCTAAATCTTCTGCCCAGATTCAGGACACCAACGGTCTTCTTCTTCTTTTTCTTCTTTTTCTCTTTCAGAATAAGGGCCTTCAGATCTTCCTTCCCCTTAGCTAAGGCTACGAACATTTGCTGAAATTGAGCATTTTGTGCCTGTAGATCCTTGATGCTTTGTTCAAAAGACATTATTGCTGAAATAAACTGCGAAGAAGATGAGAAACCTGTTATGGTACCTGTTTATGCAATGTCATGGATGATATGCTTATGCAATGATTTCAAGGACTCTTAAAGGCTCAAATTTGTTGAACCAAAATAAACACACATTAATTGTATTAATAAGTTTGGATTGTTACAAAGAGTTCCCTTTAGGCTTACAATCAAACAAAACTTAAAGCAAAAGAAAACTAGGTATCCCAGGAGCGCATCCTATTTGGTGCAATGTAGGCGTTTATATTCCTCTCTTAATGAAGTAGCCTAGTGAGTTCCAGGACCTTCTTCTCGCTGGCATAGAATTGAGTTTCGAACGTATCCCGCTCCTCTTTAAGTTGAACCCAGGATTTTTGTAACTCCTCATGATCAGTTGGCATGTCAGGATGGAGAACAAGATAAAAATTGTCGCCTTCAGCAACTGGTTCCACAATCTTTGGTAGGACAGCAGGGTAAGGCATCATAAGACTTTGAGCACGGGCTCACACCCATTTGAGATAAGGCTCAAGAGGGATTGAGTTCTTGTGCCCCAGTGTCTTACTATCAACTCTATGTACCATTCCCCAAGCTCGCATGAACCTTTTACGGTAACCCTGAGCATCATTCTCATAGTCGAAAGTGATTCCTTGGATAAGTGTATCATGAGGACCATCCCTTCTCGCATAACCAAATTGTCGCAATGCCAAAAAAGGGTTATAAGTGATTCCTCCCCTAATGATTAAGAGAGGGACATTATGGAATTCACCACAGCGATCGATGATAGTAACATCTTCTGAGGACCGTGAACACCAATGAATGTATGAATGTGTAAGGGACATCAGCCTATGAGACCATTTCATACCCTGCTCATTCTTCAAAATAGACCTGGGTAGGTGCGAAATAAACCACCTAGCCAATAGAGGGGTGCAACATAGGATGGTCCCCCTTCTCTTTAGAATGCCAGCATGCAGAGAGTGTAGAATATCCCCAAGTAATGTAGGCACCAGATTATAAGACAGAAAAAACTTAATCATATTCACATCTACGAGTTGGTCCGTGTTAGGAAATAGTACCATCATGTAGATGAGGAGTGCCAATACCTCTTCAAAAGCTTGTAAATCCAGGCTATCCCAAAAACAGTGAGCTTTCTCGAATAGAAATTTAACCGAGATTCCTTGGACACTTCCCCTAGTTTCCCAATTTGTCACTACATCAGACCGTTGTAAGGACAGAGCTCGAGCAATCTCTTCAGGCTTTGGATGTCTTTCCGTACCGTTGAAAGGTAACTGATCAAGAATAGGTACCCCTAATAACTGAGAAAATTCCTCCATAGTAGGCACCAGCTGGTAATCCGGGAAGGTGGAGCAGTGGTACAAAGGATCAAAGAATTGAAATAGAACTTTTAACAATTCTTCATCAGGTTTTGAAGTGACCAAGTTGAGCAGCCGGCCATGTTTTTCATTGAAAGGAGAGCTTTCAGGAATCCTTAATGCTAAGTCCTTTAGTTGAGGATGTACTTTCACAAGGTTAATCTGGATAGTCTTCCTGCGGGAGGATTCCATGTCCTATAAAACAAAGCAAATACGAGCCCTAGAAAATCCTTGAAATGGTTAGTATGATATGCCATGCTTATGATGTCATGATTATGCTAAGAAATCACATGTATAGAAAGCAACAAACAAGTCACACCAAGTCCTTAGGTTTAAAGCCTGCATGAGTTTTAAGGTCATACCCTCTTGAAGTTGGATTGGTTCAACCTGTCCTATAAATAGTAATTGGGTTCTAAGGGATCTCAATATCACTGATCTTTCCTCTGAGCTTTGTTAAATAGACGATTGACTCGCAACTAAACAAAACTCAGGAGTCAAACCTCAACGAGTTTAGCATTGAGTATCTGTTGACCTTGGGAATACACCAAAGTCGGCCATCTCGCTATGTCCTACTGGACAAGTTGTGCAATTAAAGGTTCTAAGGTCAGTCGATGCTTTATGACACCACGCAGCAGCCCTGTATTCTCCTTGATTGACTCAAGGGCTACCGGTACCAACCAAAGTGTCGCATCAACGTAGCTACTGCTTCAACCGTGTCGGTATACCCCGCACAGTTCCCTCACAGTTTATTGCTACTTACCTAAAAGGAATTCCCCCGATCTGGGTTTAGGATCCAAATAACCCAAACAGATACCCTTAAAAGTAAATCAGACAAGACAAACAAAAGAAGCAATTAAGAATGACCTAAATCCTAAGGTGTACCCCACTTTATTAAATCCAATATTGTGCCCAGGAGAGTCGCCAGTTCTGTGAAACGGTGGCAGAACCGACTCTTAATACTAGTTTACATTTATATTCGCAAATGTTGCGGTAAGCAAGAGTCGCCACCGACTTTTATTTCATCCAACAAAGGAAAAGGAAAAAGAACAGAAAAACCCTTTTTCGAGATGTTTCTGAGTATGGGGGTAGATTATAGAAAGGGAAGGTGTTAGCACCCTTTCTATCCATGTTTCTTGTGTGTGTGTGTGTGTTTTTAAAAGTTTTTTGTTTAACTTTGTGGTAACCCTTGTATCTGTCCTCAATAGTGTGACGAAATTGTTTCTGAAAACTGTTTTGAAAGTATTTGTGTGAAAGAGTTTTTGTTGTTTTGTGTAAGTACTTAAGAGTTTCTACCTACTCGAAAAAGACTGTTCGTTCTCTTTTCCTTTAGACAGCTTAAGGAGTAGGTAGCCCCATCGTTGGAGTTTTAAGGGACATTCGAAGGAACAATTACATTCACAAAAGTAATGGTTAGGAAACCTTAGTAATTACCCTAAAGTCCTAAAGATCTTTCTGAGGCAACATTTGAACGGGTCATTTTTGATCTTTTGAGACTAGAGGGACACCACTAAAACTCCCTATACTTCATGACCGTTTACCGAAGGTAACCGAAGTGAGGCAAACCCTAGGAGTGAGCATGTGCATGTGTTTGATTTCAGTGTATTTAATCTTTGCACAATTAAGGTGATCTACTGTTTTAATTTCATTTGTCTTTTGCATGCAAGCCTATTATCCATACATCTAGACAATTCATAGATGCTGAAATTTAAAAGTGCGAGAAATTAAAGTCCTAACTATTACAAGGCCTCGGAGAGGGGGTTACATAACCAAATCGGGGATTAAACAGTACGTAAAAAAGCAGTAAAATAAACCATAATTAAAAACTATTACAAACCTCGAAACAGTTACAATAATTGGAATTATGAATAAGTAAATACGCGCGAGACGAATTAAATACGGGAATCAAAGCCTAAATTCGAAGGAAATCAAAGAAAATATTTTTGTTATTTTTTTATTGAGAAAATTAAATATTTGCAAATTAAACCTAATTTTCTATTTGATTTTAATTATGGAAAAAGAATTTAAATTGCCCTAATTAAATTAATCTAATTAATTAATGAAATAAAATATTTTATAAAAAAATTTGATTTTAATGTTTTTTTGTGATTTTTTGATTTAATAAAAAAAATGTTTTTTTGAAATAAATAAAATAAATAAATGAAATAGAATAATAAAAAATAAGAAAGAAAAAAACCAAAACTGGGCCTGATGTTGTTCGCAATCTGGGGGTGTAAGGAGTTGAATTTGTTAGGCCCATTTTGTTGGCCCAGAGCCTGCGCCAGATTCAATGTAGCTGGCCTTTGGGGGTTCACCATGGTCCGCCTATGATGAGCATTAGATCTGGCTGGATATTGATCCAATGACTAAGATTTGGAGCTCATGATGGAGGCTTGGAATAGTGATGTATGAGATCCTGCATGTAGAGATTAGAAAATAAGAAAAATGTCTAGACCTGGGATCGAACCCAGGTCCTTCCTCTCATACGCGCTTGGCTTTACCGTCTGGGCTGGATGGCTTGTTTGTTAGTATAATAACATAAATAAAATATAAAGAAAACATTCAACACTATGCCAAAAAACACACATAGAATTCAAATCAGCCAACCGGGAATTGCCACGCGATCGTCTTCTTCCTGCAACCGTTGTTTTAGATAACAACTTTTACCAACGGACACAGTCCGTCACTATAGCCCTTGCGTTTTCAAAAAAATCAAGAATATGCAATATAAATTCATGGTGAGGCCAAGGTTCAATTGGGTTTGATTCCCTGAACACGATGATGTCCTTATTTTGGGCCAATTTGGCCTGTATCAAAAGATCCCAAATTGAAGCTTCAAACCCTAAAAATGGTATTGTGTGATTCCTGCATCAATACTTAAATTAAACAATCCAGATACGTTGAATACATGATAAAAAGCATATATGTATACTTAGAACATGTCTATGATACCAGAATCAATGAAAACGATTTCCAAAAAGGGAGCAAACCGTGAGACTTGATGAGCGTGATTCTGGATGTTTCAGGCCTTGAGGATGATTGTGATAGCTTCAGAAAACGTCCAGGAACAGATTGCTGGCTTTGAAATTAATTGAAGTGGCCTATGGAATCAAAACCTACCTACACTTTTTTGACAAAAAATTGAGTTTTGTTCTTGTAATTTTCACGACCCAATCCTTGTTCTTTTGATCAGGTTTTGTTATGTATATGTAGTAGCACGAATTAGGTTAACAAAACTGACTTAAATCTTGAAGATTGAATGAGAAAAATATTTGATTTGCAAGTGATTCTTTTCTTTCTAAACTTGGCCAAAACATGTTATTTTCATTGCAATCAGCCCTTGCACGATTTATTCTTGATATACCAGCTTTTGTTGTCCATTATTTGATGAGAAAAGATTTGGAAATCATATCTTACATATTTCCTATTATTTCTTTATTTAATTTTTACTTTTAATGAATAAAAAATCAAAATAAATAATAAAAATAATAAAATAAAGTATCAATGAGCTCAAGGGTCGTGGGCCATGTTAGGAACAAGATGCAAGCATAAAAAGTTGGGCCCATTTGAAGAAAAATGCATTTTGGGCATGGTTGACTTTGTGCAAATTTCCAAAAATGGCCAACTTTAACAATGCACGCCTCTCTCAATTTTGACCCTAAGATGGTGTTCTTGGACTTTTTAGAAAGCTTACATTGTCCTCTAAACAACCCTTTTGGTTTCATCTCAATTGGATCTTCCATGTTCATCTAAGGAAACTTGACCCAAAAGGTGTTTTTGTTGACTTTTTGAAATGACCTATAATGTCTGAATTCTTATCTTTTCATGAGTGAATTTTTTGAACTTGAGGTCTATAGATGAGTTGTAGGGAATTTAAGTCTCTTCAAAATGAGCCTTGGATGGGAAATTTCTGATAAAGTATGAGAAAGTTATGCCTGGTCAAAGTTTGGTTGACTTTTCCTATAAAACCCTAATTTATCAACTTTTGAGTTTTGATGAATTTGTAGCATTCCTTGAGGAATCATGATAATCCCTTGATCAAATGATGAATATTACTTTAAAATGTTGATGTTGACCAAAAATCTTGAAGTTTGACTGTATGTGGGTCACAGTTGACTTTTGACCTGATACAATTGATTTTCAGGCATTTGAGCAGATGACTGAGCAAACTTCTTGTGCAAGGCATGAAACTTGGCATGGATGAACTTGAGGACATATTAGGGAAATGGAAACCACTTAGGACCCTTGTAAATCAAACATCTTGATGAGGAGTGAAACCCTAGTTTGAGGCTCATTGTCTTAGGAGGAGGATTTGTCTGGCCAATCCTCAGTCAACTTGAGCAATTGAGGACCTCTAGGAGTTTATCTGGTGTGAAAATGGGAGGGTAAATTTTGGGGTGCAACAGTTGTGTTTTAGGACAACAGGATTAAACATGTAGAAAGGAGCATGCGATTTATTACCTCAACAAGAAATTCAATGACTGCGAGACCCGATACTCACTCCTAGAGAAAACTTGTTGCACATTGGCTTGGGTTACCAAGAGGTTGAGACAATATATGTTAACCCATACTACATGGTTAATAGCAAGAATGGATCCTCTAAAATATGTGTTCAAAAATCCAGATCTTACCTGAACAATTGTATGATGGCAGGTGTTACTATCAGAATATGACATCTAATATGTCACGCAAAATGCCATCAAAGGTAGTATACTAGCTGATCATCTAGCTCACCAACCGCTTTCAGAATATCAGCCCATGAAGTTCGACTTTCCCGACGAGGATGCCATATTTATAGATGACTACGAAATACCAGGACCCAATGAAGGGCCCGAGCCAGGGGCACGTTGGACACTCATGTTCGACGGGGCTTCAAATGCACTAGGTTACAGTGTAGGGGCGATGTTAACATCTCCCAAAAATCATCACAACCCCTACTCTGTAAGGTTATGTTTTGACTGCACCAACAACATATCCGAATATGAAGCCTGCATACTAGGGTTGGAAGCTGCCATCAATTTAAGAATAAAGCACCTGGAAGCGTTCGGGGATTCTGCGTTAGTCATATACCAGGTTAATGGCTAATGGGATACTAAACACCCTAAACTGATTCCATATCGGGATCATATTTTAAAGTTAGTTGCAGAATTTACAGAAATCACTTTCAGTCATATCCCACGAGAAGAAAATCAAATGGCAGACGCTCTGGCAACCCTATCAGCTATGTTCAAAGTGACTTGGCCGAATCATGAACCGCGTATTACGATCAGACATTTCGAAGAACCTGCACACTGCCTTGCTATTGAGGAAGGACCTGACAATAAACCTTGGTTTTATGACATCAAGAAGTACTTGGAAAGGAAGGAATACCCAGAAAATTCCTCTATCATTGACAAGCGAACCTTGCGAAGGTTAGCTTCAAAATTCTTTCTGAGTAATGGAGTGGTATACGAAAGAAATTACGACATGATACTACTCAGATGTGTGGAAAAGCAAGAAGCAGATACACTCATGAGAAAAATCCACGAAGGCACTTTCGGGATCCATACAAACGGGCACGCCATGGCTAAAAAGATTCTGCGGGCATGGTATTACTGGTTAACAATGGAAGCTGATTGTTATCATTACACGAAGACATGCCATAAATGTCAGATCTACGCTGATAGGATAAATGTACCACCGACTCCTTTGAACGTCATGAGTTCCCCTTGGCCATTCTCAATGTGGGGAATTGATATGATTGGCATGATCGAGCCGAAAGCATCCAACGAACACCGCTTTATATTGGTAGCCATCGACTACTTTACCAAATGGGTAGAAGAAGCATCCTACACCAACATAACAAATCAAGTGGTTACGTGCTTCATCAAACAGAACATCATATGCATATATGGTCTCCCAAGCTGGATAATTACAGATAACGGGTCTAATTTAAACAGCAAGATGATGAAGGTACTATGCGACGACTTCAAAATTGAGCATCACAATTCCTCACCATACAGGCCAAAGATGAACGGGGCCGTCGAAGCAGCCAATAAAAATATTAAGAAAATCATCCAGAAAATGGTGAAGACATACAAATATTGGCACAAAATGCTTCCCTTCGCTTTGTACGGCTATCGCACTTTTGTACGCACATCAACAGGCGCGACTCCTTTCTCATTAGTCAACGGCATGAAGGCAGTACTCTCGGTGGAAATTGAGATACCATCACTTCGAGTCCTGAGGGAAACAAAGCTGGAAGAAGCGGAATAGTTACAGGCCCGACTTGATCAGCTCAACCTCATTGAAGAAAAACGATTAACGACTTTGTTTCATAGTCAGTTACATCAAAAGAGAATGAAGAGGGCCTTCGACAAGAAAGTACACCCTCGAATATTTAAGGAAAGGGATCTAGTGCTAAAAAAGATTCTACTACCTCACCTCGATTCACGTGGTAAATGGACACCTAACTACGAAGGTCCATTTATAGTCAAAACAACATTCTCTAGAGGTGGTCTCGTCCTCATAACAATGGATGGGGAAGAACTACCGCATCCAACCAACTCAGATGCAGTCAAAAAAATACTATATATAAAAAGCTCGCTGAGATCGAACCCCCAAAAGGTGCGAATTAAGAAGAAAAAAAGGAGCGTCCCGGTGGATCGAAAACCCTAAAGGACGATCCAGGAAAAAATTAGGGGCACATAACAAGAAAATCATCTCGGTGGATTGAAAACCCGAAAGGTAAATCCAAGCAAAAGTTAGGGATTCCCTACAGAGAAATAAAGAACAAAAAGACTACGATCTGAGAGCTACAACTACGAACCATGAAGGGAAGGATATATTAGAATCATACAACTCAGAGGCAAGGGAGATAAGATCATCAAAAGATATGAGGGAACAACAGTAGCGATTATCATTTTTTTTATTGCCATTTACTGTTTTAAGACTTTCTATAATTACCTCTATCTAGGAATTGCATCTTGTATTCTCGCCCACTCTGAGGCATATCAATAAAACATTTGTTTTTGTTATATATTTCGAATCATGTTTTTTCTTTTCTCAGATTTGTTTATATAATACTATGATTATTACTCATGAATATTATCTTGAAATAATTTCGGAGAATTAACAGAATAAAAGCATCTTACAAATATCAGAAAAACGCTTGGGTTAGAAAAATATCGAAGGAAAATCCACGTATACGTCCATGCACACAATTACTCCTATGTCTCGCAAAAATCTATACACTGGTCTACATTTGTACCTATGCATATCTACATATTCATACACGAAGTCTACGACCACGCACATGTTTGTGCCTATGCTTGCACTCGATGATACAAAGTCATTACATATATATATACACGTCCCTACACAAAGTCTACATCCATGTCAGCACCAATGCCTAACTTATGACCCAAGGTCTACGCTTACATCTGCACCTAGAAATCTACGCATAGGCCATCATTTACGTCTACGCCTACATCTATACAAAATCAGTGTTCAAATTTTGCTAACATTCAAGTTCAACAGTGCTACGATGACACAACGTACAACGCTAAGAATTGGTAAACTCTAAACCAATGGTTTAAAGGAGAATGCCAGAAAGGATTTTTGTAACATTCCAAGGCATACACGCATCTTACACGCATTTCATACGTACATACATTTTGCATATCCCGAGCATACATACACTGTGCACTCTTGCGTACAATACGCATATAGTCAGGGTTCCTTGTCAATGTCCAAACATCATACATTTTTGCATACCCACAACATTTAATGCACATGCATACATATATCTCCTGGAAAACAATTTCACCCTCGATTCAACCATCTAAGGGTCAATCCACGCAATACTCCTCCTACGATTCAACCCGTCACCTCGGTTTTCATGCCGTGACACATTCAGCCCATCACCTAAGTCTTCCTGTAGTGATGAGTCCCTTACAAGCTCAGTATGTTTCCCCTAAGCCGCATCATATATTCAAAGCCCATTATGTTGCCTCTAAGCGGCAACGTATTCTCAAAACCCATCACATTTCCTCTAAGACACAAGTGAATCCTCAACACTCCGTACATTGCCTCTAAGCCGCAACGTATTCTCAAAAACCCATTGCATTGTCCCTAAGCCGCAACGTATTTTTCAAAACTCGATATATTGCTTCTAAGCCGTAATATATCGATTCAAGTCAAACACATTGCCTCTAAGCTGCAGTGTACCTCTCCAGATCAGTATATTGCTTCTAAGCCGCAATATATCATCTGAACCAGCACATTGCCTCTAAGCCGCAATGCATTACCCAAACTCAGACCATCGTCTCATACTTCAGGCAGCGATGTTAGAAACTAGATTAGCTTATCACATCAGACTTTACGCAGTTATTTGCAAGCCTAAACCCATTACCCCAGACTTCACGCAGTAATGTTTTTCTCATTCTGTGACACGGATCATTACCTCAGACTTCATGCAGTAATATGTTTCAAACTCCGGACCATCATCTCAGACTTCATGCAGTGATGTTCGAAACACCGATCATCACATTAGACTTCACGCCACGACGCTCAAAAGAAAACAAAACTCAACACATTACCTCTAAGATGCAATGCATTATCCAAATCAACACATTGCCTCTAAGCCGCAGTGCGTTCGTCAAACTCAACACATCACCTCTAAGAAGCAATGCATTATCCAAATCAACACATTGCCTCTAAGCCGCAGTGCGTTCGTCAAACTCCAACACATTACCTCTAAGCCGCATTGTGTTCTTCATACTCAAATACATAGCCTCTGGGCCACCATGTATTCATGCTCTGAACATCGCCTCAAACATCAGGCAGCAATTCGCAAACATAATTTATGGCCTCAGTCTTCAAGCAGCCATGCATCATCACTCATTGCTATACTCACCCTCCAAATGGTTGAATAAGCCAAGACATACAAAATTGCGCTATCTGCCTCGTTATCAAATCCTAGTAAGCGATGCATCATCAAGTTTTCTTACTTCCTTGAGACTCATAAGGGTATGCTATATCAGTATAACCTTATGTCTGTCGGACAAATTTTGAGATACTTCAAGTATTCAATAAACTCCCAATCAGAATGTGCAAGACTCGTGTTTTCTCACACTATTCGATTGGAATATTATTGAATAGGGGCAGTTGTCGTACCACAAATTTGTCCTACCTCGATGATTCGATTTTTCAAGTTTTGAATAATAAAGAAGCGTTTAACCAAGGATGGTACAACAATATCTGATGGCCCATTCTTAATATTTAAACCAATCAGGAGTGTATTTTTAATTCAAGAAAGCGGGGCTTTCTAAATCAGAAAGACTCGTGTATCCGTAAACCCATTCGTAAAGCATGTTGGTCGATGGTCCTTGCAATTCGAAGATAGAAGAATAACTACTAGGTTATTAAATCCACTTATGTAATTCACTAGTAATTAATAATTAACGTTTAATTAATGAAACTCACTTTAGTGTTATTAATAAAAGAAAGGGGGTTGAAATGAACTAAACCCATTAAAGTTTCTGTAGTTGGCCCTTTTGTTGTTTTTGAAGAAAAAAAGAAATATCATTATTATTAAAAACAATTCGTTATTTATATATATAAAAAAAAATGTAGCATGTCATTGAGCAAAAAGAATATAAAATATTATTGTTGATCTTTACTATATTATGTCAAATATTGTTTGTAAATGTTAAAAATATGTCTAAAACAGTTTGCACTAGGCATGGAAATGCCAATTGGGCCTGGCCTAAAAAGAAAAGCGTTTGCTGTAAAAGAAAATAAGTTGGATCGTAAAAAAAATAGCACAACCCCAAATATCTAAAAAAACGTCAACTGTAGCGATTGCATCCTAATTCACACGTTTTTCTTGCACTAACAATTATTATGGAGATTCACACTCAATCATATCCAGAAAATCACAAAATCCAATCGAATCAATTTCGAATCTAAAGCAATAATTTTACAGTAAACAAAATTAAATCCAAATCAATTACAAATCAACAAAGTCTTAACTACCAAAAAAGAATCGAGAGATTACAAAATATTTGCTCTTACTAAATCCAGATCACAATCAAACATTACAAGGAATCCCTAATTTATCTCAGAAACCCTAAATCCAAACTAGCTGTAACAACAATAAAGAAAAAACTAAACCTAAACTGCTAACCCCTATAAAGGGCAAACGAAAAGAATAGAGAAGGGGTCAGTTTTACAAAAAGAAGAAGCTTGGAGACGGAGACGGAAATTGGGACAAACCCTTGCAATGAAGATCTAGAAGAGGAAGTGATTAGAGTTTCCAGATCGGAAACCCTAATAACCTTTGAACGTAACCGTCGCTGACATCTTCCACACTTGACCGCCATTTCTCCACTATCGCACCCTCAAGTACCGTCGTCGACCTGCTAATCAAAAGAAGAAAGAGAGGCACCAGGGAGACTGAAATGCGAAAAAATCGAAACAACACAAAGTAGAGGTAAAAAAACTTAGCTTCTCTTAATATTGGGGGTTTTGATGTGATTGGGTAAGTTCAGGGTATATGAGGGTGGTTCGATTGCACCGCTGCGGTAAGTAGTTCGGCGATTGTTGCTGTAAGTGATGAATGAAATAATGTTATAAACAAAACTTATTGTATTGTATGATCCAATATGCGTCTGCACATAACAGTTAATATGTTCCTTCAAATATTCCCATTTGATCATCAGTGAACGGCCGTAAGACCAAGTCCACCGTAACAACCATGCACCCTCATCCACATAATTGCACAACCCCTTCAAAAAATATAGTTGGGCCTAGCCCAATTTTTCTTAGCACACCCCCATTCGTTGCAATTTCTGAAACGCTACAAACAATACACCCCCTGCAACTTAATTAATTTTTCTTTTTTTTAATTATTCTATTTTTTCTTATTCTTTTATTATTATTATTATTCCTTTCTATAATTATTATATTTAATTTTTATACTTTATTTTCTTAAATTCTTATTTCTCACACATTTTTATTTATTATTATATTATTATTTTATTATGACATGTAAATATATTATTTTATTATTTCTTTTGTTATAATACTTATCATTATTAATACTATTTTTATTTTCACGAATATTATTATTATTTCTTATTATCATTTAAAATAAATTGTTTTATTTAAAAAACTCATGTATATATTTTTTATATTGCATTAAAACATTCTTAGTCATGCATTAATCAAAATTTCTGTAATTAATATGATAAAAAGATATTCAATAAATATCAAATCTTTTTTTCGCAATAAAACTAATCTAAATAACTAATTTTTTCTAAAGGGTTCTAAACGTATTTTGACTAATCGCGCACTAAATCAAAAAGTTCTGCAATCTCTACACCCGGTCTAAGTGCGAGGTAATTCAAAATATCTTTGTAACCCCTAAAAAACACAAACCCATACGAACTACGAATTGGGACTCTGATTCCTCCTAAGAGGACACGTAGGTACACGATCTAAAATCATGGTGAGTCTTACTAATTAAAACTTAAAACACTGTTTATCCCAAACCTAAACCTAGAGCTTAATATCGTTGTGAACAAGGTGGATGAGAGGTGCATAACACCTTCCTTTTGTCCAATTGAGTCCAAAACCTAGAATCTCTGTCTGCGGATTAGGGTTTTTTGTTAGGTTCCCTTCCCTAGGATAAAAACTAATAGTGGCGACTCTTGATTTAAAAACCGGTTGCTACAGTCTCTAAGCAGCAATATGTTTATTTCTTAGCTTATTGTGTCAGACCCCAGGCAACAATGTTGTGAAATCAACAATTCCATCCATTGTGTCAGTCTCTATGCGACAATGTGTGAAATTTTCTATATTTAACTTATTGTGTCAGTCTCTACGCAACAATATGTTTATTTCTTAGCTCATTGTGTTAGACCCCACGCAATAATGTTGCAAAGTCAACAATTTCATCCATTGTGTCAGTCTCTACGTGACAATGTGTGAAATTTTCTGTATTTAACTTATTGTATCAGTCTCTACGCAGCAATACATTTATTTATTAGCTCATTGTGTCTGACCCCAGGCAGCAATGTTGCGAAGTCAACAATTCCATCCATTGTGTCAGTCTCTACGTGACAATGTGTGAAATTGTATATATTTAACTTATTGTGTCAGTCTCTATGCAGCAATATGTTTCTTTCTTAGCTCATTATGTTAGACCCCAGGGAGCAATGTTGCGAATTCAATAGTTCCATCCATTGTGTCAGTCTCTATGCGACAATGTGTGAAATTTTCTATATTTAACTTATTGTGTCAGTCTCTACGCAACAATATGTTTATTTCTTAGCTCATTGTGTTAGACTCCAAGCAGCAATGTTGCAAAGTCAATAATTCCATCCATTGTGTCAGTCTCTATGCGATAATGTGTGAAATTTTCTATATTTAACTTATGGTGTCAGTCTCTATGCAGCAATGTGTTTCTTGACTCATTGTGTTAGACTCCAAGCAACAATGTCGCGAAATAAGCAATTCAACTCATTGCATCAGTCTCCAGGCAGCAATGTCTTTATCAAAACTTGTCCCATTGCATCAGTCTCCATGCAACAATGTTGTTAGCAAAACATACTATATTAGTCTCCAAGCATTAGTAATTCAAAATTTTCAAAACCTGTATCATTTACCTCCTGGGTTATAGTAAATTTTATGACGACCTCTTTTCTAGGTACTGACAAGTTATTTGCATCGTCATATCTAGATCAATCTTACTCTTCAAACACGTTTATCTATTCAAAATGTCAGTAGGATGATACATCATCATCTATATCCTTCACGGTCATGGGAACGTTGTACCCCGTGTCCTTATAGCCTTTCGGGCAAATTTTGGGGTCTTCCAATATTTAATAAACTTCCGATTTAAACATGTGAGACCTGCGTATTATCGCACTATTCAATCGAAAGATGATTAAATAGGGGCAACTGTCATACCTCAATTTTTCCCTATCCTTGCATTAGGTTTAGGTTTCTCTTTTTAAAAAATGGGTCACATTATGTGGTTTTATTTCTGTGGGGTATTTAAAATCAAGAAGAGGTTTAGTTTGTAAAAAGGATCATAGGCCTTTCTTAATCAGAAAAGGCCCATGTAATTTGCTAAGGAGCATTTCAAAAATGAAAAAAAGGGGGGGTGTATTGCAAATTCATAAAGCCCACGTGGGACATGTTTTGTGATCCAATATTTGAAGATAAATGGGCCCATTTGATTTAAAAAGTTTTTATATAACATTATTATCATTTTGTTATAATTATTTATTTTACTGATTAAATTATTTAAAACTTTATTAATTTTTTAATTTTATTAGTTGTTCTTGTATTATTAGCTGGAAGAAAGAAATAAGTGTATATCAAAAAATAAAAATATGCCTAAAGAACTCTTGGGGTCGAAGCAGCTTCGAAGGCAGTAGGAGGCCCAACGAAGCGTTCAAGATCGAAGGATGAATTGAGCGAAAGAAAGTTTAGGAGGCTCTTATGAAGTCTTCTATTGATTCCTTTCAAACATATGAGGAGGTTTTTATGGAGTCTTCAATTGATGAGCTTTGACTGTGCGAGGAGGCTTTTACGAATTCTTCGATTGATGAAGAGCTAAAGTAGCTTTGATCAGTCAAAATGAAGAGTTGATATTTCATTTGTTCGAATTGAGTGGAAGGAAATCAAAAGGAACAAAGCGAGGCTTCGACAGGCCAAAATAAAGAGGTATTAAAATTGAGTGTAGTTCGAAAGAAGCAAAGCGAAGCTTCGACATGCTAGGATGAAAAACGATGTTTCGATTGGCCTAATTAAAATAAAATAGAATTGAAAGGAACGAGAGTTGTTCGATTGGGCTGACTGGATAATTTTTCAAATCAAGCAAATAGTGGCCCAATCGAAGAAACCACAATGTGAGGCCTTGAACCATTTGAAGGGAGCCACTCAAATCCATCGAAGAACAAAGCTGGGGAGTGCTTAAAAGAGGCCAAATGAGAAACCTGTCCAGGTTCACTCAAAGTTCAAAATGGCACACAATGTCTCAAAGATGGCAAGTTTTTAATGTGTTAGGATTTTGTTTCATGAGCCATGAATGTATTGTCTTCTTCCATATTGGTTCACCCTCACTCCTCTATAAATATAGAGCCAAAAGTGCAAGCAGGTGAGGACGAAAAACATTTCCTACACACATTGCAGACACATGCATTAGGAACACACACACATTGCCTATACCCAGGAGATTGGCTACCAAAGTTCCATGCACAAGAAGCTGCCTAAGAAAGCAGATTGAATCCTCAAAATCTCACGAAGGGATCAACATTTGAAACACACTTCGCAGGCTCCTCCAGTCCAAACGAACATGAATCCTCCTCGACGCGTAAACCATCCCAAAGTTGCAGATCGAAGCATACCAACCATAACGTAGAAGGTAAAATGGAAGTGTGCAAACGGGTAAGGACCTGGATTCGATACCCAGGTCTGAAACTTTATTTTGCTAACGTCTATATTGCAGATCCAATGCTTGCAGGTTCCACGCGTATACTATACACCACATGATCATAACTAAGGGATCCCCATCTGATCCAGATCTGAAGGCTTTAACTGTATGCCTTACCATTAGCCTTCGAAGGTTCCCTTTGATGGATCGAAAGGCAACGTAGGCCCTTTTCGATCTAGGCCTGCTTTCCCATTGACACCCCTCAATTTTACTTATATAATATAATTTGCACCCTCCTTGCTAACTTATTTCAATTTATTATTTTCTCTTATAAATTCATTTATGTATTTATTCATTTATTTACTTTTCTGCATTTTTATATATTTATATTTATATTCATATTTACACTTTAATAATTATAATATTATGTATTATTTATTGTTATAAATGATTTAGTATTTTAAAACTCATTTAAAATATATTATTTATTTGCATTAAGTCATATCTATTAATTATGTACTTAAAAACATTCATTACCATATAATTTAATTTAATATTTTATATCAAAATATTAAAACATGCGCAATCCATCAAACCATATCCGCAGGCAACACGTGGCCAATATCTGGCCACGTGATACAGGGGCTATATCAGACTCCACCGCTATAAATCTAAAAATACACAAACTATCGTCAAACTATTTTTATAATAAATTAAATCAAACAATTAATTTCTAAAAAGGGATACAAAGAGTTTTTAGTTAATTTCGCGCTTAGTTTAAAATCCCTGCTATCCACACATTCGAGATAAGTGCGGGGAAAATTAAAATATCCGCGTAATCCATAAAAAATACAAACAAACCGTAAACTATGAAAATGGGACTCTGATTCCTCCTAGGAGGATACATAGACATACGAACGAAAATCGTTGCGAGTCCCGCTAACTAAAATTTAAACCCTTTTCCCCTAAAAAATATTTAAAAACCCTATTTTCTAAGAACACATTTCTAAACCTAGTATCCTTCCGAACAAGGTAGATAAGGGGTGCCTAACACCTTCTCCTCGTCTAGAACCGAGTCCAAATCTAGAATCTCTGAACTTTAGGGTTATTCCTTTATACTTCCTTCCTTTAGGATAAAAAATTAAGGGTGGCGACTCTATAAAAAAACCAGTTGCAACATACATACAATAGAAAACTTATACAAATGTGTAAGAATTAATATATGTCATTATAAGCATATACATTGAAAATACACAATGGTTGTCAATCAAATTTTTTTGGAAATGAACATTCATGGTTTTCATAATTTGAGAACATATCAAGCATTTTTAACCAACAAGTAACATGCATTAAGGAAAAGTCTTACTTTCAAGGAGCAATTGAAACAGTATTACCTCACTCTTGATGGAATTAAAGTTGTACTCACATGACATAAAATACACAAACAAAAGGTTAGAGTGAAAATATAAAGGGCAAGCAACAAGTTAGAGAATTAAGCAACAGTTGAGATATCAATGATCTCCAATTCTCCACGTATGTTGATAAAATGTTCGATTGCAAGAGGTTTAGTGAAAATATCGACAAGTTGATTTTTAAAATCAACATGCTTGAACACAACATCCCCTTTTTCAACATGATCACAAAGGAAGTGGTGATGTATCTCAATATGTTTAGTGCGTGAATGTAGTACATAATTTTTGGTTAGATTAATGGCACTAGTGTTGCCACACATGATAAGAATACATGAGAGTTTAGTGTCAAAATCAAGTAGTTTTTATTTAAGCCACAAATTTTGTGCATAATAACTACCGACGGCCATGTATTCTGCCTTAACCATTGACAATGCAATGAAAACTTGCTTTTTACTATGCCAACTTATCAAGAATTTTGAAAACAAGTGACATGTTCCACTAGTACTTTTCCTATCCAATTTTCAATTGGAAAAATTGGAATCGGAATAACCAATCAAGCTACAATCCTTTCCCTTGGAATACCAAAGTCCAAACTTAGAGGTACCAATGAGATATCTAAGAATGCGCTTAACAACTTTTAAGTGTGATTCCTTAGGAACAAATTGATATTATGCACACATACAAACACTAAACATAATATAGAGTCTAGATGCGGTAAGATAAAGAAGAGATCCAATCATACCTCTATACCTTTTTACCTCAATGTCCTTACCATTTTTATCTCTATCCAAATTACCATTTGGTGCCATAGGTGTGTCAATTTCCTTTGCACCGTCCATACTGAATCTTGAGTAATTCAAGACAATACTTGGTTTGACACACAATTGTTCCTTCATTGTGTTGCTTGATTTATAGTCCAAGAAAGTAGTTTAACTCTCCCATTAGAATCATTTCAAACTCTCCCTGCATAAGCTTAGAGAAATCTTCTACAAGTTACATGTTAGTAGAATCAAGGTAAAATACTCATTTTGGTTCCTTAAATATAGGTCATGGTTCACTTTGGTCCCTTGTCTTTTTTTCATGCCAAATTGGTCCCTTAATTTTCAAAATGATGCATACAGGTCCCTTCTGTCTACTCTGTTAGTAAAAATCTGTTAAAAATCTATATGGCACATTTGACCAACTATTGTGACAGAGTTAGCATCCAAAAAAACGGCGTTAAAAGCTATTTCTGGATTTTTAATTGTTGTTGTTCATCTTCTTCTCCAAATTAAATACTGGATTTTTAGAATTTCATTAATCCTTAATTTTCTTATTGCTTCCATCTCCGGTCCAAACCCTACCAAATCAATTTCATTATAAAATCATTCAATCATAAAGCAAAACAATCATGTTCTTTCATCACACATAATTGAAGAACAACCATTTAAAGCATAACAATTTCCATCTTTGTTATCTTCCTGCAAAAAATAACATCACACAAGCATGTTTGATAGTGACAAACTCAAACCAAAACACATTCATTTATTATTTTCAGCATGACCCATCATTCAAATAGTTAGTCTATGAAATCTTGAATAAATGAATTACAATGTACTAGCAAATTTCTGAGAAAACTACCAATTTTTAGCTGTTACATTAATTTGGACTAAATTAAAAAAAAACTGTGCAAACTTGAAAGTGAAAATTACCAAGAGTTTTGTTGATCCCAATTGGTTGCTTTCGCCATCGTTCTCTTCTGATTCAGAATGAAGCTTTGAAAGGAAAACACATTGTGAGTTCTTCATAGGGTTCTCAAATTGCTCATAGTTTTCTTCTAGTTTTCGAAGCTCTTAATCCTTAATTTCCTTAATTTGTTTGCTGCAAGGTTTGGATCGGAAGATGGAAGCTCTTAATATTTAATCTAAAATTATGAACAATGGGTTACATTCAAGAGGCACGCGAGAATCACGTCAAGAAGAAAGTTGAAGAAGGTACCTTACTAAACCCATGTTTTTGTTCATCAAAAAGTTTTCATTTTTTTAATTAAGAATTGGTTAAATTCAATTTCCATTCAAATTTATGATTGAATGATTTTATAGTGAAATTGATTTGGTAGTGTGATACAGTGGGAGAACTGACTTGAGGTTTTGCGTTTGTGTTTGCAAATGTTTCGGTTTAGCAAGAGTCGCCACCGACTTTTTGTTTTATCCAAAGGAAAGGTCAAAAAGCACAGGAAAGACCTTTGAGATGTTTTCTTGGGTTCGGTGGGTAGATTATGAAAAGGGAAGGTGCTAGTACTTGTTTTCATCCATGGTTTTCCATGGGCTCTTAGTTACTTGTTTAGATCACTTACTTTGCTTTTTCAATTGTTTGAAATGGTGCTTTGTGTGGTTTTGAAAGTATTTTTAAAAGAGTCCTTTGTTTAGGCAACCTTTGTAATGATTCTTGTTTGAATGTATACAAAGGTGTTTGTCTTTTGAAAAATGTTTCAATGTTTGAAAGTTTGTTGGAAAATGTTTTGAAATTGTGTGTTTTTGAAATTAGCAAGGATGGTTTGCAAATTGATCAAGTAACTAGGAGTTGTGTACCCTACTCAAAGATCTTTCTTGTACATTTTTAACCCTTTGATATTGTTGTTTTGCCATTGTATTTGGTAAACAACCTTATCTTTGGATGTTAAATGGGACGGGTGTGGGTCATCGTATGACCATGATAACAATATTGCCAAGTATCTTAGCAAGTTTTTGAGGGACTAGATCATTTTTGTTTAGGAAACCAAGATAGCGTCATCGAGGGACTATGATCTTTTTGTTTTATTTTTGTTTTGCCAAGATACCTAGCATGCATACCATGGCCATGTTTTTTAAGGAAACAAGTGGGTGAAACCCTAGAGATGCTTGCGTGCATTGTGTTGTCATTTTTCATGCATTTTTGTCTTGTGTTTAGTCATGCTATTTGTTTTGATTTTTGGTTATCATACAAACCCTAATTTACTAAGCATGCATATAAAAGCAATATATGCGTAAAAGTATATCTAAGACTATTACAACATTATTATGGGGAGGGGGGTACAAGTTTGAATAAGGGGATATTGCTCAAAAATAAAACCCTAAAACTATTACAACCATATTGAATTTATTTGTACAAATAAATAAACAAGTAAATATTTAAATGTACAATAAATATGTAAATAAATGTGAGTATGCAAAAAAATGTTTTTATATTTCATTTTATGTATGTAAAATAAATTGGTTTAATGTCTTAAAAATAAGAAAATAAAAATGATTATTTTTTTAGAAAGGGTGGAAACCCTAGTTTTTGTTTAAAAGAAAATATATATTCTAATTATTTATTTATTCATTTTTTATGTACAAGAAAATAAATAAATATATATACAAAAATGTTAAAAATTAAATTATGTGAGAAAATATTATTTTAAGTGTATAAATAATAAAAATAAAATATTTAAGTATTTCAATATTATTTACAAATTTTAATTAAGAAAATAAAGTAATATTAACCTAATAATTATTTATTATGCAAATAAAAATATGATAAAATGCCAAAAATAAAGAAAATAATTTTTGTGATTTAAATGTTCAAGAAAAAATAATAAAGTCAGAAAATAAAAAAAGAAATAAAAAATATGCACAAATAAAGAAAATGGGCCAGGGGTGCAAATAACACAATGGGGGGTGTCAATAGTCAAGCAAAGCCAGGCCCAGCCCAACTCCACTTTGTCCCTGTCCTTGAAACAAAACACGCGCGCTTCTGCAACTCAAACCGTATCTCCTGCATACGTGCTTAAAAACGAAATCTTGCAACATGAAACTTGTAGCTTGTTAAATCACGATTCCAACCATATAAAAAACTTGACCTAACTCTAAGAAACCATGGAGAATTTTGTTGGCCCTAATTTATGACCTAATTTTTTCAGCAACTTCAACATCCAAATTCTCCTAGCTCAGATAATATAAATGGAAGCTATGCATATGTACAACTCAAGCAACTTAGAGACTACATTTTTGCTTCACAAACCTAAGCTTAATGATGCCTAAATAAGGAGTTAGAATCTTGAGAAATACTTGTTTCAGCTAAGTTCGAATATGGCAATGTAGGAGTTGTGAGTGAGGCCTGAAGGACTTTTGAGCTTGCTTGATGTTCCCTTGACCTTTCTCAATGCTTAGCTTGTTTTGAAATGTCCTGAATCTCCCTATAGAACTCAACCTGCAAACTCAGAATTTGAAAATGGTGAAGCTTGAAAATTAAGTTACAGTTGATGAACAATGGCTTGGATAGTTCAAGTGGGTTGTAAGGAATGTGTTTGAAGTGGTTTCAAGGAAAACGCGCGAGTGAAATATGTTTTGGCTTGGTGTTTGCAGAGATGGCCCTGTTTTGGGCAGAAGTTGGTGTTTTTATGTTTTGGGTGTTTGGAAGCTTGGCAATTCGTGTTTTCTGGCTTGCTACAATGTGTTGAACTTATTTGAAATGTGCACAAGACTTGGTTTAAACAGATACAACAGATATGCTGACTTTTGCACAATTGCTTGTTTTTGAAGAAAAGGTGGGAAGTGACAAAGGCCAAGGTTGTACAAGCTAGCTTGAGGCCTGCTGAGAGTTGGTAAACCTTTTATGATGTTTGTGGGTGTGGTTTGCTGCAAAAGATTAATTTCAAGGCTCAAGATAAACAAAATGACATAACGCATGCTTTATCAAAGTGGCAATGTTGCCTTTTTGCCATTTTTGGATTAAACCTTTGTACAAAGCTTCCAAGACAAAAACAATGCCATTAACCATTGTATTTGAATTTAATTTTTTAGTGTATAAGAGATTAGAACCTGTAAACCAAGTACAAGCATGCTTAGTACATATTTGCAAGTTGTAACATGGTGCAAAATGCCTTGGACAAAAGTGATGATTTTCCATTTTCAAACTTTCGATTCTCCCTAACTATAAATGATCTTGGAGAGTTCTTGGACATTTTGGAAATCTTGTAACATGCTCTAAAATCCATCTTTGAAATGAATTTTTATATTCCCATTGGAACTATGTGAAAATTTGCCATGAAGATAGGTCAAAATCCTGCCTAAACTAGGGCAAAATTTCACTAAGTTAAAAGTTTCATGGACCCTTATTCACAAAATCATAACTTGAGATCCAAGCATCTTATGGGAAAACTTTGTGAATAAAAGTTTTAGATTTTGTGGAGGAATATAACTTTCATGTTGGAAGTTTTATTTGAATCCAATTGCATCATGGTGAAAAAGTTGGGCAATGTTGGGAAAAAATAAGAAATTTTCATAACTTAGAAAATTTCTAAGTTATGAAAATTTTCCATTTTAAACCCTAATTTCCAAAATTAGGTTTTTTGGTGAACAAGTTTCATGTTTTGATACATCTTGATGAAAAATGACCCTTGGCACTTGATTTTGACCAAAAAGTCAAAGTTTGACTTTTCAGTGTACAGTTGATTTTTGATTAGTTGACTGGAAAATTCATCTGTCAAATCAATGCATTTGAGATCTTTTGAACCTTGTGATTAGGTCAAGATGATTCCATTTGGTCCTTGAAACCATTCTTGAACCCAATTTGCTATTGGCTAGGTAAAAAAATCAGAAATTGCCCTTATACAGTCAAAACCCTAAAAATGACTATTTTGCCCTTTTGATGATCTGATCAAATTTCTTGAGGAATTATGGTCCAAACTTGATCAAATGGTTAATATAAGTCTATAATGTTGATGTGGATAAAAAATTATGAGGTTTGACTGTAAATTGGCCACAGTTGACTTTTTCCCTAATATAGTTGACTTCTAGGTCAACTGTCCAATTGACTGGGCAAAAATTTGATTCAAGGCTTGAAACTTGGTATGAACAATCTTAGATATCCAACATGAAGTATGAAAGTCACATGGGGCATTGGAAGTCCAAAATTCCTTGTGCAAACTCAAACCCTAATTTCAGGTCATCAGTGCAAGGAGATGGTCTTGAGCTGAGCAAACCCTAATCCTGTCTGGAGTCCAAAGAGTCTTATGGGGAAAAGCTTGATTAAAATGAGAGGGAAAATTGTGGGGTACGACAGCTGCCCCTATTGAATCTTCTTGAACCTGAAGAGTTAGATTGGCGAGTTTGCCATTCGTGACTCGAAGGTAAAAGATGATTGGACACTAGAGTGCCCATAAATTTGCACTCGTCAAAGTGTAGTTGAGGGAATGAGCTTAAAGATGACATTTGGATAGGTGACCGAATCTTGTCGGAGATGGGCTTAAAGATTCCATCAAGAGTGTTTGTTGAAAATCAGGAGAATGAACATCAGAATGGTATCCGTATCTGGAACGTATCTTAGTTGTATCTGGAGACTGAATTTGTATGAGCAATGGAATGGCGTCCGTGTCTGGAGCGTATCCGAGCTGTAACTGTATTTGAATATGAATGAATAACATAATGACTTCCACGTTTGGAGTGCATCTAGTATTATATCTGAGTCTGAAATTTAAATAAGCGACGGAAAGGCATCCATGTCTGGAGCATCTCTGGTCTGGGGAAAAAGTCAGAATAAGTGACAGAATGACAACCGCGTCTGGAGCATATCTGGACTGTATCTGAAGTTGAGATCTGTATGAGTAGCAGAATGACTTCCGTGTCTGGAGTGTATCTGAACTGTAACTGGGATCTGAATAAGTGACAAAATGACTTCTGTGTCTGGAGTGTATCTGAACTTGGTAGTTGAATCTGAATGAGAAATAGAATGGCTTCCGTGTCTGGAGCGTATCTAATATGTATCTGATTTTTGAGGTCTGAATGAGTGGCAGAGTGGCTTCCGTGTCTGGAGTGTATCCGTATTGTATCTTGACTTTGAATTCTGAATGAATAATAGAATGACTTCTGTGTCTGGAGTGTATCCGTACTGTATCTGAATAAGAGATCTGAATGAGTAACAGAATGACTTCCGTGTCTGGAGTGTATCTTTACTGTATCTGAAATCTTTGAATATTTGTTAAAGATAGCTTTTAATTTTATCCTGAAAAGGGTAAAATGTTAGCTGAAACACAAAGTTATGTTGCATGTAATGTATGATGCAATAATGTTTTTTATCAATGTTTATGATATATGAATGTAATGTATGCGCATGTAAGTTGATTTGATGTATTGCTGAGGAAAATAAATCCTTGATACCTGGGGATAATGAAATCTTTGACTGCGGCCGGGGAAAATAAATCCATGACCGCTTTTGGAGATTCAAAATCTTTGACAACTTCTGTGGGGATGTGAGAATCCTTCACGACTTCCTGGGGATAGGGATCCTTCAAGTCTTTGGTGTTGGAGGATGATAAACATTCTATTGTGAGAATAATGCCATGTACTGCCTGAGAAACCTGCCTGGGGAATCCCAAGAACTTTGACGACTATGGCTGGGGATTACACAATGGGAATCCTTACTCGGTTGGGGAATAAGGAAAATTCTGGAGATCTCTACCGGGGGTCAAACAAAGGAAAACCTTGATCTGCTGGAGAACAAGGAAGGCTCTGACAGCTTCTGCGGGGAACTGAGAATGAGAATCTTCATTCTGCTAGGGGAATTTGAATCCTTGGGGACTTCATGCTGAGGAGTCAAGGATGAGAATCTTCGATCTGTATGGGATTAAAAATTTTGACAAATTCATGCTAGGGAGAAATGAAGGTTATGGCAACTTCACTGGGGAATCGAGAATGAGAATCTTCATTTTGTTACGGGATGAAAAACTCTGTGGGGAGTAGCTATACTACTGGGAAGTAGATATCCTGCTTGGAGAGTAAGTTCAAGACCATGGGGGAAAAGCTTATTCATGTTTGGAAAAAGGTTCAGGAGTTTGGGTTGTATGTCAATCTATTGGGAAGTCAAGAATGAGAATCTTCATTCTGTTGGGGATATCAAGAGCTTGGGTTGTATGCCAATCTACTGGGGAATTATCCTAGGTTAGGGATAAAGAAAAAGTTAATTGTTATCTGGTTGATTTCTCATATTTTAAGACAACTTTCTGGGGAACCTGGGGAAAACTGGATGGTTTTTGCTGGCGATTGATAGTCTTGACTTGACTGGGGAAGAAGGTTTCATCTTCACTGAGGGTCTGTAGTTCATATTTTTTGGCTCCGCTAAGGATTGGGAGTTTGAAGTTTTAACTCTGATGGGGATTTGTATTTCAAGGTTTTAGCTCCGCTGGGGACCTAGATGATCTACTGCAGGGGATTTCTCTTAGAATAGCCTAAAGACGTTTTCCCATACTTTCAACCTGTCAGTAATTATTCTTTCCCATTTCGTTTATTTGTAAACAGTGATTATATTCAAATGCATACGCTCATTTAATAAATCATTGGACATTTTCAAATAAAACACAAGTGTAAAAAAGAAGAAAAGGCAAGTAGTTTTCTGCACTTTGAAGTATCTTTGTATTAACTTTGTGTAAGTATTTTGTACAAAGGAAACAGACATCCTAGTAAGAGAACGTTGTCATAAAAAATGAGAAAAATTTATACAAAAAGATGGCTATGTGTAAAAAATCCATGGGGTTCCCATTCTGCTATAGCCTTCGTAACTCTGAATATCTTGTCCATTCGTTGCTTCGTTCGAAGATGATTGAGTTGATCAGAAGCCCGAAGCTTGTCTGTGAAGAGATTGTTCTTAAAGTGATCCGACGAGACATAGTCATACGCTTTAATTCCCTAACTTTTGCCTGGACCGCCCTTTCGAGTTTTCAGTCCACCGAGAAACCCTTTTTTGCCCAAGTCTCCCTTTCGGGTTTTCAACTTGCCAAGTGTACAAATTTTTTTTATTTATCCCTAATTTTTGCCTGAACCGCCCTTTCGGGTTTTCGATTCACCGGGATTCCCTTTTTTGCCCAAGTTGCCCTTTCGGGTTTTCAACTTGCCGGGTCAATTATGTGTAGTATCTTTTGACTATGTCTGCGTTCGTAGGGTGCGACAGGTTGTCGCCGTCCATGGTGGTTAATATCATTGCCCCACCGGAAAAGATGATTTTGATCACAAATGGTCCTTCGTAGGTAGGAGTCCATTTGCCCCTGGGATCACTTTGCGGCAAGATAATCCGCTTGATTACAAGATCCACGACTTGATATACTTGTCGTCTGACTTTCTTGTTGAAAGCCTTGATCATCCGTTTTTGATTCGTCTAACCATGGCAAACAACAGCAAGTTCCTTTTCGTCAATCAAGTTAAGTTGATCAAGTAGGGTCTAAATCCAATCGTCTTCACTCAAACCAGCATCCTTCATGATTCTCAAGGAGGGAATCTGAACCTCGATAGGTAAAACAACCTCCATGCCATATACCAAAGAATAGGGTGTTTCCCCAGTTGATGTACGCGCCGTGGTACGGTACCCGTGCAGAGAAATTGGTAACATCTCATGCCAGTCCTTGTAGGTGACTGTCATCTTTTGAATGATCTTCTTGATATTTTTGTTCGCAGCTTCGACAACACCGTTCATTTTTGGCCGATAGGGAGATGAATTGTGATGTTGAATCTGGAACTGCTCGCACAAGGCGGTGATCATAGTGTTGTTCAGGTTTCTACCATTGTCAGTGATGATCCTTTCGGGGATGCCGTACCGACAAATGAGGTTCTGCTTGATGAAGCGGGCAACAACATTCTTTGTGACGGATGCGAAGGAAGCTGCTTCGACCCATTTGGTGAAGTAATCAATGGCCACTAGAATAAAACAATGTCCATTGGATGTTGTAGGCTTGATCTATCCAATCATGTTGATTCCCCACATTTGTGAATGGCCAGGGAGCTGTTAAGACATTGAGAGGAACTGGAGGTATATGTACCTTGTCCGCATAGATTTGACATTTGTGACAAGTGCGGGAATGTTGATAGCAGTCAGCTTCCATGGTAGACCAGTAATAGTCTGCCCTTAGAATCTTCTTAGCCATCGTATGTCCGCTAGAGTGAGTGCCAAAGGTACCATTGTGCAGTTCAGCCATGATCTGCTCAGCTTCAACCTTGTCCACACAACGGAGCAAAATGCAATCATGATTGCGCCTATATAGGATACCATTGCTCAGGAAGAACTTGGCAGAGAATCTCCTCAAGAACTTTTTATCGTTGACTGAAGCTCCTTCAGGGTATTCTTGGGCCTCGAGATACCTTTTGACTTCGTGAAACCAAGGTCGCTCCACTACTTCTTTGGTATTAATCTCGTGACAATGTGCAGGTTCGTCCATCCGTTCCATGGTGATTTGGGGAGCCTCATTATCCCAGTTAAGTTTAAACATGGATGAAATTGTAGCTAGAGCATCTGCTAGCTAATTCTCTTCTCGCAGGAAGTGCTCGAAGGTAATCTGCTCGAAATATGGTAACAATGTCAAGACATGTTCTTTGTAAGGGATGAGGTTTGGATGTTTAGTATCCCACTCTCCTTTGATCTGACTGATGACCAAAGCGGAGTCTCCAAACACAACCAAAGATTTGATTCCCAGGTCTATTACAGCCTTGAGAACAAAGATACAAGCTTCATACTCGGCCATGTTGTTGGTACAGTTGAAGCAGAGGCTAGCTGTGAAAGGTGTATGGCAACCTTCTGGAGATATGAGCACCGTGCGGATACCGTTGCCAAGTGCATTAGAGGAACCATCAAAGTACAAGGTCCATCGGGATCCTTGTTTAGGTCCGTCATACGGTCTGAAATCTCCAATGTCGTCCAATGTCATAATGTCTTCGTCGGGGAAGTCAAACTTCATGGATTGGTAATATTCAACAGCTTGATGAGCCAGATGGTCAGCTAGTACACTCCCCTTTATAGCTTTTTGGGTCGTGTACTGTATATCGTATTCGGTCAGAATCATCTACCATCTAGCTATTCTTCCGGATAATGCAGGCTTCTCAAAGATGTACTTGATCGGATCCACCTTAGATATCAACGAAGTGGTATGAGTCAACATATACTGCCTTAGTCGGCGAGCAGCCCATACCAAAGCACAACAAGTTTTCTCGAGCAGTGAGTATCGGGTCTCACAGTCGGTAAACTTTTAGCTAAGGTAATAAATGGCATGCTCTTTTCGGCCAGTCTCGTCATGTTGGCCCAGAACACACCCCATTGATGTCTCTAAGACGGTCAGATACATGATTAGCGGTCTTCCTTTGACGGGAGGCATCAAGATGGGAGGTTCTAGCAAATATTCCTTGATCTTATCGAAAGAAACTTGACAGTCATCATTCCATTTAACCACCTGATCTTTCTTCAACAGCTTAAAGATTGGCTCACAGGTAGATGTTAGGTGAGAAATGAACCTAGCAATGTAGTTTAGGCGTCCCAAGAAACCTCTGACCTCCTTCTCAGTGCGAAGGGCAGGCATTTCTTGTATAGCTTTGACTTTGGCAGGATCAACCTCGATGCCCTTGTTGCTGACAATGAAACCCAAGAGTTTACTGGATCGGACTCCGAAAGTGCACTTGTTAGGGTTCAGTCTGAGCTTGTACTCCTTCAACCTGACAAACAGCTTTTACAAATGGTCGAGGTGTTCTTCTTCTGTTTGTGAACGGGCTATCATGTCGTCTACGTAGACCTCTATCTCATGATGTATCATATCATGAAACAAAGCTACCATGGCGCGTTGATAGGTTGCCCCAACATTCTTCAGTCCGAATGGCATTACTTTATAGCAGAACGTACCCCACTGTGTAACAAAAGTAGTTTTCTCCATGTCTTCAGGTGCCATTTTGATCTGGTTGTAACCTGAAAATCCGTCCATGAAAGAAAATACCTTGTGCTGAGCTGTATTGTCAACCAAGATGTCAATGTGCGGTAATGGAAAGTCATCTTTAGGGCTAGCCCTGTTTAAGTCTCTGTAATCCACGCACATTCTGACTTTGCCGTCCTTCTTAGGCATGGGCACAATGTTAGCAACCCATTGTGGATAGGAAGTAACAGCAAGAAATCCAGCATTGAACAGCTTCATAACTTCGACTTTGATCTTTTCAGACATATCGGGCCTCATCCGGCAGACTTTTTGTTTAACTGGTGAACAATCTTCTCTTGTAGGGAGACGGTGAACCATAATATCTGTATCAAGTCCCGACATGTCTTCATGTGACCAGGCGAAGATCTCAACATATTCATTCAACAACTGAACTACGCTCTCTTTGACACTTGGCTCTAGGTTGGCACCCACTCTGACTTCTTTTATATCTTCCTCAGTACCCAAGTTGATTGTCTCTAACAGCTCCTCATGAGGTATAATTTCTATTTCTTCCTGTTGTAGCAGCCCAGCCAATTCTCCCGGCACTTCACAATCTTCATCACCTTCGTATTCGGCATGGTAGACCAGGTCTTCAGAGTCACTGAAGGCCATAGAAGAATTGTTACCCATGGAATCCGAAATGGAAGGGTACCTGCATTTGTGAGTGTGGGTGTGTGTAAGGGATAGCCACCTTTAAAAAAATAAAATGTAAAAAGAAAGAAAATGAACACAAAAGTTTATATGTGAAAACGTCCATGATTCATTAAAATGGCATATGAAGATGAAAAATTAAACCCTTACAAATGGACCTATGTGCCTCGGGTAAGGCACAAGGCTAAAAGTGTACAAATTGTTTAAGAATTACTACAAACCAACAGAAATGTTTGAAAGATAAATTACTGATTTATGAAAGTAATGGGAACAAAGTCTTTTGCTTCCCAATTTCACAACCCTCCTCCAACAGTGGGGAAAATCCAGTCTTCCAGGCTGCTCTCCTCTTCACCATCCTCCAAAGCATTGACTCCATGATGGGTGATCTTCACTGGTGGCCCCCCAGCCCGGGTGTGGCGTACAACCTTTTGAGCAGAAGCAGTGAACCCTAAGCCAAATTCATCTGATTTGCGAGGAAAGTATGGAAGTTGACCCCAGATTGTGCTTCCTCCTTCTTCAATCACAGCCTTTGCATCTATGATGGATGACATCCGAGGAACAAGTTTGGTAATCAAGGGTACAGAAGACATTGTCTTGGTTGCTTCTATTTTAGGAGAAACCTCTTCAAATTGTTGGAAAGGGGTCTCTATGAATTCACCATCCAATTCTACATAACGGAAAGAATTTAGATGGCTTATCATGTATTCCTCTTCGCCATGAACAGTTATAATTTTCCCCTGGACAGGGTACTTGAGCATTTAATGCAGAGAAGAAGTGACGGCTCCAGCATTGTGAATCCAGGGTCTTCCCAACAAGCAAGAATAGGAAGCACGGATGTCCATCACATAGAATGTGGAGTTGAACGTTTCAGTTCCCACTTTAATCGGAATGTCCACTTCCCCGTGGACCATCCTTTTAGAACCATCAAAGGCTCTGACAATGATATTGCTGGGTTTCAAGGTTAAGCCTTCACAATCCAACTTATCCAAGGCCTTCTTCGGCAAGACATTCAGCGAAGAACCAGTGTCTACCAGTACGTGTGCTAGCGTAGTCCCTCTGTATTCCACTGAGACATGCAAAGCGTCATTATGTTTTCTCCCTTTAGATGTTAAATCGGCATCGGAGAATCCTAGACCATTGTCAGCTGTTAAGCTAGCTACACATTCCTGGAACTGATTCGCGGAAGTTTCCTGTGGAATATGGGCCGTCTTCAAAAATCTGATCAAAGCTTTGGCATGAGCCTTTGAACAGAGCAGCAGGGCCAACATAGAGATCTTTGAGGGGGGTTTCCCCAGTTGTTCCATAACATCAAAATCGCTTTTCTTGATTATTTTCAAAATCTCTTCCATTTCTTTTTGAGAGGTCTCAGGGATGACCAATGGCTGAGCCCTCGTCCTGACGGGCACTTCTTGGATTCCTTTCCCTCTATCATCAACAACAGCAGAGGGGACAACCACAGGAGTTACAATTTCTTCAATAATTGGAGTTCTTGCAGATATGTTGAATGGCACAGGGGTAACCTTAGGAGCATCTGAGGGTCCAAAGATTGCCTTTGGAGGCGCAATCTTCGGAGATAAAATTCTTCCACTGCGGGTGATTTTACTCGTTCCAGCAATGTTTCCAATGTCGGAAGTCTCTTCATCAGAACTCTCTTCAGTTGATTCAATTTATTTAATACCGTGGTAGAAGATCTCTCTACCATAGTTCCACGGTATTGATTTGTTGGACTTGTACGGGATGGGCCCCGACATAGTTATCTTCAAAGGTACAATCTTTGGATCGAATGTAATCTTAACAGGTCTTTTGGAGACCTTGGAAAGATTGGCGGATATGGTTATTATAGAAACATCATTGACAGGAGTCGGTGTAACAGGAGTCTTTTCAAAAAGGATTTCTTGATTATCCATTAGGCGTTGGATGCCTAACTTCAACAATGGACAGTTGGTTGGTAAGGATGAACAAAGGTAGCAATCTTCTTCACAACTTGCGAAAATCCCAGCCTTCAACAAATTCAGCTTGATTATCGGTAGCAGAGTCATCAAATCATCAACAGTAGCAACAAATAGATCCTCTTCAACAGCATGGGCATTATGGCCATGCCTTGGCATTGGAGCAGAGATCACATTCGGCTTTTCAGGGGCATCGAATTCAACTTCTTTAGCGTCTACTAAATCCTGAATCTTATTCTTGAGGGCCCAACAATTGTTGGTGTCGTGCCCTATACTCCCTGAATGATAAGCACACTTGGCATTCAAATGGTAGTAAGGAGAAGTTGTATTCGGATTCTTCGGGGCCTCTTTCAGACTGGAAAGGTTTAACTTCAAGAGATGGGGTAGAACCTGAGCAGGAGTCATGTTTATCTGAGTGAATTGCCGTACAGGCCTTTCCACCCTTGCTTGGTTGGTTCTGGGTTGATTGTTTCTGGGCTGATCAACTGCAGACTTCTGAATCATTACGACCCCCACCGCTGGCCGGCGCTCAACTCTTCCTTGACCCCTTTGGGAGTAGACAACTGATACTTCTTTCTTTGCTGGAAAAGGCTTTTTGATGGCAGCGGAAGCAGATGCATCTTTCTGAATTTTGCCGCTTTTTATGTCGGCTTCAACTCTTTCACCAGTTAGAATCAACTCAATGAATCCCGCAGAAGAACTTCCTATCAGGTGATTGAAGAAAGGACCTGACAGAGTCCCCAAAAACATATCTACTAGCTCTCTCTCAGATAGAGGTGGTTGTACTCGTCCCGCCAAGTCTCTCCATTTCTGGGCATACTCTTTGAAACCTTCATTAGAGACCATGCCCATACTCTGTAATTGAGTACGGGTTGGTGCTAAGTCCGCATTATATTGATACTGCTTGTAGAAGGCAGCAGCCAAATCCTCTCAATTGTGCACATCAGACCTCTCTAGCTGGTAGAAACAATCTAACTGCGTCCCCGACAAATTGTCCTGGAAGAAATGTACCCACAGGTCTTTGTCAGAAGAATGTGGTTGAATTTTCCTGACATAAGACCGTAGGTGCATCTTGGGACAAGACACCCCATCGTATTTAGAAAACAGCGGTTCTTTAAACTTGGGAGGAATGACAATTCCATAAACCAACCCTAACTCTTCAAAATCCAGCCCAAGAACTCTTTGTATCTCCATGGCTGCCAGACGTTCTTCCAGATTCTTGTACTTGTCATCTGCAGGAGGGTACTGTTGTTCAGAATAGTCTTCATCCTCTTCTTCTTCTTCTTCCTCAGACTCAGATGGCACTGCAGCTCCCTTTCCTTTTCCTACCCCTTCATCAGATGTTTAGGGGAAATCCAGGACCCTTCTGGCTTGACCTTCAATTCTTCTACCCAAAGTAGCCACACCAACTCTCTTCTTTTTCTTTTTCTCCTTTTCCTTTTCTAGCAAGGTCTTGAGCTCCTCCTGACCCTTAGCCAAGGTCATGAGTAGCTGTTAGAACTGTGAATTCTGCGCTTGCAAATCTTTGACCGTCTGCTCAATATCCATCTTGCTGAAATAAACAGCAGAGAGATAAGGAAACCTGGTGTGAAGACCTGTTTATGCATATGATGAATGATATGTATTCATGTAATGCATTCAAGGATTCAGAAATTCGAATATGTTTTAAACAAAAAAGGAACACACGTCATATTAATAAGATAGAATTTGATAGTACATCAATGCCCCATGGGCAAAATAATACAAAATTCTAATGTAAAAAGACGTTGTGCATCCTCTTTGGTGTAATGTAGGTGTTGAGAGTCTGCTCTTCGTGGAGTTGACGAGTAAGCTCCAAAACCTTCTTCTCACTTGCGTAGAATTGGGCTTCAAAAGTATCGCGTTCTCCCTTGAGCTGTATCCAACTCCTTTGTAAATCTTCGAGTGATGTCGGCATGTCAGGATGTAGAAGGGTGTATGGAACCTCTCCTTCCATAACAGGCTCTTTAATCACAGGGAGAATGTAGGGGTAAGGCATCATAATACTTTGGGCACGGGTTCGTACCCACTTGAGGTAAGGCTCAAGGGGGATGGAATTCTTGTGTCCCAAGGTCTTACTGTCTACCTTGTTGGGCATCCTCCAAGCTCGGATGAACCGTTGTCGAAGTCCTTGAGCGTCGTTGTCGAAGTCAAAAACCAAGTCTGGAATCAGCATGTCATGTGGGCCATCCCTTCGGGCATACCCAAACTGTCTCAGAGCCAAGCAGGGGTTGTAGGTGATGCCTCCCCTAATGCCAAGTAGAGGGACATTAGGGAATTCTCCACAACGGTCAATGATGATAACATTTTCTCTGGATCGAGAACACCAATGAACATCTGAATATGTAAGAGTCATCAGCCGTTGTGACCACCTTAAGCCTTGCTCATTCTTCAAGATTGATTGGGGAAGATGAGAAATAAACCATCTTGCCAGTAGAGGAGTACAGCACATGAGAACACCTCTTTTCCTCATTGTTCGAGTGTGAAAAGAGTGGAGGATATCTCCAAGCAATGTAGGCACCGGGTTGTGAGCCATGAAGATTTTGACAGCATTGACATCTATAAGCGGGTCAGGGTTTGGGAAAAAGACCAACCCATAGATGAGAAGAGCTACAATCTCCTCAAAAGCTTGTAGGTTTAGAGAATTCCAGCATTCTTGAGCTTTCTCAAACAGGAACTTTGCCAAGAAACCTTTGACACCACTTCTAGTTTCCCAATGGCCTATGATATCAGATGGTTGCAAGTGTAGGGCTTGAGCAACATCTTCAGGCTTTGGATATCTTTTCGTACCGTTGAAAGGTAGTTGATGGAGAATAGGAATCCCCAAGAGTTGAGAAAATTCCTCCAAAGTAGGAATTAGCTGGTAGTCAGGAAATGTGAAGCAGTGGTGTAGGGGGTCAAAGAACTGGAAGAGAACTTTCACCATGTCTTCCTCTGTGTTGGAGTTGACCAAGTTGAGAAGTCGACCATGTCTCTCAGTGAATGGAGAATACTCTGGAATCTTGGAAGCAAGCTCCTTGAGTTAAGGATGTATTCTCACAAGGTTGACCTGAATAGTTTTCCTACGAAGTGAATCCATAACCTACAAAACAGGAACAAAGATGAAAAATCCAAAAATCCTTGAAATGGTTATTGGATGCATATGATGCTTCATGATGCTCATGATGTTATGCACAAGTATATATGTACAAACAAATGACACAAGTTCCTGGTTTAGGCTTGCATGGGGCTTTATAGGTAAGTACCCTCTTGAATTTTAGTTGGCTCAACCTGTCCTATAAATAGTAACCGGGTTCTAAGGAGCTCAATATCACTGGATTATTTTCTGTGTTCATTGTTTCAGTTTAGCCACTTTACTGGCGATCGAAATATTCCAAGAAAACAACCCTCAATGAGTGTAGTATCGAGTATCTACCAACTTCGGACTGCACCAAAGTCGGTCATCTCACTACATCATAAAAGGCCAAGATCGTCAAGTAAAGGTTCTAAAAGTCCATTAGTGCTTCATGACATCACTCAGCGGCCCCATATTCTCTTTGATTGACTCAAAGGCTACCGGTACCCACAAATATGTTGCACTAATATAGCTATTACTTAGACCATGTCGGTATACCCCGCACAGTTTCCATAATGTATTACTATTTACCTATGAATGTTTCCCAAATCCGGGTAGAGGATTCAAACCCAAACAATAGAACCAAATGTAAAGCAATCAAAGCAAAAAAGGTAAGCATGTAAAGGTGATCTAAAACCTAAGGTAACCCCACTTTTAGATTACTCCCCAGCAGAGTCGCCAGTTCTGTGATACAGTGGGAGAACTGACTTGAGGTTTTGCGTTTGTGTTCGCAAATGTTTCGGCTTAGCAAGAGTCGCCACCGACTTTTTATTTTATCCAAAGGAAAGGTCAAAAAACATAGGAAAGACCTTTGAGATGTTTTCTTGGGTTCGGGGGGTAGATTATGAAAAGGGAAGGTGCTAGCACCCTTTTCATCCATGGTTTTCCATGGGCTATTAGTTACTTGTTTAGATCACTTGCTTTGCTTTTTCAATTGTTTGAAATGGTGCTTTGTGTGGTTTTGAAAGTGTTTTGAAAAGAGGCCTTTGTTTAGGAAACCTTTGTAATGATTCTTGTTTGAATGTATACAAAGGTGTTTGTCTTTTGAAATTTTTTTCAATGTTTGAAAGTTTGTTGGGAAATGTTTTGAAATTGTGTATTTTTGAAATTAGCAAGGATGGTTTACAAATTGATCAAGTAACTAGGAGTTGTCTACCCTACTCAAAGATCTTTCTTGTACATTTTTAACCCTTTGATATTGTTGTCTTTCCATTGTATTTGGTAAACAACCTTATCTTTGGATGTTAAACGGGACGGGCGTGGGTCATCGTATGACCATGATAACAATATTGCCAAGTATCTTAGCAAGTTTTTGAGGGACTAGATCATTTTTGTTTAGGCAACCAAGATAGCATCATCGAGGGACTATGATCTTTTTGTTTTGTTTTTGTTTTGCCAAGATACCTAGCATGCATACCATGGCCATGTTTTTTAAGGCAACAAGTGGGTGAAACCCTAGAGATGCTTGTGTGCATTGTGTTGTCATTTTTCATGCATTTTTGTCTTGTGTTTAGTCATGCTATTTGTTTTGATTTTTGGTTATCATACAAACCCTAATTTACTAAGCATGCATATAAAAGCAATAAATGCGTAAAAGTAAATCTAATATTATTACAACATTATTATGGGGAGGGGGTACAAGTTTGAATAAGGGGATATTGCTCAAAAATAAAACCCTAAAACTATTACAACCATATTGAATTTATTTGTACAAATAAATACACAAGTAAATATTTAAATGTACAATAAATATATAAATAAATGTGAGTATGCAAAAAAATGTTTTTTTATTTGATTTTATGTATGTAAAATAAATTGATTTAATGTCTTAAAAATAAGAAAATGAAAATGATTATTTTTTTGGAAGGGTGGAAACCCTAGTTTTTGTTTAAAAGAAAATATATATTCTAATTATTTATTTATTCATTTTTTATGTACAAGAAAATAAATAAATATATATAAAAAAATGTTAAAAATTAAATTATGTGAGAAAATATTATTTTAAGTGTATAAATAATAAAAATAAAATATTTAAGTATTTCAATATTATTTACAAATTTTAATTAAGAAAATAAACTAATATTAACCTAATAATTATTTATTATGCATATAAAAATAAAATAAAAATATGATAAAATGCCAAAAATAAAGAAAATAATTTTTGTGATTTTAAATGTTCAAGAAAAAATAATAAAGTCAGAAAATAAAAAAAGAAATGAAAAATATGCACAAATAAAGAAAATGGGGCAGGGGGTGCAAATAACACAATGCGGGGTGTCAATAGTCAAGCAAAGCCAGGCCCAACCCAACTCCACTTCGTCCCTGTCCTTGAAACAAAACACGCGCGCTTCTGCAACTCAAACTGTATCTCCTGCATACGTGCTTAAAAACGAAATCTTGCAACATGAAACTTGTAGCTTGTTAAATCACGATTCCAACCATATAAAATATATGACCTAACTCTAAGAAACCAGGGAGAATTTTGTTGGCCCTAATTTATGACCTAATTTTTTCAGCAACTTCAACATCCAAATTCTCCTAGCTCAGATAATATAAATGGAAGCTATGCATATGTACAACTCAAGCAACTTAGAGACTACATTTTTGCTTCACAAACCTAAGCTTAATGATGCCTAAATAAGGAGTTAGAATCTTGAGAAATACTTGTTTCAGCTAAGTTCGAATATGGCAATGTAGGAGTTGTGAGTGAGGCCTGAAGGACTTTTGAGCTTGCTTGATGTTCCCTTGACCTTTCCCAATGCTTAGCTTGTTTTGAAATGGCCTGAATCTCCCTATAGAACTCAACCTGCAAACTCAGAATTTGAAAATGGTGAAGCTTGAAAATGAAGTTACAGTTGATGAACAATGGCTTGGATAGTTCATGTGGGTTGTAAGGAATGTGTTTGAAGTGGTTTCAACGAAAACGCGCAAGTGAAATATGTTTTGGCTTGCTGTTTGCAGAGATGGCCCTGTTTTAGGCAGAAGTTGGTGTTTTTGTGTTTTGGGTGTTTGGAAGCTTGGCAATTCGTGTTTTCTGGCTTGCTACAATGTGTTGAACTTGTTTGAAATGTGCACAAGACTTGGTTTTAACAGATACAAGAGATATGCTGACTTTTGCATAATTGCTTGTTTTTGAAGAAAATGTGGGAAGTGACAAAGGCCAAGGTTGTACAAGCTAGTTTGAGGCCTGCTGAGAGTTGGTAAACCTTTTCTGATGTTTGTGGATGTGGTTTGCTGCAAAATATTAAGTTCAAGGTTCAAGATAACAAAATGACATAAAGCATGCTTTATCAAAGTGGCAATGTTGCCTTTTTGCCATTTTTGGATTAAACCTTTGTACAAAGCTTCCAAGACAAAAACAATGCCATTAACCATTGTATTTACATTTAATTTTTGAGTGTATAAGAGATTAGAACCTGTAAACCAAGTACAAGCATGCTTAGGACATATTTGCAAGATGTAACATGGTGCAAAATGCCTTGGACAAAAATGATGATTTGCCATTTTTAAACTTTCGATTCTCCCTAACCATAAATGATCTTGGAGAGTTCTTGGACATTTTGGAAATCTTGTAACATGCTCTACAATTCATATTTGAAATGCATTTTGAGATTCCCATTGGAACTATGTGAAAAATTTCTATTAAGATAGGTCAAAATCCTGCCTAAACTAGGGCAAAATTTCACTAAGTTAAAAGTTTCATGGACCCTTATTCACAAAATCATAACTTGAGATCCAAGCATCTTTTAGGAAAACTTTGTGAATCAAAGTTTTAGATTTTGTGGAGGACTACAACTTTCATGTTGTAAGTTTTCTTTTAATCTAATTGCATCATGGTAAAAAAGTTGGGCAAAGTTGGGAAAAAATAAGAAATTTTCATAACTTAGAAAATTTCTAAGTTATGAAAATTTTCCATTTTAAACCCTAATTTCCAAAATTAGGTTTCTTGGTGAATAAGTTTCATGTTTTGATACATCTTCATGAAAAATGACCCTTGGCACTTGACTTTGACCATAAAGTCAAAGTTTGACTTTTCAGTGTACAGTTGATTTTTGATCAGTTGACTGGAAAATTCATCTGTCAAATCAATGCATTTGAGATCTTTTGAACCTTGTGATTAGGTCAAGATGATGCCATTGGGTCCTTGAAACGATGCTTGAACCCAATTTGCCATTGGCTAGGTAAAAAAAATCAGAAATTACCCTTATACAGTCAAAACCCTAAAAATGACCATTTTGCCCTTTTGATGATCTGATCAAATTTTTTAAGGAATTATGGTCCAAACTTGATCAAATGGTTCATATGAGTCTATAATGTTGATGTGGATAAAAAATTATGAGGTTTGACTGTAAATTGGCCACAGTTGACGTTTTCCCCAATACAACTGACTTCTAGGTCAACTGTCCAATTGACTGGGCAAAAATTTGATTCAAGGCTTGAAACTTGGTATGAACAATCTTAGAGATCCAACATGAAGTATGAAAGTCACATGGGGCATTGGAAGTCCAAAGTTCCTTGTGAAAACTCAAACCCTAATTTCAGGTCATCAGTGCAAGGAGATGGTCTTGAGCTGAGCAAACCCTAATCCTGTCTGGAGTCCAAAGAGTCTTGTGGGGAAAAGCTTGATTAAAATGAGAGGGAAAATTTTGGGGTACAACAGGTAGGGTTTGGACCGGAAGATGAACAACAACAATTAAAATCCATAAATAGCTCTTAGCATCGGTTTTTCCGATGCTAACTTCGTCACAATAGTTGGTCAAATGTGCCACATAGTTTTTTAACAGACTTTGACTAATAGAGTAGACGGAAGGGACTTGTTTGCATAATTTTGAAAATTAATGGACCAATTTGGAACGAAAAAAAGATAAGGGACCAAAGTGAACCATGGCGTATAGTTAATAAACCAAATTGAGTATTTTCCTAGAATCAAATATGATATAATGTCAAATGTGTTATGCTTGATGTTTAGTGAAGCTAAACATACTTATGTACACAAAAGTATTTATGAAATATAAAAAAATGAAAATATAGTATGATGAGATCATTATAAGTATATAAATTGATAACACACCATGATTTTCAATTAAGAATTATTTTGCAAATGAAAACTCATAACATATATATCATACACCAAGTATGTCATATATTTAGAAAAATAAACAAGTAAAAGAGAGAAATTAGTAACAAAGTGAAAGTTAAATCGATACTACCTCACCGTACAATATGACGGAGGATGTACTTGCATTTCATGCAGAACTCTCAAAAGATAGTTGAACCAAATACAAAGTATGTTATAAAATTTTTTAGAACAACATGATCTTACCACTTTATACTTTGACAAAGTACCCAAAAGTATAACTTTTGATAAATCCAAGAAGATCGTTGAGTTGATGAACATTCATTTTGATTGAACTTTTATCTTTATCCTTTTCATGCCAGTTATCTTTCTCCTCCTCCTGTTTTACCGATTCAGATTGATCAATTCCTTCTTCGGTGTCGTTGAGTGTCTCTCTTAAAGATACACATACATCATGAAATGAAATACCTTTTCCGAGCATTCTCGGATACGACATCAAAAGTAATTTATGCATCTTTTACCAATAAAACAAAAATTGTTGTTGCTTTCTAGATCACATAATCCATCATATTTCCCCATATACAATAGAATTATAATATGTTCATATGCCTTGAGCCACCATAAATGAGAACCCATATTATTTTCATATAGTTAAGACAAATATTCCTACAAAAATAACAAGACAAGCTAGGTACACAATCTTCATTAGGTCCTTGGGGATTAGTGAAACAATTAGTTGCATTTGGGAAAGCCTTTCATACAACCAAAGTGACAATTTAAATCTTCATCATCACTAAAATCACTATCGTATACGTGCTCACATTTAGAGGACCTTGAACTTGACACCCTAAGAGGTTTAGACTTTGTTTTTCCTCCTTATCTGGGTCTTTCTTCTTTTTCTTCTTCTTCTCAAACTTTTTCTTATGCTTGTCTAAGCAAGTAATTTCTTACTCATGTTCTTCAAACTTACCAAACAAAATATTAGGAGATCGAGTTTTGTAAGATCATTAGCTTCCTTGATCACGGTGACCTTCGGTTACCAATTCCTAATAAGACATCTCAAAACTTCGTTAGTAACAATTGCATTTGAAATAGGATTATCAAGTGCGTTTAAATATTAATGAGATTTAAAGTATTTTTCTTATCGTCATTATTCCATAGTGCTTTCAGATTAGATGTGACAATGCCATTAGTGTTGTTTTGAGTAATAGTGTCACACATATCCTTGTCATATGAATTAACTTAAATGTACATACAAGCTTTTCAATAACTATAGTTTTCTTCTTAAATAATTGGGGCTGTTTTGAAATCCCCT
This sequence comes from Vicia faba, assembly GCA_948472305.1. Classification (NCBI taxonomy): domain Eukaryota; kingdom Viridiplantae; phylum Streptophyta; class Magnoliopsida; order Fabales; family Fabaceae; genus Vicia; species Vicia faba. The sequence goes on along the minus strand of OX451741.1, from coordinate 917,422,913 downwards.
TTAGGTTCGTACGCTATTTTCTACTAAGAATTTCGAAGCACAGAATAAACTGGAGCTCTGATACCACTTGTTAGACTACGGTAATATATCTAGAGGGGGTGAATAGATACCCAATTAAAATATTAACCTTTCAAGCATAGGTATTAAAACTTAATTGAAATATAATGTTGAGCGAAAGGTTTTTGGCCTAGATTAAATTAATATTCTAAATGAACCTAGTTATTGGAAACTCGGATATGCACAAGTCATGTGGAATTAAGATAATGATAATATCAATCAACATAATAATATCTCAATTAATAGTTTAATATCAAACACAATGGTTTCATATTTCCAATGAAATCATATTAAAAAACATAACTCGACACTTTATCGAACATGTCACGCGCAATCAATTTTTTCAGAATTTTCTTTGAGCTTAGTTGATATGAAAAAGCACTTACAATCAAAGTTATTATAATCTAATTAACAAAGCAATTTAAAATTTAACAATCAAAGAAAAATTCTAAACTAATTGATCAATTAAACAACACATTCAACAAATTGCACATAGAGAGTAAATGAGAGTAACTGATAGAACATTGCGATTTTCTTTTGAGTTGAACAAGATAAAAAATTTGTCAAAGACTTGGTGTGCTATCAAAGTTTCAGAATTTTCCTTTGTATTGTATTGATATGAAAAAGCACTCATAATCAAAAATGATCATAAGCAACTCAACACACAATTCAAAACAAAAACTATCTCGGAAAATTCCTACGCGTTGATAGATTACTCAATGCTATTTGACAAATTGATGTATGAAAATTAAAGCAAGTAAATCAACTTGTCAAACCCATTGACAATATTCAAAATCACAAACAAAATCAATTTGTCAAACACTTGGTGTGCAGAAGAATTTTCAGAATTTTCCTTTAAGTTCTGTTGATACACAAAAGCACTTATAATCAAAAGTTATTATAAGCAATATCAAAACTTGATGTAAATCAAAAAATAGTTTAGAAAATTACTTACAATTCAATTGATAACGCAATGATATTTGATAAATTTATTAAAGAATATTAAACCAAGTAAAAGCGATAAAAGAAAAGAGACACAAGGATTTGTCTACACGGTTCCTCACTTCCGTCCTCACATATGGGTAAGTATGCGCCCAACTCCAATGTGGAATTAGGATACTTTATTACTTTGTAAAAGTATGAATACAAGAGAAGGGTTCAAGAGCAACCCTACAAACCATAACCATTTGATGTTGATTCAACCCCTTCTCTTCTTTTAATCTTCAACAAGACCAAGACACAATAGATGAAAATTGACTATATGGATCTTGCTACTCCTTTGCATTCTTTATCTCCAAAGCTTCTGCGCACCGTCAATTTCAAACTATTGCAACACAAGACTTCAATTGTAATTCACAGTTCTCTCACTACTTCCTTCACAATCTTTATCTCCAAAGGATCCCTTGCATTCTTTATCTCCAAAGGACTTCACTTGGCCGTAGTTACCTCTTGAACGTATTGCACGAAAACACCAAAACTAACCAATGATCTTAGAGGATAAACCCTCATTTTTCTTGGATGAAGAACCCTATAAATCCCAACCCAATACTCAATTAGACACTATCAATCCTCGTCTAGATGGCACCCCAACGGAACATCGTCACAATGTAATGTTAGTATATATGCATAGGTTGGAGGTTGAAGATTAAGAGAAATTTAGGCTAATTTTATGGTATCACCAAGTTTGAATGATGCATGAATGATATATTTATAGTTGGGCGCTTTTTAGGTAAAAGAGAGAAGTTTAGGAAAGAAAAAGTTATGAAAAATGACCCACAACCCTTTTTGCTTTACTTTCTTCATTTTCGTTTTTATTTATTTATTAGTTATTTTATCATTAATAAAATTTATTTTAATCAAAACTTATACATAAAAAAATCAGAAAGAAGCCATATAATAAAATCAACAAAAAATTAGTTTTAGGGTGTAAATTAATTAATTGATTTTTTGGACAATTAGATTTTAGGCTTTTTATTAATTAAAATCAATTAGAATTAGGATTTTAATTATTATTAATTAACACTAAAATTATTTTCATAAAAAACACAAAAAATATGAACTTAGATTTTTAGGGCATTTAAACTTTTTTTCCAACATTTCTTATTCTTTTTGCTATTTATTTTTCTTAGACAATTGTATAGGTCGCACAGTTTAATGTAATAGTTTAGATTTACATCCCTGCATTTTTCTAATTATGTAACTCTCTCAAAGCCCTGTAATAGCGTAGATTTACATTTTCTCTTTATCTTTTTCCTTTATATGTTTATATATATATATATATATATATATATATATATATATATATATATATATATATATATATATATATATATATATATATATATATATATATATATATATATATATATATATATATATATAACTGCTAGTAAATAGGCTTGTATGATAAGAATAAAATCAAACATAGATAACCTTAATTTTCAAGATAACATAACTGAAATCAATACACTTTGCACACTTCACCTCTAGGGTAACCTGTCTTCATTGCCTTGCGATACTAATGGTCACGTCCCACGAAAACAATAATGCTTTAGCAAAGACCCTCGGTTAAACAATATCATCATGGTCCCTTGCGAATAAAGATCATAATCCCTCGATGACCCTTCGAGTTACCTACAAAATGATCTAGTCCCTTCAATGACCCTACGAGCAAAATGATGATAGTCCCTTCAATACAATTGCTAAAGTATCCTTATATGTTACCTTCTATGACTATACAACGATCCTACAACTGTCCCTTCATATCTAATAGATAAGACTACCTACCAACTAATGGTACAGATAGTAATATCTCTGACAGAGAAGGAAAATAATAGGAACGACCTTTATGGGTAAGGCTCAACAAATTCCTTGTTCACAACATTTTTCAAAACAAACAAAATATTTTACACATCACATTTTAAATAGATATTTTCAAACAAACACTTTGTACGTATTCTTGAGGACTGATACAAGAATCATTACAAAGTCTGCCTCACAATTGGCATTCAAAATATTTTCAAACAATCACACACACAAAGCAAAAATTTTCAAAGTGAGCTAAGAAATTAAGAGCCCGTAGATAACTACGGATGAAAAGGGTGCTAATACCTTCCCTTTTCATAACTTACCCCCCGAACTCAAAATCTATCAAATGTCTTTCCTGTTATTTTCATGTTTCCTTGTTGGATAAAAGAAAAGTCGGTGACGACTCTTGCTATCCGCGACATTTGCAATAAAATATTAAACAAGTCAATTCTCCCACCATAGCACTATACAAAATAGTGAGGTTATAGTTGAAGTTGAATCCATATACTTTGGGGTCATTAAGGATATTTTGGAGATTGATTATGTTGATCTTAAAGTTCCTTTATTTTAGTGCAAGTGGATTGAAAGTAACACTGGTGTAGAAACCAATGAATTAGGATTCACACTAGTTGATATTTGAAAGACAACTTATAAGAACGGACCATTTGTCATGGAAACCCAAGCAAAACAAGTTTTTTATGTCACTGGCCCTTCTAACATTAGATGGTGAATTGTTCTTCATGGAAAACATCTTCATGATAGTACTGATGAAAATCAATATTTTAACTATGATACCCCTTGTTTCTTAATACATGTATGTTATTCATATGAAAAAATAATTCATATGATGTGCATGCTATTTGTCGTGATTATAAAGAGGGGATATGGGAAAACTAGTAAGTAAATATTTTATATCACTTAGTAATTTATAATTATTCATTTTACTCTTTTTATTCCTTTTACTAAAGGTTTAAAGTTCTTGTTAATTATCCTAATTGGTTTCAAATGTTGTTCAAGTTATAGGTGCTTAATGACCAGTGCCAAATCCTAGCATAAAACTTTTGGACAACTTAAAAAACCTTCCATTTTGGTTATTGCTCTTATTGGTTAATCATTGGTTTTAGTTTTGTTATGAAATTAAAAGGTGTATGCCATTTTGGCTTTGCATTTGGTGTAAATAATGAACATTTGTGGTACAATGTTTTTGTTTGAGAAATTGGTAAAATGTACAATGTTTTTGTTTCAGGATTTTGCAAAACATGGTTCTATATTCTGTGATTTGGTTCTGTAATACAGATACTGATGAAATCACTTTCGGTGGGGTAAGTATTGTTTGTATCGTCTCCACATGGATTAGTGCAATATCAGTGTCATTCAAAAATTAATATGATTTTAAGGAAAAGGTCACAAGAGTTTTAATTTGGTAAAGTAACAAGTTGTAAGAAAATATAACAACAGTAAATTCTTAAGAAATTAACAAGTAGAGAAATATGTCAAGATTATATTTCATTAGCATATTTCATATATATTTAAATGATCTATTATGTGAATATAGTTATTAATCGTTATTATCATGATATCACTCTTTGACACCACTTATGTCTAACCGATGACGTGGATTTTACCATATTGGTTAATCGATTATCTCTCTACCTATTAAGTAATACAATAACACTAAGACTTGATAAAAGGGAATATCAAACCCCAAATTTATCATAAAAATAAAGATAACATCAATATTTATTCATAACTAGTTCACATAACTAATGATCAGAAGAAAGACATACGAGTACGGTTAACTAAATCTAATCCTAGCACAAGATATTTAGATACACATCATCATGGTAGCTTGCTTCACAAGAAAATAAAAGAGATGAATAAGCATCTGAGTTGATTAGTCGATAAAGGTTGCTTATTCAGCTCTGATTCCTTGAATCCGAGTTTTTCTCTTGTTCTTGGTGTGTTTCTCTATCAAAAATAGTGTCTCACCCTAAAAATATGAAGTGGAAAAGTATTTATACAAGGATGAAAATGTGACACGCACTTAGGGATGACAGGCTACGCTTAGCGCAACTATCAAACAAAAGAGCTAAACCTCCCTAAATGGCGTTCAACGTAGGTATCTTGCACTCAGCGCCATCACGCTTTAAGGGCGTGCTCAGCACAAACATCTCTGAAATTTTCTTCCTTATGGCACTTCAACTGCGCTCAGCCCCACCTTCGAGGTGTGCCTTTGTTCCAAAATGCATGTTAAAATCATTTCTTTGTCTTTTTATAACCAAAGCTTCTTCAATTCAAACATACCTACAAAATGAGTTGCAAATGATCAAACTACACAATATTTACACAATAATCAACTAAAGCTAGTATTTACACAAAAATTGAAGTTTTGACTTGTGAATCCAATGAATCAAGTTAAAAAGTACCACTAAAACATACAAATATTCAATATAATTTGGCCCTGGGAATGAACTAACTGGTACGTTTTCCTACTATTATTGCCTTTTGCACCTGGGCTATGGTAGAAAAGGGACTTCTTACACTTAAAAAAAGGATGAATAGAATCATCTACAATCATCTTTGGATTGACATGGGTACCTCAGTCTCTTGTAAAACCCTCATCATAAATAGATCTGACCATCACCCTCTTCTTTTGTAATTCCACCAATTTGAGGTCAAGGTTTTTTCTAGCTTTAGATTCACGCAAATTTGGGCCTCTGACCCTAATTTCAAAGATGTCATAGTAGATACCTGGAATACAAATTTTGTTGGTTGTTGTGATACGGTGGGAGAACTGACTTGAGGTTTTGCGTTTGTATTCGCACTTGTTTGTTTTAGCAAGAGTCGCCACCGACTTTTTATTTTATCCTAAAGGAAAGGTTAAAAAGCACAAGAAAAACCTTTTGAGATGTTTCGTGGGTTCGAGGGGTAGATTATGAAAAGGGAAGGTATTAGCACCCTTTTCATCCATGGTTATCCATGGGCTCTTACTTACTTGGTTTAGATCACTTGCCTTTGATTTTCGATTGCTTGAAATGGTGGTGTATTCGTGTTTTGAAAATGTTTTGAAAAAGACGCCTTGTCTAGGCAACCGTTGTAACAATTCTTTACTCGAATGTTTTACAAAGGTGTGTATCTTTTCGAAAAGATGTTTCAAATGTTTTTGGAAGTTGTTTGGAAATTGTGTTTTTGAAGTGTGGTTTTGAAAAGTAGGCAAGCGTGTTTTGCAAGTTGATCAAGTAACTAAGAGTTGTCTACCCCTAAATTTACTCAAAGGTTTTTCTCATGTTTTAACCCTTTTAACAGTATTGTTCCACCATTGCATTTGGTGGACAATCTTGTGTTAGGATGTTAACGGGACGGGCGCGGGTCATCGTACGGACCATGAATGCAATGGTGCCAAGTATCTTTAGCAATTTGCTTGAAGGGACTATGATCATTTTAGGCAACTTTCGAAAGCGTCATCGAGGGACTATGATCATTTGATTCGTTTTGTTTTGCCAAAGATACTCAACATGCAAGCATGGCCCATTTTGGAAGGCAACAAGCGGGATTACCCTAGGGGTGCAAGTGTGATTGTGTATTGATTTTCATGCATTTGTCTTGTATTTAGGTTATCTAGCGTTTGATTTTATTTACATGCAAACCCTAGGTCTAAACATGGTATAATTGGAAGCGATAAATTACGAGAATTTAAAGTCTACGCTATTACAAATAAGTGTCCGGGAATGGGGATACAAATATTTACAAATGGGGATGAGACTTATTAGGAGAGTAGTGTCCAAATAATTTACAACCAAATCGAATCAATTGCAATGTAAATGTAATATGTACAAGAATAAAAGCAATGTAAATGTATATTGTAAATGTGTATGTGATTATTTACAAGTGAGTAAAAGATGTTAACCTAATATATTATTAAATATTGTTTATTTATTCTTTTTGTATTTTTGTTAATATGTACAAGCAAAAGATTTAATAAAAAAAAATATTTAAAGAAAATTAATAGTTATGTATTCAGTTTATATTTTTTATGTACAAAATTTTAACTAAAGAAAAGAAAAGAAAATTGTTCAACTTTAAGAAAATTAATATTAAGGTTTATATATTCACTTTAAAATGTAATAAAAATAAAAAGAAACAATTAAGAACATTTTATATAAGAAAAAAAAGGTATTATTTATTTAACAAAATATTAATTATATTAAGAAAAGAGTATTGTTAATTAAAGTTTAATGTAAAAAAAAAGTATGAGTTAGTTTGAAATAAAAAAAGGCTAAAGGATTAAATGGGCCTTATGTTTGTCTTTGGCCCAAAACAACACTTGAAAGAGAATCAGAAGGGGGGTACGTCCACTGAGGGAGGGGTCAGGCGCTAGAGGTTCTGATGGGCTTAAGGCTTGTAATGGGGCAAGGCCCAAGATGTTTTAACAACATTTTTGTGAGGATTTCAATTGAGTTGTTCATTTGCCTTATTCAGAGCTAGGGTTACACTTGAGCAGCGTCGTTCTTCCTTCGTCTTCCTTCGTCTGAGCTTTCTGAATTTTCCCTCCGTCTCAGCTACTAGGCGCAGCTTCCACTTCTCTTCCCTCCATGGTTGGGCAAAGCAATAACGAGAAAAAGGTAACGATTTCGTCCCCTTTCTTTATGTTTTAGGGTTTTAAATCTTATATTTTACATGCTCTAATTTCGTGTTCTGATTAAGTGTTGTTGTTGTTTCTGTTTGAGGTGCATGAAAGGAAAGAAAAGAAGAGATACTACCTTTGACCTTTGGAGACGGAGGAGGACGGTGGCTTGGAGGCGCCTAGGGTGGCCGGAGATGGAGGAGTGATGAAGTTGTGCTAGCTTTGCTTTTCCCGGTATCTTTACCTTTGCCTTTTAATGGTTTTGTGATGATGGTCCCTGAAAACCCCTAGTATAATCACTTCTTTTCCTCTTCTTATGTTGGCTTCTGTATGCTTGGTATGCTGCCTATTGCTTGCTTGCTCCTTTCAATGTTTGCTTCTGTTGAGTTGAAATTGATTCTGAGTTGCCTCTGATTGATGGTATTGTTGAGTATTGTTGAACCATATGATGAAATTATTCTAAGGGTGTTGGATGTTTGGATAGCTTTGGTTGGAATTTTAGGCTTTGGTTGGAAAGGCTTTTTCTGGTTTGAAGGGTTTCAAGGTTTATGCAGGTTGATGGTTTTGAATACAGGTTAGCTTGGACAGGTTGTTTTTGGTATGGCTTTGATGCAGGTTAGGCTTGAAGCTTGATGTGCTTCTGGTTTGTGCTTGGACAGGTTTAGGCTTGGACAGGTTTACAAGCTTCAGGTTTAATGCAGGTTTAGGCTTTGTATATTTCTGGTTTGCTTGAAAGGATTTTAGATTTGCTTTGAAGCAGGCTTCAGGGCTCTGGTTTTGAAAAGGTTTAAGGCTTATGTTTGGAGCTTTGTTACAGTTGGTTTTGTAAGCTTGTGTTTGAAGCAGGTTGGAGGCAGCTCTGTATGTTTTTGTTGATACAGTTTTGTGGTCTTTGCTTTGTGTTATTTTTGGCCTCCCCCCCCCCCCTTTACTGTGTTGTGGTATATTTGGTTTATATCTTTTTCTTCAAGCCTAAGCCTGCTGTAAGGCTTTTTCTCTCTCTTTTCCTCTCTCTCTACAATTTAAAGCAATTGTTTATTGCTTAAAAGTAGCTTTTCTGAAAAAGTACTGGCTTGGGAAATGATGCATTTGAACATTGCTTGCATTAGTTTCCTTACTCTGCATATTTCCTTCTTTTCTGCACATTGTTGACAGCATTTTGTACTTGTTGATATCTTGATATCCTTCTATATCTTTGGATAGTTTTTGACAGCTTTTGGCTTAGTTTGAAATTGTGATTCAGTTTGCCTTTATACTTGTACATGCTGTTTGGAATTTTTGAAATGGGCAATTTGTTGACAATGCAGTATGTTTGACAATTTGAATTTGTGCAATCGTAACTTTGTGCATTTCATACTTTATTGCAAGCATATTTCTATCCCTCTTTGTGAACCAAGAGCAATCTTGTGATTTGCAGAGAGGGCAAACTGATTCCGGCCAGTTACTTTTAATGATGATTTTTTGAATTAACTGTCCGCCTTTAATTATTTCATCTGCCTATGACTTTTCTTTCTTTGTTTTTGCAGATGAAAATCAATTGAGCAAAGGAGCATCAGTAGAAGATGAAGATTTAGAAAAATAGGATGAAATTTCATTTCATTTCAATTATTTGTAACATTATTATTGTAAACAAAGATGTAAATAAATTTACAATTGTTCAAATAATAATTTGTAACAAAACAATTAAAGATGAATAAAAATCCTTTTTTTGATCAGTTAATTCTTTTTTCAGATGTCTATTTAATTACTTATAAATTCTTAAATTATAATAAATGGAAATAAATCCCAATTATCCTAACTTAGAATAAATAAACAATTAATAAACACTGTGGTCTTAGCATCAATCAATAATAAACTCGGCGCTTCAAATAGCCATAAGCATTGCACAATCGAATCAAACAAACATCCTTATGCCTTTGCCCTTTACTGATTAAACAAAACACTGCAAGTTCTCAATTCAAATGCCTCAATCCAAATCTCAGAGTAAATTGAAAAGAACTGTAGAATTAATTCTTTCTGAGAATGCACGCACAAAACCCTGATTCTTGACTTAACACCAAAGAAGCGCCTGCCTGATCAAACCCTGAGCCAAAATCAACCAAACCCTAATAATCCATTTGAATTGTATCAAAAGTTAATGGAAACCCTAATTTTGTCTGACTGGTGAGAAAAGTCTGTTTTGACCGATTCTTAGGCCAATCTGAAAAATCAGGAGAAGCCCGAAGCTGTGATTCCTTGAAAAAGAGGAGGGAAAATTTTTGGGTACAACAGTTGCCCCTGTTCAATCTTCTTGAACCTGAAGAGTTAGATTGGCAAGCTTGCCTTTCGCGACTCGAAGGTAAAAGGAGATTGGACACTAGAGTGCCCAAAAAATTTGCACTCGATGATGTGATGGTAGGGGGAATGGGCTTAAAAATGCCATTTGGTGATGGGCTTAAAGATGCCATCTAGGGATGTGACAGAATCTTGTCGGGGGATGGGCTTAGAGATGCCATCTGGAAATTGCTGGTAGGAGGATGGGCTTAGAGATGCCATCTGGAAATGTTTGGAGGAGGATGGGCTTATAGATGCAATCTGAAGGTGATTGTTGAACTGTATGTCATTGGTGAGTGGACGAGTATCAGAAAGGTATCAATATTTTGGAACATCTCTGAACTGGGGGTCTGAACAAGCAATAGATTGACATCCATGTTTGGAGAATTCGTAAACTGTTTTCAGGAGTTAAAGTTTGAATAAGCAATAGATCAGCATCCGTGGTTGGGAAGCGTCTGTAAACTGTTTTCGAAAGTTGAGAGGAGTCTGAACAAGCGATAGGTTAACATCCGTTACTGGAGAACCCGTGAACTGTTTTCAGAAGATGAGAAGGATCTGAACAAGCGATAGGTTAACATCCGTTACTGGAGAACCCGTGAACTGTTTTCAGAAGTTGAGAAGAATCTGAACAAGCGATAGGTTAACATCCGTTACTGGAGAACCCGTGAACTGTTTTCAGAAGTCTTGAGTCTGAACAAGCGATATATTATCATCCGTTACTGGAGAATCCGTAAACTGTTTTCAGAAGTTGAGAAGAATCTGAACAAGCGATAGGTTAACATCCGTTACTGGAGAACCCGTGAACTGTTTTCAGAAGTCTTGAGTCTGAACAAGCAATAGATTATCATCCATTACTGGAGAATCCGTAAACTGTTTTCAGAAGTTGAGAAGAATCTGAACAAGCGATAGGTTAACATCCGTTACTGGAGAACCCGTGAACTGTTTTCAGAAGTCTTGAGTCTAAACAAGTGATAGATTATCATCCGTTACTGGAGAATCCGTAAACTGTTTTCAAAAGTTGAGAAGAATCTGAACAAGCGATAGGTTAACATCCGTTACTGGAGAACCCGTGAACTGTTTTCAGAAGTATTTAGTCTGAACAAGCGATAGATTATCATCCGTTACTGGAGAATCTGTAAACTGTTTTCAGAAGTTGAGATGAATCTGAATAAGCGATAGGTTAACATCCGTTACTGGAGAACCCGTGAACTGTTTTCAGAAGTCTTGAGTCTGAACAAGCGATAGATTATCATCCGTTACTGGAGAATCCGTAAACTGTTTTCAGAAGTTGAGAAGAATCTGAACAAGCGATAGGTTAACATCCGTTACTGGAGAACCCGTGAACTGTTTTCAGAAGTCTTGAGTCTGAACAAGCGCTAGATTATCATCCGTTACTGGAGAATCAGTAAACTGTTTTCAGAAGTTGAGAAGAATTTGAACAAGCGATAGGCTAACATCCGTTACTGGAGAACCTGTGAACTGTTTTCAGAAGTCTTGAGTCTGAACAAGCGATAGATTATCATCCGTTACTAGAGAATCTGTAAACTGCTTTCAGAAGTTGAGAAGAATCTGAACAAGCGATAGGTTAACATCTGTTACTGGAGAACCCGTGAACTGTTTTCAGAAGTCTTGAGTCTGAACAAGCGATAGATTATAATCCGTTACTGGAGAATCCGTAAACTGTTTTCAGAAGTTGAGAAGAATCTGAACAAGCGATAGGCTAACATCCGTTACTGGAGAACTCGTGAACTATTTTCAAAAGTCTTGAGTCTGAACAAGCGATAGATTATCATTCGTTACTGGAGAATCCGTAAACTGTTTTCAGAAGTTGAGAAGAATCTGAATAAGCGATAGGTTAACATCCGTTACTGGAGAACCCGTGAACTGTTTTCAGAAGTCTTGAGTCTGAACAAGCGATATATTATCATCCGTTACTGGAGAATCCGTAAACTGTTTTCAGAAGTTGAGAAGAATCTGAACAAGCTATAGGTTAGCATTCGTTACTGGAGAACCCGTGAACTGTTTTCAGAAGTCTTGAGTCTGAACAAGCGATAGATTATCATCCGTTACTGGAGAATCCGTAAACTGTTTTCAGAAGTTGAGAAGAATCTGAACAAGCGATAGGTTAACATCCGTTACTGGAGAACCCGTGAACTGTTTTCAGAAGTCTTGAGTCTGAACAAGCTATAGATTATCATCCGTTACTGGAGAATCCGTAAACTGTTTTCAGAAGTTGAGAAGAATCTGAACAAGCGATAGGTTAACATCTGTTACTGGAGAACCCGTGAACTGTTTTCAGAAGTCTTGAGTCTGAATAAGCGATAGATTAACATCCGTTGTTGGGAGGAATCCGTAAAATGTTTTCAGAAGTTGAGAAGAATCTGAACAAGTGATAGGTTAACATACGTTACTGGAGAACCCGTGAACTGTTTTCAGAAGTCTTGAGTTTGAACAAGCGATAGATTATCATCCGTTACTAGAGAATCTGTAAACTGTTTTCAGAAGTTGAGAAGAATCTGAACAAGCGATAGGTTAACATCCGTTACTGGAGAACCCGTGAACTGTTTTCAGAAGTCTTGAGTCTGAACAAGCGATAGATTATCATTCGTTACTGGAGAATCCGTAAACTGTTTTCAGAAGTTGAGAAGAATCTGAACAAGCGATAGGTTAACATCCGTTACTGGAGAACCCATGAACTGTTTTCAGAAGTCTTGAGTCTGAATAAGCGATAGATTAACATCCGTTGTCGGGAGGAATCCGTAAACTGTTTTCAGAAGTTGAGAAGAATCTGAACAAGTGATAGGTTAACATCTGTTACTGGAGAACCCGTGAACTGTTTTCAGAAGTCTTGAGATTGAAGCTTACTAATCTTTATCCTGAAAAAGGGTAAGATATTAGCTGAAACACAAAGTCATGTTGCATGAAGTGTATGATGCAATGTATGTTATATCAATGTTTATGATATGAATGTAATGAATGCGCATGTAAGCTGATGAGCTGTCTTGCTGAGGATAGATGAATCTTGGATGGCATGAGATAAAAGAATCTTGACTGTTGTCGGGGAAAGTGATTCCTTGGCTGCTGCTGGGGAGGGCACGAATCTTTTGATTGCTGAAAATGAGAAGTCCTGGGACCGCTGTTGGGGAATCCGGAGTTTGGGTTGTATGCCAATCTACTGAGGAATTCCTGTCTTGAGGAGATCTTCACTGGGGAATATTCGAATATCCCGTGAGGAACTGAGAATGAGAGTCTTCATTCTGCCTGGGGATTGATAGTTGGAAGTTTTAGCTCCGCTGGGGATTGCAAGAATCTTTTGATTGCTGCAGGTATTGATCTGGGATAAGTATCGGAATGTCGCCATATCTGGGTCACATCTTGAACTATCTCTAGATCTTGGAAATCTTGAATAAGTTTCGGAATGTCGCCAAATCTAGGTCACATCTTGAACTATCTCTAGATTGGAAATCTTGAATAAGTTTCGGAATGTCGCCAAATCTGGGTCACATCTTGAACTATTTCTAGAAGGAAATCTTGGAATAAGTTACAGAATATCGCCATCTCTGGGTCACATCTTGAACTATCTCTAGATCTTGATTTTGTTAAGGGTCAGAAATTGGGAGTATACCAATCTTCTGAGGTGATGAGAATCTTCATGCTGTTAACGGCCAGAAACTGGGAGTATACCAATCTTCTGAGGTTTTAAGGATGAGAGTCTTCATTCTTGAGGGTCAGATTTTTAGGAGCTTCAATTGTCCGTTATTCTGTGGGTGGTTGTAACTTCCAGCAGGTGATGAAGGAATTTTGATGACCTTGGTTTTGACATTCGAATGCCCCAAGTGATGATGAAGGAGACTTGCCCCAGGTTACTCTGTAGATTGAGAGATTTCTTGAAATCTTGACTGGACTACCCCAGGTTAACTGAACTTTGAAAGATCTGATGAAACCTTGACTGGACTGCCCCAGGCGTGCTGGATAGTGACATTGTCGTGCCCCTTGTTGATAGGAGATTTGTCAATGGAAGTGTCATCCTTTTTGAAGTGATTTTGTTCACTGAGAGAGCTTTCGTTCATCGGATATTCGTTGTGTGAATTTTTCCGCTGTCAAACAAAAAGCCAAATGCAAACAGTGATATTCAAGCAATGCAAAGTTTATGTCTGTCTCCAAGTTTTGAAAAATGCGTTTTTTAGCAGAAAACTTTTCATAAGACAAAATCAACACCAGATTTAGAGCAAAGCCTTACAGGAGTCAGGATACCTTTTTTGTAACAGTATGCTTTCGAACTAACCCATGCTTCAATTAGGACTTTTGAAGGGTTGTAACGTGGCTTGGTTCACGGTTTAAGAAACAAATGATAAAGGCTCAAAGTATATTTGTACCCACCCGCTCTTCGTGATGTCCTTCAATCCTAAACTCAGTTAATCGCGCGTCGCACTCTGTTCGAGTTTGGAATGACTTTTTGGGTGATGGTTCACCAGTTGAATTTTGGAAGACAGTCATCATCTCCTTTTTCTTTTGCAACATTTTTTCATGTTGTTGAGGATTTGTAATGACCTCTTTCTTTTGATTTGTTATCCCTAACTTTTGCCTGACTGTTCCTGTTTTCGAGATTACAGTCAGCGGGATGCCCCAGCTTTCTTAAGCCTCCTTTACAGGTTTTGGCTTAGTGGGCTTTTTCTTTTTTGAGAGATTGACTGCCTATGAGATAAGGAACCATCACCGTCTTTTGATTCTAAAGGAATGCTTTTCTTTTTTGATGTCGTTCGTTGTATTACGAACCGAGAGTTTGCGACTTCAATGCGCACCTTTTTGAATTAACTGAGAGACTACCCTGCCCCAGGTTTAAATCAAAGGTTTCAACTTGTTTAGAACAGAAAACTCCTACTTCTTTGGCTCGAAGGGGTTGACTAAGGATTATCTTCCTTATAACTCCAGTGTTTGGGAATTGAAAGAAATGCCTGTACATCATCAGCAAGGTTTGTTCAAAAGCATACTGTATGAGATCATGGTATTGTTTCGTCATCCTCCCTCTAAAGGCTTGCAGCTTTTTATCAAGAGTTAAATATCATAAAGAAAGCATAAGTAGTGAAAACAAATGGATGAATTCAAGACAAACATATACAATGCATCAATGAAACAAAGTTTGACATTAATAGATAAATTGTTTGAATATCAAAGAGGTTACAACTTGAAAATCCAAATAAAACAAAAGCCTCTCAGTTTGAGCCTTGTCAATTCAAGGGGAGAACTCCTTAACGGAAGATTTTCATCTCGCCGTCTGGCATGAACCTCAGCACTCTAATGTCAATCAGATCTTGAATCTTGTTCTTCAAGGCCCAACAGTCGTCGGTGTCATGTCCCGGGCTATAGGAGTGGTATACACAAAATGCATCCGGATGATAGTTAGGAGCGGAGGTATTGGGCTTCCGAATAGGATCCCTTAAAGCAGTCAGATTGACTTCCAACAAGTGCTTCAGTATTAGAGATGACAGTATGTTAGTCTCTGTGAACTGTCTTCCTGACGTATTTTGCTTACGCCGATTACCCCGTTGATGCTGACGAGGTTGTTGGTGAATCTGTGATCCTGAAGCAAGTAGAGGAGCCTTCCCCTTGTCTTCTTGAGTGGTGACTTGCTCTTCAACCTCAGATGTTTGCCCCAGTTGGTTGTTCCGAAGTAGTTGGTTGACGAGAACTCTGAGTTCCTCTTGTCTTTGAGCCAAGACCTGGATGAGAGCCATCTGGCCCACCAGTTGCCCCGTCATTTGGATCCTCATTATAGTCAGCTCAGACTGCAGTGCCTCCAACTGATCACTCCTGGCATTGTTTGAATTCCCCTGGACCAGGCCTGTTGTGAGGAGAGCTTTAACTTCTTCTTGCCCCAGGGATAGGATCAAGAACATTTCCTGAAGCTGAGCAGTTTGGTCCTGGATATCCTTGACAGTCCTCTCTAGGGCCATCTCTTACTGAAATAAACAGTAGGAGAGTGAGGAAACTTGAAAAAGGAAAAACTGTCATGATGCAATGCATGATATGTGGATGCATGTTCTGAAGGATATCTTGGTGTAAACACAAGAGAACGTTAGAGGTTGAACTTTGATCTTTGATTGGAGAACTTTGCACCGGTGGATGTCTTTCCACGAGAATCAAGCTCACCATGTCGAGTGGGTCATAGCCCCTGATTCAAGTTGTTCCACTTGATCTTGGATGGCATTTGTTAGAGGAGAAAACCTCTTGCCCCTTGGTAGACGTCTGGTTCAACGTAACCCTGCATTAAAAGAACCCTCGAGATCCTTGAAATGGTTAGTGAAAATGCAATGGTATGATGTCATGATGTTATGTGCATATATGCAAAAACAAGCAAGTGTATATACAGGTAATCATATTCACACAAAGCAAACAAGTCCTTAGGTTTAGGCTTGCATGGGGTTTGTAGGTAAGTACCCTCTTGAAGTTAGTTGGCTCATCCTGTCCTGAAATAGAAACCGGGTTCTAAGGAGCTCAATATCATTGGATGGTTTTCTGTGTTCATAGTTTTGGTTTAGCCACTTAACTGGCGACCAAAATATTCCAAGAAAACAACCCTCAATGAGTGTAGTATCGAGTATCTACCAACTTCGGACTGCACCAAAGTCGGTCATCTCACTACCCCTAAAAAGGCTAGGATGGTCAATTAAGGTTCTAAGAGTTCGTTAGTGCTTCATGACATCACTCAGCGGCCCCGTACTCTCCTTGATTGAACTCAAGGGTTACCGGTACTCACAAATATGTCGCACTAACATAGCTTACTGCTTCAACCATGTCGGTATACCCCACACAGTTCCCTCACAGTTTTATTGCTATTTACCTAAAAAGGTTCCCCAAATCCAGGTGTAGGATTTACAACAAACCCAAACAAGGACACAAAAAAGTAAAGCAATCAAAGCAATCAAAGAAAGAATGTAAAGGTGATCTAAACCCTAAGGTAACCCCACTTTTAGATTTCTCCCCAGCAGAGTCGGCAGTTCTGTGATACGGTGGGAGAACTGACTTGAGGTTTTGCGTTTGTATTCGCACTTGTTCGGTTTAGCAAGAGTCGCCACCTACTTTTTATTTTATCCTAAAGGAAAGGTTAAAAAGCACAGGAAAAACCTTTTGAGATGTTTCGTGGGTTCGGGGGGTAGATTATGAAAAGGGAAGGTATTAGCACCCTTTTCATCCATGGTTATCCATGGGCTCTTACTTACTTGGTTTAGATCACTTGCCTTTAATTTTCGATTGCTTGAAATGGTGGTGTGTGTGTGTTTTGAAAATGTTTTGAAAAAGACGCCTTGTCTAGGCAACCGTTGTAACAATTCTTTACTCGAATGTTTTACAAAGGTGTGTATCTTTTCGAAAAGATGTTTCAAATGTTTTTGGAAGTTGTTTGGAAATTGTGTTTTTGAAGTGTGGTTTTGAAAAGTAGGCAAGCGTGTTTTGCAAGTTGATCAAGTAACTAAGAGTTGTCTACCCCTAAATTTACTCAAAGGTTTTTCTCATGTTTTAACCCTTTTAACAGTATTGTTCCACCATTGCATTTGGTGGACAATCTTGTGTTAGGATGTTAACGGGACGGGCGCGGGTCATCGTACGGACCATGAATGCAATGGTGCCAAGTATCTTTGGCAATTTGCTTGAAGGGACTATGATCATTTTAGGCAACTTTCGAAAGCGTCATCGAGGGACTATGATCATTTGATTCGTTTTGTTTTGCCAAAGATACTCAACATGCAAGCATGGCCCATTTTGGAAGGCAACAAGCGGGATTACCCTAGGGGTGCAAGTGTGATTGTGTATTAATTTTCATGCATTTGTCTTGTATTTAGGTTATCTAGCGTTTGATTTTATTTACATGCAAACCCTAGGTCTAAACATGGTATAATTGGAAGCGATAAATTGCGAGAATTTAAAGTCTACGCTATTACAAATAAGTGTCCGGGAATGGGGATACAAATATTTACAAATGGGGATGAGACTTATTAGGAGAGTAGTGTCCAAATAATTTACAACCAAATCGAATCAATCGGAATGTAAATGTAATGTGAACAAGAATAAAAGCAATGTAAATGTATATTGTAAATGTGTATGTGATTATTTACAAGTGAGTAAAAGATGTTAACCTAATATATTATTAAATATTGTTTATTTATTCTTTTTGTATTTTTGTTAATATGTACAAGCAAAAGATTTAATAAAAAAAAATATTTAAAGAAAATTAATAGTTATGTATTTAGTTTATATTTTTTATGTACAAAATTTTAACTAAAGAAAAGAAAAGAAAATTGTTCAACTTTAAGAAAATTAATATTAAGGTTTATATATTCACTTTAAAATGTAATAAAAATAAAAAGAAACAATTAAGAACATTTTATATAAGAAAAAAAAGGTATTATTTATTTAACAAAATATTAATTATATTAAGAAAAGAGTATTGTTAATTAAAGTTTAATGTAAAAAAAAGTATGAGTTAGTTTGAAATAAAAAAAGGCTAAAGGATTAAATGGGCCTTATGTTTGTCTTTGGCCCAAAACAACACTTGAAAGAGAATCAGAATGGGGGTACGTCCACTAAGGGAGGGGTCAGGCGCTATAGGTTCTGATGGGCTTAAGGCTTGTAATGGGGCAAGGCCCAAGATGTTTTAACAACATTTTTGTGAGGGTTTCAATTGAGTTGTTCATTTGCCTTATTTAGAGCTAGGGTTACACTTGAGCGGCGCCTTTCTTCCTTCGTCTTCCTTCGTCCGAGCTTTCTGAACTTTCCCCTCCGTCTCAGCTACTAGGCGCAGCTTCCACTTCTCTTCCCTCCATGGTTGGGCAAAGCAATAACGAGAAAAAGGTAGCGATTTCGCCCCCTTTCTTTATTTTTTAGGGTTTTAAATCTTATATTTTACATGCTCTAATTTCGTGTTCTGATTAAGTGTTGTTGTTGTTTCTGTTTGAGGTTCATGAAAGGAAAGAAAAGAAGAGATACTACCTTTGACCTTTGGAGACGGAGGAGGACGGTGGCTTGGAGGCGCCTAGGGTGGCCGGAGATGGAGGAGTGATGAAGTTGTGCTAGCTTTGCTTTTCCCGGTATCTTTACCTTTGCCTTTTAATTGTTTTGTGATGATGGTCCCTGAAAACACCTAGTATAATCACTTCTTTTCCTCTTCTTATGTTGGCTTCTGTATGCTTGGTATGCTGCCTATTGCTTGCTTGCTCCTTTCAATGTTTGCTTCTGTTGAGTTGAAATTGATTCTGAGTTGCCTCTGATTGATGGTATTGGTGAGTATTCTTGAACCCTGTGATGAAATTATTCTGAGGGTGTTGGATGTTTGGATAACTTTGGTTGGAATTTTAGGCTTTGGTTGGAAAGGCTTTTTCTGGTTTGAAGGGTTTCAAGGTTTATGCAGGTTGATGGTTTTGAATACAGGTTAGCTTGGACAGGTTGTTTTTGGTATGGCTTTGATGCAGGTTAGGCTTGAAGCTTGATGTGCTTCTGGTTTGTGCTTGGACAGGTTTAGGCTTGGACAGGTTTACAAGCTTCAGGTTTAATGCAGGTTTAGGCTTTGTATATTTCTGGTTTGCTTGACAGGATTTTAGATTTGCTTTGAAGAAGGCTTCAGGGCTCTGGTTTTGAAAAGGTTTAAGGCTTATGTTTGGAGCTTTGTTACAGTTGGTTTTGTAAGCTTGTGTTTGAAGCAGGTTGGAGGCAGCTCTGTATGTTTTTGTTGATACAGTTTTGTGGTCTTTGCTTTGTGTTATTTTCGGCCTCCCCCCCCCCCTTTACTGTGTTGTGGTATATTTGGTTTATATCTTTTTCTTCAAGCCTAAGCCTGCTGTAAGCCTTTTTCTCTCTCTTTTCCTCTCTCTCTACAATTTAAAGCAATTGTTTATTGCTTAAAAGTAGCTTTTCTGAAAAAGTACTGGCTTGGGAAATGATGCATTTGAACATTGCTTGCATTAGTTTCCTTACTCTGCATATTTCCTGCTTTTCTGCACATTGTTGACAGCATTTTGTACTTGTTGATATCTTGATATCCTTCTATATCTTTGGACAGTTTTTGACAGCTTTTGACTTAGTTTGAAATTGTGATTCAGTTTGCCTTTATACTTGTACATGCTGTTTGGAATTTTTGAAATGGGCAATTTGTTAACAATGCAGTATGTTTGACAATTTGAATTTGTGCAATCGTAACTTTGTGAATTTCATACTTTATTGCAAGCATATTTCTATCCCTCTTTGTGAACCAAGAGCAATCTTGTGATTTGTAGAGAGGGCAAACTGATTCCGGCCAGTTACTTTTAATGATGATTTTTTGAATTAACTGTCCGCCTTTAATTATTTCATTTGCCTTTGGCTTTTCTTTCTTTGTTTTTGCAGATGAAAATCAATTGAGCAAAGGAGCATCAGTAGAAGATGAAGATTTAGAAAAATAGGATGCAATTTCATTTCATTTCAATTATTTGTAACATTATTATTGTAAACAAAGATGTAAATAAATTTACAGTTGTTCAAATAATAATTTGTAACAAAACAATTAAAGATGAATAAAAATCCTTTTTTTGATCAGTTAATTCTTTTTTCAGCTGTCTATTTAATTACTTATAAATTCTTAAATTATAATAAATGGAAATAAATCCCAATTATCCTAACTTAGAATAAATAAACAATTAATAAACATTGTGGTCTTAGCATCAATCAATAATAAACCCGGCGCTTCAAATAGCCATAAGCATTGCACAGTCGAATCAAACAAACATCCTTATGCCTTTGCCCTTTACTGATTAAACAAAACACTGCAAGTTCTCAATTCAAATGCCTCAATCCAAATCTCAGAGTAAATTGAAAAGAACTGTAGAATTAATTCTTTTTGAGAATGCACGCACAAAACCCTGATTCTTGACTTAACACCAAAGAAGCGCCTGCCTGATCAAACCCTGAGCCAAAATCAACCAAACCCTAATAATCCGTTTGAATTGTATCAAAAGTTAATGGAAACCCTAATTTTGTCTGACTGGTGAGAAAAGTCTGTTTTGACCGATTCTTAGGCCAATCTGAAAAATCAGGAGAAGCCCGAAGCTGTGATTCCTTGAAAAAGAGGAGGGCAAATTTTGGGGTACAACAGTTGTCCTATGTTATTCTTAATAAAAAAAACTACAAGTAAATAAATGCACATGCTCAGATAGAGTTTGATCTCCACCTTGAATAATGTTTTTGGAAGGAAAAGTCAACGGTTAAGTTGGATGTTGTGGGGGATATGAGTAATAAGGCTTTCACAAATTGGCCAAAATCAAATAAACAACCAGAAATAATACTTCTCTCGGGAATAAAGTCGCAACCATTACATATCAATATCACATAGCCAAACATGTGGTCCAATACTATGAGAATTTATTTAGCAATGTTGTCATTTTTCATGAGGATAATCGGAATGAGGAAGTCATTCATAACATGTCAAATGAGCATACTAACAATATTTTAATCTTGATTCTAACTCAGGAGGATATTCACAGTTTAGTCAAGAGCTTAGACAGAGACAATGCCCCTGGTACAAATGGATTTGGTGGATTTTTCTATCAAGAGTTATGGGAGGTCACCATGGTAGTTACGCAATTCTTCATTGCTGGATGGATTCTTCCTAATTACAAGGATAAAACTCTGATCTTGATTCCTAAGATCCAAAATGTTGATTCCATTGATCAATTTAGGTAAGTTTCCCTTTCCAATTTCAAGCACAAGATTGTAACACAAATCATTGTAGACACACTCTCTCATGTGCTACCATCCATCATTTCTCAAGAGTAAAAAGATTTTATCCAAGGGAGAAATATAAAAGAATGCATTTGTCTTACTTAAAAAGCAGTTAACCTTGTACACAACAAATATTTTGGAGGAAACTTGGATATGAAGATAGTATATCTAAAGATTTATATAGTTTAAACTGATCATTCCTCCTCAAAGTTCTAAAGACATATGGGTCCAATGATAAATTTTTCCATTGGATTAGTGTCATTCTCAATTTAGCTTTCAATTTTGTTTCAATAAATGGCTTTCAAAGGGGTTATTTTGGTTAACATATAGGTGTTAGGCGGGGAGACCCCTTGTCTCCTTTGCTTTTCTGCCTAGTGTAACACCCCGAATTTTTATTCGAATTTTATTTTTTATTAGTAATCCAATTTTGTATGTGTATTTTGATTTTATTACTATTAGTGTTATTATTATGGGTTAAATATCTTTTTGGTCCCCATAAAATTATCAAATTTTGTTTTTGGTTCCTATAAAAATTGGCATATTTTAGTCCCTACAAAATTATTATGCACATAATTTTAGTCTCTGCTGTTAAATCAATGTGTATTTTTTAATGATTATTTTATAGATATTTTTAGAACGTTATAAGAAGTTCTTCAAGAAAAGGAACTCAAAATTTGATTTCTATGTCGAGATTTTCATTACTTTTATCATTATTGTTGTGAAAATGATGCTAAGAATAGAGTATAATATGTTTCTTTGAGGCAAGAAACCCACAAGATATGAATCAGGAAAGCAAGAAGAACACAAGGAATTGGTTATTAGACACCCACATACTAGAACACACTTCGACTACAGTATGTAGGTCTTCGACACCAGCATGTGAACATACTTCGACGACATGCATAAATCCTGTAGAACTAGAAGCTAATCTTTGACCCAATAGAGTTTGATCAAATATCTAACAAATCTCTTCCTTGGAACAAACTCTAATATCAAAGAACAAATTAGATTTCTACATGCAGCTTTATCAACTGCATACAGTGGAAAAACTTGCAACTTGGTAATGTCTTGGTGATCATATAAACAACATTGTGATATGTCAAAACCTTCAGCACTTGAACTTCTCCATGCTCGATTACCCCTCTGACGAAATGCATCCTAACATTGATGCGCTTGGTTCGTTCACATTTAACAGTGATAACTCGACCTTGAATTTCCATCTCCTTAGAAAAACCTTCAAGCCACGATGCTTCTTTCACAACTTCAGTGAGGGTAATATATTCTGCTTCAATGGTTGATAAAGAAATAACCTTCTGAAGTGTCACTTTCCAACTAATTGTTGTGCCAAACATAGTGAAAACATATCTAGAAATAGATTTTCTGGAATCTGTACAACCTGCATAATCAGATTCGACATACCCTTCGATTACTGCTTTATTATCTTCACCCAAGGATCCACTATAAATTAAGACTCTATTCACAGACCCCTTTATGTACCTTAGGATCCACTTCAATGCTTGCTAGTGAGCCTTTCCAAGATTCGTCATGTACCTGCTTATAAGACTTACTGCATATGCTATGTCGGGTCTAGTATAAACCATAACATACATCAAAGAACCCACTATGTTAGCATATGGGATGCTATTCATATAAGCTCTTTCAATCTCAATATTGGGACACTGATTTATACTCAACTTGAATTGAGGGTTTTTTGGAGTTACAACAGGCTTTGAATTCGACATACCAAACTTGTCAAGAATCTTTCGTAAGTATGCCTCTTGAGATAAGCATAATTTCGACTGTTTTCTATCTCTTTGGATGTCAATCCCAAGAATCATGAACGCAACTCCCAGATCCTTCATGTTGAAATCCTTATTGAGTTCATCACTCACCCTCATTACATCTTCGACATTGTTGCTTTCTATGATAATATCATTAACATAAAGCAACAAAATAACAAATGAAATACCAGGTAGAAATATGAAGTAAACATAATGGTCAAATTGGCTTCTAATGAAACTTATGCGTACCATGAACTTATTGAATCTCATATTCCACTATCGAGGAGATTGTTTCAGCATATATAAATATCTATTCAACTTGCACACATAATCTTCCTTTCCCTTTTCGACATACCCTTCAGGTTGCCTCATCAGTATTGTTTCATCTAGATCACCATACAAGAATGAAGTCTTCACATCCATTTGTTTCAGTTCAAGGTCGAACTTTTCCACCATGGAAAGCAACATTCGAATGGATATGTGCTTCATAACAGGAGAAAACATGTTATTGAAGTCGACACATTCTTTCTGAGTGAAACCCCTTACAACCAACCTTGCCTTGTATCTTTTCAAGGACACTCCTTTGATTCCTTCCTTAACTTTTAAAATCCATTCAAATCTGACTAACCTGGCTCCAACATATTTCTTGATCAGTTCCTAAGTGTTGTTATCATGAAGAGATTTCATCTCATCATCCATGGCCTTCAGCTATTCAGTCTTATTTCGTCTCCCCATAACTTCCTTATGGTGTCTAGGTTCTCTAGTTAGAACCTCACTTGTAGAGATTAAGGCAAAAGTTATAAGATCTTCATAACCAAGTCTTTGAGGTGGCTTGATGAATCTTCTTGTTCTATCTCTTTCCAATAGATAGTCATCGAAAGTTTCCTTAACTTCCTTATCATCTTCTCCTTCTTCGACTTTACCTGGGATACGCACTTTAGCATCAACATGCTCCACCTTAACAGGAATCTCTCCCTGTTCTAGCTCTTCGTTAGATATTTCTGCACTTTGATCAATATCATCAGTTTTATTGAAAGCCATTTCAACTTCATTGAAAACTACATCTTGATTGGTGATACACTTCCTGTGACCTGGCTCTTGGCACCACAGCCTATAAACTTTGACTCCTTCAGGGTATCCCGTGAACATGTATTTTAGAGCTCTAGGTTCGACCTTGTCTTGTCTAATGTGAGCATAGGCTACACAATCAAATACTCTCAATTTATCTAGATCGAATGAATGTCCCGACCAAACTTCTTCAGGTGCCTTCATATCCAACATCGTCGAAGGACATATGTTTATCATATATGTAGCTGTCGAAACAACCTCAGCCCAAAACACCTTCTTTAACCCAGTACTAGTCAACATGCATCTAACTCTCTCCAAAATAGTTCGATTAAACCTTTCAGCCAAACCATTTTGATGTAGAGTATCTGCAGTAGTTCTGTGCCTTGGAATACTAGAGGTAGCATAAAAATTTTCGAAAGCCTCATTGCAAAACTCAAGGCCATTGTCGGTTCTTTACCTCTTGAACTTTCTGCCAGTTTGATTTTAGACCAGAGTCTTCCTACTTTTGAAATTCTCAAAATTTTCATCATTAGTCTTTTGGATGAATACCTATAACTTTATGGAATAATTATCTACTATGGATAGAAAATACCTTGCTCCTAAATTTGATGGACACCTTGCAGGCCCCCAAAGATCAGCATGGATGTAATCAAGGGATCCATGTGTTCTTTGTTTTCCTTTGTTGAACTTCACTCTGTAAGATTTTTGAAGTACACATGATTCACAAAACTTCAGATTTTTTACTTTGTCTTCTCCAATAAAATTTTGTATCCCTAATTCGATCAGACCCCTTTCACTGACATGGCCCAATCTCATGCGCCAATTTTCTGTCTTCGACAAAGGTTTCGTGAATGCAATATTTGTCGAACCACTTATAACTTCAAGCTCAAGGGTATACACGACTTACTTTTTGCCTCTCAAGACTTCCTTCGACCCCTTCATGACTCTTAGGATACTTTTCTCTCCTTGGAAAACATATCCTTTCTTGTCGAATTCACCAAGAGAAATCAGATTTCTCTTCAAATCAGGTACATACTTGACTTCAGTCAATAACCTTATTGACTCATCATGGAGCTAGAATCTCACAGATCCAACACCTGTAATCTTGAAAGCTTTGTTGTTTCCCAGCAATACAGATCCACCATCTTGATCATATAGTTCCTCGAACAAGTCTTTGTTTGGAGTCATGTGCCAAGTGCAACCTGAATCCATAATCCACTCTTTTCTTGAGTTGTTGCTTAAAAGCAAGTGAACATCAGATGAGTCGAAATCATATCAAACAATGGCTATGTTGCCATTATCCTTACCTCCATGATCTTTTAGGCGTTCCTGGCATACCTTTCTCATGTGACCCTCCTTCTTACAATGATATCATCGAATACCAAATGCCTCACCACTATAAGACTTTTGCTGACTATTACCTTTCTTCTTGTCGAACTTACCATCCTTTTGTAAGAATTTTCCTTGAACAAACAAACTTTCACCAACCGTCGAAGGTTTATGCTCCTTTTGTTAATTCAAGTCCTTATAATACAAGACTGATTGAACTTCTTCAAAGTTCATGGACTCACTTCCATACAAGAGAGTTACTTTGAAGTGAGCATGTGTTCTGGGTAAAGCATGCAACAACAACAACGCTTGATCTTCATCATCGATCTTTACATTAATATTTTCAAGATCATGAATTAGCTTGTTGAACATATCCAACTGCTCAGCTAATAATTTGTCTTCAATCATCTTGAATTAATACAAAGCTTGCTTCAGGTAGAGTCGATTTACCAGCGATTTGGTCATGTACAAACTTTCAGGTTTCACTCATAACCTTGATGTCCTCGTCTCCTTTGATACTTGTCAAAGAACCTTATCACCAAGGCTCAACAAGGTTTTACCGTGGGCTTTCTTTATGATGACCCTTTTTTCCTTTTCCCTTAACGCAGCATCCATGGTCATCGCTCCCTTCAACGTTTCCAAATAATACTACTGAACTAGTAGGGCTTTCATCTTCAAGCACCACAGATCGAAATCGTTTACTCCGGTGAACTTTTAAATCTCATACTTTGTTGAAGGCATCTTCTCCATGTTTACTGCACCAATTTGTTGTGAAAACGATGCCAAAAACATACTATAACAAATTTCTTTGAGGCAAGAAACCCATAAGATATGAATCAAGAAAGCAAGAAGAACACAAGAAATTGGTTATTAACTGCTATTCTTTACTTTCTCTATAAACAATATTACAAGTACACAAGAATAATAAATAACCCTCTCACACTAAATTAATATTTGCAGTATGTAATAATGAGAGACTAGTATTCTATTTATAATAAACCTAACTGTAACATGGTGGGAGAACTGACTTGGTTGTTTTGCGTTTGATTACAAATGTTGCGGTTAGCAAGAGTCGTGACCGACTTTTATTTTATCCAAAAGGAAAGGCTGAAAAGAACAGGAAATACCTTTGAGATGTTTTCTTGAGTACGGGGGGTAGATTATGAAAATGGAAGGTATTAGCACCCTTTTCATTCATGGTTTTCCATGGGCTCTTAGTTACTTTCTAGATCACTTACTTTTGTTTGAAAATGTGCTTTGTGTGGTTTTATAAAGTATTTTGAAAAGGCGCCATCGTTTAGGCAAACTTTGTAATGATTCTCGTTCATAAGAATGTATACAAAGTGTTGATCTTTGGAAAATGTTTTCAAGTTTGAAAGATGTTTTTGAAAGTGTTGGTGTTTGTTTTGGAAATAGAAAGGATGTTTTGGTTTTAAAATGAGCAAGCAACTTGGAACAATCTACCTACTCAAAAGTCTTTCATTTTTATTTCTTCTTTCCTTTGACATTGTTATCTTACCATTGATTTGGTAAGTAACCCTATCTTTGGATGTAAAATGGAAGGGCAAGGGTCATCGTATAGCCATGATTAGCAATGTTGTAAGATATCTTAGTATTTTCTTTAGGGACTAAGATCATTTTTGAAAGGCAACTTTGATAGCGTCATCGAGGGATTATGATCTTGTACTTTTGCTTGTTTGCTTTTGCTAAGACACCTTACATTCATAATATGGCCATTTTTGTAAGGCAACAAAGTGGGTTTACCCTAACAGTGTAAGTGTGCAAGTGTATTGATTTACATGTATTATTTTGTCTTCGAGTTAGGGTTTTCTTAGCATTGATTTTATCTTCCCATACAAACTCTAATTACTAGCATTTGTATATAAAGCGTTAAATTATGGAAAATAAAAATACTAAGCTATTACATCATTTAGGAGAGGGGATATACAAATTACAAATGGGGAATTGCAATAAAATTAAATCTATATAATTGTTACAACCATATTGAATATTGTACAAAATATGAATAAATAAAAATGCAAGAATGTAAATGTAAAAAGAAATGTGATTTTTGTTTGGTTTTCATGAAAAGGGGTTTTTGACCTAATTAACTAAAATAAAATAATTAACTAAAAATAAGAAAATTAAGATTAAGTTAGTAAAATAAATTAATTTAAAGAGAATAAAATTTTTAGCTTTTTATTGTGAATTTTATTAATTTAGTAAATAAAATTAATTAAATAAAAGTCCTAAGTTATAAATTGATTTTAATTTACAATAAAATAATATAATAATAATTAAGACTAATTATCTAAGTATTTAAAAAAAGGAAATTAATTTATTAAAGGAAATGTTTTTTGTTCTTTTAGTTTTATGAAGAAAAATAAACTAAATAAATAAAAATAATAAAATATGAATATTTTTTGTATTTTTTATTAATAAAAAAAAAAAAATAATAATAATAATAATAATAATAATAATAAAAGATGATGAAAATATAATAAAATAAAATAAAAAATAAAGTCAGGGAGGTTAGAAAGTGAAACAGGGAGTATGAAACAAGCAAAAATGTTAGGCCCAACAAAGGGATCCCAGCGCCTGCCTTCAAACAAAAAAAAGAATGAAAATTTTGAAAAATTGTCTTAAAGGTAGCGCTCGGTGTTGAACCCATGACCTTCCATACATACGCGTGCTACCTTTGCCACTGAGGTGGTTGTACATCCGTTAACTTAACTGAAATGATAAATACATAATACAAAACAAGTCCTAAATATGGAACTTCATCTTCAACCTCTAGCCAGATCATCTGTAATTTCACCATTTCTCAATAAAAATGAAATATGAAAACATGAAAGTTGCTCCATTTTTCCATACGAATCCAACCATATAAATATCATAAGCTATAAATCAAAGATGAATGAGAAATTTTGAAAGTACCAAATTCTGACCTAATTATTTTCAGAGGTTCAATCCTAAAATTCTCCTAACTCAATCAATATAAATAAAATCTATGGGCATGTACAACTTCAGGGCAATGATGTCTATATTTTATCTTCACAAATGCAAGCCTAACAATGACTAAATGAGAAGATAGAAGTTCAAGAAATATACCTCAAAACTGGAAATCGTGAAATGAGTTTGAGCTGCTTTCAAGGTGCTGCAATGATCAGGTTAGCTTCCTCAAGTTCCCAGGAAGCTAATGCAATGGTTAGCTTGAGTTGGGAGTGGCTGAAATGGTTTGGAGAAGTCTATGTGCAGTGCTCTGTTTTTGGTTATGGAGGATGATCGAAATGGAGTTACATTCATGTAACAGGGACAGGGATGAGTTGTATTTGATGTAAGGAAACTTTAGGAACTAAAAGGCCAAAGAACTCACGAGGGAAATATGAGTTACAAGTCCAAGGTCAGAAACTGTGCAACAATGGAGTTTTTGGGAAATTTCTGATTTGAGAGAGTTTGGGAGTGTTTCAGGGTGTTTTTTGCTCGTATCCTAGCTCACAAATAGTGCCTCTATTTATAAGCAACAAGTTTGGAAGCTTGTTGTTGATCAGAATTCAAAGTCACAAGTTTAAGCATAACATGTGATTTTTGAGAAGTCCAAGTTTCAAAGCCTTGTGTACTTGCTAAGATAGAGTGGTTATGCTTTAAACACACTTGATTCTGACTTTGTAGATGGATCGTGATCACAAGGAACAAGTAGAGGCTCAAGAATTGACTTTGTTTGTAAAGCTTGCTTTTCAAGAATGGTATTCTTCACTTTCTTCCCAAAATGGCAAAGTGAATTGGATAAAGCTTAAACCACTTAGATTATAGCTCAAAAGTTTTTGTAATCCATTAATGATGGATAGATACACAAGTTAGAAGGCCTGCAAAGCAAGATTAAGCAGCCTAACATTGAAATTGCATTCTTGTTCATCATGAAAATGACCTATAATTCAAGAATGAAATGCCAACTTCATGCCTTCGATTCTCCTTGCTCAAACATGATCTCAAGGAGTTCTTGGACATTTTAGAAATCTTGTAATGTGCTCTACAACCCCTCTTTGAATAACTTTTGAAAATTCCCCTGGGAACTATATGAAAAATTGCCATGAAGTTAGGTCAAAATCCTGCTTAAATTAGGGCAAAATTTTCACTAAGTGTTTTAGTTTCATGACCATGACTACATGGATTAATAACTTGAGATCCAAGAATTTATAGGAGAAGTTGTGTAAAGAAATGTTTTAGATATCATGGATATCTACAAATTTCATGCTGAAAGTTTCTTTTGAATCATCTTGCATCATGGTGAAAAATTGGCTCAAAGTTGTGAAAAAATATGAAGTTTTCAACACTTAGAAAAATTTCTCTGTTTGGAAAATTTGACTTTTCAAAATGAAATATTGAATTTTTTATTTCTTGATGAACAAGTTTCATATTTTTGACATGTTTTGATGAATTGTGATCTTTGACACTTGATTTTGACCAAAAAGTCAAAGTTTGACTTTTTAGTGTACAATTGACTTTTGATCAGTTGACTGAAAATCAGCTATCAATCAATTGATCTTTAGGGATGTTTTCTGTCATCCATTAGGTCAAAATGATGCAATTGGAACCTTAAGATCATGTCTCAAATCAATTAATCATTTTCTAGGTCAAAAATCAGAAATTTCCCTTTCTCAATCAAAACCCTAATTTTGACCATTTTGCCATTTTGATGATCTGATCAAATTTCTTGAGGGATTATGGTCCAAACTTGATCAAATGACATATAGGATTTCCCAATGTTGATATGGATAAAAAAATTTGAATTTTGACTGTAAATTGACCACAATTGACTTTTCCCCCAATATAGTTGATTTTTAGGTCAACTGCTCAATTAACTGAGCAAAAATGTGATCCAAGACTTGAAACTTGACATGAGAAATCTTGGGGGTCCATAATGATCCATGAAATTCATATGAGGCATTAAAAGTTCAATTATCCTTGTGCAATCTCAAACCCTAATTTCAGTCATCCATGCTTAAGGAGGTGTCTTGAGCTGATCAACCCTTGTGCAGTCTTGAACAAAAGGAGATCTTGTGAGAAAATACTTGATAAATAAGAGGGAAAATTTTGGGGTACAACAGCTGCCCCTGTTCAATCTTCTTAAACCTGAAGAGTTAGATTGTTGGATCCGCCATTCGTTACTTGAAGGTGGAAGATGATTGGACACTAGAGTGCCCAAAAATTTGCACTCGAAGATGAATTGTGAATGGGCTTATAGATGCCATTTGGAGGAATGATGGATATTTTCCAGAGATGGGCTTGTAGATGCCATCCAAGGGTGAATGTTGACAGAGAATGGACTAATTATGAACTTGATTTCAACTGGAAAAGAATCTGAATAAATCTTTGGAGCGACTTATCTGAACCAGAAGAAGTCTTATATGTTGTTTGACTGGAAAGAATCAGAATAAATCTTGGAGCGATTTATCTGAACTAGAAGTGTTCCTTTGGAAAGTATCAGGATAAATCGTTGAGGGGTTTAAACTAAACCAAAAGAGATCTTGAATATTCTTTAACTGGAAAGAATCAGAGTAAATCTTTGAGTGATTTATCTGAACCAGAGAAAGTGTATGCGGAAAGAATCAGAATAAAACGTTAAGAGATTTATCTGAACCGGAAGTGTTCCTTTGGAAAGCATCAGGATAAAATGTTGAGGGGTTTAAACTGAACCAAAAGAGATCTTGAATATTCTTTATTTGGAAAGAATCAGAGTACATCTTTGGGCAATTTATCTGAACCAGAGAAAGCGTCTGCAGGAAAGAATCAGACTAAACCGTTAAGAGATTTAAACTGAACCGGAAGTGTTCATTTAGAAAGTATCAGGATAAATCGTTGAGGGGTTTAAACTGAACCAAAAGAAATCTTGAATATTCTTTAACTGGAAAGAATTAGAGTAAATCTTTGGGCGATTTATCTGAACCAGAGAAAGTGTCTGCGGGAAAGAGTCAGAATAAATCATTGAGAGATTTAAACTGAACCATAAGTGTTCTTTTGGAAAGTATCAGGATAAATCGTTGAGGGGTTTAAACTGAACCAAAAGAGATCTTCAATATTCTTTAACTGGAAAGAATCAGAATAAATCTTTGGGCAATTTATCTGAACCAGAGAAAGTGTCTGCGGGAAAGAATCAGAATAAACTGTTAAGAGATTTAAACTGAACTGGCAGGGGTTTGAAAGAAATATATGTTATGTATATGTTTACCAATCCTTTCTTGGGAATTGATTTGTATTTGACTTGTTGAAAATTTGATGATAAATTTCTGTTGATTGATCTTCCCTGAAAAGATGAAAGGTTAGTTGCATGCAATGTCATGATGTATGAAATGCATGGTGTAATGATGTTCTCAAAATAAATGAGATTGTGTCGTATGTATCTGTGTAGTCAATGTTATGACGTATGAATGTAATGTATGGACACATTAATTGTTATGCCACAATGTTGCTGGAGTCGGGGGAAATAAATCTCTGAGCATTGCTGAGAATGAGGATTGTAAGTCTTCATGTTTTGAAGTTGAAGTGTTGATGAGCTTCCATTTGTTAGAGAAATAAACTCTGTTGTGAAAGGGAAATGACGTGTATTGCTTGTAGACCTCGTGAAATCCTGTTGGGGAATCCTGAGAAGTTGGGCGACTTTCACTGGGGAATCTTAGGAGCGGTAACGGGAAGTTTTGTTCTGCTTGGGATGTGAGAGAGCTTGAGATCATTAAGCTGCATACTGGAGATATGTTAGCGATTCGGTAGTGGGATGTCCCGTTTTCTCACTTTTGCTGGAAAAGTATCTACGGGGGACTTTATGGAATAGTCTAAAGATATTATCCTATTTCTTAAAGCCATTAGTGATTACCTTTCTATTTTCTGTTCTCCTTTTTCTTGTTCATTTGTAAACAGTAGTCATGTTCAAATGCATATGTTCAAAAATAAATCATTGGACATTTTCGCAAACAAAACACGGAAAAAGAAAAACAGATAGTTTTGCACTTTCAAAGGGATATCTTTGTATTAACTTGAATAAGTATTTTTGTACAATCAGACCAACATTCTAGTAAGAGAATGTCGTCGTATAAAATGAAAATTTGATACAAAGAAAAGATAACTATGTGAAATAATCCCGTGGGGTTCCCATTCTGCTATAGCCTTCATGCCTCTGAGCGTCCTGTCCACTTGCTGCCTTGTCTGAAGTTGAGTGGATTGATTAGAATCGTTTGAGCTTGTCAGTCGATGCTAAAGGTTGTCTGTAAGGTGATCCAACGGGACATAGTCATACGCTTTCAATCCCTAATTTTTTCCTGGACCGCCCTTTCGGATTTTCAGTCCACCGGGATACCCTTTTTTGCCTAAGCCGCCTTTTCAGGTTTTCAACTTGCCGGGTGTACAGATTTTTTTTGTATTTTATCCCTAACTTTTCCCGATCCTTTGTGGTTCGTCGGGATGCCATTGTTTTTTCCTAGGTGTGTCAACCTAGCGAGTCTCTTATGCGTAGTATCTTTTGACTATGTCCGCGTTCACAGGGTGTGGAAGGTCGTCGCCATCCATAGTGGTTAAGATCATTACTCCACCAGAGAATATGCTTTTTGATCACAAATGTTCCTTCGTATGTAGGAGTCCATTTGCCCCTGGGATCACTGATCGAGACTTTATAATTCTATCGGGATACTAACTGCAAATATACAGTTTAGTCGTTCTAGTTTTAAAAGATTATCGAACCCACAGAGACTGAGGATCAATCGCATACGATCTAATGTTACAGTTTGTTTAACTAAGCGATGAATATTCGATTTTAGGGGGGAAACAGTTTAATTAAAAATAATAGTAATAATTATACCGGTATGTGATAATCGGACTTCGGGAATTCGGTGAATCGCTTGGCCTATAAAGTATTTCGGTAAAAACTAATTGTTTAAAAACCTGAGACATACACTCTCGTGTTCATGAAATAAGTTATGCTACTAAACCTAGTGGATGCATTTTAAATTTAATAACACTTTTTGAAAACAATTTGAGTTTAATTAATTTATTAAAACACTCTCGTGTATTTAAAAATTAATGTTTCGTTACCACTATCTGGGTTGAACCCCAGCTCTCGCATGCAGGTTCTTGCCTTAATTAATTTCCCACTCTCGTGGCAAAATCGTGTTAATTAACCTCTCACTCTCGTGACAAGGGTAGTTAAATTAAGCTTGGAAATTGGAAACCAAAAATTTTTTTATAAATAAATATTTTTGGCCAAGGTATCACTGAATTCTTTCAGTTCTTAAGAGTCACATACCGGTACGAATCATTTAGCCGGACATAATAGATTTAACAACAATGCAATTCAAAATATAATTCATAAGAATAATTGGCATAATACGAAAATGAATAAATATTAATTGCAATAAAAACCTGGAATTAACGTTGCTATGGTAATCTTGAAATGTTACAATATTCCTTGCAGCTTGATTGAAGTAAATAAATTGTGTTAATTCTTGAATGAAGAATTAACACCTAAAAACTAAAGCTTGAAATAATACTGGAAGTAGGAATTACAGTATGTGGAAAAATTGCTCTAAAACAAGGAAATAAAAATAATTGCAAAAGTAATAAATTTGTTCTGGGAAAATTCCTTCGACCCTTGCAGCTTTGCACTACCACACATATATATAGCAGAGGAAATAGCAGTTGAAAGTGTCTTGAGAAAAGGTTGAGTGGAGGAAATATAGGGAGAATGGTTACTGAGTGGAGGGAAAATAAGAGAACAAGTCTGCCCTTGCGTTGCCCACGTCTCCACCCATTTACAACGTCCATCTTCACGCGCGTGACGGTCGTTATAGGTGGGTGACGGTCGTAACGCGCTTAAATAGAGTATTACGCTCGTCAGTGATGTGTGATGAGCGTTGTTCCAAGTTGGGGGGCGTTATGCCCGTCACAAGGGTGTGACGACCGTCACTGCTCCAAAATTCCAAACTTTGCAGTTTTAGTTCTTTTTCTCTTTGTTTATTGTCTAGCCTTCTTCATGTAGTCCTTTTTCATTGGTTTGAGTTGACAAATGTTATACCTGTAAAAAGACAAATAAACTCAGAATAATCGGGGGTTAGACGACTTAATGTAATATAGAATCGGTAAAAAACATAGTAATTATATGATACGTTTTCTCGTTATCAAATTCCCCCATACTTAAAACTTTGCTTGTCCTTAAGCAAATAGTCATTTGAAAGGTCGGACAAGTTTTGTCAAGCGCATAAGCATGACATACCTTGGATTTTTAAAGTAATTTCGGGAAATCCTCGTCGGTTCGGCCGATACTTGAGTGAAACACTAAAGATACTGGTTATGACACAAGCAATAAGCTTAGTCGTAGGCTTCCATTTAAAACGAGATATCCAACAGTTCCGTTATAATTCTTCCCAGAGTTCCTCGTATCTATTTCACCCGGTTTTGTTCTGGCGCAATCACATTAAGCCCTTTGTCTTAGCACGCACGTAGTGGAGTAACCGGTTAGTGACTTTGATCCTTTTAGCACGGGGTCTGGTACATGAATGTGGCAACCCTACATATGTTATCCAAGTTGGAGGTTATGGGGGATCGAGCCATAGCACGCCCTACCGAGTTCAGAACCAGATACCTCTGAACTAACCTACACCGGATTCCTTCGTTATTTTCTCAACTCTTATATGTGACAGTATATTTTGGTGCATAAAATTTCTTTTCTTTTAGCAGCGAGATAGGAAGGATATTTTAATGATATGGCATCAAACACTTATATTCATCGATTCTCCACGTGGTTTGTGTCAAGACGGTGCTGACTGCTAGTATAAACTACTAGGGGTTACTGTAGAACTAAAAACTCTAGATGTCGGTATAATGGTTATTGAAACGGATCGCGTAAATAGGAAGTCTACGGTGTCATAACCGTATCAATCTTGTTATGTCGTTTTCGGCTTCCCTAACTGGGGATTTCGTTAGAATAGGTATGTCGGGCTAATGCGAAGATAAAATTTTTTTGGTATGGCTGAATAAAGTGAAGAATTTAAATCGAGATGTATCATAAAAATTACTAGTTTATAAATGAAGGAAAGGTACCTCTCCCACACTAAATCCGACATTGTCCTCAATGTTGCGGTATATAGGCGGGGAAGTACAATTACAAAAACAAACGAAAAGGAAATGAAACAGAAAAAAATAAAAAAATAAACTATAAAGAAAACTACTGGTGACCACGTCCTCTACTCCTGGTGCGAGAGCGTCTGGTAGGAGTGGCTTCTGTGTCAGTATCCTGGTAACCAAGGGTGCTGACGTCCAACCTTAAGGCGTTGAGCTCTGACAGGGCCTTATCCAACCTCTCATTCATGCTCCGCTGTCCAGTCAAGATCTGAGTGTTTTGAGCGTATAGATACTCATATTGCTCCTGCTGTCTTCCTTCAAGTGCCGCGCTCATTTGATTTTGCTGGTTGTTGGCCATAGTGCATGCAAAAGATTTAATCGTGAAAATGGTTTGGAATGTGGATTGAGTAGTGGGTTGATGGAGTTTAAGTGTTGGAGTGTTGGAATTTGAGAGAAAATTTGAATGGGTACTGTTACGGATTTGGGAAAAAGGGAAGAATGAATGGAAAGTGGAACGGCTTCTGTAATAGCGGAATCTGCTATTGGGCGCGCGTGACGACCGTCACAATGTGCTGACGGGCGTAACACGGTGAAACGAGTGTTATGCTCGTCATGGGGACGTTATGATCGTTACGGGTGCAAAGAATCATATTTATGAAATGGGAGAAACAGTATAATTCCAAAACATTATAACACAATAATTCAATACATGCAGAGTATTTCCAACATACATCGTATAACAAAAATTTGCAAAATGATAATATGATAAGTGAATATAATATTAGATGTAACACACAGTAAATTTAATGAAAATGAAAATAAACTGAAAATGAAATAAAATGAAAATAGACTGAAATTGAAATGAAAATAAACTGAAATTGAAATAAATATATGTTTCTAACAGAACTTTAAAAACTGTAAAGAGTAAACTTGTTTAAAATGAAATCATAAACTGCCTAGAAACATAAAACACAAGGTAAAAATAAGTGTTGATTCTGCTGCTTCATCCCAGTCGCGTCTTCAAGTCTTCGAAAGCTGTATGTATGTGATAAAATTGTTCCACAGTAATATCAGTTAAGCCTATCACATCCATACGCATACCCTTCAACTCATTCTTGATTCCATTGATGTCCGTCTGGTAAACGTCCAGTGTAGAAAAGATCTTATTCAAATTTTTAGCATATTCTCCTTTTGTTGTTGCAGGGGCATCAACATCCTCTACAATGTTGTTACCATCATGGTAACCAGGAGGGGTCTCAGGGTCACTCTCATTAGACATTGTGGTATCATAAACTTGGTAGGATTGTGGTGTCTCAGGTGTTGAAAGGTGGTCGGGAGGGTTAAGCTCATACAACCAATTGTCGCGATTGTGGGCACTTGTTTTGGCATGGTTAGGAAGTGTAAATGCCGTGACTACTTCGTCCCTTATCAAGTAATCGAAGGGTGCAGGACCTAGGTTACCTATTATTCGTAGGTGGAAACAAAAATCAATGTTCATAGGGCGGATTGAACCAAATTGTGTATACCTATGTAGCTGGTATCTAAGTCCGAGGGCGTTAGCAATCATGGTAACAAGGCCTCCTATGATGATTGACTCGCTAGGGTTCTCAGCAATGCGGGTAAATGTCTGCATTAAGAATGGCACTGCATTTACAGGTCGGCCCTGGGTCATACACTGCAGCAAAAATATCTCATCTTTAGATACGGCAGTGCGGTTCTGTTCTTTGCCGAAAATGGTATGTGCTAGAATCTTGTGGAAATAGCGGATAGTGGGGTTGTGTATTTCATTATTATCCATGCTATCCGTCTCAGGGTGGTAATTTCCGGTTAAAGTTCCCCAAAGATAGTCTAGCTCAAAATCCATTAACTATGTCTGGGTGGTAGAAAAAGCAAAAGGCCCGCTAGGGAATCCTAGAAGGTTGGCTAATTCTTTATGGGTGTAAGCAAATTCAATACCAAATAACCTGAAGGCTATAAATCCCTTTCTAGTTCCGAAACCGCGCTCGGGTATATGAACTAAGGAGCTCAGAAACTCAAGGGTGATCTCGCGGTATGTAACAAACCTAGATTTAATGTGGGCTTTTTCCCACCCCAGCTGGCTAAATAGATAATGGACACTATCCTTAATGCCTAAAGTGTCCATTGTTGGTTCATCATAATGTAAGGTCATACCAATATTTCTGTGTGATAATTCCTCAAACCTCCTCATTTGGTTCCTGCCTCTAAAAGTGGTTTCCATAGTAAATAGCAAAGAGGGAAAGCAAATCAGGGGAGAAGGTAGGATATAAAAATACTTTTTTTCAGAAAACCTGTAAAGTTGATTGAAAATCAGCAGCAGTTGTATAAAAATTTTTAGAAAAAATGAAAAAGAAAATAATGAAAATAAGGCTTTAAAAGAAATAAATGTAGAAACGGAAAAGAAAAACAAAAATAAAAACAAACGGAAATAATAGCAAAAACAAATAGGTGGGTTGCCTCCCACGCAGGGCTTTGTTTAACGTCGATAGCTCGACGGCTCGGAAGTGCAAGCACTCATGGTGGTTCTCTCGAGGATGACTCCTCGGTTGAACTTTTAGTAGTTGTCATTTTCCGTGGCCACTTATCAAGCCATCTCACATATCCCTCACCTTTTCTTTTCTTTCTTTTGTGGGGTAGTGCATTCTTCTATACTTGTGGTGGTGGTTCTGGATCTATCCTAAGTATCAACTTTTCAAGTTTGGGCTTAATGATTTCATCCACCACCTCAAAGGTTAACCTTACCTTCTTAACAGTAATTATATCCCTAGTTTCACGATCCTCTAATTTTCTCTTTTTATGCAAGACTTCCAACAAGGGTGCATTAGTGTGGATATTTTCCAATACCTCCACATATGTTTTAGATTGGGAGTCTATCTAAGCTTCCATAAAAATTTTCGAGAAAGGAAACGGTGGGGTATAGGGGTGAGGCATAACAATAGGTGCTCCCTTTTCTACCTCTTCTACAACCTCCCTTTTAGATGGTGTTGGAGGATTTTTCTCAATCTTTACTCTTTTCTCGTCTGAACTCTCCTCACCCACATCATCACTTTCCTCAACCTCATTATCAATCTCCTTAGAATTTTCAACTTGTTTTTCACTACTGGTTGTTACAACATCCAATTTTTCCATAGGGAAGGGTCCTAGAGGGTTTTTGTTCAAGTTGGGAGATTTGAGTCTCTAAGGCTATGTTGTGAGTCGCGAGCGACTCAACCACAATGGTCAGTTGCCTAAGGTTTTCACTATTTTGAAGACTTTGTTTTCTAAACTCTTCGTTCTGGACAGTTTGTGTCTCTACAAAGTGCTCCATCAGAGATTCTAACCTAGAGTGAATTAGCGTCGCGTCGGAATCCTCCGTTGATGTTTCGAAGTTGAAATCATGCGATTCTTCTGATTCTTCAAATTGAGGTAGAGTCGCATTTTGTTTTTCCATAAAGCGCTTTGTCATCATTGATATTTCATTAAAATTTCCCAGTAATATTTCGAGTTCGGATTTATAGGATACTTGCGTCTCCTCGAAATATTGGGTATAGTGATTGTAGGGGAAATTTGGTTGAGGATAAGTTTGGTTGGAATTATAATATTCTTGCGATTCCTCAAAACGTTGGGATTGGTGGTTGGAAAGGTAATTCGGGTGAGAATGAGTCTGTGATGCATTGAAATTCTCCAATAGTATTTCAAGGTCGGATTTATGGAATTCTTGTGATTCCTCGAAATACTCAGAGTGGGGGTTGTAGAAAAAATTTGGGTGATACATAGTAATTGGGACAAGATTCATAGATGCAAAGACTCGCTTCGGGAGTGAGTATTTGGCATACAAATCGAAAGAGGGTTTTTGTTGCCTAGTCTAAACGCGCAACAGAAGAATCGTACTTAATTGACTAATCAGTCCCCGGCAACGGCGCCAAAAACTTGATCGGGACTTTATAAATCTATCGGGATACTAACTGCAAGTATACAGTTTAGTCGTTCTAGTTTTAAAAGATTATCGAACCCACAGAGACTGAGGATCAATCGCATACAATCTAATGTTACAGTTTGTTTAACTAAGCGATGAATATTCGATTTTAGGGGGGAAACAGTTTAATTAAAAATAATAGTAATAATTATACAGGTATGTGATAATCGGACTTCGGGAATTCGGTGAATCGCTTGGCCTATAAAGTATTTCGGTAAAAACTAATTGTTTAAAAACCTGAGACATACACTCTCGTGTTCATGAAATAAGTTATGCTACTAAACCTAGTGGATGCACTTTAAATTTAATAACACTTTTTGAAAACAATTTGAGTTTAATTAATTTATTAAAACACTCTCGTGTATTTAAAAATTAATGTTTCGTTACCATTACCTGGGTTGAACCCCAGCTCTCGCATGCAGGTTCTTGCCTTAATTAATTTCCCACTCTCGTGGCAAAATCGTGTTAATTAACCTCTCACTCTCGTGACAAGGGTAGTTAAATTAAGCTTGGAAATTGGAAACCAGAAATTGTTTTATAAATAAATATTTTTGGCCAAGGTATCACTGAATTCTTTCAGTTCTTAAGAGTCACATACAGGTACGAATAATATAGCCGGACATAATAGATTTAACAACAATGCAATTCAAAATATAATTCATAAGAATAATTGGCATAATACGAAAATGAATAAATATTAATTGCAATAAAAACCTAGAATTAACGTTGCTATGGTAATCTTGAAATGTTACAATATTCCTTGCAGCTTGATTGAAGTAAATAAATTGTGTTAATTCTTGAATGAAGAATTAACACCTAAAAACTAAAGCTTGAAATAATACTGGAAGTAGGAATTACAGTATGTGGAAAAATTGCTCTAAAACAAGGAAATAAAAATAATTGCAAAAGTAATAAATTTGTTCTGGGAAAATTCCTTCGACCCTTGCA
Source organism: Vicia faba (assembly GCA_948472305.1). Classification (NCBI taxonomy): domain Eukaryota; kingdom Viridiplantae; phylum Streptophyta; class Magnoliopsida; order Fabales; family Fabaceae; genus Vicia; species Vicia faba. Next base: position 917,382,160 of record OX451741.1, on the reverse strand, counting down.
GCTTTGCACTACCACACATATATATAGCAGAGGAAATAGCAGTTGAAAGTGTCTTGAGAAAAGGCTAAGTGGAGGAAATATAGGGAGCATGGTTACTGAGTGGAGGGAAAATAGGAGAACAAGTCTGCCCTTGCGTTGCCCACGTCTCCACCCATTTACAACGTCCATCTTCACGTGCGTGACAGTCGTCACAGGTGGGTGACGGTTGTAACGCGCTTAAATAGCGTATTACGCTCGTCAGTGATGTGTGACGAGCGTTGTTCCAAGTTGGGGGGCGTTACGCCCGTCACAAGGGTGTGACGACCGTCACTGCTCCAAAATTCCAAACTTTGCAGTTTTAGTTCTTTTTCTCTTTGTTTATTGTCTAGCCTTCTTCATGTAGTCCTTTTTCATTGGTTTGAGTTGACAAATGTTATACCTGTAAAAAGACAAATAAACTCAGAATAATCGGGGGTTAGACGACTTAATGTAATATAGAATCGGTAAAAAGCGTAGTAATTATATGATACGTTTTCTCGTTATCAATCACCTTGTGGTAATATGATACGCTTGATTACCAAGTCGCCAACCTTATATACCTGACGTCTGACCTTCTTGTTAAAAGCCTTGATCATATGTTTTTGGTACATCTGGCCATGACAGACAGTTGAAAGCCTCTTCTCATCAATTATGTTCAACTGGTCAAGTCGAGTTTGGATCCAATCATCTTCATTCATCCATGCATACTTTATGATTCTCAGAGAAGGTATTTAGACTTCAATTGGTAGAACAACTTCCATGCCGTATACCAAGTAGAAAAGAGTTGCTCCCATTGATGTGCGCATCGTGGTACGGTAATCGTGGAGAGTGAATGGTAACATCTCATGCCAGTCTTTGTATGTTACTGTCATTTTTGTATGATCTTCTTGATGTTCTTACTTGCGGCTTCGACAACAACATTCATCTTTGGTCGGTAAGGAGAAGAATTATGGTGCTGGATCTTGAATTGCACGCATAGTGCGGTGATCATAGTATTGTTGAGATTCGTACCATTTTCTGTGATGATTCTCTTTAGGATACCGTACCGACAGATGAGATTCTATTTGAAGAATCGGGCCACAACATTCTTGGTAACAGAAGCGAAAAAAACTGCCTCAACCCACTTCGTGAAATAGTCAATGGCCACCAAGGTGAAGCGGTGTCCATTAGAATTTGTAGGTTTGACTTCTCCAATCATGTCGATGCCCCACATCACGAATGGCCAGGGAGCAATAAGGAAGTTTAGAGGAACTGAAGGCACATGTACTTTGTCAGCATAGATCTGACACTTGTGACAGGTTCGTGAATGCTGATAGCAATCTGCTTCCATGGTAGACCAGTAGTACCCTGCCCGTAGGATCTTTTTAGCCATCGTGTGCCCACTGGAATGGGTGCCAAAAGTGCCTTCATGTAGACCAGCCATGATCTTTTCTTCCTCAACCTTGTCTATGTAATGAAGCAAAACCGAGTCGTGGTTGTGCTTGTAGAGAATGCCATTACTGAGGAAGAACTTAGCAGAGAATTTTCTCAAGAACTTCTTATCATTGACTGAGGCGCCTTCCGGATACTCTTGAGCCTCGAGTTACCTATTAACTTCATGGAACCAAGGCTGGTCCACTACTTCTTCAGTATCGATCTCATGACAGTAAGCTGGTTCATCCGTCCGTTCAATGGTGATCTGGGGAGCCTCGTTAGCCCACTTGAGTTTAAACATGGATGACATGGTGGCTAGCGCGTCCGCTAGTTGATTTTTCTCTCGTGGAAAATGCTCGAAGGTAATTTCCTCAAAATATGAGATTAATGTCAACACATGTTCTTTGTAGGGGATGAGATTAGGGTGCTTCGTGTCCCATTCTCCTTTGATCTGACTGATGACTAAGGATGAATCTCCAAATACACTTAAGGATTTGATTCCTAAATCTATGGCAGCTTTAAGACCAAAAATACACACTGTGTATTCTACCATGTTATTGCTACAGTTGAAACAAAGTCTTGCAGTGAAGGGAGTATGACATCCTTCAGGGGATATGATTACAGCCCCTATGCCATTGTCGAGTGCGTTGGAGGCTCTGTAAAAAACCAAGGTCCATCGGGATCCTTGTTCAGGTCCGTCATATGGTCTGAGTTCTTCAAAATTATTTACCATCATGATGTCTTCATCTGAGAACTCGAATTTCATGGACTGATAGTCATCCACAGCCTGATGAGCAAGGTGATCGGCTAGCACACTACCCTTTATTGCTTTTTGGGTAGTGTACTGAATGTTGTATTCAGTCAGAATCATCTGCCATCTTGCTATTCTCCCAGAGAGGGCAGGCTTCTCGAATATGTATTTAATTGGATCAATCTTGGATATCAATAAGGTAGTATGGGTTAACATATATTGTCTTAGCCGGCGAGCAGCCCATGCCAGAGCACAACAAGTTTTCTCGAGAAGTGCATATCTTGTTTCACAGTCGGTAAACTTTTGCTCAGGTAGTAAATAACATGCTCTTTTCGGCAAGACTCGTCATGCTGCCCCAGCACACACCCCATTGAATTTTCCAAGACAGTTAGATACATGATTAAAGGTCTTCCCTCGACTGGAGGCATCAAAACAAGAGGATCTTGAAGGTACTCTTTGATCTTGTCGAAGGCATCTTGGCATTCATCATTCCATTTTACTACTTGATCTTTCTTTAGTAATTTGAAGATTGGTTCACAAATAGCGATCAGGTGAGAAATTAATCTGGCGATGTAGTTAAGCCTTCCTAAGAATCCTCTGACTTCCTTCTTTGTGCGAGGAGCTGGCATTTCTTGTATTGCTTTCACCTTGGCAGGGTCCACTTCGATACCTTTACTGCTGACAATGAAGCCTAGGAGTTTACCAGACCTCACCCCAAATGTGCATTTATTCGGGTTCAGCCTTAGCTTGTACTTTTTTAGCCTTTCAAACAGTTTTTGCAAAGGGTCAAGATATTCTTCTTCAGTTTGAGATCTGGCTATCATGTCATCCACATAAACCTTTATTTTGTGATGGATCATATCATGAAATAGAGCTACCATGGCGCGCTGATAAATTTCCCCAGCGTTCTTCAACCCGAATGGCATAACCTTGTATTAGAAAGTGCCCCACTGTGTGACGAAGGTCATTTTATCCATGTCCTCAGGTGCCATTTTGATTTGATTGTAGCCTGAGAAACCTTCCATAAATGAGAACACTTTATGTTGTGCAGTGTTGTCAACCAGAATATCAAAATGGGGAAGTGGGAAATCATCCTTAGGGCTTGCCCTATTCAAATCTCGGTAATCCACACACATGCGTACTTTGCCGTCCTTTTTAGGCACTGGAACAACATTGGTGACCCATTATGGATAGAAGGTGACGGCTAAGAATCCGGCGTTAAATTGTTTCATGACTTTAGTCTTGATCTTCTCTGACATGTCTGGCCGTATGCGAAGGACTTTCTGTTTTACCGGAGGGTAGTCTTCTTTTGTCGGTAGACGATGGACCACGATATCAGCATCAAGTACTAACATGTCTTTGTACGACAAGGAAAAGACCTCAACATAGTCATGTAGTAACTGAGTTAAGCGCTTCTTGACACTAGATTCCAGATTGGCACCCACCTTGACTTCTTTCTTGTTCTCTTCAGTACCTAGGTTAACTGTGTCCACTGGTTCTTCGTGGGGCTGCGTGGTCCTTTCTTCTTGTTGTAGTAACCTGGCTAGTTCCCCTGGCACTTCAAAATCTTCCTCACCTTCGTCTTCAGCTTGGTAGATTAGATTTTCAAAGTCACAATAGGCCATAGAAGAATCATTACCCAAGGGATCCTGAGTGGATGTATCTGCATTTTGATATGTGAGTGTGTGTAAGAGCATAGCTATTATTGAAAAAATAAACATGTAGAAAAAGAAAAACAAAGAGCGTAAAGTTTGTATGCAAAAACATCCATGATTCATTGATGACATATGAAAATGAAGTAACAACCCTTACAAATGGACCGTTGTGCCTCGGGTAAGACACAATGTTTTAAAAGTATGAATTGTTTAATTATTACAAGTCCGAAAAAATTGAAAGACAATTACTGTTGGATAAAAGTATTTGGGACAAAATCTTTGGCTTCCCAGTTGGTGAGTCCTCCGTTGATAGTTGGGAAAATCCATTCCTCCAGGTCGCATCCATCATCGCTATCCTCCAGTGCGTTGACTCCATGGCTGCTGATCTTCAAAGGTGGTCCCCTGGCACAAGCACGAAAAACAACTTTCTGGGCTCCTGAAGTGAAACCCAGACCAAATTTGTCAGATTTGTAAGGGATATCCGAGATTTGGCCCCAAATAGCACACCCACCTTCTTCGACCACTGCCTTGGCATCTTTCAGAGAAGACATCTTTAGCGGAGGTCTGGTAATCTTTGGGACTTGGGAAACAGTATTGGTTGCTGCCACTGTTTGTGGGACTTCCTCTAAATGTTGAAACGGAGTTTCAATGAATTCACCATCCAATTCCACGTATCTGAAGGAGTTCAGGTGACTGACCATATATTCCTCCTCTCCATGGACAGTAATTATTTTTCCCTTGGTTGGGTATTTCAGCATCTGATGTAATGTAGAGGTGACAGCACCAGCATTGTGAATCCAAGGTCGGCCCAATAAACAGGAATAGGAAGGGCGAATGTCCATCACGTAGAAAGTTAAATCAAAGGTTTGAGTTCCAACTTTAATGGGGATGTCCACCTCCCCATGCACCATTCTTTTTGAACCGTCGAAGTCCCTTACCACTATGTTGTTGGGTTTTAAGGTCAAACCTTCACAATCGAGTCTATCCAAAGCTTTCTTAGGCAGTACATTCAAATATGAACCAGTATCAACCAGGACATGGACCAAAGTTGTGCCCCTTCATTAGATAGAGACATGCAATGCCTCGCTGTGTTTCCTCCCTCTAGGTGTCAGGTCAGCATCAGAAAAGCCTAAATCATTGTCCGCGGTCAAAATGGCCACACAGTCTTGGAATTGGTCAGCTGAGGTTTCCTGTGGCACATGGGCAGTTTTAAGAAATTTCACCAAGGCCTTCGCATGAGCCTCGAAGCACAACAGTAAAGTTAGCATAGAAATCTTTGACGGAGTTCACCCTAGCTGTTCGACTATGTTGTAGTCGCTTCTCTTTATAATTTTCAAAATTTCTTCCATCTCCTTTTTGGAGGCTTCTGAGATAGGTACTGATTGCGCCTTCATCTGGACAGGCTCAACTAGAATATCTTTGCCCCGAGTCTCGGTCGACTCGGTGATAGGGGTATCAGCAGGGATAACTACAGGAATTGTAGTAGTAGGAACAAAAGCAGGGATGACCACAGGACCGGTAACAATTTTTGGAGGAGCAATCTCTGGGGAGAATATTCTTCCACTTCGGGTTATTTTGCTGGTTCTCGCAATGTTGCCGATGTCGGGGTCAGCCTTCTCAAAAATCGAGTCTTCATTAGCTAGCCAATCCTGCTTGACACCATGATAGTAGATGTCAACCCCATAGTTCCAGGGGACAGTTTTATTTGATGAGTACGGGATCGGCCCTGGCAAAGTAATTATCAGTGGAGTTGTAACGCCCATAATTTAATTAACTATTTAATTAAATTATTTTTGGAATATTTGTGAAGATATGTTGTGACTAATTGGATTTAATTATTTTATTAAGTGGTGAAATAATATTAGAAGTATAATATTATTCGATGTGGGCTTGTTTTTAAGGAAAAGAAGTAGTAATGAGGGGGTGTATTAGTTTTGAGCCCATTAAGGCATAAAGAGAATAATAGGTTATTTTATTATTGTTAGAAAGAATAGAAAAGAAGAAGCAGTAAGAAGAATAAGGGTTGGAAAGAAGAACGTGAAGCTGTTGGAAAAGAAGAAAAACGGCAGAACGGGAATTCAACCGGAAGTTATAGAGCAACCTTCAATCCAAGGTCAGGGTGGGGCTCTAACTCTATAATTGGGTTCGTGATAATTGGTTTATGGGATTAGATGTGAAAGTGTTGTTTTGTTCATGATTGAATTACATGTTGTTGTATTATGAGAATTGATGATTGAAAGATGAATGATGATGCCTTGATACTGTTTAATTGATGTAGAATTATAGGATAACTGTAAGTGATGATTATCCATGATCAGATCAGGTTTTTAGGGCTTAAAGTATGGAACCCGTAGTGAAAATGCAGAGAAAATCACAGAAAATATCCTTAGTAGAGCAGTATGTGTCGATCCTAAATGGTATCTGTCGATACATGAATGATGTTAGACTCAAGATGAGTCGACACGAAGAGGTCTTGCATCGATACATGAGGACTTTTAGACTCAGGATGAGGCGATATATAGGAGCGTGTATCGATACATGGTGTGTGGTAGACTCAGTATGAGTCGATACAAGGGAGTGATGCATCGACTCATGTTGCGAGTTCAGTGCAGTATGCGTCGATCCAAGACGTTATGCGTTGATCCATGTTGTCTGGTTTTGGGAGAATCAGTTTGAGAATGCTGTAACTTGAGTTTTCGGACTCCGTTTGAGGTGTCGTTCAAAGTGTTGAATAGCTAACGCGATGAGCTTTATTCTTAAGGATTAAAATGAAGAATAGGAAGGATAACCCTAGTATCCAAATTAAGATTTTAGTTAGTTCCCGCGGTAATCGTTATGTTGGTCTTTATGAAGAATGATGAGGATGAGACAGTTATAGATTACTGTCTTATTTGTAACAATAGGATTAACGATAATAATGATGTAATATTACAGAATAGTAGTATGCAGAAATTTGGTGATTTAGAAGAAAGTCTTAGTTGATTTACTAATCTTAGGCAATATCTTGTATAGGCCTATGACCAACTTTGTGAAATTGATGAGTTACTGTCATATTACTGTACGGCTGAGTTGTTGATGAGATGATGTTAATGAGAGTTTGTTTTAATGAATTGTGATGTATAAATGATGTTTGATGATTTATGATGATAAATGATGCCAATGAATGATGATGATGAAGAGATGTTGAGATTCTTTTGAGATGTAGGCCTTTGGCCAGCGACGGTGTTGTATGGAGATGTTGTCGATTATGGTGTTGTCATTACATTCATGATTGTGTCGCATACATTGCATTTTGAGATTGAGATTATGCTCATTGAGATGGCCTGTATTGGCGAATATTGAGATGAAGGCTTATGCCTTGTTGATGCCTCTATTAATTGGCAATTTTTGAGATGGTAGTTCTGCTCCAATGGTACCACATGCATTTGCATAGTATTGAGTCACATTATATGATTGCATAAAGAAGTGTGTATTGATGTTGTGAATGTGTATTATTGTTTTGATTATGAGATGAGAAGTGGTGACGTTATGTGGTCTAATTTAATATATTAATTATCATACGCTTTATTATATTTTTAGATATCTCACCCCTTCTGTTTGAATGTTACCCTTATGTTGGTAATGTGCAGGTAATCGAGAGTGAAGGTTGTATACCTTCAGTAGTTCGAGTCGGTGTCATTGCTCTGATATGTAACACTCGGGGGGATGAACGCTTCTTGCTTTTGATTGTTGATTATTCAGTTGTTGAACTTTAAGTTGATTATTATTAAGTATGTGTTGTTTTGAAGTTGTTGTAGCGATGATAAAGATGTTATTAAGAATTCCGCTGCGTAGATGTTTAATTTTTTGAATTAAGAGAGTAAAGTATTATGATGGTTGTTCATCTGAAGTTTAAAGTGTTATGTATCCACGATGAATGCAATGTGTTTTTAATGATGAATTTGTGGCATCCTAATTCGTTTGCATGAATGATTTTATAACTCTGATTTATTTATATAATTGCCGGGGTAGAATTGGAGTGTTACAAAAGTTGGTATCAGAGCAAAAGGTTGGTCCGACCTTGTTGTCGAGTCGTAGTTGTCTAACAATCGAGTATTATTAATTCGAGTTCTAACCATTGTTTATGTGTTAGTGATAAGTTGAGATGGCTGGAAGAAATGATGTTGCACTTGTTGTTGCTTTAGAAGCAATGGCTCATGCGATGAAGAATCAGCCGAATGCTGACGGGAATGTTGGATCTCGTAGTTTGGCGACTTTCCAGAGAGAGAATCTGCCTACGTTCAAGGGAAAGTATGATCCTGACGGAGCATTAGAGTGGTTGAAAGAGATTGAGATAATCTTCCGTGTGATGGACTGCACTCCAGCGCAGAAGGTTCATTATGGTACTCATATGCTAGCAGTTGAGGCTGATGACTGGTGGCTAGAGACTTGTCAGAAGTTAGAAGCTGCAGGTGAGAATGTCACTTGGGTTGCGTTCCGTAGGGAATTTCTGAGGAAGTACTTTCCTGAAGATATTTGTGGTAAGAAGGAGATTGAACTCCTTGAGTTGAAGCAAGGGAATATGTCTGTTATTGAGTATGCTGCCAAGTTTGACGAGTTGGCAAAGTTTTATTCGCACTACGCTGAGGCAGATGCTGAGTTTTCAAAGTGTATCAAGTTTGAGAATGGGTTGCGCCCCGAGATAAAGAAGGTGATTGGATACCAGAAGATCCGTGTCTTTGCGGATTTGGTTGATAGTTGCAGGATTTATGAGGAGGATAAAATGCTCATTACAAGATTATCAGTGAGAAGAGGGGTAATCACAAACAAAATCGTGGTAAGCCTTATGATACCCCAGCTGGTAAAGGTAAACAGAAAGTTGCTCAGGGTCAGAGGACTAGTGGGGGAGATGCTCCTGCTGGTGTGGTGTGTTTTAAATGTGGGAAACCTGGGCATAAGAGTAATGCATGTACTACTGAAGTGAAGAGGTGTTTCCGTTGTGGTAAGAACGGACATGTTGTATCTGAGTGTAAACATAAGGATGTGATTTGTTTCAATTGTAGAGAAGAAGGGCACATTGGTAGCCAGTGTCAGAAACCAAAGAGGGCGCAAACAAGTGGTAAAGTGTTCACTTTGGTTGAGGATCAGGCAACTACTGAGGATAGACTTATCAGAGGTACATGTTTCATTAATAGTACTCCTTTAATAACTATTATTGATACCAGTGCTACTCATTGTCTTATTGCTGCTGATTGTGTTGAAAGATTGGGTCTTATGTTGTCTTCTTTGAATGGAGAAATGGTCGTTGATACTCCAGCCAAGGCGTCGGTGACTACTTCTTTTGTGTGTTTAAAGTGTCCCTTGTCGATCTTTGACAGAGACTTTGCTGTTGATTTGGTTTATTTACTGTTAAGAGGTTTGGATGTGATTTTGGGTATGAACTGGTTAGAGTATAACTATGTTCATATTAACTGTTATGACAAGTCTGTGAGGTTTTCTACTCCTGAAGAAGAGGGAGATGGTCTGTTGTCTGCTAGACAGTTGAGAAAGTTGATGCAAGAGGAAGCATAAATGTTCTCGTTGATGGCGTCACTATCTGTAGAGACTCAAGCTATAATTGAGGAATTGCAGGTGGTGTGTGAATTTCCTGAAGTTTTCCCTGATGAGATTCATGATGTACCGCCAGAGGGGCAAGTTGGATTTGCAATTGATCTTGTACCTGGTACCAGACCTGTGTCTATGGCACCATACAGGATGTCTGCATCTGAATTATTAGAGTTAAAGAAGCAATTGGAAGAGTTACTTGAAAAGAAGTTTGTAAGACCCAGTGTATCGTCGTAGGGTGCTCCAGCATTGTTAGTAAAGAAGAAAGATGGAAGTATGAGGCTTTGTGTTGATTATAGACAGTTGAATAAAGTGACAATTAAGAACAAGTATCCGCTTCCAAGAATAGATGACTTGATGGATCAATTGGTGGATGCTCGTGTGTTTAGTAAGATTGATTTGAGGTCGAGTTACCATCAAATTAAAGTGAAGGATGAAGATATCCAGAAGACGGCTTTCAGAATGTGTTATGGACATTATGAGTATTCGGTGATTCCTTTCGGTGTTACTAATGCGTCGGGAGTATTCATGGAATATATGAATCATATCTTCCATACTTATTTGGATTGGTTTGTAGTGGTGTTCATTGATGATATTTTGATTTACTCTAAGTCAGAAGAAGAGCATGCGGAACACTTAAGAGTAGTATTGCATGTTTTGAAAGAGAAGAAGTTGTATGCAAAGTTGTCCAAGTGTGAGTTCTGGTTAAAGGAGGTTAGTTTTCTTGGTCATGTGATCTCAGGTACTGGCGTTGTTGTAGATCCATCGAAGGTTGATGTTGTGTTGCAATGGGAAACTCCAAAGTCAGCTACTGAGATTAGAATCTTTTTGGGATTAGCTGGTTATTATAGAAGGTTTATCGAAGGTTTTTCTAAGTTGGCACTTCCGTTGACTAAGTTGACTTGTAAAGGTAGAGCTTTTGTATGGGATGTTCAGTGTGAAGAAAGTTTTACAGAATTGAAGAAGAGGTTGACGTCGGCTCCGATTTTGATGTTGCCTAATCTAGGAGAGCCTTTTGTGATGTATTGTGATGCTTCTAAGATGGGTTTAAGAGGTGTGCTTATGCAGAATGGTAAGGTAGTTGCTTATACGTCAAGGCAGTTAAGGACTCTTGAGAAGAACTATCCTACACATGATTTAGAGCTTGCTGCAGTTGTTTTTGTGTTGAAGATTTGGAGGCATTATCTTTATGGTTATAGATTTGAAGTGTTTAGTGACCATATGAGTTTGAAGTATTTATTAGATCATAAGTAGTTGAATATGAGGCAACGAAGATGGTTGGAATTGTTGAAGGATTATGATTTCAATTTGAATTATCATCCAGGAAAAGTGAATGTGGTAGCTGATGCGTTAAGTCGAAAGACTTTACATATGTCAGCAATAATGGTTAAAGAGTTGGAATTAATTGAGAAGTTCAAAGATATGAACTTAGTTTGCGAGGTTACGTTGCAGAGTGTTATGTTGGGCATGTTGAAGATTAATAATGAATTTCTAGACAGTATTAGAGGATCTCAGAAGTTGGATGTGAAACTGGTAGATTTGATGGTTGGAATCGATCAGTCTGAGAATAATGATTTTAAGTTAGATGTGCAGGGTGTGTTGAGGTTTCGTAACCGGATTTGCATTCCTGATGATGCTGAGATGAAGAAAGTGATACTTGAAGAGAGTCATAGAAGTAAGTTGAGTATTCATCCAGGAGCTACAAAGATGTATCAAGATTTGAAAGGTTTGTTTTGGTGGCCTGGGATGAAGAGTGATGTGGCTCGATTTGTGTATGCATGTTTGACTTGGCAGAAGTCGAAATTTGAACATCAGAAGTCAGCAGGGTTGATGCAACCGTTAGAAGTTACAAAATGGAAATGGGATAGCATTTCGATGGACTTTGTGACAGGGTTACCTAGTACTATAAGAGGACATGATTCGATTTGGGTGATTGTTGATAGGCTTATGAAGTTAGCTCATTTTATTCCTATTAACATCAGTTTTACAGTGTCGAAGTTGGCTGAGATTTACACTAGTGTGATTGTGAAGCTGCATGGTGTTTCTTTGTGCATTGTTTCAGATAGAGATCCAAGATTTACTTCTTATTTTTGGAAGAGTTTGCAAGAAGCATTGGGTTCTAAGTTGAGGTTGAGTTCAGCGTATCATCCTCAGACAGATGGTCAGACTGAATGGACTATTCAATCGTTGGAAGACTTGTTGAGGGCATGTGTTCTTGAGCAGGGAGGTTTGTGGGATACTTATCTTCCGTTGATAGAGTTCACTTATAATAACAGTTACCATTCTAGTATTGGGATGGCACCTTTTGAAGCGTTGTATGGTCGAAGATGTAGAACACCTTTGTGTTGGCATGAATCTGGTGAAAGTGTTGTAGTTGGACCTGAACTTGTTCGTGAGACTACTGAGAAGGTGAAGTTGATTCGAGAAAAGATGAAAGCTTCCAAAAGTAGGCAGAAGAGTTATCATGACAAGCGAAGGAAAGATTTAGAATTTCAAGCGGGTGACCTGTGTTTTTGAGAGTTACACCTAGACTGGTGTTGGGCGAGCATTGAAGTCTAAGAAACTCACTTCTCGTTTTATTGGACCATATCAGATTTCAGAGAGAGTGGGGAATGTTGCTTATAGAGTGGCTTTACCGCCTAATCTTTCGAATTTGCATGATGTGTTTCATGTGTCACAACTCCAGAAGTATATTTCAGATTCATCTCATGTGATTCATATGGATGATGTGCAAGTACGGGATAATCTTACGGTGGAGACGATGCCTGTACAGATCGCGGATCGTGAAATAAAGACTCTGAGGGGCAAAGAGATTACTTTGGTTAAAGTGGTTTGGCTAGGAGCTGCTGGTGAAAGCATGACTTGGGAGTTAGAGAGCAAGATGCGGGACTCCTACCCTGAGTTGTTTGATTAAGGTAAATTTTCAAGGACGGAAATATTCTAAGTGGGGGAGAGTTGTAACACCCGTAATTTAATTAACTATTTAATTAAATTATTTTTGGAATATTTGTGAAGATGTGTTGTGACTAATTGGATTTAATTATTTTATTAAGTGGTGAAATAATATTAGAAGTATAATATTATTCGATGTGGGATTGTTTTTAAGGAATAGAAGTAGTAATGAGGGGGTGTATTAGTTTTGAGCCCATTAAGGCATAAAGAGAATAATAGGTTATTTTATTATTGTTAGAAAGAATAGAAAAGAAGAAGCAGTAAGAAGAATAAGGGTTGGAAAGAAGAACGTGAAGCTATTGGAAAAGAGGAAAAATGGCAGAACGGGAATTCAACTGGAAGTTATAGAGCAACCTTCAATCCAAGGTAAGGGTTGGGTTCTGACTCTATAATTGGGTTCATGATAATTGGTTTATGGGATTAGATGTGAAAGTGTTGTTTTGTTCATGATTGAATTACATTGTTGTTGTATGATGAGAATTGATGATTGAAAGATGAATGATGATGCCCTGATGTTGTTTAATTGATGTAGAATTATAGGATAATTGTAAGTGATAATTATCAATGATTAGATCAGGTTTTTAGGGCTTAAAGTATGGAACCCGTAGTGAAAACACATAGAAAATCGCATAAAATATCCTTAGCAGAGCAGTATGCGTCGACCCCAAATGGTATGTGTCGATACATGAATGATGTTAGACTCAGGATGAGTCGAGACGAAGAGGTCTTGCATCGATACATGAGGACTTTTAGACTCAGGATGAGTCGATACATAGGAGCGTGTATCGATACATGCTGTGTGGTAGACTCAGTATGAGTTGATACAAGGGAGTGATGCGTCGACTCATGTTGCGAGTTTAGTGCAGTACACGTCGATGCAAGACGTTATGCGTCGATCCATGTTGTCTGGTTTTGGCAGAATCAGTTTGAGAATGTTGTAACTTGAGTTTTCGGACTCCGTTTGAGGTGTCGTTCGAAGCGTTGAATAGCTAACGCGATGAGCTTTATTCTTAAGGATTAAAATGAAGAATAGGAAGGATAACCCTAGTATCCAAATTAAGATTTGAGTTACTTCCCGTGGTAATTGCTATGTTGGTTTTTGTGAAGAATGATGAGGATGAGACAGTTATAGATTACTGTCTGGTTTGTAACAGTAGGATTAACGATAATAACGATGTAATATTACAAAATAGTAGTATGCAGAGATTTGGTGATTTAGAAGTAAGCCTTAGTTGATTTACTAATCTTAGGCAATATCTTGTATAGGCCTATGGCCAACGTAGTGAAATTGATGAGTTATTGTCGTATTAATGTACGACTGAGTTGTTGATAAGATGATGTTAATGAGAGTTTGTTTTAATGAATTATGATGTATAAATGATGTTTTATGGTTTATGATGATAAATGATGCCGATGAATGATGTTGATGAAGAGATGTTGAGATGCTTTTGAGATGTAGGCCTTTGGCCAGCGATGGTGTTGTATTGAGATGTTGTCAATTATGGTGTTGTCATTACATTCATGATTGTGTCGCATACATTGCATTTTGAGATGGAGCATATGCTCATTGAGATGGCCTGTATTGGCGAATATTGATATGAAGGCTTATGCCTTGTTGATGCCTCTATTAATTGGCAATTTTTGAGATGGGAGTTCTTCTCCAATGGTACCACATGCATTTTCATAGTATTGAGTCGCATTATATGATTGCATAAAGAAGTGTGTATTGATGTTGTGAATGTGTATTATTGTTGTGATTATTGTTGATTATGAGATGATAAGTAGTGACGTTATATGGTCTACTTTAATATATTAATTATCATACGCTTTATTATATTGTTAGATATCTCACCCCTTCTGTTTGAATGTTGCCCTTATGTTTGTAACATGCAGGTAATCGAGAATGAAGGTTGTATACCTTCAGTAGTTCGAGTCGGTGTCATTGCTCTGATATGTAACACTCGGGAGGATGAACACTTGTTGCTTTTGATTGTTGATTATTCAGTTGTTGAACTTTAAGTTGATTATTATTAAGTATGTGTTGTTTTGAAGTTGTTGTAGTGATGATAAAGATGTTATTAAGAATTCCGCTGTGTAGATGTTTAATTTGTTGAATTAAGAGAGTAAATCATTATGATGGTTGTTCATCCGAAGTTTAAAGTTTTATGTATCCACGATGAATGCAATGTATTTTTAATGATGAATTTGTGGCATCCTGATTCGTTTGCATGAATGATTTTATAACTCTGATTTATTTATATAATTGTCGGGGTAGAATTGGGGTGTTACATGAGTCACCTTAAGAACGGATGTAATCCTAACGGGTCTTTTGGTGGAGACCCTGAAAGGATTGACGGAAATTGTTACTATTGAAACATCTTTGTAAGAAATGGTTGGAACGGGAGTTTTTTCAAACAAAATCTCTTTGTCATCCATTAGGCGTTGGACACCTGCTTTCAATAAATGACAACCAGTTGGTAGGGATAAACAGAGGTGGCAACCTTCGCCACAGCCTGGAAATAAACCGGCCTTCAACAGGTTCCTCTTGACAGTCAGGAGAGGAGTAACAAGTTCATTAACAACATTAACAAACACGTCATCTTCAACAGCGTTAACATCATGGCCATGCTTTGGCATAGGAGCGGTGATAATATATGGGATCACAGGAGCATTGAATTAAATTTCTTTTTCCTCGAGAAGGTCTTGCACCTTGTTTTCCAAAGCCCAGCAGTTGTTGTTATCATGGCCTGGACTTTATGAATGGTAAGCGCAACGAGTATTAGGGTGATAATAAGGAGAGGCGGTGTTGGGATTCTTTGGGGCTTCCTTCAATGTTACCAGATTAGATCTCAACAGATGTGGCAGGACTTGAGACAGTGTCATATTTATCTAGGTAAATTGTCTTACTGGTCTTTCTGTTCTAGGTTGGTTGCTCCTTTTTTGAGTAGGTGCATGCTTAGGAATCATGACAGCCCCTACCATTGGACGGTGTTCAGTTATGTCTTGATTCCTTTAAGGGTACACATCACCAACTTCTTTCTTCCCAATAAATGGATTTCTCACGGTACTGGAGGATACGTCCTTTTGGATCTTCCCACTCTTAATCCCAGCTTCCACTCTTTCCCTGGTCAAGATTAATTCGGTGAAGCCGGCTGAGGAGCTTCCAATTAGATTATTAAAGAAAGGAACGGACAGGGTACCTAGAAACATGTCTACTAGCTCTCTGTCTGATAGGGGAGGCTGGACTCTTCCTGCTAAGTCCCTCCATTTTTTAGCGTAGTCTTTGAAACCTTTGCTTGAACTCATAGCCATACTCTAGAGTTGAGTACGGGTGGGAGCAAGGTTTGCATTATATTGGTACTGTTTGTAAAAAGCGGCGGGCAGGTCTTCCCAATTATGGATATTGGCCCTCTCCAATTGATAGAACCAATCTAGCTAAGTCCCTAACAGACTATCCTGAAAGAAGTAGACCCACAAATCTTTGTCGGCAGTGTGAGGCTGTATCTTTGTCACATAAGATCGAAGGTACATCTTGGGACACAAAACCCCGTCGTACTTAGGAAACACTGGTGCCTTGAACTTTGGTGGAATAACAATCCCAGTCACCAAACCCAGCTCTTCAAAGTCCATCCCGGGCACTTTCTGAATCTCCATTGCACTTAGACGCTCTTCCAGATGTTTGTATTTCTCATCAGCCAGAGGATACTGTTCTTCAGAGTAATCCTCTTCTTCTTCCTCTTCAGATTCTGGATGGGAAATCACTTCCTTGATTTTCCCTTCTTGATTATCCTTTTCACCTGATGATGTTGCGAAGTCATGGGTCTGTCTGGCTGGCCCTGGGAATCTTCTTCCTAGATTCAAAACACTGGTTGCTTTCTTTTCTTTCTTCTTCTTTTCTTCGATCAGCAAAGTTTTCAAATCCTATCGTCCTTTGGCTAGAGTCAAGAACATTTGTTGAAACTGAGCATTCTGCACCTGAAGATCTTTTATTGTCTGCACAAGATCCATCTTACTGAAATAAATAGTAGAAAGATAAGGAGGCCTGTGGTAAGAAACCTGTTTATGTGATGATGAATGAAGATGCATATGCAATGATTTCAAGGAAATTAGAGATTTAAATTTTCTTTAGACAAAAAAGGAACACACGTCATATTAATAAATCAAAGTTTAAATACATCATGCCTATTTGGGCTTACAAAGAAATACAAAAACTCTAAGATAGAAAAGTTAAACGCATCCTCTTTGGTGCGATGTAGGTGTTCAGACTCCACTCTTCATGAAGCTGCTTGGTGAGTTCCAGAACTTTCTTCTTGCTGGCGCAGAATTGGGCCTCGAAAGTGTCTCGCTCCCCTTTAAGCTGTATCCAATCCATTTCCAAGTCTTTGAGAGAGGTGGACATGTCATGATGCAAGATAGTGTATGGGACATCTCCTTCCACAACAGGCTCTATGATAACCGAGATAATGGAGGGGTAAGGCATCATAATACTTTGAGCACGGGCTCGTACCCACTTGAGATAAGGCTCAATAGGGATGAAATTCTTGTGCCCCAATGTCTTGCTATCTACCTTGTTCAACATCCTCCAAGCTCGGATAAACCTATGGCGGTAACCTTGATCATCATTCTCGTAGTCAAATACCAACCCTTGAATAAGCATCTCATTTGGGCCATCCCTTCGGGCATAACCAAACTGTCGTAAGGCTAAGCAGAGGTTGTAAGTGATACCTCCCCTAATGCCAAGTAAGGGGACAATAGGGAATTCTCCATAACGGTCAACGATAGTAACGCTCTCCACAGATTGGGAACACTAATGAATATCTGAATGCCTGAGCGTCATCAACTTATGTGACCACCTTGAACCTTGCTCGTTCTTCAATACAGATTGGGGAAGATGTGAAATAAACCATATTCCCAAAAGAAGAGTTCAACACATAAGGATACCTCTTCTCTTTATAGTGCGAGTGCGAAAAGAATGTAGGATGTCTCCTAACAAAGTATGCACCGGGTTACGAGACATGAAGATTTTGACGGCATTTATATCTATGAGTTGGTCAGGATTTGGAAACAAAACCATCCCATAGATGAGGAGAGCCACAATTTCCTCAAAAGCTTGCAAGTCGAAGGAGTTCCAACAGTTTTGGGCTTTATCAAACAAGAACTTGGCTAAGAAACCTTTGACACCACTACTTCTTTCCAAATTAGTTGTGACATCAGATGGTTGCAAGTGTAGGGCTTGAGCAATATCTTCTGGTTTTGGATCTATTTTTGTACAGTTGAAAGGTAGTTGATTGAGAATGGGAATCCTCAAGAGTTGGGAGAATTCTTCCAAAGTTGGCACAAGTTGATAATCGGGAAATGTGAAGCAATGGTGTAGAGGATCAAAGAACTGGAAGAGCACCTTCACCATGTCCTCATCAGTGTTGGAGGTAACCAAGTTTAAGAGGCGGCCATGTCTTTCGGTAAATGGAGAATTTTCGGGAACCCTTGATGCTAACTCTTTAAGTTGAGGAGGGAGGGATCCTCAAAAGATTGACTTGAATGGTTTTTCTGCGAATAGAATCCATGTCCTATAAAACAGAACAAAGATAAATCCCAAAAATCCTTGAAATGCTTAGTGATTATGAATATGATGTTACAATGTTTATGATGTTATGTAAAAGTATATATATACAAACAAAACAAACAAGTCCTTAGGTTTAGGCTTGTATGGATTATCATAGGTAAGTACCCTCTTGAAGTTTAGTTGGATCAAACCTGTCCTAGAAATAGTAAACAGGTTCTAAGGGAGATCAATATCACTGGTTTGTTTCCTCGGGCATTGTTTCAGCGCAAGCCTCTTTAATGGCGACCGAAATATCCCAAAAAAAAACCTCAATGAGTGTAGTATCGAGTATCTACCAACTTCAGACTGCACCAAAGCCGATCATCTTACTACGTCCTAATGGCAAAGTTGGTCAAGTAAAGGTTCTAGAAGTTAGTTAGTGCTTTATGACATCACTCAGCGGCCCCGTATTCTCCTTGACTACTCAAGGGCTACCGGTACCCACAAATATGTCAAACTAACGTAGATATTGCTTAGACCATGTCGGTATTCCCTGCACAGTTTCCACAATGTATTGCTACTTACCTATAAGGTATCCAAAATCCGGGTAGAGGATTCAAACCCAAACATAGAACCAAAATGTAAAGCATACAAGTCAAACAATGAAAGCAAGTAAATGTGATCTAGCCCTAAGGTAACCCCACTTTTAAGATTGTCCCCAGCAGAGTCTCCAGTTCTGTAACACGGTGAGAGAACTGACTTGGTTCTTTTGCGTTTGATCACAAATGTTGCGGTTAGCAAGAATCGCCACCGACTTTTCTTTTATCCAAAAGGAAAGGCTGAAAAGAACAGGAAATACCTTTGAGATATTTTCTTGAGTTCGGGGGGTAGATTATGAAAAGGGAGGGTATTAACACCCTTTTCATCCATGGTTTTCCATGGGCTCTTAGTTACTTGCTAAATCACTTGTTTTTGTTTGAAAATGTGCTTTGTGTGATTTTTGAAAGTATTTTGAAAAGGTGTCATCGTTTAGGCAAACTTTGTAATAATTATCGTTCGTAAGAATGTATACAAAGTGTTGATCTTTTGAAAATGTTTTCAAGTTTGAAAGATGTTTTTGAAAGTGTTGGTGTTTGTTTTGGAAATAGCAAGGATGTTTTGGTTTGAAAATGAGCAAGCAACTTGGAACAATCTACCTACTCAAAAGTCTTTCTTGTTTATTTCCTCTTTCCTTTGACATTGTTATCTTACCATTGACTTGGTAAGTAACCCTATCTTTGGATGTAAAACGGACGGGAAAGGGTCATCGTATAGCCATGATTAGCAATGTTGTAAGATATCTTAGCATTTTCTTTAGGGACTAAGATCATTTTTGAAAGGCAACTTTGATAGCGTCATCGAGGGATTATGATCTTGTACTTTTGCTTGTTTGCTTTTGCTAAGACACCTTACATGCATAATATGTCCATTTTTGTAAGGCAACAAAGTGGGTTTACCCTAAGGGTGTAAGTGTACAAGTGTATTGATTTACATGCATTATTTTGTCTTCGAGTTAGGGTTTTCTAAGCATTGATTTTATCTTCCCATACAAACCCTAATTACTAGTATTTGTATATAAAACATTAAATTGTGGAAAATAAAAATACTAAGCTATTACATCATTTAGGGGAGCGGATATACAAATTACAAATGGGGAATTGCAATAAAATTAAATATAAATAATTATTACAACCATATTGAATATTGTACAAAAAATGAATAAATACAAATGCAAGAAAGTAAATGTAAAAAGAAATGTGATTTTTGTTTGGTTTTCATGAAAAGGGGTTTTTGACCTAATTAACTAAAATAAAATAATTAACTAAAAATAAGAAAATTAAGATTAAGTTAGTAAAATAAATTAATTTAAAGAGAACAAAATTTTTAGGTTTTTTTTTTTTGTGAATTTGATTAATTTAGCAAATAAAATTAATTAAATAAAAGTCCTAAGTTAGATTTCAATTTATAATAAAATAATATAATAATAATTAAGACTAATTATCTAAGTATTTAAAAAAAGGAAATTAATTTATTAGAGGAAATATTTTTTGTTCTTTTAGTTTTATGAAGAAAAATAAACTAAATAAATATAAATAATAAAATATGAATATTTTTTGGATTTTTTATTAATAATAATAATAATAAAAGATGAAAATAAAATAAAATAATAATAAAAAAAGTCGGGGAGGTTAGAAAGTGAAACAGGGAGTATGAAATAAGCAAAAATATTGAGCCCAACAAAGGGAGCCCAGCGCCTACCTTCAAACAAAAAAAAAGAATTAAAATGTTGAAAAATTGTTCAAAAGGTAGCGATGGGTGTTGAACCCATGACCTTCCATACATACGCGCGCTACCTTTGCCACTGGGGTGGTTGTACATTTGTTAACTTAACTGAAACGATAAATACATAATACAAAACAAGTCTGGAATATGGAACTTCATCTTCAACCTCTGGCCAGATCATCTGTAACTTCACCATTTCTCAATAAAAATGAAATATGCAAACATGAAAGTTGCTCCATGTTTCCATACGAATTCAACCATATAAATATCATAAGCTATAAATCAAAGATGAATGAGAATTTTTGAAAGTGCCAAATTCTGATCTAATTATTTTAAGAGGTTCAATCCTAAAATTCTCCTAACTCAATCAATATAAATAAAATCTATGGACATGTACAACTTTAGGGAAATGATGTCTACATTTTATCTTCACAAATGCAAGCCTAACAATGCCTAAATGAGAAGATAGAAGTTCAAGAAATATACCTCAAAACTGGAAATCGTGAAATGAGTTTGAGCTGCTTTCAAGGTGCTGCAATGATCAGGTTTGCTTCCTCAAGGTCCCAGGAAGCTAATGCAACGGTTAGCTTGAGTTGAGAGTGGCTGAAATGGTTTAGAGAAGTCAATGTGCAGTGCTCTGTTTTTTGTTATGGAGGATGATTGAAATGGAGTTACAGTTGTGCAACAGGGACAGAGATGAGTTGTATTTGATGTAAGGAAACTTTAGGAACTAAAAGGCCAAAGAACGCACGAGGGAAATATGAGTTACAAGTCCAAGGTCAGAAACTGTGCAACAATGGAGTTTTTGGGCAATTTCTGATTTGAGAGAGTTTGGGAGTGTTTCAGGGTGTTTTTTGCTCGTATCCTAGCTCACAAATAGTGCCTATATTTATAAGCAACAAGTTTGGAAGCTTGTTGTTGATCATAATTCAAAATCATAAGTTTAAGCATAACATGTGATTTTTGAGAAGTCCAAATTTCAAAGCCTTGTGTACTTGCTAAGATAGAGTGGTTATGCTTTAAACACACTTGCTTCTGACTTTGTAGATGGAGTGTGATAAGAGGGAACGATTTAGAGGCTCAAGAATTGACTTTGTTCGTAAAGCTTGCTTTTCAAGAGTGGTATTCTTCACTTTCTTCCCAAAATGGCAATGTGAATTAGATAAAGCTTAAACCACTTGGATTATAGCTCAAAAGTTTGTGTAATCCATTAATGATGGATATATACACAAGTTAGAAGGCCTGCAAAGCAAGATTATGCAGCCTAACATTGAAATTGCATTCTTGTTCATCATGAAAATGACCTATAATTCAAGAATGAAATGCCAACTTCATGCCTTCGATTATCCTTGCTCAAACATTATCTCAAGGAGTTATTGGACATTTTAGAAATCTTGTAATATGCTCTACAACCCCTCTTTGAATCACTTTTGAAAATTCCCCTTGGAACTATATAAAAAATTGCCATGAAGTTAGGTCAAAATCCTGCCAAAACTAGGGCAAAATTTTCACTAAGTGTTTTAGTTTCATGACCATGACTTCATGGATTAATAACTTGAGATCCAAGCATTTATAGGAGAAGTTGTGTAAAGAAATGTTTTAGATATCATGGAGATCTATAACTTTCATGTTGAAAGTTTCTTTTGAATCATCTTGCATCATGGTGAAAAATGGGCTCAAAGTTGTGAAAAAATATGAAGTTTTCAACACTTAGAAAAATTTCTCTGTTTGGAAACTTTGACTTTTCAAAATGAAATCTTGACTTTTTGATTTCTTGATGAACAAGTTTCATATTTTGACATGTTTTGATGAATTGTGATCTTTGACACTTGATTTTGACCAAAAAGTCAAAGTTTGACTTTTCAGTGTACAATTGACTTTTGATCAGTTGACTGAAAATCAACTATCAATCAATTGATCTTGAGGGATGTTTTGAGTCATGCCATTAGGTCAAAATGATGCAATTGAAACTTTAAGATCATGTCTCAAACCAATTAACCATTTGCTAGGTCAAAAATCAGAAATTGCCCTTTCTTAGTCAAAACCTTAATTTTGACCATTTTGCCCTTTTGATGATCTGATCAAATTTCTTGAGGGATTGTGGTCCAAACATGATAAAATGACATATAGGAGTTCACAATGTTGATATGGATAAAAAAATTATGAAGTTTGACTATAAATTGACCATAGTTGACTTTTCCCCCAATATAGTTGATTTTTAGGTCAAATGCTCAATTGACTGAGCAAAAATGTGATCCAAGACTTGAAACTTGACATGAGAAATCTTGGGGGTCCATAATGATCCATTAAAGTCATATGAGGCATTAAAAGCTCAATTATCCTTGTGCAATCTCAAACCCTAATTTCAGTCATCAGTGCTTAAGGAGGTGTCTTGAGCTGATCAACCCTTGTGCTGTCTTGAACAAAAGGAGATCTTGTGAGAAAATACTTGATAAATGAGAGAGAAAATTTTGGGGTACAACACTAACATACTAAACTAATGGGCTTTTTCATAAATACCCATTACAAGCTAACTTAGGGTACAAGCTAACTTAACCAATTGGACATAACAAACAGACTCAATTCGAAATACTAACAACTCTAGCATTTTGACACCCACATACTAGAACACACTTTGACTACAGTATATAGGTCTTCGATACCAGCATGTGAACATACTTCGACGGCATGCATAAATCATGTCGAACCAGAAGCTACTCTTCGACTCAATAGAGTTCGATCCAATATCTCACAATTATATTTTGAAATTTTAAAAATGCATATTTAATTCTTCTCATTTTAAAAATTTCTAAAATTTGGCAAAGAAACTTACTATAGTATTCTGAACATTATGAAAAAAATCATTAAAAAATTTTAAAGTTTAAGGATAATTAAACAATTTTTAAAATTTTAGAAAGGAGAGAATTAGAGAGAAAAAGGAGAAATACACATGCTTTTGGAAGAAAAAGTAAGCAAATACCTAACACTCCAAAGTCTATTCTTCTTCTCCTAAACTCAAAGAAAATATAATTCACTAAGAGGATAATATTAGAGATTGTGCAAGTGAGGAATTCCACCATTATTGGGAGATTTACAAAAAAAAATCTACATTAACAAGGTACGGGGGTAGATTGCTCTATAAATTTTCTATTTTAGCATTTAGGATTCTGAGATTTCCCTTGAACCCCAAATTGTATGAGTTTCCATGTGAATTCCTTATGAGATGATAAATCATAGACCATATGTTATTAATCTCTCTCTTATCACCAATGATTTAATTAAATTACAAAATTTTGATGAGATTTTCCCATGAATCAATTATTTTAATGTGGTTATCATATGTTGATTAAATGATGATGTATTGTGATGAATTGGTGATTTTAATGTGTTTCTTAGATGACGTCATACTGTATAATTTTTATGTGATTCCAGGTCTATGTTGATTCTTTCATTCCAATCGAGTTTCTGGGTGGTTACAACTGTGAAAAATAAAAAAATACGCATGGTGTAATCAGTTTCACTTTTTCTGTAAACGTTTACCACCCTTGGAAACGACCAAAATTATCAAATAAAATGCACATGTAACTTGTTACAATCTATGTTTAACCGGTTACATCCTTTCCAGATTTCAAAAATATCAAATAGAATGGTCATGTAACCGGTTACATGATTTGTGTCAGTTGTCTTACTGTTTCTAGTATTTCAGGTGTCAATTATGGTGGCGTGACATTCCTTCCCCGTCTCTAACTCTTTGAAATAAATTTTTATCCCCTCTTCTCAAGGTTCCCACCAAATTTGCACCACCAAAAAAACACCAATTTGGTCCCTTTCCACCATTGAATAAAATCCAAATATAAAAACCCATACGTGGATTAAGCGGCTCTGAACCTCTCGCAGTATATTTAGGATTTTCAACCAAAAATTGTGCGAGCAAAGGTTGATAATCCTCATACACATACAATAAAAAAACTTAATTTAAATATAGTTTAAACAAATTATTTATATAATAGAATTAAATTAAATTAAATTAAATTATGAATGAAATACAGCCACGTGATTTTCACGCCACAACATCTCAGTTGCCACGTGAAAATCATGCCATAATATCTCAGTTATTGCCACGTGATTTTCATGCCACAACATCTCACTTGCCACGTGAAAATCACGCCACAAAGTTGCCATTAAATAAAAAAATTTAAAAAATTTAAATAAATTAACTTACAAAAGCTTTTTGGGTACGTTCGTCAATAAAAACCCTCGATCTTTTTGTCCGAGTCTTTATAACCAGCTCCGTCATTAGTCATGCTCTCCCCAAAATCTTAACCTAAATAATAAAATTAACATTAATTAAAAATATATTATAAATCAAAATATAACTTAAAAAGGTGGTAGTAATTACCATGCGTCGAGCATGCTCAATAATACTTATACTTCAAACTGCATTAAGGTTACTCCCTTTTTCAGATGCTCTCATTTTCTTTGCATTTTTAGATTTAGCCTTAAATTCAAGTGAAGCCCAATAGACAAGAATTTCATCAAAAACTTCTTTTCCTATCCAATTAGGATGGATATTTTCATGTTCCCAACATTTTCTAGCACGTTGTAGCATGTCAGAAAGTCGTCTTGATGTTTTGCCATAATAATTTTTTTAACCTCTGTCTCTCTCTTTCATTTGTTCCCACGTACACTTTTCTTGCAGTGTTGTATGGCATTCAAATAAATAGTTAGATAATTATAATAAAAAGGTGATTTAAATAACAATAACTTAATAAATTAATTAATTATACCTTAAATAATCTAAACCAAGCTTCTTTTTCTTTCTAGTCAACATCTTTAAATCTCTTCCAAGATTTTTTAGACATTTGTTGAATTACATAATTTATACACTAGGAAGCAGTCCGATTCGGCCCGAAACTAAACAACAATAATTTGAATTAGCATTAAATATAAATTTATATTAAAAATGGAAATGTATACTTAAATAAACTTTTATAAATTAGAAACTTAGGAATTTCTGACGGGCCAAGTATAATATCTTCCTTCAATGATATGAATCTCACTTAGATCATCCAAAATAGAGTCATCCTCCTCCTCATCATTGTCGTCCTCATCCAAATCATGATCGTTCTCACCCGGATCCTCATGATCATCCTCATGCTCAGGTATATGTGTGGTAGGTGAGGTGCGGGATCTCCTAGTATGCATGAATGGTGAGGGTATGTGTGCGGGATGTGGGGTGCAGAATCCACCAGTATGCTGGAAAGATGAAGGCACTTGTGTGGGATGTGGGGTGTGGGAACTCCCAGTCTACTGGAAGGATGAGGGTACCAGTGCGTGAGGTGGAAAACTAGATCCCCCATTCTACTGGAAGGATAAGGGTACATGTGTGGGAAGTGAAAAATTAGATTCCCAAGTACGCTGGTATGTATAGCTAGATCCTTCAGTTTACTGGAACGGATAATTAGGTCCCTTAGATGGGCTAATAAAAGATGGACTCCCATATGGGAACATAGGATACTCATGAGGGAATAATAATAATGGCATACGAGGTTGAGTATCGACCATGGACATAGGATCTACCTGATTCTGCGGGGGAAGACATATGGTCAACTGAGGTGCCTGACATACTATTACCCTCAGGCGCTGCTGACGTTGGATCTTCTTAGAACTATCATTACCCTTACCCTTATCAAATTGGGGTGTAATTTTACCTATTTATAGAGAATACACATTTGATATATAAATTCATCAACATAAATAATAAATTTAACAAACACATTCTCATTAATATATATTTATTAACACATTCAATACATTGTTCATTAAGTAAAATTTCAAAAACACATTCTCATCAATATATATTCATTATTCAAAATATTCATTCTCTTATTCCATATCATTCCCATAGTCTGATGTGACATTGTCCTCGGATCCAAAATCTTCATGTTCTTTGTCCATATTATTTTCAACTAACAATATATACGCATCAACTTGATGCCTCTCAACAACTATATCAGACAAACTTGTAATTTGTTCAACTGCAATCACATCATTAATTTTATCAACTTCATCAACTTGGTAAGAAACATCTTCCATTATATCTCCAATTTCAATATGACTAAATGGTTTTTTTATTACAACATGTAATACGGTGGGAGAACTGACTTGGTTGTTTTTGCGTTTTATCGCAAATGTTGCGGATAGCAAGAGTCGCCATCTACTTTTCTTTTATCCAATAAAGGAAAGGGTGAAAAGAATAGGAAATACCTTTAGAGATGTTTTCTTGAGTTCGGGGGGTAGGTTATGAAAAGGGAAGGTGTTAGCACCCTTTTCATTCGTAGTTATCTAAGGGCTCTTAGTTGCTTGCTAGATCACTGAAAAATGCTTTGTTTGAAAATGGGTTTTGTGATGGGTGTAAGTTTGAAAATATTTTGCAAAATGCCTTTGTTACGGCTAACTTTGTAATGATTCTCGTCTCTATAAGAATGCGTACAAAGTGTTGGTTTTGAAAATAGTTTAAAGAGATGTTTATTTTTGAAGATGTTTTGAAAGTGTAAGTGGAAATGGTTTTAGTTTGAGAGCAAGCAACTACGAGCATCCTACCTACTCAAAAGGTCTATGTTCTTTTCCTCCTCCTTTAGATGTTGCTATCTTCCCATTGATTTGGTAAGAAGCCCCGTCATTGGATGTGAAGGGACGGGCGTGGGTCAATCATATAATCATATAAGGCAACTTATGAGACGTTTTAGCAATTTTTGTAAGGGACTAGATCGTTTAGGCAACATTGAGAGACGTCGAGGGACTACCATCTTTTTTTATCGAGGGTCTTTGCTAAAACGCCCATATTCAAGGGACATGACTATTTTCCGAGGCAACAAGTGAGGTTACCCTAGAGGTGCACGTGTGTGAATAGTGTGTTTGTTTGCATGCATTTTTGTCTTTGAAATTAGGGTTTTCTAACGGTTGATTTTATCTTTTCATACACACCCTAATTACTAACAATTTATATTAAAGAGGTAAATTGTGGAAATTAAAATCCTAAGCTATTACATCATTAGGGGATGGGGATACAAATGTACAAATGGGGGGTGGAAAGCAATAAAAGTCCTAATTATTACAACCATATTGAATAACAAGAAAATGTAAAAACAAAAACAGCACAAAAGAGAGAAAAAAAGTCTTTCGATTCATGCAGTATGTTTGAAGCATATGTCCTTCGATTCACACACCCTTTTTTTCTTTCTTTCGTTTGGGCCTGCAAATCAGTGCGTATCGAAACATACACCCTTCGATTCACACATTTTTTTGTTTTCTTTAGTTTGAGACTGTGAAGCTGTGTGTTCGAAGCCTAAGGCTTTGTGTCGAACCATGCTGTTATTTTTTACTCCAACATTGTTTTATGGTCTGTACAGGTTAGTTCTTAACATATAATTGAAAAGAAAGGAAGACAAACGAAAGGTTAGCTTCGAAGGCAATGGTTATTTACATGTTATGCTTGAAATGAAGGGTTTAAAGTCAGGAAGACTTACCTTGAATTTGGATTTGGTGTTTTGAACTTTGAGTTACTGCCCTGACATACACTTGGACATACGAAGCAAAACCATCAAAGCATAATTCAAGTCTGACATTTCTAGGTTATATGGAAAAAATCTGGATGTATTCGATCAAAGATTACAAGTGCTTATTGATCTTACTGGTTGATCAGAACCTGCAAGATGGTCGGATGATGATCTTCTATCGGGCTGAAAAGTCGAGGACAAAAACGGGGTTGTACCTGCAAGGCACTCCGACAATCAAGTAAGTGTATGAGTAAAGAGATACAAGCAGAGTATTAGGGTTTTAGTGGTGAATAGTGAATATTAGATACCTAGCCCTCACATGTGTGAGGGTTTATACAATATCCATGGCGATTGGCCATTGGTCCATATTTTTGGGCCTAGATATACAGGTCCTCAAAAGTAAGTAACTTCCAGGACTTACTCAAAACGGGTAGGTATACCCGTAACTAGCCGTTGGATCTGAGGAGGAGGCGGGTTACAGGCAGATGGTCGTCTCGGACGAGTCCTGGTTATCTTCTCGACTCGTGTTGGGCTGACGGGAGACAACTGCTGACTGGGTCAAGCGTGTGTGTCGGGCATAATTGGTCGTGTGCTCAGGGGCGTGGTCGACCAAAACATTGAGCCATTGTTGTTGGGCCTTGCCAAGGGTAGAAGCAGATTGGGCAAATTATATCCGTTGGGCTAGTCCACAATAGTAGCCCCCCAAGTCGTTGCTTCTAGATATGAGTGATGACTTAGAGTCAGCCCGTGCGGCAAGGAGGAAAACGCGTTGTTGGAGCTTGTTGTTCTCAACAAAGAAGTTTCGTTGTCTTTACGAGCACATGCTCGTACGTGGTATATTGTTATTTATTAGGTTTATTCATGTTTGTATGCTTTTCTTCCTGATACATTTTATTTTGATCAATAGTTTCGAGGGTTTGCTCGTTAGTATTCGAGTCCGCTAGTGTGGGTGAATGGTCGAACGGCTAAGGTGATCACCTGGCATGGGTCAAAACTCATGTATTGTTTCAAGGGTCGGAGCTCGGCGGCGTGAACTTCCCATTGCGAGTTGGGTGTTCCGCCATCGTGGTATGACAATGGTGGAGCCCGTTTGAGTTTTCCACGTCGGGCTAAGAAACTGCTCGTTAAAAGAGTAGAGACTTGCCTCTTTGTTTAATTTGGAGTGACATGCTTCTACTTGGGCATGCACATGTGGTCGGGAAAACCGTGTTCGTTGTTTCAATGAGACACATCGACTATATCAGTGTCTTAACTATAATATTGCCTTAGTTTTTTTGTGTTCCAAGAGTTGAGCAAGTTGTTCCCCGTGCAGGCTTTCGAGATAGTATGCCCCATTTTTGTTTTTGCTCTGACACAATATTATCTCTTGGATGACGGACTTGATTTGTCTCTCTTCTTTGTGCTCACGATCTTCGATAAGATGTCTGCTCGAAAGTTATGTTCGCAGGGAACGTATGCCCGCTAGAATGGAGTGTTCGCGGGAAACGTATGTCTGCTCGGCAGTTGTGTTTATCGGGAATATGTGCTTGCTGAGCAGGTGTGTTTGCAGGGAACATGTGCCTGCTCGGAAGCTGTGTTCGCGGGGAACATGTGCCTGCTCGACAGTTGTGTTTGTGGGAAACATGTGTCTGCTCGGCAAATATGTTTGTGGGGAACATGTGTCTGTTGAGCAGTTGTGTTTGCAGGGAACATGGTTTATTTATGCACTTCTCTCATCAGGGAGGTTGTTGAGGTCATTTCTGCTACGACGCTGAGCATAATTTGCAGTCACTTTCTCCCCGTACTAGATGTACGCCTGGGCTTTGAAGAGGAGGGCGTCTAGTGTGGCCGGTGTTTCTATGCCAACTACTTTGGAAAGATCGTTGTGAGGGCACAACCCTTGCTCGAGCAAGTACTTTTTCATATCGTCAGTCGTGGAGACCTGAGCGGCTTCTCTATTGAACCTCTCGATGTATGCTCGAAGATATTCTTCTTTTCCTTGTATGATCGCTTCTAGTGAGGCCTCTGTCTTTGGATGACGGTGAGAGGTAGTGAAGTTCCTTGAGAACATCTTCCCCAACCGCTTCCATGAGCTGATGGATTCGTTAGGGAGGTTTTTGTACCAAGACATTGCTCATTTCCTAAGGGTGATTGGGAGCAATCTACACTTGATGGCACCCCTGACCCTCAGTAGTCAAGGAGGGCATCGATATTTTCTATGTGGTCACCAGGATCGGTTGTACCATCATATGTTTCAAGCGGCGATGGATTTTCCAGGCCAATTAGGAGTTAGGTCTCTGTAATATCTCTTGATAACGGGTTGCGGGGCTCATCATCATCGCTTTCCATAGAGGATGGAGACGGAGAGTGATAGTTCCTTCCCCGTCGGGCATCGTTGTCTCGTCGGGAGAAGGGCTCTTTCGGTGTTGTCTTGTCTTTGGTGACGGTGATCGACCACAGTCAACTTGGTGGTTGCTCTTCTTCTTCTTGGAGGATGGAGAGCTTTGGTCCTTCATGGGAGGTGTACAGTTGCGTTTCTGGAAGAAAGAAACGTCACGCTTCTCCCTTCTTGATGGATGGCCACATCTTAGTGGGGATATGTTGGGGGAATCGTGTCGTTGGTGTCTTAGAGGAGGAGAGTTTGATCGCTTCTTCTCCCAGGTCCCTATTT
Source organism: Vicia faba (assembly GCA_948472305.1). Classification (NCBI taxonomy): domain Eukaryota; kingdom Viridiplantae; phylum Streptophyta; class Magnoliopsida; order Fabales; family Fabaceae; genus Vicia; species Vicia faba. The sequence continues at coordinate 917,351,715 of OX451741.1, read as the reverse complement.
TCTTGTTCTGCTGCAGGATAAGGGCGTTAGTCTATTTGATAACAGCGAGCAATGATGCAATGGTCGGGTCGGTGTTGTGAGAAATGGGAGCTGGTTGCAGAATCTTCGGAGGTTCCTCGGTGGGGTTCTTGGGATGGTGTTCGTCCAAGAATGGATGGTCGTCGCACTCGGCATCGACTAAATCTGGGGACGCACTTCGGCCGTTGCGGAAGCTAATGTTATCCTCGAGGTGAGGATGTTCTTGACTTTCGTCGGTCTTATGGGCCGGGGAAAGTGCAGACTTCCTGATAGGTGATGATCATGACAATCGACCATGATTGTTGAATGAGGAGGATCTTTGGTCTTCAGATAGATTCCCACAAACAACGCCACTAATCTTACTAGTTGATCAGAACCTACAAGGTGGCCGGATGATGATCTTCTGTCGGGCTGGAAAGTCGAGGAGAAAAAGGAGGGATTGTACCTGCAAGGCACTTCAACGATCAAGTAAGTGTAGGAGCAAAGAGATACAAGCAGAGTAGGGTTTTAGTGGTGACAGTTTATATAATGCCCCTTTCGCTTGACCATTGGTCCTTATTTTTGGGCCTAGATATGCGGGTCCACAAAAATAGGTAACTGTCAGGACTCGGTCAGAACGGGCAGGTATACCCCTAACTAGCCGTTGGATCCGAGGAGGAGGCGGATTACAAGCAGATGGTCGTTCCGGAAGAGTCCTGATTGTTTGCTTGACTCGTGTCGGGCTGACGGAAGACAACTGCTGACTGAGTCAGGCGTGCGTGTCGGACATAACTGATCGTGTGCTCAGGGGCGTAGTCGACCAGAATGTTAGGCCATTATTGTTGGGCCGTACCAAAGATAAAAGCGAATTGAATCAATTCTAATCGTTAGGTCAGTCCAGAACACTTATAAAATATGTAAAAAAAATTACAAATAAGAGGGGGTTAGAGATTACAAATACTTTCTAATTTTGTAAAAAACTTAAAAAATAAATAATTTAATTAATATAATATATTTTTTAATTTATACTATTTATTTGAGTTGAATAAATTTTAATTAATATATTTTATTATGAATTAAATATTTATAACAATAATAAATAGATTAATCAATTCACTCTATAAAAAATGTAAACGAATTTTAAGTTATATTGACAAGACATCTTAATATTTTATGTTATATTTCAATTTTATATTAAGAATATGCAAATTATATCTATATATCTATTAAATTTATTGATCTCTTAGTTTTGTGTGAAAAGATTTCGAGTTCATGTTATTAGAGAAGGATATAGATTACATGTACTTTTTATTTAAGGGTCAACGAGTTCTCTGAGAGTACTTTTTTAAGAATTCTAAGTTTTTATTATTTTAAATATATATATATATATATATATATATATATATATATATATATATATATATATATATATATATATATATATATATCAAAAGTTAAATTTTGATTTTTTTTGGTTATATTATTTCAGAACTAAAATTCTAGAAACAAGAGAACGATGTTTCAAAAATGGAATATGGTATTTTAAATCAAATAAATGAATAAAATGGATGAATATAATAACTCAAGTAGTATGTTAGTTAAGTTGATTATTACGAGATTAATTCAAAGTAGGGATGTCAATGGGGCAGGGCGGGGCCGGGGGGACACTTCCCCATCTTTTTCCCCGCCATCAAATTCATTTCCCGTCCCCGTCCCCGATCTCCGTCACGGGGGAATTTCTATCCCCATCCCCGTTCCCCGCGGATCCCCGTTCCCCGCGGGGATCCCCATAGATCCTACATTTATTCATTAATATTTTATTTTTTTAAAATGTTTATATTTTCTATAAAAATAAAAAGCACAAAGAATTCACATATTTATTATGTTATTAAAAAATACTAGTATTTGACATTTATTATTTTTTATTAAAAATACTAATGGAACACAAAATAATAATATTTTTTTTATAAATTTCTATAAAATGCTATAAAATTCAACAAAATGAACTATAATACTTTTTAAAGTAACAATATGCCTAAACAACTAAAAAAATCCAACAACATAATTATGCTTAAAAAACTATACTTCATCAAAACTAATAAGGGATAATTATAAAATTTAGCATCATGAGTATGCTTGAAAAGCTAAAAAATACTTCATAATAAGTCAACTAAAAGCAAAAGTCAACATATCTCTATTTGCTCAATTGATAACACACGTAAAGTAGAAATATCAAAATACTTAAAACAAAGTTACATATAAATAAACTAAAATATTAAGCAAAATATCCAAACAAGTAATGATCAATCATGTCTCTCTTTCCAACTTCTCCTTGCAAGGTCTTCTTCCTCATTCCATAATTAGATATGACTTTCTTTTTCCTACGAAAAGTAAACAATCAATAATTATATTTACTTAAAAAAATACTTTAAAAACTAAAAGGTAATCAACACTAATATGTAAATTACCTTATTATCATCATCATCATCATCATCCATATCTTCATCCACACATTCGAATTGAGTCAACGTTTTTGAATAACCTAAAAACAAATAGCTAAATTAAAATTTAAAAATCCTTTTCAATTAATCTTGTAAAAGATAAAAATATATTACCTTTTATATCTTTTCGGATCCAATCTTGAGTGCACATCAAAGCCTCTAAAGTGTCTTCCTTCAACCTACTACGTTGTTGACTTAAAACACGACCACTAGTACTAAAGGCGGACTCTGAAGCAACGGTAGAGATAGGAATTGCTAAAAAGTCCCTTGCAATCTTTTGCAAAGTTGGAAATTTCAAACCATTTTGTTTCCACCATCCTAAGATGTCAAAATTTTCCTTTTTTTGTTTATCAAGCAAGACACCATCTTCCAAGTAGGAAGTAAATTCTGACTTGACATTTGTAGTTGAAGTATTTTCCATCACATATTCCGAATAAGCCTTCTCCCAATCTTGACTTGTGACATCAATGTCATCTACCAATGTTGATGCACCAACTTCACTACTTGTAAGAACCATATCATTATTTGGTTGATATTCTTCAACTAAATCTTCACACATTTGTATTACCTTTTCCAATTCTTTGGGAGCATTATTCCCATACATAAGTGGGAAGAAGTAATTCAACAAAGTTATTTTATATCTAGGATCCAAAACAGCTCCTATTGCCATCACCCCATTAATCAAACTCCAATATTTGTCAAACTTCACTATCATACTTCTTGCCATACTTTGTATAGTATCACTAGAAGAATCTTCCCACTTTCTTAAAGCTAATCTTATTTGACAAACTTTGAGAAAATAAATGTTTGATGTTGGATACTTAGTACCCGAGAACAACTCAGTGACACTAAAAAATAATTTCAACTTGTCACAAATTTCTCTTGCCATTTTCCAATCTTCTTCACTTGGTGCACACTTATATTGGGAATCACGGCGTTGTTTTAAACGTTTAAAAACTTGTTCGTAAGGCAATGCAGAAGCAAGCATTAAATAAGTAGAGTTCCATCTTGTTCTACAATCTTGTGCAAGCTTCTTTTCATAAGTCATGTTCAATTGATTACAAGTTTCTTTAAATTTCTCCTCCCTCTTTGGTGTTGCTACCCAAAAACCGACACTTTCCCTAATCTTTTCAATTGAACTAGAAATTGTTTGCATGCCATCTTTCACTATCAAGTTTAATATGTGGGCGCAACAACACATATGAAACAATTTCCCTTTTAAAATAAAAGAAGAAGGTGACATCTTATCAATCAAATGGTCAATCAGAGCATCATTGGTGCTACAATTATCAACGGTTAATGTTGACAATTTTCTATCAATATTCCAATCCATCAAACAATCTACCAAAAAATCACAAATGACCTCAGCAGTATGTGGCGTAGGGACATAAATGAACCTAAAAATAAATTATAATAAATATCACATAAAATAACTATATTATAATAATAACATAAATGGAAGGGAGAAGTTACCTGATGATCCGATTCTGCAAAATCCAATTTTCATCAATGTAATGAGCTGTAACAGACATATATCCTTTGTTCTGGTTGCTAGCAGTCCACATATCAGTATTTATTGCAATGCGGCTTTTATTCTTTGCAAGTATTTTCATTTGCTTTGACTTCTCACTTTCATACAACTTCATTATATCATTCTTCATGGTGTTGCGAGAAACTATCTTGAACAAAGGTTGAAGAGAATGGCTATAATTTCTAAAACCAATATGGTTAACCATCATGATGGGATATTCATGCAATATAATCATCTTCGCGAGTTCATTCCTAGAAACATCTTGATTAAATGTATAATTTCCAACCACAAATGATTCATGTCTGTTTCCGGATTTTTTTTTCTGTCACTTTAAGCATGGCTTGTTTTGGACCTCTCTCTGTGCGTTTTGGACATATGCTAATATGATCAAATAAATGTTTAGTACCATTTTTTGTATCACCACCAATTTTCTTATCACAAGATTTGCATATAGCCTTCCAAATGCCTCCTATTTTTTGCCTTTTAAAATAGGGCCAAGCATCTGATTTTAATCCCCTTTTGTTAGGACTTGTAGTGGGTTCAACGGGAGCTTCAGGATCTTGATTTTCTATATTTATTTCATTTGGAGTAGATTGAACTTCCTGTGTGAGTGAAACTCCACTACTTTCTATAGGAACTTCATTCCCTTCCAAAGCAACATTAAGACTATTAGATGATTGAACTTCACCAACCATTCTTTTACCAAAAACCTGGCACACACAAACACAAATTTTAAAAGGCTACATGGAAGTAGAACAAAAATAATAAATATATGAAAAAATAATAAATAAATGAAATAGTAAATACATGAAATTCACACAAAAAATAATTAATAAGAAAAATCTTATATTTCTAAATATATGATGCATTACACATATTTCTAAATATGCCTTATTTACTGTAACTTTTCAATTAGAAATAATAACATATATTAATTAATTATATACATTGAGAATACATTTATTTACCTATATACATGATATATTTACTCGTGTAAAAAGTTATATGTTATTATTTCACTTAATGGCTTTGGTTTTATAATTAGAAATATAAGATATATTTTTTTTTATGGGTGATAGCATGATATATTATTGTTTATATGTTATTATTTCATTAATAATTAGAAATATAAGATATTTGGTTTTTTTTTATGGGTGATACCGTGATAGCATGATATATTGATTCATTTAAAAAGTAATATTTTTTTGTTTAATATAGAAAATTAAATTATAGTGTGATATATTAATAAAAAATAGGAAAAGTATATTTTAATATTTTTTAAGGAAAAACTGACGATATTATTTTAATTACAAATGCATAGTATAGATAAAAAATGAACACAAAAATATTTAAAAGGAGATAAAAATGAGTAATTTTTTGATTATTTTATATTTTTTTAATATGCAAATGATTTGATAACTCTAAAATTTCTAAACAATTTAATTTAAAATTAATCAAAATAATCAACTTTTCCTATAAGCAATTACATGAACAGGTTTATGAGAATTAAGGAGAAACAATCTACTTTTTTCTATAAACAATAATATAAACAGATTTATGAGAATCAAAGAGAAATAATCTATTTTTTCCTATAAATAATTACATGAACAAATTTATGAAAATCAAACCTTATTGATGAAATTGTAAGAGCTGTGAATAATGGAAGCACACCAAATAGAGAAGATGGAATTGGAAGAGGAAGATGAATGGAGATTTGATTGGAGAAGAAAAAAAGGAGTCTAACGTGTGAGACTCTAAATGTCTGGCAGAAGAAAATGAAACGCTTCAACTTTTTTAGGGTCTAATATTTACATTTCTCTCTCTTAATAAATACATGAATATTTATTTATTTATTTTTATAAATAAACATAAAGGAAATGACTAAAAAACATAATCTAAAATATATATATATTAAATTAACTATATTAAAATAATAGGCGGGGCGGGGTCCCCGCGGGGCGGGGGGTGTATTCCCCGTCCCCGTCCCCGAAATGCTCTCGGGGGAATTTTTCTCCCCATCCCCGCCCCCACGGGGGAAAATTCCCCATCTTTGGGGCCCCGAACGGGGCGTTCCCCGCGGGGATCCCCATTAACAGGTCCAAACTGACATCCCTAATTCAAAGTTCAATCCTAAATAACTTTAATTCATTATATTTCTCATAATTTACTATTTTACTATCGTAAATAATTTGTTGATACTTATATATATATATTAACAACTTTAAAATAAATAAAATAAAATAAAATGAGTTACTCCTTATAGCAAAACTTGGTGTGAAAAGTAACTGATTTGCTCTTCCTAATAGATCACTGGCCCATGATGTTGCCATAATGAGACCATGGGCCCAATCAATTTATTAGATCTAAGTGAAATCTAGCCCGCTTTTCAAAATCAAATGTTGAAAATTTTACCTTGCAATCCTACAATTTTATTTATATTTTAATATTTGAAAGTTTATGACGAAAATATCCTTTATATAAGCAGTAAAATTTAAAATAAAAAAAAACAGTTTCTATTTTGATGTTCAAAAACTCTTCTGAGACGTGTGGAACACTTTTCTTTATTCTTTCGGTTTACAAATTCACACATCAGAACACTGCAAGTAAGTCTTTCGGTTTTATTTAATGCACCAAAACACTTTTATTAACTCTTCCGGTTTGGTTGTATTAGCCAAAACACTTTTGAAAAATGTTCTGGATTTGATTGCGACACACCAAAACACTTTTGAAAATTATTTCGGTTTTGATTTGACACACCATAACACTTTTGAAAATTGTTCCAGTTTTGATGGGACACACCGGAACACTTTCATAAACTCTCGGTTTTATTCGATTTTTCGCACGCCGAAACACTTTCATAATGTGTTCCATTTTGGTTTTTTTAATTCTTTTTCCTGCTTAATATCTGTTATTTTTAGAATGCGAACATCAGACAGAGACGATAGGCTTCCCAGTAGGCTAGGACGAAGCGATCCACCGATTGTGTTTGGAGAGGAGGAGCATGTTGGTGCATCTGCATCCGCTCCACAACCTGTTGGTTTTTCCAAGAGGTTCGTATGATACGTCTCTTTTGGTTAGGTATGAACAGCATTGTGCTCGACGTATATGGTTTGGTGAGGTAAGTAAATGACTATTTTATGTTGAATAAAATTTTAATTTTTATCTGTGTTTAATAATATATGTACTTATGTTTTCAGGAGAGAGGTCCAAAGAAAGATTTGAAAGTTGCAGGACATGGGATGAGGCTTCAGGGTTGGGTTCCACTTAATCTCTCATGAGAGATGGAGAGAAGAATTTCTAACTCAGGTCTAACTTCGCTTCAAAGAAAAAATTTCTCAAAGATAAACTCGAACTTGGTATCCTTGTTGTAGAGAGATAACATATGGAGACATCTTCATTTCACATGCCATTTGGTGAGATGACAATTACTCTGGATGATGTCGCTTGTCTACTTCACCTGCCCATTCGACGAAACTTCTGAAGCCCCTAAACATGTCACGGAAGAAGATATTGTTCATCTTATTGTTGACTACTTAGGAGTGTCACCGGCCATTGCAGTAGGACATATACGAGGATGCAGAGGTACTTATTATAAGTTGGAGTGGTTATACCATTTACTCGTAGGGCATCGAGTTGCTTCTAGTTAGGCATATGTGACCAGAGCATATATGCTAATGTTGGTTGGTTGCACTATTTTTGGGGACAAGATGTTTACGCTTATTGAGGCATGATATCTGTTGTTATTCAGGGACTTGGATAGCCTTTAGGGTTATAGCTGGGTAGCAAATGCTTTGGTTACCCTCTACGACGCTCTTGGAGATGCATCCATGTTCGATTGCAATCAACTTGCTGGATATCCTACTCTACTTCAGGTATGTATTAAATGTAGTTTACTTTAATTTAGTTTATTTATTAGTTTAGTCTATTTTTTATAATTTGTTAATTTGTTAATTAACAATATTAATTTTAGAATAGTGCTGGATTCATGAGTATTTTCCAACACTTGGAAGAAAAGGAGAAAATTGGAAACCATGTGGTGTCAATCATGTGTCTTTCACATAATTAATAAAGTCACTACAATTAACACATGCTTGCTTAAGTTGTTGCAATCATTGATGATATCAACCTCATCACTAACACATACAACTTCCATCTATAATGTGTCTATTGTCTCTTGTGTGTCTTTCACTACATATTGCTTGCATTTTGCACCAACATTTTTGTTAATGTAAAATCGACAAAGCAAATTAATCATGGTCAGAAACACAACTTCGATTGCTTTCATCAAAGCAAGATCTCTATTCGCCACAATCACTTATGGACATGGATCTTTCTTCCTAAACCATAGTTTCAACTTATCCAACACCCAACAAAAACTCTTTGTCTGCTCATACTCCATATAAGAAAATGCAACAATAAATGTCAACTCAGTCAATGTCATGCCAACAATTTCAAACAGAGGTTATCTATATTTGTTTGTCTTATAAGTGTTATCCATAACTAACACAATACAAAAAATATTCATCAACTTAATTGAATCTAGATGGGCCCAAAAATATGTCTCACAACTTTTGAGTCATCTCTTTTTCTACTCCAATAAACATAACTTGCATCCTCTATAAGCTTAAGAAAATGTTATATCTCACTTCTAAGACCTCTTGCCTCTTTTTCTAACATAGCCTTATGCTAATATACTTGTGTAATCCTAATGACATTCTCAGGATCACGCTCTTGCAAGGAAAGTAATATGTGTCTAGGACGAACATGCCTCTTTGTCAAATCAGCAACATGTTGTTTTAACCGGTAAAAAGTAAGAGAGTCGCCACCGCTACTTTTTGTCCTAAAGACGGGAAAGAACGGATAATCCTAAGTTGGTTTAGAGATTCTAGATTAATGAGTTGGTTAGACAAAAGGAAGGTGTTATACACCTTTCATCTCCCTTTTTCTCAAGGGGCATCCCATTTAGGTTTTAGGGTAGATCAAGACTTTTCTATTTAAATTATGTTATTATCATGCGTATATGAAAAAGTTTAATTTTTTAGTTCGTATGTGTTTGGTTAATTTTTTATAGGATTGCGTAGAATTGCTTTCGAATTTACCCTTAAGCATTGTCTAGGTTTGAAAAGAGTGATCGTAGACACGGTTTGGAGTTAAAGTTGATAGCAATTCTACTTAATCTTTTTTTGAAAATATCTTAATTTTTGTTAAGTTAGTAAAAAAAATTGAAGTTGGTTAGCTATTTTAAATGCATGATTGGTTTGAAAATGTTTGATGAAATAATGTTGAAGTTAGTAAAAAAAAGTTTTAATGAATTAGTAAATAAAAAGTTAGTAATTTTAGAAAATAATTAATAATAATAAAATTATAAAAGTTTCTTATAATATATTTATTTATCAAAATAAATTAAATATAATAATAATAATAAAAATGCAATTTTAATGCAAAAGGGAAAATGATATAGAAAAGAAAATAATTCAAATAAATAATAGTAATAAATAAATAAACCAAATAAATAAATAAATAAATTTTTTTTATAAAATAAAAAAGGGTGTATTATGTTCAGGAGTGGTAATTTAAGGGTGTATAAATAGCAGAGGTTAAGCCCAAATAATTGTTAGAGCCCAAAAATGCAAAGGGGTGTGGCTTTAGTCTGAGGTAGTAACTTGGGAGGCGTAGATAATTTTGGGCTTGGCCCAGGAGACAAATTGAGGTTCATTTGGCATTATGTGGCCAAGCTTAGCATGTTATGGTGTACCAGCGAACTTCTGATCATTTGATTTTGATCAAAGGGCCACCAGAGGTTAACTCTTAGGTGTTGATCAAAAGTAACACAACGAATGGTCTAGATTAAAGTTTGACTGAGGAGTATGAAGAGCCCGCGTTTACAGAGTTAACGGAGAGAGTATTTAAGAGATTTTCCTTCACATGGTTTCATTTTTCCCTCCATTCTCTCTCTCTCTCTCTCTCTCTCTCTCAAACCCAATGATCTCTCTCTCAAACCCAATGATCTCTCTCTCTCTCTCTCTCTCTCTCCCTCTCTCTCTCTCTCTCTCTCTCTCTCTCTCTCTCTCTCTCTCTCTCTCTCTCTCTCTCTCTCTCTCTCTCTCTCTCTCTCTTCCTCTCTCTCTCTCTCTCTCTCTCTCTCAGCTCTCTCTCTCTCTCTCAAACCCAATGATCTCTCTCTCAAACCCAATGATCTCTCTCTCTCTCTCTCTCTCTCTCTCTCTCCTAAATGCTCCAACCTCTCTCTAGAATCCCCTCCCACTAGAAATCTCCACCACCGTCTTAGCCGCCCTGAACCACCGCACAAAACTATTTCCGATTGAGCTTTGTGATACGGTGGGAGAACTGACTTGAGGGTTTGCGTTTTATCGCAAATGTTGTGGTTAGCAAGAGTCGCCACCGACTTTTCTTTTATCCAAAAAGGAAGGTGAAAAAGCACAGGAAAGACCTTTGAGATTGTTTCTTGAGTTCGAGGGGTAGATTATGAAAAGGGAAGGTATTAGCACCCTTTTCATCCATGGTTTTCCATGGGATCTTAGTTACTTGCTAGATCACTTGCTTTTTTTTGTTTTGAAATTATGCTTTGTATGGTTTTGAAAGTATTTTGTAAAAGAGGCCATAGTTTAGGAAATCTTTGTAATTATTCTCGTTCGTAAGAATGTATACAAAGATGTTTGTCTTTTTAAAAATGTTTTTCAATCTTTGTAAGATGTTTGGAAATGTGTGTGTTTGTTTTGAAAATAGCAAGGATAGTTGTTTTGAAATGAAGCAAGCAACTAGAAGTAACCAACCTACTCAAAATTTCTTTCTTGTTCATTTTCTTTTCTTTTGATATTGTTGTCTTACCATTGATTTGGTAAGAAACCCTATCTTTGGATGTAAATGGGACGGGTGTGGGTCATCGTATAACCATGATTAGCAATGTTGCAAAGTATCTTGGCATTTTTGAGGGACTAAGATCATTTTGTAAGGAAACTTTGAATAGCGTCATCGAGGGACTATGATCTTATACTTGTTGTTTTTGCCAAGTGTGATACGGTGGGAGAGAACTGACTGTTTTGGAATGCTGGTTCGCGTTTTGTGTTTTTTTTCGCAAAATGTCGCGGTAAGCAAGAGTCGCCACCGACTTTTATTTTATCCAACAAGGAAAGGAAAAAAGCACAGAAAAATTCCTTTTTGAGATATTTCTCGGGTTCGGGAGGTAGATTATAGAAAGGGAAGGTGTTAGCACCCTTTCTATCTGTGGTTATCCACGAGCTCTTAGGTACTTGCTCAAAGTGTTTTCAAAATTTGCTTTTCTTTGTGTTTGTGGGTTTGAAAGAGTTTTTGTTTGAAAGGAGTGTAAGTGCGAAAAGTTTTGTTTTGTTTTAAAAGGAGCAAGTACTTTAAGAACCATCTACCTACTCAAAAAGGAATTAATCTGTACAAATGTCCTTTAGACAATGCTATCCCACTATTGATGAGTAGGTAGCACCGTCGTTGGAGTTTTAAGGGTCAATTCGATTAAGGGACGTGTGGTCACTAAAAGCAATGTTAGGACGCCTTAGCGGTAAACCTAATGTCTTAGATCATTTTTTCCGAGGCAACCGTTTCGAGGCAACTTATGATCTTTGGACAAGAGGGCGACCACTAAAACTTCCTATACTCAATGACCACGTTCGAAGGCAACCAAGCGAGGTGTACCCTAAGAGTGCGCATGTGCGAGTGTATTATTTCGGTTAATTTTATCTGTACATGTCATGGGTGAGCTATGTTGATTTTAAGTTCATACATTTGATCTTGTCATGCATTCCCTATGGTCAAACATCTAACAGTTAATATTTTGCGGAATTTAAATTGCGGAAATTAAATCTAAACTATTACAAGGCGTCCGTTATTTACATCGCCAAAAACAAACCCTTTAATTTAAATTGCGGAAAGTGAAATAAAGTGATAAATAATTAAAGTCCATATTAAAAGCTATTACATACTGGAAGCAATTAAAATATTGGAAATATGGATCGCGTGCGAGAAATTAAAACAGCGCATTTTTTAGGGTTTTGACCCTTTTTATGAAGGAAAGCATTTTTTGTTATTTTTTTGAATTAAAAGAAATTAAATCTAAGCTAATAATTAAATTAATTAATTAATGAAAATATTTTTGGATTTTTTAATATTAAAGGAAATAAAATAATGTTGATCAAAGTTAGTAAAAACCTAATATTCTACATTGATTTTAATTTTTTTGCAAAAAAAATCATTAAAAGTTATATCTATTTAAAACTAAATTAATTAGGTTAATATTTATTTACAAAAATAAAATGATGAAATTAATTTTAATAAATAAAAATAATATTTTTTGTGTTTTCTGATTTTATGAGGAAAAAATAAATTGGTTAGTAATAATAAAAATAATTAATTAAAACAATAACAAATAAATAAATATAAAGAAAAGAAAATAAACCAAGGGGGTGTTGGGCCCAAGAGGAGGTGAGAAGAGCAAATTCCAAGCCCAATAGTTGCCAGCCTGCATGACTTTCCATGGTTACACGTGCATTGGTTGACTAGGTCTCACGATGGACCTCCAATATGGGCCATCAGATTTGGCCTGGAGGCCATCTGGCAGGCGTTTGATAAAGGTGCATGATACATAGCAAAGCGTGAGACGCACTGGAGTGCCTGAAAGAAAATAACAACAAATATATCGGGGACCTGGGATTCGAACCCAGGTCCCATGAGTCACTGAACAACACACTTACCACCACGCCATTGCTTCTTTATTGTTAGTGGAATACGCAATGAATATTATATTGGAAACTCAATTAATATGCTGAAAATAAAAAAACAAGCGTAAATAATTTAAATGGACGTATGGGATGGGGACACGTCTTCGTCCCTGTCCTTGGAATTCTGGTTATCTTACCTGCAGATTTTTATCTGCAGCTAGATTCGTGGCTTGCTCCTAAAATGGACTATGGGCCATATAAACGCAAACGGAGACCATCACCATGCTCGTCTCTCATCCCTGAATACAACCATATCCATGGTTTGCCCTAATTTTTCCTGAAATCAAAACGCCTAAAAAACAAGAACCAAAACCCTAGCTTCGGGCATGGCTGTACAAGCTACCAAAACAAAATCAAATAATGTAGAAACATTCTAAATGGAACGATAAACATGATAGTGTCAAGATTTTGGCAAAAAGATGCAAGAATATGGGATTATGATTTCATGTTCAAAGCCACGTTCAAGAAAACTTACAGCGCTATTTAGGAGGTTTCAGGACTTGGTTTTGATTCCAATAGCTCCAGTGGACGTCCAACAAGAGAGTAGTGTGGAGTTTTTGCCTTGGAAACACCTCTAGGGTCGATTTCAGATTTAAGCTTTTCAATCTTTTTTTCAAGTTTGGTTTTGTGTATTCTGCAGCTTTCATGTCGCGTCTTGTATGCTCTATGTTATGTGAGTATATTAGAAGCAATTAGGTTAAAAATTGGGCCTTGAATCCTTGTGAATTGATGACTTTGGATATGATATGATTCCTCCATTAAAGGCTTCCAATTTCTTTCCAAATCCAAGATTTTGTGTATGATATGGCTTGGCACGAATTTGATTGTGTTCATGATGTTAATTGAAAGCTATATCAATCAAAAAGATCACAAGTTATTAATATTGAGATTTTATTTTGATTTAAATTGATTAAAAATGAATTAAATCAATAAAAATCAAATAAAATAGAAAAATTAATAATTGGTCATGAAATTGAAGATAGGACACATGTGTGGTGCTACAAGATCAAATCAAGTGGAAAAAAGTGGGCCCATTTGACAAAATTTGAAGTTTTGGGGATAGTTGACTTTTGGCAATTTTGGAAAAATGCCCAACTTCAACAATGCATAACTTCTTCAATTTTGAACTTTTGGAAGTTTTCTTGGAGTTTTTAGAAACCTTGAGATGTCCTTTAACTAACCCTTTTGGTCTTATCTAATTTTGATATTCGATGCTCAAGTTATAAGCTTTGGCAAAAAAGGTGTTTTTGTTGACTTTCAAAAATGACCTATAATGTCCAAATTTGTAACTTTTTTTGGGTGAATTTCTTGATCTTGGGGTGTGAAGATGGATTTTAGTAAATTGCATCCTCTTATAAATGAGCTTTGGATGGGTCATTTCTCATAAAGTATGAGAAAGTTATGCTTGGTCAAAGTTGAGTTGACTTTTCCTACAAAACCCTAATTTAGCAACTTTTGAATGTTGATGAATCTTGAGCAATCCTTGATTAATAATGATCAACCCTTGATAAAATGATGAATTATACTTCAAAATGATAATGTTGACAAAACATCTTGAGGTTTGACTGTTTGTAGGTCACAGTTGACTTTTGCCCTAGCACAGTCGATTTTTGGGCCTCTTAAGCAATTGACTGACCAAACTTTCTCTGCAAGGCTTGCAATTTGACATGGATGAACTTGAGATCATATTAGGACATTATGGAGAACTTGGGGTCATTTGGATGTAAGGACCTTGATGCAACTCAAAACCCTAATTTTGAATTGACTGCCTTAGGAGATGATTTGACTGTCCAACTCTTGAGCAATCTTGAGCAACTTTGGAGATTATTCTTGACATGTCTTGAGAAATATGGGAGGGAAAATTTTGGTGTACAACACCAAGATATTTCGCATGCGTAATATGGCCATTTTTTATGTAAGGCAACCAAGTGGAGTAACCCTAAGGGTGCTTGTGTGCAAGTGTATTATTTTCATCCTTGATTTTGTCTTGGATTAGGGTTTTCTATTTGATTTGTTTCAATCTTGCCATTCAAACCCTAATTACTAGCATGATATATAAAAGCGGTAAATTGCGTAATTTAAAAATTACTACGCTATTACAACATTTTATGGGAGGGGGTATACATATTATGAATGGGAATTTGCAATAATGTAAATCTAATTAAGCTATTACAACCAAATCGAATTTGTACGAGTATTTTAATAAATAATATACAATATAAATATGCAATGGTATGTATGCAAGAAAAAGATTTTTGTTTTGTTTTTTCATATAAATAAGAGTTTTGAATTAAACCTAATAATATTAAAAAAGGAAATTATTTCTTGAAAAGTGGTTAACCCTAATTTCTAACTTAAGAAAATAAAGTTCCTTAAGTATTATTTTTGTGTATTTTTGTCTTAAAATAATAAATAATATTTATGAAAACATTTAATCTTTTTATATGTCAAAATAAATATTTACAAGTATGAAGAAAAAGGGATAAAAATATATCTAACTCTATCTTATTTTACAAGTTTATTTAAGAAGAATAGTTAGTATATAATTTAATAAAAATATTTTTTTATGTGAAAATAAAATAAAATAAACAAAATGCAATATTTACCATGTTTTATATTTTTTATGATTTTTTTTATGTTAAAGAAAATATTTAATGAAATGAACAAAAATAAAATAAATAAATGAAAATAAAATTGGGCCAGGGGTGTCCTGAGTAATCAGGAGGTAACATTAGAAAAAAAACATAAGCCCAAATGAACAAAAGCCCAGCGCTGCAAAAATGAGAAAAATGGAAAAAAATGAGAAAATATGCAAAAGGCAGGCACCAAGGCTCGAACCCATGACCTTGGCATTCTCAGCGCGCTGCCTTGCCATTGGGGTGGTTGTACATCCGTTAGTTCATATGAAATAAAAAACACATAACACATAACGCCTCCTTGCCCTGTACTTCATCTTCTTCCTCAAGCTAGCCAGAACCTCTGTATCTTTCTCATTTCTCCATGAAAATGGAAACTTCAAACATGAAAATGGTAGTACTTTTTCCCACGATTTCAACCATGTAACTCATGTAAACTATCAGTCAAAGATCAAAGCTAATTTCAATGGCCCTAATTTTAAACCGAATTTTTACAGAAATTTGAAATATAAAATTCTCTATACATAATGAACATAAATGGAATATATGCACATGGTTGGCTTTAGCACAATAATATCTATATTTTCCTTTCATAAATCGAGACCAATGGATGTATGTATGAAGAGATAGAAGTTAGAGTTCTTACCTCCTTCAGCTGAGATCGTGAATGAAGTTTGAGTGAGTTTTATGAAGGCCTAAAGATTCCTTTAGCTTGCCTAAACCTCCCTGAGTGTGTTTCAATCCTTGCCTTGCTTTGAAAGTGCCCGAATCTCTCTACCCAAGTCAACTTGCAAGCTTGAAATGCAAAAATGGCAGATGGAGAAGGAGGAGTTACAGTGAAGGGTGATGGTCTGGATCACTTAGACATGAGGTAGGTTAAGTGTTTGAGTGATTAGAACTTGAAACACACGAGTAGATTTTTGGATTGCTATGCTTGGTCTCAAACTGCAAGTTATGACAGGTTTTTGGTGATAGGGAGTTTTAGAGAGTTTCTGGCCTTGAGCAATTGTGTGTTAGGTTGCAATGTGTTTGTGTATAAGTATAGAGAAGGTTTCAAGTCAGCTCCACAATAGATTTCTCAATTGTAGGCTTTTTGCTCTATTGCTTGTCCTTTAAGAAATGTGAGGAGACAACTCTCTACATGATTGTACAGGCCTGCTTGGAGTTGGTACAAGTCCTAGACAACTTGCTTTTGGTTTATAGGACTTGTGTGTGTAGAGAGAACAGGTGCAAAGCTCAAGAAGTGAAAAGTTGCAAAAGTTATGCTTTACTAAAATGGCAATGGCAACTTTGTGCCATTTATGGAATTAAAGCTTGGACAAAGACACTTATGCTTGGGTTAAGGCTTTATCAACTGTGAGAAACAAGTTTGAGACCTGTAAAGCTAGGATTAGGCAGCGTAGGTTCAGATTTGAATTTTGTTCTTCATGGAATGGCTTGAAATTAAAGTGAGAAATTGCCAACTTCATCTCTTCGATTCTCCTTAACCAAAAATGATCTCAAGGAGTTATTAGACATTTTGGAAAGCTTGCAATGTGCTATATAACTCATATTTGAAATTAATTTCAAGATTCCTTTTGGAACTAGGTGAAAAGTTACCATGAAGTTAGGTAAAAAAACCTGCCTAAATTAGGGCAAAATTTCACTAAGTTATTTTAGTTCATGGGCATGTATTCACAAAATTATATCTTGAGATCTAAGCATCTTTAGGAGAAAATGTGTGAATAAAAGTTGTAGATTTCATGGAGATATACAACTTTCATGTTTGGAACTTTCTTTGAATCATCTTGTATCATGGTGAAAAATTGGCTTAAAGTTGAGAAAAATTAAGAAATTTTCTATACTTGGAAAAATTTCTAAGTTAAGACAATTTCAAATTTCAAAACCAAATCTTCAATATTTGATTTCTTGATGAACAAGTTTCACATTTTTACAAGTTTTGATGAATTGTGATCCTTGGCATTTGATTTTTGACCAAAAAGTCAAAGTTTGACTTTTCAGTATACAGTTGACTTTTGATCAGTTGACTGCAAATTTCATCTGTCAATCCAATGGATTTGCAATGTTTTGAACCATGTAATTAGGTCATGATGATTCAATTGAGCCCTTGGAATCATGCTTCAAACCAATTGGTCATTTGCTAGGTCAAAAATCAGAAATTGCCCTTTCTCAGTCAAAACCCTAATTTTGACAATTTTACCCTTTTGATGATTTGATCAAATTTCTTGAGGAATTATGGTCCAAACTTGATCAAATGATACATATGAGTCTAAAGTGTTAATGTGGATCAAAAAATATGAATTTTGACTGTAAATTTTCCATGGTTGACTTTTTCCCCAATACAACTGATTTTTCGGTCAACTGTCCAATTGATTGATCAAAAATGGGATTCAAGGCTTGAAACTTGACATGAGTAATCTTAGGGGTCCATGATGATACTTGAAAGTCAAATGAAACATTGATAGTCCAAAAATCTTTGTGCAATTCTAAACCCTAGTTTTGGGTCATCAGTGCAAGATGAGATGTCTTGAGCTGATCAAACCATAATCCAGTCTTGAGTCAAAGAGATCTTGTGAGAAAAGTTTTGATAAATGAGAGGGAAAATTTTGGGGTACAACAAGCTTCAACCAGAAACTTTAAACCTTCATCCCTCTAAATCTATACCTTCATCCAAATATGAACCCTAGTTTAATCAGCACCATGGGTGGCCATTAAGGCCACCGTGCCAGATGAGAGTTTGCCAGGAACTCCATCCGTAAACCCAGAACTTCAACCAAACCCTTAGAACCCTAGGTTGTTAGTATAAACCCTAACAATCTAAAACCTAACCCCCAAGAACCATAGCCCAGAAACAACAATTTTGAAGAACCATAACCCTAGGTTATATGAATCCTATCCCTAAGTTGTTAGAACCCTAACCCTAATCCCCCAATTTTTCTAGAATTTCACCAAATCAACCCCAATAAAACACAAAAATGCATCAATGACATCAAATAAAGATAACCTAAGCTATGTTTCTTAGCTTACCTTCCTTGCCTGTACTTCAGCTGAGAGAATGCCTCGGCTGAGTCTTAAGAACCTGTCCATAATTCAATTGGGGGGAAACATCTTCATCAAGATCTAGGAACTGTCTGGTCTTCAACATAGTATACCGTTGAAATTAGAGAACTCGTCCACACTATGACGGAGGAAAACATCAAGATCTAGGAACTGACTAGTGCTCAACGTAGTATACCGTTGAGGTTATAGCACTCGTCCACACTATGACGTAGGGAAACATCTTCATCAAGATCTAGGAACTGTCTGGTCTTCAATGTAGTATACCGTTGAAATTAGAGAACTCGTCCACACTTTGACGGAGGAAAATTGTCGAGATTGAGAACCTTATCTGAAATTCAACCGAGGATAATTCAGTTGAGATTTAAGAGCCGGTCAGGTCTTCGACTAAGCTGAGAACTTAACTGCATCTTTCCTGAAAGGTAAAGGTCAGTCATATGCAATGCATGAGATGGATCAAGCAATGATGTTCTCAACATAAATGACATTGTATGGTATGATGTGTATATGCATGTATCATGATGTATGAAAATGTGATGTTTTAGCTGGGGAAAATAAATCCTAGAGCTGCTGGAGAATAGAGTTGAGTTCTTCGTTTCCGCTGGGGATGATGGACGAAGATGATTGTGAGAATAAACCTGCAGGAGAAAAGAACTTCGTTGGGGAATAAACTGATGAAGAGATTACTCTGTGGGGAATTACTCTGTGGGGAAGAGATGTTCTGCTGAGGATTTTAACAATGAACTCTGCTGGGGATTCCGCTAATAAACTCCACTGGGGATGGATTACCGTTGCTGGTGATATTGAATCTGTTGAGGATTGAACTCCTGTTTGGGGAAAGAAAGAACTTCGCTGGGGGATGATCTTTCGGTTGCTACTTGCTGGGGAGATTTATTCTTGTACTCCGCTGGGGGTAAGCTTCCAAAGTCTACTGGGGATGATGGCTCAACTCCGTTGGGGAAGCTTTTTTTAGACTGCGCTGGGGAAATGGCTCCACTGGGGGTATCTTGCATTCTGCCGGGGAACATTCTTATATTCCGTTGAGGAATATTAAGACTATCGGGGATACTCTTATGCTTGCTGGGGAATATCTTTATACTCCGCTGGGGAATATTAAGACCTTCTGGGGATACCAAACCTTTTTAGCGCTGATGGTAGATGAACTCTGCTTGGGGAGAGTATTGCTGATTTGTTCATAGTTGCAAGTCCCAGCTGGGAGAGCTACTATTATTGTCTTACTCTGTGGGGAGTGAAGGTATCTTGGTCATATTCTTCAGCTGAACCTACCTTGGTACCTGGTGGACAAAGCAACTACACAGTTCGGACAATTCTTATTCCCCCTGCTTCTGATATTACCAGTAATTCATCTTTGTTTCGCATGTAAATATTTATGAGTAACAATTAATGTCAAATGCATATATCAAAAATGAACATTGGACGTTCTTTGCAAAACAAAACAGATAAAGAGAAAACAGTTTGAGATTGCTTTGAAAATGAATTGTATTGATTTTGAAGTTTAGCCTATAAATAGGCGTTTTTGTACAAGAGGCTAACGTCCTAGTAGGAGAACGCCGCCGAATAATAGAATTTACACAATTTGCGAAAAACTAAACAAAACAGTTATGTGAATGATCCCACTGGGTTCTAACTCTGCTATTGCCCTTATGTCTTCGAGCATCTCATCACTTGGCTACTGGTTGAAGATGAATCTGATTGATTAGTGTCGTCCGAGCTTGATAGTCGATACCGAAGTCTGGATGCGAGGTGATCCAATGAGACATATTATTACGCTTATCCCTAACTTTTGCCTGGACCTCCATTTCGGGTTTTCAGTCCACCGAGATACCCATTTTTGCCCAAGTCTCCTTTTCAGGTTTTCGACTTGCCGGGTGTACAGTTTTTTTTATTTTCATCCCCTATTTTCTCCCGAACCCTTTTGGTTTGCCCGGAAGCCCTTATTTTTGCCTAGGCCAGTCAACCTAGCGGGTATTTGATTATGCGTAGTATCTTTTCACTATGTCTGCATTGACGGGGTGAGGAAGGTCATCACCATCCATGGTGGTTAGAATCATAGCTCCTCCTGAGAAAATGTTCTTAACCACAAATGGCCCTTCGTAAGTAGGGGTCCATTTGCCCTTGGGATCACCTTGAGGTAGAATAATGCGCTTGATTACCAGGTCCCCAACTTGATACTCTTGTCGTCTGAATTTCTTGTTAAATGCCTTGATCATCCGTTTTTAGTACGTCTGACCATGACAAATAGCAGTAAGTCTCTTTTTGTCGATAAGGTTCAGTTGATCAAGTCGGGTCTGAATCCAGTCATCTTCGCTCAAACCTGCATCCTTCATGATCCGAAGAGAGGGTATCTGAACTTTAATGGGCAAGACTGCCTCCATACCATATACCAAGGAATAGGGTGTTGCCCCTGTTGACGTCTGTGCTGAGGTACGGTACACATGAAGAGCAAGTGGTAACATCTCGTGCCAATATTTGTATGTCACTGTCATCTTTTGCACAATCTTCTTAACGTTCTTATTAGCCGCTTCTACAGCCCCATTCATCTTCGGCCGGTAGGGAGAAGAGTTGTGATGCTGTATCTTGAACTGCTTTCAGAGCTCAGTGATCATCTTGTTGTTAAGATTGGTACCATTGTCCGTAATGATCCTCTTTGGTACACCATACCGACATATCAGATTATGCCGAATGAACCATGCCACGACATTCTTGGTTACATTAGCAAAGGAAGATGCTTCAACCCACTTTGTAAAGTAATCAATTGCTACCAGGATGAAACGATGCCCGTTGGATGCCGTAGGTATGATCTCGCCGATCATATCAATGCCCCACGTTGCAAAAGGCCAAGGTGCTTTCAAGACATTCAGAGGAACTGGAGGTATGTGCACCTTATCAGCATAGGCCTGGAACTTGTGACATGTCCGAGAATGCTGATAACAGTCGGCTTCCATTGTAGACCAGTAATATCCTACCCGGAGGATTTTCTTTTCCATGGTATGTCCACTGGAATGAGTCCCGAAAGTACCTTCATGCAGCTCTGCCATGATCCTTTCTGCTTCAATCTTATCCACACAACACAGTAAGGTCGAATCATGGTTACGCTTGTAAATAATGCCATTGCTGATGAAGAACTTCACCACGAATCTCCTCAGAAACTTCTTGTCATTAACAGATGCACCCTCAGGGTATTCTTGAGCTTTAAGATACCTCTTCACCTCATGAAACCAAGGTTTTTCTGTTACTTCTTCAGTCTCAATATCACAGCAATGTGCCGGTTCGTCCAACCTTTCAATGATGATTCGGGGAGCTTCGTTGTCCCAATTGACTTTGAACATAGAAGACATCGTAGCCAACGCGTCCGCCAACTGATTCTCCTCTCTAGGGAAGTGTTCAAAGGTTATCTCCTCGAAATGGGGAAGCAACGTCAACACATACTCCTTGTAAGGAATAAGATTTGGGTGTTTCGTATCCCAATCGCCTTTGATCTGACTGATCACGAGAGCGGAATCTCCGAAGACACTCAGAAATTTAATCCTTAGGTCAATTGCAGCTCGAAGACCCATGATGCACGCTTCATACTCCGCCATGTTGTTAGTGCAGTTGAAACATAATCGGGCGGTGAACGGAGTATGAGAGCCTTTAGGAGATATGATCACGGCGCCAATTCCATTACCCAAAGCGTTTGAAGCTCCATCAAAGTACATAGACCATCGGGATCCTTCCTCAGGTCCTTCATCCGGTCCAGGTGTCTCACAATCAGTTACCAACATGATATTCTCATCCGGAAATTCAAAGTTCATAGACTGGTAATCATCCACTGCTTGATGTGCCAAATGGTCTTCCAATACACTTCCCTTGATTGCCTTTTGGGTCGTATATTGGATGTCATACTCAGTCAAGATCATCTGCCATCTTGCTATTCTTCCGGACAAGGCGGGCTTCTCGAAGATATACTTGATTGGATCCATCTTTGATATCAATAGAGTAGTGTGAGTCAACATATACTGTCTCAGCCGACGAGAAGCCCATGCCAAAGCGCAACAAGTTTTCTCGAGCAGTGAGTATCGGGTCTCACAGTCGGTAAACTTTTTGCTAAGGTAATAAATAGCATGCTCTTTTCGGCCAGACTCGTCATGCTGCCCCAGCACACACTCCATTGAGTTTTCGAGCACTGTCAAGTATAAGATCAAAGGTCTCCCTTCAACTGGTGGCATCAGAATAGGTGGCTCTTGGAGATACTCTTTAATCCTTTCGAAAGAGGCCTAACATTCATTGTTCCAATGTACTACTTGATCTTTCTTCAGCAGCTTGAAGATTGGCTCACAAGTAGCAGTTAGGTGCGAGATGAATCGGGCAATGTAATTTAGACGTCCCAGAAAGCCTCTGACTTCTTTCTCTGTTCTGGGAGCTGGCATCTCCTGTATAGATTTCACTTTTGTAGGATCCACTTGAAGACCTTTGTCGCTTACGACAAAACCCAGTAATTTACCAGATCTCACCCTGAAGGTGCACTTGTTCGGGTTTAACCTTAGCTTGTACAACTTCAACCTGTCAAACAGTTTCTGCAGATGGTCAAGGTGTTCTTCCTCAGTCTGGGATCTTGCAATCATATCGTCGACGTATACTTCAATCTCATGATGGATCATGTCATGAAACAAAGCAACCATGGCACGCTGATATGTTGCCCCAGCATTCTTCAACCCAAAAGGCATGACCTTGTACCAAAAGGTACCCCACTGAGTAACAAAAGTTGTCTTCTCCATGTCTTCGGGAGCCATTTTAATTTGGTTATAACCGGAGAAGCCATCCATGAAGGAAAAGACCTTGTGCTGAGCGGTGTTGTCAACCAGAACGTCGATATGAGGTAGAGGGAAGTCATCCTTGGGGCTTGCCCTGTTCAAATCCCTGTAGTCAACACACATTCGGACCATACCATCTTTCTTCGGCACTGGAACCACATTGGCCACCCACTGAGGGTAAGAAGTAACTGCTAGCAAACCGGCGTCAAACTGTTTCATAACTTCAGCCTTGATTTTCTCAGACATCTCTGGGCGCATACGACAGACCTTTTGTTTTACTGGAGGATAATCTTCCTTGGTAGGCAGGCGATGAACCACAATATCAGCATCCAACCCAGGCATATCTTTGTAAGACCAGGCAAAGATCTCAACGTAGTCACGCAGCATCTGAATTAACCGTTATTTCACACTAGCTTCCAGATTTGCACCGATCTTGACCTCTTTCTTATCTGTCTCGGTACCCAGATTCACTGTTTCCACTGGCTCTTCATGTGGCTGAATGGCCCTCTCTTCTTGAAGTAACAGTCTTGCAAGTTCACCCAGTACTTCGCAATCATCTTCACCTTCGTCTTCGGCTAAGTTAATCGGATTTTCGAAGTCATAATCGGCAGTAGCAGAGTCGTTACCAGTGAGATCCAGAATGGATGTGGACCTGTATATGTGAGTGTGTGTAAAATAGCTGTTTTGCAATATATAATAAAGAAAAACAAGGAGCGCAAGATTTGAAATGCAAAAGAACGTCCAATGCTTTTATTAATGTTATATGTAGATGACACACAAAAGCCCTCACAAATGAAGCCACGGTGCCCCGGGTAAGACATCGGGCCGTAAAGTTTAAAACATTGTCTGTTACATATTCAGAACGAAAAGTTTCATTACTAGGTGATAACTGAAACGGGCATAGAATCCTTCGCTGTCCAGTTTCTCAATCCACCGTTGGCAGTCGGGTAGATCCAACTGTCGATATCAAACTCTTCATCATCGTCGTCCCTGATAGCATTTACCCCTGCATCTTGCTTAGGCTTTTCTGGTGCTCCGAACTCGATCTCTTTTGCGTCAATCAAGTCTTGTACCTTGTTCTTCAAAACCTAACAGTCATCTGTATTATTCCCCGGGCTATCAGAGTGAAAAGCACAACGGGCATTAGGGTTATACCTCAGTGATGTGGTATTTGGATTCTTCGGGGCTTCCTTTAGAACCACCAAATTAGTCTTCAACAGCTGTGGCAGAATTTGAGACAAGGTCATGCTGAGACGGGTGAATTGTCTTCGAGGTCTCTCATCCTTCTGTTGATTGTTGTGCTGTGGAGCACCAGCAGGTTTTGAAATAACAACCGCATTCACAGCTTGACGGTGTTCAGGTCTATTCTGGTTTCTTGAACTGTAGACAGTACTGGACTCTTTCTTGAATGGCTTCTTCTCGGTGCTTGACGAAGCACCCTTTTGTATCTTACCAGCCTTAATACCAGCTTCTATCCTTTCACCGGTCAAAATAAGCTCTGTAAACCCAGACGAAGAGCTTCCAATTAGATGGTTGAAAATGGACCAGACAGGGTCCCCAAAAACATGTCAACAAGTTCCCGATCAGCTAAGGGTGGTTGTACCCTTCCGGCGAGGTCTCTCCACTTTTGAGCATAATCTTTGAATCCTTCACCCGTTCCCATTGACATACCCTGGAGTTGGGTACGCGTAGGAGCAAGGTCGGAGTTGTACTGATACTGCCTATATAATGCAGTAGCCAAATCTTCCCAACTGCGGATACTGGCTCCGTCCAACTGATAGAACCACTCAAGCTGAGTCCCTGAGAGACTGTCTTGGAAGAAGTGGATCCATAGGTTCTTATCAGCTGTGTATGACTGAATCTTCCTCACATATGACCGGAGGTGCAACTTCGAACAAGAAACTCCGTCATACTTAGCAAAGGCTGGTGCCTTGAATTTGTGGGGAATGACTACCCCAGATGATAGACCTAGATCACTGAAGTCCAGACCAGGCACCTTTTGAACCTCCATAGCACTCAACCGGTCTTCCAGTTGCTTGTATCTATCCTCGGCAGGAGGATATTGTTCTTCATCGTAGTCCGTCTCATTGTCGGAGACCACAGGGTTAGGAGCCCTCCTTTCTTGTGGACTATCTTTCCCTCCAGATGAAGTGGTCAGATCAACTTAATTCTGTAGCCTGTTTCCAAACTTGTGCCCTGTGTTGAACAGGATGGTCCTCTTCTTCTTCTTTTTCTTCTCTTTCAGAATCAGGGTCTTCAGGTCTTGCTGACCCTTAGCTAGACTCATGAACAACTCTTGAAATTGGGAATTCTGGGCCTGGAGGGCCTTGATAGATTGCTCAGTTGAAGGTTCGGCAGACATGATGAGTGAGTGAGTGAGCGCTGAAATAAACAGCGAAGAAGATAAGAGACCTGTAAAAGGTACCTGTTTATGAAGTGCAAGGGATGAAATGCGTATGATTTACGATTTCAAAGACAATTGCGAGATTCAAATTTGTAAACAAGAAAGGAAACACACTTTATTAGATAAAATTTAGAATTCAAATTGTTCAACTGATGCCATTAAGGCGTCATGAAAAGAAATACTGAAAAGTAAAAATAAAACTGGAAAGGAAATCATCAAAGGCCTATCAATGCTCCCATGGTATCTTCTTCTCAGTGCGGACATAGTCGTTGAGAATCTGCTCGTTCTCCAGCTGCCTAGTCAGCTTCTGGATCTTTTGCTCTTGCTCGTTGAACTTCTCTCGGTAAGAATCCCGTTCATCCCTCAGCTGTATCCAAGACCTTTTCAGTTCCCCAATGTCAGTGGGCATATAAGGATGGAGGATGGTTAGGAGAACCCCTTCTTCATTAGAAACTTCAAGAGTGACAGGCCGGACGACTTCATATGGCATACCCAGCTTTTGGGCATGGATATGGACCCATATGAGATATGGCTCCATCGGGAGTGAAGTCTTTGGACCCAACTCATGTGGATCAGATTGGTGAACTCTGTCCCAAGCCCTTATGAATCTATGACGTTGCTCGTCGCTATCCCCTTGAAAATCAAAGATGATATAAGGCATTAGCATCTCATGAGGTCCTTCTCTTCTGGCTCTTCCAAACTGATGGAGAGTTAAGCATGGGTTGTAAGAAATTCCTCCATGGGTTCCTATCAATGGAACATTAGGATACTCTCCACAGCGATCAATGATAGTCACCTCATCCATACCTTTGAGAGTCCAGATAATGTCATTATGCGAGAGAGACATCACCCTATAAGCCCAGCTCATTCCTTCTTTATTCTTCAACACTGACTTGGGGAGGTGCGAAATAAACCACCTCGACAATAAAGGAGCACAACACATCAAGGTTCCCTGCTTTCGGGCAGTACGAGCATAGAGTTGATGAAGAATGTCACCCAAGAGAGTGGGTACAGGGTTCTGAGAGATGAAGATCTTTATGGCATTCACATCAACAAAAGTGTCAGGATTCGGAAACAGTACCAAGCCATATATCAGAAGAGCCAGAATATCCTCGAACGCCTTAAAGTCTAGGCTATCCTAGAAGTAGTTAGCCTTGCCAACCAAGAACTTAGTCAGAAAGCCTTTTGCTCCACTCCTAGTCTCCCAATTAGCCATTACCTCCTATTTTGTCAAATGAAGGGCTGCACCAATCTCCTCGGGCTTGAGAGTCTTTTCCCAACAAGTAAACGGGGTCTGCTCCATAATAGAGATATCGAGCAGCTCAGAGAACTCTTCTAGGGTAGGAACCAGCTGGTAGTCTTGGAAAGTAAAACAATGGTACAACGGATCATAGAATTGGACCAGAACACTCATCATCTACTCGTCCAATTTGGAGGTGACCAAACTGAGAAGAGAACCATGCCTCCTGATGAAGGAAGTAGTGTCAGGCATCTTGGCAACCAACTCTTTAAGCAAGGTAGGAACCTGGACAAAATTGATCTGGATGGTATTCTTACGCATGGGCATCATGATGACCTACAAAACAGAACAAAGATGAATCCCTCCTGTCTTTGAAATAGGTTAGTCCAATGAAAGATGTATGCAATGTTATGATGTCATGATGTCATGATAGTAAACACACCACAAGTATCCACAAATAGCAAACATGGTAAAGGCACACAAGTCACACAGAGAGCCCTTAGATTTCAGGTTGGCAAGGAGCTTAGGTACTACCCTCTTTCAGTTTAGTTGGTTTAAACTTGTCCTAAAAATAGTAATTGGGTTCTAGAGGATCTCAATATCACTGACTACCCTCAATCGGTCATAATTCCAGTTTAGCAACCTTTTCTTGCGGCCGAAATCATCGCGAGAGTTTAGTCTCAATGAGTGTAGCATACTGCTACTTTTCTATGGCCAAGTTGGTCAATTTAAGGTTCTAAGGTCAGTTGGTGCTTAATGACCCCTTAGAAGACCCATATTCTCCTCGTTCCAACACAAGGGATATCGGTACAGACTAAAGTGCCAAACCAACGTAGCTACTTCTTCAACCGTGTCGGTCTATGCCGGACAGTTCCCTCACAGTTTATTGCTACTTACCTAAAGGGTATCCCCCAGATCCGGGTTAGGATCTATAGAAACTCCGATACAAACCCACAAATGTAAATCATACAAAGCATACAATTGAAAACACAATGATCTAATCCTAAGGTACACCTCACTTATTAATTTTCCCCAGCAGAGTCGCCAGTTCTGTGATACGGTGGGAGAGAACTGACTGTTTTGGAATGCTGGTTCGCGTTTTGCATTTTTTTCCGCAAAATGTCGCGGTAAGCAAGAGTCGCCACCGACTTTTATTTTATCCAACAAGGAAAGGAGAAAAGCACAGAAAAATTCCTTTTTGAGATATTTCTCGGGTTCGGGAGGTAGATTATAGAAAGGGAAGGTGTTAGCACCCTTTCTATTTGTGGTTATCCACGGGCTCTTAGGTACTTGCTCAAAGTGTTTTCAAAATTTGCTTTTCTTTGTGTTTGTGGGTTTGAAAGAGTTTTTGTTTGAAAGGAGTGTAAGTGCGAAAAGTTTTGTTTTGTTTTAAAAGGAGCAAGTACTTTAAGAACCATCTACCTACTCAAAAAGGAATTAATCTATACAAATGTCCTTTAGACAATGCTATCCCACTATTGATGAGTAGGTAGCACCGTCGTTGGAGTTTTAAGGGTCAATTCGATTAAGGGACGTGTGGTCACTAAAAGTAATGTTAGGATGCCTTAGCGGTAAACCTAATGTCTTAGATCATTTTTTCCGAGGCAACCGTTTCGAGGCAACTTATGATCTTTGGACAAGAGGGCGACCTCTAAAACTTCCTATACTCAATGAGCACGTTCGAAGGCAACCAAGCGAGGTGTACCCTAAGAGTGCGCATGTGCGAGTGTATTATTTCGGTTAATTTTATCTGTACATGTCATGGGTGAGCTATGTTGATTTTAAGTTCATACATTTGATCTTGTCATGCATTCCCCATGGTCAAACATCTAACAGATAATATTTTGCAGAATTTAAATTGCGGAAATTAAATCTAAACTATTACAAGGCGTCGGGTATTTACATCGCCAAAAACAAACCCTTTAATTTAAATTGAGGAAAGTAAAATAAAGCGATAAATAATTAAAGTCCCTATTAAAAGCTATTACATACCGGAAGCAATTACAATATTGGAAATATGGATCGCGTGCAAGAAATTAAAACAACGCATTTTTTAGGGTTTTGACCCTTTTTATGAAGGAAAGCATTTTTTGTTATTTTTTTGAATTAAAAGAAATTATATCTAAGCTAATAATTAAATTAATTAATTAATGAAAATATTTTTGGATTTTTTAATATTAAAGGAAATAAAATAATTTTGATCAAAGTTAGTAAAAACCTAATATTCTACATTGATTTTAATTTTTTTGCAAAAAAAATCATTAAAAGTTATATTTATTTAAAACTAAATTAATTAGGTTAATATTTATTTACAAAAATAAAATGATGAAATTAATTTTAATAAATAAAAATAATATTTTTTGTGTTTTCTTATTTTATGAGGAAAAATTAAATTGGTTAGTAATAATAAAAATAAATAATTAAAGCAATAACAAATAAATAAATATAAAGAAAAGAAAATAAACCAAGGGGGTGTTGGGCCCAAGAGGAGGTGAGAAGATCAAATTCCAAGCCCAATAGTTGCCAGCCTGCATGACTTTCCATGGTTACACGTGCATTGGTTGACTAGGTCTCACGATGGACCTCCAATATGGGCCATCAGATTTGGCCTGGAGGCCATCTAGCAGGCGTTTGATGAAGGTGCATGATACATAGTAAAGCGTGAGACGCACTGGAGTGCCTGAAAGAAAATAACAACAAATATATTGGGGACCTGGGATTCGAACCCAAGTCCCATGAGTCACTGAACAACACACTTACCACCACGCCATTGCTTCTTTATTGTTAGTGGAATACGCACTGAATATTATATTGGAAACTCAATTAATATGCTGAAAATAAAAAAACAAGCGCGAATAATTTAAATGGACATATGGGATGAGGACACGTCTTTGTCCCTGTCCTTGGAATTCTAGTTATCTTACCTGCGGATTTTTATCCGTAGCAAGATTCGTGGCTTGCTCCTAAAATGGACTATGGGCCATATAAACGCAAACGGAGACCATCACCATGCTCGTCTCTCCTCCCTGAATACAACCATATCCATGGTTTGCCCTAATTTTTCCTGAAATCAAAACGCCTAAAAAACAAGAACCAAAACCCTAGCTTCGGGCATGGCTGTACAGGCTACCAAAACAAAATCAAATAATGTAGAAACATTCTACATAGAACGATAAACATGATAGTGTCAAGATTTTGGCAAAAAGATGCAAGAATAAGGGATTATGATTTCATGTTCAGAGCCACGTTCAAGAAAACTTACAGCGCTATTTAGGAGGTTTCAGGACTTGGTTTTGATTCCAATAGCTCCAGTGGACGTCCAACAAGAGAGTAGTGTGGAGTTTTTTTCCTTGGAAACACCTCTAGGGTCGATTTCAGATTTAAGCTTTTCAAGCTTTTTTTCAAGTTTGGTTTTGTGTATTCTACAGCTTTCAGGCCGTGTCCTTGTATGCTCTATGTTGTGTGAGTATATTAGAAGCAATTAGGTTAAAAATTGGGCCTTGAATCCTTGTGAATTGATGACTTTGGATATGATATGATTCCTCCATTAAAGGCTTCCAATTTCTTTCCAAATCCAAGATTTTGTGCATGATATGGCTTGAAACGAATTTGATTGTGTTCATGATGTTAATTGAAAGCTGTATCAATCAAAAAGATCACAAGTTATTAATATTGAGATTTTATTTTGATTTAAATTGATTAAAAATGAATTAAATCAATAAAAATCAAATAAAATAGAAAAATTAATAATTGGTCATGAAATTGAAGATAGGACACGTTTGTGGTGTGACAAGATCAAATCAAGTGGAAAAAAGTGGGCCCATTTAACAAAATTTGAAGTTTTGGGGATAGTTGACTTTTGACAATTTTGGAAAAATGCCCAACTTCAACAATGCATAACTTCTTCAATTTTGAACTTTTGGAAGTGTTCTTTGACTTTTTAGAAACCTTGAGATGTCCTCTAACCAACCCTTTTGGTCTAATCTCATTTTGATATTCCATGATTAAGTTATAAGCTTTGGCAAAAAAGGTGTTTTTGTTGACTTTCAAAAATGACCTATAATGTCCAAATTTGTAACATTTTGTGGGTGCATTTCTTGATATTTGGGTGTGAATATGGATTGTAGGAAATTGCATCCTATTAAAAATTAGCTTTGGATGGGTCATTTCTCATAAAGTATGAGAAAGTTATGCTTGGTCAAAGTTGAGTTGACTTTTCCTACAAAACCCTAATTTAGCAACTTTTGAATGTTGATGAATCTTGAGCAATCCTTGATTAATCATGATCAATCCTTGATAAAATGATGAATTATCCTTCAAAATGAGAATGTTGACAAAACATCTTGAGGTTTGACTGTTTGTAGGTCACAATTGACTTTTGCCCTAGCACAGTCGATTTTTGGGCCTCTTGAGCAATTGACTGACCAAACATTCTCTGCAAGGCTTGCAATTTAACATGGATGAACTTGAGAGCATATTAGGACATTGGGGAGAACTTGGGGTCATTTGTATGTAAGGACATTGATGCAACTCAAAACCCTAATTTTGAATTAACTGCCTTAGGAGATGATTTGACTGTCCAACTCTTGAGCAATCTTGAGCAACTTTGGAGATTATTCTTGACATGTCTTGAGAAATATGGGAGGGGAAATTTTGGGGTACAACACCAAGATACTTCGCATGCGTAATATGGCCATTTTTTATGTAAGGCAACCAAGTGGAGTAACCCTAAGGGTGCTTGTGTGCAAGTGTATTATTTTCATGCTTGATTTTGTCTTGGATTAGGGTTTTCTATTTGATTTGTTTCGATCTTGCCATTCAAACCCTAATTACTAGCATGGTATATAAAAGCGGTAAATTGCATAATTTAAAAATTACTACGCTATTACAACATTTTATGGGAGGGGGTATACAAATTATGAATGGGGATTTGCAATAATGTAAATCTAATTAAGCTATTACAACCAAATCGAATTTGTACGAGTATTTGAATAAATAATATACAATATAAATATGCAATGGTATGTATGCAAGAAAAAGATTTTTGTTTTATTTTTCCATATAAAGAAGAGTTTTGAATTAAACCTAATAATATTAAAAAAGGAAATTATTTCTTGAAAAGTGGTTAACCCTAATTTCTAACTTAAGAAAATAAAGTTCCTTAAGTATTATTTTTGTGTATTTTTTGTCTTAAAATAATAAATAATATTTATGAAAACATTTAATCTTTTTATATGTCAAAATAAATATTTACAAGTATGAAGAAAAAGGGATAAAAATATATCTAAGTCTATCTTATTTTACAAGTTTATTTAAGAAGAATAGTTAGTATATAATTTAATAAAAATATTTTTTTATGTGAAAATAAAATAAAATAAACAAAATGCAATATTTACCATGTTTTATATTTTTCATGATTTTTTTTATGTTAAAGAAAATATTTAATGAAATGAACAAAAATAAAATAAATAAATGAAAATAAAATTGGGCCAGGGGTGTCCTGAGTAATCAGGAGGTAACATTAGAAAAAAAACATAAGCCCAAATGAACAAAAGCCCAGCGCTGCAAAAATGAGAAAAATGGCAAAAAAAGAGAAAATATGCAAAAGGCAGGCACCAAGGCTCGAACCCATGACCTTGGCATTCTCAGCGCGCTGCCTTGCCACTGGGGTGGCTGTACATCCGTTAGTTCATATGAAATAAAAAACACATAACACATAACGCCTCCTTGCCCTGTACTTCATCTTCTTCCTCAAGCTAGCCAGAACCTCTGTATCTTTCTCATTTCTCCATGAAAATGGAAACTTCAAACATGAAAATGGTAGTACTTTTTCCCACGATTTCAACCATGTAACTCATGTAAACTATCAGTCAAAGATCAAAGCTAATTTCAATGGCCCTAATTTTAAACCTAATTTTTACAGAAATTTGAAATATAAAATTCTCTATACATAATGAACATAAATGAAATATATGCACATGGTTGGCTTTAGCACAATAATATCTATATTTTCCTTTCATAAATCGAGACCAATGGATGTCTGTATGAAGAGATAGAAGTTAGAGTTCTTACCTCCTTCAGCTGAGATCGTGAATGGAGTTTGAGTGAGTTTTATGAAGGCCTGAAGATTCCTTTAGCTTGCCTGAACCTCCCTGAGTGTGTTCCAATCCTTGCCTTGCTTTGAAAGTGCCCGAATATCTCTACCCAAGTCAAGTTGCAAGCTTGAAATGCAAAAATGGCAGATGGAGAAGGAGGAGTTACAGTGAAGGGTGATGGTCTGGAACACTTAGATATGAGGTAGGTTAAGTGTTTGAGTGATTAGAACTTGAAACGCACGAGTAGATTTTTGGATTGCTATGCTTGGTCTCAAACTGCAAGTTATGACAGGTTTTTGGTGATAGGGAGTTTTAGAGAGTTTCTGGCCTTGAGCAATCGTGTGTTAGGTTGCAATGTGTTTGTGTATAAGTATAGAGAAGGTTTCAAGTCAGCTCCACAACATATTTCTCAATTGTAGGCTTTTTGCTCTATTGCTTGTCCTTTAAGAAAAGTGAGGAGACAACTATCTACATGCTTGTACAAGCCTTCTTGGAGTTGGTACAAGTCCTAGACAACTTGCTTTTGGTTTGTAGGACTTGTGTGTGTAGAGAGAACATGTGCAAAGCTCAAGAAGTGAAAAGTTGCAAAAGTTATGCTTTACTAAAATGGCAATGGCATCTTTGTGCCATTTATGGAATTAAAGCTTGGACAAAGACACTTATGCTTGGGTTAAGGCTTTATCAACTGTGAGAAACAAGTTTGAGACCTGTAAAGCAAGGATTAGGCAGCATAGGTTCAGATTTGAATTTTGTTCTTCATGGAATGGCTTGAAATCAAAGTGAGAAATTGCCAACTTCATCTCTTCGATTCTCCTTAACCAAAAATGATCTCAAGGAGTTATTAGACATTTTGGAAAGCTTGCAATGTGCTCTATAACTCATCTTTGAAATTCATTTCAAGATTCCTTTTGGAACTAGGTGAAAATTTGCCATGAAGTTAGGTAAAAAACCTGCCTAAATTAGGGCAAAATTTCACTAAGTTATTTTAGTTCATGGGCATGTATTCACAAAATTATATCTTGAGATATAAGCATCTTTAGGAGAAAATGTGTGAATAAAAGTTGTATATTTCATGGATATATACAACTTTCATGTTGGGAACTTTCTTTGAATCGTCTTGTATCATGGTGAAAAATTGGCTTAAAGTTGAGAAAAATTAAGAAATTTTCTATACTTGGAAAAATTTCTAAGTTAAGAAAATTTCAAATTTCAAAACCAAATCTTCAATATTTGATTTCTTGATGAACAAGTTTCACATTTTGACATGTTTTGATGAATTGTGATCCTTGGCATTTGATTTTTGACCAAAAAGTCAAAGTTTGACTTTTCAGTATACAGTTGACTTTTGATCAGTTGACTGCAAATTTCATCTATCAATCCAATGGATTTGCAATGTTTTGAACCATGTCATTAGGTCATGATGATGCAATTGAGCCCTTGGAATCATGCTTCAAACCAATTGGTCATTTTCTAGGTCAAAAATCAGAAATTGCCCTTTCTCAGTCAAAATCCTAATTTTGACAATTTTACCCTTTTGATGATTTGATCAAATTTCTTGAGGAATTATGGTCCAAACTTGATCAAATGATACATATGAGTCTAAAGTGTTAATGTGGATCAAAAATATGAAGTTTGACTTTAAATTGGCCATGGTTGACTTTTTCCCCAATACAGCTGATTTTTCGGTCAACTGTCCAATTAATTGATCAAAAATGGGATTCAAGGCTTGAAACTTGACATGAGTAATATTAGGGGTCCATGATGATACTTGAAAGTCAAATGAAACATTGATAGTCCAAAAATCTTTGTGCAATTCCAAACCCTAGTTTTGGGTCATCAATGCAGGATGAGATGTCTTGAGCTGATCAAACCAAAATCCAGTCTTGAGTCAAAGAGATCTTGTGAGAAAAGTTTTGATAAATGAGAGGGAAAATTTTGGGGTACAACAAGCTTCAACCAGAAACTTTAAACCTCCATCCCTCTAAATCCAGACCTTCATCCAAATATTAACCCTAGGTTAATCAGCACCATGGGTGGCCATTAAGGCCACCGTGCCGGATGAGAGTTTGCCAGGAACTCCATCCATAAACCCAGAACTTCAACCAAACCCTTAGAACCCTAGGTGGTTAGTATAAACCCTAACAATCTAAAACCTAACCCTCAAGAACCATATCCCAGAAACAACAATTTTGAAGAACCCTAACCCTAGGTTATATGAATCCTAACCCTAAGTTGTTAGAACCCTAACCCTAATCCCCCAATTTTTCTAGAATTTCACCAAATCAAGCCCAATAAAACACAAACATGCATCAATGACATCAAATCAAGATAACCTAAGCTAAGTTTCTTAGCTTACCTTCCTTGCAGTAAACCTCGTGGTAATTTGAATCCCTTTTCCTCTTCTCTTCTGGCTTCTTCCTTTCTTTTGTCGCAGGATTCAAAATCTAGAGGGAATCGCAACCAGGAACCAAGACCTTCTTCTCCTCTCAAGTTCTTCTTCATATTTTTCTGTCCCTTTCTCAGTCTTAGAATTAGGTATTTATAAGGTTTAGGAATAGATAAATTAGGAAATAACATTAGGTTAATTACAAAAATATAAGACAAAACTGAAAATGGCAATGAAAAATGAAAATCGACATTGCTATTTCTCCAATGTCCTTTGATAACTCCAGTCTCCTTGCTTCTGAGAAAGATAATTGGATTAGTTCCCCTCCTTCGTAGTCGTAGATGTAATGAATTATCAAACCGCTGTCTATTTGTTCATTTTTTGAATAAAATCCATAACTTTTGCCTAGATCGCCCTTTCGGGTTTTCAATCCACCGGGATAATGAATTTGTTTATATGTCCCTAATTTTTTCCTCGATCTCCCTTTAGAGTTTTCAATCCACAGGGATGCCCCTTTTTACCTAATTCACTCGTTCGTGTTTTTAACTTAGTGGGCCTTTTATACATAGTATTTTTTACTGCGTCAGAATTCAGCGGATGTGGTAATTATTCTCCATCCATTGTTGTGAGGATAAGAGATCCGCCTGAGAAATATATTTTAACCATATATGGACCTTTGTAGTTAGGTGTCCATTTACCACGTGAATCTAGACGAGGTAGCAGAATCTTCTTGAGGACTATATCCCCTTCTTGGAATACTCGAGGACGGACCTTTTTATCGAATGCTTTCTTCATCTACTTTTTATACAACTGACTGTGGCACAAAACTGTTAAGCGTTTTTCTTCAATGAGGTTGAGCTGATCAAGTCGTGTCTGGACCCATTTTGATTCTTTAAGATTTGTTTCCACAAGGACTCATAATGATGGAATTTCTACTTCAACATGGAGTACATCATCCATGCCATAAACAAGAGATAAAGGAGTTACACCTGTCAAAGTACGTATCGAGGTATGGTAACCATGTAGCGTGAAGAGAAGCAATTTGTGCCAATATTTATATGTCTTTGCAATTTTCTAGATGATCTTATTGATATTTTTATTGGTAGCTTCAACGGCCCCGTTCATCTTGGGTCGGTGAGGTGACAAAATATGATTTTCGATTTTGAATTCATCACACAACTCCTTCATCATTTTGTTGTTCAATTTGGACCTGTTGTCTATAATAATTCTGCTAGGCACCCCATACCAGCATATGATATTTTTCTTGATGAATCAAGTAACTACTTGCTTTATCACATTTTCATAAGACGTAGCTTCTACCCACTTGGTGAAATAATCAATAGCGACTAGTATGAATTGGTGTCCGATAGAAGCCTTCGGTACGATCATTCCTATCATATCAATTCCCCACATCAAGAAAGGCCATGGTGAACTTAGGACATTCATAGGAGTTGGTGGTATGTGCACCTTGTCTGCATAGATTTGGAAGTTGTGGCATGTCTTCGTGTAATGGTAATAGTCAGCTTCCATCATCAACCAATAATACCCTACTCTTAAGATTTTTCTAGCCATGGCATGTCCATTTGTGTGAGTCCCAAAGGTTCCTTCGTGAATCTCTCTCATGAGCGTATCTGCTTCGTGTTTATCCATGGACATGAGTAGAACCATATTGCAGTTTCTTTTGTACAATACATCCTCATTCAAGAAGAACTTTGCTGCTAGCTTTCATAGAGTTTACTTGTCTATTATTGTGGCAGTATGATATGTTTGATCACTAGATCCCCAACTTGATACACTTGGCATATGACTTTCTTGTTGAAAGCCTTGATCATCTGTTTTTGATACATTTGACCATGGAAAACAGCAGTAAGTCTCTTTTCATCAATCAAGTTCAAATGATCAAGTCGAGTCTAGATCCAATCGTCTTCATTCAGCCATGCATCCTTCATAATCCTCAGAGAGGGGATCTGGACCTTGATAGACAAGACAACTTCCATGTCGTAAACCAAAGAAAAGGGTGTTGCCCCGGTTGATGTGCGAGTTGTGGTACGATACATGTGGAGAGCGAATGGTAACATCTCATGCCAGTCTTTGTATGTGATTTTCATTTTTTGTATTATTTTTTTAATGTTCTTATTTGCAGCTTCGGTCGCACCATTCATCTTCGGCCAATAGGGAGAAGAATTGTGATGTTGAATCTTGAATTTCTAGCACAAGGAGGTGATCATAGTGTTGTTGAGATTTGTTCCATTGTCGGTGATGATCCTTTCTGGGATACCGTATCGACATATGAGATTTTGCTTGATGAAGCGGGAAACAACGTTCTTGGTAACGGAGGCGAAGGAGGCTTCTTCAACCCACTTTGTAAAATAGTCAATAGCCACTAGGATGAAGCGGTGTCCATTGGAGACTGTCGGCTTGATTTCTCTAATCATATCAATCCTCCACATAGCAATGGGCAAAGGAGCCGTCAAGACATTCAGAGGAACCGGAGGTACGTGCACTTTGTCAGCATAAATATGGCATTTATGGCAGGTCCGAGAGTGTTGATAGAAATCTGCTTCCATGGTAGACCAGTAATAGCCTGCCCGTAGGATTTTCTTTGCCATCGTATGCCCACTGGAATGGGTGCCAAAAGTGCCTTCGTGTAATTCAGCCATGATCCTTTCAGCTTCAACCTTATCTATGCACCAAAGCAACACAGAGTCATGATTGCGTTTATATAGGATGCCGTTACTAAGGAAGAACTTAGCAGAGAATCTCCTTAAGAACTTCTTATCATTGATTGAAGCTCCTTCTGGATATTCTTGAGCCTCGAGATACCTCTTGACTTCGTGAAACCAAGGCTGGTCCACTACTTCTTCAGTATTAATCTTGTGACAGTGTGTTGGTTCATCCATTCGTTCGATGGTGATCTGGCGAGCCTCGTTATCCCAGTTAAGTTTACACATAGATGACATTGTGGCTAGAGCATCTGCTAGCTGATTTTCTTCTCGCAGGAAATGCTCGAAGGTAATCTTCTCAAAATGTGGTAGCAATGTCAAAACATGTTCTTTGTAAGGGATAAGGTTTGGGTGTTTGGTGTCCCATTCCCCTTTGATCTGACTGATGACCAAGGCTGAATCTCCAAACACATCTAAGGATTTGATTCCCAAGTCTATGGCAGCTCTGAGACCTAAGATGCATGCTTCGTATTCCACCATGTTGTTTGTACAGTTGAAGCAAAGTATGGAAGTAAAGGGAGTATGATACCCTTCTGGAGATATAAGTATAGCATTGATACCATTGTCGAGTGCATTAGATGCCCCATCAAAGAACAGGGACCATCGGGATCCTTGTTCAAGTCTGTCATATGGCCTGAATTCTTCACAGTTGTCTAATGTCATGATGTCTTCATCCGGGAATTCGAACTTCATGGACTGGTAGTCTTCTACAGCTTGGTGAGCAAGGTGATCGGCTAATACACTGCCCTTTATAGCTTTTTGGGTAGTATACTGTATGTCATATTCTGTTAGGATCATCTGCCATCTCGCTATTCTCCCAAAAAGAGCAGGCTTCTCAAATATGTATTTTATCAGATCCATCTTAGATATCAACAAGGTAGTATGAGTCAGCATATACTGTCTTAACCGGCGAGCAGCCCATGCCAGAGCGCAGCAAGTTTTCTTGAGCAGTGAATATCCGGTTTCACAGTCGGTAAAAAAATTTCTCAGGTAGTAAATAGCGTGCTCTTTTTGGCCAGACTCGTCATGCTACCCCAATACACACCCCATTGAGTTTTCTAAAACAGTCAGATACATAATCAACGGTCTTCCCTCGACTGGTGGCATCAACACAGGAGGCTCTTGTAAGTATTCTTTGATTTTGTCGAAAGAAACTTGGCACTCGTCATTCCATTTGACTAATTGATCTTTCTTCAATAGTTTGAAGATTGGTTCACAAGTAGCTGTTAGGTGAGAGATGAATCTGGCAATATAGTTCAAACGTCCCAAGAATCATCTGACTTCCTTTTCATTGCGAGGAGAAGGAATCTCTTGTATTTATTTAACTTTGGCAGGATCGACCTCGATACCTTTGTTGCTGTTGATAAAGCCTAGGAGTTTACCAGACCGTACCCCAAATGTGCACTTGTTTGGATTCAACCTCAGCTTGTACTTCTTCAGTCTCTCAAACAGTTTTTGTAAGTGATCAAGATGCTCTTCTTCTGTTTGCGATCTGGCTATCATATCGTCCATGTAGACTTCTATTTCATGATGTATCATGTCGTAAAATAAAGCTACCATGGCACGTTGATAGGTTTCCCCAGCATTCTTCAGTCCGAATGGCATTACTTTATAGCAGAAAGTGCCCCACTACGTGACAAAGGTTGTTTTCTCCATGTCCTCAGGCGCCATTTTGATTTGGTTGTAACCTGAGAATCTGTCCATGAAGGAAAACACTTTGTGTTGTGCTGTATTATCAACTAGGATATCAATGTGGGGGAGTGGAAAGTCATCCTTAGGGCTTGCCCTATTCAAATCTTTGTAGTCCACACACATTCTCAATTTGCCGTCCTTTTTGGGTACGAGGACCACATTGGCAACCCATTGGGGGTAAGAGGTGACAGCCAAGAATCCAGCGTTGAATTGCTTCATGACCTCTGCTTTATTCTTTTCTGACATATCCGACCTCATTCGACGAACCTTTTTCTTTACTGGCAGACAATCCTCTTTTGTAGGCAAACGATGTACCACAATATCTTCATCAAGTCCTGGCAGATCTTCATACGACCAGGCAAAGACTTCGACATAATCATGCAACAAATGAATCAGACGCTTCTTGATACTGGGTTCTAGATTGGTACCCACCTTGACCTCTTTTTTGTCTTCTTCGGTACCTAGGTTAATTGTATCCACGGGTTCCTCGTGAGGCTGAATGGTTCTCTTCTCTTGTTGTAGAAGTCTGACAAGTTCCCCTGGTACTTCACAATCTTCCCTACCTTCGTCTTCGGCTTGGTAGATTAGATTCTCAGAGTCACGAAAGGACATAGCAGCATCATTACCCATGGGATCCAGAATGGATGTATACCTGCATTGTGAGTGTGGGTGTGTGTAAGGGTATAGCTATCTTTGAAAGAAAGTAAAATGTAAAAGAAAAACAATGAGCACAAAAGTGAATGCGAAAACATCCATGATTCATTGATGTCATATGAAAAATGAGATAATAACCCTTACAAATGGACCATTGTGCCTCGGGTAAGAC
Organism: Vicia faba; assembly: GCA_948472305.1. Classification (NCBI taxonomy): domain Eukaryota; kingdom Viridiplantae; phylum Streptophyta; class Magnoliopsida; order Fabales; family Fabaceae; genus Vicia; species Vicia faba. Next base: position 917,311,045 of record OX451741.1, on the reverse strand, counting down.
ACAAGGTTTTAAGAGTGCGAATTTTTTTGAATATTACAGATCCAACAAAATGTAAAGACAAATTACTGAGGAGTTAGATTGGCCAGTTTTTCCATTCGTGACTCGAAGGTGAAAGATGATTGGACACTAGAGTGCCCAGAAATTTGCACTCGACGGTGTGTAGTTGAAGGAATGGGCTTAAAGATGCCATTTGGAGAGGTGATAGAGTCTTGTTGGAGATGGGCTTGTATATGCCATCCAAGAATGTTTGTTGAATTGTAAGCTGTAAACTGAAAGAATAAGTATCAGAATGGTGTCCGTGTCTGGAGCGTATCTGAACTGTATCTGGAAGGTTGTATCTGAATGAGTATCAAAATGGCATCCGTGTCTGGAGCGTATATGTACTGTATTTAAAAGTTGAATATGAATGAGTATCAAAATGGCATCCATGTCTAGAGTGTATTTGTACTGTATCTGAAAGTTGAATCAGAATGAGTACCAAAATGGCATCCGTGTCTGGAGTGTATCCGTGATGTATCTGAAAGTTGAATCTGAACGAGTATCAGAATGGCATCCGCGTCCGGAGCATATCTGAACTGTATCATGAAGTTGAATCTGAATGAGTATCAGAATAGCATCCGCGTCTGGAGCGTATTTGAACTATATCATGATTGCATATTGTTAATGGTAGCTGTTAATCTTATCCTGAAAAGGGTAAAATGTTAGCTGAAACACAAAGCTATGTTTGCATGAAATGTATGATGCAATGTATTTGCTTCATTAATTTTTATGATATATGGATGCAATGTATGTGCATGTGAGCTGATTTGTTGTATTGATGTCCGTTTGAGGAAAACAAATTCCTGAATGCTGTTGAGGATATGTTGAACTTTTATGTCTTGAAGTTGAAGTACTGATGAACTCTTATTGAGAGAAGTAAATTATGTTGTGAGGGCAGTGCCATGTACTGCTTGTAAGATCTGCTTGGGGAATCCTGAGAAATTTCACGATTTCTACTAGGGATTAAAAACTTGAAGTTTTGTTCCGCTGGGGATTTAAATGATGTACTGTAGGGGATTACTTATGGAATAGCCTAGAGACATTTCCCTTTTCTTTCAACCCATTAGTAATTGTCTCTCTCATTTGTTTTATTTGTACACAGTAATTATGTTCAAATGCATATGTTCATCAATGAATCATTGGACGTTTTTTTGTGAACAAAACACAAGCGTAAAGAAAAAGACAAATAGTTTTTGCACTTTCAAAGGGGTATCTTTGTATTGACTTTGAATAAATATTTTGTACAGAGGGGACAAACATTCTAGTAAGATAATGTTGTCGTGAAACAAGAAAAATTTATACATAGAAGGATAGCTACGTGTAATAATCCCATGGGGTTCCCATTCTGCTATAGCCTTCGCATTCTCTGAGTATCTTGTCTATTTTCCTTATTCGAAGATGATTGAATTGATTAGAAACTCTGAGTTTGTCAGTGGAAGCCAAAGGTTGTTCGTCAAGTGATCTGACGGGACATAGTCATATGCTTTAATTCCCTAACTTTTGCCTGGACCACCCTTTCGGGTTTTCAGTCCACCGGGAAACCCTTTTTGGCCCAAGTCGCCCTTTCGGGTTTTCAACTTGCCGGGTGTACAGATTTTTTTTATTTTCTCCCTAATTTTTGCTCGAACCTTTTGGTTCGCCGGGATGCCCCTTGTTTTTCCTAGGTGTGTCAACCTAGCGGGTCTCTTATGCATAGTATCCTTTGACTATGTTCTCGTTTGCAGGGTGTGGCAGGTCGTCACCATCCATGGTGGTCAAGATCATTGCCCCACCGGAGAATATGTTCTTGATTACAAATGGTCTTTCATAGGTAGGAGTCCATTTTCCCCTGGGATCACTTTCTGGAAAAATGATACGTTTGATCACTAGATCCCCAACTTGATATACTTAGCGTATGAATTTTTTGTTGAAAGCCTTGATCATTCGTTTTTGATACATCTGACCATGGTAAATAGCAGTAAGTCTCTTTTCATCAATTAAGTTCAGTTGATCAAGTCGAGTCTGAATCCAATCGTTTTCATTCAATCCTGCATCCTTCATAATTCTCAAAGAGGGGATCTGAACCTCAATAGGCAAGACAACCTCCATGTCGTAAACCAAAGAATAGGGTGTTGCCCCGGTTGATGTGCGAGCCGTGGTGCGATAACCGTGGAGAGCGAATGGTAGCATCTCATGTCAGTCTTTGTATGTGACTGTCATTTTCTGTATGATCTTCTTAATATTTTTATTTGCAGCTTCGATAACACCATTCATCTTTGGCCGATAGGGAGAAGAATTTTGATGCTGGATCTTGAATTGCTCGCATAATGTGGTGATCTTAGTGTTGTTAAGATTTGTACCATTGTCAGTGATGATCCTTTCCGGGATACCATACCGGCAAATGAGGTTTTGCTTGATGAAGCGGGCAACAACATTCTTGGTAACGGAAGCGAAGGAAGCTGCTTCGACCCACTTTGTAAAATAGTCAATGGCCACTAAGATGAAGCAGTGTCCATTGGAGGCTGTAGGCTTGATCTCTCCAATCATATTAATTCCCCACATAGCAAAGGGCCAAGGAGCTGTCAAGATATTTAGAGGAACCGGAGGTACGTGCACCTTGTCAACATAAATTTGGCATTTATGACAGGTTCGAGAATGTTGATAGCAATCTGCTTCCATGGTAGACCAATAATAGCCTGCCCGTAGGATTTTCTTTGCCATCGTATGCCCACTGGAATGGGTGCCAAAAGTACCTTCATGTAATTCAGCCATAATCTTTTTAGCTTCAACCTTATCCACACACCGAAGAAAAATGGATCATGATTGCGTTTGTACAGGATGCCATTACTAAGGAAGAATTTAGTAGAGAATCTCCTTAAGAACTTCTTATCATTGATTGAAGCTCCTTCTGGATATTCTTGAGCCTCGAGATGCCTTTTAACTTCATGAAACCAAGGCTGGTCCACTACCTCTTCAGTATTAATCTCGTGACAATGCGCTGGTTCATCCATTCGTTCGATGGTGATCTGGGGAACCTCGTTATCCAAATTAAGTTTAAACATAGATAACATTGTGGCTAGAGCATCTGCTAGCTGATTTTCTTCTCGCGGGAAATGCTCGAAGGTAATCTTCTCAAAATGTGGTAGCAATGTCAAAACATGTTCTTTGTAAGGGATAAGGTTTGGGTGCTTAGTGTCCCATTCCCCTTTTATCTGACTGATGACCAAAGCTGAATCTCCAAACACATCTAAAGATTTGATTCTCAAGTCTATGGCAGCTCTGAGACCAAAGATGCACGCTTCGTATTCTGCCATGTTGTTTGTACAGTTGAAGCAAAGTCTGGAAGTAAAGGGAGTATGACACCCTTCTAGAGATAGAGTACAACATTGATGCCATTACCAAGTTCATTGGATGCTCCATCAAAGAACAGGGTCCATCAGGATCCTTGTTCAGGTCTGTCATATGGTCTGATTTCTTCACAGTTGTCTAATGTCATGATGTCTTCATCCGGGAATTCAAATTTCATGGACTGATAGTCTTCTACAGCTTGGTGAGCAAGGTGATCAGCCAATACACTGCCCTTTATAGATTTTTTGGTAGTATATTGTATGTCGTACTCCGTTAGGATCATCTGCCATCTCGCTATTCTCCCAGAAAGAGCAGGTTTTTCGAAGATATACTTTATCGGATCCATTTTAGATATCAACAAGGTAGTATGAGTCAGCTTATACTGTCTTAGCCAGCGAGCAGCCCATGCCAGAGCGCAACAAGTTTTCTCGAGCAGTGAATATTTGGTTTCACAATCGGTAAACTTTTTTCTCAGGTAATAAATAACGTGCTCTTTTCGGCCAGACTCGTCATGCTGCCCCAATACACACCCCATTGAGTTTTCTAAAACAGTCAGATACATGATCAACGGTCTTCCCTCGACTGGTGGCATCAGTACAGGAGGCTCTTGTAAGTACTCTTTGATTTTGTCAAAAGCAACCTGGAATTCATCATTCCATCTGACTATTTGATCTTTCTTCAATAGTTTGAAGATTGGCTCACAAGTAGCTGTTAGGTGAGAGATGAATCTAGCAATATAGTTCAAGCGTCCCAAGAATCCTCTGACTTCCTTTTTGGTACGAGGAGAAGGCATCTCTTGTATTGCTTTAACTTTGGCAGGATCGACCTCAATACCTTTGTTACTGACGACAAAGCCTAGGAGTTTACCGGACCGTACTCTAAATGTGCACTTGTTTGGATTCAATCTTAGCTTGTACTTCTTCAGTCTCTCAAACAGCTTTTGTAAGTGATCAAGGTGTTCTTCTTCTGTTTGCGATCTGGCTATCATATGGTCTACGTAGACCTCTATTTCATGATGTATCATGTCGTGAAATAAAGCTACCGTAGCGCGTTGATAGGTTGCCCCAACATTCTTCAATCCGAATGGCATCACCTTGTAGCAGAATGTGCCCTACTTTGTGACAAATGTTGTTTTCTCCATGTCATCAGGTGCCATTTTGATTTGGTTGTAACCTGAGAATCCGTCCATGAAGGAAAACACTTTGTTTTGTGCCGTATTGTCAACCAGGATATCAATGTGGGGGAGTGGAAAATCATCTTTAGGGCTTGCGCTATTCAAATCTCTATAGTCCACACACATCCGTACTTTGCCATCTTTTTTAGGTACGGGAACAATGTTGGCAACCCATTGAGGATAGAAAGTGACAACCAAGAATCCAGCATTAAATTGCTTCATGACCTCGACTTTGATCTTTTCTGACATATCAGGTCTTATGCGGCGGACCTTTTGTATTACTGATGGACAATCTTCTCATGTAGGCAGACGATGTACCATGATGTCTGTATCAAGTCCCGGCATGTCTTCATATGACCAGGCAAAGATCTCAACATAATCATGCAACATTTGAATCAGGCGCTCCTTGACACTAGGTTCCAGATTGGTACCGACCTTGACTTCTTTTTTATCCTCCTCGGTACCCAGGTTGATTGTATCCACAGGTTCCTCGTGAGGCCGAATGGTTCTTTCCTCTTATTGTAGTAGACTGGCCAGTTCCCCTGGTACTTCACAATCTTCCTCACCTTCATCTTCGGCTTGGTAGATTAGATCTTCAGAGTCACAAAAGGCCATAGTAGTATCGTTACCCATGGGATTCAGAATGGAGGGGTACTTGCATTTGTGAGTGTGGGTGTGTGTAAGGGTATAGCCATCTTTAAAAATAAAATGTAAAAGAAAAACAATGAGCACACAATTTTGTATGCGAAAAACGTCCATGATTCATTGAATGTCATATGAAGATGAAATAATAACCCTTACAAATGGACTATTGTGCCTCGGGAAAGACACAAGGTTTTAAGAGTGCGAATTGTTTTTGAATATTACAGGTCTAATCAAAATGTAAGGATAAATTACTGAGGGATGAAAGTTATTGGGACAAAGTCTCTGGCCTCCTAATTGTGAAGTCCTCCATTGTTAGTCGGAAAGATCCAATCCTCTAAGCTGCAATCCTCTTCACCATCTTCTACTGCATTGACTTCTCGGTTGCTAATCTTCAAGGGTGGCCCTCTAGCACGGGCACAGCGTACAGCCTTCTGAGCACTTGAAGTGAAACCTAAGCCAAATTTGTCAGATTTATACGGAATATCCAGAAGTTTCCCCCAGATGGTGCATCCACCCTCCTCTACTACTGCTTTGGCGTCCTTCAGAGATGACATCCGGAGTGGAGGTCTTGTAATCTTGGGAATCTGGGACATAGTCTTGGTCACTGCTACCTCTTGGGGGACCTCTTCGAAATGTTGAAAAGGAGTTTCAATGAACTCCCCGTCCAATTACACATACCTGAAGGAATTGAGGTGGCTAATCATATACTCTTCCTCTCCGTGGACAGTGATAATCTTTCCTTGGACGGGATATTTCAGCATCTGGTGCAATGTAGAGATGACAACGCCAACATTATGGATCCATGGTCGTCCTAGCAGACAAGAGTAAGAGGGGTGGATGTCCATTACATAAAAGGTTGAATTGAAAGTTTGAGTCCCAACCTTTATGGGGATATCCACCTCCCCGTGTACCATCCTTTTTTAGCCATAAAATGCCCTTACGACTATGTTACTTGGCTTTAACGTCAGTCCTTCGTAGTTCAGTCTGTCGAGAGCTTTCTTCAGTAGAACATTCAAAGATGAGCCAGTGTCCACCAAGACATGGGCCAGAGTTGTGCCTCTACATTCCACAGAGACATGTAATTCCTCGTTATGCTTTCTTCCCCTTGGTGTCAGATCAGCATCTGAGAATCCTAGGCCGTTATCCGCTGTCAAGCTGGCCACACAATCTTTAAATTGATCAGCAGACGTCTCTTGAGGCACATGGGCTGTCTTTAGGAACTTCACCAAGGCTTTCGCATGTGCCTCAGAACACAGTAGCAATTCCAGCATGGAGATTTTGGAGGGAGTTTGCCCCAACTGTTCAACTATGTCGTAGTCGCTCCTTTTTATTATTTTTAGGATCTCCTCCATTTCTTTCTTGGAGGTCTCGGGGATAGTCAGTGATTGAGCCTTCATCCGGACAGGCTCCACTTGAATACTTTTTCCTCGAGTTTCAGCAGCAGGAGTGTTGGTAGGAATGACAATAGGGGTTATAACAGCTTCGTCAATAGGAGTACTTACAGAGATGATTATTGGTATGAAAGTAACCTTTGGAGCAGTCATGGGTCCAAAAACTTCCTTTGGGGGGGCAATCTCTGGAGAAAATATCCTACCGCTTCGGGTAATCTTACTAGTTCCGGCAATATTGCTAATGTCAGAATCTTCTTCTTCTGAGTTTATCTCTACGGCGGCCAGCCCATCTTGTTTGATTCCATGGTAGTAGATGTCCCCACCGTAATTCCACGACACAGTTTTGTCTGATTCATATGGGACTGGCCCAGGCATTGTGATTATAAGAGGAGTAGTTTTCGGAACCGATGTAATTCTAACGGGTCTTTTGGGGACCCTGGAAGAATTGGTGGAGATGGTAATGATTGAAACATCTTCAAAAAGAACAGGTGAAACATGAGTACTTTCAAACAGGATCTCTTTGTTGTCTATCAAGCGTTGAATGCCTGTTTTTAACAAAGGGCAAACAATTGGTGAGGATAAACAGAGGTGGCAGTCTTCATTACAACCCGGGAATACACCGGCTTTCAACAAGTTTATCTTAATGATTGGGAGTGGAGTCACGAGTTCATCAACTGTGGTAACAAACAAATCTTCTTCAATAGCATTGGTGTTGTGACCATGTCTGGACATAGGAGCAGAAATGATGTTTGGCTTCTCGGGCGCATCAAACTCAATTTCTTTCGCCTCTATAAGGTATTGAATTTTGTTTTTCAAGGCCCCACAATTGTTAGTGTCGTGACCCGGACTTTCAGAGTGATATGCGCAACGGGCATTTCGGTGATAATGAGGGGACGTTGTGTTGGGGTTTTTTGGAGCTTCTTTTAAAGTTGCCAAATTGGATTTCAGAAGATGCCGTAATACTTAGGACAGAGTCATATTGATTCTGGTGAATTGTCGGACTGGCCTTTCCACCCTCGGTTGATTACTTCTTGGTTGATCAGATGTAGGCTTTGGGATCATAACAGCCCCTACCATTGGTCGACGTTCGGCTCTCCCTTGGTTCCCTTGTGGATATACATCAGCTACTTCTTTCTTCCCAATAAAAGGATTCCTCACAGCTGTAGAAGAAGATGAATCCTTCTGAATCTTTCCACTTTTTATGCCAGATTCCACCCTCTCTCTGGTCAGTATTAACTCAGCAAATCCAGCAGATGAGCTTCCAATTAAATGGTTGAAGAAAGGGCCCGATAGAGTGCCTAAGAACATGTCCACCAATTCCCTTTCAGACAGAGGGGGTTGAACTCTTCCAGCTAGATCTCTCCATTTCTGCGTGTAATCCTTGAAACCCTCATTGGAAGCCATAACCATACTCTGAAATTAAATACGGGTAGGCGCCAAATCAGCATTATATTGATATTTCTTGTAGAAAGCTGCGGCAAGATCTTCCCAGTTATGGACGTTGGCTCTCTCTAGTTGGTAAAACCAGTCGAGTTGTGTTCCAGATAGGCTATCTTGGAAAAAATGCACCCACAAGTCTTTATCAGCCGAGTGTGGTTGGATCTTTCTCACGTATGATCGAAGATGCATCTTAGGACATGACACTCCATCATATTTTGCAAACAAGGGCACTTTGAATTTCGGAGGGATCACAATTTCTGACACTAGCCATAATTCTTCAAAGTCTAGGTCTGGCACCTTTTGTATTTCCATAGCGCTCAAACGCTCTTTAAGATGTATGTACTTATCAGCAGCTGGAGGATACTATTCCTCATAGTAGTCTTCCTCTTCTTCCTCCTCTTCAGATTCTGATGGGACCTCTGTTTCCTTTCCTTTTCCCTCTCCTTCACCAGACGTTGTTGCGAAGTTCAAGGTTCTTCTAGTCTGTCCCTGAAACCTTCTCCCCATGTTTGAAACCCCAGTGACTTTATTTGTTTTCTTTTTTCTTTCCTCAGCCAGCAGAGTCTTCAACTCTTCTTGCCCCTTGGCTAGGGTCATGAGCAACTGTTGAAACTCCATGTTCTGAGCTTGGATATCTTTGACTGTTTGTTCGAGATCTATCTTATTGAAATAAACAGTAGAGAGATGAGGAAACTCATTGCAAAAGACCTGTTTATGTTATGATGAATGATATGTGCATATGCAATGTTTTCAAGGATTTCAAAGATTCAAGTTCGTTTTAGACAAAAAGAAAACACATGTTATATTAATAAGATAAATTTTGAGTACGTCGATTCCCCTTGGACAAAATAATACAAAACTCTAAGATAAAAAAGTAGTGCGCATCCTTTTCGGTGCTATGTAGGCATTTAGAGTCTGCTCCTCATGAAGTATCCTAGTGAGTTCCAAAACCTTCTTCTTGCTTGCGTAGAATTGGCCTTCGAAAGTATCTCGTTCTCCTTTGAGATGTATCCAATCCCTTTGTAGGTCTTCAAGAGACGTGGGCATGTCAGGATGTAGGATAGTGTATGGAACATCTCCCTCCTTAACAGGCTCAATAACTACCGGAAGAATGGAAGGATAAGGCATCATAAGACTTTGAGCGTGGGTTCGTACCTATTTGAGGTAAGGCTCAAGAGGGATGGAATTCTTGTGTCCCAAAGTCTTACTATCCACCTTGTTTAGCATCTTCCAAGCTCGGATGAATCTCTGGCGAAGACCTTGGCCGTTGTTATCGTAGTCGAATACCAAACCTTGAATCAGCATCACGTACGGGCCATCCCTTCGGGCGTAACCAAACTGTCTTAAAGCTAAGCATGGGTTGTAGGTGATGCCTCCCCTAATTCCAAGTAGAGGGACATTAGGGAATTCCCCACAATGGTCAATGATGATAACATTCTCTTTGGATCGGGAGCACCAATGGATATCTGAATGTTTGAGCGTCATTAACCTTTGTGACCACCTTGAACCTTGCTCGTTCTTTAAGACTGATTGGGGAAGATGAGAAATAAACCATCTTGCCAAGAGAGGAGCGCAACGCATAAGGACACCTCTTTCCTCATTGTCCAAGTGTGAAAAGAGTGTAGGATATCCCCTAGCAATGTAGGCACCGGGTTGCGTGATATGAAGATTTTGACGGTGCTCACATCTATGAGTTGGTCAAGATTGGGAAATAAGACCATCCCATAGATAAGAAGAGCCACAATTTCCTCAAAGGCTTTCAAGTCTAAGGAATTCCAACAGCTTTGGGCTTTCTCAAATAGGAACTTTGCTAAGAAGCCTTTGACACCACTTCTAGTTTCCCAATGAGTTGTGACATCAGATGAGTGCAAGTGCAGAGCTTGAGAAATCTCTTCTGGCTTTAGGTCTCTTTCTGTACTGTTGTAAGGTAGTTGATTGAGAATGGGAATCCTCAAGAGTTGAGAGAATTCTTCCAAAGTAGGCACAAGCTGATGTGCAAAGGATCAAAGAACTGAAAGAGCACCTTCATCATATCCTCATCTGTGTTGGAGGTGACCAAGTTGAGTAGACGACCATGCCTCTCGGTAAATGGAGAGTTCTCAGGGATCCTTGAAGCTAGCTCCTTAAGTTGTGGAGGAATTCTTACAAGGTTGACTTGGATAGTTTTCCTGCGAAGTGAATCCATATCCTACAAAACAAGAACAAAGATGAATATCCAAAATCCTTGAAATGGTTAGTGGATGCATGTGATGTTCATGATGTCCATGATGTTATGTACAAGTATGCATATACAAGAAAAGAAAACAAGTTCTTAGTTTAGGCTTGCATGGGGGTTTATAGGTAAGTACCCTCTTGAAGTTTAGTTGGTTTAAACATGTCCTAATAATAGTAACTGGGTTCTAAGGAGCTCAATACCACTAGATTGTTTCCTTGGTCATTGTTTCAGCTCAAGCCTCTTTAATGGCGATCGAAATATCCCAAGAAACCAACCCTCAATGAGTGTAGTATCGAGTATCTACCAACTTCGGACTGTACCAAAGCCGGTCATCTCACTACATCCTAAAGGCCAAGTTGGTCAAGTAAAGGTTCTAAAAGTTCATTAGTGCTTCATGACATCACTCAGCGGCCCCGTATTCTCTTTGATTGACTCAAAGGCTACCGGTACCCACAAATATGTCACACTAACATAGCTATTGCTTAGACCATGTCAGTATATCCTGCACAATGTCCATAATATATTGCTATTTACCTATAATGTATCCCAAATCCGGGTAGAGGATTTCAAACCCAAACAAAGAACCATAATGTAAAGAATACAAGTCAAATAATGTAGGCAAATAAATGTGATCTATCCATAAGGTAAACCCACTTTTATAATTTTCCCCAACAGATTTGCCAGTTCTGTGATACGGTGGGAGAACTGACTTGAGGGTTTTGCGTTTTATCGCTAATTTTGCGGTTAACAAGAGTCGCCACCGACTTTTCTTTTATCCAAAAAGGAAAGATGAAAAAGCACATGAAAGACCTTTGAGATTGTTTCTTAAGTTTGGGGGGTAGATTATGAAAAGGGAAGGTATTAGCACCCTTTTCATCCATGGTTTTCCATGGGCTATTAGTTACTTTCTAGATCACTTGCTTTTTTTTGTTTTGAAATTGTGCTTTGTGTGGTTTTGAAAGTATTATGTAAAAGAGGCCATAGTTTAGGCAATCTTTATAATGATTCTCGTTCGTAAGAATGTATACAAAGATGTTTGTCTTTTTGAAAATGTTTTTCGATCTTTGTAAGATGTTTGGAAATGTGTGTGTTTGTTTTGAAAATAGCAAGGATAGTTGTTTTGAAATGAAGCAAGCAACTAGAAGTAACCTACATACTCAAAATGTCTTTCTTGTTCATTTTCTTTTCTTTTGATATTGTTGTCTTACCATTGATTTGGTAAGCAACCCAATCTTTGGATGTAAACGGGACGAGTGTGGGTCATCGTATAATCATGATTAGCAATGTTGCAAAGTATCTTGGAATTTTTTGAGGGACTAAGACCATTTTGTAAGGCAACTTTGAATAGCGTCATTGAGGGACTATGATCTTATACTTGTTTGTTTTTGCCAAGATACTTCGCATGCGTAATATGGCCATTTTTTATGTAAGGCAACCAAGTGGAGTAACCCTAAGGGTGCTTGTGTGCAAGTGTATTATTTTCATGCTTGATTTTGTCTTGGATTAGGGTTTTCTATTTGATTTATTTTGATCTTGCCATTCAAACCCTAATTACTAGCATGGTATATAAAAGCGGTAAATTGCATAATTTAAAGATTACTACACTATTACAACATTTTATGAGATTTGCAATAATATAAATCTAATTAAGCTATTACAACCAAATCGAATTTGTACGAGTATTTGAATAAATAATATACAATATAAATATGCAATGGTATGTATGCAAGAAAAAGATTTTTGTTTTGTTTTTTCATATAAAGAAGAGTTTTGAATTAAACCTAATAATATTAAAAAAGGAAATTATTTCTTGAAAAGTGGTTAACCCTAATTTCTAACTTAAAAAAATAAAGTTCTTTAAGTATTATTTTTGTGTATTTTTTGTCTTAAAATAATAAATAATATTTATGAAAATATTTAATCTTTTTATATGTCAATAAATATTTACAAGTATGAAGAAAAATAGATAAAAATATATCTAAGTCTATTTTATTTTACAAGTTTATTTAAGAAGAATAGTTAGTATATAATTTAATAAAAATATTTTTTTATGTGAAAATAAAATAAAATAAACAAAATACAATATTTACCATGTTTTATATTTTTTATGATTTTTTTTATGTTAAAGAAAATATTTAATGAAATGAACAAAAATAAAATAAATAAATGAAAATAAAATTGGGCCAGGGGTGTCCTGAGTAATCAGGAGGTAACATTAGGAAAAAAAAACATAAGCCTAAATGAACAAAAGCTCAGCGCTGCAAAAATGAGAAAAATGGCAAAAAAATGAGAAAATATGCAAAAGGCAGGCACCAAGGCTCGAACCCATGACCTTGGCGTTCTCAGCGCGCTGTCTTGCCACTGGGGTGGTTGTACATCCGTTAGTTCATATGAAATAAAAAACACATAACACATAACGCCTCCTTACCCTGTACTTCATCTTCTTCCTCAAGCTAGCCAGAACCTCTGTATCTTTCTCATTTCTCCATGAAAATGGAAACTTCAAACATGAAAATGGTAGTACTTTTTCCCACGATTTCAACCATGTAACTCATGTAAACTATCAGTCAAAGATCAAAGCTAATTTCAATGGCCCTAATTTTAAACCGAATTTTTACAGAAATTTGAAATATAAAATTCTCTATACATAATGAACATAAATGGAATATATGCACATGGTTGGCTTTAGCACAATAATATCTATATTTTCCTTTCATAAATCGAGACCAATGGATGTCTGTATGAAGAGATAGAAGTTAGAGTTCTTACCTCCTTCAGCTGAGATCGTGAATGGAGTTTGAGTGAGTTTTATGAAGGCCTGAAGATTCCTTTAGCTTGCCTGGACCTCCCTGAGTGTGTTCCAATCCTTGCCTTGCTTTGAAAGTGCCCGAATCTCTCTACCTAAGTCAACTTGCAAGCTTGAAATACAAAAATGGCAGATGGAGAAGGAGGAGTTACAGTGAAGGGGTGATGGTCTGGAACACTTAGATATGAGGTAGGTTAAGTGTTTGAGTGATTAGAACTTGAAAGGCACGAGTAGATTTTTGGATTGCTATGCTTGGTGTCAAACTGCAAGTTATGACAGGTTTTTGGTGATTGGGAGTTTTAGAGAGTTTCTGGCCTTGAGAAATCGTGTGTTAGGTTGTAATGTCTTTGTGTATAAGTATAGAGAAGGTTTTAAGTCAGCTCCACAACAGATTTCTCAATTGTAGGCTTTTTGCTCTATTGATTGTCCTTTAAGAAAAGTGAGGAGACAACTCTCTACATGCTTGTACAGGCCTGCTTGGAGTTGGCACAATTCCTAGACAACTTGCTTTTGGTTTATAGGACTTGTGTGTGTAGAGAGAACAGGTGCAAAGCTCAAGAAGTGAAAAGTTGCAAAAGTTATGCTTTACTAAAATGGCAATGGCAACTTTGTGCCATTTATGGAATTAAAGCTTGGACAAAGACTCTTATGCTTGTGTTAAGGATTTATCAATTGTGAGTGTGATCGGTGGAAATAGAACTGACTGTTTTTTAAGCTGGTTCGCGAAATGTCGCGGTAAGCAAGAGTCGCCACCGTCTTTTATGTTCTCCAACATGGAAAGGACAAAAGCACAGCAAAATTCCTTCTTTGAGATGTCTCTCGGTTCGGGAGGTAGATTTATAGAAAGGGAAGGTGTTAGCACCCTTTCTATCCATGGTTATCCATGGGATCTTAGGTACTTGCTCTTATGTTTTCAAAAATTTGTTTGCTTTTCAAGTGTATATGGGTTTTGAAAAAGTTTCGTTTGAAAAATTTCTAAGTAACTCTTGTATCTGTCCTCAAGAGTGTATGAAATAGTTGTTTGAAAATCTTTTGAAAGTGTAAGTGTGAAAAGTATTTTGTTTGTTTTTGAGAGAGCAAGTACGCAGGAGAAATCTACCTACTCTAAGGAATTAGGCTGTGTAAGAGTCCTTTAGACAGTATTATCCGACTATTGAGAAGCAGGTAGTACCGTCGTTGGAGGTATTCGGGTCAATTCGATTATTAGGGACATGTGTGGTCACTGAAGCAATAGTAGGATACCTTAGCGGTAACCCTAATGTCCTAGATCCTTTTTATCCGAGGCAACCGTTTCGAGGATACTGGATCTTTAGATAGGAGGGCAACCTCTAAAACACCCTATACTTGACGACCACGTCGAGGCAACCAGTGAGGCGTACCCTAGGAGTGGCATGTGCATGTGTGTTATTTCAGTTTATATTTATCTTGTACATGTATTTGTGAGCTACGAATTGGTTTTATTATTCATACAAGTCTTTCATGCATATTAACAGTTAAGAGTGCGGAAAATAAATTGCGGAAAGGTAAATCTACGCTATTACAAGGCGCAGGTCTATACATCGCCAAAAACATAACCCGTTTTGGAAAATAAATGCGGAAAGTAAAGAAAGCAATAAAATCCTAATTAACTATTACATCCTCTGAGCAGGTACATAAATAATCAAAATAAGAATAATGTGCAAAAAGAAATAGAATCAGGACGTCCTTAGGGTTTTGACCCTTTTTGAGAAAAGAATTTAAGTTTTGTCCTTTTTTGCAATTAAATTAAATTAAATATTTAAACCTAGTTTACTAATTAATTATTTATTTACAAGAAAAAAATGTTTTTTGTGTTTTTTAAGTCTTTAATAAAAATAAAATAAAAGAAAAGAAATTGAAAGTCAAAAGAAAAACCCTAGTTCTAAGTTGATTTTCTTTATTATGAAAAGATTAAAATTAAACCTAAATTAACTAAATTATCTAATTTACATTTATTTACAAAGATAATTAATAATGAATTTAATAAATAATAAAAATATTTTAAGAAAATATTGTTTTCTGAATTAATTACAAAAATAATTATTTGTTAGTTAAATAATAATAATAGAAATTAATAATAATAATTAGTAAAGATAATAAAAAAGGAATGAACAAAAAAGAATAAACCAGGGGTGCTGGGCCAGCTTGGAGGTGAGTTTGGCAATTCAGGCCCATCAAATTATAAGCCACTTTTGACTTTCTGGAAGTTATCTACGCATGCTTTGACTGGAACGTACCATGGTCTTCATCTTTTGACCATTAGATTGGTATTGTGAGACACTTGGCACTTGGACCATTAGAGGTTTATGGTGGAATGCAATGAATAGCCTGCATAGGATTATATAAGAAAAAATATGAAACAAAGGTTTGGGGGACCTGGGAATCGAACCCAGGTCCCAATGGTTACCAAGCACGTCACCTTCCACTAAGCCACTGCATTGCATCTGTTAATATAATAAACAACAAACATAATATAAAAAACATAATGCCTATGCTGGAAAGAGAAACAAACGCGCGTTTTATTTGAATAACCCAATGGTACGCTTCCACGTCCTTCGTCTTCTTCATTTATCTGCAGAAAACAAAACAAATAGCGGGGGTTTTTAACCCCCACAACATGGAAGCACGATTAATAGCGATTAGGCCCCTGATGATCAGAAATTGTTCGCGAGGGTTGGGTTGGATTCGTCTGGCCTTGACGAATTCAACCATATGCGTCTCAAGGTCCAATTTTTCCTGTGCTGGGAATCCCTAAATTGGAAGCTTCGAAACCCTAAAAATCATCCATGGTGGTTTGTGATTCAGGGCTCCATAATGCAATTCACTTATACCGTTAGCTTCAGAAAGGTTCTAGCAATCCAATACACACAAAAAATTTCATTAATAATGCATGAATATTGAATTACGATTATGAAAAAATAACCAAACCGTGTGACTTGTTCTGGCGTGTTCTTGGAGTGTTAAGGCTTGTTTTTGATTCCAATCCGTTCCTGGGAATGTTAGCAATGTGTTTGAATCGCTCTAAGGCTTTGAATTGTGCTAGAACGTGGAATTCAGTTTTCAAATTTTCCTTGAATTTTTGGAATTGGCTTATGGCTTTTGACAGCAGTTCTCACGTTGCAGGCATTAGGGTTGGCTTCAGTATTTATGTTGGAAGGGAATTAGGTTAACTTTTGGCCAAGAAATCCATTGCATTATGGTTTCAATATTTGATTGGAAATCAAATAATTTTCAATCTTTTTGATTGATAAAACTTGCCAAACATGGAGATTTTTGTCTCTTTGATGGATGCACGAAATTGCCAGCTTGCCCTGAGCCTATTTGCTTCATAAAAAGATTTGAAAACCATATCTTCATATTTCCTATATTTAAAATCAATTAAATGAATTAATATTAATAAAAAATCCAATTAATTAATAAAAATAAGAAAATAAACTCCAATAGGCTTGATGGGTCGTGCATAAGCTTTGGACAATGTTTCAAGAAGGAATTTGGGGCCCATTAGCAAAAACAAGGTGTTTTAGGCAAAGTTGACTTTTGCAAATTCACAAATATTTCCCAACTTCTCCAATGCATATCTTGCTCAATTTTGATCATATGAACATGTTCTTGGACATTTTGGAAAGGTCTTGAAGTCCACTAACCAATTCCTTTGGTCCCATGTCATTTGGATTTACCAATCTCAAGTTATGGTCTTTGACTTAAAGTGCATTTTTGTTGACTTTTGAAATTGACCTATAATGTAGAAATTGATAACTTTTTGTGGGAGCATTTATTGGACTTGGAATGTGAAGATGAGTTGTAGTAAATGTCATCCCCTTCAAAATGAGAATTGGATGGGATTTTTCTGATGAACCATGCAAAAGTTATGCCCTGGTCAAGTTACAGTTGACTTTTCAGCTGTCGAAAAATAGCAACTTTTGCATCTTTGATGATTTTTGAGCCATTCTTGTGGAGTCATGATCAAGATTTTATCAAATGATGATTGTGGCTTCAAAATAAGATGTTGACCAAATTTTTTGACTTTTGACTGTAAAATGACCATTTTGCCCCTGCAGTTGATTGTGAAGCAAATGGGACTTTTGACTGTGCAATTTGATGCTGTGAGTCTTGAGACTTGTCATGTGGATGCTTGACAACGTATATAGGCCTATATGACTTGATTGAGCCCTTGAAAACCTCAAATTCTTTGCAAGAACCAAAACCCTAATTTTGACTGGCTTAGGAGGCATTTGGACTGTGCAACCCTTGAACAATCTTGAACCATTTGAAGATGATTCTTGATAAACCTTGAAGAATATGGGAGGGAAAATTTTGGGGTACAACAGTTGCCCCTGTTAAATCTTCTTAAACCTGAGGATGTAGATTGGCTTGCGTGCCTTTCGTGATCCGAAGGTGAAAGATGATTGAACACTAGAGTGCCCAGAAATTTGCACTCGCATAGTAGAATATCAACAATGTGATGGCGGGAATGGGTTTACAGATGCCATTTGGAGAGATGGTGGATAGGAGGATGGGCTTATAGATGCCATCTGGAGATGTGACAGAAACTTGTCGGGGATGGGCTTATAGATGCCATTTGGAAGTGTAATGGATAGTTGTGGAGATGGGCTTAAAATATGCCATCTGAAGGTGTCGATCGCGTAAGAGATTCCTTAGCGAGAACTTGCGTATTTGAGAAAGAAAGATGGTTTCCTGGCCTGTTACAGGGGTTGATCTTCGAACTCTTCATGCAAATATGCCCTGGCTAGATACAGGTATCGAATCTTCAATCAATTGCTCACAGATATGCCCTGGCTAGATACAGGCGTCGAATCTGGAATTAGTCATCTACAGATATGCCCTGGCTAGATACAGGTGTCGAATCTGGAACTTCAAAAGGTTGATAGGTTGTCTCTACTGACAGGTTATCTCAGAAAAATCTTTGGGGATCGATTTAACTGAACCAGGCGAGGTTTTGTCTTTTTTGACGAGTTGTCTTCTTTGGACAGGTTGTCTTCATGGACGGGATGTCTTTAATGACGAGTTGTCTTCAATGACGGGTTGTCTTTAATGACGGGTTGTCTTCAATGACGAGATGTCTTCAATGATGAGATGTCTTTAATGATGGGTTGTCTTCAATGACGAGATGTCTTCAATGACGGGTTGTCTATAATGACGAGTGTCTATAACGACGGGTTGTCTATAATGACGAGTGTCTATAACGACGAGTGTCTATAACAACGGGTGTCTATGACGACGTGTGTCTATAACGACGGGTGTCTATAACGACGGGTGTCTATGACGACGGGTGTCTATGACAACGGGTGTCTATAACGACGGGTGTCTATAACGACGGGTGTCTATAACGACGGGTGTCTATAACGACGGGTGTCTATAACGAAGGGTGTCTTTAATGACTGGTGTCTATAATGACGAGTGTCTATAACGACGAGTGTCTATAACGACGAGTGTCTATGACAATGGGTGTCTATGACGACGAGTGTCTATAACGACGGGTGTCTATAACGACGGGTGTCTATAACGACGAGTGTCTATAACGACGGGTGTCTATAATGACGGGTGTATTTAATGACGGGTGTCTATAATGACGGGTTGTCTTTAATGACTTTAGGAATTAATTTCAACTGGACTTGTCTTCTTTGACTGGATGAGCATCAGAAAAACCTTTGGGATTTAACTGTACTGGTCTTTTTTGACTGGATTTGTCTTCTTTGACTATATTTGTCTACTTTGACTAAATTTAGAGTTTAACTGCATCTTTCCTGAAAGGTAGAGGTCAGTCATATGCGATGCATGATATGGATCAAGCAATGATGTTCTCGACATAAATGAGATTGTATGATATGATGCGTATATGCATGTGTCATCAATGTATGACGATGTGATGTTTATGAATGTATTTTCGTCTGGGAAAATAAATCCTTGACGAATGTCGGGAGTTTGTTGAATCCTGGGCTGATGTTTGAAGAGTAGAGTTCTTCGTTTCCGCTGGGGATGATGATTGCAAGAATAGACCGGTAGGAGAAGATGACTCCGTTGGGGAATAAACTTGTTGGAGAGATTACTCTGCGGGGAATTGCTCTGTGGGGAAGAGATACTTCACTGAGGTTTTAATGATAACTCCGCTGGGGATTCCATTGATAAGTTATGTTGGGGAATTTGACGAACTCCACTGGGGGATAGGAAGAACTTCGTCGAGGACGATCTTTCCGGGGCAATTAGCTGAGGATAACCCAGTTATAAGCTCTGGTGGGGGACAACCTTTGAATACGGTCGGGGAGAGACGTATGTACTCTGCAGGTGATAAGCTTCCATAATCTAATGGGGATAAGCTTCCAGAATCTACTGGGGATATGGATTCAACTCTCCTGGGGAATGACTCCACTGGGGGTATCTTGTATTCCACCGAGGAACAATCTTATAATTCTGTTGAGGAATATTAAGACTGCCGGGGACGCTTGCTTAGGAACATCTCTATACTCGGCTGGGGAATGTTGAGATCTTCTGGGGATACTCAACTTCCTTAGGGCTGACAGTAGACTAACTCTGCTTGGGGAGAGTGTTGCTGACTTGCTGGAGATACTGTGCCTTTTTAGGGCTTATGGGAGACCAACTCTGCTTGAGGAGAGTATTGCTTGTCTTACTCTGCGGAGAGTGAAGGTATCTTGGTTACATTCTTCAGCTGAATATACTTTGGTACCTGGAGGAGCAAAGCAGCTGTACAGTTCAGACCATTCTTATTGCCCCAGCTTCTGTGGGAGAAGGTACCTGTGGAGGTCTTGATAACTGCTGATTTGACAAATCTTCTTCTGGTAGGCAAGTGACGAGATGCTGGGACATAGTCGTATGCTTTGATCCCTAATTTTTGCCTGGACCGCCCTTTCGGGTTTTCAGCCCACCGGGATACCCATTTTTTCCCAAGCCGCCTTTTCAGGTTTTCGACTTGCCGGGTGTACAGATTTTTTTCATTTTCATCCCTTATTTTTGCCCGAACCCTTTTGGTTCGCCGGGTAGCCCTTATTTTTGCCTAGGTGTGTCAACCTAGCGGGTCTTTGGTTGTGCGTAGTATTTTTTCGACTATGTCCATGCTCTCAGGATGTAGGGAGGTGCCCCTGTCAGTAGTGTTGCGTTGACATACCACCAGAAGATCTTCGTTTGATCGCCCAATGCCCCAAGTGATCCAGATGGAGATTTGCCCCAAGCTGGTTGGCCTTTGAGAGATTCTCTGAATCCTGACCTGACTGCCCCAGATGATAGACAATGATCATGCCGTGCCCCTGGATTGGAAGTGCTTTTGTTCACTAGATATTCTTTGTGCCAATTTCTCTATTGTTTGAACAAATAGTCATATGCAAACAATGTTATATCAGAAATGCAACGCTTATGTCTGTCTTGAAGTTTTTGAAAAATGAAGTTTTCAATAAAACAAGTAAATTTTGTAAAATGTGATGTCAACTCGTTATTTTACCGCAAGCCTTAAGGAGTCAGGATACCTTTCGTAACAATATGCTTTCGAACTAACCCATGCTTCAGCTAGGACTTTTGAGGGTTGTAGCGTGGCTTGGTTCACGGTTTAAGAAACAAAGGATAAAGGCTCAAATTTTATTTGTACCCACCCGTTCTTCGTGATGTTCTTCAATCCTAAACTCAGTTGATCGTGCATTAGATCCTGTTTGAGTCTTTGTCCTGATATTCTGGTGATGGTTCGGATATTGATAGTTTATTTTGACCAGGCAGTCATTTCCTTTTTGTTGAGGGTTTGTAGGACCTCTTTCTTTTTTTGATTTTGTTATCCCTGTTTTTGCCTGAATTGTTTCTTTTATGATTACAGTCAGCGGGATGCCCCAGTTTTGTAAGTCTCCTTCATAGGTTTTGACTTTAACGGGCTTTTATTTTGAGAGATAATGACTGCCTGTCTTTATGATTATTCAGAACCATCATCGTCTTTTGTTTTGGGAGGACTCCTTTGGTGCCATTCGTTGTGCACTTGGATCAACTGAGAGAACTACCCTGCCCCAGGTTATGATTAAGGGTTTTAATTTTTTGAAAAGAAAAAACTCCTACTTCTTTGGCTCGAAGGGGTTGACGAGGGATTATCTTCCTTATAACTCCAGTGTTTAGGATTTGAAACAAGGCCTGTACCTCATCAGCGGGGTCTGCTCAAAAGCATATTGTATATTGTGGTATCGTTTTCGTCATCCTCCCTCAAGAGGCTTAGAATTATTAATTGAGAGTTTAATCATCACAAAAAATGAAAGCAGTTTGAATATAGTGAATGTGAATATATTGATTCAAAACAGACATATGTGATGCATTGATAAGTAATAAAGTTTGACATGAATAAATGTTTGAACAATCAAAGAAAAATACAACTTGAACATTCGAATGAACAAAAGTTTCTTAGTTTGAACTAGTCATCTTAGATGGAAGATTCTCAGCAGAAGATTTTCATTTTGCCACCCGACATGAACTCCAGCACCCTTTCGTCGATCAAGTCCTGGATCTTGTTCTTCAAGCTCCAACAGTCGTCAGTGTCATGTCCAGGACTGTCATAATGGTAGGCACACCTTTCATCAGGATTGTACTTTAGGGAGGTTATGTTGAGATTCTTAGGAGGATCCTTTAAAGAAATCAGCTTGACCTCCAACAAGCGTCTCAGTATCAGTGATGATGGTATACCAGTCTCCGAGAAATGTCTTCCAGACGTATTTATCTTACGCCGATTACCCTGTTGATGCTGGTGAGATTGAGGCTGGACTAGTGACCCTGAAGCCAACTGAGGAGCTTTTCCCTTGTCTTTTTGCCCCAAAGGTGGTTGAATGATGACTGGCTCTTCAACCTTAGATGTTTGCCCCAGTTGGTTATCCCGAAGCAGTTGGTTGACGAGAACCCTGAGCTCTTCTTGTCTTTGAGCTAAGTCTTGAATGAGAGTCATCTGCCCCAGCATCTGGGCTCTCATTATATCCATCTCAGCTTGCAGACGTTTCAGCCGTTCGTCCTTATCATCCTCAGAACTGTTCCTGACCAAAGTTCCCATGAGGAGTGTCCTCAACTCTTCCTGCCCCTTGGATAGGTTTAGGAGGATCTCCCCGAACCGAGTCTCTTGAGCATAAAGATCCTGGTTGTCTTGTTGGGAAGCCATTGCTAAAATACAGCGAAGAAGGTAAGTGACCTGTAAAAGGGGTACATGTAATGCAATGATATGTATGATATGCATGCAATGTTTTCAAGGATCTCACGGGGTAGACAAGAAAATTGTTAGAATTTGGTAGCTTGATTGAAGGAACTTCATATTGTTGAGGGTCCTTCTTCAAGAGTCAAAGCTCACCATATCGAGTGGGTCATAGCCCCTGACTCAAGTTATCAACCTTGGCTAGAGGAAAATAAATCCCCTTTGCCCCTTGCTAGACAGTTGGTACATCATGACCTGCATCACAGACCCTTGAGATCCTTGAAATGGGTTAGTCTTTATGCAGGATGTATGCAATGGTATGATGGTATGATGTTATGCTATGCGTGGAGTGACGTAAGTAAACCCTGTTATAAGCCCAGATTAAGGACTGTAAACAAAACCTGCAAGAAACTCGTGTGTCAGATAACAAGTATGCAAGTAGTCAAGTTTGAAGGCACACAAGTCACACAAGACAGCCCTTAGAGTTTAGGCTAGCATGAAGTTCAGGTACTACCCTCTTTCAGTTTCGTTGGTTAAGACCTGTCCTAGAAAATAGTAACCGGGTTCTAGAGGATCTCAATATCACCGACTACCCTCAATCGGTCATAACTCCAGCATCGCAATCTTTTCTTGCGGCCAGAACCATCGCGAGAGTTTAGCCTCAATAAGTGTAGCATACTGCTATTGTTCTATGGCCAAGTTGGGTCAATTTAGGGTTCTAAGGTCGGTTGGTGCTTAATGACTCCTCAGAAGACCCATATTCTCCTCATTGCAACACAAGGGATATCGGTACAGACCAAGGTGTCACACCAATGTAGCCACTGCTTCACCCGTGTCGGTCTATGCCGGACAGGTCCCTCACAGCTTATGCTACCTAAAAGGGTATTCCCCAGATCCGGGTTAGGATCTATGAAACTCCGATGCAAAGCCCACAATTATAAATCATACAAAGCATGAAATTGAAAACATAGGGTGATCTAATCCTAAGATACACCTCACTTTAAAGTCCCCAGCAGAGTCGCCAGTTCTGTGATCGGTGGAAATAGAACTGACTGTTTTTTAAGCTGGTTCGCGAAATGTCGCGGTAAGCAAGAGTCGCCACCGTCTTTTATGTTCTCCAACATGGAAAGGACAAAAGCACAGCAAAATTCCTTCTTTGAGATGTCTCTCGGTTCGGGAGGTAGATTTATAGAAAGGGAAGGTGTTAGCACCCTTTCTATCCATGGTTATCCATGGGCTCTTAGGTACTTGCTCTTATGTTTTCAAAATTTTGTTTGCTTTTCAAGTGTATGTGGGTTTTGAAAAAGTTTCGCTTGAAAAATTTCTAAGTAACTCTTGTATCTGTCCTCAAGAGTGTATGAAATATTTGCTTGAAAACCTTTTGAAAGTGTAAGTGTGAAAAGTATTTTGTTTGTTTTTGAGAGAGCAAGTACCCAGGAGAAATCTACCTACTCTAAGGAATTAGGTTGTGTAAGAGTCCTTTAGACAGTACTATCCCACTATTGAGAAGCAGGTAGTACCGTCGTTGGAGGTATTCGGGTCAATTCGATTATTAGGGACATGTGTGGTCACCGAAGCAATAGTAGGACACCTTAGCGGTAACCCTAATATCCTAGATCCTTTTTATCCGAGGCAACCGTTTCGAGGCAACTGGATCTTTAGACAGGAGGGCGACCTCTAAAACACCCTATACTTGATGACCATGTCGAGGCAACCAGTGAGGCGTACCCTAGGAGTGGCATGTGCATGTGTGTTATTTCAGTTTATATTTATCTTGTACATGTATTTGTGAGCTACGGATTGGTTTTATTATTCATACAAGTCTTTCATGCATATTAACAGTTAAGAGTGCGGAAAATAAATTGCGGAAAGGTAAATCTACGCTATTACAAGGCGCGGGTCTATACATCGCCAAAAACATAACCCGTTTTGGAAAATAAATGTGGAAAGTAAAGAAAGCAATAAAATCCTAATTAACTATTACATCCTCTGAGCAGGTACATAAATAATCAAAATAAGAATAATGTGCGAAAAGAAATAGAATCAGGACGTCCTTAGGGTTTTGACCCTTTTTGAGAAAAGAATTTAAGTTTTGTCCTTTTTTGCAATTAAATTAAATTAAATATTTAAACCTAGTTT
The DNA here is from genome assembly GCA_948472305.1 of Vicia faba. Lineage (NCBI taxonomy): Eukaryota > Viridiplantae > Streptophyta > Magnoliopsida > Fabales > Fabaceae > Vicia > Vicia faba. The sequence continues at coordinate 917,286,676 of OX451741.1, read as the reverse complement.
ACTAATTAATTATTTATTTACAAGAAAAAAAATGTTTTTTGTGTTTTTTAAGTCTTTAATAAAAATAAAATAAAATAAAAGAAATTGAAAGTCAAAAGAAAAACCCTAGTTCTAAGTTGATTTTATTTATTATGAAAAGATTAAAATTAAACCTAAATTAACTAAATTATCTAATTTACATTTATTTACAAAGATAATTAATAATGAATTTAATAAATAATAAAAATATTTTAAGAAAATATTGTTTTCTAAATTAATTACAAAAATAATTATTTGTTAGTTAAATAATAATAATAGTAATTAATAATAATAATTAGTAAAGATAATAAAAAAGGAATGAACAAAAAAGAATAAACCAGGGGTGCTGGGCCAGCTTGGAGGTGAGTTTGGCAATTCAGGCCCATCAAATCGTAAGCCACTTTTGACTTTCTGGAAGTTATCTACGTATGCTTTGACTGGAACGTACCATGGTCTTCATCTTTTGACCATTAGATTGGTATTGTGAGACACTTGGCGCTTGGACCATTAGAGGTTTATGGTGGAATGCAATGAATAGCCTGCATAGGATTATATAAGAAAAAATATGAAACAAAGGTTTGGGGGACCTGGGAATCGAACCCAGGTCCCAATGGTTACCAAGCACGTCACCTTCCACTAAGCCACTGCATTGCATCTGTTAATATAATAAACAACAAACATAATATAAAAAACATAATGCCTATGCTGGAAAGAGAAACAAATGCGCGTTTTATTTGAATAACCCAATGGTACGCTTCCACGTCCTTCGTCTTCTTCATTTATCTGCAGAAAACAAAACAAATAGCGGGGGTTTTTAACCCCCACAACATGGAAGCACGATTAATAGCGATTAGGCCCCTGATGATCAGAAATTGTTCGCGAGGGTTGGGTTGGATTCGTCTGGCCTTGACAAATTCAACCATATGCGTCTCAAGGTCAAATTTTTCCTGTGCTAGGAATCCCTAAATTGGAAGCTTCGAAACCCTAAAAATCATCCATGGTGGTTTGTGATTCAGGGCTCCATAATGCAATTCACCTATACCGTTAGCTTCAGAAAGGTTCTAGCAATCCAATACACACAAAAAATTTCATTAATAATGCATGAATATTGAATTACGATTATGAAAAAATAACCAAACCGTGTGACTTGTTCTGGCGTGTTCTTGGAGTGTTAAGGCTTGTTTTTGATTCCAATCCGTTCCTGGGAATGTTAGCAATGTGTTTGAATCGCTCTAAGGCTTTGAATTGTGCTAGAACGTGGAATTCAGTTTTCAAATTTTCCTTGAATTTTTGGAATTGGCTTATGGCTTTTGACAGCAGTTCTCACGTTGCAGGCATTAGGGTTGGCTTCAGTATTTATGTTGGAAGGGAATTAGGTTAACTTTTGGCCAAGAAATCCATTGCATTATGGTTTCAATATTTGATTGGAAATCAAATAATTTTCAATCTTTTTGATTGATAAAACTTGCCAAACATGGAGATTTTTGTCTCTTTGATGGATGCACAAAATTGCCAGCTTGCCCTGAGCCTATTTGCTTCATGAAAAGATTTGAAAACCATATCTTCATATTTCTTATATTTAAAATCAATTAAATGAATTAATATTAATAAAAAATCCAATTAATTAATAAAAATAAGAAAATAAACTCCAATAGGCTTGATGGGTCGTGCATAAGCTTTGGACAATGTTTCAAGAAGGAATTTGGGGCCCATTAGCAAAAACAAGGTGTTTTAGGCAAAGTTGACTTTTGCAAATTCACAAATATTTCCCAACTTCTCCAATGCATATCTTGCTCAATTTTGATCATATGAACATGTTCTTGGACATTTTGGAAAGGTCCTGAAGTCCTCTAACCAACTCCTTTGGTCCCATGTCATTTGGATTTACCAATCTCAAGTTATGGTCTTTGACTTAAAGTGCATTTTTGTTGACTTTTGAAATTGACCTATAATGTAGAAATTGATAACTTTTTGTGGGAGAATTTATTGGACTTGGAATGTGAAGATGAGTTGTAGTAAATGTCATCCCCTTCAAAATGAGAATTGGATGGTATTTTTCTGATGAACCATGCAAAAGTTATGCCCTGGTCAAGTTACAGTTGACTTTTCAGCTGTCGAAAAATAGCAACTTTTGCATCTTTGATGATTTTTGAGCCATTCTTGTGGAGTCATGATCAAGATTTTATCAAATGATGATTGTGGCTTCAAAATAAGATGTTGACCAAATTTTTTGACTTTTGACTGTAAAATGACCATTTTGCCCCTGTAGTTGATTGTGAAGCAAATGGGACTTTTGACTGTGCAATTTGATGCTGTGAGTCTTGAGACTTGTCATGTGGATGCTTGACAACGTATATAGGCCTATATGACTTGATTGAGCCCTTGAAAACCTCAAATTCTTTGCAAGAACCAAAACCCTAATTTTGACTGGCTTAGGAGGCATTTGGACTGTGCAACCCTTGAACAATCTTGAACCATTTGAAGATGATTCTTGATAAACCTTGAAGAATATGGGAGGGCAAATTTTGGGGTAAAACAGTGAGAAACAAGTTTGAGACCTGTAAAGCAAGGATTAGGCAGCATAGGTTCAGATTTGAATTTTGTTCTTCATGGAATGGCTTGAAATCAAAGTGAGAAATTGCCAACTTCATCTCTTCGATTCTCCTTAACCAAAAATGATCTCAAGGAGTTATTATACATTTTGTAAAGCTTGCAATGTGCTCTATAACTCATCTTTCAAATGCATTTCAAGATTCCTTTTGGAACTAGGTGAAAATTTTCCATGAAGTTAGGTAAAAAAAACCTGCCTAAATTAGGGCAAAATTTCACTAAGTTATTTTAGTTCATTGGCATGTATTCACAAAATTATATCTTGAGATCTAAGCATATTTATGAGAAAATGTGTGAATCAAAGTTGTAGATTTCATGGAGATATACAACTTTAATGTTGGGAACTTTCTTTGAATCATCTTGTATCATGGTGAAAAATTGGCTTAAAGTTGAGAAAAAATAAGAAATTTTCAATACTTGGAAAAATTTCTAAGTTAAGAAAATTTCAAATTTCAAAACCAAATCTTCAATCTTTGATTTATTGATGAACAAGTTTCACATTTTGACATGTTTTGATGAATTGTGATCCTTGGCATTTGATTTTTGACTAAAAAGTCAAAGTTTGACTTTTCAGTATACAGTTGACTTTTGATCAGTTGATTGCAAATTTCATTTGTCAATCCAATAGATTTGCAATGTTTCGAACCATGTAATTAGGTCATGATGATGCAATTGAGCCCTTGGAATCACGCTTCAAACCAATTGGTCATTTGCTAGGTCAAAAATCAGAAATTTCCCTTTCTCAGTCAAAACCCTAATTTTGACAATTTTACCCTTTTGATGATTCGATCAAATTTCTTGAGGAATTATGGTCCAAACTTGATCAAATGATACATATGAGTCTAAAGTGTTGATGTGGATAAAAAATTATAAAGTTTGACTGTAAATTGGCCATGATTGACTTTTTCTCTAATACAGCTGATTTTTCGGTCAATTATCCAATTGATAGATCAAAAATGGGATTCAAGGCTTGAAACTTGAAATGAGTAATCTTAGGGGTACATGATGATACTTGAAAGTCAAATGAAACATTGATAGTCCAAAAATATTTGTGCAATTCCAAACCCTAGTTTTGGGTCATCAGTGCAAGATGACATGTCTTGAGCTGATCAAACCCTAATCCAGTCTTGAGTCAAAGAGATCTTGTGAGAAAAGTTTTGATAAATGAGAGGGAAAATTTTGGGGTACAACAAGCTTCAACCAGAAACTTCAAACCTTCATCCCTCTAAATCCATACCTTCATCCAAATATGAACCATAGGTTAATCACCACCATAGGTGGCCATTAAGGCCACCGTGTCGGATGAGAGTTTGCCGGGAACTCCATCCGTAAACCCTGAACTTCAACCAAACCCTTAGAACCCTAGGTTGTTAGTATAAACCCTAACAATCTAAAACCTAACCCCCAAAAACCATAGCCCAGAAACAACCATTTTGAAGAACCCTAACCCTAGGTTATATGAATCCTAACCCTAAGTTGTTAGAACCCTAACCCTAATCCCCCAATTTTTATAGAATTTCACCAAATCAACCCCAATAAAACACAAACATGCATCAATGACATCAAATTAAGATAACCTAAGCTAAGTTTCTTAGCTTACCTTCCTTGTAGTGAACCTCGTGGTAATTTGAATCCCTTTTCCTCTTCTCTCCTGGCTTCTTCCTTTCTTTTGTCGCAGGTTTCAAAAGCTAGAGGGAATCGCAGCCAGGAACCAAGACCTTCTTCTCCTCTCAAGTTCTTATTCAGATTTTTCTGTCCCTTTCTCAGTCTTAGAATTAGGTATTTATAAGGTTTAGGAATAGATGAATTAGGAAATAACATTAGGTTAATTACAAAAATATAAGACAAAACTGAAAATGGCAATGAAAAATGATAATCGACATTGCTATTTCTCCAATGTCCTTTGATAACTCCAGTCTCCTTGCTTATGAGAAAGATAATTGGATTAGTTCCTCTCCTTCGTAGTCGTAGATGTAATGAATTATCGAACCGCTGTCTATTTGTTCATTTTTTGAATAAAATCCATAACTTTTGCCTAGATCGCCCTTTCGGGTTTTCAATCCACCGGGATAATGAATTTGTTTATATGTCCCTAATTTTTGCCTCGATCTCCCTTTAGATTTTTCAATCCACAGGGATGCGCCTTTTTACCTAATTCACTGGTTCGTGTTTTTAACTTAGTGGGCCTTTTATACATAGTATTTTTTACTGCGTCGGAATTCAGCGGATGTGGTAATTCTTCTCCATCCATTGTTGTGAGGATAAGAGATCCGCCTGAGAAATATATTTTAACCATATATGGACCTTCGTAGTTAGGTGTCCATTTACCATGTGAATCTAGACGAGGTAGCAGAATCTTCTTGAGGACTATATCCCCTTCTTGGAATACTCGAGGACGGACCTTTTTATCGAATGCTTTCTTCATCTACTTTTTATACAACTGACTGTGGCACAAAACTGTTAAGCATTTTTCTTGAATGAGGTTGAGCTGATCAAATTGTGTCTGGACCCATTTTGATTCTTTAAGCTTTGTTTCCACAAGGACTCGTAATGATGGAATTTCTACTTCAACATGGAGTACATCACCCATGCCATAAACAAGAGAGAAAGGAGTTACACCTGTCAAAGTACGTATCGAGGTATGGTAACCATGTAGCGTGAAGAGAAGTAATTTGTGCCAATATTTATATGTCTTTGCAATTTTCTATATGATCTTCTTGATATTTTTATTGGTAGCTTCAATAGCCCCGTTCATCTTGGGTCGGTGAGGTGACAAAATATGATTTTCGATTTTGAAGTCATCACACAACTTCTTCATCATTTTGTTGTTCAATTTGGACTTGTTGTCTATAATAATTCTGCTAGGCACCCCATACCGGTATATGATATTTTGCTTGATGAATCAAGTAACTACTTGCTTTGTCACATTTTCATAAGACGTAGCTTCTACCCACTTGGTGAAATAATCAATAGCGACTAGTATGAATTGGTGTCTGATAGAAGCCTTCGGTACGATCATTCCTATCATATCAATTCCCCACATCAAGAAAGGCCATGGTGAACTTAGGACATTCATAGGAGTTGGTGGTATGTGCACCTTATCTGCATAGATTTGGAAGTTGTGGCATGTCTTCGTGTAATGGTAATAGTCAGCTTCCGTCATCAACCAATAATACCATACTCTTAAGATTTTTCTAGCCATGGCATGTCCATTTGTGTGAGTGCCAAAGGTTCCTTCGTGAATCTCTTTCATGAGCGTATTTGCTTCGTGTTTATCCATGGACCTGAGTAGAACCATACCGTAGTTTCTTTTGTACAGTACATCCCCATTCAAGAAGAACTTTGCCGCTAGCTTTCATAGAGTTTACTTGTCTATTATTGTGGCAGTATGATGTGTTTGATCACTAGATCCCCAACTTGATACACTTGGCATCTGACTTTTTTGTTGAAAGCCTTGATCATTCGTTTTTGATACATTTGACCATGGCAAACAACAGTAAGTCTCTTTTCATCAATCAAGTTCAAATGATCAAGTCGAGTCTAGATCCAATCGTCTTCGTTCAGCCCTGCATCCTTCATAATCCTCAGAGAGGAGGTCTGGACCTCGATAGGCAAGACAACTTCCATGCCGTAAACCAAAGAAAAGGGTGTTGCCCCGGTTGATGTGCGAGCTGTGGTACGATACACGTGGAGAGAGAATGGTAACATCTCATGCTAGTCTTTGTATGTGACTGTCATTTTTTGTATGATCTTTTTAATGTTCTTATTTGCAGCTTCAACCGCACCATTCATCTTCGGCCGATAGGGATAAGAATTATGATGTTGAATCTTGAATTGCTCGCACAAGGCGGTGATCATAGTGTTGATGAGATTTGTTCCATTGTCGGTGATGATCCTTTCTGGGATATCGTACTCGCAGATGAGATTTTTCTTGATGAAGCGGGCAACAACGTTCTTGGTAACGGAGGTGAAGGAGGCTTCTTCAACCCACTTTGTAAAATAGTCAATGGCCACTAGGATGAAGCGGTGTCCATTGGAGACTGTTGGCTTGATTTCTCCAATCATATCAATCCTCCACATAGCAAAGGGCCAAGGAGCCTTCAAGACATTCAGAGGAACCGGAGGTACGTGCAGTTTGTCAGCATAAATCTGGAATTTATGGCAGGTCCGAGAGTGTTGATAGCAATTTGCTTCCATGGTAGACCAGTAATAGCCTGCCCATAGGATTTTCTTTTCCATCGTATGCCCACTGGAATGGGTGCCAAAAGTGCCTTCGTGTAATTCAGCCATGATCCTTTCAGCTTCAACCTTATCTACGCACCAAAGCAACACGGAGTCATGATTGCATTTATATAGGATGTCGTTACTAAGGAAGAACTTAGTAGAGAATCTCCTTAAGAAGTTTTTATCATTGATTGAAGCTCCTTCTGGATATTCTTGAGCCTCGAGATACCTCTTGACTTCGTGAAACCAAGGCTGGTCCACTACTTCTTCAGTATTAATCTTGTGACAGTGTTCTGGTTCATCCTTTCGTTTGATGGTGATCTGGGGCGCCTCGTTATCCCAGTTAAGTTTATACATAGATGACATTGTGGCTAGAGCATCTGCTAGCTGATTTTCTTCTCGCGGGAAATGCTCGAAGGTAATCTTCTCAAAATGTGGTAGCAATGTCAAAACATGTTCTTTGTAAGGGATAAGGTTTGGGTGTTTGGTGTCCCATTCCCCTTTGATCTGACTGATGACCAAGGCTGAATCTCCAAACACATCTAAGGATTTGATTCCCAAGTCTATGTTAGCTCTGAGACCGAAGATGCACGCTTCGTATTCCGCCATGTTGTTTGTACAGTTGAAGCAAAGTCTGGAAGTAAAGGGAGTATGACACCCTTATGGAGATATGGGTATAGCACCGATACCATTTCCAAGTGCATTAGATGCCCCATCAAAGAACAGGGACCATCGGGATCCTTGTTCAGGTCCGTCATATGGCCTGAATTCTTCACAGTTGTCTAATGTCATGATATCTTCATCCGGGAATTCGAACTTCATGGACTGGTAGTCTTCTACAGCTTGGTGAGCAAGGTGATCGGCTAATACACTGCCCTTTATAGCTTTCTGGGTAGTATACTGTATCTCATATTCTCTCAGGATCATCTACCATCTCGCTATTCTCCCGAAAAGAGCAGGCTTCTCGAATATGTATTTTATCGAATCCATCTTAGATATCAACAAGGTAGTATGAGTCAGCATATACTGTCTTAGCCGGCGAGCAGCCCATGCCAGAGCGCAGCAAGTTTTCTTGAGCAGTGAATATCTAGTTTCACAGTCGGTAAACTTTTTGCTCAGGTAGTAAATAGCGTGCTCTTTTCGGCCAGACTCGTCATGCTGCCCCAATACACACCCCATTGAGTTTTCTAAAACAGTCAGATACATAATCAACGGTCTTCCCTCGACTGGTGGCATCAACACAGGAGGCTCTTGTAAGTATTCTTTGATTTTGTCGAAAGCAACTTGGCACTCGTCATTCCATTTGACTACTTGATCTTTCTTCAATAGTTTGAAGATTTGTTCACAAGTAGTTGTTAGGTGAGAGATGAATCTGGCAATATAGTTCAAACGTCCCAAGAATCCTCTGACTTCCTTTTCAGTGCGAGGAGAAGGCATCTCTTGTATTGCTTTAACTTTGGCAGGATCGACCTTGATACCTTTGTTACTGATGATAAAGCCTAGGAGTTTACCAGACCGTACCCCAAATGTGCACTTGTTTGGATTCAACCTCAGCTTGTACTTCTTCAGTCTCTCAAATAGTTTTTGTAAGTGATCAAGATGCTCTTCTTCTGTTTGCGATCTGGCTATCATATCTTCCATGTAGACTTCTATTTCATGATGTATCATGTTGTGAAATAAAGCTACCATGGCATGTTGATAGGTTGCGCCAGCATTCTTCAGTCCGAATGGCATTACTTTATAGCAGAAAGTGCCCCACTGCGTGACAAAGGTTGTTTTCTCCATGTCCTCAAGCGCCATTTTGATTTGGTTGTAACCTGAGAATCCTTCCATGAAGGAAAACACTTTGTGTTGTGTCGTATTGTCAACTAGGATATCAATGTGGGGGAGTGGAAATTCATCCTTAGGGCTTGCCCTATTCAAATCTCTGTAGTCCACACACATTCGCACTTTTTCGTCCTTTTTGGGTACGGGGACCACATTGGCAACCCATTGGGGGTAAGAGGTGACAGCCAAGAATCCAGCGTTGAATTGCTTCATGACCTCTGCTTTAATCTTTTCTAACATATCCGGCCTCATTCGACAAACCTTTTGCTTTACTGGCGGACAATCCTCTTTTGTAGGCAGATGATGTACCACAATATCTTCATCAAGTCCTGGCAGATCTTCATACGACCAGGCAAAGACTTCGACATAATCATGCAATAAATGAATTAGAAGCTTCTTGATACTGGGTTCTAGATTGGTACCCACCTTGACCTCTTTTTTGTCTTCTTCGGTACCTAGGTTAATTGTATCCACGGGTTCCTCGTGAGGCTGAATGGTTCTCTTCTCTTGTTGTAGAAGTCTGACAAGTTCCCCTGGTACTTCACAATCTTCCCCACCTTCGTCTTCGGCTTGGTAGATTAAATTCTCAGAGTCACGAAAGGCCATAGCAGCATCGTTACGCATGGGATCCAGAATGGATGTATACCTGTATTGTGAGTGTGGGTGTGTGTAAGAGTATAGCTATCTTTGAAAGAAAGTAAAATGTAAAAGAAAAACAATGAGCACAAAAGTTTGAATGCGAAAACGTCCATGATTCATTGATGTCATATGAAAAATGAGATAATAACCCTTACAAATGGACCATTGTGCCTCGGGTAAGACACAAGGTTTTAAGAGTGCGAATTGTTTTGAATATTACAGATCCAACAAAATGTAAAGACAAATTACTGAGGGATGAAAGTGATTGGGACGAATTCTCTAGCCTCCCAATTGTTGAGCCCTCCATTGACAGTCGGGAAGATCCATTCCTCCAGATTGCAGCCATTTTCACCATCTTCTACCGCGTTGACCTCACGGTTGCTGATCTTCAAGTGTGGCCCTCCAGCACGGGCACGACGTATAACCTTTTGAACACTCGAAGTGAAACCTAGGCCAAACTTGTTAGACTTATACGGGATATTTGGGAGTTGTCCCTAGATAGTGCATCCACCTTCTTCCACCACTGCTTTAGCATCTTTTAGCGACGACATCCGGAGTGGAGGCCTTGTAAACTTGGGAACATCCTTAGTCACCGCCACATCTTGAGGGATCTCTTCAAAGTGTTGAAATGGAGTTTCAATGAATTCACCATCTAATTCCACATATCTGAAGGAATTGAGATGGCTGATCATGTATTCTTCCTCTCCATGTACGGTGATAATATTTCCTTGAACTGGATACTTCAACATTTGGTGCAACGTAGAAGTAACAGCACCAGCATTGTGGATCCATGGTCGGCCTAGCAGGTAGGAGTATGAAGGACGGATGTCCATCACATAAAAAGTTGAATTGAAGGTTTGGGTTCCAACCTTTATGGGAATGTCCACCTCCCCATGTACCATCCTCTTCGAACCGTCAAAAGCCCTCACCACTATGTTGTTTGGCTTCAAAGTCAACCCCTCACAGTCAAGTCTATCAAGAGATTTGTTGGGTAATACATCCAAAGATGAGCCAGTGTCCACCAAAACATGCGCCAAAGTGGTGCCCCTACATTCCACTGAGACATGCAGCGCCTCATTATGCTTTCTTCCCCTCAGTGTCAGATCGACATCTGAAAAACCAAAACCATTGGCCGCAGTTAGGCTTGTTAGAAAAAATTTTGAATCTACTACCCTAAGTTTAAGTTTTGATGATAACAAAATGCTAAGATACATTAATTGTATGATTCATGTAAGACACATATGCTATCTAAAAATTACATTCTGTTTTACAGAAACTCTGATGGGTATCAGCAAGAGAACATCATCATCAGCATCAGAAAATTGGATATCAACATCAACATCAGAAGATGTTATATCAGATACCAGAATCAGAAGATTAACTTGCGCTTATGCTGAAGCTTGATGAACAGATCTTCGCTTAACCATATGAACTCTGATAAAGACAACAACAGTTCATCAGCACCTAAGCAGCGTCAGAATGAGCCAAAGCCAGAACACGCTTAAGTGGCAACGGTACTGTGCATTCAAGATGATTTATTACCAACGACATCATTCCATACAAGATCTGCTTAATAAGGAAAGAATGTTATTGGCATTGAAACAGAATTATTACTCCAACGTACACTATTTCCAATGCTATATAAACAAGTCAATGAAGATTGAATTGGCTAATGCTCTACAACAATCTACACGCCAAAAAGCTATTCATCATCTTCCTCACTCTCAGTTTGCTAGAAGCTCTCAATTCCTTACTCAATTATTTTAACAATCTAGTGCTCATAAGCTTAAGTTGTGTAGTATCACAGTTGTGATAAATAGTTTTGTAGAAAACATTCACACACCTAGATTTCAATTCTTTGTAAGAAAGTAATTCCTTGAGAAACCGGTTTGTGGTTTGCATCAAGAAGGCTTTAGCAGTTGTTAAAGCAGATTGTAATATTCAGTTGAATATAGTGGATTAAGACCTCGTTGGAGAGAGGAGAAATCACCTTGACGGGTGGACTGGAGTAGTTTGAGATCAAACGAACCAGGATAAAAATATCGTGTTGATTGCAATTGATTTCCAGTTTTTACAATTCAACCCCCCTTCTTGTGTTTTTCACTTCTTCAATTGGCATCAGAGCGCCTGGTTATGAGCTAAAACACTTAACCGTGTCAGTACAAGATCCAGCGTCAGAAAAACACAATGGCAGGAACTTATCAACACACCAGCAATGACAACAATGAAGACAAAGACAGATTCAGCGGCAAACCTCCAGTCTTTGATGGAGAAAATTTTGATTACTGGAAAGACAGAATTGAAAGCTTCTTTCTGGCACATGATGCTGATCTGTTGGACATGGTGACAGATGGATACACGCACCCAGTGAATGCAAGCGGTCAGAAGATTGACAGGAAAGCAATGTCTGACCAACAAAAGCGTGACTTCAAAAATCACCACAAGGCCAGAACCATTCTTCTCAGCGCCATCTCGTATGCTGAATATGAAAAGATCTCCAACAGAGACACAGCAAAGAACATGTTTGACTCACTCAGAATGACGCATGAAGGCAACATTCAGGTCAAAGAAACTAAAGCTCTTGCGCTCATTCAGAAGTATGAGGCATTTAAAATGGAAGAAAGTGAATCCATTGAAACAATGTTCTCAAGATTCCAAATTTTGGTGGCTGGTCTCAAGGTTCTGGACAAAGGATACTCTATTGCTGATCACGTCAAGAAGATCATCAGAAGCTTACCAAAGCAGTGGAGGCCAATGGTTACAGCTCTGAAGCTAGCAAAAGATCTCAACAAAATTTCTCTGGAGGAACTTATCAGCTCCCTCATAAGTCATGAGATAGAGCTAGAAGCTGATGAACCTCAGAAGCAAGGTAAGCCTTTAGCATTAAAATTTAACAAAAAATCTGAGTCTAAAGTTTTGCAGGCAGTTGAAGAAACATCTGATGGATCCTCATCAGAAGAAGACGAACTTTCTCTCCTCTCCAGAAGAGTAAACCAACTGTGGAAGCAGATGCAAAGGAAGTTCAGGAATCCCAGAAGATCTGATCAGAATGAGTCTTCTTCCAGATACAGAAGGACAGATTCTTCCTCTGGATACAAAAGATCTGAAGGCTCCTCAGGAAGCAGAAAGCCAAACACCGAGGACATCATCTGCTATGAGTGCAATGAGCAAGGACACTACAAGAGTGACTGCCCAAAGCTTCAGAGGGAAAAGCCCAAAAAGAAGTTTGGAAGAGAAAAGAAGAAAAGTCTCATGGCTACATGGGATGACTCTAACTCGTCTGAAGCTGACTGAGAATCAGATGATGAGAGAGCAAACATAGCTCTCATGGCCAACATTTCAGAAGACAGTGAAGCTTCTGAATCAGACTCAGAATCAGATACTGAAGAGGTATTTCCTGACTTTGCAATTAATTTTACTAAGGCTGAACTTGCTGAAAGCCTTAATGAAATTCTGGAAAGGTACCAGCAGATTAGAGTTAAATTCAGAAACCTGAAAAGGAATCTTGAATCTGACTCTGATAAGACTGAGAGTCTTAAATTGGAAAATTCTGAGCTGAGAAATAAAATTTCAAAATTAGAAAATGTTTTACAAAACTCTCAGAAGGAACCAATTTCTGAAACTCCCAGTAGCGCTGATGAGATCATCAAGGAGTATGATCACAGTTTCCAAAAGTTCCTTGCTAAAAGCATAGATAGAAGCAAAATGGCTTCAATGATCTATGGAGTTAGCAGAAACGGCAGGAAGGGAATAGGATACCAAGGTAAGGTTCCTACACCAAAGAATGCCATGGATTTAACCATTAAACACACTCCTCTGAACTCACATTTCGTGTATGGTCACACACATGATATTAAATACACTAGCAGTAAGTATTCTGTGAAACCAAAATTCAACCAGAGTTTTGGTAAATCTAACAAATCAGGACCCAAGAAAATCTAGGTACCTAAGGATAAAATAATACATGTTGCAGATATCTTTAGCAGCAAATCAGAAACACCAGTCATGGTACCTGGACTCTGGCTGCTCGCGACACATGACGAGAAGAAGGCATATGTTCCAAAGCCTGGAACTTAAGCCTGGAGGCCACGTTGGCTTTGGAGGAAATCAGAGGGGAAAGATCATTGGCTCTGGAACTGTAGGTAATGGAAATCTTCCCTCTATAAATAATGTTCTGCTAGTAGATGGATTAATGCATAATCTGTTATCCATAAGTCAATTAAGTGATAACGGTTATGATATAATCTTTAATCAAAAAATCATGTAAAGCTGTTAGTCAGAAAGATGGGACTATCCTGTTTAATGGAAAGAGGAAAAACAACATCTACAAAATCAAACTTTCTGAACTGAAAAGTCAAAATGTAAAGTGTCTTCTGTCTGTTAACAACAAGCAGTGGATCTGGCACAGAAGATTGGGGCATGTTAGTATGAGAAGAATATCTCAGATTAACAAACTCAATCTGGTCAGAGGACTTCCTAATTTGAAGTTCAATTCAGATGCTCTGTGTGAAGCATGTCAGAAAGGCAAGTTTGCAAAACCTTCTTTAAAATCTAAATATGTTGTTTCTACCTCTAAGCCATTAGAACTTCTGCACATTGACTTATTTGGACCAGTTAAAACTGCTTCAGTCAGTGGCAAGAAGTATGGGTTAGTAATCGTAGATGACTATAGCAGATGGACATGGGTAAAGTTCTTAAGACACAAGGACGAGTCACACTCTGTGTTTGTTACCTTCTGTAACCAAGTTCAGAATGAAAAAGATCTTAGAATCGTTAAAGTCAGAAGTGATCATGGTGGAGAATTTGAAAACAAAAATTTTGAGTCATTCTTTAATGACAGAGGAATTCTGCATGATTTCTCTTGTCCTAGAACTCCCCAACAAAATGGAGTTGTAGAACGAAAGAACAGAACATTGCAAGAAATGGCCAGAACCATGATCAATGAGACAAATATTGCTAAGATCTTCTGGGCAGAGGCAATAAACACAGCGTGCTACATTCAGAACCGAATCTCAATAAGACCTATTCTGGAAAAGACTCCATATGAATTATGGAAGAACAGAAAGCCCAACATTTCATATTTTCATCCATTTGGATGTACTTGTTTTATGTTAAATACAAAAAATTATTTGAACAAGTTTGACTCTAAAGCACAGAAGTGTATTATGTTAGGATACTCTGAATGCTCAAGAGGGTACAGAGTATACAATACAGAAACACAGATTGTGGAAGAATCAATCAGTGTTCGTTTTGATGATAAGCTTGACTCTGAAAAGTCAAAGCAGAATGAAGTTTTTGCAGGTATGGAAATTGAATTTACAGGTTCTGAAGACAAGTCATCAGAAGCTCTCAACACAGACACTCCTTCAACATCTGAAAGGAGCACTGCTAGCAATCCTACAACAGTTGCTGATCAACCTCAGAAGAGACTACCCAGAAGCAGTTGGATCATCCAGAAGAAACTACCCTAGGAAGAAAGGAAGATCCAATCAGAACAAGAGCAAGCTTCAAAAACTCTGAAGAATCCCTCATGGGACTTGTGTCTCTGATTGAACCTTCTTCTATTGATGAAGCACTTCTGGACAACGACTGGATTCTATCAATGCAAGAAGAGCTTAATCAATTCACCAGAAATGACGTATGGGATCTTGTTCCCAGACCAAAAGGATTCAACGTCATTGGAACAAGATGGGTGTTCAGAAACAAGCTAAATGAACAAGGTGAAGTTATCAGAAACAAAGCACGACTGGTAGCACAAGGTTATAGTCAGCAAGAGGGGATAGACTATACAGAAACCTTTGCTCCAGTCGCCAGGTTAGAATCTATCAGACTTTTAATTTCATTTGCTGTTAATAGAGGCATCACTCTGTATCAGATGGATGTCAAGAGTGCATTCTTAAATGGTTATATAGAAGAAGAGGTTTATGTGCACCAACCCCCTGGTTTTGAAAGTACAAAACATCCAGAACATGTTTTCAAACTAAAGAAGTCACTATATGGTCTGAAACAAGCTCCCAGAGCTTGGTATGAAAGACTAAGTAACTTTCTGTTAGAAAATGAATTCACCAGAGGGAAGGTGGACACTACCTTATTCTGTAAATCAGTTAAGAATGACATCTTAGTCTGTCAAATTTATGTTGATGATATTATTTTTGGATCTACTAATCCTTCTCTTGGAAGAAAATTTGCTAAGTGTATGCAGGCAGAATTTGAGATGAGCCTCATGGGGGAACTGAAATTCTTTCTAGGAATTCAGATCAATCAAACTCCAGAGGGAACTTACATTCATCAGAGCAAATATGTCAGAGATCTTCTGAAGAAATTTGACCTCTCAGAATGTAAGTCATCAAAGATTCCAATGCATCCCACGTGCATTCTGGAAAGAGAAGAGGTAAGCAAAAAGGTAGAACAGAAGGTCTACAGAGGTATGATTGGTTCTCTCCTGTATCTGACGGCTTCAAGGCCTGACATTTTATTCAGCGTATGTATTTGTGTTAGATTCCAATCAGATCCTAGAGAATCTCACTTAACAGCTGTTAAGCGAATTTTCAAGTATCTGAAAGGTACTACTAATCTGGGTTTATTTTATAGAAAATCTAGTGATTACAGCTTAGTAGGCTACTGCGATGCTGACTTTGCTGGAGACAGAGTAGAGCGTAAAAGTACTTCTGGAAGCTGCCAGTTTCTGGGAGAAAATCTGATCTCTTGGTCCAGCAAAAGGCAATCCACAATTGCGCTATCAACAGCAGAAGATGAGTACATAGCAGCAGCAGGATGTAGCACACAAATGCTCTGGATGAAAAGTCATCTTGAAGACTTCCAGATTTTTGAGAGTAACATCCCTATACTCTGTGACAATACTTCTGCCATTTGCTTAAGTAAGAATCCCATTTTACATTCTAGGGCTAAGCATATAGAAAAAAAACATCACTTCATTAGGGACTATATTCAGAAAGGAATTTTGAACTTAAAATTTATTGATACAGACCATCAATGGGCTGATATCTTCACTAAACCCCTTTCTGAAGATAGGTTCAATTTCATTCTGAAACATCTCAGCATGAAACTATGCCCAGAGTGAAAATGTTTTAATTTTATATACTAACCTTCAGAATGTGTTTTCTGTTTACTGTGAACTTCTGATCAATCTCTTTTCAGAAATATAGACATGCAGATTGTATCAGACTCTATTCTTAAAGATCTGAGCGTTTAAGCTCAAGGATAGACGTGCTGCTCACTAAATCAAACAAGTGTCATCCAATCATTAGCAAATCTCTGAAGCAGAACGCGTGCATGCTTCTGAGAAGGCAAAACGCTGATTGGGTGCATTGAGACACATGTCTGGTAACCGTTTCAAGTATCTTTCTCAAATCCCCCAAAATCAGCAAGCATTAAATGCACGTAATCATGTTTTAAAATGTAATCATGAATTATTTCTCTTTCTTAAAACCGTTTACGCTTTCAAAACATATTTTGAAATCTATTTAAGCATATTAACATCATTCATTAATCTTTTACCGTTTCTTACAATCTTACAAATATTTTCTGCATTTTCCTTGTGTGTTCATCTCTCTCAAAAGAAACCCATTTTTTTCAAGTTTTCTCAGAAAACCCTAAGTGTGAACATGGCATCCTCCAGCAATGTTTCTGCAGGCTCTCAGAAGGAGGCTTCATCTGAACAATACCAAGTTCCCTTTAGAACACTCCTTACACCAGTGAAGAATTTGGAAGTGTTGTCTGAACTAATTGTTGACTTCTTCAGTCTGAAAGAAAATGGATTCGATTTGACAGAAGAAGTTAGGGCACAGGGATGGGAGAGATATTTTGATAGGTTGGTGGGACCAACATTCCCAGTCTTGGTCAAGGAGTTCTGGATTCATGCGTACTCATCAACACATCAAGTTACCTCCTACATAATGGGGAAGAAGATTGTGATCACTGAGGATCACATTGCAAGATTGATTGGATACAGTGGTGGTGGTATCCGCTGTATCGACATGGCTGAAAGATGCTCTGACGTTGCTGTCATTGCAAGGCAGATTTTCACCCATGGGGTTCCCAGCAGCAAAATCAGAGACTTAAAGGATCAGGACAGAATATGGGCGAAGATTATTCTGGGGTGCTTTAATCACAGGAAGCCCACAAGCTCTCCTGATTATATAAATATAGATCAGCAGTTTCTGATCTATTTTATTAATCAGAAGGTAAAGATTAACTTGGCTCATCTTCTGTTTAATCACCTCAGGACCAGCGTCAAGGAGACAAGGGAAGAAGAAAGGACAAAAAGGGATTGGATACCCTTTGGCAGGTTAATATCAGATATTCTGACGGAGAATAGGCTGATAGATCACCTTACAGAAGCACAGGAATTAAGTTCTATTGAACCTACTGTTGGCAAGCCTCTGAATGCCAAGAATCTGAAGAAAATGAAACTGATAGAGAATATCAGAAAGGAGCCCAGCGTCACTCCTCTGGCTGACATCACCAGCAGAAGAGTCCCTCTGGACGACTTTCCACTATTTTCTGAGATTGAATCAAAACCAGT
The DNA here is from genome assembly GCA_948472305.1 of Vicia faba. Classification (NCBI taxonomy): domain Eukaryota; kingdom Viridiplantae; phylum Streptophyta; class Magnoliopsida; order Fabales; family Fabaceae; genus Vicia; species Vicia faba. The sequence goes on along the minus strand of OX451741.1, from coordinate 917,268,813 downwards.
AGTTGTTCTCAGATACTTGGACGCTTGCAAGGCTGATGGTACAGATCCCAAACAGAATATTAAAGATCTGCACCAACAACATCCAGAAGTTACTGTGAAGAAGACGAAGAAAAGAAAGGCCACTTCAGAAGGACCATCCCAGCAGACCCCTAAGAAGAGAGGTAATCTATCTGCTGCTAATGTTTTAAATTCTTTTGCTATTCCAACATCAATCCCAACCCCAACTTCACATGAACTTCCAATCCCCATACCAAATATTGATGAAACCGAACCAGAGGATGACCCTTCTGAGTCACTGACTCTCAGGAGATCCCGCACCAAATCCCAAACTCCAAAACCCACAACATCAACAGAATCAGAACTTGACAAAGTTCTGTCTGAAATTGATCAACGTGTTTCCGCTCACCTCTCAGAAAATCCAAACACTCAACCAGAGATTGTCCACTCTCCTCAACCAGAACATACTCTCTCACCCATACCAGAAGAACCACAAATTCCACAACAACCAGAAATTCCACCTCCTTCTCCACAACCAGCAATTCCTCCTCCCTCTCCACAACAAGAACCTCATCCACCATCACCTCAACCATCACCTCCACAACCTGAGTTTCATCATTCTGAAACTCCATCACCTGAACCTCATTCTCCTCAATCCTCTGAGCCACAACCCTTGGCAATTCAGCTACCATGTGGTACAACTATAAACATACCCCGGCTGCCATCCTCGCCAGAAACTACCCCTCCAAACACTCCACACAGTCCTATTATCATCTCTGATTCTCCCACTACATCTCCCAAACAAAATACTGAAGACCACAGCAGGACCTTCATTGATTTAACAATCCTTGACCGTCTTGCTGACCTTAAACACAAAATAGCCATCCCTAAACCCAAACCATTAGATGTTGGTGCTGGCATTGTGAATTTTGAAACAGGCTTGCAGCAGTGGATTGCTTCTCTAAAGCAAGTTTGCCCTGGAATGATTGATCCTGCTGCCTCAGACCAACTCTGGACACGTTTCAGAATGTGGGTACGCGCTGAAGCCCTCAAATTGCAAGACATCAATTATGAGTAGGCACAACAGAACTTCAGCAAGCTGCTGAAGGAAGTTGAAAGTCAGCTGCCACAGGACGAAGTGCTCTTTCTGGATAGTGAGCCATGGTCTGAGAAGCGTCCAGCTTCAAAAGTGCAGCCAGAAGAAGATCAGACAACTCAAGCTGAAGAGGTTAGTCAAGCTGAAGATGTTGCAGAAAGCTCTCAGAAGCATCCTGCTTCTGATGTTTCTCAAGCTGCCTTGGACAAGAAGACTCTGGAAGAGCTGAAGCTGAATGATATTCGTCTGCAGCAAAGAATGGATGAAAATGATCAGAAGATGAAGGAAAGGATGGATGTGCAAGACAACAAGATAGATACAGTAGTCAACATGGTGCACAAGTAGAATGAGACTGCTAATCAGATTAAGTCAATGCTGGAGACTCTGTTCACACGCTTTCCACCCCAACCTTAGTTTTTCATTCATGATATTTTCATTATTTCCTTTGCATATCATCTGTACTGTTTGTCTGGCTCTGAATTTAATATAACAAGTTTTTCTGCTCTGATCGTTTTAGCTTATATCACTTGCACTTTTTGATTGCTGACAAAAAGGGGGAGAACAAGAATGATATTTTTCAATAACGGATTACTGAGACAAATAGTCTCAAACATTCTAACACTCTGATATACTTGAATGTTTTCTGTTTTTGCATAAGGCTACAGGTACAAGAAGTTAATCACCTCTGATACACTAAAGCTCTGATATTCTGATCTGAAGCACTCTTGGAATTAAAAAGGGAAGTAATAAATTCAGGGGGAGTATCTCAGATCTAAACTCTGATATCTCTTTGTCCCTTATCTTTGATAACTTCCTAGTTAATTCTGATACAACTTATTATTTAGTTATCTCTGATACTTTTCACGCTAAATTTCAATTAAAAAATATCTAGTTTTTGTCATCATCAAAAAGGGGGAGATTGTTAGAACAAAGTTTGAATCTACTACCCTAAGTTTAAGTTTTGATGATAACAAAATGCTAAGATACATTAATTGTATGATTCATGTAAGACACATATGCTATCTAAAAATTACATTCTGTTTTACAGAAACTCTGATGGGTATCAGCAGGAGAACATCATCAGCAGCATCAGAAAATTGGATATCAACATCAGCATCAGAAGATGTTATATCAGATACCAGAATCAGAAGATCAACTTGCGCTTATGCTGAAGCTTGATGAACAGATCTGCGCTTAACCATCTGAACTCTGATAAAGACAACAACAGTTCATCAGCACCTAAGCAGCGTCAGAATGAGCCAAAGCCAGAACACGCTTAAGTGGCAACGGTACTATGCATTCAAGATGATTTATTACTAACGGCATCATTCCAGACAAGATCTTCTTAATAACGAAAGAATGTTATTGGCATTGAAACAGAATTATTACTCCAACGTACACTATTTCCAATGCTATATAAACAAGTCAATGAAGATTGAATTGGCTAATGCTCTACAACAATCTACACGCCAAAAAGCTATTCATCATCTTCCTCACTCTCAGTTTGCTAGAAGCTCTCAATTCCTTACTCAATTATTTTAGCAATCTAGTGCTCATAAGCTTAAGTTGTGTAGTATCACAGTTGTGATAAACAGTTTTGTAGAAAACATTCACACACCTAGATTTCAATTCTTTGTAAGAAAGTAATTCCTTGAGAAACCGGTTTGTGGTTTGCATCAAGAAGGCTTTAGCAGTTGTTAAAGCATATTGTAATATTCAGTTGAATATAGTGGATTAAGACCTCGTTGGAGAGAGGCGAAATCACCTTGACGGATGGACTGGAGTAGTTTGAGATCAAACGAACCAGGATAAAAATATCGTGTTGATTGCAATTGATTTCCAGTTTTTACAATTCAACCCCCCTTCTTGTGTTTTTCACTTCTTCAAGGCTGGCCACGTAGTCATGAAATTGATCAGCAGTTGTCTCTTGAGGTACATGGGCGGTTTTTAAGAACCTCACCAAGGCTTATGCATGTGCCTCGGAACATAGTAGTAATTCCAGCATGGAGATCTTAGAGGGAGTTTGCCCCAGTTGTTCAACTACATCGTAGTCGCTTCTCTTTATAATTTTTAGGATCTCCTCCATTTCTTTCTTGGATGTCTCTGGGATAGTCAATGATTGGGCCTTCGTCTGGACAGGCTCGACCAAAATACTTTTTCCTCGAGTTTCAATAGCAAGAGTGTTGGTAGGAATGGTATCAGGGGTTCTAACAACTTTGTCAATAGGATTACTTGCATAGATGATTATGGGTACAGGATCAACCTTTGGAGCAGCCACAGGGATGATCACGGGTCCAGAAACTGCTTTTGGGGGAGCAATTTCTGGAGAAAAGATCCTACCACTTCGGGTAATTTTGCTAGTTCCAGCAATATTACTGACGTCAGAGTCTTCTTTCTCGAAATTTATCTCTTCGGTGGCCGGCCAGTCTTGCTTAATACCATGGTAATAGACATCCCCTCCATAATTCCATGGTATGGTTTTGTCTGATGTATATGGGACTGGCCCAAGCATTGTGATTATTAAAGGAACTACCTTTGGAACTGATGTAATTCTAACGGGTCTTTTGGTGGAGACCCTGGAAGAATTGGCGGAAATGGTAATGATAGAAACATCTTCAAAAAGGATAGGTGGAGTAGGAGTCTTTTCAAAAAAAATCTCTTTGTTATCTATCAGGCATTGAATGCCTACTTTCAACAAAGGACAACCAGTTGGTGAGGACAAGCAGAGATGGCAAACTTCATTACAGCTCGGGAACACACCGACTTTCAACAAGTTCATTTTAACAGTCAGAAGTGGGGTCATGAGTTCATCAACTGTGGTAACAAACAAATCTTCTTCAATGGCATCAGCATTGTGACCATGTCTAGGCATAGGGGCAGAAATAATATTTGGCTTTTCAGGCACATCGAACTCAATTTCTTTTGCTTCAATGAGGTCTTGTATTTTGTTCTTTAGAGCCCAACAGTTGTTAGTATTGTGACCAGGACTTTCAGAGTGATATGCGCAACGGGCATTGGGATGATAATGAGGAGATGTTATATTGGGGTTTTTTGGAGTTTCTTTCAAGGTCACCAAATTGGACCTCAAAAGATGAGGTAATACTTGAGACGGGGTCATGTTAATTCTGGTGAATTTCCTGACTGGCCTTTCCACCCTTGGTTGATTACTTATTTGCTGATAAGATGCAGGTTTTGGGATTATAACAGCCCCCACCATTGGTCGGTGTTCGGCCCTATCTTAGTTTCTTTGCGGATATACGACAACCACCTCTTTCTTTCCGATAAAGGGCTTCCTTACAGCTGTTGAAGAAGATGTGTCTTTCTGGACTTTCCATTCTTAATGCCGGCTTCTATCCACTCTCTGGTCAATATTAGCTCAGTAAAGCCTGCAAATGAACTTCCGATTAAATGATTGAAGAAGGGACCAGACAAGTTGCCCAAGAACATGTCTACCAATTCTCTCTCAGACAGAGGGGGTTGAACTCTTCCAGCCAAATCTCTCCATTTTTGTGCATAGTCCTTGAAACCTTCATTGGAGGCCATGGCCATACTCTGGAGTTGAGTTCGGGTAGGCGCCAAATCAGCATTGTATTGATATTTCTTGTAGAAAGCTGCGGCAAGATCTTCCCAATTATGAACATTGGCTCTTTCTAGTTGGTAGAACCAGTCAAGTTGAGTCCCAAACAGACTGTCTTGGAAGAAGTGCACCCCATAAGTCTTTATCAGCGGTATGGGGTTGAATTTTCCTCACATATGACTGGAGATGCATCTTAGGGCATGAAACTCCATCATATTTAGCAAATACAGGTGCTTTAAATTTCGGAGGAATCACAATCCCTGACACCAAACCCAATTCCTCAAAGTCTAAGCCTGGTACCTTTTGAATTTCCATCGCGCTCAAAGGCTCTTCGAGATGTTTATACTTATCATAAGCTGGAGGGTATTGTTCCTCTGAGTAGTCCTCTTCTTCTTCCTCCTCTTCCGATTCTAACGGGACAACTGTTTCCTTGCCTTTTCCCTCTCCTTCGCCAAATGTTGTTGCGAAGTCTAAAGTCTTTCTTGTCTGCCCATGAAATCTTCTTCCCATGTTTAAGACTCTGGTTACCTTCTTTGTTTTCTTTTTCCTCTCTTCAGCCAACAGAGTCTTCAACTCTTCTTGCCCCTTGGCTATGGTCATGAGCAACTGTTGAAACTGCGTATTCTGAGCTTGAAGATCTTTCACTGTTTGCTCGAGATCCATCTTACTGAAATAAATAGTAGAGAGATGAGGAGACTTGTTGCAAAAGACCTGTTTATGTTATGATAAATGGTATATGCATATGCAATGTTTTCAAGGATTTCAAAGATTCAAATTTGTTTTAGACAAAAAAGAAACACACGTTATATTAATAAGATAAAGTTTGAGTACATCAATTCCCCTTGGGAAAAATGATACAAAACTCTAAGATAGAAAAGTAGTGCACATCCTATTTGGTGCAATGTAGGCATTCAGAGTCTGCTCCTCATGAAGTAGCCTAGTGAGTTGCGAAACCTTCTTCTCACTTGTGAAAAATTGGGCTTCGAAAGTATCTCGCTCTCCTTTGAGTTGTATCCAATCCCTTTGGAGGTCTTCAAGAGATGTGGGCATGTCAGGATGTAGGATAGTGTATGGAATGTCTCCTTCCTTAACATGCTCAATGATTACCGGGAGAATGGAGGGGTAAGGCATCATAAGACTCTGAGAGCGAGTTTGTACCCATTTGAGGTAAGGCTCAAGAGGGATGGAATTCTTGTTCCCCAAAGTCTTGCTATCCACCTTGTTCAACATCCTCCAAGCTCGGATAAATCTCTGGCGAAGACCTTGATCATCGTTGTCGTAGTCGAATACCAAACCGTGAATCAGCATCTCGTGCGGGCCATCCCTTCGGGAGAAACCGAACTGTGTTAAGGCTAAGCAAGGGTTGTAGGTGATTCCTCCCATAATTCCAAGTAAAGGGACATTAGGAAATTCTCCATAACGGTCAACAATGATAACATTCTCTTTGGATTGGGAGCACCAATGAATGTCTGAATGTTTGAGCGTCATCAACCTTTGTGACCACCTTGAACCTTGCTCATTCTTTAATACAGATTAGGGAAGATGATAAATAAACCATCTTGCCATGAGAGGAGTGCAACACATAAGAACACCTATTTTCCTCATTGTGCGAGTGTGAAAAGAGTGTAGGATATCCCCTAGCAATGTAGGCACCGGGTTACGTGATATGAAGATTTTAACGGTATTCACATCTATGAGTTGGTCAGGATTTGGAATTAAAAACATCCCATAGATGAGTAAAGCCATAATTTCTTCAAAGGCTTTCAAGTCTAAGGAATTCCAAAAACTTTGGGCTTTCTCAAACAGGAACTTTGCTAAGAATCCTTTGACACCACTCCTTGTTTCCCAATGGATTGTGACATCAGATGAGTGCAAGTGTAGAGCTTGAGCAATCTCTTTTGGCTTTGGATCTCTTTCCGTACCATTGAAAGGTAGTTGATTGAGAATGGGAATTCTCAAGAGTTAGGAGAATTCTTCCAAAGTAGGCACAAGTTGATAGTCGGGAAATGTGAAGCATTGGTGCAAAGGATCAAAGAACTGAAAGAGCACCTTCATCATGTCCTCATCTGTGTTGGAGGTGACCAAGTTGAGTAGATGACCATGTATCTCGGTGAATGGAGAGTTTTCAAGAATTCTTGAAACTAGCTCCTTAATTTGTGGAGGGATTCTCACAAGGTTGACTTGAATAGTTTTCCTGCGAAGTGAATCCATACCCTATAAAACAAGAACAAAGATGAATCCCAAAATCCTTGAAATGGTTAGTGGATGTATATGATGTTCATGATGCTTATGATGTTTATGATGTTATGTACAAGTATGCATATACAAGCAAAGCAAACAAGTCCTTAGTTTAGGCTTTCATGGAGTTTTATAGGTAAGTACCCTCTTAAAGTTTAGTTGGCTTAAACTTGTCCTAGTAATAGTAACCGAGTTCTAAGGAGCTCAATATCACTGGATTGTTTCCTTGGTCATTGTTTCAGCTCAAGCCTCTTTAATGGCTACCAAAATATCCCAAGAAACCAAACCTCAATGAGTGTAGTACCGAGTATCAACCAACTTCGGACTACACCAAAGTCGGTCATCTCACTACATCCTAAAGGCCAAGTTGGTCAAATAAAGGTTCTAAAAGTTCATTAGTGCTTCATGACATCACTCAGTAGCCCCATATTCTCTTTGATTAACTAAAAGGCTACCGTTACCCACAAATATGCCGCACTAACATAGCTATTGCTTAGACCATGTCGGTATACCCCACATAGTTTCCACAACGTATTGCTACTTACTTATAATGTATCCCAAATTCGGGTAAAGGATTCAAACCTAAACAAAGAACCATAATGTAAAGCATACAAGTCAAACAATGTAAGCAAGTAAATGTGATCTAAACCCTAAGGTAACCCCACTTTTAGAATTTTCCCCAACAGAGTCGCATGTTCTATGATACGGTGGGAGAACTGACTTGATTGTTTTATGTTTGATCACAAATGTTGCGATTAGCAAGAGTCGCCACTAACTTTTCTTTTATCCAAAAGGAAAGGTGAAAAAGCACAGGAAAGACCTCTGAGATTGTTTCTTGAGTTCGGGGGGTAGATTATGAAAAGGGAAGGTGTTAGCACCCTTTTCATCCATGGTTTTCCATGGGCTCTTAGTTTCTTGCTAGATAACTTGCTTTTGTTTGAAATTGTGCTTTGTGTGGTTTTTGAAAGTATTTTATAAAGAGGTCATTGTTTAGGCCATCTTTGTAATGATTCTCGTTCGTAAGAATGTATACAAAGATGTTGATCTTTTTGAAAATGTTTTCAATGTTTGTAAGATGTTTGGAAATGTGTGCGTTTGTTTTGAAAATTGAAAGGATATTTGTTTTGAAATGGAGCAAGTAACTAGAAGAAATCTACCTACTCAAATGTCTTTCTTGTTCATTTTCTTTTCCTTTGACATTGTTATCTTACCATTGATTTGGTAAGTAACCCTACCTTTGGATGTAAACGGGACAGGCGTGGGTCATTGTATAGCCATGATTAGAAATGTTACAAGGTATCTTAGCTTTTTTTAGGGACTAAGATCATTTGGTAAGGCAACTTTGAATAGCGTCACCGAGGGACTATGATCTTGTATTTATTTGTTTTTGCTAAGATACCTTACATGCGTAATATGGCCATTTTGTATAAGGCAACCAAGTGGGGTAACCCTAGGAGTGCTTGTGTGCAAGTGTGTCCTTTTCATGCTTGATTTTGTCTTGGATTAGGATTTTCTATTTGATTGGTTTTATCTTGCCATACAAACCCTAGTTACTAGCATGTTATGTAAAAGTGATAAAATGCGAAATTTAAAGTTACTACGCTATTACAACATTTGTGGGAGGGAGGTTTACAATTTATGAATGGGAATTGCAATAATATAAACCTAATTAATCTATTACAACCAAATTGAATATATACAAATATTGGAATAAATAATATGCAAGGTGAATTAAATATGCAAAGATATGTAAACGCAAAGAAGATTTTTGTTTGGTTTTCATGTGAAAAAAAAGTTTTAACCTAAACCTAATAAATAAATCAAGATTAACTTAAATCAATTAAGAAAAGAAATTATTTTTGAAAAAAGACTTTTTGAATAAACCCTAATTCTATTTCATTAAAAGGGAATAAATTTCTTTAAGAAAAAGTAAGTATTTTTTGTATTTTTTTATCTTGAAAATAATATATGGCATTATGAGATATTTTGGTCTCTTTTTTATATTAAAATAATATTTAATGAGTATAAAGAAAAAAAATATTAAACTAGTTATAATTTAATTTACAAAGTCATTTAATGAAAATAGATAATATATAACTAAATAAAAATATTTTACATGAGAAAAATAAAATAAAATGAGCCACAATACAAATCTATCATTTTTATATTTTTTAGGATTTTTAATATTAAGAAAAATATAGTTAATAAAATAAAATGAAAGTAAAATAAATAAATAAAATTATATGGGGCCAGGGGTGTCACAATTAAACAGGATGCAGCGTTAGAAAAAATCATAGGCCCAATGAAACAAAAAGCCCAGTGCTGCAAAGGGACAAAAAATGGCAAAAAATGTGAGAAAATGCAAAAGGCAGCGTGTTAAGGCTCGAACCCGTGACCTATAGCATTTTTGCGCATTGCCTTACCACTGGGGTGGCTGTACATCCGTTCATATAAACAAAAGCATAAATATATATTAGAAAATGCCCCCTGAAGGAAACTTCATCTTCAACCTTGAGCCATGGCCGGATCACCTGTATCTTCTTCATTTCTCCATAAAAATAGAAAGTCCAAACATAAAAGTTATGGTGTTTCTTCTCACGAGTTCAACCATATAATTTATGTAAACTAAAAGTCAAAGATCAAAGCTAATTTTACTTGCCCTAATTTGAAACCTAATTTTTACAGAAATTTCAAATCCAAAATTCTCTATACACAGTTAATATAAATGAAAACTATGAACATGGTTAGCTTTAGGGAAATGATATCTACATTTTGCTTTCATAAATCAGGACCAAATGATTCCTGTATGGAGAGATAGAGGTTTGAGTTTTTACCTCTGGAAGCTGGGATCGTGAATGGAGTTTGAGCAAGTTTTGAGAAGGCCTGAGGATCTGTTTAGCTTTCCTGGACCTCCCTGAGTGTATTCTAATCTTTACTTTTTCTTGAAAGTCCCTGAATCCCCCTACTCAAGTCAACCTGCAAGCTTGATATTTGAAAATGGTGGATGGAGGAGAAGGAGTTACAGTGAGGGAACAAGGGTCTGGATCACTTAGATATGAAGTATATTAAGTGTTTGGGTGGTTAAAACTCAAAACGTACGAGTGGTTTTGGAGATGGTTGTGTAAGGTTCAAAAATGTCAAGCTATGGAAGATTATGAGTTGCATAGTGTTTTGGAGTCTTAGAATTCGTACGTTATGTTGCAATACATTTGTGTATATGTATGGAAAAGGTTAGAGATCAACTCCACTCCAGGTTTCTGAGTTATAGCCTTTTGGCTCTATAACTTGCTTTTGAAGAAAAGTGAGGAGACAAGTCCCTAAGCTTGTACAAGCATGATCTGAGTTGGTAGAGGCTTCAGGCAAGTTGCTTTTGGTTTTGACTTTGCTTGTGTGCAGAGAAAACAATTTAGAGGCTCAAGAAGTTGAAAATTGCAAAAGTAATGCTTTATCAAAATGGAAATGGCAACTTTGTGCCAAAAATGGAATTGTAACTTGGATAAAGGCTCAAGTGCTTGGATTAAAGCTCTATCAGCTGTGTAAACATTTAATTATGGATTTAGAAACAAGTTTGAGGTCTGCAAAGCAAAGATTATGCAGCCTAGGCTTGGATTTGAATTTTTGTTCATCATGAAATGGCTTGAAATCAAAGTGGTAAATCACCAACTTCATCTCTTCAATTCTCCCTACTCAAGAATGATCTTAAGGAGTTCTTGGAAATTTTGGAAAGCTTGCAATGTTCTATATAAATCATCTTTGAATTTCTTTTGAAAATTCCCTTTGGAACTATGTGAAAAAATGGCATGAAGTTAGGTAAAAAATCTGCCTAACTAGGGCAAAATTTCATTAAGTTATTTTAGTTCATGAGCATGTATTCACAAAATTGTATCTTGATATCCAAGAATTTGTAGGAGAAATTGTGTGAAGATAAGGTGTAGATTTCATGGAGATATACAACTTTCATGTTGTAAGTTTCTTTTGAATCATCTTGCATCATGGTGAAAATTTGGCTTAAAGTTGAGGAAAAAAAAAGAAATTTTCTATACTTAGAAAAATTTCTAAGTTAAAATTTTTCAACTTTTCAAATCAAAATCTTAAATCCTTGATATCTTGATGAACAAGTTTCACATTTTGACATGTTTTGATGAATTATGATCTTTGGCACTTGATTTTGACCAAAAAGTGAAAGTTTGACTTTTCAGTGTATAGTTGACTTTTGATCAGTTGACTGGAAAATTCATCTGTCAATCCAATGGATTTGTAATGTTTTGAATCATGTTATTGGGTCAAGATGATGCAATTTAACTCTTGAAATAATACTTCAAACCAATTGATCATTTGCTAGGTCAAAAATAAGAAATTGTCATTTCTTAGTCAAAACCCCAATTTTGACCATTTTGCCCATTTTGATGATTTGACCAAATTTCTTGAGGAATTATGGTCCAAACTTGATCAAATGATACATATGAGTCTAAAATGTTGATTTGGATAAAAAAATTATAAAGTTTGACTGTAAATTGGCTATGGTTGACTTTTTCCCTAATACAGCTGATTTTTAGGTCAATTGTTCAATTGACTGATCAAGAGTGTGATCCAAGGCTTGAAACTTGACATGAATAATCTTGGGGGTCCATAATTGTCCTTGTAAGTCATATGAAGAATTGATAGTCCAAAATTCCATGTGAAAACTCAAACCCTAATTTTGGTCATCAGTGCATGAGGAGGTGTCTTGAGCTAGTCAAACCCTAATGCAGTCTTGAGTCCAAGAGATCTTATGAGGAAATTCTTGATAAGTGAGAGGGAAAAATTTTTGGTACAACACCTGGAAAGGGTAATATGTAAGTTGTCTCAAATAAAAAGACTTCCACTTCCAAAGATTTCACAACGAGTTGTTTCTGCGAATTTGAAAATTTTTCCATCCACTTGCGTAAATTGACGACGGACTGCAAACTATCCACTCATAGAGGAGATAGAAAAAAAAAGTTACGTCGACTTTTACAGGGAAGCACCAGTTGCTCAAATAAAGAGACCTTCTAATTGTTGTCATGGAGGATTGTAAAAAGAAATGACTTTTTGGGGATAGAAATATGGCTTCCCGGGGAAAGAAATATGACTTCCCAGGGAAATGCCACGATATTCCTGCTGAGGAGATAAAGTATTCTCATGCAAAATAAATGCAAAAACCAAAACTTGGAGCTTTCAGAAATCCAAAGTAAATAATATTATTATGGAACCATAAATTCAAACTAGAAATAAACTAGAATGAAACAGTCAACCAAAATACATCCTTTGAGAAATAAACTCAAGAGGGAAAACCAAATCCATCCAAACAAGGAGTTGTATAGGAAGGCTAAGCAAAAATCTTCCACGAGGGACAACTTAGTGGGGAAATTGAAAGAATATATGCTTTCTACTTAAGGCATACACTCTATTGAAGAGAGGATAACGTAACTCTGCAAAACAGGGTGATATGTCAACAAAAATATTAACAAATGTCAATGAACAATGATTTGCCAATTTTAGCTATGCATGATGTATGCAGGAATGTATGAGTGTTATCGTGCGTATGCTGACAATACAGATATACAACACTGGGAGTAACCAGGAAAAACCACCTCGGGCACAAAAAACACTCGGCTAAATCACATCCCAGATGATCATTCCAAGAAAAAGTAAATGCCAACTGAGGAAAAAAACCTACTGCCTGCTTTAGCTTTATTGGGGAGAAACACAATCCGGAAGTAAACCAAACAAAGTGATAGAATAGTAAAGATACAGGGATAGAACATCCTTCTCCAGGCTTCACTGGGGAAACAAATGTTTTCAAAAGTAACACTTCTACTAGGGATTGCAAAACCAATTTCGAGCAAAGTAGATGGACACCACCTCATTAAAACATTTACTGGGGAATTCAGGCCCACTTCATTGGGGAGGTTAACACCACATTCACAAAGGAAAAATCCAAAATACGTTCTTCACTGGGGAAACCTCAGATTGAAAACCTTACATCATGAAAACTCAGACAAGGAGGGGAAATGAATCCAAACTTGAACGAGGATACCAGAGTTTCAAACCCAATACGGCGAATCATCCTGAGTAAGCTTTCCGAGGGGAACAAAAACTTCTTAAAACAACTTGAGCTTGTCCATTCCTGGGATCACCATTTTTTGTTGTCATTATTTCATCACAAATTCCAAAGTAAAAGCAAATTGTAAATTCTTTTTGAAAAATTGATTTTGTTATTTATTCTTTTTGCTTTAAAAGTTATTATCAATAATAAATGGAGTCTTTGCAAGCTAAATAAAATAAGAAATACAAAGAATTTGGTAAAAGCTCAAATTTCATTAATAGAATGGTAGTCTGCGAATGGCGAGACTCCATGGATGATTACAAAGTTTGGAAAATGGTAATATATAATGGAAAAGATACATTTAGATACAATGACCAATATCCCCTCTAACAATTTTTGAAATTTTGAGCAGTATCTTTTGTTGAAGTATGATGAGGATTCGAGAAGATTGTTACTTCAATGATCAGATCTTGCATGGTGCAGTTACTTGCCAAGAAAGTCCCTAACTTTTGCCTAAGCTACCCTTGTGGGTTTTCAACTTAGCAGGAAATTTATTATGTTTATGTCTCTAACTTTTGCCTAGACCGCCCTTTCGGGTTTTCGGCCTACCGAGACGCTCTTTTTTTCCTAAGCCGCCCTTTCGGGTTTTCAACTTAGCGAGTTATTCTTTTATTTCTTTAGGTGAAGTATTTCTTGACTGCATCAACATTCATGGGACGTGGGAACTCCTCTCCATCCATAGTTTCAAGAATTAATGCACCACCAGAGAAGGCTTTATTGACAACATATAGGCCTTCAAAGTTGGGAGTCCACTTGCCCCCTAGAATCAATGTTGAAAGACATGATCTTCCTGAGCACGAGGTCTCCTTCCCTGAATTCACGAGGTTTGACCTTTTTATCAAAATCTTTCTTCATCCTTTTCTGATATAACTGTCCATGACATAAAGTTATCATCCTCTTCTCTTCGATCATATTCAATTGGTCAAACCGGTTTTGGACCCATTTAGCCTATGTCAACTCGGTTTCCATTATCACACGCAAAGAGGGGATCTCAACCTCAATTGGGAGCACAACTTCCATTCCATACACAAGGGAGAACGGGGTTTCTCCTGTTGAAGTGCGGACAAATGTTCGATATCCATGCAAAGCAAAAGGGACCATTTCATGCCAATCCTTATAAGTAACGACCATTTTCTGGATAATTTTCTTGATATTCTTATTAGCAGCTTCAACAGCCCCATTCATCTTCGGCCTGTACGGAGATGAATTGTGATGGACAATCTTGTATTCCTCACAAAGTTCTGTCATCATTTTATTGTTCAAATTCGAGCCATTGTCGGTGATAATTCTGCTCGTCACACCATACTGACATATAAGATTATTCTTGATGAAACGCACAACCACCTGCTTAGTAACATTGGCATATGAAGCAGCCTCCACCCATTTGGTGAAGTAAACAATTGCTACCAAGATGAAACGATGTCCATTTAAAGCTTTAGGTTCTATCATCCCTATCATGTCAATACCCCACATAGAGAAAGGCCATGGGGAAGAGATCACATTGAGAAGTGTCAGAGGCACATGGACTTAATTTGCATAAATCTGACATTTATGACACTTCTTTGCAAATTTATAACAATCAGATTCCATTGTCAGCCAATAGTAACCTGCCCTTAGTATCTTTTTAACCATCGAATGTCCATTGGCATGAGTGCCAAATGAACCTTCATGAACCTCATGCATCAACATGTCTTCTTCGTGTCTATCCACACATCTGAGCAAGACCATGTCATAATTTCTTTTATACAACACATTTTCACTGAGGAAGAAACTTCCTGCCAGTCTTCTCAATGTCTTTCTATCTTTCTTCGAATCACCAATTAGGTATTCCTGAGTCTGAAGAAAATGCTTGATGTCATGATACCAAGGTTTTTCATCTACTACCTCCTCTGTTGTAAACATATGAGCGGGCCTATCCAATCACCGAACCATAATTCGAGGTATATCATTCCAAGTATTTACTTGGTACATAGAAGCCAGAGTTGCCAGAGCGTCCGCCATTTGATTTTCATCTCTAGGAATATGATGGAATTCAACTTTGTTAAAGAAGGGTAACAATATTCTAGCATAATCTTTGTAAGGGATCAAGCCGGGGTGACGAGTATCCTATTCTCCTTTAATCTGATTTATTACCAAAGTTGAATCACCATACACATCTAGAATTTTAATTCTTAGATCAATAGCTTCTTCGAGACCCATGATGCAAGCCTCGTATTCTTCCATATTATTAGTGCAATCAAATGTTAACCTTGCGGTAAAAGGAATGTGCGATCCATGGGGAGTGACAATCACGGCACCAATTCCTTTACCATAAGCATTCACAGCTCCATCAAATATCATACTCCAATGAGATTCAGGGCCAGGTCAGGAAATGGTTCATCATAATCTTTCACTTTCAGGAACATCACATCCTCATTGGGGAATTCATATTCTACAGACCGGTGATCCTCCACTAGTTAGTGAGCAAGATAATCTGCCAACACACTGCTTTTAATAACTTTTTGAGTGTAGTATTCGATATCATATTCAGATAACAACATCTGCCAGCGGGAAATTCTCCCAGTAAGAGCAGGCTTTTCAAAAATGTACTTGATTGGATCCATTTTGGAGATCAACCAAGTAGTGTGATTCAACATATACTGTTGTAAACGCTTTGTCGCCCATGCCAAAGCACAACATGTCTTTTCCAGCATGGAATACCGCGACTCACAATCATGAATTTTTATTGAGATAATAAACGGCGAACTCCTTCTTCTCTGTTTCATCCTGTTGTCCCAGAGTACAACTCATGTATTTATCTAACACTATCAGATACATAATCAATGGTATTCCTTCGACGGGAGGGAGCAAGATAGGAGGTTCAAGAAGATATTCTTTAATACTTTCAAATTCCCTTTGGCAGTCATATGTCCACATATAACCTTTATCTTTCTTTAACAACTTAAAGATCGGTTCACATGTTGCAGTCATGTGGAAAATGAATCTGGAAATATAATTCAAATGCCCGAGGAAACCTCTGACTTGCTTTTCAGTTCTTGGCACTGGCATCTCTTGAATTTCTTTGACTTTATCAGGTTCAAATTCAATTCCTTTCTGGCTAACAATGAAACCCAACAATTTCCATGATCGAACACCGAAGGTGCATTTATTTGGATTCAAGCGGAGATGATACTTCCTCAAACGCTAAAACAACTTCAATAAATCTTCTACATGCCCTTCTTAAGTCTAGGATTTGGAAATCATATCATCAACATATACTTAGATTTCCTTGTGCATCAGATCATGGAATAGGGTTGTCATAGCCCTCTGGTACGTTGCACCAGCGTTCTTCAACCCGAAGGGAATCACTCTGTAACTGAATGTTCCCCAGGGTGTGATAAACATTGTTTTTTCCATGTCCTCCGGAGCCATTCTTATTTGATTATAGTCGAAAAATCCGTCCATGAACGAGAATACTTTGAATTTTGTTGTGCTATCTACTAACATATCAATGTGTGGCAATGGAAAATCATCTTTTGGACTAGCTTTATTTAGATTTCTGTAATCTACGCACATGCAGACTTTTCTGTCTTTTTTCGGTACTGGGACAATATTGGAAATCCATTGAGGATACACTAATGTCATAAGAAAACCAGCATTAATATGCTTTAAAACCTCCTCTTTGATTTTCACTGCCATATTTAGGTGAGTTCTTCTCAACTTTTGTTTAATTGGCGGACACTTTGGCTTCAACGGAAAATGGTGCTCTACAATATTTGTATCTAGACCAGGCATATCTTGATAAGACCAAGCAAAAATATCCACATACTCTTTCAACAGCTCAATCAACCGGCTCTTCACATCAGGATGCAACAATGCTCCAATCTTGACTTCCTTCGGATCATCTTCTGAACCCAAATTGATCACTTCCAATGGCTCTTTATATGGCTGAATGGTATTTTCCTTGTGCTCGAGCAACCGTGAGACCTCTTATGGAATCTCATCATAATCTTCTTCTTCAACCCCATACACAGGACATTCAAAGTTGGGAGAGGGTGCAGGGTCATTGTATTCAACGGGTTTTTTAATTAATCTGCACATATGATTTATGATTGCTTTTAGAAACTGACACATATAACAAGTGATCATGGAAATTGAATTTTAGTTATTATTTATTTTGAAGGTTTTTTTTTTACCATTTTCCAAGAAAAAGCAGAAAATAAAGACACAATTTGGGAAACAAATACAACTTTTATTATTGATTTTAAAAGTCACAGCAAACAGATAAGACCTACAACATTAATACTTCCACCTTAGGCAGAGTGAAAGCTTTTTTCAAAAAGATTAACAAAATAAATTACTTTGAAACATGTATGCAAGAGGGAACATCAAAGGTGATCTAGTTTTGAACCCTAACTCAGTGTGTCACATAATTTGGCCTTTCCTGCTCTACTTTATCTTCTACAATGGCATTAATCCTGGAAGCAGTTGGATTAAGATAACCCTCGCTACGGAAGATGTCTTGATACTTGCTCGCAGCAGACTTCGGCTTCATGCCCTTACCTTTGTCATTCTTCAAAGAGAGCCCCAAGCCAGCTCTGTTCTTGTTCACAGGTGGATCCACAATTTGTACCCATACTTCACTATGACCCTTACGCACAACCTGTTGCGCATCCTTAAGTGAAACTATGGAATTCTCATTTCCTCTTATATTGTCAATGGATAAGGCTTGGAATTGGGTTCCAACGGCAACTTCATTCGCCTCCACAATGCTGAAAGAGGACAAATGATATATCAATAATGCATGTTCCCCATTTACGATCACTACTTTCCCTTCACGTACAAACTTCAGTTTCTGGATACATGACAACCCCTGCCTCATGTATCCACAGCATTCCTATCAAATAACTATAAGTGGGTACAATATCCATAACCTGGAAGGTTATCTGAAACAAATATGGTCATATATGAATATGCAAGTCCACTTCACCAATAACAGATTTCCTTGATCCATCAAATGCTTTCACAATGATGCCACTCGGGCGCATAGGTGTTCCTTAATATTTCAACTTCATAAGAGTGCTCCTCGGTATAACTTTCAAAGCAGATCCATTATCAATCAACATATTGGATAGTGAATCATTCTTGCAGTTCATAGAGATGTGGAGGGCCAAGTTGTGATTCCTTCCTTCATCTGGTAATTCATCATCGCAGAAACTCAAGTTATTAAATGATGTAATGTTCCCCACTACACTGCTGAATTGGTCTACAGGCATATTACTCTCCACAAAATCTTGGTCCAGTACCCTCATCAAGGATTCTCTGTGAGCAGAGGAGTTCATCAATAACGCCAAAATAGATATTTTTGAAGGAGTCTGCAATAGCTGATCTATAATTATGTAGTCGCTCATCCTGATTATCTTCAAAATATCATCCACTTCTTTCTCTAATGCAGCCCCACTAGTCTTACCCGTAGCCTTCTTGGGTTCAACATTCTCAACAGTTTTCTTTCCAGCACTAACATCTCTTCGAACAACTGGTGAAAACACACGACCGTTGCGGGTCACCCTGCTATTTTCAGCTATATTCCCAACATCAGGCATTGGCTGGATGGGAACTTCCACTCCATCCTCTAAGATTGTAGTGTTGTATTTGTAAGGCACACCCTTATCTGACTTGTAGGGGATAGGACCCGGCAAACTAATCACCAATGGGGTAACAACTGGCCTACAATAATACTCAAATTCAAGCTGGGAGGGTGCCCCAAAATAAGGTACAATGACGTTTACCCCTTCTTTAACACAATAAGTCATTATTGAGTCATTTCTGGAAAACAAATCCGGTCATTATCTAGAAGTGATTCATCAATAGTTGTTGGTTCAATCAGAGAGACCAGTCCCATGAGGGATTCTTCAGAGTTTCTGAATGTTGATCTGGTTCTAATTGGATCATCTTTCTTTCCCAGTATTGTATCTTCTGGGTGATCAATGCTGCTTCTGGATAGCCTTTTCTGAAGTTGATCAACAAAATGTGTTGGATTACTTGCAGTAACTCTTTCTAATGTTGAGGGAGTGTCTCTGTTGAGACCTTCTGATGAGTTGTCTTCAGTACCTATGAGTTCAAATTCCATACCTGCAAGGAATTCATTCTACTTTGACTTTTGAGAGTCAAGCTTATCATCAAACCTAACACTGATTGACTCTTCAACAATCTGTGTTTCTGTATTGTATACTCTGTACCCTCTTGAGCGTTCAGAGTATCCTAACATAATACACTTTTGTGCTTTAGAGTTAAACTTGTTCAGATAATATTTTGTATTCAGAATAAAGCAGGTGCATCCAAATGGATGAAAATAAGAAATGTTGGACTTTCTGTTCTTCCACAATTCATATGGAGTCTTTTCCAGAATAGGTCTTATGGAGATTCTATTCTGAATGTAACACGATGTGTTAATTGCCTCTGCCCAGAAGATATTAGCAATATTAGTCTCATTGATCATGGATCTGGCCATTTCTTGCAATGTTCTGTTCTTTCGTTCTACAACTCCATTTTGTTGGGGAGTTCTAGGACAAGAGAAGTCATGCAAAATGCCTTTTTCATTAAAAAATAATTCAAATTTTTTATTTTCAAATTATCCACCATGATCACTTCTGACTTTGACAATTCTAAGATCCTTTTCATTCTGAACTTGGTTGCAGAAGGTAACAAACACAGAGTGTGACTCGTCCTTGTGTCTTAAGAACTTTACCCATGTCCATCTGCTATAGTCATCTACGATTACTAACCCACACTTCTTGCCACTGACTGAAGCAGTTTTTACTGGTCCAAATAAGTCAATGTGCAGAAGTTCTAATGGCTTAGAGGTGGAAACAACAATTTTGGATTTGAAAGCAGGTTTTGTAAATTTGCCTTTCTGACATGCTTCACACAGAGCATCTGAGTTGAACTTCAATTTTGGAAGTTCTCTGACCAGATTGAGTTTGTTAATCTGAGATATTCTTCTCATACTAACATGCCCAAATCTTTTGTGCCAGACCCATTGCTCGTTGTTAACAGAAAGTAGGCATTTTACATTCTGAATCTTTAGTTCAGAAAGTTTTATTTTATAAATGTTGTTTTTCCTCTTTCCATTAAATAGGATAGTCCCATGTTTCTGACTAACAGCTTTGCATGAATTTTGATTGAAGATTATATCATAACCATTATCACTTAATTGACTTATGGATAACAAGTTATGCATTAATCCATCAACTAATAATACATTATTTATAGAGGGAAGATTTCCATTACCTACTGTTCCAGAGCCAATGATCTTTCCTCTCTGATTACCTCCAAATCCCACGTAGCCTCCAGGCTTAAGTTCCAGGCTTTGGAACATATGCCTTATTCCCGTCATATATCGTGAGCAGCCAGAGTCCAGGTACCATGATTGGTGTCTTAGCCTTGATGCTAAAGATATCTGCTACATGTATAATTTTATCCTTAGGTACCCACATTTTCTGGGGACCTGATTTGTTAGTTTTACCAAAATTCTGATTGAATTTTGGTTTGACAGAATAACCACTACTTGTGTATTTTATGTCATGTGTATTCCCATATATAAAATGTGAATTGAGTGGTGTGTGTTTTACAACTAAGTCCATGGCATTTTTTGGTGTAGATACCATACCTTGATATCCTATCCCTTTTCTGCCATTTCTGCTAACTCCATAGATCATTGAATCCATCTTGCTTATGTCTATGTTTTTAGCTATAAACTTCTGAAAGCTGTGATTTTTTCCTTCTAAGAGTTTTGCAAATCATTTTCTAATTTTGAAATTTTTTCTTTTAACTCAGAATTATCTAATATGAGACTCTTAGAATTTTCAGAGTTAGAGGCAATATTCCTTTTCAGGTTCCTGAATTTGACTCTGATTTGCTGATACCTTTCCAGAATTTCATTTAGGCTTTCTGCAAGTTCAACCTTAGTAAAATTTATGGTAAAATCAGAAAACACCTCTTCAGTGTCTGATTCTGAGTCTGAACCAGAAGCTTCGCTGTCTTCTGATACGTTTTCCATGAGAGCTATGTTTGCTCTTTCATCATCTGATTATGAGTCAGCTTCTCTAACCTTCTAGGAGTTCTGAATTTCCTTTGTCTTTGCTTCCGCAGTTGGTTCACCCTTCTGGAGAGGAGAGACAGTTCATCTTCTTCTGATGAGGATCCATCAGAAGTTTCTTCCACAGCCTGCAAAACCTTAGAGTCAGATTTTCTGTTAGATTTTAAAACTAGTGGCTTACCTTGCTTTTGAGGCTCATCTTCTTCTAGCTCTATCTCGTGACTTCTGAGGGGGCTGACAAGTTCCTCCAGAGATATTTTGTTGAGATCTTTGGCTAGCTTAAGTGTTTTGACCATTGGCCTCCACTGCTTGGGCAAGCTTCTGATGATCTTCTTAACGTGATCAGTAGTAGAATACCCTTTGTCAAGAACCTTCAGTCCAGCAACAAGGATTTGGAATCTTGAAAACATAGTTTCTATTGATTCACTATCTTCCACCTTGAATGCCTCATACTTCTGAACGAGCGCAAGGGCCTTGGTTTCTTTGACTTGAATGTTGCCTTCATGCGTCATTCTCAGAGAGTCAAACATGTTCTTGGCAGTCTCTCTGTTTGATGTTTCTCATATTCTGAGTATGAGATGGTGTTGAGGAGTATTGTTCTGGCCTTGTGGTGGTTTCTGAATTCACGCTTTTGCTGATCAGACATCATTTTTCTATCTATCCTCTGACCATGTCCATCCACTGGGTGCGTGTATCCATCAGTCACCATGTCCCATAGATCAGCATCATGGGCCAGAAAGAAACTTATAATTCTGTCTTTCCAATAGTCAAAGTTTTCTCCATCAAAGACTGGAGGTTTTCCACTGAATCTGTCCTTGTCTTCATGGTTGTCATTGCTGATGTTTTGGCTTGTTCCCACCATAGTGTTTTTCTGAAGCTTGGATTAGAACCAGGCGTTCTGATGCCAATTGAAGATGTGAAAAATACAAGAAGGGGGGTTTGGATTGAAAACTCGAAATTAAAAGCTCAATGACACAGTAATTTTTATCCTGGTTTGTTTGATCTCAAACTACTCCAGTTCACCCGTCAAGGTGATTTCGCCTCTCTCCAACGAGGTCTTAATCCATTAATCTCAAAAGGATTACAATCACTACTTTAACAATTGTTAAAGTCTTTTTGAGTACAACCACAATCCGGTTAATCTCAAGGAACATTATTTCAAAACTATTATACAAGATGTGTGTTGTTGTTTTTCTTACAAAAACTGTTTATCACAACTGTGATAATTTACATAAGATTATAGCTTGGAAATGTAAATAATATTGCTTGCAGCTTTGAATATGTGTGAGTGGTTATGTAGCAAAATCGTGTTTGATTTTGAATGTTGACTTTGTTTATATAGGCAGTGGAATAATGTTGATCATCAAGCATGTTTAATGTCATTAACACACTTTCCATTTGGAGAAGATCCTGTCTGAAAGAAGCCGTTGGAATTGATGTTGTCTTAAATGATCAGTAACGCTTCAGAATCTTATCTCCTTACTTGCTGATGACGCTTCAGAATATTGATGACTTGGATTAACATGTTCTTGTTTAGAATTAGAGTTTACTTTGCTTAAGCGCAGGTTCTGGTCATCAATCTTTAGCGTATGTTCTGATTACTTCAGCGTGTATCTCTTATGGCTTATCTTCTGATGCTGCTTTGGTCAGAACTTCTGCATACATAAAACATAATTTTTAGGGTGCATATTTGTTCTTTGTGTCTGTCATTAGTTCTTTGTATTTGTTATCATCAAAACTCTAACTAAGGGTTGTAGAATCAAACTATGTTCTAACACCTTACTCAGAAAACATCTCGAAAAGGTCTTTTTTTGTTCTTTTCACCCTTTCCTTGGTTAGATAAAAGAAAATACGGTGGCGACTCTTGCTTACCGCACATTTGCGAACAAAAAACACAAAACCAGTATATAACAGTCGGTTCTGCCACCGTATCACAGTTCATGATTAGGCCAAGTTACTTTGAACATGGCTGACAAAGTTGCCAAGGCGCCCACCATCTGATTTTCTTCTCGGGGAATATGAGTGAAAGTAATCTCTGAATTCTATAGCTAGCTTCAAAATATAATCTCGATATGGAATTAATTTGGGATGTCGGGTGTCCTATTCACAGTTGATTTGGTATATGACTAATGTTGAGTCTCCATATACTTTGAGGTATTTAATCCTTATATCAATAGAAGCTTCTAGACCCAAGAAGCAAGCTTCGTATTCGGAAATATTGTTGGTGCAATCAAAGCATAACCTTGCAGTATAAGGTTTATGAAAATTCTTCAAAGATGTCAGTACTTCCCCAATTCAATGCCCTTGTGCGTTTGAAGCACAGTCAAACATGAGTGTCTATCGTGCCCCCGATTTAGGTTCTTCGTCAGGTCCTAGTATATCGTAGTCACTTATAACCATGATGTCTTCGTCTGGAAAGTAAAACTTCATTGGTTGATATTCTGCCAATGGTTGATGAGCTAGGTGCTCAGCTAGTTTACGAACTTTGATGGCCTTTTGAGTAACATACCTGATGTCATATTCGGATAATAACATCTGCCATCGGGAAATTCTCCCCGTGAGAGCTGGCTTTTCGAACACATACTTTAAAGGATCTATTCTTTCTATTAACCACATGGTGTAAGTTAATATATATTGTCTCAATTATTTAGTGTCTCAAGCCATAGCACAACAAGTCTTCTTGAGGAATGAGTACCAAGTTTCACAGTCAGTAAATTTCTTGCTTAGGTAGTAGATGGCATGCTCTTTTCTACCTGTTTTCTCATGTTGACCCAATACACATTCCATAGATCCTTCAAGCACAATTAAGTACATAATAAGTGGTCTTCCGGGAACCGGTGGCATCAGAATTTGTGGCTCTTGTAAGTATTGTTTTATTATTTCAAAGGTCGCTTGACAGTCTTTATTCCACTCCATTGATTGATCTTTTCTGAGAAGTTTGAATATAGGCTTGCATGTGGCTGTTAGAAGTGATATGAACCTTTAGATGTAGTTTAATTTTCTTAATAAACCACAAACCTCTTTTTCTGTTTTTGGAGATGGAATTTCTTGTATGGCCCTTACTTTGTTGGGATCTACCTCAATACCTCATTGGGTTACAATAAAACCTAATGGTTTTCCTGACCTGACACCAAATGTACATTTATTCGGATTCAACCTTAGTCTGAATTTTCTTAGACGTTCAAATAATTTCTGCAAGTGAATGATGTGATCTTCTTTTGTATGAGATTTGGAGATCATATCTTCCATGTAAACTTCGACTTCTTTGTGGATCATGTCATGAAATAGAGTCACCATTGATCGCTGATATGTTTCCCCTGCATTCTATAGACCGAAGGGAATTACTTTGTAACAGAAGGTTCCCCAAGGAGTCATGAAAGTATTCTTTTCCATGTCCTCGGGAGCCATATTGATTTGATTATATCCTGAGAAACCATCCAAGAAAGAAAATATCGAAGCTTGAGTTGTATTATCCACCAAAACATCTATGTGAGGTAACGGGAAATCGTCTTTAGCACTTACTTTGTTTAGATCCCGATAGTCTACACACATGCATACTTTTCTGTCTTTCTTGGGTACTAGAACGATGTTAGCTATCCAAGGTGGATAATCTACCACGGCTAGGAACTCTACATCAAATTTCTTGAGGACTTCTTCTCGAATCTTGCTAGCCATGTCTGGACGAGTTCTTCTGAGTTTCTGTCTGATGGGAGAACAACCTTTTTTAAGAGGTAGCTTGTGTACGATGATATATGTATCTAGACTCGACATATCTCGGTAAGACTAGGAGAATATATCCACGTACTCAGGTAAGAGCTTGATCAACCTTTCTTTAATGCTTTCCTCCAAGGTTGCACCTAGCTTGATCTCTTTTGGATCCTTTTCTGTCCCAAGATTGATGATCTCCATAGATTCCTAGTACGATTGTATGTTATCCAATCTCTGTCTATTAACCTTTCCAATTCTGTAGAGAGTTCATGATCTTCCTCATCTTCCTCTTCAGCTTGGTTAATTGGTGCATCAAAATCATATCAGACCCTAGCAGTATCATTATCGGTGAGTTTAGGTGTGGGTCTGCATATTTTATCATGTTTTGGTGCTTTTTGGAATGCGAAAGTTGGAAAGTGCGCATGAAGAAAAATTATTGCCATTTTTTTATAAAAAAGGGAGTAAATAAAAGAGAAAGACATTGATCTCAATTGAATTAAAAACATAAATTTTATTAATTGAAAATACTGTTTGAAAATAAATGGGGGCCCTTACAAGCTACCCCTATGCCTCGGGCAGGATATAGGTTCTTTTTAAAATAGGAAAATTACTTTGAAAAGAAAAAGATCTCTGGAATCTCACGGCTATCCAATTCTTGAGCTCTTCACCTGGAGCACATTCATGGATGAAATTGGATGATCCTTTATTGTTCCTCTTGTTGGATATCATTTATACTTGTCCATAATGCTCTACTCCTTTGCTGACGAAGGTCTATTGGATGAGAGGAAATTTTCCTTCACCTTTCTTAATAGCCTTTGACGGTAGATAGCTAAAACCAAAGCGATATTTCTTCTTAGGTATCTCTATAAGCTTGCCGCAACCTTTAGATGTACGATACTTCACAGTTGTTTGTAAGTCTCTCCATGATGTCATAGAGGTTCCAGGTTTTATGACTGATAAGTGCAAAAGTGTAGTTATTTTGTATATAATTTTTGTTGCACTTATTGACTCTTTGTTGTTAATATCAGTTGAATAACCCTGCTTTTTGTTGTAAATAGGTTTAATTTCATTTTGTATACATATTGTATCATTTGATTAAGTTTTGTAGATGTTTTATACGTATTTGAGCATTTGTGGAGCAAGAGGAATAAAGCTCCAAGATGCATTTTTGGATCAATAAAGGAATAAGGTGAAAGATTGGAGCCATTGGAAGTTATGCAGTAAAAGCAACAAAAGTTGTTGGACTGTCATGGAACATCAGGAGAAATTCATGTCGTCGAGCGACAGTGGGAGAGAAGAGCCAATTTTGATGTTGCCTCTCCCTTGCTTCGTGTCTAGGTTGCTATGCGAAAATAAGAAGAGTCGTTGGGTGACGTGATTCTATCGTCGGGCGAGATGAGATATTTGTTTTAGTTTAGGACGTGGCTTATCCTGGGCTAAGTGTATAGAAGGAATAGTAGGGCGATGCTTTTATGTCACCGGGCGATGCTTTTATGTCGTCGGGCGATTCTCGCGGAACATAATTTCTTTATACTTTCATTTTGGGTGATGGTTTTGGGAGTAATTTTTTCCTCCCAACTCCATCAACCTCATTTTTGTAGTGGATTAGCTTATATAACAACACTAGGGCTTTGCTTATGGAAGATTGGAGGTGGATTTCTCATCGACTGGTGCTGACAAACCAGAAGATTTGTGGTTTATCTCTTCTCCTCTCTATGTATTTCTCTTTTGTTGGGTTTTGTATGTATTTTACTTTAAACTTATGTATATTTGTCACCCATGGCGTTATATAAATATTGCTTTACAAATCTTTATGGATTGTTGTCTTGGATTTTTGCTTTGTGCTAGGGATTTGATTGTTATAGACATATACTGCTTAGATTCTTATCTAGGATGATTATCTGTTAGTTTATGAACTCTAGAGATAGATTTAGAGTTAACATGTACTTGGGTATCAGAGCTTAATGCCTCTGTGTGGTTATGCTATGCTGAGAGATCGTCAATGTGATTACATATTGTCTTTTGTGTTATTGAGGAGGTAGAGAGATCATTTCCTTGGTGATAAAATCGGTCTCTCGATTTGGGTTAGAAATGACTTAGGTTGTGAGTGATATGTAGTGAAATTGATGAGTATTATTAGGTTGATTGTAACTGGTTGATAGATTTAAGTCGTGATGAGTAGATTATATGCAGGCTTAATAAGTTCTTCCTTAGTTTTTTTTTTCTCTTTTATTTACATTTATTTTTTGTTAATACTTTTCTTTTCAACCCATTTATCCCCAAACTCATTAACGAATGATTTGTCCAACGACGATTCAATAACCAATCTATGTGGACACGGTACGATATAACCTAAATATCACCCGGTAAAAAAATAATACTTTACTTTTTGCTTGCCGCTACATACCGCGGTAACAAAATGGCGTCGTTGCTGGGGATTGGTTCTATTGTTTTCGCATTGCAAGAATTCTTTTGTTTTTTATTTTTGTAATTAATGTATATGTTGTATAGAAATTGTACATTAACTTGTACATGATTTTTTTGCATTGCATGTTTGTTTGTATTTGTTTATGCGTGTGGTGATTTATGTTTTAACAAGTTGAAGCAAGGAAATATTCTGAATTTCAAATCTTCACTTTTCAACTTGTTAATTTATTTTCACCTGGTTTTCATATTTTTATTTGTATTTGTTTTTTATGTCAATTTGTGTTTTCCGAAATCTTGTCGTGTTTAGCTTGAGGAGTTTCGTTTGTTGTAAATATTGTAAATTGTGTACATTGAAATTTTGAAGGAGTATTATTTTTCTAATTCTTTTGTTGCTGTTTAGGCTCAAGTTTTGGTCCGGTAACTTGTAGAATATTGAGGTGATTTGTCAAGTTTAATCATTTCGACTTGTGAATGCGTGGTAATAATTTTTGTTAAAGTTTGTACACGTTCGAGGTATGTGTTTATAGCTTTCTATAATTTAGCATATTCATGATACTTAGACTTTTTACAATTTTTATGCCATTCGTTCTTTTGTATACTTGTTCATGTATGAATCACTTTAGTTCCCACCCTTTTTGTGAGGTAGCTTTCCATTGTTCACTTATTCTGGAGGCCACAATTCTTGTTTTAACTGAATTTTATTATGCTTAATATTTTGTTTTTTTCTTATTGTATGAATGCAAGAAAAGGATCAAGGAATTTTTGTTTCATTTTGAGCACAACTACCCAGCCAAATAATCAATTCAACTTGTGAGTGTGTGATCATTAGTAATCCATTTGAGCTTTTTGTCGATATCCATATTGTATTTGCTAAATGCTTGTCTATGAGTGTTTAGTTCCCCTTTTTGCATGGATATTGATTTGTTGTTTTCTTGAACCCTCAATCCTTGTTTTGGTTTGAATTTTTACCTTACCTCAGAATGTAGGCAGTATTCACTAAGATGTTGGTTGAATTCAAGTTGGGCAAATATGATTGTGTATTTATTAGTTGATTACTATGAGGTTTAAAAGTAAAAGAAAGAAAAAAGAAGAAAAAAAAGTGAAAAAGAAGTGATAGAAAAAGAAAGGAGAAAATAGAAAAGCTTTTAAAAAGAAGAAAAAAAAGTATGGAATAATGTTGTGTTAATAAGTGATGTGTTTTGGTGTGAAACTTGTGATGAAGAAGAATTGTGATTGGAATTATTTTGTTTGAAAATTTATGGAAGTAATTACGCCCTTAGGTTTAGGCAAGTTCTTGTTTCGATTAGCTTAAGGACTTATCACTTGTTTGTTTATCCGACCATATTACAACCTTGAAAATCCCTTGACATTCTCGCTTTTACATTTTCAATGTAAATTTTTAGATGAATGTATAATTTAGTCTATTGTTTGCAAGATTGTTGGATGAGTGAAAATACCCCATTTTTGTGTGTTTTTTATATACCGATGATTGTGTTTGCTAGGTGTGATTCATTTGTGAACTAGTATTGTTTTAGAATGTTTGGTATGGTATTTATATTTAACATTTTTTTTGTGTTTATGTTATAGTCGTAGTTTAGTGGCAAGTGTTTACTTTATGTGTAATGTTTTTCATTTGAAACATTGCATTTGTTTTCTGTTTTCAAAAACCGTTGATTCGTGATTATTTGATTTATCATTCTTTGTTATTTAGGTTATTTGACTTTATTTGAGGACAAACAATGATTCAAGTTAGGGAGAGTTTGATAAGTTCAAAAGTGTAGTTATTTTGTATATACTTTTTGTTGCACTTATCAATTCTTTATTATTAATATCGGTTGAATAACCCTGCTTTTTATTGTAAATATGTTTAATTGCATTTTGTGTACATATTGTATCGTTTGATTAAGTTTTGTATATGTTTTGTAGGTATTTGAGAGTTTGTGGAGAAAGAGGAATAAAGCTCCAAGATTCATTTTTGGATCAATAAAGGAATAAGGCGAAAGATTGGATCCATTGGAAGTTATGCAGTAAAAGCAACAAAAGTTGATGTACTGTCATGGATCTCCAGGAAAAATTCTTGTCGTTGGGCGACAGTGGGTGAGAAGATCTAATTTTGATGTTGCCTCTGCCTTACTTCGCGTCTAGGTCACCAGGCAAAAATAAGAAGAGTCGCCAGACGAGGTGAGATATTTGTTTTAGTTGAGGATATGGCTTATCCTTGGCCAAGCATATAGAAGGAATCGTCGGGCAATACTTTTATGTCGCCAGGCGATTCTCGCACAACATAATTTCTTTATACTTTCATTTTGTTTCATTTTGGGTGATGGTTTTGTTCTCCATCAACTTCATTTGTATAGTGAATTAGCTTAGATAACAACACTAGGGCTTTGTTTATGGATGATTGAAGGTGGATTTCTCATCGACTGGCACTGACAAACTGGAAGATTTATGGTTTATCACTTCTCCCCTCTATGTATTTATCTTTTATTGGATTTTTTATGTATTTTACTTTGAACTTATGTATATTTGTCACCCATGGCATTACATAAACCTTTCTTTACAAATATTTATGGATTGTTGTCTTGGATTTTTGCTCTGTGTTAGGGATTTGAGTTGTTATAGACATATACTACTTAGATTCTTATCTAAGATGATTATCTGTTAGTTTCTGAACTTTAAAGATAGATTTAGAGCTAACATCTACTTGGGTATCAGAGCTTAACGCCCCTGTGTGGTTGTGTTGTACTGAGAGATCGTCAGTGCGATTACATAGTTGTGTTTTGTGTTGTTGAGGAGGTAGAGAGATCATTTCCTTGGTGATACATTCGATCTCTCGATTTGGATTAGAAATGACTTAGATTGTGAGTGATACGTAGTGACATTGATGAGTATTGTTAGGTTGAATGTAATTGGTCGATAGATTTAAGTCTGTGATGAGTAGATTATATGCAGGCTTCATAAGTTCTTCCTTAGTTTTTTTTATTTTACTTACATTTATTTTATGTTGATACTTTTCTTTTCAACCCATTTATCCCCAAACTCATTAATAAATGATTTGTCGAACGGTGATTTAATAACCAATCTCTGTGGACACAATACGATATAACCTAAATATCACCCGGTAAAAAATAATACTTTACTTTTTGCTTGTCGCTACATACCGCAACAACAAAATGGCGTCGTTGCTGGGGATTGGTTATATTATTTTCGCATTGCGATAATTATTTTGTTTTTGAGTTTTGTAATTAATGTATATGTTGTATAGAAATTATACATTAACTTGTATATGATATTTTTGCATATATGTATTTTCATGTATTGTTGTGAATTATCTCATTTTCGTAATGTTTGTTGTTTGATTGTTAGGACGCTTTCTTTAGGTTTGTGCAATGTGACAATACCATGGCATGATGAGAGGAGGTTACTAGCTTGCACAATAAAGGCATCGAGCTTATGATGTAAAACAGGTATGTTTATTTGTATTTGTTTATATGTGTGGTTATTTATGTTTTAACAAGTTGAAACAAGGAAATATTCTAAATTTCAAATCTTCACTTTTCAACTTGTTAATTCATTTTCACCTGGTTTTCATATTGTTATTTTTATTATTTTTATTATGTCAATTTGTGTTTTCCGAAAGCTTGTCGTGTTTAGCTTGAGGAGTTTTGTTCGTTGTAAATATTGTAAATTGTGTACATTGAAATTTTGTAGGAGCATTATTTTTATAATTCTTTTGTTGTTGTTTAGGCTCAAGTTTTGGTTCGGTAACTTGTAGAATATTGAGGTGATTTGTCAAGTTTGATCATTTCAACTTGCGAATGTATGGTAATGATTTTTGTTAAAGTTTTTACACATTCGAGGTATGTGTTTATCGCTTTATATAATTTAGCATATTCATGACACTTATACTTTTACAATTTTTATGCCATTCATTATTTTGTATACTTGTTCATGTATGAATCTCTTTAGTTCCCACCCTTTTTATGAGGTAACTTTCCATTATTCACATATGTTGGAGGCCACAATTCTTGTTTTAACTGGATTTTATTATTCTTAATCTTTTGTTTTTGTTAATTGTATGAATGCAAGAAAAGGATCAAGGCATTTTTGTTTCATTTTGAGCACAACTACCTAGCCAAATAGTCAATTCACCTTGTGACTGTGTGATCATTAGTAATCCCTTTGAGCTTTTTCTCAATATCCATGTTGTATTTGCTAAATGCTTGTCTATGACTGTTTAGTTCTCCTTTTTGCATGGATGTTGATTCATTATTTTCTTGAACCCTCAATCATCGCTTTGGTTTGAATTTTTACCTTGCCTCAAAAAGTAGGGAGTATTCACTAAGATGTTGGTTGAATTCAAGTTGGGGAAAAATGATTGTGTATTTATTGGTTGATTGCTATGAGGTTTAAAAGAAAAAGAAAAAAAATTTTAAAAAAAAAGTGAAAAAGAGGTGATAGAAAAAGAAAGGAGAAAATAAAAAAGATTTTAAAAAGAAAAAAAAGTGTATGGAATAATGTTGTGTTAATAAGTGATGTGTTTTGGTGTGAAACTTGTGATGAAGAAGAATTTTGATTGGAATTATTTTGTTTGAAACTTTGTGGAAGTAATTACTCCCTTAGATTTAGGCAAGTTTTTGTTTCGATTATCTTTAGGACTTATCACTTGTTTGTTTATCCGACCATATTACAACCTTGAAAATCCCTTGACATTCTCGCTTTTACATTTTCAATGTAAATTTTTGGATGAATGTATAATTTAGTCTATTGTTTTCAAGATTGTTAGATGAGTGAAAATACCCCTTTTTGTGTGTTTTTTATCTACCGATGATTGTGTTTGCTAGGTGTGATTCATTTTTGAACTAGTATTATTTTAGAATGTTTGGTATGGTTTTTATATTTAGCATTTATTTTGTGTTTATGTTATAGTCGTAGTTTAGTGGTAAGTGTTTAATTTGTGTGTAATGTTTTTCATTTGAAACATTGCATTTGTTTTCCGTTTTCAAAAACCTGTTGATTCGTGATTCTTTGATTTATCATTCTTTTTTATTTAGGTTATTTGACTTTGTTTGAGGACAAACAATGATTCAAGTTAGGGAGAGTTTGTTAAGTGTAAAAGTGTAGTTATTTTGTATATACTTATTTTTGCACTTATCGATTATTTGTTGTTAATATCGGTTGAATAACCCCGCTTTTTATTGTAAATAGGTTTAATTGCATTTTGTGTATATATTGTATCGTTTGATTAAGTTTTGTATATGTTTTGTAGGTATTTTAGAGTTTGTGGAGCAAGATTAATAAAGCTCCAAGATGCATTTCTGGATCAATAAAGGAATAAGGCAAAAGATTGGAGCCATTGGAAGTTATGCAGTAAAAGCAACAGAAGTTGTTGGACTGTCATGGATCTACGGGCGAAATTCATGCCGTCGAGAGACAGTGGGTGAGAAGAGATAATTTTGATGTTGCTTCTACCTTGCTTTGTGTCTAGGTCGCCAGGCAAAAATAAGAAGAGTCGCCAGGCGACGTGAGTCTGTCGTCGGGCGACGTGAGATATTTATTTCAGTTGAGGATGTGGTTTATCCTGGGCCAAGTGTATAGAAGAAATCGTCGGGCGATACTTTTATGTGGCCAAGTGATTATCGCAGAACATAATTTCTTTATACTTTCATTTTGTTTCATTTTGGGTGATGTTTTTGAGAGCGATTTTTGTTCTCCTAACTCCATCAACCTCAAATTTATAGTGGATTAGCTTAGATAACAACACTGGGGCTTTGCTTATGGATGATTGGAGGTGGATTTCTCATCGACTGGCACTGACAAACCGAAAGATTTATGGTTTACCCCTTCTCCTCTCTATGTATTTATCTTTTTTTGGGTTTTGTATGTATTTTACTTTAAACTTATGTATATTTGTCACCCATGGCGTTATATAAACTTTGCTTTACAAATTTTTGTGGATTGTTGTCTTAGATTTTTGCTCTGTGCAAGTTGTTATAGATATATACTGCTTAGATTCTTATCTAGGATGATTATTAGTTAGTTTTTGAAATCTAGAGATAGATTTAGAGCTAAAGTTTACTTGGTTATCAGAGCTTAATTCTTCTGTGTGGTTGTGTTGTGCTGAGAGATCGTCAGTGCGACTACATAGTTGTTGTAACACCCTATTTCTCCAACAGTAATTTTGATAAAAATCAGAGTAATTTAATTTTGTTACATCAATAACAAATAGGATATCACATCATTCGACATATTCAACTTTGCTCAGTTAAGATGAAATAGATACATAACACACATTTCGGATGAACCGACAATATTTCAACATAGTCTTCAAATTGCAATTGTATTAACGCAGCGGAAAGAATTCCATAATCATTCTAAAATCTTCAACCATTATAAGTCAGCAATGAAATCAATTAAAAGAGAGTTTACAACACTCCTCAAAATTATCAAAAGACATTAATTAACTTAAAATAGTCGAGCATTCATCCCCCTGGTGTTACGTATCAGAGCAATGACACCCATTCAATAAGAGAAGCAACCTCTTCTAGACTTTGTGACTTCGCACTACTCTTGGCTATCTGCACGTTACCCACGTAGAGGCAACATTCAAACAAAAAGGGTAAGATATCATAACAACATAATAAGTTACATAATTATAAGTAAATAACAATTATTATACAGAGATTCAAGTTCAACAAATATATTACACCATTTCCACAAGTTCATAATTCAGCAATTCAATAATCCAACGATTCAACGATTTGACAATTCAACCAATGTAATGCAACTGACTCTGATGCAAGATGCATGTGGTACAATCAAGGAATAAGCCCTCAACAAATTTCCATATAGGCCAGGGCATAATCCCTCAATGATTGCCAATACAGGCTAGGGAATAAGCCCTCAACGATTGCCAATACAGGCCAAGGCATAAGCCATCAGCACTTGCCATAAAGGTCAGGGCATAAGCCCTCAATGATGCATGAAATGTGACATGCCACAACAAATATATGCAACCACAAGTATAATCATCAACCTCACGCCAATTTCAGGCTAACATCATCTTTATAATACTTCAATATCACATGTAATCCCTTCGCACATCATCGATACAACACTGACACAATTAATTGCAACATTTTGCATTACAACACATACAACATACGCACACATCAGAACTATTCCAATAAAACATTATTATATTGTTATCAAAATTATTACCAAAATGTAGAAAATATTTTTAGCTTTCTAACGGTCTAAACGGCGCGTTAAACTGACACCTAAGACGAAAGTTGTGATTTTTAAAAGTTTTTCCAAAAATGCTGTCAGTAGCAGTGGTAACCGGTTATCCAGTTATGGTAACTAGTTACTGCAAGACAATAACCTTCTTCTTTTAAAAATTTCTCACAGTAACCGGTCACCCATATATAGTATCCGTTTACTGTAAGACAGTAGCCAATTATTTTCAAAACATAACAGCGGTAACTGATTACCCACATATGGTAACCAATTACCCATCGCGAGCAGACCCAAAAACTTGATTTTTCTACTACGAAACCCCATCTTCTTCATCCAAAAACCTATTTTCATGAAATATCAAATGCATCCATTATTCCAAACAATTAATACACATCATATACCACAATTCTAACATAAACAATACATCAATTTCATCAATTACAAGCAGTTGTAACAATAATTTAACGATTATTCTACACCATAAAGCCTACACTCATACCTTCATCTACCCACAATCATACCACATAGTAGAGAGTCAGAACTCCACCCTTACCTTAGGTTTTTGGTTGATTCGTAGTCTCTACGGTGAATCCTCTGCCCTAGCTTCCTAGTGTTCTTCTCTTCTTCTCTCTTCTATATGTCTTTCTCTGTTTCTACGTAATGACCTATTCTCTTGGTCTTATTCTAATATGTATTCCAACAATAATCTTATTATCCCAATTAATTTAAATATATAATTATTATTATAAAATAATAATAATAATAATAATAATAATAATAATAATAATCACTATTATTCCATACACCCCCATGATTCTACGCATTTAGACATACACCCATGTAACTACACCTCATCATCTTATATTTATAATTAAAAAATTAATTCTTAATTAAATCGGGGTGTTACATTTGTATTCTATGTTGTTGAGGAAGTAGAAAAATCATTTCCTTGGTGATGCAGCCAGTCTCTCGATTTGGGTTAGAAATGACTTAGGTTGTGAGTGATATGTAGTGACATTGATGAGTATTGGTAGGTTGAATGTAACCAGTTGATAGATTTAAGTTTTTGGTGAGTAGATTATATACAGGCTTGATAAGTTCTTCCTTAGTTTTTTTTCTTTTATTTACATTTATTTTTTGTTGATACTTTTCTTTTCAACCCATTTATCCCCAAACTCATTAATGAATGATTTGTCGAATGGCGATTCAATAACCAATCTCTGAGGACACGATACGATATAACATAAATATCACCCAGTAGAAAAATAATACTTTACTTTTTTCTTTCCGCTACATACCGCAGCAATAGTGACTTTCTCCACAGGAAGTGTAACCACCGTAGCCACTTCCAGGAATTGGAATGGCGTCTCTACACAGTCTTCTTCCATACTAATGTATCTATAAGACTCCAAATGACTTATGAAGATATCTTATTCTCCATTAATTATCACCAGTTTTCCTTCGATGAGGAACTTCAAATTTTGATGTAGGGTCAACATGACTGCCTTTACTGCATGAATCCAAGGTCGCCCGAGCAGGCAAGTATATGTCGGTTCTATATCCATTACCTGAAAGGTAATGTATAACATATGTGGGACGATATTTACAGGGAGATCCGCCTCTCCAAAAATGGTTCTTTGAGAACCATTAAAAGCTTTAACCACCATAGAAGTTGATCTTATAATGATACCATTTGTTGTTAGTTTTATCAGGTTGGCCTGTGGTCGTACATTAAGGTAGGAACCAGTATCAGTAAGTACCCTGGATAGACTAGTTGTCCCACACTAGATTGAAATGTGTAACACCTTGTTGTGAGATCTACCTTATGGAGGTAACTCACTGTCATTGAAGCTTAGGCGTAATCCTGACGTCAAATTGGCCACGACTCCATCAAATTGGTTTACTGTGGTCTCCTTTGTAACATGAGTAGAACTTAAAATCTTCATCAGAGAATATATACGTGCCTCTGAATTGATCAATAATGAGAGTATTGAAATCTTGGTTAGGGTTTAGTATAGTTGATCCACTACCCTATAGTCACTCTTCTTGATCATTTTTAATAACTCATCAGCCTCTTAGTCGGTGAAGGTTTTACTCAGAGGCTCTTGCCCCTTACTAGTTTCAACCGTAACTTTTACTTTATCCTTAGCCAAAGTATCATCCTTCTTTTGTTGATCTAGAGCATATATGAGACCACTGCAAGTCATGCCCCTTGTCCCTGCTATGTTTGTGACAGCAGGTTCTTGGCCTGTTTATGGTTCACATTCTTGTTTATGCCCATTGATATATACAGTAGTATTGTAATTCCACGATATAGCTTTATTACTTTCATAAGGTATGGGAGATGGCCCTATGATCACTATTGTACTCTTCGGAGGAACTTGTATCATTACTGGTATTTTGTTGAGAATGGTTCCCCATAAAGGATTACAAGTGGTTTCTTTGCAGAACTTAAACCTTGGCAGTGAATCACCAATGGTATTCTTGTACTCCCATTAATTGCATCTATATATCCTTTTTTAGGGTAATTCCCGAATTGGACTATCCCTTGGTCCACCAATTTCTTGGAGGTGTTTTCAAAAGCATCATTGTGTTCCAAGAGAAAGCCATGTTCCAACAAATGCTCTTTCAGGACATCTATTGAAGCCTTTACTTGTTTGATTTCCCTATTATTAGTGACTATCTCAATTGCATTCACAGTTGGGCCACCAAGCGGAGGCATGGGGTTTGTCTTGATATTAGGTTTATCAAAAGTGATACTATAGGAGTCCAATAGGTCTTGAACCTTGTGTCTAAGGCACAACATTTTCCTATTATATGGCCTGGAGAATTAGCATGATATTCACACCTTGCGTTCGCATCATATTTTGGTGGGAGTGCCCCGATTTTGGAAGCGAGTGGCTTCAGCTCTACCAAGGACGGTTTGAGAAAATATTGTAATAGTTGACTGTGTGGCATAGGGAGAGGATCAAATCTCCTTAGAGGTCTTTCAAACCTATTTTGTTGTTATTCTCATGGGATCACTGTGATACGGTGGGAGAACTGATTTGGAGTTTTGCGTTTGTGTTTGCAAATGTTGAGGTTTAGCAAGAGTCGCCACCGACTTTTCTTTTATCCAAATAGGAAAGGTGAAAAAGCACAGGAAACACCTTTATAGATGTTTTCTTGAGTTCGGGGGGTAGATTATGAAAAGGGAAGGTATTAGCACCCTTTTCATCCATGGTTTTCCATGGGCTCTTTGTTACTTTCTAGATCACTTGCTTTTGTTTGAATGTGCTTGTGGTGTGGTTTTTTAAAGTATTTTGAAAATGTAACTTTGTAATGATTCTCGTTTCTATAAGAACGCATACAAAGTGTTTGTTTCGAAAATAGTTCTAAGAGGTGTTTGTGAGATATGTTTTTGAAAGTGATTTTTTAAAAAGGTGTTTTCTTTGTAAAGGTTCTCATTTCTATAAGAACACGTGCAAAGTGTTGTTTTCAAAAGTGTTTCAAAATGAGAGTGTTGGTGCATAAAATGTTTTTGTTGTGAGAAAGCGAGTAACTAAGAGCGAACCTACCTACTCAAAAGGTCTTAGATGTTATTTTCCTCCTCCTTTAGATGTTGCTATCTTACCATTGATTTTGTAAGAAGTCCCATTGTTGGATGTGAAGGGACGGGTGTGGGACGTTTGTATAGTCATAGAAGGCAACCTATGTGACGTTTTAGCAATGTCGTTTAGGGACTAGATCGTTTACCGAAGGCAACATCAAGGGTCAACGAGGGACTACAATCTTTTTTATCGAAGGGTCTTTGCTAAAACGTCCCATATTCGAGGGACATGACTATTTTTCTGATAGGCAACAAGTGAGATTACCCTAAGGGTGCATGTGTGCAAAGTGTGTTTGATTGCATGCATTTAGTCTTGCTTAGGGTGATCTATTTGTCAATTTCATATCTTTCCATACACACCCTAATTACTAGCATTTACATTTAAAAGTGATAAATTGCTGAAATGTAAAGTCCTACGCTATTACAATATTTTAGGGATGGGGGTACATATTTATGAATGTGGGTTACAAATAAAATTAAATCCTAAGTTACTATTACAACCATATTGAAATGTACAATATAAGAAAGAAAAAAAGATTTGTTTAGAAAATGGTTTTGTCTTAAAAAAGGAAATAAATTAATAAAAGAAAGAAAATATTTTTATGTCTTTTATGTTAAAAAATGATGAAAAGGAAAATAAATGATACGTAGACTCAGCGTGCTGCTACAAGCAAAACGAACAAGATCAGAAGTTCCGGAGTCAGGAGCGTTGTGACTCAGCAGGAAACGTCAGTGGGTATCAGAAGTTCTAAGTTGGTAAACTCTGAGATCCTGCAAGACACGTTAGAGGGAAAGCACAAAATTTTTGGATGGTACTCAGACAGTGGGCCACAAGTCAGAAGTTTTGTATTACACTAAAACAGTGAGTAAACTTCAGAAATTCTGTGTATTGTCAGCATATGAAAATCAGAAACTCTGAGTGTTTGAAAACAGCGAATGGAAACATCAGAAGTTCAGTGTATTTAACATGTAAGGAGAACTCATAAGTTCTGTATGTGTTAGAACAGTGAGTGAATCATCAGAAGTTTTGTATTATGCTGAGCCAGTGGGTGAACATTAGCAGTTCAGTGCGTTATCAGCATGTAAGAATCAGGAGTTCAGTGTGTGTTAACAGTGAGAAAAAATCATAGAAGTTCTGTGTGTTAAAACAGTTAAGAGAACTCAGAAGT
This sequence comes from Vicia faba, assembly GCA_948472305.1. Lineage (NCBI taxonomy): Eukaryota > Viridiplantae > Streptophyta > Magnoliopsida > Fabales > Fabaceae > Vicia > Vicia faba. The sequence continues at coordinate 917,229,569 of OX451741.1, read as the reverse complement.
TCTGCATGCTTAAACAGTGAGAAAATCCTAGAAGTTCTGTGTGTGAACAGAGTGAAGAGAACTCAGAGGTTCTGTGCGCTTAAACAGTGAGAAAATCCTAGAAATTCTGTGTGTGAATATGATGAGTGAAAAACAGAAGTTTTGTGTTACATTATGACTTTTAATCAGCACACCAGCAATTCATTCAGTTCTTATTAAACAGCAAATCAGAAGGATAACAGCACAACAGCTTATAAAAGTTCTAATCCTAAATCTAAGTCTAGCCCTAATCAAGAAACTCTGATCCACAGTTTTTTCTACTTATGCAATGATATGAACAACATCAATACTATGATATTTACATGTTTAATGATGTTCTGAATGAAAAAGATGCAAAGTCAGAAAGACTTACCTTGAACCTGGAACGTGGGCTTAGAGCTTTGAGCTGCTACCTTTGGATGTTCTGGAATCAGCAAGAGTAACGGAAGAGGAAGTGTCAAGCTCTTTGATTCAAAAGGAAGAACAAAGGTTTGGTTTTCTGTTTGGGATTTCTGGATTTTTATGAAGGTTTCAACTTCCTTTTCTCTCCCTTTTTTACAAATCTCTCTTCCCAAGTCAGCCTCTTGAACGTGTGATGGAGCCAAGTATTTATAGGTGAATTTGTTGTGATTTGGGGGGGGGGGGGGGGGAACAAATTGGATTTTAATCAATTTGGCATCCTGCTCCCTTGCTTTTTCATCACTGTTTTCGTATGCTAGTTTGGTGCAATTATGGGATGCAGGCGTAGGCTGAATTAGCTGCTGGTTAACAGCTTTTAGCCATGCTTAAGCTGCAGTTGTCAGCGGGATTTAAGGAAAATAAAAAACAAAGCATGGGCCTAGTATCAAAGTTTGTTATCCCAAGACAGTAGAGGTACACGTGGTGGAAATCCTTTGGATAAAGACTCAAAAGTGGTTGTGAGCATTAAATGAGCATTAAATGATGATGAGATTTATCAAATCAGAAATCCTGCCATATGAAATTCTACATCATTGCTTAATTCAGGATCAGAAGTTCTGCTTCAGCGTAGCATCTAATCTTCTGATCCTTTTATCTTCTGGCTCCAGCACTATCTGAAGGAGTTTCCAGACTTTCCAGGAAGTTTGTAACACGCTTTGTAAACCTTCTTTGAACTACTCTTGCAAGTTCTGACTGAACATTTGTGAAAACTTGCCCAGAAGTTCTGACCAAACTTTGCCTTGAGAGTGTCCAGAATTTGCTGAGTGTTATGGTGATAATCTGGTCAGAAGTTCTGAAATTGTCATATTTTCTTAAACACTTAGAAAAAATTCTAAGTATTTAGAATTTTGACTTTTTGGATTTTGATGAAACAAAACTTCATATTTCAACGTGTCTTGATGAAATATGATTCTTGAAGCTTGATTTTGATCCAAAAGTCAAAGTTTGACTTTTTAGTGTGCAAATGACCATTTTGCCCTTGTGAGTGATTTTCTTGGGAAATTTGTAGTTCAAGGCTTGGAATTGGATGGAAGCAAACTTGGGATCCAGGGTGATCCCTTATGAAATGAGAGGGCAAATTTTGGGGTACAACAGCTTCCCATGTTCAATCTTCTTACACCTGAAGAGTTAGATTGGTAAATCTGTCATTCGTGACTTGAAGGTGGAAGATGATTGAACACTAAAGTGCCCAGAAATTTGCACTTGGTGATGGTTAATGGTAGAGGGAATGGCCTTAAAGATGCCATCCAGAAATGATTGCTGGATTGTATCTGTAAGATGGAACTGAATGATCATCAGAATGGCGTCCGTGTCTGGAGCGTATCTGAACTGTATCAGGAGGTTGGGTTGTTTGATGATGAGTCTGTGGGATGAGTATGAGAATAATATCCATAAATGAATTGTATCTGACTCATATCTGTGAAATGTACTAAATGAGCGTCAGAATGACATCCGTATCTGGATCGTATCTGGATTGTATTTGAATGAGTGACAGAATGACATCCGAATATGGATCGTATCTGGACTGTATTTTGAATGAGTGACAGAATGACATCCGAATCTAGATTGTATCTAGACTGTATTTGAATGAGTGACAGAATGACATCCGAATCTGGATCATATCTGGACTGTATTTGAATGAGTGACAGAATGACATCCGAATCTGGATCGTATCTGGACTGTATTTGAATGAGTGACAGAATGACATTCGAATCTGGATCGTATCTGGACTGTATTTGAATGAGTGACAGAATGACATCCGAATCTGGATCATATCTGAACTGTATTTGAATGAGTGACAGAATGACATCCGAATCTGGATCGTATCTAGACTGTATTTGAATGAGTGACAGAATGACATCCGAATCTGGATCGTATCTGGACTGTATTTGAATGAGTGACAGAATAACATCCGAATCTGGATCGTATTTGGACTGTATTTGAATGAGTGACAGAATGACATCTGAATCTGGATCGTATTTGGACTGTATTTGAATGAGTGACAGAATTACATCTGAATTTGGATCATATTTGGACTGTATTTGAATGAGTGATAGAATGACATCCGAATCTAGATCGTATTTGGACTGTATTTGAATGAGTATCAGGATGGCATCCATATCTGGAGCGTATCTGAACTGTATCTGAATGCTCAGCAAGATGATGAAGGAATCTTGGACGATTACTACCTCAACAGGATGATGAAGGAATCTTGGACGGTTACTACCTCAGCAGGATGATGAAGGAATCTTGGATGATTACTACTCTAAAAGGATGATGACCTTTATCTGTTGACTGATCTTTCCTGAAAAGGTAAAGAGTTAGTTGTCTGCAATGTCATGATGTATGCATTGCGTAATGATGTTCTCAAAATAAATGAGATTGTGTCGTGTGCACTTGTTATGTATGTAATATGATATATGAAATGTGAGATGTTTATTTGAATGTATCTTTGTCCGAAAAATAAATCCTTGACAAATGCTGGAGAGTAGGGATGTCAATAGGGCGGGGCGGGGCCGGGGGGACACTTCCCCATCTTTTTCCCCGCCATCAAATTCATTCCCCGTCCCCGTCCCCGATCTCCGTCACGGGGGAATTTCTATCCCCATCCCCGTTCCCCGCGGATCCCCGTTCCCCGCGGGGATCCCCATAGATCCTACATTTATTCATTAATATTTTATTTTTTTAAAATGTTTATATTTTCTATAAAAATAAAAAGCACAAAGAATTCACATATTTATTATGTTATTAAAAAATACTAGTATTTGACATTTATTATTTTTTATTAAAAATACTAATGGAACACAAAATAATAATATTTTTTTTATAAATTTCTATAAAATGCTATAAAATTCAACAAAATGAACTATAATACTTTTTAAAGTAACAATATGCCTAAACAACTAAAAAAATCCAACAACATAATTATGCTTAAAAAACTATACTTCATCAAAACTAATAAGGGATAATTATAAAATTTAGGATCATGTGTATGCTTGAAAAGCTAAAAAATACTTCATAATAAGTCAACTAAAAGCAAAAGTCAACATATCTCTATTTGCTCAATTGATAACACACGTAAAGTAGAAATATCAAAATACTTAAAACAAAGTTACATATAAATAAACTAAAATATTAAGCAAAATATCCAAACAAGTAATGATCAATCATGTCTCTCTTTCCAACTTCTCCTTGCAAGGTCTTCTTCCTCATTCCATAATTAGATATGACTTTCTTTTTCCTACGAAAAGTAAACAATCAATAATTATATTTACTTAAAAAAAATACTTTAAAAACTAAAAGGTAATCAACACTAATATGTAAATTACCTTATTATCATCATCATCATCATCATCCATATCTTCATCCACACATTCGAATTGAGTCAACGTTTTTGAATAACCTAAGAAACAAATAGCTAAATTAAAATTTAAAAATCCTTTTCAATTAATCTTGTAAAAGATAAAAATATATTACCTTTTATATCTTTTCGGATCCAATCTTGAGTGCACATCAAAGCCTCTAAAGTGTCTTCCTTCAACCTACTACGTTGTTGACTTAAAACACGACCACTAGTACTAAAGGCGGACTCTGAAGCAACGGTAGAGATAGGAATTGCTAAAAAGTCCCTTGCAATCTTTTGCAAAGTTGGAAATTTCAAACCATTTTGTTTCCACCATCCTAAGATGTCAAAATTTTCCTTTTTTTGTTTATCAAGCAAGACACCATCTTCCAAGTAGGAAGTAAATTCTGACTTGACATTTGTAGTTGAAGTATTTTCCATCACATATTCCGAATAAGCCTTCTCCCAATCTTGACTTGTGACATCAATGTCATCTACCAATGTTGATGCACCAACTTCACTACTTGTAAGAACCATATCATTATTTGGTTGATATTCTTCAACTAAATCTTCACACATTTGTATTACCTTTTCCAATTCTTTGGGAGCATTATTCCCATACATAAGTGGGAAGAAGTAATTCAACAAAGTTATTTTATATCTAGGATCCAAAACAGCCCCTATTGCCATCACCCCATTAATCAAACTCCAATATTTGTCAAACTTCACTATCATACTTCTTGCCATACTTTGTATAGTATCACTAGAAGAATCTTCCCACTTTCTTAAAGCTAATCTTATTTGACAAACTTTGGGAAAATAAATGTTTGATGTTGGATACTTAGTACCCGAGAACAACTCAGTGACACAAAAAAATAATTTCATCTTGTCACAAATTTCTCTTGCCATTTTCCAATCTTCTTCACTTGGTGCACACTTATATTGGGAATCACGGCGTTGTTTTAAACGTTTAAAAACTTGTTCGTAAGGCAATGCAGAAGCAAGCATTAAATAAGTAGAGTTCCATCTTGTTCTACAATCTTGTGCAAGCTTCTTTTCATAAGTCATGTTCAATTGATTACAAGTTTCTTTAAATTTCTCCTCCCTCTTTGGTGTTTCTACCCAAAAACCGACACTTTCCCTAATCTTTTCAATTGAACTAGAAATTGTTTGCATGCCATCTTTCACTATCAAGTTTAATATGTGGGCGCAACAACACATATGAAACAATTTCCCTTTTAAAATAAAAGAAGAAGGTGACATCTTATCAATCAAATGGTCAATCAGAGCATCATTGGTGCTACAATTATCAACGGTTAATGTTGACAATTTTCTATCAATATTCCAATCCATCAAACAATCTACCAAAAAATCACAAATGACCTCAGCAGTATGTGGCGTAGGGACATAAATGAACCTAAAAATAAATTATAATAAATATCACATAAAATAACTATATTATAATAATAACGTAAATGGAAGGGAGAAGTTACCTGATGATCCGATTCTGCAAAATCCAATTTTCATCAATGTAATGAGCTGTAACAGACATATATCCTTTGTTCTGGTTGCTAGCAGTCCACATATCAGTAGTTATTGCAATGCGGCTTTTATTCTTTGCAAGTATTTTCATTTGCTTTGACTTCTCACTTTCATACAACTTCATTATATCATTCTTCATGGTGTTGCGAGAAACTATCTTGAACAAAGGTTGAAGAGAATGGCTATAATTTCTAAAACCAATATGGTTAACCATCATGATGGGATATTCATGCAATATAATCATCTTCGCGAGTTCATTCCTAGAAACATCTTGATTAAATGTATAATTTCCAACCACAAATGATTCATGTCTGTTTCCAGATTTTTTTTCTGTCACTTTAAGCATGGCTTGTTTTGGACCTCTCTCTGTGCGTTTTGGACATATGCTAATATGATCAAATAAATGTTTAGTACCATTTTTTGTATCACCACCAATTTTCTTATCACAAGATTTGCATATAGCCTTCCAAATGCCTCCTATTTTTTGCCTTTTAAAATAGGGCCAAGCATCTGATTTTAATCCCCTTTTGTTAGGACTTGTAGTGGGTTCAACGGGAGCTTCAGGATCTTGATTTTCTATATTTATTTCATTTGGAGTAGATTGAACTTCCTGTGTGAGTGAAACTCCACTACTTTCTATAGGAACTTCATTCCCTTCCAAAGCAACATTAGGACTATTAGATGATTGAACTTCACCAACCATTCTTTTACCAAAAACCTGGCACACACAAACACAAATTTTAAAAGGCTACATGGAAGTAGAACAAAAATAATAAATATATGAAAAAATAATAAATAAATGAAATAGTAAATACATGAAATTCACACAAAAAATAATTAATAAGAAAAATCTTATATTTCTAAATATATGATGCATTACACATATTTCTAAATATGCCTTATTTACTGTAACTTTTCAATTAGAAATAATAACATATATTAATTAATTATATACATTGAGAATACATTTATTTACCTATATACATGATATATTTACTCGTGTAAAAAGTTATATGTTATTATTTCACTTAATGGCTTTGGTTTTATAATTAGAAATATAAGATATATATTTTTTTTATGGGTGATAGCATGATATATTATTGTTTATATGTTATTATTTCATTAATAATTAGAAATATAAGATATTTGGTTTTTTTTTATGGGTGATACCGTGATAGCATGATATATTGATTCATTTAAAAAGTAATATTTTTTTGTTTAATATAGAAAATTAAATTATAGTGTGATATATTAATAAAAAATAGGAAAAATATATTTTAATATTTTTTAAGGAAAAACTGACGACATTATTTTAATTACAAATGCATAGTATAGATAAAAAATGAACACAAAAATATTTAAAAGGAGATAAAAATGAGTAATTTTTTGATTATTTTATATTTTTTTAATATGCAAATGATTTGATAACTCTAAAATTTCTAAACAATTTAATTTAAATTTAATCAAAATAATCAACTTTTCCTATAAGCAATTACATGAACAGGTTTATGAGAATCAAGGAGAAACAATCTACTTTTTTCTATAAACAATAATATAAACAGATTTATGAGAATCAAAGAGAAATAATCTATTTTTTCCTATAAATAATTACATGAACAAATTTATGAAAATCAAACCTTATTGATGAAATTGTAAGAGCTGTGAATAATGGAAGCACACCAAATAGAGAAGATGGAATTGGAAGAGGAAGATGAATGGAGATTTGACTGGAGAAGAAAAAAAGGAGTCTAACGTGTGAGACTCTAAATGTCTGGCAGAAGAAAATGAAACGCTTCAACTTTTTTAGGGTCTAATATTTACATTTCTCTCTCTTAATAAATACATGAATATTTATTTATTTATTTTTATAAATAAACATAAAGGAAATGACTAAAAAACCTAATCTAAAATATATATATTAAATTAACTATATTAAAATAATAGGCGGGGCGGGGGGTGTATTCCCCGTCCCCGTCCCCGAAATTCTCTCGGGGGAATTTTTCTCCCCATCCCCGCCCCCACGGGGGAAAATTCCCCATCTTTGGGGCCCCGAACGGGGCGTTCCCCGCGGGGATCCCCATTAACAGGTCCAAACTGACATCCCTACTGGAGAGTCATTAAATCCCGGACTGTTGTTGAAGAGTAAGTGAGTCTTCAAACTTTTCTTAGAATATTTCCACCAAGGATTCTTGTTTTGTTGAGGAGAACTCTGTCATGGAAAGTTGAGAACTCTGTGGAGAGTATTGATTCCTGCTTGGGAGAAAAAGTTCAGGAGTCTCGGTTGTCTGTTGCTCTACTAGGGAGTCGAAGTTGAACTAATGTCTGGTTAGGTCCAGGCTTCACAGTAACTTGTTGGGGATTGTAGAGTACTCTAGTGGGGAAAGGGAGTTGTGGTCCTTTGATTTGTAGTAGTTGGAGAGGCAAACTCAAACTGGGGAATCTGTATTTTGTTGGGGAAATAAACCCTGTTGTCGGTCTATTGGGGAGGCGGCGACTTCACTGGCAGAAATCCTCGAGGATTCTTGAAGTCGACTCAGTTGGGGAGAGGTTTTCAGAGATCGAAAATCTGGTTGGGGAATCATCATATGAGAAGGATTATGGGGAAATTTTTCACTGCCCCTAGTAGCGAGTGTTTGTGGCACTTCCAGGAAATGTTTGACCGTACATAACCCTTTGTTAAGATTGGCGTTCAATGCCCTAAGTAATGGAGATGGAGACCTACCTCTGGTTATTCCGTACTTCTTGAGATATTTCTTGGAATCTTGACTGGACTGCCCCAGATGTCGTGGATAGTGACATTCCGTACCCCTTTGTCGATAGGAGATTTGTCATTAGAAATGTCATCCCACTTGAAGTGATTTTGTTCACTAAGAGAGCTTTCGTTCACTGGATATTCGTTGTGTGAATTTCTCCGCTGTCAAACAAATAGCCGTATGAAAATAGTGATATTCAAGTAATGCAAAGTTTATGTTTGTCTTGAAATTTTGAAAATGTGTTTTTAGCGAGTAAAGAAATTTTGCACGAAAAATTCAACTCTAGATTTTGAGTAAAGCCTTACAGGAGTCAGGATACCTTTTGTAACAGTATGCTTTCGAACTAACCCATGCTTCAATTAGGACTTTTGAAGGGTTGTAACGTGGCTTGGTTCACGATTTAAGAAACAAAAGATAAAGGCTCAAAAATGTATTTGTACCCACCCGATCTTCGTGACGTTCTTCAGTCCTAAACTCAGTTAATTGTACGTTCGAACTCCAATTGGGTCTGGAATGACGTATTGGTGATGGTTCAGACAGGTTGAGTTTGTCGGAAGGCAGTCATTCTTGCAATATTTTTTTCATGTTGCTGAGAATTTGTAGTGACCTCTTTTTATTTGATTTGTTATCCCTAATTTTGCCTGACTGTTCCTATTTTGAGATTACAGTCAGCGAGATTCCCCAGTTTTGTTAAGTCTCCTTTGTAGGTTTTGACTTAGTGGGCTTTTCTTTTTGAGGGATAATGACTGCCTATGTGATAGGGAACAATCACCGTCTTTTGATTCCAGAGGAGTGTTTCTTGACGTTATTCGTTGTATTACGAGATGAGAGTTTGCGGCTAAACGCACGTTTGAATTAACTGAGAGACTACCCTGCCCCAGTTTTTGTTTAAAGGTTTTAATTTTGTGAAAAAGAAAAACTTCTACTTCTTTGGCTCGAAGGGGTTGACTAGGGATTATCTTCCTTATAACTCCAGTGTTTAGGATTTGAAAGAATGCTTGTACATCGTCAGCAAGGTCTGTCCAAAAACATATTGTATGAGATTATGGCATTTTTTCGTCATCCTCCCTCTAAAGGCTTGTAACTTTTAGCAAGAGTTGAATGTCATAAAGTGAGTAGAAAGCATAGTTTAAATATAGTGAAAACGAATGGATGAATTCAAGACAAACATATGCGATGCATTAATGAAACAAAGTTTGACATTAATAGATAATTGTTTGAATAACAAAAGAGAAATTACAACTTGAAAATTCAAAATTAACATAAGCCTCTTTGTTTGAACTTGTCACTTTAGGTGGTGAGCCTTTGGCAGAAGAATTCAGTCTGGCCTTCTTGTGTGAACTCCAGCATTCCTTCGTCGATCAGGTTTTGAATCTGGTACTTCAGCGCCCAACAATCGTTTGTATCATGCCCAGAACTATCGGAATGATAGGCACACCTGGCATCAGGATTGTAGCTGGGAGAAGAAGTTTTGTAGCTGAGGAGATGTTGCCTACCTTCTTCTCATAATATAATCCTTGTAGAGTACTCATGAACATGTCTACCAATTCTTTTTCGAGGATTGGTGGTTGTACGCGGGCTTCCATTTCTCTCCACCGTTGAGCATACTCTTTGAAGGACTCATCTTTCTTTTGAGACAAGTTTTGCAGTTGCATGCAGTTAGGAGCCATATCCAAGTTGTATTTGTATTTCCTTAATAAGGGGTTAGAAATATCGATGCTTCCTAAGTGTGAGCCTGGTTAGTCTCTTGTTGAGCCACAATTGACTTCAAGGGACCGGGTTCTAGTTCATGTCTTGGTTGGTGACCACTTGATGAACCAATGGTTTGGGCTACTTCTTCAAAGGATACCTTGGGAATCTTGTCTTGTCTTGCTATGATGTTTTTCAAGGCGAGCAGGACATGACTCATATCTCCTTTCATTGATTCGACGCTTCCTTTCACTTCTTCTAAATCTTCTTGGAAGATAGCTTGATTTTGATCGATTTGTTCCATTACTTTCTTTTGATGAGCTCTTGTTTGATATGGAGGTAGGGAAGTCAGTTTGTGATGCCCGATGGTTTAATTGGAGATGATATGAAAATGATGAGTTTTTTGTATGAGGTATAAAATGAGATGCTTGTGGTTGGATGAATGTGTATAAATATGCTAAAAACTTATTTAAATCTCCTATTCACTTGGAATTTCCTTTATTATTTATCATTATTTTTTAGGTTTTATTGGTGAGCATCCCAAAAATACACAAGTAAAAATATTGAAACAAAGTACTTTTTATTGAATAAAAACCATAATCCTTGAAAAGGGAAATACAATTCGTACGAAAGCAAATACTGAAATATCAAATTCCTCTAATGTAGGTGCTAGTTGAAAATTATGGAAAGTGAAGCACCTTAGCGGAGGGTCATAAAATTGGGAAAGGGAAGTAATTTCTTCCACTTGTACAGTCACCTTTGTGAGTTCAATGATATCTCCATAGCGGCGAACAAAACCTTTCATAGCTTTTTCAGGTAGTTTCCATCTAATCAACTTCATCTTCCTTATATATGGCATCATGGTGCTAATGCGGATGGTAGGTTTCTTATTGGTATTCATTTATCAGGATACTCACCAAATCCATTTCTTCTTTATATTTTTTTTAAAGAAATTGTGTGAATAAGACACAATAAATACAAAAATGAATATTTTTAAATGTAAAATGCATGTATGTATGGTGATGCAATACAGTGGTGGAATGTTAAGGGTATTATTAGTAGGTAGGTTCCTAGTTTCATTCTACGGGTATTCTACCCTTTCCATAAGGGTGGTTTCCTTCAGGGTATCATAGATAAAACTGGAGGGAAAAGGCACAAGGGCCTCCCTTAAGCGAAGCCTCTTTGTAGACTGAGACTTTCGTCTCGTAGGTCATACAAGGTCTCACCATGAGATTTTATTTTTTGGTTATACAAAGAGTCATTAGTTAAATCCCAAAGTTCTATCTCCAAGAGAGTCTAGCCCTCTAAAAGATATTTCTAGTAATTCGACCGACTTTAGGTGAAGTCGTTGCAAAAATTCATAGAGATGTTAACCCCCTTGGTCAATTGACAATCCTTCTTCTAAGGTTGATTATTTTTTGAAATGAAATCCCACAAACAATATAAACAATATGATAATAAATAAAATAATAATAAATAAATAAATATGGAAACAATAACATGTCATGGATAGAAAGAATCCAAAAATCCTAGACCTAAAAGGAGGGGTAAACTCTAACCCTAGGGTTGTGTCTCCAGCAGAGTCGTCAGCTATCGTAACCGACAAAAAATAAGAGAGTCGCCACCGCTACTTTTTGTCCTAAGGATGGGAAAGAATGGATAACCCTAATTTGGTTTAGAGATTCTAGATTCGCGAGTTGGTTAGACAAAGGGAAGGTGTTAGACATCCTACATATCTCATATTCTTAAGGGGCTTCCCATTTAGGTTTTAGGGTAGATCAGGAATTTTCTATTTAAATTATGTTATTATCATGCGTATATGAAAAAATTTAATTTTGGCTAAATTACAATTTTGGCCCACCTATTATAGTCAATTCATGAAATCAGTTCCCCTATTTTATTTTTAAACAATTTTGGTCCTTATTTCTCTTTTCTGACTAAATATATGATGTGTAATTTTTTTATAAATATATGGCACATTTTGAGTGACATGGACCTGTCAGTTTACACCTCCTAATTTACATGTCATTTTTTTTCTTATGAAGACATTTCTTTATAAAAAATAAATAAATAAAACATTATTCTTAATAAGGAATAAATTTATTTAGAAAAACCAAAGACTAAAATAAATCATGAAAATAACTTAATTATAGAAATAGAATATAATCATATCTTATTGATGATTTTGATATGGAAATAACAAAAAATTTAAATTTTAAATAAAATTCAAATCAATTAAAAATAAAATAAATCAAATTGTTCTCATATTTCCCTACATAATTATCATTAGAAAATTCATACAAACAATAAATCAAATATAAACAAAGCAGGATATCTCTAAAAAAAAGAATGAAAAAAAAAACAATTAAAAATAAAACAAACATAAAAACATTCACATCTATTTTCTTCACTAGTTAACTTTACAAAATTCATACAAAAACAAACCCACTAATTTCAAATATCTGGTTTATGTTCTTAATCCCATTTCCCATCCCATGAAAAATAATTTCTACATCACTCAACAAAGTTTTTTCTTATCTCTTGACCAACAACAACAACAACAGCAAAGTCATAGGGAACCCCAAGGAGTATCCTTTGTTTTTATTGGAGAAGACTTCAAAGATCTTGAAACTCGTATCTGAAAAACAATGACAACAACAGCCAACAAAGCTTTTTTATTATTCCTTGTCCAACAACCACAACAAAATCATAGGAAAAGGTTACCATTTGTTTTATTGGGGAAGGCTTCAAAAATTTGGAAACCCGAATTCAGAAAACAACGAAATAAAGGGAGCCAGATCTAAATTATCATCTACCTTTGAACTGCAAATGTTTTGGAGTGACAATGGTAAAAGAAATTGAGGACTGTAGTAGATTTTTTCATATTTGAGATCTTGCTAAGATTGATACTTTAACGTCATCAAAATAAGGTTATCTTCTTCGCTATCACTCATCATTTCATGGACTCTTCTCTGTTGTGCTAATGATAGTGAACGAAACATAAGAGAGAGGAGGAATGGTGGTTTTGTTGATTTTAGATTTTCTTTATTATCTATTAATTATAGATCTGAATCAGCATGTCTCGATTTATTCTTTTTCTTTCAAGAAGGAACAAGAATGTTCAAAGGGGAATCTTCAATTTCAGAGTTTTATTTTTACGCCAATATATTTTCTCTTTTTTCCTTTCAATTTTTTTCATTCTAATTTAACCATTCAAATTAAATATTGCAGTTATATGATGAATATATAATTTTTAGTTTTTTTAACCAGTAATTTTTCATAATTCACCTGTAATATGTCTCGTCATCAAAATATATGCCACCTATTTAAAAAATTACACATCAACATAGATTTTTTTATTAAATAAGAGAAGGGTACCAAAACTGTTTAAAAATAAAATAGAGGAGTGATTCCGTGAATGGACTATAATAGGAGGACAAAAACTGTAATTTAGCCTTTAATTTTTAAGTTATGGGTCTCGCCATGGTTTTAACTGCGTACCTACGTATCCTCTTGTAAAGAAATTTGAGTCCATTTCGTAGTTCGAATGTGTTTGATTATTTTTTTATAGGATTGTGTAGAATTGCTTTTGAATTTATCTTTGAGCCTTGTCTGGGTTTGAAAATAGTGATCGTAGACGTAGTTTAGAGTTAAAGTTGATAGCAATTCTATTTAATATTTTTTTGAAAATATCTTAATTTTTGTTAAGTTAATAAAAAAATAATTTGAAGTTGGTTAGCTATTTTAAATGCATGATTGATTTGGAAATGTTTGAATGAAATAATGTAGAAGTCAATAAAAAAAGTTTTAATGAATTAATAAATAAAAAGTTATGAATTTTAGAAAATAATTAATAATATTATTATTATAAAAGTTTGTTATAATATATTTATTTATCAAAATAAATTAAATATAATAATAATCAAAAAAATATTTTAATGCAAAAGGGAAAAATGATATAGAAAAGAAAATAATTCAAATAAATAAAAGTAATAAATAAATAAACCAAAAAAATAAATAAATTAAAATTTATTTATAAAATAACAGGGTGTGTGTTATGTTCAGGCATGGTAATTTAAGAGTGTGTAAATAGCAGAGGCTAAGTCCAAATAATTGTTAGCGCCCAAAAACACAAGGCAGTGTGGCTTTGGTCTGAGGTAGTAACTTGGGAGGCGTAGATAATATTGGACTTGGCCCAGGAGATAAATTAAGGACCGTTGGCATTGTGTGGGCAAGCTTAGTGCATTATGGTGTACCAATAAACTTCTGATAGTTTGATTTTGATCAAAGTGCCACCAGAGGTTAACTCTGGGGCGTTAATCAAAAGTAACACAAGCGAACAGTCCAGATTGAAGTTTGATTGGGGAGTATGATGAGCCTGCATACACGGAGCGAACGTAGAGACTATTTAAGAGATTTTCTTTCATAGGTTTTCATTTTTTCCATTTGTTCTCTCTCTCTCTCTCTCTCTCTCTCTCTCTCTCTCTCTCTCTCTCTAACCCAACGATCTCTCTCTCTATCCTAAATGCTCCAACCTCTCTCTAGAATCCCATCCCACCAGAAATCGCCACCACCGTCTTGGTCACCCTAGACCACCGTACAAAACCTAGTTTTTGGTTGAGCTTCAACCAGAAACTTCAAACCTTCATCCCTCCAAACCCAAACCTTCGTCCAAATATGAACCCTAGGTTAATCACCACTGTGGGTGGCCTTTAAGGTAACCGTGTCGGATGAGTGCACCAGGAACTCCATCCAGAAACCTAAAACTTCAACCAAGCCCTTAAAACCCTAGGTTATTAGTATGAACCCTAACAATCTAAACCCTAACCCCCCAAGAACCCTAGCCAAGAAACAACAATTTTGAAGAGCCCTAATCCTAGGTTATATGAACCCTAACCCCCAATTTTTCCAGAATTTTACCAAATCAACCCCAATCAAACACAAACATGCATCAATGACATCAAATTAAGATAACCTAAGCTAAGTTTCTTGACTTACCTTCTTTGCAGTGAATCTCGTAGTAATTTGAATACATTTTCCTCTTCTTTTCAGACTTCTTCCTTTTTTTTCTCACAGGTTTCAAAAGCTAGAGGGAATCGCAACCAGGAACCAAGACCTTCTTCTCCTCTCAAGTTCTTCTTCAGATTTTTTGGGTCCCTTTCCCAGTCTTGGAATTAGCTATTTATAAGGTTTAGGAATAGGTGAATTAGGAAATAACATTAGGTTAATTTGTTGTTATAAGTTAGATTGCTTGTAATTGATTCAGTTATGGATTATATTGATCGAATTAGAAGATTTGATTTGAAATTAGGTTAGATTTAGTTAGTTTTTAGATTAGGGTTTTCAATTTGTAATGAACTTGGACTGAATCTTTATGTAAATCGTATCAATATAAAAAAAATACAATCTTCCTGATTCCTATTTGATTTTGCGTTTTTGGATTTTTAGGCTTTGGTATTCTTAGGGTTGAAGACACCCAACTGGGCACAACTTGCACAAAGGGGTAAAGAAAACCGTATTTGACCTTTGGTCAACTAAAATAATAATAAAAATAATATAGAATAATAATAATAATAATAATAATTAAATAATAATAAACAAAATAATAGATTTGTTGACCCTGGGACAACCGATCCACCAAAAATATATATATTATAATAATACAATAAAACTGAATAAAAATATGTAAACAAAATAATTAGAACAAAATGTTGACTTCGGCCAACCCCCAAACGTAAAAGCAATTATATTTTATTCAAAACCAACCCTCCTAATGGACTTGAACAATTTTAAATGGGATTTTTTAAAAAAATTAATTATAGGATGAGCCCAATTGACAAAATATGACCAATAATCAATTTTTTATGAAATAAAGCTTCTCCAAAATTAACTTCTACTATATTTAAACAAAAATAAATAATAAATTAGCATTCATGAAAATATAATTTTTAAAAAAATGTAACAATACAAAAGTTAGTATGAAAATAACCTAATAAAATAAATTGACTATTAACACTAATACAGACAAATTTGGGGTATGACACATGCTACTTCCCATATGTTATCATTCTACCGACAAACGAATGACCTTCTAATCTATCAGGTAAATCATGGTTATGAACTCCACATTTTACATCAACCTTTCATCTCGACTCATCTTTTACCAAAGTCGACCTGATTTTAAATGGACATCCATATTTCTTAGTCGCACTTTATGTTCCATTATCTGTATCCTTATATTTCCCTCCTTTATCACACTCAAATATTACTTTGTTATATCTTCCTCTCTTGCCTGTTTCAGTGTCTGAACAAGTGATAATAAAAATAATTTTATTTCTGATTCCAACCTCTTTAATCCAACTTATCAATTATTCTAGTGTATAATATCAAATCTTTGAGCAGTTGAGAATGCATCAGATGTATCAACACATATCTGGTTTGTTACGCATATTTCCATAACTAAAAAAGAAAAAAGAAAAAAATTATTCCGGAAGACTTAATAAAAGTGTTTCAGTTTTATAAAAAACAACTTCCGAAAGACTTAATAAAAGTGTTCGGGCTTTATAAAAAAGACTTCAGGAAGACTTTAGTAAAGTGTTCCGGAATGATAGATTTTTTATACAACACCGAAACGCTTTATTAAAGTCTTCCGGAAGTCTTTTTTTTATAAAACCCGAAGTGTTGCATGATGTGTTCCAGTTGACACGAATACGTACTGAAAGTCTTCTTGGAAGAATTCTGGAATTGCTGCATATGAGTGCAATTTTTAGAACAGTGAATGGTAAAAAAAAATGGTTAAATGGTTAAAAGTATCAAAGGGTAAAATTGATATTTTAAAAAAAATATTGAAGTACAAATATAATTATAGGGGTATGAGGTAAAAATTTCTCAAATATTTTGTTAAGGTAAAATTCAAATAAAACCCCACAAATATTTACATTTGAATACCATTGTCAATATGAAGAACTTTCATAAATAAAATGTTTTAAAAATCGAATTAAGTTGGTCGGCTCAACTAGTCTGACTGAGAACTGAAACTAATATGACCAGGTCAATTTTTAAAAATTTCTAGTGGGTCAAAACTAAAGTAAAATAAAAAAATTCGAATTAAATTGTCTAAAATGTTCGAACCAAAAACGGTTCAAAAAATGAATTAAATTGATTATTTTTTTAATTCTTTTAAAAAATTTAATATGTCATTATCAAAACTGAAAACATTCAACATTCACAAAAGGAAATTAATTAATTACATTTTTCTACAACCATACAATTTTTTTTTTGTTTTGTCACTCTTTAATGTTTTATTTTTCTTTCAACCATGCTCCATCATTATCACGCTGTCTCTTTTAAACATAGTTACGTCATTCAACTCAATTAATTATCGTTCAATTTAATATTATTTTTATTGTTCAATTATGACTTATTTATTGTCATTCAAGTCACATTCATATTCAATTGTTCAATTAAGTATATTATATTATTTATTTTTTTGTGATTCTATAATATTTAATTTAGGTATTCTTAATTATTTGAATTTTATTTTAAGTTTTATATTCTATTATTTTAGTTTGAATTGGTTTAATTTATTTTTATTGTAGTTCTTTAATTTGTTCAGATTTTTTTAAATGGATGTGAAATTAAATGTACATATTATGTGTGTTATCCATCTTGTTATATTAAATTTATAATGAATTTTTGAAAATTTATTTTATTAGGTTGTCAATGTAAGATTGTGTATGACATATATAAGAAATGTAGCTTCATATTACTCCATCCGTTCTAAAATGAATGTCGCATTTATAAAAATTATTTGTCTAAATAAGTTTCTCTTTTAGTTTTAATGTATTTTTTATTTTTATGTTCTAATTATTTCCCTAATTAATATTTCTAATTTACTATTTCTTTCACATTGCATTAATGATAATTAAAATACAAAAAATAATCACTAAGGATAATTTGATAAAATTTCTATTCTCTCTCATTCGTTTATCACATTTTTTAATGTGTAAAAGTGTCTAATATGATACTTATGTTCAGACAAAAATATTAATTTATTTAATAAACGGTTCGAATATTAATTTAATCGATCGTGTTAAAATATGAGAGACTAAGAAATATTTGAATAAACCGTGTGTTTTGAAAATCACCGCACATACTTTATTATATATAGAGAGATTATAACTAATTACATGATATAGTTGATGTGAGACTATTCTATATATAAATATTCTTAATACTATGTATTTACAAATATCAACACTTCCCTCAAGCTTGAGCATATAAGTCAAATGCACCAAGCTTTGCACATATATAATTAGTTTTGGGACTTTGCAGGGATTTTGTAAACACATCTTCCAATTGATCGTTAGAGTTGACAAAGCTTATGATGATATCGCCTGATTCAATCTTCTCTCTGACAAAGTGACAGTGTATCTAAATATATTTGGTCCTTTTATGGAAGATTGGATTTGAAGCAATGTGCAATACAACTTGATCATCACAAACAAGTGTAATTTCTTTTGTTTCTTTAATTTGAAGTTCTTTGAGAAACTCTTTTAACCAAATGAGTTCACATGTTGCCATTGCCATGACCCTATACTCTTCCTCGACGCTTGATCTTGCAACTACATTTTGTTTCTTACTTTTCCAAGACATAAGGTTTCCTCCAACCAGTACACAATAACTAGAGGTGGATTGTCTATCAATGGGTGACCCTGCCCAATCAGCATCAGACTATCATACTATCTGAGTATGTCCTTTATATTCATACGCTAGACCTTTTCCTGGAGCACATTTGATGTATCTCAGAATCTGGATAATAGCATCCATGTGTTCCTAACAAGGGGAATTAATAACGGGTTACCACACTGACTCCAAAAGAAATGTTTAGACGAGTGACTATGAGATAATTTAACTTTCCAACTAATCTCCTATACCTTACTGAGTCAGATAGAGGCTCCCCCTAATTGCGTAGTAGTTTGACACTTGAATCCATAGGAGTATTAGATGGGTTTGCATTCAACAAACATGTTTCTTCCTAAATATCCATAACATATTTCCACTGAGAAATCACCAAACCATCTTTAGATTGGGCTACCATATTACCCAAGAAATATCGGACTTTACCAAGATCTTTTGTCTGAAACTGATTTGAGAGATGTTATTTCAACTGGATTATTCCCTGCTAATCACTACCAATTATAAATATATTATCTACATGCACAATAAGATAAGTACACCCTTAGGTTGAGTGACGACAAAAAAGAGAATGGTCAACTTCATTATAGACCATACCAAACGGTTGTAATACAATGCTGAATTTGCCAAACCAAGTTCTTAGAGATTTATTAAGACCATAAAGAAACATGTGTAGCCTACACACCATATTCGATGACTCCCCATGAGCAACAAATTCAGGTGGTTGCTCCATATATACTTCCTCTTCAAGATCACTATATAAAAATGCATTTTTGATGTCAAGTTAATGAAGACGCCAATGTCAAATGACTGCAATAGCTAAAATAAGGCTAACAGATGCCATCTTGACTACATACAACAATGTATCACTATAATCCAACCCAAAATTTTGAGTGTACCCTTTGGCTACCAAGAGATATTTAAATCAATCAATCTTACCATCTAAACCAACCTTCACTATATAAAGCCAACGACAACATACTAAAGAATTCCCAGGGGGTAGAGGAACCAGTTCCCAAGTACCACTGCTTTGAAGAGCACACATTTCATCAATCATTGCTTGCCTCTACTCATGGTAAGATAATGCTTCACATGGAGTTTTAAGAATATAAATATAAGACAAATAAGAAAAACAAGTATACTAGAAAGGGGAAAGACGATGATAATGTAAAGAAATATAATGTGGAGATGGATTTCGTGTTTGACATATACCTTTTCGAAGGGAAATTGGAAGATCGGACTCAGGTTGTAGGATCAGATCTGGTGATGGTGAGAGTGTCAGAGGAGAGTCTACAATTACCTCAAGGACAAATACATCCTCAAGGAAAGGTACAACCTCAGGGATAGGTATAACCTCAGGTACAAGTACGACAAACGTTGGTTGATGATGCTGATATGTTTGAAGTGGGAGAGAAGTGGGGGGTCAATCGTAGAGGTATATAGTGGGATATGTTGTCTATAATGATGGGGGACAATGGTAGATGGGACTTCTGGAGGAGGTGCGGGAGTATTTTCCTGAAGGAGTTTTTGAGTTACTAGGCTGGACTCAAAATACGGAACAAACTCAAAGTAGGTAACATCGAATGATAAGAGGTATGGTTGTAGAGTATGTGAATAGTAACTATAAACTTTTTGGGATCAATGATAATCAAGAAAGATACACTTTAGTGATCAAGTTGATAGTTTATCAAGACCATGAGATAGATTGTGTATAAAACATATTATTGCACTCCAAAATTTTCCCTCTTATTTATAAATAAAATAGCTTATACTCCATCATCACATACATCATTTGCATAACATTAATTCAATGATATGGGATCATGGGTTTTATCTAGAGGAGTATGTATCATTCAAAAGAAAAGAGGTGGTCCATAAGGAGTGAACATATGAATGTCTACATCATAAACCTCATCTCAAGTCAAGACATAGGTGTTCAAGAGGTTTCCAAGTCATCAAGAAGAAATTATGGTTTTGATGCTTCAATCATTATCTCCTATCTTTTGATACAAATTAGGGTTTGGGTTGAGAAATGTGTTGTGGTTGATTCTTCAAGGTTAAATTGATTCCATGGTCTCTTATAAGCCTTAAGGTATCTACGTATGTCTTTTTAATCTTCGCGTTTTATCAGAGAATCAAGATGGATTGAATAAAAAGAGATTTGAGTATGTTGAGCAAAAGTCAAACAAAAAGTTAAAGGTTGACCAAATGGGATTTTTGGTCAAAATCAAGATATCATAAAATGTGAATATTTGTTGAGAAAAGTCATAAGAATTGATCAAAGATAAGATTTCTTGCAAAATAAGTAATCTTGATACTTAAAATTCTTTCTAAGTTATAAGGAATTTTTGGGTTCATGGTGCCATCTTGATAGCTTTATATCTCACTTATTTGTAATCAGAAACTTGCAAACCTTTACTCTAAATAAAGAGGAGATTTTATACTCCATTTTTGTCCTTGAGGGCCCATTACCCAAAAGTGCCTAGATTTTGAGTTAAGGAGCTTGGAAGATGGGAGTTCATTAACCTTGAATGTTTACACTTTAGAATTCTGAATGGTTTTCAATATGTCCAAATGATTAACTTTGAGTGCATTTTACACGTAAGTTCAGGCATTATTTCCAAGTGTTGTTGTTGTACCCCAAAATTTGCCCTCCCATTTTCAATATAAATTATTCCAATAGGTTTCCCCATGCTCGTGAAGGTCTCAATGGCTCAAGACTTATCAAAGATTGACCAGACAAACTCTCCTCCTAAGCAATTGACCTACAACTAGGGTTTTTCTTCTCTTAAAGGAAATTGAGTTTCTAATGACTCAAAAGGACTTCATGGTTTATCACACGTCTCAAAGTATCCTCATGCCAAATTTCAAGCCTTACTTCATAAGTTTGCTCAGTCAATTAGCCAGATGATTGAAAATCAATTGTATTGGACAAAAAGTCAACTTTGACCAATCTATAGTCAAACTTCAAGATCTTTTACCAACATCAAGATTT
The DNA here is from genome assembly GCA_948472305.1 of Vicia faba. Taxonomy (NCBI): domain Eukaryota; kingdom Viridiplantae; phylum Streptophyta; class Magnoliopsida; order Fabales; family Fabaceae; genus Vicia; species Vicia faba. Next base: position 917,208,073 of record OX451741.1, on the reverse strand, counting down.
TAAGGTCACATTCATCATTTGATCAGGGGTTGATCATGATTCATCAAGAAAACTCAGGAGTCATCAAAAGTCAAAAGTTACTAAATTAAGGTTTTCTTTAGGAGAAGTCAATTGAACTTTGACCAAGTATAACTTTCACACACTTCATCATAAATTATCAACCAAAGATAACCTTGAAGGAAATTCAATTCTATACAACTTTGTCTCTCTAAGCTCAAGGCCAAAAATGCTTCATTTGAGAGATATGGGCCAAAACATTACAGGTCATTTTAAAAGTCAACAAAAAGACATTTTTTGTCAAAGCAACTTACATAAAGATAAATACTCCAAATGAAAACATTACCAACATGAAAGTTTTAGGAGACATCTTAAGGTTTCCAAAAAGTCCAAGAGCACCTTCATATGACAAACATTCAGAGATTTATGATTGATGCAAGTTGAGAAATTTTGATTAAATGCATGAAATTCAAATTGAGCAAACTTGGATTTTTGGGCTAATGGGCCTAAGTTTTCAGGTTCAAACGTGTTCATGACTTCATATTGGACTTCTAAGTATATCCATGCATGGCCTTGATTTTTTATTTTATTTATTTTAATTTTATTCAAATATTTTTAGAATAAATCAAATAAGTTATCAAGATGTTGGAGGACCAAGGCGTGTGGCTTTTTTTTTAATCATGTTGGAGGCCCAAAATCTACCTTGTAGCTCAAGAAGTCGCGTGTCCTTATTTGAAACAAATCTTCATTGGTTTTGGACGATTTCAACTTATTTTGAAACAAAATCAAAGATATGATTTCATGAGATATCTAAGCCCACCACTTGACCTAATCTTCTCTCCTATAAACACATAACATATTCAGACCAAGAAAAGACATACAGGCTTCCTCAAGAACAAACCTTAACATCTTCAAATTTTTAAGAAACTAGGGAAAACTCAAACTCTTATCTCCAACCATTATCAATCAATTCCAAGCATTCCATCAGTCTCCTGAAGGTCCCATGAGTTCATCCCAATCATTAGTGAAGCTTGTAGCATCCCAGATCATCACAACCAAGTATCACCGCTTTGACGCAGGAATGAAGAACTGCACTTGTTAGGGCAGTTTGAAACATTTTCTTTGAAACTCACTCTACAGGAATTTTTAGGTCAAACCAATGCCACCATTGGATTCGCAAGGGTCAAATTAGGGGGATAGGGTCCCTGTTATGATCTAAATCACGTGTTTTTTCATGTTTTCAAAAAACCCTTCATCGGAGAAGATGACCGGAGCCAGGGTTCTGGCGCTTCTCTGATCTAGTTGTTTTATTATATAATGTTTGATTTGTGTTTGAATAACACAAAACCAGCGTAGCTCAGATGGTTGGAGACAGAGGCCTATAACATAAGAGGTGTGGGTTCGATCCCTACGTTTTTCAATTATTTTGTTTCTTTTCTAAACTAACGCGCAAATTCATCATACATTGATTCATTCCCAGTCAACATCACAAACGAGCACATGATCTAGTGGTAAAGGAGCATCTTGTGAGGCCAAGGGCGTGGGTTTAATACCCACCCCATACATTCTTTTGTTTTCTTATTTTTCTAACCCTAATTTCTTTTCCATTTTCTTAATTAATTCTTTTTTAATTAATCATTAACTAACCTAATCTTTTTTCTTCAAATTATAACAAATTAGGGTTAGGGTTTTTAATTAGTAATTAAACTTTTTGACATATTTTTTATTTATTTACTAATTAATTAATTAATTAATTAACCTTTTTCTTAATATTAAAATTAATTAGAAACAATTAGGTTTTAATTAATTATTAACACTTAAGTTATCTTCTACACAAAAATACAAAAACATTTTAACATTTTAACATTCTTTTTCTTATTACTTTTTCTATTTAATTTCTTAGACCAATTGTATAGGTCACACTATCGATATAATATCTTAGATTTACATTCCCGCATTTTTTTCTAATTATGTATCTGCTCCGAGGATGTAATAACATAGGTTTACTTTCCCACAAATTTTTATACCTATGTATCTCTCCCAGAGCCATGTAATAGCTTAGGTTTTACATTCCGCACTTTAATTTTATGTACATATTTAATTGTTAGTAACTAGGGTTTGTATAACAAGACTAAAAGAAATCTAGAAAACCCTAATCCTCCAGATAAATAACTGAATTAACACACTTTGCACACTTTTCACCTCTAGGATAATCTCTCTTGTTGCCTTATGATACTTGGTCACGTCCTTCGAAAGTGGGGATACTTTAGAAAAAGACCCTCAATCAAATCATCATAGTCCCTTCAAATAAAGATCATAATCCCTCGATGACCCTTCGAGTTTTCTACAAAATGATCTAGTCCCTTCGATGACCCTACAAAATGATGATAGTCCCTTCAATACAATTGCTAAAGTATCCTTACATGTTGCCTTCGATGACCCTACGACTTTCCCTTCACATTCAATAGATAGGTGCTATACCCCAAAATTTTCCCTCCCATTTTTCAAAGATAAATTGGTCAAGGTGCTCAAGTACTCAAGAATTGATCAGATGAATCCTTCTCCTAAGAAATGGCCTACAATTAGGGTTTTGGTTTTCTCAGAGGAAATTGGAATTCTAATGCCACAAGTGGATTTCATGATTTCTCATATGCTTCAAAGAATCCTTATATCAAGTTTCAAGCCTTAGGTCACAAATTTGCTCAATCAATTGTTCAGATGATTGAAAATCAATTGCATTTGGTAAAAAGTCAATTATGGTCAACTTACAGTCAACCTCAAGATTTTTGATCAACATTAACATTTTTAACTCACATTCATCATTTGATCAAAGGTTGACCATGATTCATCAAGAGGACTCAAGATTCATCAAAAGTCAAAAGTTGCTAAATTAGGGTTTTCTTTAGGAGAAGTCAATTGAACTTTGACCAAGCATAACTTTCACATGCTTCATCAGAAAATTCTCAACCAAAGGTCATTTTTGAAGTAAACTAAATTATTTACAACTTTGTCTCTCTAATATCAAGGCCAAAAAATGCTTCATTTGAGAGATATGGGCCAAAATATTATAGGTCAATTTAAAAGTCAACGAAAAGACACTTTTTTCAAAGCAATTAACATCGAGATAAAGGCTTCAAGTGAAAAAATTACCAACATGAAAGTTGTAGGGTACATCTTGAGCTTTACAAAAAGTCAAAGATCATCTTCATATGATAAAAATCACATGAGATATCATTTGTGCAGGTTGGGCAATTTTGAGAAAATACATGAAATCCAAATTGAGCAAATTTGAATTTTTGGGATAATGGACCTATCTTTTAAAGTCCAATCATGTTCCAAACCTCATAATAGACCTATTAATACATTAATTTATTTTTATGGTTTTTATTTCTTTTTATTTTGATTTTATTCAATTAAAAGCAAAATAAATCAAATAAAATACCAAATAAATGATATAAGGCATGAAAAATCTATTTTTGAATCAAATCATAAGTCTAAATCTCTAGGACAACTTGAAAAAAATGTGATTGATATGAGATTGGCCTAAAAAAGTAATATTTCATGCAAAACTTCAATTAAATATTTGATCATGAAATTATAATCTTTTGTAATTTCATCAATATTTGATCATGAAATTCAAATCATGAAATATTTGATCATGAAATACAAAATATTTGATTCACTGTTTTTGACCTAAATCTTCCACTATAAATACATGACACACTTAGACCATCAAGATCACGAAATTGCCTCCAAAGAAAGTCTCAAGAAATCACAAAAATTCAAGAAAAAGTGAGCAATCGAATTCCAAATTCCAAGCAGTTTCAATACAAACCAAAGCCAGCAATCGCTTCCTGAGGATCAAAGGAGTTGATCCAAGTCATTTTATAATCAATTCCACGTCCAAACAACCACTTTCATGTTTCTTTTTGCTATTTATTTTCTTAGAAAAGTGTATAGGTTGCACTATTTAATTGTAATAGCTTAGATTTATTTTCTCGCACTTTTTTCTCTATTATGTATCTGCTCCCAAGATTTAATAGTTTTAAGGTTTACTTCCCGTATTTTCCTACTTATTTAACTTCCCCAAAGTCCTGTAATAGCTTAGGTCTTTACATTTAACACTTTACTTTTCGTGTTGTATTTTATACTGTTAGTAACTAGGGTTTGTATGAAAAGACTAAAATCAATCGATAGAAAAACCTAATTCAAGATAAATATAATTGAAATGAATACACTTTTCACACGCACGCCTCTAGAGTAACCTCTCTTGTTGCCTTACAAAAAATAATCTAGTCCCTTCGACAATTGCTAAAGTATCCTTACATGTTGCCTTCGATCACCATTCGATGACCCTACTCCCGTCCCTTCACATCCAATAGATAGAGCTACCTACCAACTAATGGTATGGATAGTACTATCTCCCAAGGAGAAGGAAAATAACAAGAAAGACCTTTAGTGGGTAAGGAACTCTTAATCGCTTGCTCACAACTTTTCTAAAAAACACATTTTTACACATCACACTTTCAAACAAATATTTTCAAACACTTTGTACGTATTCTTGAGAACTGATACAAGAATCATTACAAAGTCAGCCTTACATTGGAAATTTCAAAATATTTTCAAACAAATCACACACACAAAGCAAGATTTTAAAAAGTGAGCTAGCAATTAAGAGCCCGTAGATAACTACAGATGAAAAGGGTGCTAACACCTTACCTTTTCATGACTTACCCCCCGAACTCAAAATCTATTAAGGTTTTTCCTGTTCTTTTCACCTTTCCTAAATATTGGATAAAAGAAAAGTCAGAGGCGACTCTTGCTACCCGCACATTTGGATAAAACTAAAAAAGTCAGTTCTCCCACCGTATTATAATAGGGCTACCTACCAACTAATGATATGGATAGTACTATCTCTAAAGGAGAAGGAAAAGAATAAGAAATACCATAATTTAGTGGGTAAGAACTCCTAATTGCTTGCTCACAACCTTTTTCACAAACAATACATTTTCACATCACCTTCAAACAAATATTTTGAAAAACACTTTGTTTACATTCTTGAGGACTGATACAAGAATCATTACAAAGTTAGCCTTATATTGTCATTTCAAAATATTTTCAAATCACACACACAAAGCAAGTTTTTCTAAAGTGATATAAGCAATTAAGAGCCCGTAGATAACAACGGATGAAAAGGGTGCTAACACCTTCCCTTTTCATAACTTACCTCCCGAAATCAAAATCTATCAAAGGTCTTTAATGTTCTTTTCACCTTTCCTAATTGTTGGATAAAAGAAAAGTCGGTGGCAACTCTTGCTAACCGCAACATTTGCGATAAAACCAAAAATTCAGTTCTCCCACCATAATACAACTACAAACTACAAAGTTGTTCATTTGTGTTCTATGCACATCTTTGTAGAAGAAATCAAATTAATTTGAGCTTTGAGGTGGAATATATAAAGGTTAGTGTTGTACCCCAAATTTTGACCTAAGATATCGTCTCCTACCTGCATTATTACATTACAAGTGTTTTGATCCATCGATTTTAAAATTCCTAACTTTTTCAGGCCAAGAGCTATTTATGCTGAACAGTAAATCATTTAATCGATTCATGCTAAAATGATGTTTACTAATTATTTATTATCTTAAATTTAAATAATTGAAATTCGTTTTCGATTATTATGTAGTTTAAAGATGTATAGATAATAAAATAAACATTAGAGAAGAGGTGCATTAATTGTGCGGACAGTATTTATTTATTACTCATTATCTTAAATTTAAATAACTGGAAATTTATTCTTAGTTATTATATAATTGAAAGGTTTATGAATAATATAATAAACATTCGAAAAAAGTTCATTGGTCAATAACGATTATTTAATCATTTGTCATTCTAAATTAAATAATTGAAACCCTATTTTAATTATTACAATTTAGAAGTTTATGGATGGAGAATTAAATAATGGAGGCTATTAATTGATCAATGATACTTATTTATTTATCTGTTTATTATTCTGAATGTAGGTAATTGAAATTCGTTTTCAATTATTATTCGTTTAAAGAATTGTAAACGATAAATAAATAATTAAAGAGAAAAAGAACTTAATTGGCAAATAGTTTTTTTATTCATTTTTCTAATTGTACAGTTATTATGTAAACATTGTATCTATTACAATAAATTACAATAATAAATTTACAAAAACTAAAATGAAATGAAAAACTAATCTAATATTCCTAATTCTAAAACTTCCGATCCAATGCATTTTGTTCGCTCACTTAATGTTACCTGCAAAATTAAAAAAAAAAGAGATTAGAATTCGAATAAATGATTAAAAAGCGAAATTATTAAAGTTTCATCATTAAATGCAATGGCCGGAATCAGTTACTCCTTTTTGCAAATCACGGGATTTCTCCCGGTTCACAAAAAAGAAAGGAATTTTAAATGAATGCACAAGTTTATGTTTTCCAAAAAAAGTGCATGTTTAAATTAACTACATTTTTTTCAAATCCCAAATGCAATTTCAAAAACATACAGCATAAGCATACAAAGCCCTGCATGAACTACATATGCAAGCATGCTCACGTAACCAATGCCCACACAGCAGAAAAACAAAACAAGCTTTTGTATTAAAGGAAAACATGCAGTTTAACCACATATGCAAGTAATATGGACATTCCATTTTCATCATTTTCTGGCCATTTGCAGTTTCAGAAAAAGTACAACTTATCACTCTTTTATCAAAGCTATACTGAGAGAAAAAGAGAGGGAGAAGTGTGGGTTTTACAGGCTTGGCATAGGCAGAAAAAGGATATACAAGACAAACTAAAATATAACCAGTAGAGATAATAACATAAAAGAAGAATAGAAACAAATTGGAGGGACAGTATAGTGCAGAATGCTCAGGAAATCCCAAAGCACATTTCAAATTTCCAGCCTGTAGCGAAAAGAAGGGAGGGGAGCTGTTATAACATATAACCAAAGGGAACCAATATAATACATATCCAAGCCTTCAAGAAAAACTGAGAAAGAGAGTTATCGGAAAAAACATACAAAGCTCAGCAAACCTGCATAGTTATCATATACTGTCAAAACTATTTCAACCATACACCAAAAACTTTGCAAATTGATTGAGCCATTAAAGCCAACATCATCATCCTGTTATCAAAAATATCAAAAATAATCTCACAGAAAACCAGTTAAAACCACACCATCAACATGGCCTAGCAAAGACTTATGCCTCATTTTCCATCAACCTGTCCAACCAACACAAAACCCCTATACACATAACCATGTCAAGTCCATTACACCAAGCCTGAATATCCTCCACCAAAAAACCTGAAACGATCCAAGCTAGAACCAATTTCTAAGGCAACAGGCTAGGCCTCAGTATCAACATCACTGGCCTTTCAAACTATTACTCAAGCCAACATCATACCAAAAAAAACATTTTCCAGAATAATATCATCATAGAGTATCACGTTCAAGAAGAAGAAGAAAACAGAATCATAATACAGTAGCAGTCTCAACGAGAAGAAGAAAAAACAGAAGCACAATACCAAGGCCAACAAGGAGAAGAAACAAAATACAGTACAGTACCAAGGCCACCAAGAGAAGAAAATCACATAAATACCGGTCACCGTAGCGGGCTCGCTTCCCCTCTCCTCACCGCCTGGCCTCCGTCGCTCCTAGCCTCCTCCTCCGTCTCCACCTAGGTAACGGTCCCTCCTCTCTTTTATTTCTTTGAACATCCTCAAATCAAGCATTAACAACCAAATATAAGAATCAAGATCAAACATAATAGAAATTGTGAAATCAGAATCAACATGCAAAAACGAATTAAGTGTAACAAATCAATCGCGTTTCTTACCGAATCCGTAGCCGTCCCGTTTTTCGTCCAACTGGAGGGAAGAGGAGCTGGAGTGGGTGGCCATAGCAAGGAGAGACATCAAGTTCAGAGGCGAGTGTGAAGAAGAAGAGGCGAAGAAGAAGATCGAAAGAAGAAGAGGCGCGCCGTTTCTGCCCACAAAACTAACCCTAATCCCAATTGTTAACATAAGACAAACCCTAATGCAATTTGTCAAGCTAATGGGCCTTATCCTTTTTTTCCCAGCTTAAGCCCACGACCTGTTTTTTGCACCCCCCTCCTTATGAGCTTCTGCGTTGGGCCTTAAGCTCCCCGGCCCATCCACTTTTGTTTGTTTTATTTTTGATATATTTTCTTTTGTTATTTTTCTATAATTTGTTTTTTGTGGAATTATTATTTATGTTAATTGGTAATTATATTTAAAAAAAACAAATATGTCTAACTAGGTTTTATTTAAATTAGTTGACCTCTTAGTTTAAATTTTGGATTTAATTTAAGAACTTTTATTTTTTATTTCATTAAGGTAAATTGTTAATTCTTTAACTTAATTTGGAACCCCCTTAATTTTTTAAATAAGTATTTTTTTATACATAAAAAGCATAGATTTAAGGTTGTAGACATTTTGTTAATTAATTAATTTCTCTCTTACATCATTATCAATCAAAAATCCAAAAACACATAAAAATAGAAGAAAAAAAACTAAAAAATATTTTATTAACTCATTTTCTTGTCTTATTAATATTAATATCAAATATATCAAAAGCTTAATAACTTAAAACTAAAAAAAAAACATTACGTCCTCGTTAAATAATTCTTTTGTTTTATCCTTATCCAAATGCGTAAAAATTTAAAATACTTTTTTTCCGTTAACATTAAACCAAAAATCATAAAAAATGCATTATTCGCATCATTTATTCCATCATTTAGATTATCGTTATTTAATCGTTATTCGCATATTTTGTCCATGTATTTATTTGTTTATTCGGTTTATGCTTAAATCCAAAGGAAAAAACAGTAAATTTGTTGACTTCATGTCTTCAAGTCTAACTGCGCGAATTTTCGCATTTCATTAAAACTTAGGATAATTTTTCCTCAAATATTCACCCTTTTCAAAATTTATGCCCCTTTAAGCAAAAAACTTCGACATTAGGTCGTCGCAACTTCAAAAAACCGTCCGTATCCCTTTTCGGCCAAAAATAATTTATTTCTTTAATCAAGCAATCAATTTTTAAATAAACAGATATTTCAAAAGGTTCCTATAGAGTACTATAGATACATTGGGTGCTAATACCTTCCCATTGTATAACCAACCCCCGAACCATAAGATCTCTTTTCAAAAACGCCTTGTATTTTCATTACTTTTAAAAAAAGTATTATTTACATTGCATGTTTAGGGTTTTATTTCGCTCTTTCCCCTTTTCCCTTGGAAACAATAAAGCGCGGTGGCGACTCTTGCTTTTGTGAGACGAATTAATCAATAATTCGATCTCCGATTTACCCCGCTACATTTTTTATCGCTACAGAATTGGCGACTCTGTTGGGGAAAGATTGACCTCTTGCTGGTCCATCCCTAAGTGGGTTAAGCCTAATTTGTTTTATCTGTTTACTATTATTTGATTTGCTTGATTATATGTTTAAATTGGGGTGTTTGGGTTTTTTTGCAAAGGACGAATCCTATACCCGGATTAAGTAACACTTAAGGAATAGGACGGGCGGTATAGTCATGTTAACTTTGAGGGAGTAATCCCGAAGAAGGAGGCATGAGATCCCCCACTCAATGGAAGGCCCTCTTGAACTTAATATTTGTTTACCGAGTAATCGGGAAGACATTATTATTTTCGACCTAGGAGCCCGAGAAGTTGAGGACCGTAGAACCCCAACCCATCTTGGCCTTTTTAGGTGTAGCGCGGAGACTATAACGGAGTAATTCGGAAGTAGTTGTTACGCGATGCTACGCTCGGATGAGTTTCTCTTGAGAATATTACTAATTATTGAGTAATCAAGACGTTGGCAATATCCGAAAGAGGAATGTAGACTCTGGGAACTCTTAGAACCTTGTCTTACAGGTGTGATCGAAACGTTAGTACATGCCTTTGGTCGGGCTTTACCCTCGACTCCATGCTGAACGTTGAACCTTTAAACCCCATGTTTGCAAACTCGTGTGTGACTGTTGCATTATCATTCATTCATGCATTCATCAACATCTTTGTAAAAAGCTCGTTTTTCAAGGAACTTGGGAATGATTTTTGCAAATGTCTCAGGGTATTATGGAACTTGGAAGGAGAAATACTCGAAGCTTTAGCTTCAAAGAGCCCGAGATTGAAGAACTGAAGAGTTTGATTCCGAAGATAGAGAGTCCGACAGATTTTCAGAAGAAGTATGGGTCCATCGTACCGCTCATGAAGCGCAAGATGAAGAAAGGCATCCTCAACACGTTGGTTCAGTTCTATGATCCCCTGTACCGATGTTTCACCTTCCCGGATTATCAGTTGATGCCTACTTTAGAGGAGTACTCATATATTCTTGGTTTGCCGATCGTCGACCGTGTTCCTTTTTCTAGATTAGAAGAGGAACCTAAATCCCACGAGATAGCAACCATCACCCACCTGAAGAAGTCAGAGATAGAGGAGAATATGACTACGAAAGGAGGAATCCGGGGTTTGCCGGCACAGTTTCTGTTGAAGAAAGCTCGTTATTTTGCTGATACAAAGGATACTGTTGCCTTCGAGGACGTGTTTGCTTTGCTTGCATATGGTCTTTTCTTATTCCCTAACGTTGATAAATTTGTGGATGTCAATGCCATCAGAGTTTTCCTGATTGGAAATCCGGTCCCTACGCTGCTAGGGGACACGTATTACTCCATCCACCTTTGAAACTCTTATCAAGGAGGGATGATTATTTGTTGTGTGTCGTTGTTGTATCAGTGGTACGTCTCGCATTTACCTGGGTCCGATGCTTTCTGGGATCTCGAGAGGGAACCGCGTTGGGCGCCAAAGATTATGGCTCTCACTCATTTCGATATTGACTGGTACAATCGAGTTTACCATGACGTGGAGATCATTGACAGCTGTGGTGCTTTTCCCAACGTACCTCTTCTTGGTACGAGGGATGGAATCAACTACAACCCTGTTCTAGCGCGCCGTCAGTTCGGGTACCCGATGAGAGATAAGCCGAACGGTATCCATGTGAGTGGTTTCTTTCTTCAGGAAGGACAAGATCATTAGGCTGCTAAGAGGGAGATTGAAGGAGCTTGGCGCCATATCCACAAGAAAGGGAGAGATATGCTGGGACATAGAGGTGCCGTCTCTTTGGAACCTTACCTGCAGTGGGTCCGTGCTAGGGCTTGTGCACTCAAGATGCCATATAAACTTGAGAAACCTTTATTCCCTGCCATCGCACCATCATCAGTTGTTATCCCTATCGCGGATGTAGGAGAATATCAAGGAAACCTGGCTAGTATGAAGTCCGAGAGGGATGCTTGGAAGGAAAAGTACCATATGTCTGAATATGAGAATCGAGTCCTGACTCGACAGCTGAAAGAAAAGAAAGAGTTGTTGCTTATTCAAGACGGCCGGTTCGTTGACCATGATGAGAAGCTTCGTCAGAAGGATGCCTTGCTGAAGAAGTATGCGAGTGAAAGGAAAAGAAAGAGGGAGGGTTCGGTAAGCGTGGCTCTCGTTCCTAATCCGCAGGAAGAAATCATCGATCGACTGATAGCGGAAAAGCAGGATATGGAAGACTTTTACGAAGAAAAGATCAAGAAGCTCCGATTACAGCTGGTGTTTGGTCCGTCATCTGAGGATTCCGAGTGAGCTTTAGCTTTAGTTTATTTCATTGATGTCACTTTGTAAAACTATGTAAAAGGGCTTCATGCTCCGAAGTTGTAATTTATTGTTTTATTAAGGGCTTCATGCTCCGAAGTTGTAATTTATTGTCTTATTTTGGGCTTCATGCTCCAAGTTGTAATTTACTGCTTTCATGTTTTAAAAAATGTAATTTATCACTTTATTATGGTTTTCATGTTGCGAAGTTGTAGTTTATTGCTTTCATTAGTGGATTTGTTATCCCAAAGTTGTAATTTGCTATTCCAAATTGTAAGTTGTAATTTATCGCTTTCGATTAACGGATTGAGTTTTTGTTGTTCTAAATTCCTTTACCATTGATGTATGCAAAGTTACTAAAGTTCCTTGAAAAACTTTTAAAATAAGTCATCATTTGCATCGCCATCATGCATCATTTCACATTCCACATCACATGTTTTCTAGAGTCTCATTCTTGTTCTTTTTCCACCGAAGGTTGTCAAGCTGTCTCACCGATACGACACTCGGGCCAATCGTCAGAGGAGAATGGAAGATTTGGAACAGGAAAATCATGAGCTTCGTGGGGAAGTTGCTACACTTCGTGCCGAGATGGAAAAGTTAACAGCGTTGGTGGAAAGTTTGGTGGCTGTTCAGAATCAGCCATCGACTACGGCTGCCGAGATTCAGACTTCAACTCCAGTGGTTTCCGAAATTGTTACAGTTCCTGCCTCCGCAACTCAAATCAACTCTCCGCTTCAACATCAGATGCCGAAAGGTTTTCCATGGGGAATGCCTTACAACTTTGTGCCAGAAGGGTATCAGCCTGCCGTACAACCTATATTTCATCCTGCATTGTCACTTCCTCAACCAGAGACAACTGCCATGCCGCCAGTAATTCCGTCTGTAACACCTTTTCCGCAACCAGTTATGACGACCGTTGCTCCTGTGGTCCATTCCGTTCCATACTTGAATGAACCAATTTATCCTGCCGAGCCCGCTGAAAGTTTGGGTCTTTTTGATAGAATGGAAGAATTTCAGGATCAGTTCCAGGAAATGCAGAAGGAGCTTAGAGCATTGAAAGAGAAGGATTTGTTTGGGAAGAGTACGCATGACCTTTGTTTAGTTCCGAATGTCAAGATTCCAGCGAAATTCAAAGTGCCAGACTTTGAGAGATATAAGGGTGATTCGTGTCCTAGAAGTCATTTGACAATGTACGTGAGGAAGATGTCTACGTACTCCGATGATCATGATTTGTTGATTCATTATTTTCAAGACAGTTTGACGGGTGCTGCTCTAAAGTGGTATATGGGTTTAGACAGCATTCGAATCCGCAACTTTAACGATCTTAGTGAAGCCTTTGTCCATCAGTACAAGTACAACGTTGACATGGCGCCGGACCGGGATCAACTCCGGGCGATGTCGCAGAGAGACCGAGAATCTTTTAAGGAGTACGCCTAGAGGTGGCGTGAAATTGCTGCTCAAATCTATCCACCTCTTGAGGAGAAAGAGATGACTAAGATATTTTTGAAAACTTTAGGATCCTTTTACTATGAGAGAATGATAGCCAGCGCACCCAGTGACTTCACCGAAATGGTGAGCATGGGCATGCGATTAGAGGAAGGGATTCGCGAAGGGCGTTTGGTTAAAGAAGGGAGTCCGTCTAGCAGTGCGAAGAAATTTGGAGGTGTTCTCCCGAAAAGAAAAGAGCAGGATGTCAGTGCTTTGTTTCCAGGTAGGCCTAGGAGAGGTTACTCTCACGTTGCGGCAGTCACTCCGGCTGTCCGCCCAACTTTGATGACCACAGCTCATCAAATTCCACCAACTCAACCACGGCCGTTTTAGCAGCAGCCTCGGCAACAGGCTTATCCGTTCAACAATCAGAACCGTTCACCCAGAAAACCGCAGTTCGATGCCATTCCTATGACGTATACTGAATTGTTCCCTGCTCTCATCAGAAAGAATCTCATCACAACAAAGCCTCCTCCTGTCGCACCGAACAGTGCTTCTCCGTGGTACAAGGCGGATCAATTCTGTGAATATCACCAAGGGTCGCCGGGGCACAACCTTGAGAATTGCTTTGCTCTGAAGGCGGACGTGCAGAGGTTAATTAAGAATGGCATCTTGTCTTTTAAGGATGTTAATCCAAATGTTAGAGATAATCCTTTGCCTCGACATGGGGCAGCTTCAGTAAATATGGTGGAAGGTTGTCCGGGAAGTTCCGAGTTTTTCAAGTCGAGCACATAAGAGAATCATTGATCAGGTTACATCAGAGTTTGAGAAGACTTGCCTTTGTTAGGCACCAGCATGATTATGACGTTTGTGAGTTTTGTTCAAGAGAGGACGATTGTCCTATTGTGAAGGAGGACATTCAGAAGTTGCTAGATCAGAGAATTATCACTATTACCTATGACCGAAATCCGGAAGATGAAGTGAATGTTATCACCCCACAATTTAATTTGCCAGAATCAGTGGAGATTGCTTACAACAGTCAGACTGCGTCTGTTGATCCTTTGATTATTTACCCACCTGGCCCTGTGCCTTACCGCTCAGACCAAGCCGTGCCGTACAAGTATAACGCCACAATGATTGAGAATGGGGTAGAAGTCCCCATACCAACCAGACCGTCTTTTGTTAATATTGCCGATGTGAGTAGGGTTACAAGAAGTGGGCGTGTTTTTGCAGCAGTACCGTCGAGGAGACCAGAAGTTCAAGTTAGGAGGCCCATACCGGCGGAAATTCCCGTAAGAAATGGTGAACCAAGAGTTGAGATAGGCCGATCCAGTGAACCTATCCCTCACCCTGAAGAGGATGAGATCCTAAAGCTTATCAAAAGAAGTGAGTATAAGATTGTGGACCAGCTTTTGCAAACACCTTCCAAGATTTCCTTGCTTGCCTTATTGAGAGATTCTGGTGCACATAGAGAAGCCTTGATGAAGGTCTTGGACCAGGCGTTCGTAGACCATGATGTGACAGTAGATCAGTTTGATGGGATTGTGGGAAATATAACTTCGTGTAACAATCTGGGTTTCAGTGATGAAGAACTCCCGGAGGAGGGGAGAAACCATAATATGGCTTTGCACATTTCAGTAAGTTGTGGAAACGATACCTTATCAAGTGTGTTGGTGGATACGGGCTCGTCGTTGAATGTGATGCCCAAGACTACGTTGTCTCGACTTTCATATCCAGGTGCTCCTATGAGGCCTAGTGGAGTAATTGTTAAAGCATTTGATGGTTCCAGGAAGACAGTTATTGGTGAAGTGGATCTTCCCATAGTGATTGGTCCCCATACTTTTCAAATCACTTTCCAAGTGATGGATATCCGTGCTTCCTACAGCTGTTTATTGGGTCGTCCCTGGATCCATGATGCCGGGGCAGTCACCTCCACGCTCCATTAGAGACTAAAGTTTGTAAGACATGGGAAGCTAGTGATGATTGGGGGAGAGCAAGCCATGGTGGTGAGCCACTTATCATCGTTTTCTTTTATTGATGCTGACGAGGATGTTGGGACCCAGTTCCAGGGCCTATCTGTTGCTAAGAGTACAGTGAAGAAGCAAGGGGCATCCATCTCTTCTTTTGAGGATGCGCGGCGAGTGGTGGAAAGTGGTTCGGCCGAAGGATGGGGCCAGGTGTTGACGTTACCCGAGAACAAGTTTGGGGAAGGTCTGGGTTTTCACCCAATATCTGCAAGGGTC
Source organism: Vicia faba (assembly GCA_948472305.1). Lineage (NCBI taxonomy): Eukaryota > Viridiplantae > Streptophyta > Magnoliopsida > Fabales > Fabaceae > Vicia > Vicia faba. Next base: position 917,192,719 of record OX451741.1, on the reverse strand, counting down.
AAGAAGGAGGTGGTTGTTCGTCCGATTCAAGAGGTCTTCCGAAGTGCAGGGTTTGTGCATCCTGAGGTTGATGCTATCATAGATGATGATTCCGAGGAGGATTTGCCCGTGTTTGTGACGCCCAGATTGGCTTGCCAAAACTGGATAGCTGTTGATGTTCCTGTGGTTATGCACATTTCCGAGTAATGTTTTGTTTATTTTCCTTTGAAAAATTCTCTCTGCCCAAGGCGAAACGTATTTTGTGTCGAGCTATGAAAAATAACTCCTTTTGCTCTGCCCAAGGCAAAAGAGAAATGTCTGGGCTTTTTGTTTCAAGTATTTCCCTTTTAATGAATAAAAATGTTATTTTGTCCACTGCTGTTTTATTTTTCACTTTTTCTGGGAAATAACAATGAAAATTAATTAATAACATCTTGTTTTATTTGCACAAATCGATTTCTAAAATAAAGCATAATCACGTGTGCAGATTACTTCATGACTTAACCATCGAAAACAATGATCCTATGCCCTCTCCCAACTTTGAATTCCCTGTGTTCAGAGCCGAAGAAGAGGATGATGAAGAGGTTCCTGTTGAGATTTCCCGTTTGCTTGAGCAGGATGAGAAGGTCATTCAACCATTTGAAGAACCTGTAGAGTTGGTCAACTTGGGTGATGAAGAGGATAGAAAGGAAGTCAAAGTCGGAGCATTGCTTATCCCGGAAGTTAAGGAGAAAATGTTGGAGCTTCTCAGAGAGTATGTTGACGTGTTTGCTTGGTCCTACCAAGATATGCCAGGTTTGGACAATGACATTGTGGAACATCGTTTACCGTTGAGACCTGAATGTCTGCCGATCAAGCAGAAGTTGAGGAGGACTCGTCCTGATATGGCTGACAAGATTAAAGAGGAGGTTCAGAAGCAGATCAATGCAGGTTTCCTTGTTACATCGGTCTATCCTCAATGGTTAGCCAATATAGTGCCTGTTGTAAAGAAAGATGGTAAGGTTCGGATGTGTGTAGACTATAGAGATCTGAATAGAGCTAGTCCGAAAGATGATTTCCCATTACCTCATATTGACGTATTGGTCGACAGTACCGCCAAGTTCAAAGTCTTTTCTTTCATGGATGGTTTTTCTGGTTACAACCAAATCAAGATGGCGCCGGAAGATATGGAGAAGACCGCTTTCATTACACCTTGGGGAACTTTTTGTTATCGGGTTATGCCGTTTGGTTTGAGGAATGCTGGTGCAACATACCAAAGAGCCATGACTGCTTTGTTCCATGACATGATGCATAAGGAGATCGAAGTGTATGTGGATGACATGATTGCCAAATCGCAGACTGAGGAAGATCACTTGGAGCATTTGTTGAAGTTATTCCAGCGTTTGAGAAAGTATAAACTCCGTCTGAATCCCAACAAGTGCACTTTTGGTGTTCGTTCTGGAAGACTTCTGGGTTTCATTGTCAGTCAGAAAGGTATTGAAGTAGATCCTGATAAAGTCAAAGCTATTCGGGATATGCCTGTGCCCAAGACAGAAAAACAAGTAAGAGGATTCCTTGGGAGACTGAATTACATTTCTAGATTTATATCTCATATGACTGCTACCTGTGGGCCGATTTTCAAGCTTCTCCGGAAGAACCAAGGATGTGTGTGGACAGAAGATTGTCAGAGAGCTTTTGATAGCATCAAAGAATATTTGCTTGAACCTCCCATTTTGATTCCTCCAGTGGAAGGAAGACCTTTGATTATGTACCTGACTATATTGGAAGATTCCATGGGATGTGTGCTTGGTCAACAAGACGAGACTGGAAGAAAGGAACATGCTGTATACTATCTGAGTAAGAAATTCACAGACTGTGAGTCTCGGTACTCATTACTTGAGAAAACCTGTTGTGCTTTAGCCTGGGCTGCTCGCCGTCTGCGCCAGTATATGGTTAATCACACTACTTGGTTGATCTCCAAAATGGACCCGATCAAGTATATCTTTGAGAAGCCCGCCTTGTCTGGAAGAATATCCCGTTGGCAGATGTTGTTATCTGAATATGACATTGAGTACCACATTCAGAAAGCGATCAAAGGAAGTATTTTAGCCGATCATTTGGCTCACCAACCAATTGAAGATTATCAATCCATCAAGTTCGATTTCCCGGATGAAGATGTTATGTACTTGAAAGCTAAAGATTGTGAAGAGTCGTTACCTGAAGAAGGACCTGATCCCGAATCCCGTTGGGGTTTGATTTTTGACGGAGCTGTGAATTCCTATGGAAATGGAATTGGGGCAATCATCATCACTCCCCGAGGTACTCATATCCCGTTCACGGCAAGACTGAAGTTTGATTGTACGAACAACATGGCGGAATATGAGGCATGTATTATGGGTCTCGAAGAAGCAGTGGATCTAAGGATTAAGATTCTTGATATTTACGGAGATTCGGCATTGGTAATTAATCAAATCAAAGGAGAATGGGAGACTCGTCATCCTGGTTTGATCCCTTACAGAGACTACGCTAGAAGGTTGTTGACCTTCTTCAACAAGGTGGAATTACATCATATCCCTAGAGATGAGAATCAAATGGCTGATGCTTTAGCTACTTTGTCTTCAATGTTTCAAGTGAATGATTGGAACGACGTGCCTACAATCCGAGTTATGCGCCTGGATAGACCTGCTCATGTGTTTTCAGTGGAAGAGGTCACCGACGACAAACCGTGGTTCTATGACATCAAACGTGTTCTTCAAACTCAAGAGTACCCGCCTGGGGCATCCAATAAAGATAGGAAGACGTTGAGAAGATTAGCAAGCAGTTTCTTTCTCAATGAAGAAGTTTTGTATAATAGGAATTACGACATGGTCTTGCTCAGATGTGTAGACAGACGTGAAGCAGACATGCTGATGCAAGAAGTACACGAAGGATCCTTTGGCACTCATGCCAATGGACATGCAATGGCTAGAAAGATGTTGAGAGCTGGTTACTATTGGATGACAATGGAATCCGACTGCTGCAAATATGTGAAGAAGTGTCATAAATGCCAGATTTATGCGGACAAGATACACGTGTCGCTGACTCTCCTCAATGTTATATCTTCACCTTGGCCTTTCTCTATGTGGGGCATTGATATGATTGGGATGATTGAACCCAAAGCTTCAAATGGTCATCGTTTCATTTTGGTAGCGATCGATTATTTTACTAAATGGGTGGAAGCGGCATCTTATGCTAATGTAACCAGACAGGTGGTAGTCAGATTTATCAAGAATCAGATCATTTGTCGGTACGGTATCCCGAGCAAGATTATCACTGATAATGGTTCAAATTTGAATAACAAGATGATGAGAGAGCTTTGTGAAGAGTTCAAGATCGAACATCATAATTCTTCTCCTTACAGACCGAAGATGAATGGGGCTGTTGAAGCTGCTAACAAGAATATCAAAAAGATTGTCCAGAAGATGGTGGTGACTTATAAGGATTGGCATGAAATGCTTCCGTTTGCTTTACACGGGTACCGTACTTCAGTTCGGACTTCAACGGGCGTGACCCCTTTTTTCCTAGTTTACGGTATGGAAGCAGTACTCCCCGTGGAGGTTGAGATTCCGTCTCTGAGAGTGTTGATGGAAGCTAAACTTTTTGAGGCTGAATGGTGTCAAAGTAGATACGATCAGTTGAATTTAATCAAAGAGAAGAGATTGACAGCGTTGTGTCACGGTCAATTGTATCAGCAGAGGATGAAGAAGGCTTTTGATAAAAAGGTTCGACCGCGCGAGTTCAGAGAAGGTGACCTTGTACTCAAGAAGATATTATCTTTCCAACCTGATTCTAGGGGCAAGTGGGCTCCGAATTATGAAGGACCGTATGTTGTTAAGAAAGTTTTCTCTGGGGGTGCCATGATTCTCACCAATATGGACAGTGAAGACCTTCCGCGTCCCTTGAACGCCGATGCAGTCAAGAAGTATTTCGCTTAGGCAAATTTCTGGTCAAATCAGTCTCGGCATCTGAACACATTCTGGAATTCAAAGTTGTTAGGGAGAATAGCGATCATTGTTTTTGTATGACCTGTTATTTCATGAATTATTTCCCCCAAGCTTTTGTAAACCGTTGGAGTCGCATTGTTAGCGAACAACCTCTTATTAATGAAATTTGAGCATTTATCTTTTGTGGGCAAAATTTTAATTTTTATGAAAAATATTTGAAGCAAATTTACTTAAAATGTTCTTATTTTAAAAAAAAAGGTGTCGTGAATAACGAAAGGAATATTAACAGTTTGTTCCAAGGATGGTCAAGGCATGAAATGCAAAGCAGTACAGTAGTTTATCCTTGCATGATGAGCATGTTTTATTTCAAATCGCCATGAGGTGTTGGTTGTGTAGACTTGTGTTTCTAGTGGTACTAAGTTTGGCGACTCCCCAGCTTTTCCAGTTGAGCATTGTCTTGGCTATCTCTAGTTGGGCGATTTCTGAAGTTTGGTACGTTTTGTCTCATACCGTGATCTATTGGTGTTAGAAGATTGGATTTGGATGCTTTTCTCATCAGAAGATTTGGACCTTGTAGCGTGATACCCTCCGACGTTGCTGTGTGTTTCCAGTTCCGTTTATCTTCCGTCTTTTCAAGATTGGCCGAGTATCTATTTTGCTGTGACATCTTATTATCTCCAAGATATTCCATCTGTCTGTTTTGCCAGCATAACATTCATTTATTCATTTACACTCATATCAGCATGCATATCCACATTCGCCGTTGATTTTGGGTCGTACTCTGTTTGTTCGAACAACGTACGTATGTTCTTTCCAGGTAGAAAGTCAGCTTAGGTAGAAAATGTGTCTCTTTTTCTAAATTCCCCAACTGAGCTAATCCTCATGGATGATTTTGGTTTAGCCTACCTTGCCCATTTCTGAATACGAGGAATTCCCCAATTGAGTTACTTTCTCATCGGGTGGAGTCTTGTTTGACTGTGTTCTCTCTGGTTTATTCCTAGATGAAGTTGTTGCCTCTTGTATAGGCTATCTCTTTAACTTTCCCCAGTGAGTTTGCGACCTAGACGGTTGGTGCATTTATTTTGCACATTTAAGTATATGATCTCCTCGGGAAGGATTGATTCAGGGTTCTCTTTGGCGAAGATTTTTATTCTCCGCCAATATCATCGCAGTTTCCTTCTGAATTATTTTGGAAAACGACAAGCGGCAGCTCTTCATGAGCAACTTGTGCATTATAGACACCGTTGGAAAACGACAAGCGGCAGCTCTTCATGAGCAACTTGTACGTTTACTTGTTGAAAACGACAAGCGACAGCTCTTCATGAGCAACTTGTACGTTTACTTGTTGAAAGCGCCGAGCAGCAGTTCTTCATGAGCTACTAGTGCGTCATTTTATCTTTTCGAAAGCGCCGAGCAGCAGTTCTTTATGAGCTACTAGTGCGTTATTTACTTCTTTTGAAAGCGCCGAGCAGTAGTTCTTCATGAGCTACTAGTGCGTTATTTACTTCTTTTGAAAGCGCCGAGCAGCAGTTCTTCATGAGCTACTAGTGCGTCATTTTGTCTTTTCGAAAGCGACAAGCAGCAAACTCTTCATGAGTTACCAAGACGTTATTACTTTTCTGGAATACAACAAGCGGAAGCTTCTTTATTTGAGCAGCTTGTGTGTTATCGGTATTTTCTTTGGACGACAGCAAGCGACAGCTTCTTTATTTGGGCAGCTTGTATGTTATCGGTATTTTCTTTGGACGACAACAAGCGGCAGCTTCTTTATTTGAGCAGCTTGTATGTTATCAGTATTTTCTTTGGATGACAGCAAGCGGCAGCTTCTTTATTTGGGCAGCTTGTATGTTATCGGTATTTTCTCTGGACAACAACAAATGGCAGTTTTCTTTATTTGAACAACCTTCGTATCTACAGTCTTATTACCTCAGCATTAATGAGTATACCTCTGAAAATCTAGCAGAGAAGTCTGTTACGAATCTATACCTCCAGAAGTCGGTAATCCGTTATCAGCAATTTGATACTCTCTGTCCGCCATCGACCTTGAGTTGCGAACTCACTGTTTTGGATCAATGATCTGTTATGGCCTATGCAAGATGCTCTCTTTGTTAGGGTTAGAGGTTGTATCCCCTCGATTTTATTCGCTGTCAGGAACCTGTCGTTTGAAGTCAATAGCTTGTTTCCCCAGTAATGTATAATCAGTACCGCTGTGTTTTGTTGGTGTTCGATTCCCCCAACATTGTCTTACTTCACACAATATCTTTCTCTGTGAGTTTGATCGCTGCATTCATATCAAACATGACGACGGCATCTTAGGACAAAATTTGCGTAGTTATGTATTTAAGTACCTTCAATCTCGTCGAAACGAAGATTTCAATCTTCATATCTCCGGATAGAAGAAACTTAAATAGGGGCAACTGTTGTACCCCAAATTTTGACCTAAGATATCGTCTCCTACCTGCATTATTACATTACAAGTGTTTTGATCCATCGATTTTAAAATTCCTAACTTTTTCAGGCCAAGAGCTATTTATGCTGAACAGTAAATCATTTAATCGATTCGTGCTAAAATGATGTTTACTAATTATTTATTATCTTAAATTTAAATAATTGAAATTCGTTTTCGATTATTATGTAGTTTAAAGATGTATAGATAATAAAATAAACATTAGAGAAGAGGTGCATTAATTGTGCGGACAGTATTTATTTATTACTCATTATCTTAAATTTAAATAACTGGAAATTTATTCTTAGTTATTATATAATTGAAAGGTTTATGAATAATATAATAAACATTCGAAAAAAGTTCATTGGTCAATAACGATTATTTAATCATTTGTCATTCTAAATTAAATAATTGAAACCCTATTTTAATTATTACAATTTAGAAGTTTATGGATGGAGAATTAAATAATGGAGGCTATTAATTGATCAATGATACTTATTTATTTATCTGTTTATTATTCTGAATGTAGGTAATTGAAATTCATTTTCAATTATTATTCGTTTAGAGAATTGTAAACGATAAATAAATAATTAAAGAGAAAAAGAACTTAATTGGCAAATAGTTTTTTTATTCATTTTTCTAATTGTACAGTTATTATGTAAACATTGTATCTACTACAATAAATTACAATAATAAATTTACAAAAACTAAAATGAAATGAAAAACTAATCTAATATTCCTAATTCTAAAACTTTCGATCCAATGCGTTTTGTCCGCTCACTTAATGTTACCTGCAAAATTAAAAAAAAAGAGATTAGAATTCGAATAAATGATTAAAAAGCGAAATTATTAAAGTTTCATCATTAAATGCAATGGCCGGAATCAGTTACTCCTTTTTGCAAATCACGGGATTTCTCCCGGTTCACAAAAAAGAAAGGAATTTTAAATGAATGCACAAGTTTATGTTTTCCAAAAAAAGTGCATGTTTAAATTAACTACATTTTTTTCAAATCCCAAATGCAATTTCAAAAACATACAGCATAAGCATACAAAGCCCTGCATGAACTACATATGCAAGCATGCTCACGTAACCAATGCCCACACAGCAGAAAAACAAAACAAGCTTTTGTATTAAAGGAAAACATGCAGTTTAACCACATATGCAAGTAATATGGACATTCCATTTTCATCATTTTCTGGCCATTTGCAGTTTCAGAAAAAGTACAGCTTATCACTCTTTTATCAAAGCTATACTGAGAGAAAAAGAGAGGGAGAAGTGTGGGTTTTACAGGCTTGGCATAGGCAGAAAAAGGATATACAAGACAAACTAAAATATAGCCAGTAGAGATAATAACATAAAAGAAGAATAGAAACAAATTGGAGGGACAGTATAGTGCAGAATGCTCAGGAAATCCCAAAGCACATTTCAAATTTCCAGCCTGTAGCGAAAAGAAGGGAGGGGAGTTGTTATAACATATAACCAAAGGGAACCAATATAATACATATTCAAGCCTTCAAGAAAAACTGAGAAAGAGAGTTATCAGAAAAAACATACAAAGCTCAGCAAACCTGCATAGTTATCATATACTGTCAAAACTATTTCAACCATACACCAAAAACTTTGCAAATTGATTGAGCCATTAAAGCCAACATCATCATCCTGTTATCAAAAATATCAAAAATAATCTCACAGAAAACCAGTTAAAACCACACCATCAACATGGCCTAGCAAAGACTTATGCCCCATTTTCCATCAACCTGTCCAACCAACACAAAACCCCTATACACATAACCATGTCAAGTCCATTACACCAAGCCTGAATATCCTCCACCAAAAAACCTGAAACGATCCAAGCTAGAACCGATTTCTAAGGCAACAGGCTAGGCCTCAGTATCAACATCACTGGCCTTTCAAACTATTACTCAAGCCAACATCATACCAAAAAAAACATTTTCCAGAACAATATCATCATACAGTATCACGTTCAAGAAGAAGAAGAAAACAGAATCATAATACAGTAGCAGTCTCAACGAGAAGAAGAAAAAACAGAAGCACAGTACCAAGGCCAACAAGGAGAAGAAACAAAATACAGTACAGTACCAAGGCCACCAAGAGAAGAAAATCACGTAAATACCGGTCACCGTAGCGGGCTCGCTTCCCCTCTCCTCACCGCCTGGCCTCCGTCGCTCCTAGCCTCCTCCTCCGTCTCCACCTAGGTAACGGTCCTCCTCTCTTTTATTTCTTTGAACATCCTCAATTCAAGCATTAACAACCAAATATAAGAATCAAGATCAAACATAATAGAAATTGTGAAATCAGAATCAACATGCAAAAACGAATTAAGTGTAACAAATCAATCGCGTTTCTTACCGAATCTGTAGCCGTCCCGTTTTTCGTCCAACTGGAGGGAAGAGGAGCTGGAGTGGGTGGCCATAGCAAGGAGAGACATCAAGTTCAGAGGCGAGTATGAAGAAGAAGAGGCGAAGAAGAAGATCGAAAGAAGAAGAGGCGCGCCGTTTCTGCCCACAAAACTAACCCTAATCCCAATTGTTAACATAAGACAAACCCTAATGCAATTTGTCAAGCTAATGGGCCTTATCCTTTTTTTCCCAGCTTAAGCCCACGACCTGTTTTTTGCACCCCCCCTCCTTATGAGCTTCTGCGTTGGGCCTTAAGCTCCCTGGCCCATCCACTTTTGTTTATTTTATTTTTGATATATTTTCTTTTGTTATTTTTCTATAATTTGTTTTTTGTGGAATTATTATTTATGTTAATTGGTAATTATATTTAAAAAAAACAAAATATGTCTAACTAGGTTTTATTTAAATTAGTTGACCTCTTAGTTTAAATTTTGGATTTAATTTAAGAACTTTTATTTTTTATTTCATTAAGGTAAATTGTTAATTCTTTAACTTAATTTGGAACCCCCTTAATTTTTTAAATAAGTATTTTTTTATACATAAAAAGCATAGATTTAAGGTTGTAGACATTTTGTTAATTAATTAATTTCTCTCTTACATCATTATCAATCAAAAATCCAAAAACACATAAAAATAGAAAAAAAAAACTAAAAAATATTTTATTAACTCATTTTCTTGTCTTATTAATATTAATATCAAATATATCAAAAGCTTAATAACTTAAAACTAAAAAAAAAAACATTACGTCCTCGTTAAATAATTCTTTTGTTTTATCCTTATCCAAATGCGTAAAAATTTAAAATACTTTTTTTCCGTTAACATTAAACCAAAAATCATAAAAAACGCATTATTCGCATCATTTATTCCATCATTTAGATTATCGTTATTTAATCGTTATTCGCATATTTTGTCCGTGTATTTATTTGTTTATTCGGTTTATGCTTAAATCCAAAGGAAAAAACAGTAAATTTGTTGACTTCATGTCTTCAAGTCTAACTGCGCGAATTTTCGCATTTCATTAAAACTTAGGATAATTTTTCCTCAAATATTCACCCTTTTCAAAATTTATGCCCCTTTAAGCAAAAAACTTCGACATTAGGTCGTCGCAACTTCAAAAAACCGTCCGTATCCCTTTTCGGCCAAAAATAATTTATTTCTTTAATCAAGCAATCAATTTTTAAATAAACAGATATTTCAAAAGGTTCCTATAGAGTACTATAGATACATTGGGTGCTAATACCTTCCCATTGTATAACCAACCCCCGAACCATAAGATCTCTTTTCAAAAACGCCTTGTATTTTCATTACTTTTAAAAAAAGTATTATTTACATTGCATGTTTAGGGTTTTATTTCGCTCTTTCCCCTTTTCCCTTGGAAACAATAAAGCGCGGTGGCGACTCTTGCTTTTGTGAGACGAATTAATCAATAATTCGATCTCCGATTTACCCCGCTACATTTTTTATCGCTACAGTTAGAAATTGATGTCTCAGTGTTGATCAAGATCTAACACTTAGAGAAATATTTGAGGAGTTTCTAAAATGTTCAAGTGTATGACTTTGGTCAGGATTTTCACAAAGTTCCAGTCATCAATTCTAGATCTTGTCAACTGGAAATGTGTTCATTTCTTCACAAAGACTAAAGAAAGTGAAAAATCATCTCAATTGAAGCATTATGGTAAGACTTATGGGGACACCAATATTGGAATTTTTAACTGAAAAAGTGAGCAATTAGTGTAGAGTTTTGTCTAAGTGTAGTCAGTTTTGAGGTGCATGTTTTCAAGGATATTTTCAGGGTGCTCCAGAGTTATACTCATCTTACTTTTAACATAAAACATGAAGATTGTTGGGCAATATTTCCAACGGTCTTAAGATCTCACTTGGAGGTGGCCTACAACTTAGGTTATGGATGCAACAAAATAGATATTTGGTCATGAGTTGGTTATAAGTACCAGTATCAATGCAATCACAGAGAACATGAGGCTATAGTAGGAGGTATCGTGCATATTCATCATGTGCTTGCCAAATTTAGCCACACCAATTATGTACATGCATGAATGATGGTGAGAGATTACTCCAAATAGAAGATGTTATCCAATGATGTTTGTAAAAAATTGGTGTACACACGCTACGCTTCATACTCCCTCCTCTCACCGGATAAAAGCAACAATACTATATAGAGTTCAAAAGAAGAAATTTATTTCCTCACTCTCGATTCCAGATTTAAGATTAAAAGCAAAAAGAGAAAAAACTTGAATAAAGGATTTGAAAATACACGCGCCTACCCTCCCGTACACGATAACAATAACATGTAGAAAAATAACTTATCTCACAAGAACTTATCTTGACCACTCTCACCTTCTAACCGTTACAAACTTTTTTTCTCTAGATTCTATAACAAACTTTAGGTCTCTCTTTCAACAGAACCGGTAACCTCCCTTGACTTCCATCTTCAATCTACGATCTCGTTATCTCATCCTCAACCATCACCATTGCAAAGCTTCCTCTCGGTTCCAAGAATCTCTCAGTCCTACCTTCTCCTTCTTCCTCTTTTTCTCAACCATCAAGAGAAGCCATTGCTAATTCCATCGTTTTGTTTGAAGCAAGAAAGCTTAGACATTATTCATACTCCATCTCCACCTTCAAGATTCCAATAACCTGAGTGTGATACGGTGGGAGAACTGACTTGAGGTTTTGCGTTTCATCGCAAATGTTTCGGTTTAGCAAGAGTCGCCACCGACTTTTATTTTATCCAAAAGGAAAGGTCAAAAAGCACAGGAAAGACCTTTGAGATGTTTTCTTGAGTTCGGGGGGGGGGGGGGGGGGTAGATTATGAAAAGGGAAGGTGCTAGCACCCTTTTCATCTGTGGTTTTCCATGGGCTCTTAGTTACTTGCTTAGATCACTTGCTTTGCTTTTGCATTTGTTTGAAATGGTGCTTTGTGTGGTTTTGAAAGCATTTTGAAAAGAAGCCATCATTTAGGCAATCTTTGTAATGATTCTCGTTCATAAGAATGTATACAAAGATGTTTGTCTTTTGAAAAATGTTTCAATGTTTTGAAAGGTGTTTGAAAATGTTTTGAAATGTGTGTGTGATTGTTTTTGAAAATAACAATGATTGTTTGAAAGAGAGCAAGTAACTAGGAGCTATCTACCCTACTCAAATGTCTTTCCTATACATTTTTATTCCTTTGACATTGTTGACCTACCATTGTTTTGGTAGACAACCCTATCTTTGGATGTTAAACGGGACGGGCGTGGGTCATCGTATAGCCATGATAACAATGTTGCCAAGTATCTTTAGCATTTGAGGGACCAAGATCATTTGTTTAGGCAACCTTTTGATAGCGTCATCGAGGGACTATGATCTTTTGTTTTATTTGATTTTGCCAATATACTTTGCATGCATACCATGGCCATGTTGTTTAGGCAACCAAGTGGGTGAAACTCTAAGGGTGCTTGTGTGCAATGTGTGTCATTTTTCATGCATTTTTGTCTTGGATTAGGTCTTGTATTTGTTTGATTTTTGTCTTATCATACAAACCCTAATTTTACTAAACATGTATATAATGCGATAAATTGCGTAAAATAAATCTAAGCTATTACAACAATTATTATGGGAGGGGGATACAAGTTTTTTGAATGGGGATATTTGCACAAAATAAAACCCTAAAATACTATTACAACCCAATTGAATATTTTCAAATTAAATAAATAAACAAATATTAAAAATGCAATAAAAATGTAAATATGCAAAAAAATGTTTTGTATTTATTTTATGTATGAGAGAATAATATTATTTAAGTCCTAAAAATAAGAAAAATAATATTGTTATTTTTGAAAGGGGTAAAACCCTAGTTTTTGATTAAAGAAATATATATTCTATATTTATTTTATTTTGTCTATTTTTATACAAGAAATAATAAATATTATTATTAATAAATATTATTATTAATAAATATTAAAAATTAAAATATGTATAAAAATAATATTTTATGTGTATGAATAATAAAAATAAAAATGTATGATATTTTTAAATGTGTTTACTATTTATTTTAAGAAAATAGATTCTATTTATTCTAAATAATCAATATTTTATGCAAAAAATAAGATAAAAACTAAAATAAAATGCAAAAAAATAAAGAAAATATTTTTCATGATTTTTTTATGTTCAGAAAAATAAATAAAAGCAATAAGTATAAAAACGAAAAGAAAATATGAAAAATAAACAAAATATGCAAAGGGGGTGTGGATAGTGGATCAGGGGGGTATGAAAAGTAGAAATAACAAGCCCAAGGCGCGCCATGCCCAAGCCAGGTCGTCCCTGTCCTCCAGCCAAACATTTGCGCGTGTTCTTGCCTTCAACCTGTAACTCTCTATTCTTTGCACAAAAACAAAAACTTGCGACATAAAAAATGTAGCTTGGAATCTCACGATTCCAATGATATAAAATTCATAATCTAACTCTCAAAGACCAGGGAGAATTTCAGTAGCCCTAATTTCTGACCTAGTTTTTTCAGCATGTTCAACATTCAAATTCTCTTAGCTCAGTTAATATAAATGATAACTATGCATATGTACAGCTTCACCAAGTTAAGGACTATATTTTTGCTTCACAAATCGTGGCTTAAGGATGCCTAAATAGAGAGATAAAGTTTTGAAAAATACCTCCTTCAGCTGGATTTGGATATGGCAATGTGGGGACTTTGAGTGAGGCCTGAGGATCGTGTGAGCTTCCTTGAAGTTCCCCCAAGCTTTTCCAATGCTTAGCTGGCTTTGTGGATGGCTGAAACTCCCTGTAGAAGTCAACCTGCAACCTTCAAGTTTGAAAATGGTGATGTCTGAAATAAAGGTTACAACAACAGGACAAGGGCTTGGATGGTTTAGATATGATGTATGGAAAGTGTTTGAAGTGTTACAAGGCAAAACGCACGAGCAAATATTGAATTGGCAAGAGTTTTGCAGAAGCTGCCCTGTTTGGGCAGAAATTTGTGTTTTTGAGTTTTGGAATGTTTCAGAGCATAATCCTTCATGTTCTAGCTTGCAACAAGTTTGTGAAGTTGTTTTGAATGATTTCAAGTCCATCCTTTATCATATGTACAAGTTCTCTACCTTTTGGCCGCTTTTCTTGTTTTTGAAGAAAGGTTGAAGTGACTATGCCAAAGGCCTGTACAGGCTAGCTTGTGGGCTGCAGAGAGTTGGTAAACAATGCTTGATATACATGGACATTGCTTGTGACAAAGAAACAGGTCCATGGCTCAAGAATTGTAAAGTTGCAAAAAGCTTGCTTTATGAAAATGGCAATGTGCCCTTTATGCCATTTATGGATTTATTCTTTGTACAATGCTCCAAAGGTCAAAATAAAGCCATTATCCTATGAGTTTGAATTTAATTATGGAGTGTAGAAGGTATTTAGGACCTATAATGCAAGGTACAAGCATGCTTGATCATATTTGCAACTTGGTGCATTATAAAATTGGCTTGAACAAAAGTGACAAAATGCCATTTTCTCTTCTTCGATTCTCCCTAACCATAAATGATCTTGGAGAGTTCTTGGACATTTTAGAAAGCTTGCAACATGATATACAATCCATCTTTGAAATGAATTTCGAGATACCTCTTGTAACTAGGTGAAAAATGTCCATAAAGTTGGGTCAAAATCCTGCCTAAATTAGGGCAAATTTTCACTAAGTCTTTTAGTTCATGGACCCCTATTCACAAATTCATAACTTGAGATCCAAGCATCTTTTTGGAAAACTTTGTGATTAAAAGTTGTAGATTTCATGGAGGAGTATAACTTTCATGTTTTAAGTTTTCTTTGAATCCAATTTCATCATGGTGAAAAAGTTGGGAAAAGTTGGGAAAAAATAAGAAAATTTCCATACTTAGAAAAATTCTAAGTTATGAAAATTTTCAAATTCAAAACCCTAATTTTCAAAATTGGTTTTCTTGGTCAACAAGTTTCATATTTTGACATGTCTTGATGAATTATGACTTTTGGAATTTGATTTTGACCAAAAAGTCAAAGTCTGACTTTTCAGTGTACAGTTGACTGGAAAATTCATCTGTCAATCTTATGAACTTGAGATCTTTTGAACCATGTGATTAGGTCAAGATGATGCCATTGAGTCCTTGAAATCATGTTTGAACCCAATTGGTCATTGGCTAGGTTAAAAATCAGAAATTGCCCTTCCACAGTCAAAACCCTAATTTTGACCATTTTGCCCTTTTGATGATATGATCAAATTTCTTGAGGAGCTGTGATCCAAACTTGATCAAATGGTACATATGAGTCTAAAATATTTTTGTGGATAAAAAATTATGAAGTTTGACTGTAAATTGGCCATGGTTGACTTTTCCCCCAATATAGTTGATTTTTAGGTCAATTGTCCAATTGACTGGGCAAAAATGTGATTCAAGGTTTGAAACTTGGTATGAGCAATCTTAGGGGTCCAAGATGGTGTATGAAAGTCACATGAAGCATTTGTGGTCCAAAAATACTTGTGCAAACTCAAACCCTAATTTCAGGTTATCAGTGCAAGGAGATGTCTTGAGCTGAGCAAACCCTAAATTGGTCTTGAGTCCAAGAAGTCTTGTGAGGAAAATCTTGATAAAATGAGAGGGAAAATTTTGGGGTACAACAACTGCCCCTGTTCAGTCTTCTTGAACTTGAAGAGTTAGATCAGCGAGTTTTGTCGTTCGTGACTCGAAGGTAAAAGATGATAGGACACTAGAGTGCCCATAAATTTGCACTCGTCAAAGTGTAGTTGAGAGAATGGGCTTAAAGATGCCATTTGGAGAGGTGATAGAATCTTGTTGGATATGGGCTTGTAGATGCCATCCAAGAATGTTTGTTGTAAGTCAAAAGAATGAGCATCAGAATGGTTTCCGTGTCTGGAACATATCTGAACTGTATCTGGGGACTGAATCTGTATGAGCAAAGGAATAACAGCCGTGTCTGGAGCATATCCAAGCTGTGTCTGTATGAGTAATATGAATGAGTGACAGAATGACTTCCGTGTCTAGAGTGTATCCGTACTGTATCTGAATCTGAAATCTGAATAAGCGACAGAATGGCATCCGCGTCTGGAGCGTATATAAGCTGGGGAAAATCAGAATAAGTGACAGAATGGCAACCGTATCTGGAGCGTATCTGGACTGGAATCTGGATAATTAGCAGAATGACTTTTGTATATGGAGTGTATTTGTACTATTTCTCGAAGTTAGTGTCTGAATGAGTAACATAATGACTTCCGTGTTTGGAGTGCATCCGTATTGTATCTGGACTTTGAATTCTAAATGAGTAATAGAATGACTTCCGTGTCTGGAGTGTATCTTTACTGTATCTAAAGTTGAAATCTTGAATGAGTATCAGAATGGCATCCTTGTCTGGAGTGTATCTGAACTGTATCTGAACTTGAAATCTGAATAAGTATCAGAATGACTTCCGTGTCTGGAGTGTATTCATACTGTATCTGGAATCTTTTGAACGTTTGTTAAAGATAGCTGTTAATCTTATCCTGAAAAGGGTAAAATGTTAGCTGAAACACAAAGTTATGTTGCATGAAATGCCTAATGCAATATATGTGCTTTATCAATGTTTATGATTATGAGTGTAATGTATGCGCATGTAAGCTGATTAGCTATTTTGCTGAGGAGAATAAATCCTTTACTGCTGCCGGAGATTCAAAATCTTTGATTGCTGAGGATGAGAAATCCTTGGCGAGAGTTGGGGATTAAAAATCCTTGATGACTTTCCTAGGGATATAGGGATCCTTCAAGTCTTGAAGTTGGAGTATTGACAAGAACTCCGTTGTGAGGGTAATGCCAAGTACTGCTTGAGTAATCCGCTTGGGAAATCCAGAGAATTTCGATGACTTTCAGGGATTACACAGTGGGAATCCTTGTTCTGCTGGGAAATAGAGAAAACTCTGATGACTTTTGCGGGGAGTTATGAATGAGAATCTTCATCCTGTTGACTTCACTGGGGAGCAATAAAAACTCTATGGGGAAGAAGGATTACTGTTGTGGAGTAGGTCCAGGAGTTTGGGTTGTCTGTCACTCTACTGGGGAATTATCTTAGGTTGGGGAGAGACAAAAGTTGACTGTTATCTGGTTGATTCTCAGACTTCAAGACAACTTGCTGGGGAATTTGGAGAAAACTGAATGGCTTCCGCTAGGGGTTGATAATTGGAAATCTTGACTTGACTGGGGATGGGAGGTTTCAGCTCCGCTGGGGATTTGTAGTTCAAAGTTTTGGCTCCGCTGGGGATTGGGAGTTTGAAGTTTTAACTCTGATGGGGATTAAGGGTTTGAAATTTTAGCTCCGCTGGGGACCCAGATGATGTAATATAGGGATTGCTCATGGAATAGCCGAAAGACGTTTTCCTATCCTTTCAACCTGTCAGTAATTGTTCTTTTTCATTCCTGTTTATTTGTAAACAGTAATTATATTCAAATGCATATGTTCACTAATGAATCATTGGACGTTTTTGCAAATAAAAACACAAGTGTAAAAAGGAAAAAGACAAATGGTTTTTTGTACTTTAAAGAGGCATCTTTGTATTAACTTGAGTAAGTATTTTGTACAAAGGAGATAGTCATCCTAGTAAGAGGATGGTGTCGTAAAAGTAAGAAAAAATTTATACAAAGAAAGATAGCTATGTGTAAAAATACCATGGGGTTCCCATTCTGCTATAGTCTTCGTATCTCCGAATATCTTGTCTATTCGTTGCTTCGTCCGAAGATGATTGGATTGATCAGAAGCTTCAGGTTTGTCAGT
Organism: Vicia faba; assembly: GCA_948472305.1. NCBI lineage: Eukaryota > Viridiplantae > Streptophyta > Magnoliopsida > Fabales > Fabaceae > Vicia > Vicia faba. The sequence goes on along the minus strand of OX451741.1, from coordinate 917,175,133 downwards.
GAAGAGATTGTCCTTAAAGTGATCCGACGAGACATAATAATACGCTTTAATTCCCTAACTTTTGCCTGGACCGCCCTTTCGGGTTTTTGATCCACCGGGAAACCCTTTTTTGCCCAAGTCGCCCTTTCGGGTTTTCAACTTGTCGGGTGTACAGATTTTTTTGTTTTATCCCTAATTTTTGCCTGAACCGCCCTTTCGAGTTTTCGATTCACCGGGATGCCCTTGTTTTGCCTAGGTGTGTCAACCTAGCGGGTCTTTTATGCGTAGTATCTTTTGACTATGTTTGCATTCGCAGGGTGCGGCAGGTCGTCGCCGTCCATGGTGGTTAAGATCATTTCCCCACCATAAAAGATATTCTTGATTACAAATGGTCCTTCGTAGGTAGGAGTCCATTTGCCCCTGGGATCACTTTTTGGCAAGATGATGCGCTTGATCACTAAGTCTCCAACTTGATACACTTGGCGTCTGACTTTCTTGTTGAAAGCCTTAATCATCCATTTTTGATACGTCTGACTATGGCAAACAGCAGTAAGTCTTTTTTCGTCAATTAATTTTAACTGATCAAGTCGGGTTTGGATCCAATCTTCTTCACTCAGACCTGCATCCTTCATGATTCTCAAAGAGGGGATCTGAACCTCAATAGGTAAAACAACTTCCATGACATAAACCAACGAATAGGGTGTTTCCCTAGTTGATGTACGAGCTGTGGTACGGTACCCGTGGAGAGAAAACGGTAGCATCTCATGCCAGTCCTTGTAGGTGACTGTCATTTTCTGTATGATCTTTTTGATATTTTTGTTCGCAGCTTCGACAACACCATTCATCTTTAGCCGATAGGGAGATGAATTGTGATGTTGAATTTTGAACTGCTTGCACAAGGCGGTGATCATAGTATTGTTAAGGTTTGTACCGTTGTCAGTGATGATCCTTTCGGGGATACCGTACCGGCAAATGAGATTCTTCTTGATGAAGCGGGCAACAACATTCTTAGTCACGGATGCAAAGGAAGCTGCTTCGACCCATTTTGTGAAGTAATCAATGGCCACTAGAATAAAGCAGTGTCCATTGAAGGCTGTAGGTTTGATCTCTCCAATCATGTCGATTCCCCACATAGCGAACGACCAAGGAGTTGTTAAGACATTTAGAGGAACTGGGGGCACGTGCACCTTGTCTGCATAGATTTGACATTTATGACAAGTCTGGGAGTGTTGATAGCAGTCAGCTTCCATGGTAGACCAGTAATAGCCTGCCCTTAGAATCTTCTTAGCCATCGTATGCCCATTAGAGTGAGTGCCAAAGGTACCTTCATGCAATTCAGCCATAATCCTTTCAGCTTCAATCTTGTCCACACAATGAAGCATAATAGAATCATGATTGTGTTTGTATAGGATACCATTACTTAGGAAGAACTTAGCTGAGAATATCCTTAAGAACTTTTTGTCGTTGACTGAAGCTCCTTCAGGGTATTCTTGAGCCTCGAGATACCTTTTGACTTCATGAAACCAAGGTTGGTCCACTACTTCTTCGGTATTAATCTCGTGACAGTGTGCAGGTTCGTCCATCCGTTCAATTGTGATTTGGGGAGCCTCATTATCCCAGTTAAGTTTAAACATGGATGACATTGTAGCTAGAGCATCTGCTAGCTGATTTTCTTCTCGCGGGATGTGCTTGAAGGTAATCTGCTCGAAATGTGATAACAATGTCAAGACATGTTCTTTGTAAGGGATGAGGTTTGGATGCTTAGTTTCCCACTCTCCTTTGATCTGACTGATGACCAAAGCTGAGTCCCCAAACACAACTAAAGATTTGATTCCCAAGTCTATGGCAGCCTTAAGTCCAAAAATGCATGCTTCGTACTCTGCCATGTTGTTCGTACAATTGAAGCAAAGTCTGGCGGTGAAATGAATATGGCATCCTTCTGGAGATATAAGCACAACACCAATACCGTTACCAAGCGCATTAGAGGCTCCGTCAAAGTACAGGGTCCATCGGGATCCTTGTTCAGGTCCGTCATATGGTCTGAAATCTTCAACATTGTCCAATGTCATGATGTCTTCGTCAGGGAAGTCAAACTTCATGGATTGGTAATCTTTCACAACTTGATGGGCCAAATGATCAGCTAGCACACTCCCCTTTATAGATTTTTGGGTCGTGTACTGTATGTCATACTCTGTTAGGATCATCTGCCATCTAGCTATCCTCCCAGACAAAGCAGGCTTCTCAAAGATGTATTTTATCGGATCCATCTTAGATATCAGTAAAGTGGTATGAGTCAACATATACTGTCTTAGTTGACGAGCAGCCCATACCAAAGCGAAACAAGTTTTCTCGAGCAGTGAGTATCTGGTTTCACAGTCGGTAAACTTTTTGCTAAGGTAATAAATGGCATTCTCTTTTCGGCCAGACTCGTCATGCTGCCCCAGTACGCACCCCATTGAGTTATCCAAAACGGTCAGATACATGATTAGCGGTCTTCCTTCGACGGGCGATATCAAGACAGGAGGCTCTTGTAAATACTCCTTGATTTTATCGAAAGCAATCTGACAGTCATCATTCCATCTAACTACCTGATCTTTCTTCAACAGCTTGAAGATTGGCTCACAAGTGGATGTTAGGTGAGAAATGAACCTAGCAATGTAGTTTAGGCGTCCAAAGAAACCTCTGACCTCCTTCTCAGTGCGAGGAACAAGCATTTCTTGTATATCTTTGACTTTGGCAGGATCAACCTCGATGCCTTTGTTGCTGACAATGAAACCCAAGAGTTTACCAAATCAGACTCCGAATGTGCACTTGTTAGGGTTCAATCTTAGCTTGTACTCCTTCAACCTGACAAACAGCTTTTGCAAATGATCAAGGTGTTCTTCTTCAGTTTGTGATCGGGTTATCATGTCATATACGTAGACCTCTATCTCATGATGTATCATATCATGAAACAAAACTACCATGGCGTGTTGATAGGTTGCCCCGACATTCTTCAATCCGAATGACATCACTTTGTAGCAGAACGTACCCTATTGTGTAACAAATGTAGTTTTCTCCATGTACTCAGGTGCCATTTTGATCTGGTTATAGCCTGAGAATCCGTCCATGAAAGAAAATACTTTGTGCTGAGCTGTATTATCAACCAAGATGTCAATGTGCGGAAGTGGAAAATCATCTTTAAGGCTGGACCTGTTTAAATCTCTATAATCCACGCACATCCTCACTTTTCCGTCCTTTTTAGGCACGGACACAATGTTAGCAACCCATTATGGATAGGAAGTAACAACCAGAAATCTAGCGTTGAATTGTTTCATAACTTCCGCTTTGATCTTCTCTGACATGTCAGGTATCATGCGGCAGACTTTCTGTTTCACTGGTGGACAGTCTTCTCTTGTGGGTAGACGGTGTACCACAATGCCTGTATCAAGTCCCAGCATGTCTTCATATGACCAGGCGAAGATCTCAACATACTCATGCAACAGCTGAATTAGGCGCTCCTTGACCCTCGGCTCTAGGTTGGCACCCACTCCGATTTCCTTCTTGTCTTCATAAGTGCCCAAGTTGATTGTATCCAACAGCTCCTCATGAGGCAGAATATATCTTTCTTCTTGTTGTAATAATCTGGCCAATTCCCCTGGCACCTCACAATCTTTCTCACCTTCGTATTCGGCTTGGTAGATCAGATCTTCAGAGTCACTGAAGGCTATAGCAGTATCATTACCCATGGGTTCCAGAGTGGAAAGGTACCTGCATTTATGAGTGTGGGTGTGTGTAAGGGCATAGCCATCTTAAAACAACAAAATGTAAAATAAAGACAATGAGCACAAAAGGTTTATATATGAAAAGCGTCCATGATTCATTAAAATGACATATGAAAATGAAATAAGAACCCTTACAAATGGACCTATGTGTCTCGGGTAAGACACAAGGTTGAAAAAGTACGAATTGTTTGTGAATTATTACAGATCCAACAGAAATGGAAAAGATAAATTACTGCGGTATGAAAGTAATCAGAACAAAATCTTTTGCTTCCCAGTTGCACAGTCCTCCGCCAATAGTAGGAAAAATCCAGTCTTCCAGGCTGCCCTCTTCTTCATTGTCCTCTAGTGCATTAACCCCTTGATGGTTGATCTTCACAGGTGGCCCTCCGGCACGGGCGCGACGCACGAACTTCTGAGTAGTCGAGGTAAATCCCAGGCCAAACTTGTATGATTTGAAAGGAAAGTCTGGTAGTTGCCCCCAGATAGTGGATCCACCTTCTTCCACAACTGCCATTGCATCCTTTAGAGAAGACATCTGAGGTACAGGTCTTGTTACCACAAGAGTTGAGGATACCACCTTGTTCGCTGCTATTTCCTGAGAAACTTCTTCAAAATGTTGGAAAGAGGTCTCAATGAATTCGCCATCCAATTCTACATATCAAAATGAGTTCAAATGACTAATCATGTATTCCTCTTCACCATGGACAGTTATGATTTTCCCTTGGACGGGGTACTTCAGCATCTGATGCAAAGTCGAGGTGACAGCACCGGCGTTGTGAATCCAGGGGCGTCCCAACAGGAAAGAGTAAGAAGGACGGATGTCCATCACGTAGAATGTTGAATTGAGCGTCTGGATACCCACTTTGATCGAGATGTCCACCTCCCCATGGACCATCCTTTTAGAGCCGTCAAATGCTCTCACAATTATGTTGCTCAGTTTCAGGGTTAGGCCTTCACAATCCAACCTATCAAGGGCTTTCTTTGGCAAGACGTTCAGAGATGATCCTGTGATACGGTGGGAGAACTGACTTGAGGTTTTGCGTTTGTGTTCGCAAATGTTTCAGTTTAGCAAGAGTCGCCACCGACTTTTATTTTATTCTAAGGAAAGGTCAAAAAGCACAGGAAAGACCTTTGAGATGTTTTCTTGGGTTCGGGGAGTAGATTATAGAAAGGGAAGGTATTAGCACCCTTTCTATCCATGGTTATCCATGGGCTCTTAGTTACTTGCTTAGATTACTTGCTTTGCATTTTCAATTGTTTGAAATGGTGCTTTGTGTGTGGTTTTGAAAGATGTTTTGAAAAGAGGCCATTGTCGTGGCAACCTTTGTAATGACTCGTGTTTGAGTATATACAAATGTGTTTTTGTCTTTTGAAAAGTTTTCAATGTTTTGAAAGTTGTTTCGAAGTTGTGTTGTGAGGTATGTTTTTGAAAAGTAGCAAGGATATTTTCTTTGCAAGTTTGATCAAGTAACTAAGAGTTGGTCTACCCTATTTTACTCAAAGATCCTTCTTATGTTTTTAACCCTTTTAACAGTGTTGTTTCACCATTGTGTTTGATGAACAACCTTGCGTTAGGATGTTAACGGGACGGGCGCGGGTCATCGTATAGACCATGAGAGCAATAGTGTTAAGTATTTTGGCAATTTTCTTGAGGGACTATGATTATTTCGTTTAGGCAACAAGATAGCATCATCGAGGGACTATGATCATTTTGTTCGTTTTTGCTTTGTTTTTGTTTTGCCAAAGTACTTGACATGCGAACATGGCCCATTTTTTAAGGCAACAAGTGGATGTAACCCTAGGGGTGCAAGTGTGCATTGTGTTTGTTTTTCATGCATGTTTATCTTGAATTAGGTCAAGCTATTTGTTAATTGATTTTGCATACAAACCCTAAGTCTAAGCATGGCATAATTTGGGAGCTTTTAAATGTGCGAGAATTTAAAGTCCTAGATTATTACAACATGATTATGGGGATAGGGATACAAGTTTGAATTTGGGGGATATTTGACAAGGAAATAAAATCTAAATTATTACAACCATATCGAATATACAAATATTTAACATTTAAATAAATACAATTTAAATAAATATCAAAATGCAATGTATTATGCAAAAAAGGATTTTTTATGTATGTAAAAAAGGTTTTCATGTTTGAAGTATAAACAAAATAAAAAAGTCATATTTTTGATTATTTTTGTTGTTTAGGGCAAAACCCTAATTTTCAAGTAAATAATATTTATTTATTAATTATGTACAAGAATAAAAAAAAGTATATTGTTAAAAAAAGTATTTTTGTGTCAAATATTAAATAAAAATAAAAATGTATTATTTCTATATTTTTTGTCCTAATTATCTAATAAAATAAAATATACAAGTATTTATATATTATAGATATTAAATATGCTAAATATGTACAAAAAATAAAATATTAATTAGTTACAAAAAATGTATATTTTAGAAAATGTTTTCAAAATGTAAATAAAAAATAATAACTAAAAAAATAAATATTTTTGTATTATTTCTAGGGTTTTAAAATGAAAAGGAAATATATTTATTTACATACATATGTTTAATAAAGTAAATAAATGCCAAATAAATGTTAAAAGAATGTGGAAAAATATTTTTGGTGTTTTTTATGTTTGAGCAAAAAAATATAAAATCAGAATCAAAAAGAAAAATGCAAAAATGTCAAATATTTCACATAATGGGCCAGGGGGGTGCAAAAAGCAAGCTGACTCAGGCCCAGCCCAAGTCAACTCTGTCTTCAACCTCCAGCACCTGTTTGAATCAAAAATGCGCGTTTCCCTTGCTCCATACAAACTCCTGATTCTTTGATTTTTAGCCAAAACTCATAACACAAACACTGTAGAGCATCAAACCACGATTTCAAACATGTAAAAAACTTGACCTAACTCTAAGAAACCAAGGAGAATTTCATCACCCCCAATTTCTGACCTAGCTTTTTTCAAATATTCATGGCTAAAATTCTCACAGCATGCTTAATATAAATGAAAAGTAAACGCATGTATGGCTTCAGGGCTATGAGTAGAACATGTTTCATTCACAAACCTAAGCTTAATCATGCCTGGATAGAGAGATAGAAGTCCATAGATTACCTGTTTCAGCTTGACTTGGATAGAGCAATGTAGCAACCTTCAATGGAGTTTGAGCTTATGTTGAGCTTGCCTGAAGTCCAATGATGCTTCCCAAGTACCTAGCTTGCTTTGAAACAACCTGTATCGTGCTATGGAAGTTCACCTGCACAGCTTAAAAATGAAAATGGCAAATGAGGTTAACAGTGTTACAACTTGAGTTTAAGGCTTGGAATAGTTTATGTGGATGGTATGGAATGTGTTTGAAAAGGGTTTAGCCAAAGCGCACGAGTGGATTGAGTTGTGGACCTCAATCTACAGCAGATCCCTGTTTTTGCAGCAAGATGGTGTTTTAGTGTATTAGGAGGTGTGAGGGGTGGAAGGGTCGTGTTTTAGGTCAGTTGGGATGTATGGAAGATGAGTACAAAGTTTGTTCTGGCTTGTGTTTACAGGAAATGAAAGTTGGATCTGTTTTGCAATGTTACTTGTTTTTGAAGTAAGAAAGTTCAACTTGACAATGCAGGCCTGTGACCTCTATCATGTATGCTGCAGCATTTGATCTTGGTAAATGGGATTTGTGTACTCAATCTTGCCTCAAAGATTTGGCCCCCCTGTCTCAAGGATTTGGAATTTGACATAAAGTGATACTTTATCAAAATGGCAATTTTGCTTTTTCTAATTAAGGGTTAATTTTATGTGTAATGTCCAAAGGGAAGAAATAACACCTTAACACAATGGTTAGGCATTAAATTAAGGAGTGTTAACTTGGTCTTGAGGCCTGCAAGCTAGCATAAACCATGCTGATTTGAAAAATGCAATTGTTATGAACATGCCTTAGCCATGAACAAAAGTGAGTTTTGGTCAACTTTGTGAATTCGATTCTCTCTAACCACAAGGGTGTTTGAGAAGTTCTTGGACATTTTGGAAATCTTGGAACATGTAATACAATCCATATTTGTAATGAAAATTTAAACTCCAAGTGGAACCATGTGAAAAATGGCCAAGAAGATGGACCAAAATCCTGCCTAGAATAGGGCAAATTTTCTCTAAGTTAAAAGTGTTTGGTACCCTTATTCCAAAAATCATAACTTGAGATAAAAGCTTCCTTTGAGAAAACTTTGTGAATAAAAGTTGTAGATTTTACAATGGACTACAACTTTCATGTTTCAAGCTTTGTTTGAATCCAATTGCATCTTTGTTAAAAAATGGGACAAAGTTGGAAAAAAATAAGAAAATTTCATAACTTAGAAAATTTCTAAGTTATGAAATTTTTTCATTTTAAACCCTAATTTGCAATTTTGGGTTTCTTGATGAACAAGTTTCATAACTTGACATGTCTTGATGAAAAATGGATCTTGGCACTTGATTTTGACCAAAAAGTCAAAGTTTGACTTTTTAGTATACAGTCAAATTTTGATCAGTTGACTGAAAAATTCATCTGTCAATCCTATGCTTTTGAGATCTTTTGAACTTTTTGAATGGGTCAAGACAATTCCATTGAGTCCTTGAGTCCATATGTGAGCTTGGTTTGCCCTTGGTTAGGTCAAACAGTCAAAAATTGCCTTTGTGCAGTCAAAACCCTAAAAATGACCATTTTGCCCTTTTGGTGATCTGATCAAATTTATTGTGGAATTGTGATCCAAACTTGATCAAATGATTCATATGAGTTCATTATGTTGATGTGGGTCAAAAATCATGAAGTTTGACTGTCAATTGGCCATAGTTGACTTTTTCCCCAATACAGCTGATTTTTAGGTCAACTGTCCAATTGACTGGGCAAAGATTTGAATCAAGGCTTGAAACTTGGTATAGATAAACTTGTGAGTCCAACATGAAGCATGAAAGTCACTTTGGGCATTTTAGGTCAAAACATCCCTATGCAAATTCAAACCCTAATTTGGGTCAACAATGCAAGGAGGGGTCTTGAGCAGAGCAAACCCTAACTTGATCTTGAGCTCCAAGAGTCTTGTGATGAGAAAATGTTGATGAAATGAGAGGGAAAATTTTGGGGTACAACAGTTGCCCCTGTTCAATCTTCTTGAACCTGAAGAGTTAGATTGGCAGGATTGCCTTTCGCGACTTGAAGGTAAAAGAGGATTGGACACTAGAGTGCCCGTAAATTTGCACTCGTCAAAACAGTAGGTGCGGGAATGGGCTTAAAGATGCCATTTGGAGATGGTAGAATCTTGCCGGAGATGGGCTTAAAGATGCCATCCAAGAGTCCTCGTTGAATTGCAATGTGATAGGTCAGAAGAATGAGGATCAAAATGGTATCTGTGTCGGGAATGCATTTGAACTGTATCTGGAGACTTAGTTTGTATGAGCAAAAGAATGGCCTTCGTGTCTGGGGCGCATCTGAGCTGTAACTGTGCTTGAAAGTAGAATGAATATCAGAATGGTTGCCGTGTCTGGAGTGTATCTGTATTGTATCTGGTTAACAGAGAAATATTTGTGTATGGAGCAACTGTGTGCTGGGATTAAATTCTGAATGAGTAACAGAATGGCAACCGTGTCTGGAGCATATCTGGACCGTATCTTGGAGTTGAGGTCTGTATGAGTAGCATGATGACTTCCGTGTTTGGAGTGTATTTGGAACTGTAACTGGGATCTGAGTAAGTGACAGAAAGGCAACCGTGTTTGGAGCATATCTGGACCGTATCTTGGAATTTGAGATCTGTATGAGTAGCAGGATGACTTTCGTGTTTGGAGTGTATCTGAAACTGTAACTGGGATCTGAGTAAGTGACATAAAGGCAATCGTGTTTGGAGCATATCTGGACTGTATCTTGGAATTTGAGATTTGTATGAGTAGCAGGATGACTTCCGTGTTTGGAGTGTATCTGAAACTGTAACTGGGATCTGAGTAAGTGACAGAAAGGCAACCGTGTTTGGAGCATATTTGGACTGTATCTTGGAATTTGAGATTTGTATGAGTAGCAGAATGACCGCCGTGTTTAGAGTGTATCTGAAACTGTAACTGGGATCTGAGTAAGTGACAGAAAGGCAACCGTGTTTGGAGCATATCTGGACCGTATCTTGGAATTTGAGATCTGTATGAGTAGCAGAATGACCACCGTGTTTGGAGTGTATTTGAAACTGTAACTGGGATCTGAGTAAGTGACAAAAAGGCAACCGTGTTTGGAGCATATCTAGACTGTATCTTGGAATTTGAGATCTGTATGAGTAGCAGGATGACTTTCGTGTTTGGAGTGTATCTGAAACTGTAACTGGGATCTGAGTAAGTGACACAAAGGCAACCGTGTTTGGAGCATATTTGGACCGTATCTTGGAATTTGAGATATGTATGAGTAGCAGGATGACTTCCGTGTTTGGAGTGTATCTGAAACTGTAACTGGGATCTGAATAAGTGACAAAAAGGCAACCGTGTTTGGAGCGTATCTAGTCTGTATCTGATTGCTGTAGTCTGAATGAGTAGTAGAATAATCGCCGTGTCTGGGGTGTATCTGTACTGTATTTGACTTGAAGTTATGAATGAGTAATAGAATGACCGCCGTGTCTGGGGTGTATCCATACCGTACCTGAATAATTGTTAATGATAGCCTTTTAATCTCATCCTGAAAAGGATAAAATGTTAGCTAAACACAAAGTTATGTTGCCTGATATGTATGATGCAATGAATTGCGTTTCATCAATGTTTATGGTATATAAATGTAATGATTATGCATGTAAACTGAGTAGCCGTCTTGCTGTGGAAGATAAATCCTGGACTGCTACCGGGGATTTGAAAATCCTTTGATTGTTGTTGGGGAAAATAAATCCATGATCGAAGCTGGGGATTCCCAAGATCTTTTATTATTGGAGATGAGAAATCCTTGCTGACTACTGACTGCTTGGGGAACAAGATCTTCAATTGTTGAGGGATCTTAGGACCACTGCTGGGGATTGAAAATCCTTGGTGACTTGTGGGGAATGAGAATTCCGACGATCTCTACTGGGGAATTTAAAACCTGGGAGACTTATGCTGGAGAAGTGAGACTGAGAATCTTCAATCTGATGGGAAGTATCTCTGTGGGGAGAATGTTCACTAATTTGGTTCCGCTGGGGATTGATAGTTGGAAGTTTTAGCTCCGCTGGGGAATAATAGTTTTGGCTCCACTGGGAATCTTGAAACCTAACTCTGAGGGGAATCTTGAAATTCAGCTTAGCTGGAGAATCCAACTTTAGAAAGCATTTGCTCTGCTGAGGATTTTGAAGTTTAACTCTGTTGGGGAAATGTATTCCAAATTGTAACTCAGTTGAGGAACTTGGAGTTTAATTCCATTGGGGATTTCTTCTGAAAGGGCATCAAGATATCTACCTATACCTTCAACCTATCAGCAATCATCTTTTCTTGATTTGTAAGCAAATGATTATGTTCAAATGCATATGCCTATTTAACAAAACATTGGACGTTTCTCAAATAAAACATAAGTGTGAAAAGAAAAAGAAGACAAAGCAAATTTCTGTATTTGGAAAAGTATTTGTATTAACTTTTTATGAGTATCTTTGTACAAAGGAGACAGACATCCTAGTAAGAGGATGTTGTCGTAAACATTGAAAAATTTATACAAAAGGAAAGATGGTTATGTGTAACAATTCCATGGGATTCCAATTCTGCTATAGCCTTCACAACTCTGGATATCTTGTCCATTCACTGCTTCGTCCGCCGATGATTGGATTGATCAGAAGCTCGGAGCTTGTTGATGAAGAGATTGTTCTTTAAAGTGATCCGACGAGACATAGTCATACGCTTCAATTCCCTAACTTTTGCCTGAATCGCCCTTTCGGGTTTTCGATCCACCGGGAAACCCTTTTTTGCCAAAGTCGTCCTTTCGGGTTTTCAACTTGCCGGGTGTACAGATTTTTTTTTGTTTTATCCCTAATTTTTGCCTGAACCGTCCTTTCGGGTTTTTGGTTCACCGGGATGCCCATTTTTGCCCAAGTCGCCCTTTCGGGTTTTCGACTTGTCGGGTTGTTTCATGCGTAGTATTTTTTGACTATGTCTGCGTTCGCAGGGTGTGGCAAATCGTCACCGTCCATGGTGGTCAGAATCATTGCACCACCAGAAAATATGCTCTTGATCACAAATGGTCCTTCGTAAGTAGGAGTCCATTTTCCCCTGGGATCACTTTGCGGTAAGATAATCCGCTTGATTACAAGATCTCCGACTTGATATACTTGACGTCTAACTTTCTTGTTGAAAGCCTTGATCATTCGTTTTTGGTAAGTCTGACCATGGCAAACAACAGTGAGTCACTTCTCGTCGATCAAATTGAGTTGATCAAGTCGGGTCTGAATCCAATCGTCTTCACTCAAACCAGCGTCCTTCATAATCCTTAAAGAAGGAATCTGAACTTCCATGGGTAGGACAGCTTCCATGCCATATACCAAAGAAAATGGGGTTGCCCCTGTTGAAGTACGTGTCGTGGTACGATATCCATGCAGAGCAAACGGTAACATCTCATGCCAGTCCTTGTAGGTAACTGTCATTTTCTGAATGATCTTCTTGATGTTTTTGTTCGCAGCTTCAACAACACCGTTCATCTTCGGCCGATAGGGAGATGAATTGTGATGATAAATCTTGAACTGTTTGCATAGAGCGGTGATCATAGTATTGTTCAGATTTGTACCGTTGTCTGTGATGATCCTGTCGGGGACACCATACCGGCATATGAGATTCTGCTTGATGAAGCGGGCAACCACATTCTTCGTAACAGAGGCAAAGGAAGCTGCTTCAACCCACTTGGTGAAATAGTCAATAGCGACCAGGATGAAGCGATGTCCATTGGACGCTGTGGGCTTGATCTCTCCAATCATGTCAATGCCCCACATTGCGAATGGCCAAGGAGCTGTCAGAACATTGAGAGGAACAGGAGGAATATGAATCTTGTCGGCGTAGACTTGACATTTGTGGCAAGTACGGGAATGTTGATGGCAATCAGCTTCCATGGTAGACCAGTAATAGCCTGCCCTTAGAATCTTCTTAGCCATCGTATGTCCGCTCAAGTGGGTGCCAAATGTGCCACTGTGTATCTCAGTCATGATCAACTCTGCTTCAGCTTTATCCACACAACGAAGTAAAACACAATCATGGCTGCGCTTATAAAGGATGCCATTGCTTAGGAAGAACTTGGCTGCAAATCTCCCTAAGAACTTCTTGTCAATTACTGAAGCTCCTTCAGGATATTCTCTAGTCTGGAGATACCTTTTGATTTCATGAAACCAGAGTTGTTCCACTACTTCTTCGGTATTAATCTCATGACAATGCGCAGGTTCGTCCATTCGCTTGATGGTGATTTAGGGAGCCTCGTTATCCCAGTTGAGTTTAAACATGGAAGACATTGTAGCCAGAGCATCTGCTAGCTGATTTTCTTCTCGCGGGAAGTGCTCGAAGGTGATCTGCTCTAAATGAGGCAACAACGTCAGGACATATTCTTTGTATGGGATAAGATTAGGATGTTTGGTGTCCCACTCTCCTTTGATTTGACTGATAACCAAAGCCGAGTCCCCAAATACGATCAAAGATTTGATCCCCAAGTCTATAGCAGCCTTGAGACCAAAGATGCAAGCTTCATATTCGGCCATGTTGTTGGTACAACTGAAACAATGTCGGGTAGTGAAAGGTGTATGGAAACCTTCTGGGGAAATGAGTACCGCACCGATACCGTTTCCGAGTGCATTTGAAGCACCATCAAAGTACAGGGTCCATCGGGATCCATTTTCAGGTCCGTCATACGGTCCGTTACCTTCAATGTTGTCCAATGTCATGATGTCTTCGTCCGGGAAGTCGAATCTCATGGATTGATAATCTTCGATAGCTTGATGAGCTAGATGGTCAGCTAGTACACTCCCTTTTATAGCTTTTTAGGTAGTATACTGGATGTCATACTCAGTCAGGATCATTTTCCATCTAGCGATTCTTCTAGATAAAGCAGGCTTCTCAAAGATATACTTGATCGGGTCCGTTTTGGAAATCAACAAAATGGTATGAGTCAACATATACTGCCTTAGTCGGCGAGCAGCCCATACCAAAGCGCAACAAGTTTTCTCGAGCAGTGAGTAGCGAGTCTCACAGTCGGTAAACTTTTTGCTAAGGTAATAAATGGCATGCTCTTTTCGACCAGACTCGTCATGTTAGCCCAGTACGCACCCCATTGAGTTGTCCAAAACAGTCAGATACATGATCAGCGGCCTTCCTTCGACGAGTGGAATCAGAATAGGAGGTTCTAGCAAATACTCCTTGATCTTATCAAAAGCAATTTGACAATCATCGTTCCATTCGACTACCTGATCTTTCTTTAATAGTTTGAAAATTGGCTCACAGGTAGACGTCAGGTGAGAGATGAACCTGGCGATATAGTTCAAGCGTCCCAAGAATCCTCTAACCTCCTTTTCAGTACGGGGGGCAGGCATTTCTTGTATAGCCTTTACTTTTACTGGATCGACCTCAATGCCTTTGTTGCTGACAATAAATCCCAGAAGTTTACCAGACCTAACTCCAAAAGTGCACTTACTTGGGTTCAGCCTGAGTTTGTATTCCTTCAACCTGGCAAACAGCTTTTGCAAATGTTCAAGGTGTTCCTCTTCTGTTTGTGATCGAGCTATCATGTCGTCTACGTAAACTTCAATCTCATGATGTATCATATCATGAAACAAAGCTACCACGACGCGTTGATAAGTTGCCCCTGCGTTCTTCAGTCCGAACGGCATCACCTTGTAACAGAAGGTACCCCATTGTGTAACAAAGGTTGTTTTCTCCATGTCCTCGGGGGCTATTTTAATCTGATTGTAGCCCGAGAATCCGTCCATGAAAGAAAATACTTTGTGCTGAGCCGTGTTGTCAATCAAAATGTCGATATGTGGTAGCGGAAAATCATCTTTAGGGCTGGCCCTGTTCAAATCCCGGTAGTCCACACACATTCTGACCTTGCCGTCTTTTTTGGGAACGGGCACAATGTTATCAACCCATTGTGGATAGGATGTAACAGCCAGAAAGCCAGTGTTGAATTGCTTCATTACTTCAGCTTTAATCTTCTCAGACATGTCGGGCCTCATTCGGCGGACTTTTTGCTTGATCGATGGACAGTCTTCTCTTGTAGGGAGACGGTGAACCACAATATATGTGTCTAACCCTGGCATGTCTTCATAAGACCAGGAGAAGATTTCAACGTATTCATTCAACAACTGTATTAAGCATTCCTTGACACTTGGTTCCAGATTGGCACCCACTTTGACTTCTTTCCTGTCTTCCTCTGTTCCTAAGTTGACGGTTTCCAACAACTCCTCATGAGGTAAGATGGCCCTTTCTTCTTGTTGTAGAAGTCTGGCTAACTCTCCCGGTACTTCACAATCTTCGTCATCTTCGTACTCAGCCTGATTGACCAAATTTTCAGAGTTATTGAAGGATACAACAGAATAGTCACCCATGGAATCCGGAGTGGATGGGTACCTGCATTTGTGAGTGTGGGTGTGTGTAAGGGATAGTCATCCTTAAAAAAATGCAAAAGGAAAGAAAATGAACACAGCAGTTTATAAATGAAAAACGTCCAATGATTCATTAAACATGGCATATGATTATGAAGAGAATCAAGCCCTTACAAATGGACCTACATGCCCCGGGCAAGGCATGAGGTGAAAAACAGTGTGCGGATTGTTTTAGTAATTATTACAGACCAACAGGAAATGTTCGAAAGATAAATTACTGATTGATGAAAGTAATGGGAACGAAGTCTTTCACCTCCCAGTTGTGCAGTCCCCCTTCAATGGTTGGGAAGATCCAATCTTCCATGTTACCCTCTTCGTCTTCGTCTTCTAAAGCATTGATTCCATGAGGAGAAATCCTGATGGGTGTCTTTTCAATTTTGGAGTGACGCATAGCCTTTTGCCCCGCAGCGGTAAACCCTAACCCAAACTTGTCTGTCTTGTGGGGAAAGTCAGGCAACTGTCCCCATTCCGTGCTCTTTCCCTCCTTCATTGCAGCCTTTGCGTCTTTCAGAGATGCCATCCTGACCACCTGCTTGGGTACCTCAGCTACTGCCTTTGCTACTACAACCTCGGGAGAAACTTCCTCGAAGTGTTGAAAGGGTGTTTCGATGAATTCGCCATCCACTTCCACATACCGAAAGGAATTCAGATGACTGATCATGTACTCCTCCTCACCGTGTACAGTTATGATTTTACCCTTAACAGGGTACTTCAACATCTGATGTAGAGAGGAAGTGACTGCCCCAGCATTATGAATCCACGGTCTTCCTAGCAAGCAAGAGTATGATGAACGGATGTCCATCACGTAGAAGGTTGAGTGGAACACTTAAGTGCCTACCTTGATGGGAATGTCGACCTCCCCATGCACCATCCTTTTAGACCCGTCAAAGGCCCTGACAATGATATTACTCGGTTTCAGCTCCAAGCCTTCACAATCCAACCGGTCCAGAGCTTTCTTAGGCAACACGTTTAGGGAAGAACCAGTATCGACCAAGACATGGGCGAGAGTGGTTCCTCGGCATTCAACGGACACATGCAGTGCGTCATTGTGCTTTCTTCCCTTAGGAGTCAGGTTAGCATCGGAGAAACCCAGACCGTTGTCGGCGGTGAGACTGGCTACACAATCCTGAAATTGGTCGGCTGAGGTCTCTTGGGGCACATGGGCCGTCTTCAAAAATCTTATCAAGGCTTTGGCATGAGCCTCCGAACAAAGCAACAGGGCCAACATTGAAATTTTTGAGGGGGTTTACCCCAGTTGTTCTACAACATCATAATCACTCTTCTTGATTATTCTCAAAATCTCCTCCATTTCTTTTTTAGAGGTTTCGGGGATAACCAATGGCTGAGCCCTCGTCCTGACGAGCTCTTCTTCGATCCCTTTCCCTTTATCATTAGCAGCAGCAGAAGGGACAACCACAAGAGTTTCTACTTCTTCAATCATTGGCGTTCTTACAGATAGTTTTACCGGTGCAGTGGTAACCTTGGGAGCAGCTGAGGGTCCAAAGATTGCCTTTGGAGGGGCAATCTCTGGAGAGAAAATTCTTCCACTTCGGGTAATTTTGCTCGTTCCGGCAATGTTTCCAATGTCGGAAGTCTCTTCATCAGAGCTTTCTTCGGTTAATTCAATTTGTTTAACACCGTGGTAGTAGATTTCTCCACCATAGTTCCACGGTATTGATTTGTCAGATTTGTATGGGACGGGCCCAGGCATGGTTATCTTCAAGGGTACAGTCTTCGGAGCGGATGTAATCTTAACAGGCCTTTTGGGGACCTTGGAAAGATTGGCGGAAATGGTTATTATTGAAACTTCATTGATAGGAGTTGGAGTAACAAGAGTCTTTTCGAAAAGAATTTCTTGGTTGTCCATTAGGCGCTGGATGCCTAACTTCAACAGTGGACAATCGGTTGGTAAGGAGGAACAAAGGTAGCAATCTTCTTTACAACCTGGGAAAATCCCAGCCTTTAACAGATTCAACTTGATTGTCAGTAGTGGAGTTATCAGATCATCAACAGCAGCAACAAACAGATCCTCTTCAACAACATGGATATTATGGCCATGCTTTGGAATTGGAGCGGAGATTACATTCGGCTTCTCAGGGGCGTCGAACTCAACCTCTTTAGCATCTATCAAATCTTGAATTTTATTCTTAAGCGCCCAACAATCGTTGGTGTTATAACCGACGCTGTCAGAATGATAGGCACATTTAGCATTCGGATTGTAAGCTGGAGAGGTTGTATTCACATTCTTTGGCATCTCTTTCAAACTAGTCAAATTCAGCTTCAACAGATGGGGAAGAACTTGTGCGGGCGTCATGTTGATGCGGGTGAACTGTCGTGGTGGCCGTTCTCCCCATTGCTGTTTAGGTCTGGACTGATGGTTACGAGGCTGATCATTTGACGAATTTTGAATCATCACGGCCCCTACAGTCGGCCGGCGCTCAGTTCTTCCCAATCCTTTCTGAGAGTATATAACAGCTGCTTCCTTCTTGGCTGGGAATGGTTTTTTAACAGCTGTGGATGCAGAGGCATCCCTTTGAATCTTCCCACTCTTAATACCGGCTTCCACCCTTTCGCCAGTCAGTATCAGTTCAGTGAACCCTACATAAGAGCTCCCGATTAAATGGTTGAAGAAAGGGCCAGATAGGGTCCCCAAGAACATATCAACTAGTTCCCTATCTGAAAGCGGTGGTTGCACCCTTCCGGCCAAGTCGCACCATTTCTGGGCGTATTCTTTGAATCCTTAATTTGAGGCCATCCCCATACTTTGTAGCTGAGTACAGGTTGGCGCCAAGTCGGCGTTGTATTGATACTGGCGATAGAAGGCAACTGACAAATATTCCCAATTATGCACTTCTGACCTCTCAAGCTGGTAAAACCAATCTAGCTGAGTACCGGACAAACTGTCTTGGAAGAAGTGTACCCAGAGATTTCTATCGGATGAATGAGGTTAAATTTTTCTGACATATGACCTCAGGTGCATCTTTGGGCAAGACAGACCATAATATTTTGCGAAAGTTGGTACTTTGAATTTGGGAGGGATAATAATCCCAGCAATCAGTCCTAATTCTTCAAAATCTAGCCCGGGAACCCGTTGCAACTCCATGGCTGCCAATCTATCCTCCAGGTTTTTATATTTGTCGTCCGCTGGTGGGTATTGCTGCTATGAATAATCTTCATCTTCCTCAACCTCTTCTTCTTCAGCCTCAGACTCAGAGGGTAATGAAGCTCCTTTTCCTTTGTCGGTCCCCTCGTCAGATGTGGAGGGGAATTCTAGAACTCTCCTAGCTTCATTCTCAAATCTTCTTCCCAGTGTAGCTACCCCAACTCTTTTCTTTTTCTTTTTTTCTTTTTCTTGCTCTTTATTCCCTAACAGTGTTTTAAGATCCTCCTGACCCCTTGCCAAGGTCGTGAGGAGCTGTTGAAACTACGAGTGTCGTGCCTGCAGATCTTTGATCGTCTGCTCAATATCCATCTTACTGAAATAAACAGCAGGAAGATAAGGAAACCTGGTGTGAAGACCTGTTTATGCATATGATGAATGATATGTTTATTCATGTAATGCATTCAAGTATTTAGAAATTCAAAATTGTTGTAGACAAAAAGAACACACGTCATATTAATAAGAAGAAATTTTGTCAGTACATAAATGCCCCATGGGCCAAATATTACAAAAACT
Source organism: Vicia faba (assembly GCA_948472305.1). Classification (NCBI taxonomy): domain Eukaryota; kingdom Viridiplantae; phylum Streptophyta; class Magnoliopsida; order Fabales; family Fabaceae; genus Vicia; species Vicia faba. Next base: position 917,156,139 of record OX451741.1, on the reverse strand, counting down.
TCTTAAGATAAAAAGACATTGCGCATCCTATTTGGTGCGATGTAAGTGTTGAGGGTCTCCTCCTCGTGAAGTCGGCGGGTAAGCTCCAAAACCATCTTCTCACTGGCGTAGAAGCTGGCTTCAAAAGTATCCCTTTCTTCCTTGAGTTGGATCCAACTCTTCTGCATTTCTTCCCACGATGTTGGCATGTCCGGATGTAGGATGGTGTATGGAACCTCTCCTTCCTTAACAGGCTCTTTGATCAAAGGGAGAATGTGAGGGTAAGGCATCATAAGACTCTGGGCGCGGGTTCGTACCCACTTGAGGTAAGGCTCAAGAGGAATGGAGTTCTTGTGTCCCAATGTCTTGCTATCTACCTTGTTAGGAATCCTCCAAGCTCTGATGAATCTTTGTCGAAGTCCTTGCGCATCGTTGTCGAAGTCAAAAACTAGGTCAGGAATTAGCATGTCATGAGGGCCATCCCTCCGAGCGTATCCAAATTGTATTAAAGCTAGACAGGGGTTATAGGTAATGCCTCCCCTAATGCCAAGTAATGGAACATTAGGGAACTCACCACAACGATCAATGATGATGACATTTTCTCTGGACCGAGAACACCAATGTACATCAGAATGTGTGAGGGTCATCAATCGTTGTGACCACCTTAAGCCTTGTTCATTCTTCAAAACTGATTGTGGAAGGTGAGAAATAAACCACCTTGCTAGGAGAGGAGTACAACACATGAGAACACCTCTTTTCCTCATTGTTCGTGTGTAAAATGAGTGTAGGATGTCCCCAAGAAATGTAGGTATGGGATTCTTGGACATGAAAATCTTGACAGCATTCACATCTATAAGTTGGTCAGGATTTAGGAACAAGACCAACCCATAAATAAGGAGTGCCATAATCTCTTCAAAGGCTTGCAGATCCAGGGAATTCCAACACTCTTGTGCCTTCTCAAACAAGAACTTTTCCAAGAAGCCCTTGACACCAATTCTGGTTTCCCAATGCCCCTTGATGTCAGATGGTTGCAAGTGTAGTGCTTGAGCAACATCTTCAGGTTTTAGTTCTTTTTCCGTACCGTTGTAGGGTAGTTGATTAAGAATAGGAATTCTCAGGAGTTAAGAAAATTTCTCCAAAGTAGGCACCAATTGGTAGTCGGGAAAGGTGAAACAGTGGTGAAAGGGGTCAAAGAACTGGAACAACACTTTCACCATGTCTTCTTCAATGCTGGTGTTGACTAGGTTGAGAAGTCTACCATGTCTTTCACTGAAGATAGAACTTTCTGGAATTCTGGATGTAAGCTCCTTGAGTTGAGGAGGGATTCTCACAAGGTTGACTTGAATGGTTTTCCTGCAAAGAGTTTCCATGACCTACAAAACAAGAACAAAGATGAAGATCCAAACCCTTGAAATGGTTAGTGGATGCATATGATGCTTTATGATGTTCATGATGTATGCACAAACATATGTACAAGCAAATCACACAAAAACCCTAGTTTCAGGCTTGCATGGGGTTTCATAGGTAAGTACCCTCTTGAGTTTAGTTGGCTTAAAACCTGTCCTAAATAGTAACCGGGTTCTAAGGAGCTCAATATCATTGGATTGATTTCTATGTTCATTGTTTTGGTTTAGCCACTTAACTAGCGACCAAAATATTCCAAGAAAACAACCCTCAATGAGTGTAGTATCGAGTATCTACCAACTTCGGACTGCACCAAAGCCGGTCATCTCACTACCCCTAATAAAAGGCCAAGATGGTCAAGTAAGGTTCTAGGTCATTAGTGCTTAGTGACATCACTCAGCGGCCCCGTACTCTCCTTGATTGAACTCAAGGGTTACCGGTACTCACAAATATGTCGCACTAATATAGCTATTGCTTCAACCGTGTCGGTATACCCCGCACAGTTTCCACAATGTATTGCTATCTATGAATGTTTCCCAAATCCGGGTGTAGGATTTCAAACCCAAACAAGAGAACCAAAATGTAAAGCAATCAAAGCAAACAATTAATCATGCCAAAGGTGATCTAAGCCCTAAGGTTACTCCACTTAAAAAGAGTCCCCAGCAGAGTCTCCAGTTCTATGATACGGTGGGAGAACTGACTTGAGGTTTTGCGTTTGTGTTCGCAAATGTTTCGGTTTAGCAAGAGTCACCACCGACTTTTATTTTATCCTAAGGAAAGTTCAAAAAGCACAGGAAAGACCTTTGACATGTTTTCTTGGGTTCGGGGAGTAGATTATAGAAAGGGAAGGTATTAGCACCCTTTCTATCCATGGTTATCCATGGGATCTTAGTTACTTGCTTAGATCACTTGCTTTGCATTTTCAATTGTTTGAAATGGTGCTTTGTGTGTGGTTTTGAAAGATGTTTTGAAAAGAGGCCATTGTCGTGGCAACCTTTGTAATGACTCGTGTTTGAGTATATACAAAGGTGTTTTTGTCTTTTGAAAAGTTTTCAATGTTTTGAAAGTTGTTTCGAAGTTGTGTTGTGAGGTATGATTTTGAAAAGTAGCAAGGATGTCTTCTTTGCAAGTTTGATCAAGTAACTAAGAGTTGGTCTACCCTATTTTACTCAAAGATCTTTCTTATGTTTTTAACCCTTTTAACAGTGTTGTTTCACCATTGTGTTTGATGAACAACCTTGCGTTAGGATGTTAATGGGAAGGGCGTGGGTCATCGTATAGACCATGAGAGAAATAGTGTCAAGTATTTTGGCAATTTTCTTGAGGGACTATGATCATTTCGTTTAGGCAACAAGATAGCGTCATCGAGGGACTATGATCATTTTGTTCGTTTTTGCTTTATTTTTGTTTAGCCAAAGTACTTGACATGCGAACATGGCCCATTTTTGAAGGCAACAAGTGGATGTAACCCTAGGGGTGCAAGTATGCATTGTGTTTGTTTTTCATGCATGTTTATCTTGAATTAGGTCAAGCTATTTGTTGATTGATTTTGCATACAAACCCTAAGTCTAAGCATGGCATAATTTGGGAGCTTTTAAATGTGCGAGAATTTAAAGTCCTAGATTATTACAACATGATTATGGGGATGGGGATACAAGTTTGAATTTGGGGGATATTTGACAAGGAAATAAAATCTAAATTATTACAACCATATCGAATATACAAATATTTAACATTTAAATAAATACAATTTAAATAAATATCAAAATGCAATGTATTATTCAAAAAAGGATTTTTTATGTATGTAAAAAAGGTTTTCATGTTTGAAGTATAAACAAAATAAAAAAGTCATATTTTTGATTATTTTTGTTGTTTAGGGCAAAACCCTAATTTTCAAGTAAATAGTATTTATTTATTAATTATGTACAAGAATAATAAAAAGTATATTGTTAAAAAAAAGTATTTTTGTGTCAAATATAAAATAAAAATAAAAATGTATTATTTCTATATTTTTTGTCCTAATTATCTAATAAAATAAAATATACAAGTATTTATATATTATAGATATTAAATATGCTAAATATGTACAAAAAATAAAATATTAATTAGTTACAAAAAATGTATATTTTAGAAAAAAAATTCAAAATGTAAATAAAAAATAATAACTAAAAAAATAAATATTTTTATATTATTTCTAGGGTTTTAAAATGAAAAGGAAATATATTTATTTACATACATATGTTTAATAAAGTAAATAAATGCCAAATAAATGTAAAAAAAATATGGAAAAATATTTTTGGTGTTTTTTATGTTTGAGCAAAAAAATATAAAATCAGAATCAAAAAGAAAAATGAAAAAATGTCAAATATTTCACATAATAGGCCAGGGGGTGCAAATGGAAAAAAAGGGTGCAAAAAGCAAGCTGACTCAGGCCCAGTCCAAGTCAACTTTGTCTTCAACCTCCAGCACCTGTTTGAATAAAAAACGCGCGTTTCCCTTGCTCCATACAAACTCCTGATTCTTTGATTTTTAGCCAAAACTCATAACACAAACATTGTAGAGCATCAAACCACGATTTCAAACATGTAAAAAACTTGACCTAACTCTAAGAAACCAAGGAGAATTTCATCACCCCCAATTTCTGACCTAGATTTTTTCAAATATTCATGGCTAAAATTCTCACAGCATGTTTAATATAAATGAAAAGTAAACACATGTATGGCTTCAGGGCTATGAGTAGAACATGTTTCATTCATAAACCTAAGCTTAATCATGCCTGGATAGAGAGATAGAAGTCCATAGATTACCTGTTTCAGCTTGAATTGGATAGAGGAATGTAGCAACCTTCAATGGAGTTTGAGCTTATGTTGAGCTTGCCTGAAGTCCAAGGATGCTTCCCAAGTACCTGGCTTGCTTTGAAACAACATGTATCGTGCTATGGAAGTTCACCTGCACAGCTTAAAAATGAAAATGGAAAATGAGGTTAGCAGTGTTACAGCTTGAGTTTAAGGCTTGGAATAGTTTAGGTGGATGGTATGGAATGTGTTTGAACAGGTTTTAGCCAAAGCGCACGAGTGGATTGAGTTGTGGACCTCAATCTGCAGCAGATGCCCTGTTTTTGCAGCAAGATGGTGTTTTAGTGTATTAGGAGGTGTGAGGGGTGGAAGGGTCGTTTTTTAGGTCAGTTGGGATGTATGGAAGATGAGTACAAAGTTTGTTCTGGCTTGTGTTTACAGGAAATGAAAGTTGGATCTGTTTTGCAATGTTACTTGTTTTTGAAGTAAGAAAGTTCAACTTGACAATGCAGGCCTGTGACCTCTATCATGTATGCTGCAGCATTTGCTCTTGGTAAATGGGATTTGTGTACTCAATCTTTCCTCAAAGATCTGCCCCCCCTGTCTCAAGGATTTGGAATTTGACATAAAGTGATACTTTATCAAAATGGCAATTTTGCTTTTTCTAATTAAGGGTTAATTTTATGTGTAATGTCCAAAGGGAAGAAATAACACCTTAACACAATGGTTAGGCATTAAATTAAGGAGTGTGAACTTGGCCTTGAGGCCTGCAAGCTAGCATAAACCATGCTGATTTGAAAAATGCAATTGTTATGAACATGCCTTAGCCATGAACAAAAGTGAGTTTTGGCCAACTTTGTGAATTCGATTCTCTCTAACCACAAGGGTGTTTGAGAAGTTCTTGGACATTTTGGAAAGCTTGAAACATGTACTACAATCCATATTTGTAATGAAAATTGAAAATCCAAGTGGAACCATGTGAAAAATGGCCAAGAAAATGGACCAAAATCCTGCCTAGAATAGGGCAAATTTTCTCTAAGTTAAAAGTGTTTGGTACCCTTATTCCAAAACTCATAACTTGAGATATAAGCTTCCTTTGAGAAAACTTTGTGAATCAAAGTTGTAGATTTTGAAATGTACTACAACTTTCATGTTTCAAGCTTTGTTTGAATCCAATTGCATCTTGGTGAAAAAATGGGACAAAGTTGGAAAAAAATAAGAAAATTTCATAACTTAGAAAATTTCTAAGTTATGAAATTTTTTCATTTTAAACCCTAATTTGCAATTTTGGGTTTCTTGATGAACAAGTTTTATAATTTGACATGTCTTGATGAAAAATGGATCTTGGCACTTGATTTTGACCAAAAAGTCAAAGTTTGACTTTTCAGTATACAGTCAAATTTTGATCAGTTGACTGAAAAATTCATTTGTCAATCCTATGCTTTTGAGATCTTTTGAACTTGTTGAATGGGTCAAGACAATGCCATTGAGTCCATATGTGAGCTTGGTTTGCCCTTGGTTAGGTCAAACAGTCAAAAATTGCCTTTGTGCAGTCAAAACCCTAAAAATGACCATTTTGCCCTTTTGGTGATCTGATCAAATTTCTTGTGGAATTGTGATCCAAACTTGATAAAATGATTCATATGAGTTTATTATGTTGATGTGGGTCAAAAATCATGAAGTTTGACTGTCAATTGGCCATAGTTGACTTTTTCCCCAATACAACTGATTTTTAGGTCAACTGTCCAATTGACTGGGCAAAGATTTGAATCAAGGCTTGAAACTTGGTATGGATAAACTTGTGAGTCCAACATGAATCATGAAAGTCACTTTGGGCATTTTAGGTTAAAACATCCCTATGCAAATTCAAACCCTAATTTGGGTCAACAGTGCAAGGAGGGGTCTTGAGCAGAGCAAACCCTAACTTGATCTTGAGCTCCAAGAGTCTTGTGATGAGAAAATGTTGATGAAATGAGAGGACAAATTTTGGGGTACAACAAATCCCGTATCAACCAAGACATGGGCTAGGGTGGTTCCCCTACACTCCACTGAGACATGTAGTGCATCGTTATGTTTTCTCCCTTTGGAGGTCAAGTCAGCATCGGAGAAACCCAGGCCATTGTCAGCTATCAGACTGGCTACACACTCTTGGAATTGGTCTGCATACGTCTCTTGCAGAACATGAGCCGTCTTCAAAAACTTTACCAAAGCTTTAGCATGTGCCTCAGAGCACAGCAGTAGGGCTAACATAGAGATTTTGGAAGGGGTCTGCCCCAGTTGTTCTACCACATCATAATCACTTTTCTTAATGATCCTCAGGATTTCTTCCATCTCCTTCTTGGATGTCTCAGGAAAAACTAGTGATTGAGCCTTCATCAAGACAGGCTCCTCTTGAACATTCTTTCCTTTATTCTCAGTAGCGGAAGTAGGGATAAGAATTGCATTGTCATTGTTGGCGGGTACACTTGCAGGTGTAATCACTGGTACAACTATAATCTTCAGAACGACCACGGGCCCAAAGACTGCCTTTGGAGGCGCAATCTCTGGAGAGAAAATTCTCCCACTGCGGGCAATTTTGCTTGTTCTGGCTATGTTACTGATGTCGGAATTGTCTTCTTTAGAACTCTCTTCATCGGCAGTCTATTCAATCTGTTTGACACCATGGTAGTAGATTTCTCCACCATAGTTCCATGGTACCATTTTATCTGAATTGTATGGGGCAGGCCCGAGCATTGTTATCTTCAACGGAGTAGTCATAGGAGCAGATGTAATCCTAACGGGTTTTTTAGGAACCCTGGAAGGATTGGCGTATATGGTTATTATTGAAACTTCTGGAATTGGAATGGGTGAAATAGGAGCTTTCTCAAACAAAATTTCCTGGTTATCAATAAATTGTTGGATACCTTTCTTCAATAGAGGACAATCAAATGAGGAGGATACGCAAGTATGGAAATCTTGGTCACAACCTGGGAACACCCCAGCTTTCAACAAATTCAACTTGATGGTTAGGAGAGGAGTTAACAGTTCACCCACAGTAGAAACAAACAGATCTTCTTCCACAGCATTGGCATTGTGTCCATACCTCGACATTGGAGAAAAAATAACATTTGGTTTTTCAGGAGCTTCAAATTCAACTTCCTTTGCGTCAATCAGATCTTGAATATTGTTCTTCAGAGCCCAAAAATTGTTGGTGTTGTGCCCTGGACTTTCTGAATGGTAAGCGCACCTGGCATTCGGATGGTAGTGTGGAGATGTAGTATTGGGATTTTTAGGGGCCTCTTTTAGCATGGCAAAATTCAACTTCAGAAGATGTGGTAGGACTTGGGCAGGATTCATGTTTATCTTGGTGAATTACCTTACAAGCCTTTCCACCCTTTGCTGGTCATTCCTCGGCTGATCATTTCTCGGTGGGTTGTTTCTTGGCTGGTCTGATGCAGACTTTTGAATCATAACGGCCCCCACTGTCGGTCATCGTTCGGTTCTTCCCTGATTCCTCTGTGTATAGACAACAGACACTTCCTTCTTTCTGGTGAAGGGCTTTTTTGCAACTGTAGAGGCAGATGCGTCTTTCTGAATTTTCCCGCTTCTAATACTGGCTTCCACCCTTTCGCTAGTTAAAATCAACTCAGTGAAACCTGCAGAGGAGCTTCCAATCAGGTTATTAAAGAAAGGACCTGACAGAGTACCCAAGAACATGTCCACTAGCTCCCTTTCAGATAAAGGTGGTTGCACCCTTTCGGCTAAATCCCTCCATTTTTTGGCGTAGTCTTTGAAGCCCTCATTGGACACCATAGCCATACTTTGGAGTTGAGTATGGGTTGGCGCCAAGTCGGCATTGTATTAATACTGTTTATAGAAGGCCGCTTCCAAGTCTTCCCAATTATGAACATCAGACCTCTCCAACTGGTAGAACCAATCAAGTTGTGTTCCTGACAAACTGTCCTGGAAAAAGTGAACCCACAGGTCCTTGTCTGCAGAATGTGGCTGCATCTTCCTGACATACGATCGAAGGTTCATCTTGGGACAAGACACCCCGTCATACTTAGCAAACAAAGGTACTTTAAACTTAGGAGGGATTACTATTCCAGACACCAGCCCTAGTTCCTCAAAATCCAGCCCAGGTACTCTATGTACTTCCATAGCAGCTAGACGCTCTTCCAGGTTTTTGTATTTGTCATCGGCCGAAAGATACTGTTGTTCAGAGTAGTCCTCTTCTTCCTCTTCTCCAGCTTCTGAATCTGAAGGCACTGCAGTCTCTTTACCTTTTCTCTCTCCTTCCTTAGAGGTTGATGGAAACTCCAAAGTCCGTTTGGCTTGTCCTTGGAACCTTCTGCCCATGATAACTACACTGGCTCGCTTCTTCTTCTTTTTCTCTTTTTATTTCTCTAGTAGAGTCTTGAGATCCTCCTTCCCCTTGGCCAAGGTAAAGAGTAGTTGTTGAAATTGTGAATTCTGAGCTTGCAAGTCTTTAATCGTTTGTTCAAGATCGATGTTGCTGAAATAAACAACAGAAGGATGAGGAAACTTCTTGCAAAGACCTGTTTATGCATATGATGAATGTAATGTATTCATGTAATTCTTTCAAGGATTTAGAAAATTCAAATTTGTGTTAAACAAAAAGGAACAAACGTTATATTAATAAAATAGAATTTGTTTACATCAATGCCCCTAGGGCAAAATAGTACAAAATTCTAAGATAAAAAGACGTTGCACATCCTTTTCGGTGCAATGTAGGTGTTGAGAGTCTGCTCTTTGTGAAGTAACCAAGTAAGTTCTAAAACCTTCTTCTCGCTTGCGTAGAATTGGGCTTCAAAAGTATCATGTTCTCCCTTGAGCTGTATCCAACTCCTTTGTAGATCTTCGAGTGATGTTGGCATGTCAGGATGTAGGAGGGTGGATGGAACCTCTCCTTCCTTAACATGCTCTATAATCACTGGGAGAACAGAGGGGTAAGGCATCATAAGACTTTGGGCGCGGGTTCGTACTCACTTGAGGTAAAGCTCAAGGGGGATGGAATTCTTGTGCCCCAAGGTCTTACTGTCTACCTTGTTTGGCATCCTCCAAGCTCGGATGAACCTTTGTCGGAGTCCTTGATTGTCGTTGTCGAAGTCGAAAACCAAGCCTTGAACCAACATATCATGTGGGCCATCCCTTCGGGCATAACCAAATTGTCTTAGAGCCAAGCAGGGGTTGTAGGTGATGCCTCCCCTAATGCCAAGTAGAGGGACATTAGGGAATTCCCCACAATGGTCAATGGTGATAACATTCTCTTTAGATCGAGAACACCAATGAATGTTTGAATGTGTAAGAGTCATCAATTGTTGTGACCACCTCAAACCTTGCTCATTCTTCAAGACTGATTGGGGAAGATGAGAAATAAACCATCTTTCCAGTAGAGGAGTGCAACGCATGAGAACACATCTTTTCCTCATTGTACGAGTGTGAAAAGAGTGTAAGATATCTCCAAGCAATGTAGGCACTGGATTGCGTGACATGAAGATTTTGACAACACTCACATCTATGAGTTGGTAAGGATTAGGGAACAAGACCATCCCATAGATGAGAAGAGCTACAATCTCCTCAAAAGCTTGTAAGTCCAAAGAATTCCAGCAGCTTTGAGCCTTCTCAAACAAGAACTTTGCCAAGAAGCCTTTGACACCACTTCTAGTTTCCCAATGGGTTATGACATCAGATTAGTGCAAGTGTAGGGCTTGAGCAATCTCTTATGGCTTTGGATCTCTTTCCATACCGTTGAAAGGTAGTTGATTGAGAATAGGAATCCTCAAGAGTTGAGAAAATTCCTCCAAAGTGGGCACAAGCTGGTAGTCAGGAAATGTGAAGCAGTGATACAAAGGGTCAAAGAACTGGAAAAGAACTTTCATCATGTCTTCCTCTGTGTTGGAAGTGACTAAGTTGAGAAGACGACCATGCCTCTCGGTGAATGGAGAGTTCTCAGAAATCCTTGAATCTAGATCCTTGAGTTATGGAGGAATTCTTACAAGGTTGACTTGGATGGTTTTCCTGCGAAGTGAATCCATATCCTACAAAACAGGTACAAAGATGAATTTCCAAAATCCTTGAAATGGTTAGTGGATGCATATGATTCTCATGATGTACATGATGCTATGCACAAGTATATATGTACAAGCAAATCACACAAGTTCCTAGTTCAGGCTTGCACGGGGTTTCATAGGTAAGTACCCTCTTGAAGTTTAGTTGGCTCAACCTGTCCAAGAAATAGTAACCGGGTTCTAAGGAGCTCAATATCACTGGATTGTTTCCTTGTTCATTGTTTCGTTTCAGCCTCTTTACTGGCGACCAAAATATTCCAAGGAACCAACCCTCAATGAGTGTAGTATCGAGTATCTACCAACTTCGGACTGCACCAAATCCGGTCATCTCACTACATCCTAAAAGGCCAAGTTGGTCAAGTAAAGGTTCTAGAAGTTTGTTAGTGCTTCATGGCATCACTCAACGACCCCGTATTCTCTTTGATTGACTCAAAGGCTACCGGTACCCACAAATATGTCACACTAATATAGCTATTGCTTATACCGTGTCGTATACACCGCACAGTTTCCACAACGTATTGCTATTTATCTATGAATGTTTCCCAAATCCGGGTAGAGGATTCAAACCCAAACAATATAACCAAAGTGTAAAGCAAACAAGGAAAACATGGTAAGCAAATAAAGGTGATCTAAACCCTAAGGTAACCCCACTTTTATTAAATATCCCCAGCAGAGTCGCCAGTTCTGTGATACGGTGGGAGAACTGACTTGAGGTTTTGCGTTTCATCGCAAATGTTTCGGTTTAGCAAGAGTCGCCACCGACTTTTATTTTATCCAAAAGGAAAGGTCAAAAAGCACAGGAAAGACCTTTGAGATGTTTTCTTGAGTTCGGGGGGGGGGGGGTAGATTATGAAAAGGGAAGGTGCTAGCACCCTTTTCATCCATGGTTTTCCATGGGCTCTTAGTTACTTGCTTAGATCACTTGCTTTGCTTTTGAATTTGTTTGAAATGGTGCTTTGTGTGGTTTTGAAAGAATTTTGAAAAGAAGCCATCGTTTAGGTAATCTTTGTAATGATTCTCATTCGTAAGAATGTATACAAAGATGTTTGTCTTTTGAAAAATGTTTCAATGTTTTGAAAGGTGTTTGAAAATGTTTTGAAATGTGTATGTGATTGTTTTTGAAAATAGCAAGGATTGTTTGAAAGATAGCAAGTAACTAGGAGCTATCTACCCTACTCAAATGTCTTTCCTATACATTTTTATTCCTTTGATATTGTTAACCTACCATTGTTTTGGTAGACAACCCTATCTTTGGATGTTAAACGAGACGGGTGTGGGTCATCGCATGACCATGATAGCAATGTTGCCAAGTATCTTTAGCATTTGAGGGACCAAGATCATTTGTTTAGGCAAACTTTTGATAGCGTCATCGAGGGACTATGATCTTTTGTTTTGTTTGATTTTTCCAAGATACTTTGCATGCATACCATGGCCATGTTGTTTAGGCAACCAAGTGGGTGAAACCCTAACGGTGCTTGTGTGCAATGTGTGTCATTTTTCATGCATTTTTGTCTTGGATTAGGTCTTGTATTTGTTTGATTTTTCTCTTATCATACAAACCCTAATTTTACTAAACATGTATATAATGCGATAAATTGCGTAAAATAAATCTAAGCTATTACAACAATTATTATGGGAGAGGGGATACAAGTTTTTTGAATGGGGATATTTGCACAAAATAAAACCCTAAAATACTATTACAACCCAATTGAATATTTGCAAATTAAATAAATAAACAAATATTAAAAATGCAATAAAAATGTAAATATGCAAAAAAAATGTTTTGTATTTGTTTTATGTATGAGAGAATAATATTATTTAAGTCCTAAAAATAAGAAAAATAATATTGTTATTTTTGAAAGGGGTAAAACCCTAGTTTTTGATTAAAAGAAATATATATTCTATATTTATTTTATTTTGTCTATTTTTATACAAGAAATAATAAATAATATTATTAATAAATATTAAAAATTAAAATATGTATAAAAATAATATTTTATGTGTATGAATAATAAAAATAAAAATGTATGATATTTTTAAATGTGTTTACTATTTATTTTAAGAAAATAGATTCTATTTATTCTAAATAATCAATATTTTATGCAAAAAATAAGATAAAAAATAAAATAAAATGAAAAAATAAAGAAAATATTTTTCATGATTTTTTTATGTTCAGAAAAATAAATAAAAGCAATAAATATAAAAATGAAAAGAAAATATGAAAAATAAACAAAATATGCAAAGGGGGTGTGGATAGTGGATCAGGGGTGTGAAAAGTAGAAATAACAAGCCCAATGCGCGCCAGGCCCAAGCCAGGTCGTCCCTGTCCTCCAGCCAAACATTTGCGCGCGTTCTTGCCTTCAACCTGTAACTCTTTGTTCTTTGCACAAAACAAAAACTTGCAACATAAAAAATGTAGCTTGGAATCTCACGATTCCAATGATATAAAATTCATAATCTAACTATCAAAGACCAGGGAGAATTTCAGTAGCCCTAATTTCTGACCTAGTTTTTTCAGCATGTTCAACATTCAAATTCTCTTAGCTCAGTTAATATAAATGATAATTATGCATATGTACAGCTTCACCAAGTTAAGGACTACATTTTTGCTTCACAAATCGTGGCTTAAGGATGCCTAAATAGAGAGATAAAGTTTTGAAAAATACCTCATTCAGCTAGATTTGGATATGGCAATGTGGGGACTTTGATTGAGGCCTGAGGATCGTGTGAGCTTCCTTGAAGTTCCCTTAAGCTTTTCCAATGCTTAGCTGGCTTTGTGGATGGCTGAAACTCCCTGTAGAAGTCAACCTGCAACCTTCAAGTTTGAAAATGGTGATGTCTGAAATAGAGGTTACAGCAACAGGACAAGGGCTTGGATGGTTTGGATATGATGTATGGAAAGTGTTTGAAGTGTTACAAGGCAAAACGCATGAGCAAATATTGAATTGGCAAGAGTTTTGCAGAAGCTGCCCTGTTTGGGTTGAAATTTGTGTTTTTGAGTTTTGGAATGTTTCAGAGCATAAGCCTTTGTGTTCTAGCTTGCAACAAGTTTGTGAAGTTGTTTTGAATGATGCCGAGTCCACCCTTTATCAGATGTACAAGTTCTCTACCTTTTGGCCACTTTTCTTGTTTTTGAAGAAAGGTTGAAGTGACTATGCCAAAGGCCTGTACATGCTAGCTTGTGGGCTGCAGAGAGTTGGTGAACAATGCTTGATATCTGTGGACATTTCTTGTGACAAATAAACAGGTCCATGGCTCAAGAATTGTAAAGTTGCAAAAGCTTGCTTTATGAAAATGGCAATGTGCCCTTTATGCCATTTATGGATTTATTCTTTGTACAATGCTCCAAAGGTCAAAATAAAGCCATTATCCTATGAGTTTGCATTTAATTATGGAGTGTAGAAGGGATTTAGGACCTGTAATGTAATGTACAAGCATGCTTGATCAGATTTGCAACTTGGTGCATTATAAAAATGGCTTGAACAAAAGTGACAAAATGTCATTTTCTCTTCTTCGATTCTCCCTAACCACAAATTATCTTGGAGAGTTCTGTGACATTTTAGAAAGCTTGAAACATTCTCTACAATCCATCTTTGAAATGAATTTTGATATAACTCTTGGAACTAGGTGAAAAATGTCCATGAAGTTGGATCAAAATCTTGCCTAAATTAGGGTAAATTTTCACTAAGTGTTTTAGTTCATGGACCCCTATTCACAAATTCATAACTTGAGATCCAAGAATCTTTTGGGAAAACTTTGTGAATAAAAATTGTAGATTTCATGGAGGACTACAACTTTCATGTTGAAAGTTTTCTTTGAATCCAATTGCATCATGGTGAAAAAGTTATGAAAAGTTGGGAAAAAATAAGAAAATTTCCATACTTAGAAAAATTCTAAGTTATGAAATTTTTCAAATTCAAAACCCTAATTTTCAAAATTGGTTTTCTTGGTCAACAAGTTTCATATTTTGACATGTCTTGATGAATTATGACTTTTGGCATTTGATTTTGACCAAAAAGTTAAAGTTTGACTTTTCAGTGTACAGTTGATTCTTGATCAGTTGACTGGAAAATTCATCTGTCAATCTTATGAACTTGAGATCTTTTGAACCATGTGATTAGGTCAAGATGATTCCATTGAGTCCGTGAAATCATGTTTGAACCCAATTGGTCATTGGCTAGGTTAAAAATCATAAATTGCCCTTCCACAGTCAAAACCCTAATTTTGACCATTTTGCCCTTTTGATGATCTGATCAAATTTCTTGAGGAGTTGTGATCCAAACTTGATCAAATGGTACATATGAGTCTAAAATTTTGTTGTGGATCAAAAATTATGAATTTTGACTGTAAATTGGCCATGGTTGACTTTTTCCCCAATACAGCAGATTTTTAGGTCAACTGTCCAATTGACTGGGCAAAAATGTGATTCAAGGCTTGAAACTTGGTATGAGCAATCTTAGGGGTCCAAGATGGTGTATGAAATCCACATGAAGCATTGGTGGTCCAAAAATCCTTGTGCAAACTCAAACCCTAATTTCAGGTTATCAGTGCAAGGAGATGTCTTGAGCTGAGCAAACCCTAAATTGGTCTTGAGTCCAAGAATTCTTGTGAGGAAAATCTTGATAAAATGAGAGGGCAAATTTTGGGGTACAACACTGAGTTTATTTCTTAGAAATTGGAAGATTATCTTGAGTATTCAATCCATAGCACCAAGATTCAAATAGAGCTGTAGAGTTTTCTGAAATTTCTTGCGCAGTTCGAGATCTTCAAACATGTGAGTTCTTCTTCGATCTTCCTCAGCATACTAGGGTTATAGTGATAGAATCATATAATTTTCATATGTGAGCTCTGTGAAAAATGGAGGCTGACGTTAGACGCACTTGATTATTGTTTTTGTTTATTTACTGTTTACGATTCAAATATTGCGTTGAGTAGTTCATATAGTTAGAGCTTAATTCAGGAAATTTAGAGGCCATATTCGGAATTAGAAGGTGAAACGGTTAGATTTGGGAAGAACTTGAAAATTTTGATGGAAGGTCACCAACTCCGGCTACCGAAGGCGCCAGAGAAGATGATCAGGAATTCCTCGCTCCGATGGACCATTCTCCAATTCCAATTTAGCCCTAGGCGTGTCTCAATCATATTGGATCATGTTTATCCATATTAACCAATAAGAAGTCAGCATAATTTTGTTTTATTTTTATTGAATTTTATTTAGGTAATGGAATTAATAAATGGTAAAATATGATTGTCTAGGAAGTTATTTGTCTTAAAAGCATTTTAAACAACATTGTGACCGACTGAGGCTGAAGTTACATGATCCCATCATTACATTTAAATAAAGAAGTATATTAAGAAATTGGATTTAAGAAATTTTTGAAAATGGATTCTTGTGTACCATGCCTAGCGAATCTCTATCCCCACCCCCTTTTTTCTCGGGCCTTACTGTAACACCTCATACATATACGTCTAGAATAATATGCAGTGATGATAAATATGGTACAAAGAAACATACAAATAGCTGGAAAAGATAAGAAATTAAATCTATATACAATACAACTCCAAATCTGGACGTATACAATAAGCTCGTCTTCAACATTGCACAGCAGAAAGATAACATCTACAAAGTTCTTCCTGCCATCTGCTCCCCCGCAGTCTTAAAAACTGACCATCTAGCAATTCTATGACTTATAACCTATACCTGAAAAATAATAAGAGGATTGGGGTGAGATTAGTAAATCTCAGTGAGTCTCCCTGTCTTAAGGATTCACTTAGTTCGACAAGGTGCATAAAACAAAACGGTTCTGCCGTAGATCCGGGGTTTTTATCACGGCCAGGTACAAGTACACAATCAGGTACACCATCATTAGCAGTCCCATAAATAACCAATAAGGCAAAAACATAAGTACATAGCCAAACACAAACCAATATGCAAACCCGTACCCATGTACGGGGAATCTAGAAGTAAGTTCTACCTTCCTATCTAGGCTACACATTTCAAACCCTTAGCGAGTTACTCCCGTGCATCACATTAAGATACTTGTACTAGCACACTGCATGGTAGGACAGATGAGTCCTAAGTGGAACTTCATTAGCAATGAGTTACAACGGTAACATTGCCAACATGGCATCACGGCTCCATCAATCATCAAAATGCACGTGTGAGCGAACACATCAAGCACGGTACAAAGACGCCATCTTGAAAACACGAGCCCACCGGGTGAAATCCTAGTGGCATTGCCTACGTGGCACCACTAGAGATGAGTTCCCGACATAATTTAGCCTACATGGCATCACGCCCTCGCCATACCAAGCACACTGACATTTACGCCCATTAGAAACACCCTTTCAGACCCACTCGGGACACATCGCAATGGTAGCTCATGCGTGTATGACTTACCAAGAACGTCGATAGGATCCAACACCTTATCGTGTCGGTAATAAATGCCATAAGCACTTTACCACCTTCTAGTCTAGGTCTACTTCGATTCGCGCATATGCCAAACAATCACATCAAGCCACCAAGGCAAACACATCCGAACGTTCAACCAGAATGACGGAACAAGTAATGATCACATAAGTGTGTTTCAACATATCACATGCATTAAGCATACACATCCATAAATGATCATACATGACATATATCATACAATGTGATCTGAATCATAATCGTACATATTCATGTCATAAGTGAAAAATGATAACACAAGGAATATACTCATTATGCAATAAGTT